>OX465480.1:5000-1287565 GCA_950022335.1 Eurois occulta | reverse complement strand
ACGGATGGTGGAGTCAAGATGACCCATTACAGTTAAACGAGGTGATGATGGGTGCTCCGGATATGGAAATGGCGACATACTTTCTTACCAATAAATATAAGGTTATTGAGAGATTTGTAGGACGAATGCAACAGCATCTTACTCGTTGAACATGTCTAGTACAAAAAACATTATTTCTTGTGATTTATGATCATGCGATCAAATGTTTTGTTTTCTCTACTAACTGCCCTAACTGAACACATATAGAACAAGCTTTTTCCCGCAATTACCCCACGGGAATGTCCTGAATAGCCTTAGTCACTCGGGGATAATCAAATCAAATCAAAATCAAATAATTATTTATGTCGAACAACAAGGTCCTTAAGGGTTAGTGAATAAGTATTTAAGAACTATGTTAGTGGTAAGTAATTGGTGACTAAGTTACATTCATTAAAATTCATTCTTCAAATAATTAATTCATCAATTTTATGTTACTCGTTTTAGTTAGCACCTTAATGTGATGACTTAGAATAGGGCAGTCAAATTTGTCCGCAATAACCGCCAGAATGCCATTGCTGCTAGCACGAACTCAGCTCAATAAGGAGGCGACTTTTTGCGTAGAATACGTATGCAGAAACATAATGTAGGTTGGTACTTATTAATGAAAGAATTTTCGGAATCAGATCAGTCGTTCGTTAAAATTATTGCCCCCTACATCCAAACAAACAGACAAACTTCAAACAAACTCTTTATAATATAGTATTTGTAAAACAAATTGTCTTAACCAGAATAGAGGTTGTTCGGCGTCATATCTGTTCGGTTTGGACCCCAAAAACGTATTTAACTCAACGACAAATGCAGACAAAATACACTTCTCATCAAAAAAATCGAAACACCTCGCAGTTTATGATTTGATAAGGATTATCAGAAAAATGTGTATATTTAGGAATAAATGTAAAATGTCATTTAATAGTGAGTAGTATGAGGTTTTTAAATACTAATGTTATTGTTCTAAATTCAAATTAAGTCTTCATAGGTTTCGTATTTTGTATAATGAGTAATTTTTACCCTGTATGGAATATGAAGGAAATGGGTAAAACAACACGCGTAAATGAAAAAAAAATGTAAGAAACGTTTATTTAATAACTTGTATTCCCTCCGCGAGCTCTTATTACTGCTTCCATACGGTTCTTCATCGATCGGATGAGAGTCACGATCACATGTTGTGGTATATTATCCCATTCCTCTTGGATTGCATTTTGCAGCTGGCTAAGTGTTTCTGGGGCTGGATCTCTTGCTCGAATTCGTCTCTTTAATTCATCCCATAGATGTTCAATGGGATTCATGTCCGGGCTTCTTGCTGGCCATACCATAATGGAGATACCGACTTCGGTAAGATAATCTCGTACGACGCCCGCGGTGTGAGCTCTAGCATTGTCGTGCATGATTATGAAGTCGTTGCCAATAAAATGTGCATAGGGCATCACATGAGGTTCAAGACACTGTTCGATGTACCGATGAGAGTTTAGTGCAGGCAGCCGTGGCCCAGACACAAAGGCAAGTTCTGTCTTACCGTCGGCGCTGATTCCTCCCCAAACCGTCCACGAACCGCCACCATAGCTGACCTTTTCTTCAATGCAGCATTGTGCAAAGCGTTCTCCATCTCTTCTGTAGACCTTGTTCCTTCCGTCGTTACCATACAGCATAATTTTACACTCATCAGAAAACAGTACTTTGCTCCACTGAAGGTATGACCAAGTTAGGTGCTCGCGTGCAAAGTTAAGGCGCGCTCTTCGATGGTCTGCAGTTAATTTCGGCCCATTCGCTGGCTTATGCGGTGCCAATCCGCGTTCCTTCAACCTTCTTCTTATTGTAGAGTCACTTACAGCTACTCTTCGTACAACGCGAAGCTGCTGCTGCAGTTGAAAAGCGTTAAGGCGTCGATTTCGTAAAGAAGTTGTTACAATAAATCGATCATCTCGCTCAGAAGTGACCCGATTCCTGCCAGATCCTGAACGGCGCGTGAACGAACCAGTCTCCCGATAGCGTTTGTAGACTCTATGAACAGATGATAAGCTTAGATGCAATCTTGCAGCCACAACACGCTGACTAAGTCCAGAATCCAGCAATGCCACCACTTGGGCGGCTTCTGCGGGCGAAGTATCCATATGTTTTAGAAAAAAAAGTTTTTTCAGACGTCCCAAAGTCACAGTAAATGAAATAAGAAACAAAAAGTTTAAAGACAAGCGCTAATTTTTAGTTTTTAAACGAGAAACGTACTCCAACCCTAAATACACATTTGTCTCAAAACAGTGATTAATTTCATTTTATAGGATAAACAAATGAAATTCTAATTTCGAATTTTGATTTTTTTCTTCTTACTGTAATGACCAAACTGCCAGCTACACAATAATGTTTTTTTTTTCATGGAATTAATTCTCTTTTGTAAAAAATTAGGACAAAAACAATAAAAACGAAAGTGTTTCGATTTTTTTGATGAGAAGTGTAAATACCAGAGAAAACCAATTATAAACAATACATATTATATCACCAGTTACCATTTAGCCACATAACCAGTCTGTTTCGACTTGCCTAATTCAATAACAACTGCAAATTCGCGAGTGGATTTTTCCAACTGCAAACAATATAGCAGTGAAATTAGTTTAGCCATTTGTACTAGTCATGCGAATACCATAGAACAATGGTTTATTATAACTGTACAATAGTTCGGCTCTGTACTGAATTGGGACGTATTTGGTATTGTTAGCACTAAAGTACGTCGTTTTATAACTAGTATACTACCCAGCTTGTGCAAAGAACACTAGCTTAGGTGTTTATAGGAGTTAGACAGGCTTGGTATTTCAACAATTCTTTGAAATAGGAAAGTATATACTTTTATAACAGTATGTTTAATGAGATAAGTTCGCCACATTATTTTCAACCACTTGCAACTCCTAAAATGCAGAATCAAACAGTGGAAACCACCAAACGCGGAGACAATGAACTCTCGTGGATCCCATAGCGAAATTAATCTAACTAGAAGTTTAATGAAAATAATTATTATTTACAAAGAATTTGTAAACAGGGTTATTGGAGTGTGACATGCTTAGTTTCTAAGTGACGCGCGCCCTGACACGTAGGCCGCATCCTAAGTGGACGTGACCAACGACGTACCAGCAGTATTAAGAAAAATAGAAGTTCAATATCAGCTGGCTTAAATGGCATAACAGCTGTATAGTAGGCAAACATCTTATTGGCTATCCACCAAATCTATCATTGCCCACTGAAAGGAAAAAACAAAATTATATCAGCAATGCATGACACATGCATTCGATACATGGTACCATCATTCTCCTGCCCAGATCCCAATTATTTAGGGTCTACGGAGCATGTCTTCTTCCATATTTCACCATTACTCGTTATTTCAGCAAACCATAATAATACAATCGACTTAACTAAACTTAGCCTAAACAAATGTTCAAAACATACAAACTCGAAGTATCCTAGTAACAAACAGTCTAGATACGCAGCACCTAATCTAGGAACAAAACAATCTAAGTAGGTAATAAGTTTGCACACAGACACGCCACCTATTAGTCTAAAAAGACAATTACGAGTAGTGTTGTGTAGCTCGCAGTTCGCGAACGGAATTGTTCGTGGAACTCGAACTGTGGGCGAGTTTGGCTGCAGTTGCACTTATTTTATCTAGCTTAGCTAGTTCATTAGTTTTCAATTACTTAAGGGAGTTATTTTGCGAGGTGAGCTTCATGTTAGTTAATTAATCAAGAAATTTAAAAATTAACATACAGACGAAGATTGCGTTATCCTGAACGACATCTTTCTGTCATTGTCTCAAGTGACTTGCCACTGCAAGCGCAACACGTTTAATTTTGCATAGAAACGAAGAGAGCGTATTAGTTTCGATAGTGCTATCAGAGTGTAAACATAGCGAAATTATTAGTTCTGTGCCTATGATCTGGGCAAAGTGTGTTAGCTATTTGTGTCCTTCATAAACCGGGTCCTTCATAATAAATCTAAGTTTATTTAGTTTAAGATTTCAATAGAAAGATGAAACGCCACCCTCAGGCTGACCAAACTCGGAAAAAGAAAAAGTCTGAAAATGAAAAGTTAAACGCCATCAGCCTACAGCAGTCCACAGCTGGGCATAGGCCTCTCAAATCGCACGCCACTCGACTAGAATCCAAAAGTCAAACGAACGAAAGGAAAAACCGACCTAATTCACCAAAACAACCAAACAAACTGAACTAATTTCGCAAATCCGAACTAAAGCGCTCCGAACTATCGCATTAGTCACGTCGTGTGAACAATACAAAGTTCAGTATGCAACGGCAACGACTAGAACCGGTCGGAGCCGCTTAGTGGAACTTCACTTTTATTTACAGAGACTAATTCGATGCAATCAGGGCTGTCCCTGTGCTGGCATGGATGGAGTTTCTGTTTTCTTTGAGCTAACATTGTAAGTTGTTGTGTGAGACGATTGTTGGAGAGTCATTAGGGCTGGAGATTGGTTTTTAGCACGAGTTTAATATGCTCCTGCTACATAAAACGTCAATGTTTTGGACATCAAAGGTTTTATTTAGTCTTGCAAGTGCAAGGATCATTAGTTTATCGCTGTTACAGTTTAACAATAATGACCTACTTCATCATTATCATTACTTATTGCAAATCTATATCAATCGTTATACCTATTCAATCTCACGCACTAAAATAGAAATGAACTAACCAATGATGGAGAAACCGACCCCAACATGGGTTTGAGCCACAGCCTTTTATACAGACGAAGCGTTAAAGGCTTGGGTTTTTATTTTATGTAAAGGAAAATCCAAATAAAATAGAATACAGACATAATTATGCGGAATTACTGTTTTACGTGCGAAGGGAAGAGAGAACGCGGCTTGTATGCTTTTCCCCCAAAACATAAACTACGATTCTATTGATCCTGTCATCCGCGTGGCATCCTTAGGTGTCGAGCGGCGGCCAGTCGTATTTATATAACATCAAAGAGTTGGTACCCCGTCGTCTGGCCCGGCCAGTGATTCATATTTCATCAACGTTTGACATATGACATGTTCGGTACCAGTCCCCCTTGCAAGCTTGCTAGATGGAAATTCCCGCTGTGGAAATTATTGGGTGCAGTTTTTCTTTTACGAGAAATGTTCAAGACATTTGTGTGTGAAATGGGACGGACCTGTTCCCGCTCTAGCAAATGACGGTTCTGAGCGACAGAAAAGGATAGGAGCATGGAAAAGTGCGATACCGTTCTGCCAGATGAGGTTCAACTCTTACCAAATACTAACTATCTGACCTCCACAACCCAGCTGGGGTTGCAGAAGCCAGAAAGGCAGTGGCTCCATGTAAAATAGTGGTATTCAGCTGCATCCGGATAGACTGGAAACCGACCCCAACTTAGTTGGGAAAAGGCTAGGCAGATGATGATGAAATTGATTGCAGAAAGGGCTGGGTGTAGGCCATGTAGGTCACAATAACAAATTACGTCTCCTGAATTCCGGAAATTATCGTGTTGTTTAGATTACTGAGTGTACTAGAACACTCCGCATCGATCTGTAGCATGACCGTCTATCTATTCTATACGTCCATCACACAAGTCCTGTATTCCAGACGACATGCGGCGTGTTTACTCTATACGACATCAAAGAGGTTATTACTATCGGGGCTTATGTCTACACAGCGGTTAGAATTCGCAAACCGTTTGACCGTCCCGATGCTATGCTTATATTTCAATTTCAATACATACGTGCATGCATCATTTTGTCGGAATATCTATGAGCACATGAGGCATGTGAAAATGCTTTGGCTGAATATTTACGAGGCGTAAAATACGCCGTTTTCATCGATAAAATAAGAACCGAAGTTTTGTTTTTTGGTATGACATTACAATCAGTATTAGTATACTTGTAGATGTTAAGAAATGCGAATATTTATAAATAACCACATACCGGGCGCAAACGGACCCTTCACGAAGCCGCGCCAACCAAGCATTATACATATTGCTGGGAAACGATTTTATTTTTGGGGTGAAAAATCACGTTTTACGGTAGGACTCAATGTAACGCACTCAAAACATTGTGCTGATGGATGGATTGAATAGAACGGGGATCATGGAAGTGTTAAAGTAAAAATCTTACATTAAAAGAAACTTGTGAATATCTCCGTAGCTAGAAGGTTCCCAGGTATGGTCTAGAAAAAAAAAGAACACAATGACGGGGAGAACAAGTGCCTTTCAGCTTCGTTAAGGGTCTTGTTACACCCTTCATTAACTTTACTCTACAACTTCAATCTTTTCTAAGCCTCCAAGTTTCCAATAGTCATTCCGAAATAAACTTATTTTAAACAAGTATAACGTTGAAATCCAAGTCGTTTGTCCCTGCTGCGACAAATAAATATTTTTTCATTCTTTCTTTCGAGTATGTTTAAGGGGTAAATATGGAATATGTAGTCCAATATTATAGTCAAGTTCTTTGAGCAGGTGACACGTAACAAAACAAGGTATTGTTTCAATGGTGCGGCGGTCCCCACAATGGACCACGAAACGCTAAGTAAACATGTTACGACTTTACTAGGCTGTAATTCAATTAGGTTTTTTAAAGTGCCTCGTTTACCTAGGGGTCGCATGCACGAATGTTGAGCGTGGAACCCGGAGATTTCTAATATATCCTAAGATTTTAATCGTTACCTCGTCAGCTAAATGCGACGACGGACTTCTAAAGACTTACATTTAGGATATGTTATCGGTCAAACCCAATTTCAGGCCAAACTAGTTTGTCCTAGGGCAAACTGGTTTAAGGACGATCATAGGGCACCCCGACTGAATTGGTTAGGTTAAAACCGTGACCAACCACGAGCGGTGCCGCGGCAGCGGTTGGCGAGCCCTACATCCAATAGGGCATTTGGCTGAAAAAATCTATTTAGTCCGTCAGTTAGATTATCAAAAAATATTGGACACGTATTTTTTCTTTTGTCATGTAAACGAAAAATGATCACGATACAGCGCGTTCAAATCTCGCGTGACGTCACAATTCCTGTTATTTTTTACTGTCCAGTGCCGTCACAAGCCCCCTCGCTTGAACTTTGATGCGGCGTTTCGTCGTAATTTTTTGATTATGTGATGTAGAGTTACTACATGTAATATGTATGTATGTGTGTAGAGGCTGTGCCCGCTGTATAACTTATAAGAATTAAGCTCAGTCGCAATTAAATGTAGATTACAGCAACACGTGTATTCTTATTTGTCTAGTGACGTCTACCTAACACACATGCATCTAAACTAAATGTGACATAAGAAAAAATACGTGTCCAAAATTTTTTGGTGATCTAACTGACGGACTATTTTTTTTTTCGATATTGTCAAATAGCCTATTTGGTCGCAATATATATAATATATTGGTTTGTTTGGGTTAGTAAATATATCCTGAAATGAGAAACCAGTACTTAAACCAGTTTATCCTAGGCCCTAGCACAAACTGGTTTTGACTGAAATCAGGTTGGCCGGTAACGGATACACCTGATAAGCAAAAAATATGGTGTTTTCCTAGGTTTTGACTCGGAAATGTTCCAATATACCAAATTTTGAGAACTTTTCACAGTAAACAAGAGATTGATGCTCCATCGCTTCAATTTTATCAATCCGTTAAATTTTCCGTTATGCGTGTGATCGATGATCGAAAAGCAAAGAATCTACGCGGGCGCTGCGTAATGGTTTGCATTGAAATGGGGTTTTCTCGTGAATAATAGCATTAATATGAACGAACCTCGAACAATAAACTCAAAAACAAATACCCCAGTTCATTTTAAAAACATGATGTACATAAAATTCTTAACCAAAAAAAGCCACGCAAAACTACAACCTCCGAACATACAGCATGTCCTAAAAAAGGTCAGCAAAAAAAATAGGACACTTTCCGTGCGTCTATCACGGCTTGGCTCAGCCGAGACAAAAGAGTGCCGTGGGAGGGCCCAGCCTCCCGGATAATCCGCCAGGGGGCGCTTTGTACGACACGACCCGTTTTGACAGTTAAAATAATGTTTGATAACAATTTTTAAGGACATTTTTCGCGGAATGTTTTATTTTTTTGACTTAAAAAAACGTTGGATGTTACATTTTTATCTCGGCTCGTGGATCGACTTTGTAAGAGAAGCCGCATCTATTTAAATTAATCAACCTTTTAAGAATTTTCTTTTGATAATTTTGAGATAAGTATTTTGTTTTTTTTGCTTCTTTGAAAATCAAAAGGGAGAGAGCTACAACATAAAACAAAAGTGCTTTATTTTGTCTCAGAAAAAAATGTCATGATTATGAAAACAGAACAAATTTTTTCAGAAACACCACTCTTTTAGATTACGTCTATCAAATATTTCGGCTTGTATACTGCCCTTAACAGCTGTCAAACCTGACAACTGGCTTAACGTACACTGTGGGACACGGAAACCAACCCATTTTAAAAACTCGCAACAGAAAAAATACAACAAAATACTTGTACCATGTCCACAACACGGGCTTCGTCTCCTTTGTTTTAATATTATTTATCTGGCGAGGCGAGCCGAGGCGGAAAGGCGTTGGATTTACGACGGCCATTCGGAGTAAATCGGAATGCAACGTTGTTGTAAGATCCGTAGTGACGCCGACTGATCCGATGCGTTTAATAGTCGAAGAGCTACATACGTTGTGAAGACATTGTGTTCAGAGTTATTTATTGTAGGGGAAGATTTAAAGACGTATCCATGTTGTGCTGTGTCTTCGGAATATGCTAAATACGACATTGGTTTTTGTAGCAGTTTTAGTGTCGTGAGAAAACTTCGTGTTTAGGATTCCCTGCATATTTTGTGATTGTCAAACTAGTCTTATATTCCGAAGTCTGCGTAGCATCGCGGTTCCGCATCATTTTCAGCTAAAATAAGATTTTTTCAGATGCAAATGCTTTGATAATGTCTACGACTACCTCTCCGTATAATCTGATATTCGAGCCTGTCCTCAAACATCTGTGGACCCAAGTTTATAAAAACCCGTTAACGTGGGTACTTTTTACTGCCAAAGTTTGTAAGCACACGTTCGCGCTGTTTTCCGTAAGTTTCTTTTACCGCCTACAGTTACCAATCCAAAAGTATACCCTGTTATACTTTTAGGGTTCAATCCCGATGGACGTGGGCTTACTCTCTATGATAAAGCTGTGCCACAGATTAATAGCTGTGCCCACAATTAATGAGCAGCTCAGGATTTATTTGCTAACGCTACTTCGTTTGAAAACTGTCATTTTCAATTTACATTCACAAGATATGAAACCTTGTGAATGTAAATTGATATTATATATACCATTAAGATAATCTTAAGCTTGTTTATCGTAATACTAGTTTTAAGATAAATAAGCTTAAGATTAATAAAAACGATTAAATAAATTTAAATATCTTTAACTATGAAAGCATCTAAAAACTCTTCCTCAACGCTGTCAGCTGGTAATGTGCCCAAAAGACTTGCAGCGTTGCCACGTCATGGGAAGCATCAACTAGACGTATGGAAATTTCCTTAAAAGCTTAAGAGACTATAAGTAGCTAACATTACACTCACCAATAAAAGGTTTCCCATCGAGCCTCTTCATCCAATAAAACCTCTGGCTGTGGGGCTTGTTCTCGCGGTCGTACTGCTCCCATTGCTGGCGCAGGAAGGTGTAGCAAACGCAACAGCAGCGGACGGTGCCGTCCTCGTCGCCCTCGGCGCGGTACCCGGCCGGGGGGGCGTGCGCGCCCAGGAACGGGAAGTATGGTTCCGTGCACTGTTGAGAGGCAAATGGTTAAAAAATAAAATTATTAACATAACACCACGCCTGTAATTCCCGAAGGGATAGGCAGAGGTACACCCACATATCGCTATTTATGTTTCAAGTCCCATGTAATATGGGGGAAGCTTATTACCGTAAACCGGGCACAAATCTAGACTCCGCAAAAGCTATTGAGAATTTCCTGATGGACAAACCCAGTAACAATTTGCCCGACCCGGGAATCGAACACAGGCCCACACATGCTCTACAGTCGCGGTTGCGACCACCAGACCAACGAGGCAGTAAAATTACGTCGGTGGGAATCTGAAATGCCGGAAGGGATATTGAGTGGCTGTTGGATTTGCAATGTTCGACTTCGGGCCAAAAGTTGTAAATCCAGTAGCGAGCTCAATGTAACATGTTTCGGTGTTTAAAGACGTTTTAGTGTTCCTAAAATGAGATATCGTACATTTGCGACGAGGACGACATAACTAAAAATGCAATTTTTTATGTTGTTTGTGGTTGAAAATAAATTAACGAAAATAAATATTAAATTATAACGATATTCTGGACCTTTAAGAGCAGGCTACAAAGTATCGGAAAGTAACGCACACGAATACGTAACAAACCCAGATTAATTTTTAAATGATTTTGTTGACATCGGTTTTCTACCACTCCACGCAGGTACACTGCACTAAACTGCAATGTTCTAAACATCTATCATACTTAAGAGGAAACGGGAAAAAGATATTTCATTAATGGAAATAAACGATATATTATTAAAGAGTCCTGAAACAGTCCGTATATTCACAGCACATCAGTAACTTTCAATCATTGACATCATCATCATTCTCTTGCCATTATCTCAATTTATTTGGGGTCGGCGGAGCATGTCTTCTTCTTCTATACTTCTCTATTACTCCCTCATTTCTAGCCATATCATTCTCACACAGTCCTCACATCGTTTATTTGGTCTTCCTCTACTCTTAAAGCCATCCTCATGTCATACATTGACAGCTGTATGAAATTGACGTAGCTTGTCAATTTGCTTAAAGTCATTCCCTGATGGTACAGACGACGCCAGCAGGTCAACCTACCCGAAACTGTCAGATTTTCCCAACCAACCTTGAACCTAATGCTTTAGAGATAAAGTTGAAAATCTATTAAAGAAATTTGACAGATCGTAGTAGCTTGATGTACATAAAAAAACTCAGAAAAATCTTACAACACTGTACCTAGCTATCGATCGAGTACAAAACATAAGTTAAATCTTCAAGAAAACAATGCACAGCGTTCCGCTGAATTATAACTATTATCTATTCACTCACAGATTGCATACGCGCGTAAAGAGGCGTATACACTGACACAATTACTAAACAACATGTTGGCAAAGTATTTTCCCCCAATTATATAGCCATTATTGGAATTGCACTTCCGTATAAGTTGCCAAATTAAAAGCTTTAATCATTTATGGTTAGAACTTTTGTTTTTTTTTTTTTCAGTGCATAAATGAGATACTTCAACATTCTTGTATTCATCAATGTGCCGAATTGTAACATCGGCAGCTGTGATACATGAGCAGGAATTCAGGATCAATATTAGATATCTTGTATTGCAGAATTGAGCATTGTGCAACAGCAAATCCTTTTCTCTCAACGTGACATGAGTAGATATGTGGTCATAATCATATGCAACTGCAGAATTGGCTTATAACATTTTCAACGCTGCCTGGGACGCAGGTCTCCTTACCGCTAAAAAGAGATAGCAATAATCCACAATGCGGGCCCAGTGCGGGTTGATGGATGTCGCAGTTTTATTAGGTTCTAGGATATGCCGGTTTCCTATCGATGTTTTCCTTGATAAATTACCCTAAGTGGCTACATATGTTCAAACCCCGACCTTACGATACGCAAGTAACAAATAACCACGAAGCTGCTAAAATATTAATTTAGAATAATCTCGCAACACCTTGCCGTCACCGACGTCACGGGTCACTACAACATGCACAACATTTGTCACCCAGTGAAAACACGTCTTAACACACCGATCAGTGTGTGGGAACGGTTTATGGGAAAACACCGTGAATTATCGCTACGCCTTACGCCAGTGATGCGTCGATTATCTCATGGGAACATCGCATATCGGTGTTTACAGATGAGCTATTACCTATTAGAGGTACGTTGTATTCTCCAAGTATTGCCCAAGTTGTGGAGAATGCGGTATAAAGGTCAATGCGTAGTTATATGCACTGCATGGGATCAGAGTCGACTTCGACAGGTTTGCTTAAGCGAAGGAAAACCTGGTCAGGAGGAGGTTCATTGATGACTCTGCCCTAGGGTGTGAATGAGGTGCTGTTCCACAAACGAAGGGGGTACTTAATATAGTGTCCTGCGTGTCCTGGTATTTTTATGTTCAGTAACTGATGGGCTCTACTGAAGGTGCCAAACTCGTGGCCTAGTTGTGTGTATGTGTTTCTGGGCCGAATCAATCTAGATTTTATACATCGACAGGTTAAGCAGAAGTTTCGCCTCAACTCAAGCTGATCGGAATTGGAACTCCATACGCAACGCACACTTATAAGCACTGTAACGGCATTGCTTCGAACCAGGATCAGGTAATTGTCAGAAAATCTTGCTACTGTTACTGCGGTCCCACTGGCTTAACAAAAAACATGTTGTCTTATAGAGAGAGATCGGAAGGAAAGATGAATAGATTGCGTAATGATATGACAGAAGGGGTAAATTCTAGCGTGACAGCTGATAGAAGAGAATGGAGGTAAAAAAACGTTTTTCGCCGACCCCCAGCAGTATGAAACAAGGGTAGGAAGATGATGATGGCGATATTGTTGTCAGAAAGAGATAAAAATTTAAACTAAGAGTTGATAGATGTGAATGTTTCGCCAGTGTGAAAGCACAGATACAGTAGGCAACACACCACGTGACACGACTCCCCGAAATGCGCACGTGAGTCAAGTCATAAAAACTCATTCATATGAATGGGCCTCATAAAATGGACCAGAGGAGACTACTGATCAATAAATTGATTCATTATTGTATAAGAATTAGGTCACATTATGCGGTAAGGAGCATTAGCATAAGTATAGTTCTTGTTACAAATGGATTTATTCTGATCTTATTATAATATTGTAATTTGATTGTATCGTCTTTCTAATGAATTGTGGAATTATTATCATAATTTACTTTCAATATCTTCGAATTATAAAGAACCATATCTTTATCGCCACGTTTCTCTACATCCACGACGTGGGTGAGTTCTTCTATAACATATTTGTGGCGAAAATCGTATAAGCGCTATTTTTGCAAGGGAAGCCGTGAAGAAAAAGCACAGATAATAACCTGTTTACTTCAATCTTCATCCTTAAACACGATCCAGCCTATCCCATTATAGATCTCACGTAGACACATCGAATCATGAATAATTCAACACCCGATACATCACACTCATTCAACATCTAACCACTGTTTGGATAAACCCTTCCACATCCATCTTTTTCTATATTTTCTTATCAAAATAACGTCACACCTGTAATCCCAAGTTTACGCAGAGGTTCGCAAGAGCCCTGTAGTACACCCAGATTTCGCTAGCTATGTTTAAGTCTCATGTGAAAGGGGGCGGGCCTATTGCCATCAACCGGGCATGAATCCAGACTCCGGGCTGTCACTGGGAAATTCCTGTTGGAAAAAACCAATGGCCCTTTTCCCGTCTGAGAATCTAATCCAGGATCTCATAACTTAGCAGTAGCGGTAGCGACCACTAAATCAACGAGGCAGTCAACTTTTTAAAACCGAGTATTTTCTCTTTATTAGTATTATTGATTGGATTTATGAGGATTAGGCAAGCCAACCGACAAATAGAGAACGGATAACGCCAGAAGAAGTAGAAGAATATTTTCTCTTCAACACTATCATAAAATACCAGGAACACATAAGCACACGACCAATAACCGCCACACCCGGCCCGTGCGTTGGACGTAATTACATGTCAAATGTCAATCGCTTTAGGCGCTCCATCAATTGCAATCCGGTTGGAACCAGCACGGTACCCAAACACATGACTACTCGTAATAAGACGCGAATCGGGTGACAATGTCGAACGTCAAGACATCGTTGCGAAATGATGGATGTGTTATGATTTGTTGTTGAGGAAACACGGGTTTGTGTGTCGCGGGGAAAATATCGGAATATATCTTGAGTTATTTTGATAACTAGGTCGGTGATTATGGCTGCGTGGTGTTTCCTTGTGACACGTGCAAAGTTACATAGACCTGAAGGGTCTCTCTAAACTGTGCCATATAAGCCACATCTTTGTACAATGCTGTATGGTTTTGAGTTTTGCGTAGATGCTGGCAAATGGCAATTCCTAATTCATAAGCTGCAGATGATTCCAACCATTTGAATAAGCTTACAGCCCTGCCAGAACTTGGTCACATTGACAGCACTATAAGTGGCTTCGCAGGTGCACAGGTCCCTTAAATTGGAGATGGAATTGAACTAAGTACAGGAGGTCAAACATCGTTTGTGATGTGGTTGCAATTTGGTTCAGCACAGTACTCCCAACCGATTAAATTATGCTTAGAGATAGGAAGACTTTGGTGAAGTTCCCCATGCACAAAAGACTGCGGAAAGAAAGGTTATGGGACGCAGTGGACGATCCCGCTTAGATTTTTGATAAAGTGCGTGGCTTAGCCGTGAGCTGCTGTAGCGCCCTAGTGAACCAGGCCCTTTGGCCACAAGTAAGTCTGTGAATAACGACGCATCGTGTATGCGGAATTCGTGGAGCACGGTACAAACACATGCTCTGGGCTAGAACAAACTGATGTTTGTATCATGTGACGCGAATTCCGCGTCCGCGATGCGCTGTCACATAGGACTTACTCTAATCATCTGCCTAGACTCTGTGCCAACTATGTTAGGGTCGGCTTCCAGTCTAAACTGATACATCTGAATACCAGTTTTTACATTGAGCTTTAAGGGTAATGAAGAAGAGGGTATTAAGTTCTTCATCCCCCATAAAAAAGGGAGGATCCTCCGTCCAGACGGGTGTTGTGTCTTGAGCACTACTACCCGAAAGTTGTTATCGGGTTTTTTATATGGTCTTAACTTGCGAAGAACTTTAATATCGCCATGTAGTATTTTGATGTTAGTTCTTTATAGATGACGTAGTTCCTCATAGATTGCGCTGTAGTACCTTTAGTACTATGCCCGTTCAAAGGCGCTGCCTACCTAACTAACAAACTACTACGAACTACGAAGTAACTGGGTTGTGAAGGTCATTCACAACCCAGTTAGTTCTGGGTAACACGATACCCTACGGTAAGACTGGTTGTCAGACTTACGGGCCAGTGACTATCTGGAACGACTGTCAAAGAGCTACAAATGACAGCCGTGTCCAAGTGAAGGAAACGATATCTCTATACTCTATAGTGACAAGTTGGTAGAATCATCGTCAACCTGTATCTACTCAATGCAGCGTTTTGGTCTCCACCATTGCGCGCCACTTTACTCGGTTCGCCACTCTGACCTGGTCGCCGGTCCTCTTGGCTCGTGGCCAGACTACGCTGCTATGACCAGATAAGTTGGTACAATATTACCTGCGTATCAGGCTTGACTCTGACGGTGTAGTGGTCGCTGAACCCGGCGCCGCCGCACACGAAGCACACACGCACGTCGTCCTGCGCGGGCGCCGGCTTGTCGCGCGACGCACACGGCGACGCCGGCTTTGACGCCAGCGAGCTCTTTATGTAGGCCTTGGCCTTCTCCATACCCGCCAGCTGGTGGACAAAACAAAGTTGAGGTTAGTCAAATTGATTATACAATTTTTATAAAATTAATAAAGCTTAGAAATACACTTAGGGGTCGTGTAATTAACGCCGCAGCGGCGCCGCCAACACATCGCCTAGTGATGCGTACCGAGTGACAATAGCGCGGCGGCGGCGGCGGCATCGTCACCCTAGGCCTAAGCCCTTAAAAGCGCTGCATCGGATTGGCATCACGTCATATCATTTTTAACAAGCTGATCATGATCCGAGGCGATAACGTAAGCTTATTAGTGTGCCTTGCAATCTGAAGTTTCATAGAAAGAATCTGGAACGCCTTGATGATGCGACGTGATGCTGATTCCATGTTTATAACTACGTGTTGACATTAAGTCTGTAGTTACTTTTATTGCAGAATTAACCTCACGGATAAAGACCATCTGAGCGAAAAACTTGGCTTAATCGTGGAAAGACGAACCCGTAACTAGCTGATATGTCAGAGATAGAGTTTAAACTAGATTAAATAATGAATGGAGCCTACTACTAAACAGTCGTAGAGATTCAAAATTCAAGTCAAAGTAACACGTACTCATACTTCGATACCACATTAAATCATCTTACATCGTAGACTATAATCAAGATTCCTGACCAGTTTCGAGATGGTGGTAAATATTTTGACGTCCCTTATAATGTGGGTCGCAACGTAGCGAAAGTATAAGACCTTCTTGGAATACAAGCGAGCTACTGCGAAAACACTGAAAATTTTCCTTCTTCACGACAATCATCCATCTGTGAAAGAGTAACGGCTTTTCGGTTTTGTAGGTTGCGATGGAAAACAACCCTATTGTTAGATATTAAGTATGTTTTAGAAGGGTAAAGGCTGCTATTAATACGGCTCATATACCCCGAGATAGATATGATGGTAAAGAATTTTATACTTTTATATTTGTAAGAACCTCAAAAAGCAATCTGCTGAAAACCAGGATTTCATAGATCGAGTACGTATTTTTCTTCCTTTTGTTTGTAATTTAATTTTTCCTGGTAGGGACGAATATTATCTCTTTTCTACGAAAATAGGACTGGGCACTGGTGACCAGTTACAAATCAAGTATCCGAAATAACCAGATTATGACAGTGTTTCCATGCCCCAATCAAACTCGCTTTACGCTGTCAACTTCAGACCATTAAATTCTCTTCACGGTGTATCCAATTCCATTCACCATGTGTTAACGAACACTTAATTAGTTGCCAAGAAGCTACATTTTCATGAATTCCGTGTGCTCGCCGGCAATTTCGAGAAAACCATAAATAGCTTACCACTGCTCCGCGATCAGCTATTCAAGACATCTATAGGTCGTGAAAATCTAATAGGAAAGTGAACTCTGGCGGTTTGCCAACGTTTACCAACAGAATTAAGGTAACACTCATGAATATCAAACAGGACACTTTTGTAAATAAACTCTTTGCTTAACCGGCAAATGATATGGAAATTGAACGAAAACATTGAAACGTTTTAGCTTTTTTTTTGCGAGTTTCGCTGATTAGAATTGAAAAAAGTTGGAGATATGAATTTGCGTAAAAATGTCGTAAGTTCTTTTTTTCAGTTATGACGAGACGGGTGTTTAAATTAAGGCTGTTACTTTTGCCTATCAAGAGATATTGCTACAAAAGGGGGTGAGTGATAAGATAAATGAGTATGGAAGAAGTAATGCTGCGCCGACCCCAAAATTGGGACAAATTCACTGTTGTCCTACATTGAAACAAGAGTTGAGTAGTACAGGAACTACAGTTTAATTAATATCCCAAAATGAAAACCGCAAAGCAGTGTTGCTTGACAAAAGTGGGCAAAGCGGACGTATTGATTTCCCTGAAACATTTACTTCAGTCCGTGCTCCACAATATAAGGTAATTGTTTAAAGTTTAAATAAGGTATTTGTTTCCAATAATATTGATGGTAATGTATTATTATTAGAGATAGCAAGTAGACGATCTCGATGGGTAATGACGTAATAGTAAATATGATAAGCAATCTCGGGTATCGCCGCCTGTTGTAAGACTTGAAGGGACTCTTAACATGAGGCTAATGATCCCTTCTGACGACAGTAGTTATCAGAACCACACTTCTAGAAGACATACTTCAATTTCCTGGAAGGACAAGAGTTGACAAGACCCATTCAGGTTCTTTCCACCTCGTTACGCATCTATGGCTCTTGCACTAACGTCTTTTGAAGTACTGATTTAATATAGATTCTTGCCCAGAGAATAGGCAAAACCTTCTTGACCAAATCTCCGTGTAGCATTGGCACAATTCACAATATTACCTATTCTGGCGGAATAAACACTTATGAAGGCTCATTTTTTGTCGATTACAAAGTCCATGTGTATAAAGAATCAATAAATCAAGATACCCATCAATACTAATGCGCCATTTGCAATTTTTAAACTGCTCACGTCTTATAGTACGTGAGTTCAGGTAATTCCGCTTGGAATTCTGCCCATTAATGAAGGATGACCTACAAATAACTTAGAAAAAGGGAAGGCTGTGAAACTACGAGCGACGAATTAATAATAGTGAAATTAATTAAATTTATGAGACAAAAGAATCATAATTAAAATGTGAACGCGACTTGGATACTGTCTGGAACCCAATAAAGGCGAGGAAACTTCAATATTATTTTATCTTGGTAATTGGAAACCTTTACAAAATGATTAGAGTTATTTGCTTACTAACTTGTGATTATAGAAAGATCTTAATTAATAAAACTTTTGGGTAACACTTTAATTCTATCCGGACCGAAGGACCAAGTATTTTGGTCCTTTACTGGTTAGCTTTTTTTTGCTGGATATTACATTCGACGAAAAACGTTTGCACAAAATGCCTGTAACGATTCATCGACAAAATTTCAACAGAGCGGCAGTAAAAATAAACATCATCGCTTCCTTAATGGCATATATGCGTGAATACAGAAACCACCCTTTCCACGGGACTTTCTACCAAATTATAGGCCACGGCCCTTTTCTATAGAAATCGGCGCCCAACCGCGATAATCACTGTACATTAATGAATATTTTATTACATATTACGACTAAGCGATCGTGTCGCGCGATTGTGCTAATGAGTCACGCAGGCTTTAGGTGTTTGGTTATTATATGGCGCCTGGTTGGCTGATGAGATGCGACAGGCTGTTTTATTTGTGTATTTATTGAGTAACGTAACGTGTTGTCGAACGGATCCTAGGCTAAATCAACCACAATGAGAGTTCTAGGAAACTTCCGGCAACATAGCCAAACTTCAGACACAGGCAAAGACGGTGGGACGAGTTTGACACCTTTAGGTAGGATTGTTACACACTAGCTTCAGACAGATCGGATTACAAAGGAGAAAGGCAGGCCTTCCCCGCAGTTGCGTGAAATAAAGCGAAATTTAAATAAATAACAACATATAAAATTGATTAAGGAAATGCTCGAAGGACCAAATTTAATTCAAGATTCAAACTAGACTAAAATGATACAAAAACTAGTGTTTTTTTTTATCGTTTATGGAAAGGTCTATCGATAGATTTTCCTAATAGCCGAAAATCAACTGAACATGACTTGAGGTTCCAAGATAAGACCCCCGTAGCGTCTATACCTTATCATAGGACCGCGGCCAGGCCTACAAGGTGTGGTTACATTTAGACATGCAATCCACCAAGAATATCATCTACGCACGTCATCCAAACACGTAACTACTAGTAAAATCTTCGAAGCATCACCACTAAAGCTTTCAGGATTACATCCATGACGTAAATCTCCATGTCAGCTCCATCCATACGTCATAATAAACATCCAATTCCATCCAACGCATCGATCGGTCTGACGTCGGCACAACACGAAAGTGCGAAAACACGGTGACGTGTTCTTTTCATTGTATGTTTGTGAGGCATGCACGATGAACTGTGGTACTGTCCTACATCTTTTTGTTGGGGGAGATGAAACGGTTTTTAAGTACTTACTTAAACTTATGATGGTGCTTGCCGAGGCTGAGAGACTTTAGCGTACCTAGCAAGGTACACTACTTCAACCATGTTTTAACTATCACTATGGGCGAATTTCACCAAAGTAGCTATACATCTAGACAGTGTTCAAGAGCTGTTAGTGTCATAATTGCGCCTTTGCTTTTGCTGATTGCGTTGTATTTTCAGCACGCACCAATCTGTCTGCAAATATACAAAAATCAAGAATGACGAAAGCATACTCATCATTATCTTCCAAGCGTTTCATTATTATACAGTTCATACTAGCGGTCTTTGGGAGACTCACATTCAGCAGAAAACGTTGACGAATTAACAATGTTAATTTCAGAAACAATTCCGTACTACTACAGAAGGTTATGCTTAAAACGTCAATGCAGTGTTACAAACTGATCAACAACTGTCTCCCTTACTTCCAACTCACTCATCTCTTTTGGATTCCGATATCCGAGGGTTTTGAAGCAATCCTCCCGTACCCCTGATACACGAGAGTATAGTATAGGAGTCCGAATTAGTCAACATGTACAAAGTAAACCCGGAATTCTGATTAGTACGAAGCCCCCAGGATTAGGGTAGGTTAAGTGTTACAATTTGAATGACACCCCCGGAGGGGAGCTGTGTCCGTCCGGGGGTAGAGATGCAGACGCGGTTGGCGATTAAATGTCATAAACGGTGCTCGAAAGGGTAGAATATCTGAGATGATCTTTAATATAACATCACGGCTATTTTCCCCGGAAGGCTTAGGCAGAGGTAACTAATTATAGTAAACCCGCATTTCGCCATTTCCCATGTAAAAGGGGCGAGTCTATTGCTATCAACCAGGCACAATTTCAGAACTCCGCGGGTGCTACTGAGAAAGTCATAATGAAAAAAAAAAACAAAATTATCCATAATTAATTGCCCGATCTGGGAATCGAACCCTGGAATGCTCAGTAGTAGCGTTTGCGACCATCATTCTCATGCCTTTATATTATACCAATTAATTCAAATAAAGATTATGTATTTCAAATTGCTAAATTTAATCTAAGGATTTACCATCTATCAAGTTACTGAAGTATAATTACAATGGAGAAGTAAACATTTAAGGATAAAGTAACATAATTAAAATTTCTTAGAACAAACAACGAGTAATATCAACTAATTTTATCTTCTGAACAAATATTTGAGATATTAAATCTCATCATAATAACTTCATTATGTTTGTCTAAGATAAATTAGTTTCTTAGGTCGCAAGTAGTGGATGCAGCAGTGAGTTAACTCGATTTGTTTCGTGAATTCTCGAGTAAATTAACTCGATTTCCTCGCTATCCTTCGTCTACAAAATAAATATTGTTGTACAATTTTGCAGAATAAATTCGGTTTGAAATTCAATTTCGAGGTATTGCTTTAAAAATATTTGTGGTTCATTCCGGTGATGTTTTTCACCTGTTATTTTATTACCTGCTGTAAATGAGTGAATAAAGGTTTCTGTAGCTTTTGATACTTTTATGTTTAGAAATCCTCATAATACAGGGAAATCTTATTATGATCACAATATTTACATATAATTATGTTCTTTGCGCCATATTCTACGCTGAATTAGACTATATAAGTTTTTAAACTGTCATGGTCACTAACATTAAAAAAAGAAAGAGGGTAGACCGATTTGTCTGCTCATAAACACCCACCCACAATAACTTCAGTTTATCCGTGATCATGGTGCTTGCAACAGCGCCGAAATATCGGGAACTCAAAACAAACAGTGGACATGGTAAATATCCCGTTTCTAGTGTTAATTTTAATGAATTAGACGAGTCATAACAAACTTGCTAAATGTCAGTCGACAACCGGTCATCAATACTTGACACATAACCACTTCCTGTGGTAAACATATTATTATCTTGTTTAACAGATAATATACTATGGATAAACTTTAAAGGATTATGAGTAAGAAATTGTAACTTTTTACCCGGTATCAAGTTCCCAGTCTGGTCCTTTGAGACGCATGAAAGAAACTCCGGGTAGATAAGTTAAGATAACAATATCATATCCGTAGATTATTAAAGGCGCTTATTTAGTATCTATGGACCGACGTCCTTCGCATTAGTGACTGATAAAATTTGCAAGGTCGTTTTCCAACAACAAATTGATAAATGTGAGAATTGGCGCCCAACAGGGATTTAATTATAACATGTAAAATTACATCCAAAACTGACAGCGCCAGACATCCTCCATCCCATACATACCACCTGTAGGTATACAGGGTGTATTTTTCAAGTGGGCGTGTATGCCCATATACGAATGAGGAATATCGAAAAATGATCAAGGGAGTCTCGAGCCCGATTTTGATGAAAACTAAAATTGCATCATTGGATTCTTCAAAAATCAATATTCCTAGCTAGAGAATCGAACCTGATGGTTTTGAAAAAAAAAACACACTGTGTTATTACACCATTCGATGGCGTCGTCATTAAGAATAAAATTTTGGTAAGTTATCAAATCACATAATATATGACAAACCAATGGAAATAATTAATTTTTAATAAAATACGTAACAGTATGTAAACAGTTAGTAGTATTCAACGAAACCTCGAACTAAATCATTATTGGCGCCAACTCAGTTGTAAGTACTTATTTTGTTTGCAATTTTTTATTCTGTTATTGTGGCCTTCAACCACAAAGAGATAAAACAATGAAATTAGAACATAATGTTGTGAAGATGACTGCGGTGCGGGTGTCATCCATCAATCAAGGACATTAATATGATAAAATATAAAAAATTACATTTTCTTTAAATTTGCCGCACTTCCAGAATTTGATCCTTATTAGCGACACAACGAATGGTGTGTAATAACAGTGTGGTCTTTTTTAAAAAAAAAATCGGGTTCGATTCCTGGCTAGGAACAATGATTTTTCAAAAATTCAATGATGAATTCATGATGCATGATCTTTAGTTTTCATCAAAATCGGGATCGATACTCCTTTGAGTATTTTTCGCTATTCCTCAGTTTCGGATTTGGCCATCCACGCCCACTCAACAAAATCACCCTGTAGATAGGTACCTACGCACCTGTATTCCGTACATACAAACATACATACTTCCAGCACACACACACACAGCTACCAGGCTCGCAGATATGCAAACACGTCGCATCACAATGACGGACGGACAATCCGATCGATACGTACGACTGACGTGCCGGGTCTAATTGCCGGCCCTTTGTGATACCGGCGTGGTTATATAGGCTCGTCTGGACTGGTCCTATGTATGTGCTTGTGCGTATGTGTGATTTTTGGCCGCCTCCACAGGAGGGGTCCGTTGGATATAGGATATTGTGCGTATACACGTACATTTTGATAACATGATATATCAAAATGAAAGCCGCAGTATCAGATTTTCGTGCGGCGCTGTTGCCTATATAAATATTTTGACGAAGCCATTTTGCAGGCAGGATGTATGAAGGCGAAACATGGACATTTGGACCATTAAACGTCCATACTTGATGTTAGGACAACACTTATTTCATAATAATGCGTAAATGCAGTAGCCCTGGACAGAGGAACAAGAAGGCAGCTTCGTTATAGCTAGCTATAGTACGTACTGGCCCCAACTCTTCGTGAGTCAACATTCAAACCATTGTAAGAGGTTAACAGTCGAAAAGAAACATACAATTCTTCCTTCAAGCTCCTACAGATTGCTTCACAAATGTTGTTCTATAGATAATTGTGATTCTGATTACATTACTTATCAGCTGATGCCACAACCGGTTTGGTCCGGTTTGAGGCCGATGTTTATGTCTTTTTAATAGCATCTACCAATTGGCGTGCGGCAAGTAGGCAATCGACATCAAGGACAATTGGCAGCCAATATTTGCTGAGGTTGAATCATCCGGCTAGTAAAAATTTCGTGGCACTTATTAAAAATTGCTTTTGCAAATAAACGCTGGAATGTGTAATGAAAAACTTTATCACTAAAGTAATTAGGTTTTTAATTATTTCCACGATTCAAAATTTAAATGACTCGTTTATTTCATTAATTTCAAAATGAAATTCATGATTTATCAGGTGAAACGGTAATATTAATTATTAACAACATAGGCGAGAATACATAGCTATTAATATAATTCAAAGCACCTTCTTGAATATTCTATGAATCAGCTATTCAATCTGAATAGTAAATATTATATGAATCACTAATGGCTATTTATTTATTGTATCGTAAAACCCGAGCACGTTAAATAGGTTATCGTATTGGAGATAAACATCGTGTTTAGCGAGTTTTTAATTATTTATCTTAATCGATATCTTTTATGTCGATCTCAAGATAAAATGGTTCGTTAGTCCTTCTCTGTTTATCAAGCTATCAGGCTGTACTGTAGCGAAGTACCTGCTCTGCAAATTAGCGATTCAGTTTTATCACGCTTAGCTGATAAAACGAACTGAAAATGAACTTGCACTTATCAAAATTAGAAAACATATATTCACGGCCTTACCTTTCTTTTACCTTTCTGCATTGCCTGTCTATTTGCTTAAATTCTGGCGACAACGTCAACCCAAATATTACATGCCATTCAAATAATAACACGATTTAGGAGGTAGAAACATTGCAGAAACCATCTCATGCCAGTAACACATAATAAGCCTGTGTTTAATAAGCATAGCATCCATTCACCACAATTTTCAGGCAATTTGGACCCCAGTAATAAGTCCAAAGAACGCACCGCTGGTTCAGAATGGACAAGTAATCAATAAAATCAACATTTCAGGACGGACCCGAAAGAGAAATGGCTTCATAACAACCGAATTGAATTGGTTTTGTGGCTAAATATTCAAGCAAATTAACTTGCCTATTCAATTTAGGTTTCTAAAGACTACTAGAATGTTAATTGAGTACGTCAATATTAACGTCAGTGTTTCTATTTGAAATCGAAATTGAATTTGCTTGGGGAGTAATTAAGTTCGCGTCGGATCTTTATGAAAGCCTAGTATCTCGGTATGAGACTTTCACAGCAAACCTTCAAACGACACTTAGACAGCGTAGTTGACTAATCAACCTATAACGTTTGCCACCGCTGACACATGCCTCCTCTCCGTGAGGACTGGACCAAAATCTATCACACGAGCCCAGTGCATGTTGGTTGATGTCTCATGTTTTCGACTTTGAGGTGCTAGTGCCGATTTCTTCAATGTTGTTTTTCTTTTCACCGGTTTCTTTACCATACTAGCTATAGATATGCAACACACGCAACCAAACAAACACCAGCAACCAACACGAGTACAATCTCACAAAGTGTATTTTCCCGTCTTTTACAGAGAGCAAAAATATGAGCATATTCTAAAGCTCTTGAAGAATATCCATTTAGAAATTCAACGGAACGAACAAAGCTTTTAGCAGTGTTAGCACAAAAAGAACTTGGAACAAAGACCTATACGATTGCACATAATAATATAGTAGAACCTTATAAGTACGATAAAAAAATATTGACAGTTTTAATGTCTGAGTTACAACATACAACGTTTTTCTATAATTGAAAGCTATTAAAATAGCAAAGAAGGAACCTGTTTTCCGGAAGCCTTAAGAGCAAGAGTTCTGCGATGTATCCTCTAAATCAAAAACCAACAGCCTCGATTTTTACAAACCAATAGCAAAAAATTGAAAAACTAAATTATTGACGGAACCCACGATAGCCGAACATCAACAATTTCGTACAAAATAAATATTTATTAAACATTAATGACTACGATTTGTATCAACCTCTCCCCGGGCGTACAGCGCACTCCGTGTGGGGAGGCAGCCACCCCGAAAACCCCAACCCGCTTCGCCGAAACGGGCCTTCGTTTGAATATTATTTTCTATAAAAACGTCCCTTAAATTCACATAGGGTTAGCAAACTTGCCTACGGAGTTTAACTAGTATTTCATGTTTTATTGTATCTTCGACGAAATCTATTAAAATCCTAAACTGTCTAGTTAAGATTCGCACCTTTCTAGGCAATTATTTTAGCGCTTTTTATGGCAAAGTTCAAGAGGTGCCGACATTAGAAGTGTCGACATTTAAAGTGCCGTAAGTAACATTAATGTTCGAAACTTGGAATCGAAGAATTAAAGGGCACCGGTAGTGGAAAGAGAAAATCTAGCCAACTGAGCTTATCGAAGATTCACATCTTTTGCGCTATCAGGTGAGCTGAAAGAAGTACAAGCTAACCATTAATTAAATAAAGGAAGTTAGTACCACACTGCATAATAGTATTTACAAATCGGTACCCCGTAACCTTCTTCCAAATTTATGTAATATTGGAGTACTAGAAGTACAGAATCTCGAACGACACAAAAATATTTCGTCCTCCATTCAAAACCACTGAAATCTCGAAGCCACTTTGATCAATCTTAGAGATAAAATCGAGGGCGAAATTTCGTGCTCAATTTTATTCTCCGCCAACCCTGACCACTTCGCTGTTATTCAAATACTTATATTAACCGAACTATAGTATCGAGTAGGCGGCAAGGTAAATAAAATATAAATTCAGTTAGAAGCCTTTTCCTTTCTATGGGCTCCATTGGTTCCTCGTATTTTGTATGTAAGTTAGGGACTTAAGGTATATATTTGTGTCTATTATACATACGAGTATAATACTGGCGAGTGCTGTTTTCGGAGAAAAGGTAAAATGTGATATTTATCCGTTTTAGCTAGTTGTAAGCTCCTAGCTTTTACAACTAGCTAAAACGGGGGGTTCTAAGAAATATGTATTCGGGCTTGATTTACTTATTTACTAAATGAGCAGAAGAAAAAATAATGTTGGCTCCATAATCCTTGTGTAAAAGACTGATTTCTGGAAACTACGCCGTTTAGGAAACTAAAGTCTGAAATAAGTATATTTCGTCAAATGTTATTTTAGCTTTAACAGATGACGAGATGGTCGAAACTGAAAAAATGATACGACAGTAACGCATTAGTGTAAAGAATAGCTGGCATGAGCAAAGGGAGTCTTATACCCAGCAGTGGGCGAAGTCGGGATGAGTAATGACGATGATGACAAGCAAGTGTATAGTAGTCTACTATACAAATGTGATTCTGCTATGAAGAGCAGAAGCAAAAAAAAAAGGAAATAAAAAGAATAGGATTTTAAGTAAAAAATCTCACAACGGCCCAGACCAAAGTAAACACGATTTAACGGCTCCATAGAAAATACTAGACTGGAAGACGACTTCAACATTCTAGGAAAATAGTTCTTTTCAAAAAAATGTAATCTTATTATTTCAGATCACGCGAACAAATAGGCAAATAAACATTACATAACCGAGTTTTTTTCTCGTAACTCATGTTTGTTTTCCAATGAACTAACATTCATTATTAGTTTTTGTTGAGTATGAAATCGATTACAACTGAGACGTGTTATGACTCATGCCATTCAAAATGTCATTACAATTAGGTTGGTAGATATTTTGAATCCTACTTAGAAGGTATTTTAAGAATAATCTTGTACTTACTATATTGTTCTATTCAAATAAAAGACTAAACAAATAATAATAGAACAAGATTTCATGAAGTGATTATAAAAATAGGAGTACCTAGAATTACTTTAAAAAAGAGTCTCACAGGGTAACGTTCTAGGCCTGCGACTAAAATTAAAACTATGTGACCGTCTGATCCCGAAATGAACACTTCATACGAGAAAACCTCTATAGTTTCAAAATCACTGCATCCATACACAAAAGAGAAAAAACTAAAATTGAAAATACAAAGCCATTGTATGAAACAAACTTATAACCAGTGATTGGAACTGTATCCGATAAAATGGCGATAGGCACCGAATCGGGACTCAATATTGTTATCGAAGGGTGGGTGGACACCCCTGTCTACCCACCGGGGTCTACCGGACCGATACATAGCTAGAAACGTACAAATATTTAATTCACAGTGCTGTTAGTTCGTGTAAACGCTGCAATGGATGTAGATAGCATCGATCCGCGTTTAGTAAAACATTCGACAGTTACACGTTGTCTGATGAATGTTTTATTTCTAGTTCGACGTTTAGCTTTAGTAGGGTTTGCGACTGAACGATCGATATTGACTGTGGCAGGTTATAAAAGTAACTACAAAAAAAATTGACTGAAAACTAGCAGAACTATAGAGCAGCTAGCTCTGCTCTATATGCTTGCTAGTTTTCAGTCTCTTTTTGTTATTTCTCGTTAGTTTTGATTGTTGATGTTATTGAGTCTGCGAGAGTTGTCGGGCTGGACGAAGTGGTAAAAACGACTTTGAACTGGATTTACAGAGACTTTTCCATAGCTATGTCAATCCAATGCATTTTTGTCTTTTGTATCATCGTTATCGCCCAAAGACTAGACAAGCTCTCTAGTTAGTAAAATCACAAAAAAGAAATTGGGGGTAATCTTCGGAACTCTCAAACTATCTACTGATCCGATTCCGAAAATTCTGAGGTATTCCTCGTAGCGCTCCCGTTTTGAAACGCTCCCATCTAAGCGCTCCCGTTTTGTCAATTTCGTAATTTGGTTAAGCAACTTCGATGTCGATGATGCACACATGAGTTTTTAAAAATTATCGATATAATTCATTACTTCATGCTTTTCCCTATTTTTAAACGTGGGAGCGCTTCGAGGAAATAAATTTTAATATTTTTAATCGTTCCTCAAAGCGCTCCTTTTGGGAGCGCTTTGAGGAACAAAACGGGAGCGCTTAGATGGGAGCGTTTCAAAACGGGAGCGCTACGAGGAATACCTCAAAATTCTTTCACTAACGGGAAGCTACATTATCCCAGTGTCATAGGTTACATTAAAAACGTCCCCATGGGTTAATTCATATTCATATTAATAACGGGAACGAAGCCGCGAGCAAAAGCTAGTAATACATATAGAGACGTCGCATCTACGTTTTGCCCTCTTGAAGGAACGTAAGATTTCATCTATTCTGTTTGTGAGTAGACGCAGATTCGCAGATGAATGTCTACGGACACTATGTCACGACGGAAAAAATGACAAAATAACATTTCTGTTGTTGATCTGTCATTTTGTCGATTCTTCCGTCGACAAAACCCGTTTCTACGGTGGTCATGCTACGCGTGCTGGAAGAAACAACAACCAGGCATAATGAATGCAAGTACTTACAACGCGTACCCATTCGTACATGTTTAGTATTTCGGTCACGTGAACACCTGTTCGGTACGTAATCATCCTCAAGCGAGTGATAAGCGCGTGACGTAGGTGGGCTTGCAAATCTGACATTCATGTGTTTAGATGGCGTTCGTTCAATACATTCCGCGGATAATAGGACCATTGTTTGATCGCCTAAACTAGTTGTTCCCGCAGCGCTGCTTGATGCTTTATCAACAGTAATATTAAACATGCGACAGTAACTTTGTCTTTATATTATCTTTTCACGACTGAACAGGATGACATTTAGGACACGGGTTGCCCATGAGACGAACTAGGTCATAGAATACTTGTTTATAATATCCGACCAACGCGCAAGCAACGCCAGAAGCTGAAGTTGTAAGATATAAAACCTAGCCAGTGAACACGTAAATCGTTTAGGTCGGATTATCAAACCGTAAAAGTCGCTGCCACACAGAGGGCATACGCCTTCACAGTTCAGATTCACTTGTTTCTGTAAAAAATCGAATCTTAGATTGTTACATTATAGGCGAGCTCATGGTAAGGGAGCACCTAAAGACGTCTTGTCGTTCACAGCAGCAGCTAAGGATGACGATGAAGGAACTGGAAGGGGAGGAGGGAAGCCTTTATCCCAGTAGTGAGATACTAGGGGTTATTATAAACAAGTACTACAACTTTCAACTTAGAAAGTTAGGTAACGTTTCCTCCATCGAGAAGAGAGACATAATACCTAATTCATAACTCTGTCTTCCACTCTCACTATCACTTTCGCAACAAACAAGGCACCATGTCATCGTCATATTTGGCAGCTATATGAACTACGATCAGAGTTCGTCACTTCCGGTGACGTCATCCTCTTTTCCCATAGTTTTATGGTTTACCAAACAAATATGACACAGGAAACAACACGACAGACCGCTAAGATTTATTTGCTTTGTAAAAATAAGCACTTCCTATCAGACGGCGAAAGAAAACCCGACATTTAATTAATAAATAACTGTTTTTGAAAATTCATACAGTTCTGAATTCTGTGATAAATCTTGAGAATTCTGAAGACGCCAATAAAGCGACAAAGGGAAAAGACGCCATCTTTCCACATTATGTTCGCCAAGCCTTTCAAATTGACCATTTTCATTCATTTTGCCTTTTCTCAACTACGCTATGGGTCGCTCTAACCGGTTGCAGCCTTGCAGTTAAAATCCAGTACTTTACACGGGGTTGGCTATCTGATCACAGCCCGTTTACAGGGAAAAAGACCCCTATACCCCTTGGTAATTCAATCAATAGTACGGGTATACGTTTTTAAACTGTCATGGTCACTAACATTAAACAATACATACACACACACACATTACATTAATTACATCAATCAATCATTCAAAATCATCACCACTCATGTATTCTTTATTTATTTTTTTTCATTTTCACCCGAACTAGCGTCAAGATACGCAGAGCAAATATGAGGACTGCACCACTGGGTGGTGCATGGCCTTGCTGAAAACATACCTACAGATGAAAATCAGACAGCACATTAGATTATTGTTTATACCAAACAGATTGCTAAGTGGCAGGACACAAAAAGAAAAAAAAAAAAAACCGTGATTATGGCTTGCAACAGCGCCGAACAATCGGGAACTCAAAACAAACTAAATATCCCGTTTCTAGTATTAATGATAATAGTAAGGGTGACTGATACTGTGAAACATACTCGATTACTCGTATTGGCGCATACTGCGTACACCAAGTTCGCTCAGCGTCGCCGTTAACCAAGTAAGTCTGACATCTGATTCTAGAAATCATTCGACACACAAAACGAAAGAAGCACAAATTAAATACAACACACTATTAACTTCTAATCTGTCTTTAAATTAAAACTATCAACTAAATTGTCAAACTATTACCGTTAGACGGAAATAAAAACTAAAATATTTGAGAATTAACACGAATATTTATGACAGCATTTAAATTATTTGACTCTGATTTAATAATCACCATTTTAATTAGGCTATGACATTTCGCGACCACTAAATGTACGTAAACAACTGGTTTTCCTCATCAACTTAAAATAAAAAGTCTGTTTTTTAGGGTTCCGTATCCAAATGGCAAAAAACGGAACCCTTATGGATTCGTCATGTCTGTCTGTCTGTCCGTCCGTATGTCACAGCCACTTTTTTCCGAAAAAAATTTTGGTGGTTCCCCATACTTAGAACTGAAACTCAATTTTTTTTTTTTAATCGAACGCATACCTACGTGTGGGGTATCTATGGATAGTTCTTCAAAAATGATATTGAGGTTTCTAATATAATTTTTTTCTAAACTGAATAGTTTGCGCGAGAGACACTTCCAAAGTGGTGGTGCTTATGTTACTTGCTGCTACGGAACCCTTCACGGACGAGTCCGATTCGAACTTGGCCGCTTTTTTTTAAAGATAAATTCATTAGGTAGGTATGAACGTTTCGGTACTATTCTGAAATAAGGCTTTAGGGGGTGGAAGGGACACCGACGCGGAAACGGTTACCACGTATTCAGTACATCATTCTGAGCCGCCCCACTGAGAAATTTTTCATCGGCTATTAAAAAAATATATATACTGTTCCATATATTTTGACCGTGTAGGTACTGCATTTTTATAGGAAACAGCAGATTTTTTGAAATCCCAGATATTTCTCACTAGCATCGCGAAGCCTGGCTTTATGCCCTGAAAATGGCAATATACTCACCCTTTAGGACAATGTACAGTACATGGAGCTTGATCTACCATACATAATTATCGAATTTTCGGCGGACCAAACACGTAAACACCTCTGACTAACCCGTCTAGGAATACAGGTGTGAAGTTGTAGTCGTGTTACGTAAAATTGTCCACGATTCTTGATCCAGGAATGTTTACAAACGTGGAAAAAGTCTCCAAGTTCAAGGTTCTATTAAGAGTATACCATTGTTTAGTAGCAACAAAAAATCCCGGAGAAATTGTTAAGATTTTTTTAAGAATTCCGGTTAATTATTACCGAATTGAAAGCGTGTTTTCGTGGATAAAATAATGGAGTTTCGTAGGCATGGAAAAGTTAACAAACTTCACCGTTTCACTTTCAAGGAAAGGTCGCTGTGCTATTGAAAAATTCAATAGCAAAACATTATGTAATTTTTGCGAAACCTCTCAAAACCCCTTAGACCTAGACCTAAAACCCAGACCAGCGGCAATCGCAAACCAAAACATATTTTCATTTTGCTGTCATCACACTCATCACCTTCCTAACCTTGTCCCATTCTACTTGCGGTCGGCGCAACACGGTTTCTTCTCTCTCTCTCCCCAGGACACGGCATCGTTTTTGACTTCTTTCTGTTTATAGAGTTATATAATACGAGAATAAGGAATCTAAGCATATACCAGTAACTATACACAAGATGATTTAACAAATCCCAAATGAACACAGCACATGTGCGTTACGGGACATGTTTACAATCCCTCGCAAAGAGAAAAAGAATATGTATAATGTAAATTCTTCCGTACCTACATAAAGCGCAGGTCACACCGCCAGCTAGCTCGCGACCCGGGCGGGCATCGTTTCACCTCTTTTCATTCTTTGGTTCACACCGCGAACTACCGAGCTAAGCTACGTCAGCAATACAAAAGATGCGCCGATGCTTTTCGTTCACCTCGCCCGGCTCGCCCGGTGCGAGACGGAGCACTTCCATCGCTCACCCGCTCGCCCCTTGTTCGCCCGACCATCCTTAGTTTTCGGTGTGAAACCACATATTTATATAGTTTCCATCGCCTCGCTACGCCCGCCTGCCCGCCAGCTGGCGGTGTGGCCTGCGCTTAAAACATCGATACCAAATGGCCCATGGTATAACTAGAATTTGGAGGTAAGCGGTCCGTTTTCATAATGTAATATTATCACTAATTAGCCTATAATGTCCCTACTGCCTAGTCACAGGCATCCTCTCTGTGAGAGGTGGTGGGCTGTAAATGCTTTAATCCAACACGCGGGCTCCGTGCGGATTACTAATTTTCGATTTTTTTGTTCCAGGACATCATTATTATCAAACTCCAAAGCATTGTAACAACGACTGGGCCTGCATTGCGGCAGCGTGTAGCCAGTAGCAACAATAAAATGTGTAGCAATTTCGCGAAATTGTCACCTATTTTCCAAGGCCTTTAAGTGGGCAATTGGGCACTGGAGCATCTTCGAGTACGTGCGATTACACGCTTAATGTCTTCGTCGAATTTTATACTAAAATGCAATATTGATACAGTCCTTTATTTTTTCAGAGACATCATAAAAGTGCTAGTTCGGTTTGGTGGAAACTGACCCTTACACTTCCTATTCTGATGATAACACTAATAACAACCTTAAAAGCTTATTCAAATGAGCGCTTTTAATGTAACAAATGTTAAGATGTATCGGTACCTCGGTAAGGTGTCTCGATCGAAACGTGTTGCTTAGTAGGGGGGGAAAGTTTACAAACTTAATTGTTCAAGGACTTCGGGGAAAGTTGGTGGTTGCCATTGAAATGTGGGTTAAAGGTCGAGCAGATACCTCGCAATAATAATGAACGAAGGAGGCTGATACAAATAGCGACGATTTAGTGATGTTGATTTTGTGTATTAGGTAGGTAGGTGGTAAATACCACCCTCACATGGTGGTCACTTTTAGACTGGAAGCCGACCACAATTTAGTAGGGAAAAGGCTAGGCAGATGATGATTACTGTAGCTTCAGTGTATAAAATCAATCCTACAGCTTAAAAATGTTTGCTAGAGCTTAAAAAGCGAATTGAAAAGATACTCGCTAGAATGTTATAGAGAATGGATTTTTATGAATCTTCAATGTTCTTGTGCTTTGCCAAACATTGCCAATCTATTAATAGCTGAACATTCACACATAATTAAGGCAGACGGCACAAACTCGAGACCTCTTGAGTTCCACTACATCACCAAATCATTGGCAGCTTTTTGCTTACATGGCAATATTACAAAAACGATGTACCTAGACTGTTAATCATTAGGGAAAACCTAACAACCATCCGCTAAAGCAAGAAGGCCGCATGTAAGTCACGGTATTACAGACCTAGTAACCGGAGAGCAAATCTCACGATTAGCACGATTAGGAGAGGGACGCTAGTTGAGAGGCGCGTCTTCAATGCTTCGTGACGTCAAGGCAAATATTAGGAGTTCAAAAAGGCTTTATTTTAATACGTCTGTACCTCGGACTCATATACAATGTAGATTTTTCTGTCATAATCCAAGATAACAAAACAAAGAAATCATTTCTCTAGCTACTCAGGCTAATCTTGAATACACGTCATAGTCATCGTCAGTCGAAATCATCATCAGTTTAGCTAAAATATGTCCACAGCGGGACATAGCCGTCCCCCAAACGACGACGCAGAGTCCACAAGTATTTCGGCTTCTTGCATCTAGCGGATTCTTGCGGCCACCACATGGTCAAAACATGCACGTAAAACCAGGAAAAATGATGTGGTAATGCTTGCTAAGGCTATTAAGCTATAATAAACTCAACGTATTACCAATAACAGAGCAATAAAGATTTTTGATTAATTGAGAGTTTAAACAATCGTTAAGACTACAGACCATATGTCGTAATCAATTACACATGTTAAGACGAGATTTGAATGTTATCATGAGAGATGAGCCAATTAATTATAGTACAATACTAGGGGCGTGCCAGCCAGACTTTATTAGTACTTGTCATTTCTGAATCTAGACAGAAACATTGATTAAGGAAAATTCTAAGACATCCACCAACTATTGGATTGGATTGTTGCGCTTTTCCTTGCACAGAGAGCAGGTGGCCCAGCAGTGGGAAACTTGTAGGTGGATTACGCTTTATAGTAGCAGTTCGATAAGCTAAAAGTAATTTTCAATACACAAGGCGATAGCAATATTGCCACAAATAAATCCATTGCGGTCGAGGCTCGTAATTAACCGTATAAATATAATTACCAAAACTACAATATTATAATTTAAACATGATTATTCCAATAAATCTGTTAAAATAAACGTAAAATTATCAATCGAATTAAACTTAAATACAATGTTATGGAAAATATTACACGATTGTGGTCCCGATGGCCGCTATTTGTCAATCACATGGAAATTAATGCGTCACTGTACTGCAGTAAAACGATTAATACAACAACATCGAGTTTCCCTAGCATTAATTTAAATAATAATTTGATTCTTTTTATCATAATTCGGGTAAAATTTGCATTGATTACGAAATTGTATGCTGTGGTTTTATTTTGCAGAATGATAAATTAAATTGAATGTACGAGCTGTGTTACTAGGTGATCATCGTATCATGTTCCAGAAGGTATAAAACACCTGCTACCTTGTCCTGCGTACCCTTATGCCTACGCATTGAGTGACGCTAGGTCAGCGCCTTCGTGGCAGTTTTGGTCTGTTCTCCATTCTTAACATAGGTAGATAGATAACCATCGACACGCTAGGAAGATCACATTCCTCGAATTGATAAAAATGCAAAACAAAAATGCATCAATGTCATATGATAGCTGACAAGTTAAGTTACAGAGTTTGTGGTCGCACTCCTCCGAAACGGCGACCGATTTTTATGTATATTTGGCAGGTAAGTATGAGAATAGGTGGTAATGTATATTTCACAGCGCTAATTTCACGTTAAGGTCGCGGGGCACAGCTAGTATTATAATACATTTAAGAGAGGTACTATCACAAACTTTCAAGCAACTGATTAATCATCCTTTACTGTTCCCGATGCTAGAACACAAGCCTTCACTCTGTGAGTCAGAGAAGGCTGTATTCCATCACGCGGGCCGAGTGTGGGTTACTTGTCACATGATTTTGAAACGAGTACTACTTCAAAAAAAACTCAAAACATAAAATCTCCCTTTTACACTCGACTAGCACAAAGTTTAAACAAAAACGATGAGAATGCAGCCTGCACAGCTTTACAAACCTCTTAACAATTCTAGCTCTCACTAGCTTTAAACAATCACACTCAGCATAAAACCAGCTAATACTCTTCAAATATTTACCCAAGCATCACAATACTTTTATTTTAAACCAACCGGCGCAGAACTGTGGTTCTCCGTAACATTCAACAATATTTTAAACGTTTTCGAAAACACTTGGAGGAAATTCGTCACACGTCGAAGACATTGAACTTTTCTAAGTAAGCAACACGATATTCGTTGTTTTCGAAATAGTTTTGACGTGTGTAATGTAAAGGCTTGTAACGCTATGCGTGAAAACGAATATTCCGAAGTGCACGCAAGTTGGGTGCTGTCAACGACAATGGTACGCTATCTTCTAAGTTTCGCAGGTAACAAGTCGATAAAGACCGATATGAGTAAAGAGTTAGTATGAACTTCCCCGAATTTGTGATTTTCTTTTCAGATATGGAAGACTTTTCGCCAATCTGGTTAGTGTAGCACAAAATTAATTCAGTAATATTAAATGAAGAATAGAATATTTCTGGTGACGTTAGGGTAGGATTCTGTCCAGCAGTAGACGTGTTTCGGCTCATATGATGCTGGTGAAAGAATTTGGCTCTTCCCCTGGTTCTGTTTAAACGGAGGTTTGCTATGTTTTATATATATATGTAATACTAAGTCCAGAATTTGTCGTTAACGCCTCATCTAAAGTAATGATTCACCATCTAAAGTAATGATTCACAGTGCCAACGTATAAATTTCAAAGGCATTATTCAACAGTTTTTTTTCAGGCGTATTTCTACTTAAACACTTAACATTGGTCCTCTTTACTTTACACTGTCAACAAGAGTCCAAGTGACGAAAGAAATATTGACAAGATTTGCAGATCTACAATATGGCTACACAGAAGGAAATCCTGTTATGAGTCACTGATTAAGTTATATAACAGGTCTTTCCTTTAAATGTTTAAGGAAGTCATAATGATTTTATATTCATTTTTAAGTATTACCTAAACTTAATTACGTATGATTGGATATGCAACGCAGACAAAAGAATTTTAGTTTGACTGTCACAAAATTGAGTCACAGGACGAAACCCAAAACTCTGAGTAGCTATTCCAAAGGTTTGGGAAACATTAAGAAGTTTTGCCTGGGATTAGAACGCTAGATATAGATCTGCATAGCCCAAAGTTTTCCGAATACGAATGACATCGGCTTATCTCACAAGTCTTATTTTATTACCCGAAGATAATGGATAGGTCTCTTGAAAACGGCGTCATTGCTGGCACTAGCAGTACTCCAAGATGTTCTCATAATGAAAGTCTAAGTGATAATAGCTTTCGAGCTGCAAACAGGATTGTATGCGAAAGGTCGCTACTTGAAATCCAACCTTTGAACTCCGAGCAAAACCGCTTCAAGCTGTCATTTTAGTAAGAATTATTGGAATATTAGTCATTTTTATTACACGTTGGTTTACGTGGGGCGTATTTTACGACAATGTAAATTCTGGAGTAAAAATGTGGCCCACGGCTGTAAAGCCATTACGGAGTTAGATATTTTTACATTGATTTTTTGCAGTGATAAAAATAGACACGAAGCTTCCGCATACCTTACCTACATACTGTACGATGTTAGCGCCTTGTCTATTTAAATATTTGAAATATTACCATGCCTGTGAAGCCTTGAGCTGAAATAAGTTACTTTTATTCTCTTTTTGTCATGAACTAGCTTTTGGAACATAATCACCTCAAAATATTTTTTACGCCTGTAATTCCCGAAGGGATAGGTAGAGGTCTATCTAATAGTACGCCCACATTTCACCAGTTATGTTTAAGTCCCAAGTAAGTATAAAAAGGAGGTGTGATGGAGAAGCATAAAACAAAAGACTGTCTACACGAGATATAAATAAATTAAATAATTGTTTACGAATTATGACAGGTAGGATCATACGAACCCGCGAACTAGATAGGAACCATAAAATTAGTCTCGTCATAAAAATAGCGTCGTAAAAATGTTTTGACTTTTTATTGTTTACTGAACTGGTTCGGAACACAGCACATAAAAAGATGATACAGTAAACCCACTTTCAGCGCTGTTCGTTCACCTCTGCTAATTTTGCCACTTAAGTTACTCATGGATAAATAACAACAGCTGTACGGGTCGATCTCTAAGGTTAAGCAAAGCTTGCCGAGGTCGTTCCGTAGATGGGTGACCATCCGATACCGAGATCTTTGTCAGTCGTTACGGGTAGTCAGAACGAGAGGCAGTCGCTCCATGATAAATACTGGTATTCAGCTGCATCCTGTTCGACTGGATGCCAACTCCAATATAGTAAGCAAAAGGCTAGGCAGATGAAGTGTACCTAAAAGTTAGATATTTTTTGGGACTACAATTCTCGACATTATCATCATCATCCACAGCCTGAATTCACCCACTGCTAAGTATAGGCCTGCTATCTCCACGTTCCTGTGCCAGCCTCATCCAGGTTTTTCCCCCGATGGCAACTATGTCGTCTGCCCATCTGGCCGCCGGACGACCCACATTTCTTTTCCCCGTTCTTGGACGCCATTCGGTGACAACCTTAGTCCACCTGACATCACTGCGCCTTGCTAGGTGTCCTACCCAACTCCATTTGATACGATTTCCAATATCGAAAACCTTTTTAAGTCTTCGAATTCTCGACAACTACAATGCAGTATCGAAGTCAGTGGTAACCAAAACATGGTTCATAGTTTAATACTTTTTAGGGTTCATGTTTCCTGTTGCTTTCATTTTTGCACCCGAGTTGGATTGGATTTCACGTTACATCTAGATTTTCTGTCCGATTTTATCCATATTGTTTCATTTTATAGATTTTCTTTCTGTAATTAACTGCTATCGAAGGAACGGCGCGTTAATGATGGGCATATATGGAACAATACGTTGAACTCGTTTTTGTTGTCAATGTCAGCTGGTAATCTGGCGCACTTATGGGCGTTTTAAACACACGTCCCACGACCCAAGAATTTCGACATTCAAGGAGTATCTAAAGCACGAAGTAACAATGTAATAGAACCGCCAGGAATTATGATAATGTGTAGTCTAGTAACGTGTTGCGGTTGAAGCCTTTCACATAGACCACTAAATCGAACGACGGAAAGCTATGCTATAGGTACATTTACATATAATCAGCAACGTACCAACCTCGGTCATCGGTCGCAAAAACGTATCACAATATTTCACATTCCGATCGAACGCGTCATGGTCCACGAAACAAAACAAACCAGGAACGCATATCTACAAAAACCATTTATCAAGAGCAGTACCATAAATCGCCGAAACCGTTTTGTAACGAACATTTTACTGCAGCCGAAGCAGATATATCATGCATTCCCATTTCTACACGAAATGTATAAAATTGGCACAATCTTTACGCAAACGAAGTGCCACGGCGGCACGGAGGCTCGGCAGCGGTTTGGCAAGTGGACCTTGAGATCGAGGCTAACATGACGAAAACGACCAACAATGGGTGAACACTGCAAAAAAAATGTTTTTGCAACTAGATTATGTAAAAAAAAAGATTCGCCTAGTCATTGTAACACGAAACTCTGTTCAATCAATTCTTTGTTCAGCATTAAATGGGTGGAACAAATTGGAGTATTCCATGCTTCCTGGGACCGTAACATGAAATATAGGGAGTGATACAAAAAAGCGTGGGTGTGTCCGCCTCCTAGATAGATAGACCGTGACTTGGAACCGACAATGCAAGTTTTTTTTAGTTTTTTTAGTTTTTTTTTTTTTTTTTTTTTTTTTTTTTAAAGCAATTCCGACCAGACTCAACCCCGTCTACCTACACGACTTTAATAATCCGAAAAGCGAGAAGTTTCAAACTTTCTTCACTGATTTTGCACCAGAATTTATTAACGTTTCATAGAAACTCGAACGACACATGAAAACCCGGACCGCCCGCCGCGCAACTGTATAGTCTGACACTCGCTACAATCCTAGGCAATCTTTAGATTGCTATGCGAAGCTTAAACTCCCGATTTCCGAGCGACATAAATTCCCGATAAAGGCAATCTATATTTTATCAGGAATCTAGAATGTGTTCCGTGTTCATTTCCTGCGAATGTGTGAGAGATATATCACAGTACCTCCCGGGAGGCTCTTTATTGTCGTGATTAAGGCGAGGTGGGCGCACATTTGAGTTTTTTAAAACCATCTGAGACAAAGAATGTAGTATTTAAAAATTTTAAAAAAATATATGTTATAGTTAAGGATCTTATCTAGTCACAGTCGCATTCAGTTGCAAGACCTGATGAACTTCACTCGATAGAAAAAAATCGCAAAGTTACCCCTTTTTGTAACTTTTTTTCAATATTATGACTAAATTACTGATGTTTTACATTTAATTTTTATACTAAATTAAAGAAACTAATTAGTTCTAGACAAAGTGGCAGAGTTTGACTTGATAACATTATTTTCTTAATTACTATGTTTTAAAATGAATTAAAAGCGTTCGCGGCGGCTCGGACAGGCCCGATTAGTCGCGCGCTGGCGCTTACCGACGACGGACCTGTGTCAATTTTTTCCGCGACAATTTCGCGTACCATACCGTCTGTTTTTGACCAAGTTTATTATAATTGTTGCAAGTTATAATGGGCAATAAACAACGCAAGCGAAAAAAGTCGTGTAAAGCAATAAAAGTAACAAATAAAAAGAATGCACTCCAAAGACATGTCACAGTACAAATATATACAGTATTGTGACTCGGCCCTGTCTTTGAAATAATTACTTACAGCCGAGTGGTACGTACGCGATAGGGCTGCGCCGGGCCTATAGTAAATATTTTAATTTCATCTACCTACTTATTTGAGTTTCTTTCTAGTTTTGTGATTGTTAATATTATATTTTTATTAAAAAAAATGAAATTTGTTTGAATGAAATAGGAAGGTTCAATAAAAATACGCTTATTGCAATTTACACAAAAACACATAAACAAATCAAAATTTTATCTTTACAGTTCTCGAACCTACTAATAGCGAACTGGCTGTTTATTTTCAATTAGTTACTCAAACTGCCCAATTATGATTATTTTATATTCTTATATTTTATAGACAATTATTTCATTTATTAACAAAGCTCTAATTTATCGCTACTAGATAGTAACAAATTTTGATCATAGAATTTTTTTTTCATAAAAGTCAAGTAATATTACTTATCCAACTGCATATTTCTATGCTGTGTCGCTAGGCAAGGTCACGCGAGTTCACGAACGCGCTGTGTCCACGAGAAGTATTTTGCGCGCAGCCTACAGCGCTAAATGCCTACTTTTGCAGGAATACCTCGCCTTAACTCATTTTCTTTATCGCTGCGTAGTTCAAGGCCTTGTGCCCAATGATTCGTGTACTTACAACATTTGCTAAAAAATATTTGCAATAATTCTAACGAAACGGAGATCAACTTTATTCTTTGGCACAGTTTGTAAGTGAACTCAAGTCCCAAAGTCCACGCTTTGCCGAAAGCTCGACTCAATATGGTCTGAAGGACAGGAGAATAAATCAATTACTATTAATTCAGCGAACTCTTCAATAAATCTCTCTTAATTACATTAAAATCAAAAAGAAATCAGCGCTCAATGGTCCGTAATTAACGCGGAAGTGAAAAACGACACAAATGTATTTCGATTGGGGCTGCCGAACGCTCGTATAAATGTGAAATCGTAAATTCGCAAACAGTTATATAATTCCTTTTAAAATTAAAAGCCAACCGATGGATAGAAACAATCGGATTTTAAAGCCCGCATCGGGTTGTATCGATTGAAATATATCGTATTACAATTTTATTCGCTGACCCAAATTTCAACGACCGCAAACGAAAACTACGCAGGTCCGTTGTGATTGGATATTGATTTATTTTAGACATTGTTTTAACAACAGCGTGTATACAGCATCATTGTGCTGCTTGTTTGTTTAGGGCTGCGCCCTCCCTGTTCGCATCTGAGGAACATTTCGTGGCTACTCGTCTGTGGCAAATGCACTTGAGGGCTATAAAGAAAATATACGCGCACAAAATGTCTCTGGTGTGCTTTTATCTGAGGAATTTTGCTCCCGTTGTTTTTTGCGGTTTCGATAGACATCGTAAAATCAGTGAAACGTTGAAATCAGCTTATTTGTTCTTCGGTTTATGACAACGTTTAAAAAGTGATTGAAAAAAGAAAGTAAAACCAAAATTGCAAAACGAAGAATTAGCAATTCAGTTTTAGAAACCAAAAATCTTTATTGTGTGGTTTTAGTAGCACCAAAATTAAACCTAATAATATTCTATATTAAAATAAAACAGCTAGCTATGTCGCAATAAGCTCGGAAGAGCAACAAAAGCTTTGTACTATACTCTAATCAGAGCATACGCCAAATTTGGAACATTGTCAAACCAAATCTGTTCCATTGTGTGCCAATCGGGCCACAATACTATGGGCACGACTTTCGACCTGTCAAAACTTGGTGTATCGAATTGGTGCTTTTTCAATAGCGTTAGTCAAAGGACATGGTAAAAAATAACAGTAACTTTGGCAACATCAGATTATAACTTTGGACCCAGCCGTTGTGTCTATCCTCTAATTAAGTTCTAACATTAACGTCAAGATAATATAGAAAGAAACATGGTGTTAAAAAGTAAATAGATTGCAATGAGAGAAAAGGCATCGCCATCATTTGTGCTAACTTGCTGCGTGCCCTAAACCGATACAAAACGTGGCTAGCCCGGCAATATTAATTGTCAACCTGCGTTAACATAAATTCCGAGCCTTGTTAACAGACTATAATCGATCGACAATAATCGAATAATATTAAAAGGCAGCAGCCCTGTATTTGCATTGAAACAACACGGGGCATGCGTTTAATCAAGCTGATTCAGAGTAAACACTGTTTGTACATCCGCACCGAGTATTTGAATGCTGTATATCGCTGGATTGCGATGGAAGGTCATGGCGAAAATCTCTTGTTTTTTGGAAAACTCTAGTTTTGGAGGGATTTGGGGTACTGACATCTCGCCAGTTATGGTGTTCAGTGATTGGTTCACATCAGTCAACAGGGGTTGATTGTATTATTGCCACTAATCAAAATCAAAAGTTATTTGACTCGGCTGAGAATCAGAATACATCAAAATTACTTTAGACAGTCCCCCTACACGCTCGTCGTTTAGCACTTCCTAGTGGTTCAGCTTAGGGACAAGAAGTTACGGAACAAACTGCCCAGGACCCCAGCATTGAGCACGAATCCAGAGACCGGGTTATAACATAGTGGTAGCAAGTTCCTAACTATAAAAGATTGAAGAGTATCTCCAAAGAGTCGCTTGTAAGTAAAGTAAAGAGTAGTATGCAAATAGGCCTGTTGCTAAAGCAGTATCAGTCTGTCTTGGGGAAACCCAAACTGAATACCTAAGACTTACTAAACAAATAACATGTTTTGTACAAACACCTCGGTCAAGATGTAGACCCTGAAATGGATCACACCAATCAATTTCTCATAAATAGTGCTAATTTGGGTAAATTAGCACTTTAACTTTCAATTTCTACATCGAATCGAATTGCTGCTAAACTAATTATCATATCCTCAATAAATAACACAGAAATATAGGGAAAATTCTTTTTTTAAGTGTATTCTGAGTCATTTAGTAGGTGACATAAACATTTCACACATGAGGCGATAAAACGGTAACATGATGATATTCTCAGGAACAGGAATAAAAACTTTATTGCTAAATAAATTAGAGCTTGTGTCGTTTTTGGAAAACACATACCTAACAACTATGATACACATAAAAACTGTCATGTCAATATAATATGTCCGCTGTTAAAAATTCAGACTTATGTTTTGACCAAATTAAATGTTTGGAATTACATTGGGTTTCTCCATCGAGGTCTCGAACCGCCACAAGACTTAAAAGACCACAATTCAAATCATCTTCTTTATCGTGTGGTTAGTGCCTAACCTGGTGTCAGAGTTTGTATGCCACCCATGGGCCTCTGCCTTGGCTTTACATGCCGTTGAGAAATATCTCTCAGACATGTTGGTTTCCTCACGATGATTTCCTTCACCGAAGCAAGTGGTAATTAAACAATACGCACATGAATCCGAAAAATCAGAAGTGCGTGTCTTGGGTTCGAACTTGAGACCTATGGACTTGGCAGTCCGACGGTCACACCACTAGGCTATCACTGCTACAACAAAAATACACATTTAAAATTAGACAAACATTAGACCGTAAGGGAAAAAAGAAGTCCCTTGAGCTCAAATTGAAGTAACATAGCAATAAAAACGAGGTCTTCAAACTAATGAAAAGTAAGTTGGTACCAGGAGCACATAAAAATGGAAGAGTCAAGTCGCGGGCCATCCTATACTAGTAATTATGGCGGGTTACATAAGAACCGGCGACGACACGACGGACACGAGACGTGGGCGTGTCGCGCTAACGACATTCGATAGGTTCGACAGATAAATGGTCGGGGTCGCCCCGGTCATAGTTCAAAATCGCCGCGGCAAAGTGAATATTTGAATTTTTAATAAAAGCAGATAAAAATTCATGACGATTTCGTTAATGGCGTTGCTATCGAGTATCGATACGGTGATGATTCGTTTTGAATGATGTTTTAGTGGTTAATTGGATTTTAATTTATAAAAGGGAAAATCAAAACCGTAATGCGTATGATACAACCGAGTATGCTGTTAGGGGTCTAGTGTTCATGTTCCTATCCGACCGTGCTCTGCTATCTGCATTGGTGATCGGAATTTATTTTGGACTAGCGAAAAGAAGCATGCTGCTGATAAATATACGTGTGTAAGATAATATTTGTCGTTATGGTTTGTCGCAGACTATTTTGCTGGCGGGCGGAAAGGATCCTCATCGTTATCCGTCAGTCATTAATCGCAATTATGGAAATGCTCATATGCGCTGATATTCTACAATGGATGTCTGATGAGTTGTTCTTCACACATATTTACGTTTTGGAACGGACAACTAGCTACCACGTTCTGACGAACTGATGGACTCCTTCATAATTCAAAAGTGTAAATGATGTATGATGAGTTCGACAGACCAGGGTTTATCAAAAGCCTGAGACTGTTGGGATGTATAAGCAGTGACTAGCTGGGTTTTTCACCGACTCCCAAAGTACGTAAGAAATGACCAAAATAAAATCAGAATAAAATCATTTGTTTTACCCAACGTGGTGGAAGAATTTCGTGACCCATGTGAATTATTTATGTTGTAGGCGCACTAGGTACTAATATTTTATTCATAAAATAAGAATGATATATAAAAACATGAACCACACGGGTTATTTCCACAATATCTAGGCAGTTCGCGTTTTTATGACACAAGAGACTTTAACGAATGAATGATGTTAATTAGTGAACGTCAAGTTTTACTAAGAACCGAGGAATGGCGGAATTCTTTAAGTACTCAATAAAGTACGTGTTTTATTATTTTATTGGAAGTTGAAGGATATCCGGTAGAATGCGTTATCACCGAGTAATAAGACTAAACCGAAGCAATACTTCCTCTAAGGATTAAGGAATAGTCTCCCAGATACATCTAGTTACGGACGTACTGCTTTACCACTCTCATCATCGTCTTCTACTGAAATTTTCCAGATTGTCGCTATAACCAATCATGATAACAAATTGTACTTTGTTGTAAACTAAATACCTTTACCTATGGTAAAGTTTTAAAAGCTCCCTCTCTTCTACTATTTTGCACTCCCCGACAATATATTTTAAGTTACCACCTAGATACCCATTGTGGAATGCAAACATTTATTGGGTACCAAATTAAAAAGATCGGTTTTTAAAAGAGTCGATCACATCACATGTACTAGAATATTTCCACAGGAAAAATGTTATTCCCAAATAAAATATGTAGGTGCTCCGCAAGCCGTAGATAAACCTCTTACACTAGCACTATGAAAAGATTTTCCTGACGTCAGTTTTACTACTTATTCAAGTTTTTTATAGCAGTAATACAAAATTGCATATTTCATACGAGTTCCTCGAGTCTTTTGATCCGCGTAGAATCCATTAAAGCTGGTTTAAGTGGGGATTACGCTATAAGTTTTGCAATTAATATGACTATGTTGGCAGGTAAAGGCAATAGACGCAGACAAACCAAATGCGAAAAACTGGCTTTCGGATATATCTGTTCAGGTGGATCTATGTAACGAAAATGATACAATAGTGATTCTAATGCATCTAGTGAGACAGGATTCCGATCTCATGATCCTCGGTATGCACCAAGATCTATGATGCTTCACAAGTTTCGTCATCTGAAGGTAGAGACACAAAATCAAGTACCTAGTAACATCATATTCTTGCCACACCTTCATGACGCTTTACGCCTACCTAAATACGTTCCGTTCAATTAGCGCCTCAAGTAGGCGTCGAAATTATACTTTTATTCCGTCATCTAGGTAGGTCCTCACCAGTTAGCCCACTGGATAGGAAGCAGTTACTCAAGGATTCTCGACTGAGGAAACAACGGTGAAAAGTGTAAGTCTAAGGTGATATTTCGCATTTTTAGCTGTGTCTCTGTCGTTTACTCATCAAGTATGTCCTGGAGGATGCAGCTACTTAGTGTGGCAGGATAGAAGATGCGGCAAGGCTCGAGAGAGCAGGTCTGGGACGCACAGGACACGAGAAGAAGAAGCTGTGTCCCTCTAATAGCAACACAACACACGGGATACCAATGATAGGAGGCCGACGTCAGGTGAGCCACAATAAAAAAACATTTCCTGTAATGACATCGACACCCATGCAATAAATCACTTTAAACAGAGGTACGTAAGTACTATAATTTAAATAACAAAACAAAGCATAACTAATCATAGTGATCTATACTATGATTAGTTAAATAAAACGCCCTCACATGATTGAACATGTAACACCATTCACAATGGGTACGGTAAATCTATTAATACTCTTTTGTAAATCTCGAGAAAGCAATGAGGCAACGTAACGTCTCAAACGAATACTATGCCTAGGCATTCGTGAAATTTAATCCTATTGATCTCATTTTACTAATCCTTACTTACAAGTATACATATAAAGATGTTTGTTACTCAATCACACGGAAACGGTTGACGGGATTTGGGTACAAATTGGGGCACAAATAGACAATGTCAAGAATTAACACATAGATCCTGCCTGATATACTTAGACTTTAGAGGAATTCTTATACTTGTTTCCGATTGACGCCATTCCCACTTAGCGAATCTCAACTTTATAGTAGTTTGAATAAGTCCGAATGACTCGTATTATTCAAAAGATTCTAAATTCATGTTTGAAAACTAAATCCCGAACGCAGTATAACTAGGATGTGGGTAAAAGTTAGGGCAACTGTTAGTTCGGGATATTTCGAAAATTCGTGACCTGATATGCTTGTCGTGCCGATTAATCAATAACAAAAGTATACAATTCTACATATAAATATGTACCTACATGTTATAGTCGATAGGCTATAATTCTGCGGTTTGTCACCACAAAACCACTATCATAGGGCGAGTTAATTACAGGATATAATACGCATTCTATTATTAGCCTACGTATTTACAGTTCCCTTGGCAACCTATAGGTATAAAACATGAGAAGGTATACAGCTGACTACAATAGTCCCTTTCACACAATACCGGTACAAAATGTGCTTGATAGGATAAAGATAATATCTTAGCCGGTAACATGTATCAAAAGCGTCCGATCCACAGTAAAAGTTTGTCTGTAAGGCTTGTTTCCTGATATTTATCGAACTTGTAAGTATTCTTTTCCAGATATGATTATGATTGAAACATCTTACTTAGCCTTGTACGGTAAACGAGCTAATACCTGCCAGGAAACGATTACGCGAGCGCTTCAAAGGTAAGGTAAGTCTTGACAAACCCTCCATCCGCCCTGGGGTTGAGAACATCTACGAAGATTTCCAAAATAAAAAATAAATACTGTTACAAATTGGTTACAACACGCAACATCAAGGACTACAAGTGACCCCAAAACTCTAAAAAAAAATACAAACCTGATAAAACAAAACAACTATACGTACTACAAACATAAGATATGTGATATTCTAGCGTCTGTAACAGTTGGCACTGCACCTCTACTGCGGCTAAGATAATGAGCTAAACAAACGCCCATTCGCTGACGATACAATGTATCAATTGTGGGCGTGTCGTCATGACCGACATACGATTTAAGTTTGCAGATATGTAGATCTTACTGATTAGTGACAAGCCAACGCGAGTAGAGTTGACGATATCGTTTAAGTCGCGGGAAACTTGAACAAGGGACGCATATCGAAGAGAGACAAATGGTAGAAGAAATAGGAGGCCTATACCCAGCAATGGACGATTCCAGGCTGAAATGATAATGGGTTTTAAACAAGAACTGCCATCCAGTGCCTGTGGATTAAGAGGTGGAGCAGAAACGTCTTGTTTTAACAGCTATGTCATCTTGTGATTAGGGATCACAAGATGACATAGCCAGTTTTTCGGAACACTTTCATCATTGAATCTTTCAGAAAGCCAGAGGAACCTATTGTTTAGACGAGATGTCATCCAGTTCATCTTAAGTAACGCAAAGCCATTGATTTATAAAATGTAAGGTTTGGCCTGATTCGGCACAGCCAGGCAGCAAAATTTAGATACGAATTTGTCAACCGGCGCCGAAACATCGGAATCGACCCGAACATGTGCTTAACAGTCTTAACACCCCTAAGAAAGCCACCTTCGATCCTCGTCAAAATTCGTAAAAATGCGCAGTGCGTAAGTGTGCGTTTGTACCATCCAACTAAGTTCGAATATAACAAGACGCGTTATCTCTTGAGCTTAAGAGATAGAGGGGGGCAAGTAGTGGGTAAGGTCGCGACCACAAATAAACAAGCTGAACTATTGATATTTTTCTTGATAATTATTACGATTATTGTGGAAAGTTTTTTTTCTTTATACGGACGGGACGCCAGCGTTCACTGGTTACCGGCTGCTAAGATAGTTGAACATGTGAGAGTACTTAGTTTATTAAAACTTTTCTCATAACTACATATTGTGCCTTAGATTCGGCCCAATTACAAACGATCATAAAGTCGAACATGAGGTATTCAAAGTCAAAAATCACATCTTCCATATTTTAGTCACGTCTGACATCGCTTACTCTTTCAATTAAACTCAAACATACCAAGCAATTCATTTCTGACACTTAGTTCAACCGCCACGCCTTACTCAACCTCTGATCTCATTCAGAGCATGTATGTTAAAGTCTAATGACAACAATGTCGTAAGTCGTGATGCATGGACTCAAAGCCACACGACTGCGACAGATGGTTCCCTTGCAGATAACGTACCGGCCTTACATGGGTAGACCATGTGCGAATTTTGAGTTCATTGCGTCACCTTGAAGACAGGACCTTATTATTTAGTAGTTAGGTTTTTAGGGACGACGATTCTGCAAGTGTTGAACGAAGACTAAACCTAGATTTAGAAGACAAAACTTCACAGATGTTTACATACAGTGGTTGAGTATAATCTCAAACTATTTTCAACATCTGTCAAGGAATGTAATTGCTTCTAGCTGTACAATGATGAACAGAAGCAAAAGCAGAATATGGGGGTATTCGGGGGAGTGCAAAAATGGAGGTGTGGACGTTAAAGGTTAACACTTAACAGACGGCAATTTTTACATCTGCAGAAGTGTTTTTATAAAGATACATAGAAACCAGTCATGTTGCTACGGTCAATTATAGCGATAGGGCGGCTTCAACATTGCGGTTTGGAGTAACAGTCCTCATTCGAACTGTACCTTTATTAATACCAGATTTTGTTTTAGAAGGACTACGTTACACAACCACGCGTGCTTTCAGCCATATTGTACGAAATCCGTGCGTGCCTCATACAATATAGACCACAAGTCGTGATGTGTGATGGCGCACGAGCACGATTCAGACAGATGCCCCGCTTTCTGATAAGATACCGGCGATACTTGTAACAATATTACTACGATAAGGCACCCATCAAAATTACACAGGAAACATATTACGTTGGAATTGGTTTGTTATTTTCGTTTGCGTCATCATCATCTGCCTAGCCTTTTCCCAAATTTGTTGGAGTCGGTTTCCGTTTTAGCCGGATGCAGCTGAATACCAGTACGTAGAGTACTGGTATTGATGGGGCGCTTCACGGCGCTTGCCTATCTGACTTCTGTAGTGTGAGCTTTACTCCATTACAATACGATCTGGTCCGGTTAGGCTAGGCTTAGGAATTCCAGAGCTTACCAAGTTGCAAGTTAATTTTAGCCACCCGGTATAAAGTTACTTAACTTATGAAAATAGTCTCTTCTTCATCTTAATCTAAAGACAGTTGCAAAGATATTCAATTAAACTATGACACAAAGGAAAAGCTATAAAGAATTTCTCGTTACTCTTGTAGCTAAACCTATCATAACAATATTTTAAAGTAACCCTTACACTCTACAGCAATGGATCCCAAACAGCAGCAAACGGCAGCGCAGCAGGCCCAGAAGGAGATGGCGGGACGAACTCGACTCTTTCCACAAGGATAGGCGTGTCACAGCACTGGATAGGCATAAGTGGAAGGAGGGAAGGGAGACCTTTGCCCTGCAGTGGGACACAAACGGCTGATCATATAATAACCCCCACAGCACCGCGGTTATTCCGATATTTTTTCATGCAAGGAAAAGCAAGTATTTTATACAATCTCCAAATCGGATTACGTTATTGCATCAAACCGTATAGCTCAGATTTTCGAATGGAAAAACCAGAACACATTACCATTTAAACAATTGTATTGTGAAGTTTTATAGCGTCCGTTTATAATTTCGACCAGCTAATCTGTTAACATATTTAAGGGGGAAGAGAATTAATTATAAGCAAAATTTCGATATATTTGACGTTTTCTATAGCAAAGAAAGCAAAGACTAAGGTGTGGTCTTACCCGTTTAAAAGGTATGAATGAGGGTCAGCCAAGGCGTGGCAAAGGCTTGCCGAAAATAGATATGGTATCAGAATCAGGCTTAAAATCTTATAGCTACTATTATTGCCATATTAATACGATACGCACGACAAATACCTATTTAATGGTTCAAATAGTAATCAAGTTAATAAAACGCTATTGAAGTTTCTTATCACAAAATGCTGATATTTGGCGCCCATTGATACCAAAAATCGACGAAATGGCGACGCCAACGATTTGGTTTGCGGATTTAAAAGAAGGAATTTCGTTGGTCAAAGTTGCGGAAACCATTCTGAAGGCATTCATGTATGCACTATTATCTAGTGTACAATAAAAACACAATACAGTACTGCAGTTTTGGAAGGCTTTCCTGCACTTTTCATTTAATTCGACGTAGCTCGGTATCAACCTTTTTCCAGGTACGGTAAATACATACAGCATAAAACATAAATACACTATCTAAGAAGGCTATAAGTTAGTACCTATTATAAATATGACACACATTATACATACACTTATTGGTGCAGTACGTCAATGGAAACCTATTGTCCTAAATAGATAGCGAGGATGTATGTGCATCGTAACGAGGAGCTATGATGGACTATGACTGTCAATGTTACCCACGTCATTCGACAAGCTACGCATTCTTTGAATATGTCCATGGAAAGTGTTCAAAAGTAAAAGTCTATCTATTCTATCTCAGCATTTGTATGATCAATAACACTGTTACAAAAACCTATGTTAGGTGTGCTGAAAATCAAGGTTAATCTTTGGTCAATGCACTTCATGATTTGAAGTGACCACCACATATTTATCGGCATCAAAAATCTAATCATTACCTTACTTAAATTGGTAAGTCTTTAAAGAACATAGTTTGCCGGGACTTTGACCACTCAACAATGCTGGAGTTCTTTTGACGATAGTGATTTAATCAGGCTTTTTATTAATTTGGACGACCTTCAGATGCGCGGGGAAGAACTAGTTGAGACTCGCATAGACCTAGGCAGCATGACATAAAAGGGGGAGACCTATACAGTGGGTGGAACAAGGCTACAATGATGATGATGACGGTTAATCTGACAATGACGTCCTACTTTTTCCTTAACTTCTTTGTTGGAGTGACCATACATCATCCACTGCGTAAGTGCAATTGAATCGGTTCTTTTTTTAAAGAAATGCGACTCAAGTACTGAATAGCACAAGTACCCACTTGAATGTGAGAGTACCGATATTATCAAAGTTATTATTCTACACATGATTAATAGGATTCAACGTTTTCCATTGAATAAAATGATTACAATAAATGTTTTACAACTTAACACTTGGGTAACAAGTAAAAAATTTATATTGAACTACCACACAAATTCCTGGAAACAATATCACAACATAGAGAAAAATGTTGGATATTGAACTAGAGTTGTAAAATATTATCATTTTCACTGCTACGCGATATTTTTATCGTATCCATAGTTACTTAAAAAAATATTATGATAGATGCTATAAAATTATAAATCCAAGTATTGGCTGGTAAAACTAGTTTTCTAAACCAATAATACCGAGTATTGACGGTATTGCAATTCAGCCCTCGTAACAGAAATTACTGTTACATTGAAGTTGTTACATTTTTAAGAGTTGACCCTCATTTAGCAGCACAAATCGCTTTTTTTCTTGCTCCTATCCTGTCCTGTTGCTCAGAACCGTCATTTGCTAGATCGAGAAACAGAACGTGCAACCCTTAGTAGCTAGGGCACTTCCACTTCCACCACAAAAGGTTACAATTTTTACTCCACTGAAAGAAGGAGGGTAATGTTCGTGATGAAAGCGTTTGCAAACTAAACGATTTGGCTATCAGAAATTAGCAATTCAGAAGTCAACCCGTTTCCCTGACACTACGAAACTACTACCCTATTTGAAAACGACCAACACAGGCAACCGCACATCAGTGGTAACTCTTGCACTAGGAATGTCCCCCTTACTACTCCCAACTTTCTGAGTAACAGATTCTTTGACAATCCAAAAACGTCTGTAAATAGTTTAATTGAATTTGAACTGTTTCCGACCTATTATACTATATAACATAACATTACGCATATAATCCCCGAAGTGTTAGGCAGAGATGTACCTAATAGTACACCCCCATTTCGCCAGTTATGTTGAAATCCCATGTAATAGAGGGCAAGTCTATATTGCTATCAACCGCACACAATCCAGACTTCGTGGCTGCTACTGAGAAATTCCTGACGTAAAAACCCAATATCACTTTGCCCGACCTGGGAATCGAACCCAGGACCTCATGCTTAGCAGTCGAGGTTGCTACCACTAGACAAATGAGGCAGTCTATTTTACTATTTAAGAAAAAAAGTTGGAAATAGATAGTTGAACCTGTCTGAAGTCACACTATCTTTCTCAAGTCCCATGTGGCTTATATGACGCGAACGTAACTAAAACAAGTACTTATATGTATATGACACCGCTTATCTCCGTATGACTTGACCCATAACCTCGCATTTCGCAACGGCCGGCCCTCGCTATCGTACATAATAGAATTAATTCATAAATCATGCTAGTAAGCGCATGAATGGCGGTCAACACACTCTCAATGAATTGCGTTTCAAACTGGTTACTTAGATACTTATTCTGTACCTGTATGCCTGTTGGGCTATGAAGCTTTTGAACTTGGAATTATGCGTCACTTTCGCTGTTAAGAACGCTCTCTCTACTCTATGGGCATGTGCATAATTGCATGTTAGGCGGAAAACATCAAGAGGTTTTTACAGAGTTTAATCTTAAAGGCCATAATAATTGCTCGCTTTATAACGCTAACTAAAGACACTCAACTAATAGACATCCTAATCTACTTACAATAATCAAGTGTTGACGCTAACGTACTTTAACAATACCACAACAATACTATTGGTATTGAGTTTTTTTGCTTTCAGATTAAAAACTATTATCCTTTCTTGATTTTACATTCTTTTTCACTCAGACACACCTTCAATTCTTTAAAAATACATCGCAATGTCTTGCTATAATCCATTTTCGATCATCGATTATTTCTCCCGCGGTTCTACTAGCCCCACCACACGAAGGATTTCGTCCGCTAATCCGTCAGTGTCGGGCGGTTGATGAATCGGCCCATTCTCTGTATTACACCCGATATCAGTACAAGGTACATGTATAAGATCGCTAATGCTGTGATACGTGAGGTAATGGCAGATACATTGATAACAAGCGTTTTGCTAATAGGTTTATTATGCGAGTCAAAGAGTAGATCTGCTTCCCGGTAGCTTTAACCTGGGAGATACACAAATAGAATAAATACTCTTTATTAAGTACACCAAATTTCATGTATAAAAAAGTAGACATTTTAGACAGGGTGCTACAATGGGCTTCTTATTGCTAAAAGCGATCTTTTTCAAGACATTTGGATGGACGGAATACAGGAAGAGGGAGAGACCACTGCAAGTAGTCTGTGGAGCTCCATTTACATAATAACATAGATTCTACGAAAAGGCTTTTTAGGCGCGCGTTTGGGAAAGTCTATATCACTGATGGAACGACGGTCAGATGTGTTGCTGGGGAGTTTGTTCCGTCAATCCTGCTACCCAGCTAAAACACTGGGAACTAGCCAAGGACGGTGTAATTTTGACGTTCAAATGTGCGGATTTTAGCCTAATTTGAATGAATTTTGATGATGCACGGTACTTCTGGGCTAGACAAACGTGTACCATCGCTGGCCGCATTTTCGCGCTGGTAATATTTTAAAATTTTAGCCGAGTCAGTCACGAGCCATTTCTGGCATTTTTCCTAAAATACCGTTAGTAAATTCTTTACATGATAATATTTCAAAGTTAATGGAGCAAGAAAAAAACGGAAAGCGAGGCTTTTACACGAGGTTCGTGACCTTTAAAGAGGCATTAAGCCTTAAGTATTTTCATCAAGACATTTATTCCTTAAAAGATTTCTACTTTCAAGACATCTTTTAGATTGAGTGTTATACCCACATGCCCTCAGATGAGTGATCTAAATCTAGACTGAAGTTTTTAAAACTACGTTTAGCAGAAGACTGTGTAAAGGATGAAATGGCAAAAAAGGAGGTGTCTGATGAGATGACGAGTAATAAAGAAGTATGGAAGAAGAAGACATGCTGCGCCGACCCCAAATGAATTGATGTAATTGTTAAGAGCGAGACAATGATTTTTAGCATAAGTTCACACTGTTCTGTGGGTCGTTATCAAGATGCGGGCCCAGTACGGTTTGGTGGATGAAGTTACGTTATAAACTGATTCAGAAAAATCGTAGAAGGTAGGCTGACTATAAAAGTTCATTGCTCAACGGACAGGTGTGGCAACTAACATAGGACAATATAATCGTTTTTTTCCAGACCGGATAATAAAAAAAAAATACACATAGGCAGAGCTATGAGGCATAGTCAGTCAGAAAAGTAGCCAGATACTTAAATTAATTGTAGTAAATATGTAGAAAATTCAAAAACCTCGATATCCCGAAAAGTCGGGTGCGACATTTCCAACGAATTTGATCGATCTTGATAGACAGTTACACGTGAAGTACGTGGGGACATGAGCTGCGGTCGATACGAGGGAATTATGCGACAAAAATGTTGAAGGGGATCAAAATCCTATCATACTTGAATGAAATACCAATCAAATTAAGTTTTGAGTACTAGTAATGTTACTATGAGTGCTTTTATTCAATTAAATGTTGAATCTGGGGGAAAATTCTCAATTTTTTTCTTTCTAATGTAAGTTTAGACAGAAAGTTGTGGAGGTCAAATAGGCAATCGGTCTATGTTAAATATTGGTATTCAGCTGCATTCAGTAAGACTGGAAGCCGATACCCACACAGTTGGAAAAGAAAAGGCTTAAAAATGTTGAGGCAGAAGCTTGACATAATTTGATAACAATTAGGATATTGGAACTTTCTCTGACATCATGAATCCATTGGAAAAGTTCCAACCAGCCACACCCAATCGTGTCACACTGACTCGTTGGGAACGTGAGTGTGACAAGTTGGGAACCCTCCTGGAAAAAATGATAGCTACGAGTCAGTGTGACACGATTGGATGTGACTCGCTGGGAACCCACCAAAAGGTTTAGGTAGACAGTTTCGGAATTAAGCTGGCTTGTTTTCATCATGTTATCTCGATTAGTGATCCGATCAGTCATGTCCCAGCCGTCAGCGAAATTTCAATCTAGTTTTACCTAACCCAAACTTGTCTGGTTTATGTTTAGTCTAGTTAGTTTTGTGTTATCTGAAAACTATTGATAGACGATTTTGATGCAGCATAATTATGTTGAATACTATGCAGTTTTTAGCTTCATTCTTCACACCATCAGTTTATCAATACAACTAAACGGTGTTCAATGCTGTCAGTATTATCATTACTATGGAATAATGACAGTGACAGCTGTTAAACGCAGTTCCGACGTGCTGATCCCGATTGGAGAAATACACCCAAAGTTTTGTAATATCCTGTACTGTTATACCACCGTGTTCCTGTCCTTATCTAGCGGAGCTACCCAGACAACAGCTCACCGTCACGGTCACCTGCCTATAGCCTTCCCAGCTGTCTAGCTTCCTCATGATTCATTCAACCACAATTCATCTAAATCTTTAATGATAAGCAACGTATTTCAAGCAACTGCTTGCTTAACTTTTTATATTTTTTCTGCGTCTAGTAGCTTATCGTAAAAAATCTCGGACGTTTAAGTAAGTAATGAGTTGATTTAAGTGGGCGACTACAAGATTAGTTTATCTTAATTTTTTTGCGGTAGAAAAAACTTAGACAAAAGGTGCAGCGCAGTGATACTTGTACAAAAAAGTTTGGTGGAGAAACTTTGACGCTTAATTCAAAGTCAAGTAAAATATACCATCAGTTTCTCCGTATAAGTGTGGGCACTCGACAAGTAGACTGGGCAGACATGACACAAGAAGAAGCCAGACAAATCAGAAATTGAAAAAAAGAATGAATAAGAAAGTGCAGTAGGCACTTTAAAATACGTGGATATCGACAGTTAAACGCTGGAAAAACTGGGATACCTCTTTCCATAAAGTTTGTTGGTGAAAACTTTAAATGGAAATTAAACTATTTGAATTATACTTATTAACTACAAATAAAACAAAACGAAATGTAAGAAACATTTTCAGAGGTTAAACGAAGTACTTAATAACGAGAATTATGTTTCAAGCGTATATCTGAATTTTGCAATGATTCGGTTCTTTGGTAATATAAATTTTATGAATGCAGTTATTGCTATCATTGGCGATTTCTTCGGCCTTAAAATGGCGTTAACACTCGCATAAAAGTTTCGACCACTTAAGATTCTCGTGATAAGTGTTAAAATGCTGATAAAAACCAATAATTTCCTACAAAATTCAACATTTCTGGGTTGAATTTCTTTTGATAAAAGTACCAGTGTATTAAAAAAAACTTGAAAACTGTTTAGAGCAATTTCGATCGCTTCGACTAAGCCCCCATGGATCAATAGCGATATTAAGGCCAGGTGCAACCACCCCGCAGGTGTGTTAACCCCGCTAGTTTTCATTATTTATCTTCAATAAACTGTAGAGGGATATTATTCTTTATTATTTTTAATGCTATAATGACAGCCGAAGTATTTGAAAGCCTATTATGATGATTGAGCACCGTTTGACGGGAGAATGCATGAATTTCTCTTATAAGGATCGCGATAGGGTCGTCGTTTTTTAAAGGATAGTTTAAATTCCCTATGCGCGTTTAAATTACGTTTCATTATTAGGTTTTTTAGAGTAAAAAAACACGAAATACTTGTCTAGATAATTTACAAGAGAGGTCATCAATAAATCAGCCAGAAAAGAGAATGCTCATGGAAGTATGGAATCCCGTACCATGCTGCATCAAAATCAAACCTTGTTTTTTATAGACTACACTGATCGTATTAACTCCTACAAAAATTATTTTTGAAAAAAAAACCCGCGTTTCAGAGTTATTTTATAAAATCGAAACTAACCTAAAAAGTAGGTCTATTTTTTCGACGCTACCAACGACGTATTTTAACACACATACATTACATTATTGCTCTAAAAACAGCGTAATACACTAATATTAGTAAGAATTACGAGTTAAAGTAACATCCACAGTATGCTTGACTGAAACTCGATTTTATTTTAGACCTTTACATTGCCAATATTTGCCAATAGTCAGTCAGTACAGTACAAATGTCAGATGCCACAGATAAGATAACCATAAACCATAGAGTATAGTAAGTGCTATAAACTAGTCGGGATTTAGGGATGTAATCGATAAATCAAAATCTTTAGGCTGAGAAAATCTATTTTGTTGCAAATAGCAATAAACCAAACTAAATCGATTTGGTGTACTGATCTTACTTAATTGTAATTAATTTTAGAGTCCGCTCGACAGACAAGGGTTTGTTCAATTGAAACGGAACGTCATTTATATTCAGTTGAAACGGAACGTCATATAAAGGGAGTAAAACAATATTCGTACTTTTAAACTCGAAAAGTATATTTCCAGTTCAAAAATCAAATCCCCGACGCGTAATGCCGTAAAAAAATATGAAACTAATTACTATAATATTTTGGTTTTGAGGCGCGAGACTTTTTGGTACCAACTTTGGTCATTGTCCTTTAGTTTTGAAAAAGTTATTAGTGTGTACAATTTTGGCATATGTCTAATTATTTTAGGGTAACATGAGGAATTCTCTCTCTACTGGGTAAAACGTCCATCACAGGCAGATAAGGTGAATTTTAAATGGTTTATTGCTTTCAGACTGTCTCAATGTCTTTACATCGTATATTGACTAAACCATTAAATCGACGTTTATGACATTTGGCGTAGCTATGCCAGTCAATCAAGCTACCTAGTAAAGATGCCTACCTTGATGTTATTCAAACAACATTAAATTTATTAAACTCAAAATAATTCAATATGATTCACAGTACGCAAATATCATGAATTGAATATTGCTAATGACTCAAACAGAAAACCTACTCGTGTTGACACAGCGAATTCCAGTCGAACGACAATGAAAGGCAGAAATGAATCCTGTCGTGTCAATGACACTTTGGTACGTAGTCCCTGGGTATAAAAGGCCTACCCTTAATTTTTTGCGGTGACGTCATATGGTACCATTTTGTAGAGCCCTGCTGCCTGTGGGCAAGATAACCAACCTTTTTCTTTTCATATGAGCCGTGAGTGTTTTAAAAGGAAACTAAATGGATCCCAAACGCGTAGTTATGATAATACTAGCTTTGGCTAAAACAACGGGTCTTAAGGGACTACTAAACTTGGCCTATAGGGATAAAATACTTCAGTTTGGTCCACAAAAGCGACGATCGTTTGCACGCGGCATACAATGTTTTTTTTTTCACGAATAACGTTTAGGGAACCATTTACTTACAACCACCGAAGCCAAATTACAAAAGATGCAACTTTCCAGACGGCTTCTACGGCAGATAAAATCACAGCGAAAACATGGTATACCCTAAGGTTACAGAGGGCAGACGTCGGCCACTTATAAAAGCAGTAGCTTGCCATAACATGATGGATGGAAGAACCGGTCGTAGCCTGCTAATGATCACACGACCAGTTCTTTTAAAAGGAGCGAACCCTGGCTGGATTCGACGAACGGTAGGGTGGAGTGTCAATGACCCTTGCACCAAATTATCCGTAAGTACTGATATCATCGTAGTTTTTTCCCGATATTTTTGGAGCCGGCAATCGAGCCAGAAGCGGCAGTTTGTGCTTTTTACACGGCGCAGTTGCCATCGAACCTTCGTTTTGATATCAAAATGGCTTCTGTTAGGAGCGATACTTTTAAATAAATGTCCGGCGCGATTCGGGCCGTAGTAGTAAGCCCCGTTACCGCTTTGCTACGGCATGTTTCGAGGGTTTTAATAACGACCAGTCTTGCACAAAGCACAGATGGGTCTTAGTGACGATGACAGCAATGCGAATACGATCGGACTATAAAGAACTCGGTATTCATTATGTAGTATAAAAAAATAGGTAATTGCGGGTAAATATTTGCTGACCAACGTCAACAGTTAGGCAATTTTACAACCTACTTTTGGGAATGCTTTCGCGAATTTAAATTGTTTACCACTGCTTACTGTAGTGACAGGGTGTTTGTTTTCCACATCGTAATTTAAATAATTTATTGTTTGAAAACATTATAATCACGACTCCGATATGTAAATACGATACGTGTATGTGTTTGAGTACGTGCGTCCGCGTGATGCGTCCGTTGGGGGTATCGCACGAATATCTCTACTCGTATAACAGCATGCCCACATGCTTCTTCGTTCCCTCAATGCTGAGCAGTCTACAAATCACAGTATCGAGTATCGCTACAGAATCGAATGAATGCGAAAAAGACGTCTCATTTGTGCCTCGATTCGGTTCGAACAACGCGACTCGACAGCGCGTTGGGACTATTCGCTTTTATTACATGAACATCACAATCTGCCCAGCTCAACCCAATTCCTAGTGTGGTCACTAACCTACCTACTAACGTATGAATTCTTCTGCAGTGTGGACCGCCCGCTGTCGCAAGACCGCGTCTGACCATCTTGCCGGTGCTTTACCTTGAGCTCGTTTTTATTCCATCCGGCCCCATATTATGAGCCGCGTGGAGTCAGAAACATATTAAAAGTCTGATCAGGTTCATAATCAGTAAATCTCAAGTCTGCTGCTGTGATTGGTTGACCAAAAAATAATCAACCAATCATGAAAGCTGCGAAGAGATTTAACTACAATTGAAATTCAATAGGCTTTCAATACGTTTGACACGGCGACTATTCTGTCGTTACAACGCTGTGGGAACAATGAGTTAGTAGGCAGGTGGTTACCAGATACTAAACCACGTGAGAATGTGACTACCCTTTGTCCTTTATTTATCGCAAACGTGGTTAATTTCCGTTTAAGCGCCTGTCAAACCATGGACGAATTTGAACAAGATTTTTGTCTGTGGTTTGAGGCTGCGTTGCAATTGCAACCACACAGGGTATAACTAGGAACTAATGAACAGCTATGATCGATTATCCCTAGATAGTGGAGAAGAAGGAATGGAGGGAATTTGAGACCTCTGGGAAGGAATAAGTTTTGTTCGTCGCGTAAAACCAAAAAAAGCGGACGAATCTACATCAAGTCATTCAAATCAAGTTTCATTATGAATTTCACGCCAGTTTCCTTGTCGTAAGCAAACCTCTAAGCACACAATAGATATATCTTTGTATACTTTATAGCTAACAGACGAGAGTCACGTTTTAAAAACAATAAAATATTAAAGCATATTGCCTGCGCCTGACATAAGTATTGATGAATGATCAAATTGAAGCATTGCTTGCACATACAATTGTGATTTTGTATTAGAAAATGTCTTATTACTTATTGGGACGTTGATTGAGAATGGGATGTCCGCGTTACTTGCAATCATTACGTTTCAATGGTTGTGCGTTATTATTTTGGATAAAAAACTGGATAAACGAGTAGCTAACCCTTTAGACATAATTTTCGCCGTCAATAAGTATTTGCAATGGCAGAGGACATACCGGGGTGATTATGATTCGATCTTCATAATTATTGATGCCAATACGAAAATGGCTCATGCTGCGACAGAAATCTTGGACCAGCCAGCAAGGTACCCAGGACGGCCGATGGCATTTTTATCGGTATCGCCACTTTGTGGAGGCAATGTGAATGTTACTTTTAAACCTTGGCCAATATTCTCAGTTATTATTAAATGTTTTTAACATGCCGAAATTCTGAGCAGTAATCGATGGGATCTGTCGGTGTGCCGACACTTGGGCCTATGATAACAGTAGACGTCTTGACGCGTAAATGATGATGATGATGATGTTGAAGTAGCCGCCTACAGCGTAGCGTAACGGTTAGCTAGGGCATGCGGAACCCGGATTCGGTCCCATAATAAAACCAGGTCTTACTATGGGGCCGTAACCAGGTTCCGCATACCCTAGTAATGTTGCAGCGATACCGGTCACCTAAGGACCTAAAATACACACGATGCGATGTCGTATCCTGATTAGTTGCGACGTCGCGTCGTGTTTCGGTGTCGTGTCGCGGAAGTTTCCGTGGTGCATCGTTAAAAAAACCGCGACACGACACTGTGTCGTGAAAATTGACGATGCAATCCTGCGCCAACGTTAGACAGAAATGAATGGATCCAGTATTTCCTGTGATTTGCCGTGATCGTACCACGATAAGGCTTCACACTAGACTACCTTTGTCAATAGGCCTAGCAGACGAGTTAAACTTCGGTAATCGCCGACGACGCAAGTCGTTCGTCTGTAACGCCTATACCAGTGCCATATAATTTCAGGCCACACATGTATTTCACAACAATGAGGAAGGCCTTACAAGTTACAACATAATACATAGACAACAAAATGACATGCTGGTATAACAAGCAAACAGTAATGGTATGACGGAAAAGGAAATACTGTGTTCCTGTAAATGTATGAACAGTATTGACTACATATATTCACGCCTTTGTCTTATGGGGTAGACAGAAACTACATACATATTTAGCTAGCTATAGAAAGCTAAGGATCCTTTTTTTTTTGTTTTAATACTGTTTTCGTCACATCCATGTTTATACAGCATCTTATCAGTAAATAGGCAATATAATATGATAGTTATATTTATTATGTTTTACATTTTTTTATGGTTACAAAGATGGCACTAATTAAAAGAAAAAAAATGTTGTGCCAACCTCAAATAATATGGGACAGAGGTAGAGGAGAATGATGAGTTTACAGAACGGAACAAAACCCAATTCAATGTATGGATATGATTAGGAAGGTGATGAATACTCAGGTTTCTCGCCATTCTAGTGGGTCATAAAGACATGGAAGAAGAAATATACTTATAGGAGTAGTGTAGGAGTATAATAATAATTCTTGGAATATTTATAGAGAACTCAGGGATGACTGGTATTGCCTCAAAGATGTACATTGCTCAAGTATTATGGACATTTCGAAAACAACTCCAGAGATGGTTGGAGAAAATCTTAACAAATAAAATTTTGTGGATCTTGTTTTTTAATATGGCTGGTGGTTGCTACTTTCTGTCGTATTTGATTCAAACATACATTGAATTAATATTTAGACATCGCAACAACTCATAACGTATGTTAAACTATTCATTTTTTTATTAGGAAACCAGACAGAGGTTAAAAGGTTAATACCTCAGTTTAATCAAATCAGAGCTTAAATACATATTAAAAACAGAGGTTAATTTGCTGTGTAGGTTAGCAATGATTGTAGACAAAATTAAAAAGACTTCACATTAAAAAAGAGAAGTTCAAGGAGTATATATAGAATTATTATGGTGGGTGTCTCTCACAACAACTCTAGTGCGAAAATTGTGAATTTTGCAAATAAAATAGAAAGTATACAAGAACAATTATTAAAGTTTAAAACATTATCATAAGAATACCAACAGTGGAAGCTAAAAACAAAGGACTTATGTGTGGCTTGGTTACTTGTTTGTCTGTCCCTCAATAACTCCTAAACTGAATGGGGTGTATCATGGAATTTAGAAGTAAACTAAGTTTGTTTGGTCATCTTAGATATTGTAAAAATAAATAACACACACATAAAACACGGAATCGTTACGCCGTTCGTTCTACCGAGAAGTATGACGACAAAAATAATTGTTTTTACATGTACACGAAAAATGACATCGCAGATAACGACGTTTGGTAGTGTAGTTAACGTTTTAAATGCGCACCGAGGCCCTGCCCCGTCGAATCATTACTAAAACATCTGGTAAATGACTAACAAATGTAAAAACATGTATTTGCACGATTTTATCGTTTTTAACGGTAAAAAAACTAGGCTGAGGAGGAAAACAAGGCAGTATTGGCGTGAGAACTTAACAGCTGTAGCGGGCGAAGCACCGGCGAACCGCCGGCTCGCTCAACAGCCACGCCACTGAAAACCCTATTTAGGCAAATAGGTTACAACACTGACGAAATTTTTGAAACCACCTATATTCGCCCGTTTTAAACTATATTAACATAAAAAATTAACACACTTACGTGATAACACAGATATCATCCAACAACAAGCGTCATAGCGATCCAAAAACTTGTATCACTGCATAAATAATCACAATTCAACAAGGAACATTTTGTACCATCCAACGTAAGATTACACAAACTACTTTAAAAACATTAGTAACTCATAATATATTGCACAAAAACTTCCTCCAGGCACACACACAAAACAATGATAATATTTATAACGTTATTATCACAAATATAAACGAAATATCACAAACGGATAACACTTTTCTACTTGTCCTTGCGTTCACATAAATTGGCAGCCATCTTGCGTTCGTATGAGCAGGGAGAAATGTTACCAGTGAATAAATTGGTTTTCCCACCCAGCTTTACCTTTTTTTTTCATTTGGTTAATATTATTTTGTTTTTTTTTTTATAATGAATAGAATTTTCACTTGAGAAAGTCATGAAGAACAACCCTTTGCCCATCAGTGGGAAGACACAGGCTTACAGTAATAGTAGTAAGTAAGAATGTTCACTGTATTAATTTACGAAATGACTGGTTGAATCTATACATCTATCTATACAAATAAATAAAATTGAGGTCTTTGTGTAATATTAAAATAACCGCTTTTTACTACATGCATACGGTACATATACCAAAATTACATTTTTACAATTTTTGTCTGTCTGTCTGTCAGTTTGTTCCGGCTAATCTCTGGAACGGCTAGCCCTAATTTACGAAAACTAATGAGGGTTCCAACAAGGGGGTAAAACTGAAATAATTATGTCACTGTAAAACCAAACTGAACTTGTGTGAACACTACAAGGGTCTGCCAAGAAAACTGAAAAGGATTGTTGGCAATAAAATAATTATTTTTGTAATTCAGTATGTGCAGACGCCATCACATCAATCTACCCAAAACTGTCAAATTTTCCCATTCAAGTTTGAATCTTAACCTTTAGCGATAAAGTTGAAATCTATCAAAGAAATTTAACAGATTGTAGTAACTTTATGTGCTGGCGTCTGTACATTGTTTACAAACCCCACCAACCCATTGATCTAAAATAATAATATGAACAAGTATCAAAATGAAAAAGAATTACAAGGCGTCAAAAATTCGTTCACATCGATGTTAATAGGAAAAGTGCCCAGAAAGCAGTGCTATATTTATTTTTCCATTTTGACATTCAAGATCAAATACATCGCAAGTCCTCTAAAAAACTGTCTTTACACAAAAATAGCAGTTTTGAGATATACGCATTTAGAGTTTTTTGTGTTCTTATTGATACTTAGCATAAAAACTTTCGCTTGTGTCATTCGGCGACTTATTTTTGTATGCTTATGGCGTTTTTTTTTTCAATTATAGAGCAAGGACAATTGAAGTTGAGTGGGGTATTGCCTAAAAACCTACATATTTTGTGTTATGACAGTTTTTTACAGGACGTGCGACATTATTAAACTTGTATTAATGGTCTTTGCCTTGACATACACATTGAATTTCCCAGTACTTTGGGCAATTATGTAGAGTTGGTAACACAAAAAAATTCACAGATATTTAAAAAAATATTAGTTCTGGCTATGGAATCTAGATGTACAGCCAACGACAATATTATAAAAAAAAAGGATAAAACTTTTTTTGTAATGATGTTTTGAGCATGAACCTAAATAAACTCTGCTTTGTCCAATCGACAATTGCGTTCTATTCAAACATTTAGGATTTTAGATAATAATTATAATAAATGAGGCAACATCATTAATCGGGTCAATTATAAATGCTTAACGCAGTGATGCCAGATTGGGGGTAATCCCCCCAAATCTGAGGATGTTTTAAAGCAATGGAGGGACAATTGGGGAGACAGTATTGTTGGGGGGATTCATGGCGGGAAAAAGATGTGGGTTTGGAGGGAATTGGGGGATTTTTATGATGTTTTTATCAGCAAATTGGCATCAAGAATTTGGTCGTTGCGTTTTTCTAACGCGAGCCTAATCTCAAGTAGCAATTATTAAAGATAGGCTTCGATATGGATTAGCCATTCACACTGCCAAATCCATCTTGAGAATAAGATATTCATTGTTAGAAGGGATTTGTTAATTTTAAATTTAGTTCAATTATTATACTAAAGAGATCTAACTCAGAAAAAGTGTACGTAACTGCAGACGACGCCAGTGAAGGTGCGGATTTTTCAATGGAAGTTATTGCTGAATTAGTATAAAATTGTAGATTTTATTTTAAAAAAAATTGCCATTTGTGGGGGATTTTTTCTTCAATCCCTCAATTTTGGGGGGATTTCGGGGAAGGTTTGGGGGAAGGCGAAACGGTCCTCTGGCAACACTGGGTTAACGTCTTGTCTTAAGTCTGTCAAATGTCAATCAAATCAATGACATCGATTTGTTTTTATTTACAGCCTGATCGGAAACTCCAGGAACCCAAATTTAAGGTTTATTCAGTTATGATAAGACTGAACTAAAATTACAGTATGTACAGTAATTTTATAGCATCAAATCCCACATTGCTATTTTCAACCCTAACCAGAGGTCTATTAGTCTGTACAGTACATATCTTAACCCCAAGACCGGAAAACAGCCAAATCTAGGTGAGGCAACCCTGATATTAGTAGCCCGTTCGATGCCTTTTCTATGTTCGCCCACTAAGTATCACACATAGGAACTAGTAACCGATAGATTTGACGTAACCAGCATGTCACCAGCCTTCAGAAGTGGGCCCCAACTCCACTTGTTTACAAACGGTTCAGTGGTCTCTAGATTGTTTGTCATGGACAGTTTTGGCGCGCAAACGATAAAGAACCTGACTATCAACAGGGCAATAAACCGCTTTTAAAACAGTGAAATTAGCTCCGGCCGTTCCTTTATTACTAGTGCCTGACTGATTTTGTTGGCAATTGCATGGCTGGAAGCCTTTGCTGAAATAATTTCTGCAGTAGCAAAAGCTTGTCAAAATAACCATTATTTAAATACAATCATGTTTTATGCAGGGACCGATAAAGTTGGGTTAAAATTCTAACCAGTTAGACCTACAACCCATGTTTGATTAACTATTATATGGGTTAACCCTTACAATGTATGGGCTAGCTATTTAAATATTGCTGATTATTGACAATGAAAGAGACAAAGCAGAGAGTACGGGCTAACTGCATCACTTTTTTGTTTTATTTTTTGTAAAAAAAATGTACTGTGTGAGTAAACCGGTTATTATAAGTTGATAAACACTTTAATGAGGATACTTAAACCTTTACTCAACGGTTTTTCACGTAACCCTCAAATTACCCTATTAAAACCCCTACACGGGTAACCTTATCAGTCCCTGCTTTTGTGTAGTCCTGAAATATAAACATGGACTTACCATGAAACTATATCACCCCCCCCCCCCCTCGAATGTATGATCTTACATGAATTCATATTAGCTACGGTGGTACTTGTGTCTAGTCTATTTTTAGTAGCACATGGAAGGAATCTTAACATGTATAATGAGCAGCAGGGCGGTGGCAAGGTGACTGAGATAGGAACTATATCTATATAAAGCTAGGTCACAGTCTTAGCTAGAGAGCTCCAAGTTAGACAGTTAATCTGTATCTTGGACCTAGGGATATGATTCCAGAGAAGAGATTTGAGATGGCAAATCTTCCAAAATTATCCGAACATCTGTGATTTTTATAATTTGATATTTTTTGTTAACAAGACAAGGTCATCTCTAATCCATCTTCTCACAGAACAAGCACAACAAAATCATATCAGCATAGATAATATAACATCACATCTGTAATTCACAAAAGGGTAGGCAGAGATGTACTAATAGTACACCAGATGCACCTTTTAGTCTCACGTAATAGCGGAGCGAGTCTATTGCCATCAACCACGCACAACCAGACTCTGTGACTGATTCTAAGATATTATAAAAAAACCCAATAAACCTGCCCGACCTGGGAATTGAACCCAGGAGCTTGTGCTCACTTGCTCAGTAGCCATGCTTGCGACCACTAGGCCAATGAAACAGTTAACATACATCAAAACATTTAAAGTGAAGTATATAACTGAAAAGCTTTATCTAATTTCAGTTTTCGTACAATAGATAAGATATTCTTGTGAATACTGATAATGGGAATCCATCAATATGAGTCTGTAGGTATGATATAGCATTGCATAAGGCACTGAACGATCTTGTAGGAAATTCCTAATCAATCAGGTAATTCATTTTTGAGAAATTCATTTATTCATTTGACTACATTGAATGTACATGAATGTTGTTGAATTGCCAAAAACAATGGCAATGGCATTCGCACACTATTATAATAATATCTTGGGAAAACCAACACACCGCCATCTGACCCCAAACTAGGCAGAGCCTGTACTATGGTAACCAGACAACTGATAAACATACTTATATATTTCTAAATACATACTTATTATAGATAAATTACACAACCCAGATACAGAACAAATAATCGTACTCATCGCACAAAGATTTGTCCTGAGTGGGAATCGAACCCACGACCTCCGTCCTAGCAGGCAGGGTTACTAACCACTAGACCAACAGGCCAATCAATAAAAAAAAAACTATTAACCCACGGTGCCTCACAACTTCTTGTTTAGTCTCTCACTTTCACTTAAGTTTCTACCTTTATACATAGAGTATCTAGCCCCTCCCCTAGTATTACTATACTCTTTGATCTAGCCCCTTATTAAGGCGCTCCCTCACCAGAAGCATTCGCATATTCTAGTCTATGGCATTCACCTGTAGTGTAACAGTTCAGATCCAAGCAGGGGCGTCGCTGTCACCGTATCAATGATACGCATGCTACGGCACCCCCGAGAAAGAAGGGCCCCTGATAACAACGTCAAATTCTTCTTGAAATGAGAAAAATAAAAAAACTAGAGAGGTGTCAAGGGACACCCGGATGGAACGAAGTTTTTAAGTTTCTTTTATTTTATCTTTTGTTTACGTTACGTCATGGCGTCTAAGCACTGTTTTGACTAAACGTTTAGTCCGCGCGAAGTTACTAGGTATTATTTTTAATTAAAAACTTTGTTTGAAGCATAGGCACTATTATGATGTATGTGTATGTATTAACTTGGATCACCCATCCACAGACAGACCTTGGCAGTCGTTGCTTAGCCTTGATTACCCATCCACAGACCAACCTTGGCAGTCGTTGCTTAACCTTGATCACCCATCCACAGACCAACCTTGGCAACCGTTGCTTAACTTGGATCACCCATCCACAGACAGACCTTGGCAGTCGTTGCTTAACCTTAATCACCCATCCACAGACCAACCTTGGCAACCGTTGCTTAACTTGGATCACCCATCCACAGCACAGACAGACCTTGGCAGTCGTTGCTTAACCTTGATCACCCATCCACAGACCAACCTTGGCAACCGTTGCTTAACTTGGATCACCCATCCACAGACAGACCTTGGCAGTCGTTGCTTAACCTTAATCACCCATCCACAGACCAACCTTGGCAACCGTTGCTTAACTTGGATCACCCATCCACAGCACAGACAGACCTTGGCAGTCGTTGCTTAGCCTTGATCACCCATCCACAGACAGACCTTGGCAGTCGTTGCTTAACCTTGATCACCCATCCACAGACCAACCTTGGCAACCGTTGCTTAACTTGGATCACCCATCCACAGACAGACCTTGGTAGTCGTTGCTTAACCTTGATCACCCATCCACAGACCAAAGACGAAACGATAATATCTGGCTTGCTTTCTATAAGAGAGAGAGAGAGAGACAGACAGAGAAACATGCGCACGCCGCATGGCTTACAATAGCTTACTATAGCAAAAACACATTACCCTCCTTTGCGTCGCGCAGTCGGGTAAAAGTGTCGTTACAACTTTTCGTCTGAATTTTTTCCGTCTAGCCTCCTTTCGCAACGCGCCTTAAGGTGAATGCTCCAACCAACCCGCGAAATTCAAATTTTCTTACGTTTTTTGCAATTTGCAGGCCAGTGCTAGGTTGTATGTTGATTAAAATATTATTCGCGGCTGTAAGACATATGTAGTTACAGAATTATAATAATCAAAATCACCAATACAACCCTCCAAGTTCATAAAGGCGCAGGAACAAAAAAAAACAGAAAAAGTCATTCCTACAGCTTTATGAACTTAGAGCGTTGTATTGATGATTTTGATGATTATAATTCTGTAACTACATATGTCTTACAGCCGCGAATAATATTTTAATCAACATACAACCTAGCACTGGCCTGCAAATTGCAAAAAACGTAAGAAAATTTGAATTTCGCGGGTTGGTTGGAGCATTCACCTTAAGGAACTTCGTTCCAAAATTCGCTGTCCAGAAAGCTCCAATTTTTCGGCCTTACTTCGCTCGCTCTTTGATGAAGACTTGACCTATAGCAGCCCAGGAAGCTCCAATTTTTCGAGCTCTCGAGCCATCTTTGTAAAATTAACGATAGCTTATGCGATACAAGTCAGGATGCTATTGTCTTTGTTTTGCAAAAATCATTTGATTAATGATTTTTTTTTGGATGTTTCTGCTTCATGGCGATCTGTTCCCCGAAGAATAGGTAAGCCACTTCTTTGTTATGTTGTATGTTGTGTCATCTACGTGAGCCATTTCTTATTGGAAAATTCCTTTCCCACGACTCCCTTGCCTTTGGCATAGTACCTACCTATGTATATTTTGATATAAGTGGGGAAACTTTGTTATTGCATTCGAGGCGGAATTCACACCCGAGCCGCCAGGTGAGTTTGTTATGGAGTCGAGAAATGCCGTAACAAATGCCCACGTGAATCAAACGATGTTTTTCAATACACTTTCGAAAAAATAAAATAATAGAACGAAATGTATTTTTGTCATGAATTATTAGGAAAAGGAAACTATGGCTAAACTTTCGCCAGTTTGAAGGAGAAGCAAAGGTATGAAGCCATGCAAGCATGTTGAACCTAATCGTAGTGCGATAAGACCCAGTTTTTGAAGAAGTGTATTGAGAAATCTTTTGTGCAGATTTGGGATGTCATTCTCTTCAGCTGGTTGTGTGTTGATGACCTTCCCCATGATACAGGGCCCTACTATAGTGTATTCACGGAGACGAGTTAGTATAGCGCCTTCTCTATCGCACATTATCATACAAATGACAAAGACAAAAAAATCTTTTTTAGGGTCTGTGGGCGTTAACAATACCTTAGAAATGTAAATGTGCGTTCACACTGCGCTTCTTAAAAGTTCGCTTAGTTTATTCCTGCGGCTTCGTCTGTCGTATAAATTGAGAGACATTTATTTGATAGAATTTTTTATGGGTACCTACTTTTTTATATATCTGATGGTTAGGAAGAAAAGAAATAAAATCGAGAGTTAATGATTAAATTTTCTTTATTATATTATAATATCTACCTATAAGTTTATAACATAATATCATCATCTGGGTGTTTTCAAGCCAGTCGTTAATCCATTAATAAAAGCGTCTCGCCTGCTTTTCACTGTGGTATCGACCCAAGCACTACAGACAAATCACACTACTTACTACGTACTACTTTTGAGGTAGTGTGACCTTCGTTCACCCAAGTTTCATCTAAATAGATGAAACTTGATTTGATTTTTTGATGATTATTTCGTGCATTTTTGATAGCTCGTAGATAATTTCTTCTCCAAAAGAAAGAAAGCAATCAATCATAAAATCCAATACACCTGTCGGTTCACAAGTTGAGCATACAGTCACAAACTCACAAGTAAGAGCACGTCTGCACAGTACGGGAAGTATGAGTAGACTAAAAAGTACTCGTACTGTGTACACCGCCTTAGCGTTTATCACTGACCAATTGCAGTTAAAAAATTATGTGAGTGAGATAGCGCTCTACTAACTCGTCTCCGTGAATACACTATAGGACTAGCTACGCCACTCGATTCAAGTTACGTCAGTGAGTAACTTTAAAGTGTGTGTAGGCTGTAAGGGGCCGTCTCCACGAGCGAGAGAATCGCGGCGATATTATCCCATACAAATACAAATACGTAATATCGCCGCGATTCTCTCGCTCGTGGAGACGGCTTCTAAGAGAGTGTATAGAAATACGTGGCAACGGCGATAATATCGTCGCGATTCTCTCGCTCGTGGAGACAGCCCCTAACAATCAATGATAAATTGTTAGTTAATTATATTATACGTCTGTTTGTCACATAATAATATTGGATTGTTAGTTGGCGAATGCTCTGGTCATCTTTGACCAGTATTTACCATCATGGATTTTAAAGTTTCCTTATTTATAGCAGTATTTAGTGATAGTGTGGTGCAACTGCATCCTAATTTTTCGATTATTTCTTGACTTGTATGTGCTTTTAAATTAATGATCTGATAGTGTGGTGGGTAATGTATTCGTGTTTGGATGGTACCAGAATAAATAAAACAACAGAATGGCAGTATTAGTATGTTTACTTAACATGTATTTTATTTCTTCCCATTACTTTACTTAGAGACCACAGGTCTTACAAATATTTAACTTATAATCGAACTTAAATCAACGTTACAGCGAACATAAGTTACCAAATGATGAACAGGCAAGTTTAAATTTAAGTTTAATTAAAATGCACTTTTTTCTGAACGAGTTTTCTTTTAATATACATCATAATTATCACAAACTATTAAACTAGACCTTCTAAAACGAAGGTGAAAAAAAAAAAAAACGATCGATCGATGGTCGATTAAAAATGATTTTTATGGGTACTTTTTTGTTTTTTTTCTCATAATATCATATCAACTTAGATTTAGCCAATAATAAATGTATTAATGATTTTATATCTAAGAAATAAGTACCAGGTTATCATAGGGTGGAATGGCTGTACATTCCTGAAATGCATTTGTCAGATGGAGTCAAATATTAGTGACTAGACAATCACACACACACACACACACAGAAGGGCACTTCTTCAGTCTCGCGGCGCGCGCTGCGTGTTCGGGGAATCATTTCGCGTAGAAAATCATCGTCATCTTGTTCCAAGTCGTTCGGGCGCGGTACTCATTTCACTAGACCGGGACTCTTCGGGTAGTCGCACGGCAGGAATATGTGCATCAACTTGTCTATTTCGCCGCGGCATAGAGGACAGCGGTTGCATCTGGAAAGATGGGAGAGATAAATTAATGATTATGTCTTGAAAATTGAGTGAGACAGTCTCACTGAGATTTAAGAGCTATATGGTAATCACAGAAGAGAATAGCGCCGATGGATTTAAATCTTGAGATTGCAACGTTGGTTTTTGTTTAGATTTCATAAGAGACAATTCGTTTTTTTTTTATGATTTTACTATAAAGTTTAGTACTACCACGACTGCTGTTATAAAGTTTGATCGGTGTTATAAAATTTCAGTCTCTTATTAATGTTTGACTTCTTGACTTCTTTTCTGAAGTTTGTTCGCTCGTACAAGAGACTTGGCGCATGGCCTGATCTGGCTTAACTCCGCCATTAAAAAAAAATACAACTTGAACAGTCAATTTTACAAATGTTTCCAACAGTGCTCTACTGACAATGACATACAAGCGCTAAATGAATCATGCAGCACTCGGTTACAAAGTAGTAGTACAAAATTTCAGTCTAAAATACATTAAATATAATGTAGGCGTTATGTCCATACCTCTCGGCGCAGTCCCCGCAGCAGACGACGTGGCGGCACGGCAGGAACAGCGAGTCGATGGGCGCGTCCATGCACACGCGGCACGCTAGCGCCTCCGCGCGGCACTGCCCGCTGTGCGAGCGCGAGCGGGGCTCCTGGGGGGGACATGGATGTTAGATAGACCTTCATGTTAGAGGATTTTAAATAAAATGTACTAGGATTCGGGTTGCTTCTTAGAAATTCTTACTGGAAAAATCCAATTACAGTTGTTGCACCTGGAAATTGAACCCAGGTACGAAGTCTGTAAGAGGGATAGAATTCGGTTGTTAGAGTTCTCATCATTTGCCTAGCCTAAGAGCTTGGCTTCCACTTTCTAGTTAAGCGAATGAAGCTGAATACCAGTATTTAACATGGAGCGACTGCCTATTTAACCTCCATAATTCGGGGTATTGAGTAGTGGGTAGTATAGATCCTGCTATACCCTAGATTTAATGCCCCTTACTTCGTACTGGTTTCAGGCTTAATTAGATAAGGGACTTTTGGCAGCCAAAGAACGGCTTCTAACCTTATGTTCCGCCCCTGAGTTGGACCTCCTGCGCGCGCGCGGCTCGTGCGCGGCGGCGGCCAGCGCATGCGCGGCGCGGCGCGCGCGGTCGTGCACCTCGCGGCACGTGCGCCGGATGTCGAACACGTAGCGCCGGCCCAGCGTCGTCGAGTCGTTGAAGATCGACGCTATGGTACCCTGCAACAGGACGAGAACAGCTGTTAGTGATGTCGTTGGTGTAGTGGAAATGCAAAGCGGAATTTGAACTGATCTTAACTAACATGGGAGACTAGGAGAGGTAGAAGAAGACTGCAGCAGTGGTATGCGTAGGGGGCTCGTTTCCCGTAAGCAATTTTTTTAAGTAGGAGATACCGATACTTGGCCTACAGATTCTTACGAGTCGTTGGCTTTTTTATGAGGTTTTTGGTTACCTAAATCTTCACTGACCTTCTGAATAACCACCGCAAATATGACCCAGTTTCAATAATGCATTACATGTAGCAGATACAGTTCTATCGTTTCTGCTACACCCACCATGGCTACAGGTGTGAGTTTATGTCGGTATGTTCATTTATGAATAAAATTCTTCTAACACTTCTACCAACAAAATCTCAATTGACCCGCAAACAGATTACACATGATTGTAGTTATAAGGATATCCTATTGCGTAAGGTGTCCTGTTGTAGTGGGAATGAGGTGACTTGTGTTCAAGAGCCGACGAGCCATTGAACGGAGATGATACGTGAGAAGTCGTACGAACTTCATCCGTTGCGAGTGGTATTAGAGTAGAATTTTCTAGTAGTTTATTTTTTATTTTTAAACGGTGTCCATTCTCTTTTTCTATAACAATAAGAACTTTTTGTTTTTTATTCTCATGGACCAAAGGCATTGTAATAAATAATGGTCTCATGTAAGTTTGTAACCCATCATATCATTGTATTTTGTATTGTGTATCATTGTATCGTTGTATTGGTTTGTATCATTCATTGTAATATTCGCACGCGAAGTGCTTTATAGTAAGGACTTCAAATAGATGTAAATGTTATTTTCACAGGACAGACAATCATAATTGTGTGAATAGAAAACCCATTAAATCTTACAATTAATCTTACAGTATCAAAAAAAATGTTGCCATTAAAAAGGTGGCTGGTACAGACTTGAAGCGGAAGACGGAGGACAGGGCATTGCGGCAACTTGGGAGAAGCCTATGTCTGGCAATGGACTGCGATAGGCAGAATTGGTTTTTTGACATCAGAAGTGGGATAAATGATACCTAACTAACTTCAACTTTAACCAAAAACAAGCTAGGTCACAATCGCAAATACCTATATAAACACTTATCCCGAAGCCGAATCGTTTAACGGTCCGAAGTTCAGTATGAGAACAGTAAAACGATTGTTTAGTCAACGTATAGTGGGAGGTCATGAGACGCCCCCGTGTATATTGGATAGTACAAAGTCCACATGTGTTTTGGTCAGTCTAACTATTGTTGTAATTTAATTCATGTAAATTGTAGGTATGTTTGACATTGAATGTATTAGATGAAGAGGTTCTAGCAGAAATCAATAAACTTGAGAAGCTTGTAACATCACGCGTTTAAATCCAGAGGGGTTTAGCAGAGGTGTATCTATAGTTGGTACACCCCACCTGGGCGACCGAGCTCTGCTCTCGGGTGAAAAGATGTCCCCGATATGAGACCTAGCTAGATCGAGTCGTTTTCGAGAACTTGATTACAAATATAGTATAGGATGTAAGGAGGCAAATCTATTGCCATGGATATACCATGATAAATCCAGACTTCAGAATGTTACCCAGAAATTCCTAATGTAAAAGCCCAATAACGAAACAAAATCAAAATATTTGTTTTATTAACAGATAAAACATTCACATTCCATAATTTATTATATACCTATTTAATATATGATATATAAAATCATAACCCTCACTTTTTGCCTTTGCTGTAGTAGGTTATAGAGAGTTTGGATGACCGAATAGATATATTTGTAGCTCCATCATGTTAAATGATGACAGCTTATAGCAATATATAGGAATATTTCCTACGTCCTAAGTAGGGCAAAGTATAAGGGCAATTCAATGTTATTGCAATAATAATAAATAAATTATTATAATACCATTATCTTTACCAAGCACAAATTAAATAAGTAATAATTCTGTATAACATGCATGACAAACGGTTATACAATAACATTAAATAATAATTCTGTATAAAATGACGAATGGTTATCCTCATTACGTTACCTCAGTAAATCTATGAATATTACATGCAAAGGTCCGATCAAACCAATAGTATTGGTTAAATGGGTATTCTCCACAAGGTTGCAGACAGAAAGGTTGGTTACGTGACTCGTAACATGAACGATAAAGTGTATGTATACACTATTGCTTCATTTAATGTAAATGTAACATTATTGGGCTGTTATTTATTAGGGCAAAATGGAAGCAAAAGACTTGTTGCGCCGACCCCAAGTAACATGGGCAGGAAGATGATGATATGTGCTATGTGTATTAAGAATGTTCCGCATTAACATCTTTTTAAGGTCGTCTCTACGCCAAGCTGAAATCAACTTCGCTTAGTGTTTAGTAAAGCCGGTATCATAAACTTAACAAAAAAAAGTAGCTCACCTTAAGATCCCTAATGAACTGCTCAGTGACATCAATACGAACAGTCTCGCAGCAGTAGAAGGCGTGTTTCTCCGTCACGGCGCGGTACACGGCAGCCGCCTGGCCTGAGGTGGCCATCTTGACGTGAAGAGTGGCTTCGTTGCCCTCGTCGGTCACGTACGACATCTGGAAGTTGCGCCGGAATGGCTGTGCACGGTGGATCGCAGTGTAGGCGATGCTGGAAGGAGAGAAAATTGGGTTCAGATTTGTTTAAAGGAAGATGTTTTCAGTTTAGTAATAAGGGTGATCAGATAGGCCGTCACTCCATGCACAATATTGGTTTTCTTCTGCATCCGATGAGACGGAAAGGCTAGACAAATGCTATGGTATTATATTGGACTTGGCACTCTGAGTCTCTTGATAATTACGATGCTGTATCAGCAGCTAGGTCACCAGTTTTCGTGTCATCATCTCCCTAGCTTTCGTGTATGTCATACTTTTTCTTAATCCGTAGTGCCTTACGTTATTTCCCCAATTTCAAGCAGTCATCAAGATAACTGTGTGCACTGTGTGTTATTGCCCCATTTCGGGAGTGCAAATTATTTGCTGATCTGTGTGAAGATTAAAACATTTGGGCAAAGTGATGCTGATAAGACAAAAGAACAAAGAAATTCATACACAGATCGAGGAATTTCTTCGAAAAGAAACGACGACACGTAAAATAAAGGAATCGTCTATCTTATCTTACTCAAATATTTGTTTTATCAGAAATTCAGAACAATGATTATTATGTTTCAGCGAACATATTATAATTTAAAATAAACGGATGTAAACAAGCTACCGATAGTCATACCTATTAATTACTTTTATCTCGTAAATTACTGTATACTGAGTAATTGAGTGAAAATTGTGCTATCGGGTCGTGGTTATTATACGAAATGGGTCAAAGAGTACTTTTATTGAACGTGACAAACGTCCCTCTCCCTTCGTATCCATAGTTGTACAAGGATCTTCTGACGAGTGGCCTAAATCGGAACTAATTTCGCCATTAAATATGTTTTTTAAAACAATTTCAGGTGTTTTGACAAGTTGTGCAATTCATGTTTTCTTGCACTGAGCTGCGTCAACGAATTAATATCGTCGATAAAATTGTTTTAATTAATTGCACAATCGATCTAGCTATATTTGTTTGGTTTGCAAATAGGAATTGAAATTATTCAGCTGTATTTTTTATGTCAACTGTCTAGGCACAGCGGAATATACAAAAAAGATGTCCAAAAGGCACGTTTTTAATTAAATTCTGCGGGTGTACATCTTGCTAGTCAATACATTTAAGTATGTCAGTACCTACCTAATTATTGTTATTTAATTGCAAAATATTAATAACAAACGTAATTCTGCAAAACTATATCATCCGATGATGTAAAGTATGTTATATTTTACTGAGTAAATATTTTTTCCATATTCTTGATCGTATTTAAGTTCGTGATGTCATTTTAATGTATGCGAGAGCCGAAAACAGAAGCGAACGTACCCATTGTCTTGACCTGTTCGTTACTGACTAACTTTTACGAATAATAAGTGGAGTTTACAGTACAACGGGTCCGTTTTATAAAAATGTTATTTTTGAAATTAGCTTTGCTCGATAAAAAATAAAAAAATGTATACAAGGATTAAAACGCAGAATTTCAGATGCATGGAACATTTTTAAGTTGAAAATAATGAGCGACTTATTTTCGTAATGACTTTCACTTTGTCCCTTACAAAGAATAACTAAAGAAAAGACACCAACCTTTGCTTCTCAACTCCGATTTCATGATCTCCATTGCACGCTGGTCTGTACACCACGATGCCATGAGGTCCCACCCCTACACAAGTGCTCAATCTGCACCCACATCCACCACCACTCTGCCCTGAAGTGAGACATCCGACTGTGGCTCCCCCATCGATCTCCTGCTCATCCCTCGCCCTAGGCTCCTCGGCCTGCTGCCGATGGTACAGCAAGTGACTGTACAAGTTGTGAGCATTGTTGTTGAAAGTCACAGGCTTGCAGAAGAACAACTCCTCCCCAAACGACTCCAATTTCGAGATCTCCTTCAATAATCTGTACTCCGCCTGGGAAGCACCCATCCCGGTAATTTCGCAGTGGTATTCAATGATTTTGTCGACATGATCTTCTGGGCGTTCGCCTTGAGGGCCTATTTTGTCGCATTCTTCGTAAATGTGCGTTGGGGGGAGGTCCGGTTCGCAGTCTCCTGTTTCCGCTTGAGCAATGTAAGCGATGATCCTTCGGGCCACTTCTAGGTCAGCTACGACTAATCTTCCTTCGGTAAGGTCGAGTTTAGCGTGCAGATAAAACTGATGGCGGGTGGGTTCGTTGATGAGGAGGTGCGGGGGCACCCAGAACTTGACGCGAAGGTCGAGGCGCCTGCTGGGGATGCGGTGCGGGTCGAGGGGGTTGCGCAAGTTCAGCCACCTGCTGGGACCGGACACTGGGGATACGCGGAGGCCGAAGTAGTCCGCTTCGGCGCCGATCTCCAGTTTCTCGCATACCTGGAACAAAGAGAATTTACGTCAGTTTCTCTGTCAAATTGGACAAAGTTATTACATCAAATTCGCAATTACTCAGTACAACTTTTACGAAAAAAGAAAGTGAGATTAACACGTGATACCTAAATAACAGACCTACATCCATATGACCTAAAACAGGATCTACACTGTTAATTAGATTGCTAACTCTCGCAACACAATATATGGTATTTGCCAAATAATTACATAGTACGGCGGAGTATAGAGAGACCAGCCTTCCGCCCAATTAGGTAATGATATGAAGTGAAAGTTAGCAACCAAAAAACCTATTATTAGGAGCTATTTATCAATGTTGAACACGTCTGGTACTTTGCTGGAGGCTTTCACAAGGTATTTTGTCAAAATTCTGTCTGATTGTCGCCTGTTTTGGCCGATTGCCTATATCAGGATGTCCTGGCTGCTTTGAATAACTCTTCAGGATTTTCGCCGTTTTCGTTCAGCAGTTTTGTGCGAACTATATTCTGTTTTATAAAACTTATTTGCATATCCGTTATAATTTATGTTTGGGCCAGTCAAGTAGATTCCAAGTATTTCATTACCATATTTATTTGTATGCAGCAGTTAACTGCGCATAAAGTGTCAACAACAACGAATAGTAAGCGAAGGTATGGAGTGTTTACTTATTGTTAATTGCGCGTTATTGTAAGTATTTATGCGCTCACATTGTTTCTGCAATTAACACTAAAGTCGGTAAATGTTTTGGCTGTTGAGGGCGGCATATCATGTTGGTTCAGGGTAAACATAACTTAGATAATATATGTTAAAATTGCATGTTTGTTGCATTTACAAGCACATGTTGATAACAGTTGCATGGTAACTGCAATTCGCCGAATGTTTTTGCCACAATCGTAGCAGATGTGTGAAAATAATTCCATAATTAGTAACAGAACATTGCTGATAATGATAAACATGGCATAGTAACTGTATTGAGTATAATATTGGTCACACGCTAGTTTCCATTGTCAGATAACAAACATGCAGCATGCGGGTAGGCAGAAAACACTGCGATATGACGGTAATCCATTCATTGATTATTTTATTAAACTTCTACGAATCTTGAAGCAGAACTAATAAGTGAATTTTCTGAGTTAGTGGCAAAACATACCTACCTACGTAACTCAATCTAATATTATTTTCATGGTTTCAATCCCTATGAAAACATAGTGTATCCACCTGCTGTTTTTTAAACAGACAGAACAGACAAATGCTCCCTATTATGTGTTTGTAATGTAATCTAATCTGTGTAACGTAAACGCAAGTAGGTACAAGGAGTCTTTTATTGAGATATATTATATTACAGAGATCTATTAAATGTTTGATTTTGATGTAGATATTTTTGCAAAATTGAGGGTACATGATAAATTCATTGGGAATGTATCTTCTATCTACCTTTTATTTAAGTACCGTCAAAAGTTCCTAATACTTTTATAGATTGATGCAGTCAAAGTCAAATTATTTATTCGCTTAAATTATGGCAACGTCTTCTATGTTTATTCAATCCAAAACATCGTTTGCCTTAATTGTTTAATTTGTTTCGTTTCTTGGTACTAATAAAAGCATAGATTTTTGCCATTTTATCTGACCCAATCAACACCAACCGATTATTACCACTTCTTCTTCCCAACATTGATGTGTTCAAAGTCCGAGTCCCAATTAAGAGTCCAACATTTTACGAACCCGTGCATCATTCTGTCAGCTAAATCAATTGTAAACTCGACTAAAGTAATTGTATCCCAGCATTCTCATTGACACCTTATCTGCGGCATCACGTTGCGAACTCCTGCGCAGTCGTGTAGTAAATATTTGTCATGCGATCTCATGTTTACGTATCAAGAATAACGTCTTGTGAATTAGTTTCCTTACATGTTTGCTGGATTGGATGCATAAAAACAAGTTGAGGTAGTTGTTGCTTTGCTTATTATGACTATGGCAACACTCAACTCACCATATTTTATATGTATTGATTGTATTTTGTTTAAGCAGTCTGCTGCTCGACACTAGTTTCGTCTAAAGACAAATGGAATTGAAGACCCGGTTTCCTATTGTACTCTCCTTTCATCCTATCCTATACTTTTAAATGAGCAATATTTTGTATTTTGTTATTTTTTAAACACCTAGTTACTTTTTTTTTAGTATGTTGATACTACCATTCGCCATTTCGAGTTTCGTTCGTCAGGGGGTCTAAAATGGCCGCTTTAGCAGAATCATAATAGGATAATAATATGAATTACGTTTAAATTCTTAAAATGGTCATAGACGTTCCTACTATTATGAATTGTCACCTTGTGACCATTTTACGAATTTAAACGTAATTCATATTATTATCCTATTATGATTCTGCTAAAGCTGCCATTTTAGAACCCCTGAACATCAATGCTCCGTTAGACTTAGATTGAAAATTTTCCTCCAAGCACCATAATAAAATTGATAGAATGTGATGCGATCTGATAATATCCTTTATCTAACATCTCGGTATCACGCCTGCATCTCGTGCCAATAACGTCATTCCAAGTAGTTTAGTTATTTAAATAGGAATTATTAAAACATGCTGTTTACTCGTGATGGTTTGTTGAATCAGAAAATCTTGGGCAGCACAATATTTACATTGTGTGAACAACAGATCTTATTTTCCAGATTTAACGTTGTTTGTAGCTCAGACAGACTATTGGAAAAGATAACTAGTGTTTCATATTTTGATCTGTATTTCTATGGTTTGACCACTATGTGGTGAATACAGCTGTGGTTTTGCTTTTAATGATCCCCTTACTAATAACTCCATACATATTATTAATTGAGGTCATCAATATAAGGAATTCCTTATGCACACACATGTCACGTAGGTGACGTAGTTAGGCACTCAATTCGTCTTTCCCGATTCAATATAATAATAGTACTTTTAGAACTTCCATCATCATCAGCATTCTCTTGCCCTTATCCTAATTCGTTGGAGTCGGCGCAGCATGTCTCCTTCTTCCATACTTCTCTATTACTCGTCATTTCATCAGACACTTCCTTTCTTGCCATATCATTCTTTACACAGTCCATCCATGTTCATTTAATTAAAACTACAGTTGCTGCTTACAAGGGTCGTAAAAAAGCAATTTGCGTAATGCCCGGTACCGTTGGGAAAGCACACGTGTTGGGCATTCGTGGAATTGCGGGGCAAATTACCCTTGGAAGTAATAGCTTTGCCTGATCAGACTGCCTGACATGCCTGTTTTGGTTAAATTCGATTACGTAAACATGGCTGGGGGAAAGAACATAAACCCAATCGAATTCATCTGTTGGAGAAGGCTTTGTTTGATGGATTAGTAAGACTAGATAAATGTCCAACCAGAAACACACGTTTTGGACAAAATGACTGGCTATTAGAATTCCGTGTTTTAAATAGTGTGGGTTCAGTCAAGGTAAAGTCCGAAGTCCACTGCCTAAGTAATTATACGATTAAATTAACCACGCCCTATTAGTTACAAATTCAATTCAGGAACCAATTAAAACCTATTCCAGGTTTGCTATAACTATATATAACAATGGATGTTAAATTTATTTCCACACATTTGAATACCACGAAAGTTAAATATTCGCATAACAATGACTCACGTTTTTCTTCATACCTATATATTTTTATTATTTACTTTGCTTTTAATGAACATAAGTTTTAATATTCTAGATCTATAGCTATTGAATGAGACCTCATTTCTATGTTTACTGACAGCGTTCTTGTGGACAAATAACAGTATGTATGAGGAAACCGTAACAGTAAGGTATAGTTAGTTAGCGGTATTCTATAGTAGCTATTCCCAAGACAGTAGATTAAAACACCCCTTTAAAAGACGTGAAGGACGACTAAGGCATAACATCAAGGGCTGCGGGACTGTTCGAAAGAGATACCGCGGCCCTGGAACATAAAGGGCCAATGAAGGAACATGGGTGTTTTTTAGTCAGTAAGAGTCTGACACTCCCTTCCGCTCCGCCCAGAGCGGGAGGAGTCATTTGATGATTTCTCACCCCCCAAAAAAAAAAAGGCATAACATCAAGCAAGGTTATCAAGCTGCTAGTGCTATACAATTTCTTCTTATAAGTTTGGACAAACTGGCGATATTCTTGAGTCTTCAATTTCTATTGGAAAAGGACATACTTAATGCACTGTCGGATTCAATAGTTCCTGTTCTCACAATATGCAAGTTCCCGACAATTTAGTGAGTTCTTTCAACCATGGTGCCTGTATCAGGTGTCTAATCTTACGCATTACATCTGTCGAGTGCAGATTGACTTCCGTAACTTTTTCCTGTCCATGCATCGCTCTGGTAAGTTTTACTTGCTTTCAATAAAATTATGGAATCTTCCATGTATTTATAATAGGATGATAGCATTTAATTTATTAACATTACGGAAAATTTTGGGATCTCCGAGTCGCAAACTGACTTTCACAAATGATTTAATACGAGCTCTATCTCTTCGCTGCTTTTAACTTGTCCATAATTAAGGACAAACAAAAGATAGTAGTTTAGTTATTTATTGTTATCATTTATCACAAATATTATCGTTGAACAAAAATAAAAGAGCATTAACCTCTTGCAACGATGGCATCAATGGAGCATGCACTCGTTTAGTGCATGCGAGCGTTTCTCTTTTTTTTTGCCATAATTTCAAAAAATCGCTAAAAATAAAAATATTTAAATAAATCGTTTTTTTTCATGAAATCAGGTAGTTTACTTTATTAACATTAAGATTTTTATAAGAAAATCTATTTTATTTATGAATTTTGTGGAAAATGTATTAAAAACTAAATGAAGGTAGATTACACGTTCTTATTTTGTGACTTTTTATTTGTTAAAAAAAGCTTTGAAGTAGCAATTGTTTTATCCAGAATAATAATTTTCTTGATACTTCATGATAAACTTAATAATATCATTGCAAAGAAATACCAACAAAAGTAAAAGAAAATTTTCAAATTAAGTGTTTATTTATTTTTTTGTTACCTTTCTCCTAAATAAAATTTAAAGTTTTGATAATATGAAAAATAAACAAAATTTACCGATTTTACGGGCTTTTTATTATAATTTTAAGTATCCTTGAGTCTCTTCATGAGATTCATTGTTTTATATTAACAATAAAATACATAAAACTTAAAAAGAGATCAGATTTTTTCTGGGACAGTAACAAAAAAAGAATATTAGGTAACAAAATAAAAAATAAGGCAACGTCTACAATGTACTACAAATTTCAAAACAGTCAAAGAAAACAACTTTAGATAACTTTATACTCCGGAAGAGGATAAATATTTAATTCTCCAATCATCATCATCAAAATTTACTTTTTATCCATGCAATGGAAACCGCAGGGCTAGAGCCGAATTAGTACAAGAAATGAATGCAAACGTAGCTTTATAATTGCTTTTTTGTTACTACAATTTTCCGCTTATACGTTACTGTGCCAAAGTAACAAAAAAAATAGTAACGAAACACTAGTTTAGTTTTTACAAAATATTTTTATAGTATTTAAAATTGGAGTTATGTCTAATATAGTTCGCTCAACTTTAGTGCAAGTTGTTAACTATTGTGACATGATAAAAGAAAGTAGTCAATATTATCAACTTCCCTTGAAACAGCTGTAACAAATACTGGAATGAGATTCGATTTTCGAACTGGAATACGTGTTTCACATTTAACGTCGGAACAGCACTGACACCTAAATCAATATGGCGGCATTAAATGGTACCTGTAGTATCGCCAAGTTAAAATTGTGTAACGAAATGGAAGTTTTTTAACTATAACACATAAAAAATGGGTAACAAAAACTGAAATCTATTTTTGGAACTTTTTCTGGGACGAGTTTAAAATTCATTTATATATCTGACAAAGTTAAAAAAAATACCAAAAAAGCAATGTAAGTAGATCTCTTTACCTCTTAGAATGGTTTAAAAACAAAATCTCACTATAGTTTCTTTGAACCTTATTAAAATAATTGAGTTTGAAGTAACGGATGGTAGACTGGGACATACGAATTTTCATACATTGCAATTTTTGGTAGTTTGTATTTATTTATTTTTTTAATTAAATATTATATTTTTATGATATTTTTTAATGATTTCTGTGACATTAATAAAAAATGTGCCCCTAAACAAAACAGAATCAATAACATACACATTACACTTGATGTTATTAATCTGCAATCTTGTGGGACATTCAACAAATGTATATTGGCAAAAAAAAAGAGAAATGCTCATGCGCCCTTTCTTTCATGCTTCGCCAACCAAAAACCAACTTTACACGATAGGAGTAAAGGGCAATACTGTATTTAACGAATGTTGGAATATTTATAAAAAATATTGATAAAAACTATGGAATTGTTATGCCTAATATTTCCGCTACGACCGTTACACATTCATTGTATCGTGCTGCGGCTGCCATTCTAGTCAGTATAATATTTTGACCCTCTGTATTATATATATTTCTTTCTTAAACAATGGTTCAGTCATCCATCACTTGTAGTCGGTCTTATAAGTGGCTCTATGTGTACCTATGCTTGCGGATTGATGTGTTCATGAAATGTAGGAGAAACTAAGATTTTCTGTGCCACGAGCCGTCATGGATGACGCTGTGTATGCGTGTGCTACAACGCGTAATCTTTAGGTTTCATTATGTTTTAACACAAATAAATCTATTGTTAAGTATTCAGACTGAGTATTGGATTGATATTCAAATAACTTGCTGGAGGCATGCAGGTGTGGAACCACTTGAAACTGCATGCTTATTGGGTTTTAAGTTGTTACTTGCAAGCCCATTTCTTGCGACTCTTGCGAGTAGGTATCATCAGAACCCGTTTTATTTCAATCGTATAAGTTACCGATAACGGACAGACAGGTAGCTTCGGCAGTCGATACAAAGGCAGACAGATTGTTATTCTCTTCTTATTTAGGACGAGATACCAATATTATCAACCAGCAACCTCACTCCAGTTATCGTTACGGATTTCCATAAAAGTAAACAGATTATATTTGGCAGGACACGAACGATAATCTGTTCAGACCACTAGTCGGCGGACTGGTTGGGTTCAGAAACGAAAGTTTGGCCGCTGAGCTCGATCAGTTGGCAGATTGATCGACCGTTGCGCGCACGCAGGCCGTGCGTGATTCTGTTGAGACAGCATTGGCGTTAGAGAGAGACAGCAAGAAAACATCTGGGTTGGTCGTTTTCTGATTCAATGTTTTTGCTCTTCTATTTTTGTTTCGACTAACGTGCCAAGAGAAAAAGGATTTTGATTTTGCACATCTTCAATAGCGTTCTAACCTGACCCATTTCGGCGGAAATATTTTGTTTATTTTATTGTAGAAAGTTGTGCGAGTGAGAATGAGGATACTCTTCAGCAACTTGGCACGTTTTTAACAAACAATCAAATTGTTTTCAAACAATGATTCGAGTTTTAGCTTCGTTATCGTGATTCAGTAATGTTTCGGAACATTCAAATAATCCAAATCCATGAAGTTTAGAATTCGCGACATCTGGTTTAACTGGTCTGTTTCCTGATGAATTGTAACATTTGTAACTTGCCATATTGTACAACATTAGCTTCCTTATGTCCTTGATATAAAATGTAAGTAGGTAATCTAAATTTGTGTAGTTAAGATTTTATCTAGATTAGGCTAAACGAATTTCCTTTGTAACCCAAACATCATTGTCTGCCAAGTACCAAGGTCCTTCCTCTTGTCTATCTTTTGTTACATCTGTATGGTAGGTTAGAGTAGCCAACACATCAAAAGTTCCAAAAACTCAAGCGATTAGCCCGTTAATGACCACGTAATTCCCAAACAGATTTGGTCACTATGTCACCAGTAATTAGTCTTATCGTAGTCACCATACTGGTCGTCCAGTGTTAGTGATACGTTTTGGCCGTCAACCAACTCTGTTTTGAGCCTTTGTTCTCAAGTTGCTATGTTGGATGCCGGCTACCCTAATGGGCATACGTATACTATATTCGGGGCCAATGCCCTTTCATCGTCATCGTCGCTTTTACTTTAAATGACAGCTTTTAAATAAGTACTAACTGAAATCTCAATGCCACTCAAAATCAAATGCTTATTCTGTGGAAGACAGAGTTAACTTTCGAAAGTTTTTCCTCTTAAAACAAATATAGTCTACCTAAGGTTTTCTTTTATTGATTTCCCTGATTTGTGGTTTTATAAGGAAAACCAGCTACCTATTATGGAAACTCAAATAATAACAGTGTAATTTTGACTAAACACCCTCTAATTTCCTTATAGTAATCCAATGTTAATGCCTAGGCACGTCCACTACATTGAGGAAATACCGGTGACAAAATGATGTTTTTAATAAGTTTTGTGGGTATGTATTTGATAAATACTTAAGTGTCTTCAGGCCCTGTTACACTAGGTATGTGCAACAAAGGTGACAAAGAACTAATAGGCTTTCTCCAATCATCTGCCTCCTTTATACTTGAATCTTTTCAGGTCAACCTCAGCTTAAAAGTCAAGACCTCATTTCCACATAGGGCCGCGTCCTGCCAACTTTTTTTCGATAAAACCTGGCTTGAACCCAACCAGTTCTTGCCATTGTGAGGTCGACGGCCTGCGAGGATGTAACGCACGTGCCTCGCTTCTGAACCACTCCTAGTTACGCCAGATTAGATTCCCTTTTAAATAATAGAATCGCGAAAGGATGGCTTTCTTCACAATTAAAAAGAAAACGGAAACTTCTATACAAAATCCGGTTGAGAGTCGTGAGAGCGAAAACTAAACGCATCAGTCAAAATTTAAATTAGGAAAGTCGTTAAAAAGCGTCTCCGTTCGAAAGTTCAAATGTCGAGTCGAGATCCTTGGCGACCCGAGCCTCGAGAGCACTTATTTTTTTAATTTAATTTCGTAAGGAAGTTGGCTCGGACCTTTGTTTAACTGTAAAGCTGGTTTTAGAACAAAGGTTTACGGTTTCGTTAGTCATATTTTCGTATCAAAGTAACAGTAAGGCTCGTAACCATTAAGTTTATGTGACGGAAGTGTCTGCTAACACATCCTGTTTCAAAGCACTTGCACATATATGATAGTTGAATTTTTAAGAGATAGATAAATTCTAACTTTATTGGTATTTTGAATAGTTTTGCAATAAACAGTTCAAGTTAAAAGCTCTTCATTGTTCAAGCAAAACAAACCATTCGAAAATATTTTTATCTAAAACCAACATGTTTTCTTTGTTATTCATCTGAAAACAGTGCAGTCCTATTCTACTTGGGGTCGGCGCAATACGTTTTCTCCATTCTCCCCTGTCAGACGTCTCGGCATCATTTACTCCTTTCTCTTTTATATCAATCTTCACACATTCCATCCATCAGGATATTATTTCACGAAAATACTTTACATTTCCTGAATAACACGCAAAACACTTCATCAACTACAGCAAACACGTGGTAATAAAATAAGAATTAATGTATGGTTCTTTTCTAAATGCCAACAAGGTAATCCAGCAATGTAAATTAAGCTTTATACAAAAAGTATTTAAGTACTAAATCCTGTGGTATATAAAGTAGACTAGTTTTACCAGTAAGCTGGGAGCCATATTAGATTATGACGTAAGGAGTGCGAGCGTGGATTAAAAACCGCAAGGGCAAGAAGTCTAAGACCAACAAGTCTTTTATCTTATTGAGTAGCTAGGAGTTTATGCAATACTAAACAAAGCAATGAGGAAGACAACACAGTGCGTAAACAAACGCATAAAGCCTATTTTAAGTGGACAATAGTATATTTAGACGATGAGTAAAGCTATTGTACTGAGATTCGTAATATTCTAAACATGAACTTTTGGCTTCAAAGACTGCTTGCTACGAAGAGTATATTAATTAACACCGAACAAGATAAAATAAACAAAAGCTGGATACGCTTCATTAACCAAAGGCTATATGCAGCGGATTCTATAGAAATAGAAGTTTCACTTAAACAAGGTAGATACTTACTCGTAACAATACATAGTTAAGTTAGACCAAAAGTAAAATAATGTGTCGCATTAATAGGTAGTACAGACAGACAGGGTCACCGGCGACAATAGAAACCTTGGACACCTTGGACACTTCCACGTAAAGATTGTAACGTCTGAACGAATTTCATGGACCTGTTGTTATAAGACTCTAATGTCGCATTTTAGAAACAAGTTATCAATATTATCATCAGAAGTCATAATGGTTCTAAAGAAGTAAAGAATTCGTGGGATGATTTAAATTAGAATTACTGTAAGGCAGAATAATCCAGAAGATTTTATGAGCATTGGAGATTCCGATCAAATCCTATTTTGAACTTAGAAGAGAACTGTTAAACAAATGTAAATTCTCGTCTCAAAACGCTTTTAATCAAAAATTTACTTCATTGCTCTAAAAACGAATTTCAACAATATGTTGGGGCCAGCACTAGAAACGATTTAGATTTTTTGCTCAAATCGCTTCACACCATGAGACTTTTTTGCTTACAAAATGTCTGTGGACTTTGATATTGGTACGAGGCGTGTGGGTAAGTAAGATCAGATAGGCTATTGTGTAAGAAGTACAGCTGTAAAGTGCCATAACAATTTGACAAACAGAAAAACATTGTGGCTGTTACGATGTTTTACTAACTCTGTGATGCGTAGTTTTCATTATAGGTATGTAAATAATCTTTCGAAAAACATGTTAATCCTTGTAATCGAAGATTATTTTTCTTTCATCATAAAACTTTTTACATATAAAAATACTGATAGTAATCAGTGTAATCAGTGATTTGCGAACGGGTATTAAGTTATCCTAGGTCTTAACGTTTATTGCATCAATAAATGACGTCAAGTAAAAGATTAGTGTCATCGATCAATTTGTAAATACCCCACACAAAGCTGTCACACTTGCATATGTCGGAATTAAAAAGATTAGTAATAAAAATGACGGAGATTATTCAGTATTTTGTCTACAGCATAGCTTTCACGATCCTTACAAAGACAGAAACACTAGAAAATGTTATTGTCATGGAAATTATGAAAGAAGAATTACAATTTATTTTATTCAGTTCTGTTTCCCACGGCTTTTTGGACCAGAATGGGCAGGAGACGACAAACATGTTACCATGCGACAACCCGGCAGAAAATTCTAGTTGATTCGACCATCATGAACACCTAATACAAACAGTCTCTGTGTACCTGTGAATTAATACTGCACATTGTATGATGTCTTAGCGCATACTTGGCGTCAGTAAATATTGATAACCGGCCTTTAAAAGGACACCCATTATATTCGTGTAGGTGTAAAATATATAGAGAATACATAGGTGCGTCAGATATGATAGCAAGTTTCCATTAGAGAGTCAATTATATGCTTAAGAATCTGTCCATCAGCAACTATGGCAGTTTCAATGATGATTGTTGATGCTGGTGTACAGTGTACACTGAGAAAGATAACCCAGAACCATCCCAGAACACATAACATTATCAAACGCAGAATCATTGTTAAGCCCCATGTGGGTAGAAAGTAATCCGGCTATTGAGTAAACAGGAAGGCTAACTGCAGTAAAATGCAAAGTGCTTATTAGATTGCCATAACACAAATCACATAAATCTTTATGTTCCAACATTTGTTTTGGTTAATAGAACCTGATTGAACATAACAATTCAGAATTGCGTACTGATCGAAGGAGTGATCAATACACAAATACCAAATATTGCGCGTTATTTCTGTCACAAACCGGTTTTGAAGGAAAAAACAACATAAACCTGACATAGTTATCGCTTTTGAGTATTAAGTGTTCATGTTGTTTTGCACTTCAGTCATAATATCTTAATAAAATATTGTACCCTTCTAGAAACTGGTAACTTACGAAACCTTGCAGCAGATAAAAAGAAGATTAAACCATTGAAATGAGAAAAGAAGTAACGATTACAGACTCATCTTTAACAACATCAAAGCCGATGATGATGATTTTACTCTTTCAGCAATGCAGACTTACAAATTCTAAGTAGTTGAAAAAATAATACCAGGCACAGTAACTGCAGGTGAAATCAGACTTCGTGTACCTTCATTCAAAATGTACTGAACGGACTTTAATGATACTTTCACTGCAGTACATGCCTGCATAACTATATCACGTAATAGCTGAAGGGTTATTGGCAGCATGCCATCCTGAGCAAATCTTAAAAGTTGGTATGAAAGAAAATCAGATTGTGTTCCATGTTTTCTATCATCTATTTTGTATGGTTACTTGTGCCTACATTTGGAATATCTCTTTTTTATTGCTTTGTATTGCTAAATATCTCTTATTCTTACTATATCTCAGTATATCCTTTAGCAATTATAAGCTTCTTGTTAGATTCGTCGTCTGTGGAAAGAATTTTTATGTTTGCCTTTTTAATAATAAGACGGATTTACAAGAAAACGCTATATTAGCAAAACAAATTGCGAAAACTAGGTAGGTACTTCATTTCAATGTTAAAAGGACACTTTTATACGTTGGTTGCATATTATTTTTAGCTATGATGATCAACATGCATTTTAAACAGACGTAAAGTAAGAAAAAATATTGCATTGGCGCCAATACTTCATTTTGTATTATCTAGCCAGAAATATTTGGTTTTTCTTTGTTTACTTGTACTTTTAATATCTGTCATTTTTAACAGGTAATTTCTTGAACAATTGGTAGTATTACCTAGTTCTTTCAGTACTCCTTTTTTTTTTTGGAGGGTGGGAAATCATCAAATGACCCCTCCCGCTCTGGGCGGAGCGGAAGGGAGTGTCAGACTCTTACTGACTAAAAACCACCTATGTTCCTTCTTTGGCCCTTTATGTTCCAGGGCCGGTATCTCTTTCGAACAGTCCCGCAGCCCTGTCTTTCAGTACTCCTAGCGTCATAAAACGAGTGTAGGTAAATGTATTGGCTGTCAGTTCCAATCAGTGCTACCTAGTGAATGAGTGATATCTATGCGAAATGTGAGTTAATGTCCTGCGTGTTGAGAAACTCGGTAATATTAAGTACTCTGTAATCGTACCTACACATCGTGGGAATTTTCAGCTTCAGCTAATCGTGGAACTGTTTGAAGATCTTATTACTGATAGTATTAAGCTTTGTTGTTATTCTGTGGCATTTTCTGTTACTTCAGGAGCTTGCTATGAAAAAATACCTTATAGGTGGACAAAAATACCTGGGCTATAATCTAAAAGTAAATATGTGCTCAAAACACAAAGTATGTCCGAGCCAGACCGTTTACCGACTTTACTTCAACATTTACATACCAATAAGCGCCGGGCGTGCATAGATTACGCATTTTATTGCCGTCCTCTAAGGCGACGAGTTTTCGCGCGCAAAACACGACGGCCATCTTGATTCTTGAAGTCACTTATTCTATATTCTATTCAAATTATTACACCCGGCACCGGTCCCACGACACGCCTTCCTACATATATTATAGTTTAGTTGTTATTTTTATTATTAGATAAACCTGGGAGTCGAAAATGGCCGCTTTAGGAGAATCATAATAGGATAATAATATGAATTACCTACGTTTAAATTGTTAAAATGGTCATAGACGTACCTACTGGCTACTATTATGAATTGTCACCTTGTGACCATTTTACGAATTTGAACGTAATTCATATTGTTATCCTATTATGATTTCTGCTAAAGCGGTCATTTTAGACCCCCTGATCTATTTATATTAGGATGAAGAAACAGAATTGCCGCCATTGCGAATTGGGAGTAACAGAAGACAAAGTATTTATGTATTACGTTTCGTTCACGCTCCAGTTTAAGTCTAGGTATTTTGAATTTGGTGTCGGACTTGACGGAGTTATTTTACCTACCTATATTGAAATTATAATTTTGCTTTGTGTGCAAATTTAATGAAAACTTCAGAACCTTACCATCATGAAAACAGGCAGGTAATAAAAGAATCAACACAAGATAACTTTTATCTCATTTGCGCAAATATGTGTAAAGTATATCTCTGTGTAAGTCAAACATCGAAATAAAAGTAAAAATAGACTCAATCAATAATAAAACAGCGAAACAAAGAATGGCTGAGAACAGAATATTTTAAGATATTTTGAATGATAATAAGCATAAAAAGATTTTACAACTCAATACCGATGTGAAAACAAAGTGAGTTTCGTAGCTAAACTTACTAACCGGCTTATCACAGCAATCGACGCAATCGTCAAGGTAACAGAAAAGATTCTAACGCGCAATAAAATTTCATTAGACATACTCGTAGTTAAAGTAACTGCGCACAACGCACTCCTAAAAGACCCACCTAATTCAATAATCTAAGATTATACCAAAATCCATCCATTTCTATTTATTTTCGCTGATACATAATCCCTATTGATGTGACGTCACAAGATAGAGGTTATCAATATAAACCGGGTAGCAACGACTCAACGAGCGATAAAAAGTGAATTTGCGAAAATTTTACAAGCAAGAGCTACTACCGTTTCGATGCTTCATTGGATTTACTAATCTTTAAAAACATAAACTCTACTTTTGCGTCTTTAATTTAGATTTTACTTGATCTTAGCTAGGTACTGCGTTCAATTGGCGGATTTCGTTTAGCTACAGCAAATAGAGAAAAAATATGGGTTTTTACTAAAAGCCATTATCTTGTCAAACAAGCCAGGTAGTAGATACAAATTAGTCACTCCCACATAAAAACTTTATAACATATCCTTGATAGTACCAGCATCCATCTTGCCTCATGAGGTGCCTCTGGCGGCTAAAGTCCGACCTTTGAACGGGCCACAAGCCCACAACCGGTTACTAGGTACTCGTCATGATAGATTAGACAGATGCTACAAAAACTGACGGTTTTACAATTCGGGTCACCTTCACTGAAGTGTTCATTTAATTATATTTTCGTGAAGATGTAAAAGTATGAGGTAAGGGTGTTTGGAAATTCTCTGTGGAATGGGAAGACGCAATTAAAGTCTCACATAATTTGACACAGAAAATATTCTTTGGACGAGCAGAAAGTGGGTTGAATGTGGATCTACCACTGTATAAGTATTTTTAATAAACGTGTTACCTACTCTTATTTACGTTCATATTGTACTATTGTTTTCAAAATACAGGGTTTAACATGGATTGTCAAATTTTCTCATTTCTAAACAATCACTAACTATATCGGTATCTGGCTTGATTATGAAGCCAAACAAAGCGATTCGTTATTTACCAAAAAACTTATTTGACCTACCGAACAGCGTCTAACCTTGTATCATAAACAGAAGGTTAAAAAATGTGACTAAGCGGGCAACGCCGAATAGGGAAAAATATATTGGAGTAGCGCCAAAATTCAAATATTTTTCGAATCCCTGTGAGTGGCGTTTTATTTTTAAAATTGTGTTTCATTGATACGAAATTGTAACCCACACGGGCTGTTACTACGGTGGAATATGTTGAAGTTGTTCAACTAATGGATTAAGAGAGAAAATGGTCGTAAAACAAGAATACTTATATAGTAAACGTGATCCTTTATTTGCCAAATTAATTAAAATAATGACTGAGATTAATGAACTTTCGCTTCTTTTAACCTTTGAGGAAAACCTTAAAGAAAATGCAGACTATCCGAATTCATTCAATCACCACTCACCTTCCCATAGCGCAAGTCATAAGTATTAAGAATCATTGTGTAAATATTTTCCCGCATACAACATAAACTGAGAACAGATCTCAAGTTCAATCACTGAGTTTACCAGAAAGTTTGGACGGTTTCCAACGAAGCACGCGGGCTGAGCGTGACAGACGAGTTGTGGGATCTCCCACGTAACCGAAAACAAGACGCTACAACATTGTACTGATTGTACTTTAGTCTCGCGTTGTTCCTGAAATTCAGCACAAGGTTTTGAATGACTGGCCCGTGCAAATAGACTCAACACATCATTATTATGTCACTATGAAGAAGATACATTTGATTTTCAATCTGACGCTTGTCTTTAACGATCAAAGGTTCAAGCAAAACCAAATAGAGACAAAATCTGGGCCTTCAAAATCTAAGAATATCAAAGATTCTTTTGGCATATAAAATGCATGAGAATACGAGCAGATTGCAATGCCAATACGTGATGCAATAACACCGGCAAATATTTAGCAATCCTATAGTGGAAAAAGTGTATAGCGGTCACTACTATCGAAAGTGAATATGGACCATTGGAAAAATCTGTTGAACACCAAGATAAATGCATTTGGAATCAAGTATTGTTATTGGTTCATTTTCAATACTGCAATTGACAATAGCGCCTCAGCACAAATGCTTTCGAAAAAAAAACATGTTTTTTTCTGAAAATACTAATAGCTTTCTAATGACCTATTGTAACGGCACTTATTCATAGCTAGTAGTTCTAAAACAAATGGTGAAAGACTAAACGGTGCCGACATCATTATCGTAATTAGTGTTTATTTTTAAGCACGTGAGGAGTTGTAAAGAGAAGAACTTGGGCGTGACTACAACACATTAAAAACTAATTGGCGCAATCATCATTTAGCTTCTCTTTGAAGTAAATTGCCGAAGTGTTCCAAAGAGCCTTCAGAATTCGAAGAACTGATGATGCAGAGCTTTGCTATACACTTAAAGTAGCTGTCCAATAATTACGATCCCAGCTAGGACTGTTTATAATTGGCTGCTTCTGTTCTTGCGTGTCAAAGACCACTCCTAAGCCAAATTGGTTCTTGTTAGCTTGAGGCAGCAATCCCTGCTGCCTTTTAATTACAGTAATTTCTGTAGTTCCCAATATTGCGTTGTAATGATTTACTAGGAAACGGTTAGGAAAGTAGAAATGATTTTCATTCTACCGTAAAATAAATTTGTTCTAGTTAAACCAGGCTGTGTCTGTGTGAGGATTAAAATGGGTTAAATTTTACAACCACCTAGTACTAATATACTGTCAAAATTAACTTTCCGGCTCTAAACAGCGGCGGTGGACAAACATAATTTTATTACAACTACATCGTTTCTTCGGTAAACATATAAACAGCCGAGTTCAAGTGGCCGACCCACTTGCTGGCAACCACGTTGCGCCTTTTAGACTTTTCCAATGAGGTTGTAACACTACATTTTGTTTAATTGATGGATACAACAGTTATACATAGATATCATATTGTGCAGTTAACGTATTGTGCAATTCGTTCTTGTACTACATCGGTTAATTCGGTTCACGCTGTTTTCGTGTGATAGTCGCCCCAATTTGCACATGGGTATTTGCCAAAATTTGGACTTATAAAGTACTCAAATACTTGACATAATTACTTTTATCGCAGACGTGTTTATCCTCTACTTTTATGTTTCAATGTTTCAATCAATTTTACTGTACTTTAAAATTGCCGCGAGTCCCTTGACATCACCATTCCAGTTTACAGAAAAGGCCTAGCAATGAACATTATAAAATGAATAATAGCGGGCCCAGTACTGCGCCTAGCGTTAAAGCTAAGTAGCTTCAATTGTAACAGTGACGATGATCACGTATGCACTCCCCACTAGCTTACCGGTTCGCTTAGTTCGGTTCGGTTGGTTCGGTTGGTTCGGTGAGGTTGGAATCGCGCCACAATATCAACTTTAAGTCATTCGTGGTACGAGTTCCAACCCAACATCTGCAGACCTGTCTGAAAGAGGACTTTTGGCCGACGGGTGTCGTATATCGACGTTTCCGAGGACGGTTACGCGACACCACGCAGCGAAACACGACGCCGACAACATTACGTGTATAGTTTATTATTAGTTCTAAGGTTTTTAATTAAAATATGTATTAGTTTATCTTTGTATAAAATTATTTTGTGTATTTTATCTATGGGCCTTGTTGCCTGATAATAAAATGATTATTATTATTATTATGGACGTTACTGAGGTGGAAACTGCACGCGACCACCACGTGCTCTCAAACGAACACAACATTATAAGTATACAACAATATCGTAAGCTTTAGTCCAATCTTTATAAGTCCTTGTAGAACGTTTCTAATTCTAGGTTATCATTCAATAATGATCTCTATTTTTGTCACACAATTATTTTGTGAGTACATTTGATAAGTGATGAAACCTTTGCCCTCTAAAGTCATGACATTAAAATGACTTTGTAATTACGTGTATACAGGCATGAGATCCGGTTTTTATCAGGACAAGCAATGAACGATAATTTTATTGATTCGACGATTAAGTGTGTACGTACAGTCATGAGCACCAATAATTGTTTTTATTTCTCTTGAAAATTGCTTTTAAATTTAGGAAAGTGTATACATATTGGTGCTCGTGACTGTACAGAGTACAGACTGATTAAGATCGGATTAGTTGTTAATATGGGGCGTAATAAATTACCCATTTAGTGCTAGTATCCAGGCGCAGATAAAGATCAGACGTGAATAAATTAGTTGCTTGCTGGAATAAGACCAAGCTATCTGTGGAAATGACCACAAATCTACCAACGGTTTCATCTTTGCTACGCATTTGGTTGATTTTGAATCTCTGGATGATATAATGAGTGATGAACTACTTCCAGAACTAATTCCGATTCCAGACATACAAATGTCAAAGTTACTTATATCTATATAATTTTAACATTTGAATGTTTGGATTTTATAGTAATGACAATATTTAACCATCAAAGCAAAATGCATTCGGAAAATGATCGCCTATTACGTGCGACCAAAACCTGCGCTCGGGCAGGCTTGAATAATGTTTATAAAACGAAGTGACCACATTTAAATTGCAATAACTTTTGAAGGTTATCGAAACTACGCCGTTAGATTCGCCGATCGAACATTTTACCTAAAACCAGTTTTATTTAGAAGTCATTTGGAAGAACATTGGAAAGTGTTGAAGACGGATATTAAATGCAAACAAACATAAAAAATACTATGTGTATAATCAATACCGAGAAAGTATGAAGTTTGTTGGATATCTTATCCTTGAATCTACACATAATTCAGTGGAAACACCCTGACATAATAGTATAATCGTGGAAAATTCATGTGATTTGTAAGGTCGAACTGATAATACAGTCAAATCTATCATCATAGTACTGATAGTATAAATAGATAGAGGTAAATCCTTGAGTCATGGTCGGCTAGGACAGTCCGTTAGAGAATCCCATATTTGGGTTTTTACTGGCTATGGAGAGAAAGCTGGAAGGAAAGCAGAAGATGAAGCTTCAATCGTACTGAAGAAGGCTTGGAAAATGTTACGTAAATGCAGAAAATCCTTGGATTTTTTAAACTTGTTATTTAATATTTCAAAACGTATTCCTTATCTTGAAGTGTTACTTATGTAACTTAAATGTCGTGCTAATCAGTCAATTATCAAAAATTAAGTGACGAAATTATCAAAAAAATATCAAAATTTGGCAATACATCTTTCAGTTATGGTAATTGCGATACCCTTTTGATCTTTCTTATCTGTACCAAATGTTATCTGAAGCATGTAATCGATATAAAAAACATTAGTTTACATCTGAGTTGCAAACTTTATCTGCAGTAGGTAGTTATAGATTACCAGCTAACTTCTCAGGAATCTTCGGAAGTAAGGCTATCAGAGGTCAACGTAAATTGTTTCATGTTTAGTGACGTTTAATCTCTTACTTATTATTAATGACGGTAATAATATGCCAATATTTCATATAAATTGTAAAGCTTTGTTTAGAAATGATAAGGTAAGTGTCGTGTGTTGTAAGGATACCTATTTATATGACCATTAAAACATGTTTTGATGACACTAATGAGCATGTTATTACTATATTAAAAGCATTGTTATTTTCAATGATAATTTATGCTCTGTTGCGGACTTATAATAAGTACTGTTATAATTAGCTCAATCAAGTTAATATAGCATTGACACGCATTGTCTCTTGCAAACTAGATAAATCAGTTAGTTTTTTTTTAGCTTTAACTATCATTAAAGCTGGTGAGAATCCTGAGAAATTACTTGATAATGATCAATCGAAGAGAACTTTGAACAGGAACTGTTTAAACAATCTTAAGTACGCACGTCATCAGATTTGGTGAGAACTTTTTGGTTAAAGGGTTTTCCCACGAGTCAGTAAACTTCTATGGCATAATTACACGATTATAGGTAAATCGGTTAATAAAGTTTAGAGTAACTTATCTATTGAATTTTAATCGGATAAAAATGACGTAAAATTCGAATGTTTAATAAATTACAGGAGATACACTACCACACACACTATACCTAGATAGGTAAGTAGATTTTTTTAAAAGTGCGTAGTTAGATAGCCGATCGACTTAAAATCGAACGATGTTTTTAATCCTCCAAACTGATCACAGAAGTTTTTCAAAAACATAAGTTAGTACTAAGAACTTACTTAATACGCACTGATTATACCGCTCTAATCAGTCAACGCTATTTTGTTTCAAAAACATCAGAACTATCTGTGAAAATGATCGATCCATTTAGATTTAACCGCTGCATTTCGCTATCAATCGTGTACTGAACAGATTTTATTTAGATAATGTTCTTAATTATGATTATTATTGGATATTGTACTCGAGTATTAGCTAGCATGACTTTTAACTTTAACCTGTGTGTTAAATAATATAAAAATTTCTTGCCCATAAAGATTTCTTGACATGTAACGTCTTAAGGTTTGCTACTTCTGTAGTACCTTAGCGAAGACGTATAACGGCATAACATGAGTACAAGTTTCTTCATAATTTTGAGTATTCCTTATATGACGTAAGAATACAAGATTGACCAAATTATAAACTCTAAATTGTATATTACAAGAGCCACATTTGAAATTCCAATCATTTTATTACCATCAAGTATTTTTCCTATACCTTAGAACCTGGATTCCAGCTACATTTATTAATTCTTAAGGTCAGGTAATTAACATCGTAGCAGCACACGGGTGCACGTTGTACCGCCGTGATTGCAAACCTTGGCTCACATTGCTATTATCTTCGCATACTCGAACGGCCTTATTTTTGCCGGTGCTAATGCTCTATAATATCTGTTTTACTCGGAGGTTATGGAAGGCAGGAATCAGGGATCGCTTAGGTGCAAACTAGACTTAAAATTAATTACGGAAAAAAAAGAAACAATGAAAACATTACCCTCCTTCTGGGTTAGTCGGGTAAAAACAGATAAACGGTATTGTTAGAGTGTGTGTGTGTGCGCGCGCGTGTCTGTGTGTATAACTGTGTATGTGTGCCATAGGAAAACTGAGGATTCAAATTTTGTATAAGTACAAAACCGTACTATTGTTACACGAAGAAGTGTAAAGATAGTTTCAAAATGGCTCTCTGCGCTCGTTCAAGCTCTAACATATTGTTTTTTGTAGCACCACCCCAGGAAGTTATGCCACGTGTCTTAGGTCTTGAAAACATAAACGTTTACGTAACCGACCGCTAAAGGTATTGATATGATTTTTGAAGCTTAGGATGCTGTCTATTATTACCCCTAGGTACTTTGCACTGTCTGTTTTCTGAAAGCGGGTGATGAAGGTGCAATTATTTATATTTTGTTTGGAACATGTGTGGGCTACTATAGAGTACAACGAGTTCATGTGTGTGGTTGACGCATTATTCTTCAAAAAGAAGGGCAATGTTTTTTTCTAAAATGGCTTCTTGAAAGGAGAACATATTGCATTTATTTGTGATTCATCCCGAAATTCCGATACATAAATTCAATTGCATCTCAAGGGGCTTCTAACCGTTCAGACCCATCAATGTGGCCTGGATCTTGTAATGGGTTTTTAGCAGATGCGGGTTGAGTAATGTATCATGTATCCTTGCCACATCTGGAGTCTGGACCAAACAAACGATTGCCAACAGATGTGGCGAATGTTTTAAGTCCGGTTGTGATAATAACTTATTTGGAATTGAAAACGATTGGATTTTATTGGGACTTTAATATTTTCAAGTCTGTATCCCATTTAATTAAAGAGTCACGGCACATCCGTGAACCATTGTTTTCGGATCACAATGTTCGCTCTGTATTCGTCTCGAGGCAATTAATCATACCTTTGTAGTAGAACAAAGATACACGCTAGTAATAATTGAATTATTGGAATACATTACATTCTAAACAATGAAGAACAGAATACCTATTCAGACGCATGTGTTTAAATAACAATTTTGGAAGCAAATAAAGACTTACAGAATTGGTAATGAGAGGACGAATTCATTCGGTTTGTCAAAAGACTAGTTTAATATTACACAATACAAAAAACCACAACTTCTGGAAATATTCGAGACGATAATTTCCTCCATTAATTACAAGATTGGAGACTTAAAAAAGCGTTTTTTTTTTGTCCATGATTGAAGTGAAAGCAAGAGACAGCAGAACAAGAATCCAAAGATAAAAGAAATAACACACGAACAGTCCTTATTGTTCACGATATAGGTAAACCAATAACATGACTAGGGAAACATAAACTACTAGAGGATATTGTGACAAACAATGAGAATGTTACACAACGGAGGCCGTTGATGACGTCAGGGAGCGAAGTCCACCGTACCAATTGGAAAGTTCAAGATTGGAAGCAAAACGTTTGCGCCAACAGCTTGGTCTGAATCGTTGGTTGAAATTAGTCGTTGAACTAAGTAGGTAGGCCAATTTGAGTTTTGATGAGTGCGAAGTGCAAATTTTGCAATGTTGCTAGGTCAAAAGATTTACCACCATTAACGTCTTCACACGTTGCTTACTTGTTAGTTGTTAACCCAATTCCTAGAAATCAGCAATATTCAGCTTAGAACATAGTTTTTACAGTCACTTGTTTGATTGTATCGCGAAGAATAAACGTTTTGCTTAATTTTTCAATCCAGACTATTGAAATATTCCATTGTTATCTAATGAATATCCATTCAGTTTATGTTGTGCATATTATGGTTTTAAGTAATAAGGCAATCCGAAAACACGAGTTTCGAAACGTGAGTGTATATCAAAACCGAATTCCTATGTAAATTTTTCCGAACACAATAGTCTTTCCGGCGGCGACTGTATATTTGCTTTTAATAAAATTATGGTCTACAGGAAAATCGCCATTTTTATTTTTTTTTCAGATGGCAAGACTAAAACATCATTGTGATCATAATATAATCTATATGCCTTGTTAGCATGTTGCAACTTTGTGTAGTTTTATAGCGAATCTTAAGATGTGTTTTTTGGTTTGAAGCGCACTCATTAGAACAATGTCCAACAATAATGCTATAAACCCACAAAAAGCAATCTTGATCTTATTTGGCATACAGCTTTACTAATTTGGTTTTCTGGTCTATTAAACAGCGTTTATGATGCTAGGCTAATAAACCTTTATTTAAAATACATTGAATATCCTTTAAAATCCCAACATAAACTCATATAAAGCACCATAGATATTAAAAATAACAGATTAACCAATTAACCTCTTTAGTGAGTAATTAATAAGCCACCACGTGGTGAGACAAAGTTAAATATAACCGTTGGAGTTTGTACCCGATGATTCTGCTGTACGGTGTTTTTCATCTTTCAGGGAGTTACATACTTTAGCAGGGAAGATATAAAGTTCAGTTCAGTTTGACTTGTTTATTGTTGAAAATGAAATTGTAGGTACTACATGTTTTGAAATTGCTAATTAGTATTGGTTTACTGTGATTCATCTATTACTTGTTGTATTTATTAGATACTATAATATAAACGCCTCTATTGCTCAAGTATTTGCAAGAATTTTTTAAAGAAATTGTTGAACGTTTTCAGTTATTTGATCTGTGCAATTGACCCCATGTCTGGACCATTTACACACACAATACCCTCTACATTGAGAGTCCAAAAGTTCACAGATTAAATTCAACTATAAAAGCAGAATCTAATTCGTCACGTGAAAATTGAACGCGGTGCACTGTAAAAAAGACTCTTGTGGCAAGCAACAAGGTTGAGATTCTGTTTTCAGGTTGTAATCACGCTCCGTGCACGTGCGTCTGAGCACGGCAGAGAGTTCACAGCTGTTGTTCAAACAGTGGACTTTGGACTCGAGCCCACAATCACCGGTGCCGGTGTAACCGCGGTCCGCGTGAACGACGTGTAACGACTACCTACATGATTTGTTTGGAGATGTATTTAGATTGAGTCATCATTTTTACTTAATAGATGGTTTATCGAGCCTGTAGGTGTACAGTTATCGTGTTCCGATCTATTTTACATGAGGCTTTGCAAGATTGTTTCATATTGCATGTAGAATTAACTTTAAATGTGAGTACACAATAACTAAAGATATGACCTACCATGATATTCAATTATTGTACCTAGTTACCATGCGTTGATTATTTTATAATTGTAAATCGAGACTTGAATTCGACGAATAATGACTGACTGTTCAAAATTGCTGAATGGGTTAGTTTGGCCCCGGGGCCCCGGGGCATTGTCTGTATGGATAACTAATTTTAGGGTATTTTTTACCTACAGCGATTTCAATTGCAGTCAGTTATTAACGGCTTGATGACGTCAATCTTTTATAAATTGGTAAATTGTAGGATTTGTAGGTCAGTGCTCTTACCATCCACTGTTATATTAATAAGTATGAGTAAGTTTCTTACGTGACGACACTCACGACGAGTGGATGGCTGAGTACCTATGTATGTATTATGTTCATAGAAGCTATAATGGATTTATTTGCACGTTGTCTAACCTAACTTTTTAAGTCAACAGTAATCACGTGAAGTTTTGGATACTTACGTACTTACTCAATTTAAATTGAAAATTAAATTACTTAACAAGAAGGCGTAAAATTGGACTTGATAACACAATAGTCCTACCTACATACTGGTACCTAGTTACTGAAATTGGGATCTCAGATTTATAGCTTATAGTTGGTGTAGAAGTAGAGGTGGGTAAGAACTAATGTGAACTCGTCTTTATATCTATTTTGTCATTGACATTAAGAACAAAAGCCTATTAGTTCCAGCCTCAGACATAGACATACAATCAGTTTGTGCAATCGCTACTTAATGTTACAAGTCTATTTTCAGGTTGTTACTATGCTCTATTGCAGCATTTGGCAGATTTCCTTTGCCTCCAATCAATCAAGGCAATCCTTAAAATTATTCAAAATACCTACATCGAACTAATTGGCTCGAAACAAGCCAGTAGTCAGCGAAACGAAACAAACTCTCTGGCGGCAAATCGAACAGAAGATTTGAAAAATGGAATTTAAAAAAAAACACGTAGGTAAATGAATAAAAATGATTTCTAATGAACCATGACCACCTTAACACGTTGTGTCTTTTGAAATAAACGATAATAATAATTTAAGAATGAAAGCGTTTATTGCATTTCGTTGCTATCACGAAGGTAAAACGTGTAGTAGAATGCCATTTGCCGGGTCCAAAGTCCACAAGGTAAACTGACGTCGCCGTCGGCGACCAAACGTGTCTCGAACAATGCTTTTGTTAAAATATAAATGTTGAATTAGTTAACCAATCGTATTGTTACTCTAAGGATAATAATAGGAGTTATTATAGTCGGGTAATTCAGCCATATGTTAAAACAATAACGTTACGTCTGCAAAACATGCTGTTCATAATACTTACATTTTTTTTTGCGTTTATATCAGTTACTTAGTGCTATTTCTTTGTTCACAAAATGTTAATGTAAACAAAGAAGAAAAAGTTTTTGTTTACTTTGTAAACAACTGAAAAATAAACGCTTCAAAGTTACAGAAAATCGAAATATTATGTTGTAATAGAAGCATTCTTACCTTTTCAAGGCAGTCCTGTCCAATTGCATTGGGTTCCACTTTGACTTCCAAAATCACAGAATTTGGCTGGCTGACTAACCACATTGTGTCAAAAATATTGAAGAAAACCGAATAAAAAAAATTAGACTGTAAAAAGAGGTCGAGTTGTTTTAGCGTTATATTAATTCCGAGGTATAACACTTTGTCAACAATGTTTATCTCACTCGCGTAAAGAATTTATTTAAAAATGTCTTTCTTAATTCGCTCTGCGCAATGTTTATCGCGTATTCTTTGTGGAAGTAAAACTGTGAATACTTCCAGACCACGGCCATACTACGTTAAGTTTGCCTCCGAAATGATAAAGAAAACAGTGACGTACGTACCTAATGCGGGGGGCGCGGACTCTGTACTTTGATGTTGTTTTATGCAAATAGCCCGTGTTTATTGAGCATTCATCACTGCTTTAACACCGTGGTTCTAACAAAGTGGTGCTAACCTATACATCGATGTACGATACGCAATGCGATTTCAGTGAAACGTCGTTCATTTGTACTCGGATTGAATTGATATTTTGTCTCGCTCGAGTGCGGTGTATAAAGAGAGACAGAGCTATTAGCAAAGCCCTCAACTTGTTATTGACACGAATTTCTTTATTCGTATAATTGTTTGTTATATTGGTGGGGTGGGAGCAAGGTAAGTAGTTCCTCAAGGTTATGATCATTTTAATAATTAAATAAATGTTTGTTTGTGAAGAAAAGTTTATTAAAAAGGTAAAAATTACGATGACAACTAGGTACTATGCAAAATTGACACATTTGAATTTGCCGCGCCGCTATATGTCAATTTCAAACCACAGACAAAATAGACGAGATTTGGGAATAGACAACTTCGTATTATCCAAGTGATCAATTCATTAGTTTACAATTGAAATATAATCTATCAGTAGACTTTAAACATAATTTTGAGTTTATAAAAAATACAAAGCATACACTAATTTGAGTTTTACACCGCCATCTAGTTTGTAACCAAGTACTTAAACTACCAACACGTCATTAACGTTTCATGTTAACTTGTAATTTACATTAAACATTTTTAGATTTTATACATTTTGAATAAGAAAATTTCATCTAGGCCAACTTGATTATTTTTAAAACTTTTAATAATAATCATTCCAGGAATCAAAAATGATAAAACAAATATTTCCCTTTCAAAAATTTCTAGTCACCGAAAACATACAGTTCCGTTCTGCGCAGAAGTACAGAAGCACGAGCCGCTGACAGCGCCAATCGTGACAACATGGTGGAACTAAAGTAATCATATGACTTTCGTGACGACCATCTACTGCGCTGCGCCTATTGATTTGTATCTCGGTCCTGATTCTCGCTCGACATAGTTTTTGTGTGTATCAGAAATGGCGAGTCAGACACAGGGAATCCAGCAATTGTTGGCGGCTGAAAAGCGGGCTGCCGAAAAGGTCGCGGAGGCGAGGAAGCGTAAGTTTATTTTTATAGTACTCATTATAGGTACTTCATATTTTACAATTTTGGCCTTGTTTGTACCTCCCCATCTTAGAAGTGGCTATGCCATGTTGCTATCGTCAATAATTATCGTTTCCATGCGCAAATAAGATTCCAATAAGAGGAATCTTGTTGTAATCACGTTTTACAAGCGGTGAGTTTTGGTGCAGGGCGGTGATCACATGATTTTTGCCTTCCACCCGCGGCTTGATGCCTGAATCGATTGAAAACAGCATCTCTGTGCTCTTATTGTCTAAGTAGGTTTTGCTTAATTTAGAAGACATTTTGAGACTTACGTCGGTATCTAGGTAGGTAATGCTGCAGTATTTCTGTAAGTCATCGTCTTTAATTAATGAAAGATTGTGCACAGACGTACCTACCATTTATCTCAATCGACCAACATCTGAATCTTGAAGGACACAGAAAAAAATTAAGATTCATTCATGCTATTTCCATTATTCAAGCTATTTCATTCTCACCATGCAATTATCCAGGCTTACTCCAATATTCCCTATGACATCATCATGTTCCTTGAAGATTTGTCAAGCCAGACTTATGTAAGTCGAAATTGTAGGTGGACCTACTTCCTAAGATGTTGTGGCATACCTACTTCAAGTTATTGTGCATATAAAGAGTTTGAAGTTGCTACTAGTTACTTAAATGTTCTCATTAAAGAGACGTGTCTTTCATGATTGTTTATGCTTAAAAATACAGACTAATGTATGCAAACACCATCTTTATGAATGGAAGATGGATAAGCTTCCAATACCCTTACATTACCTGCCTAAAAAAAAATCCATACTGATTTGTAGTTCATGTTTTACAACATTATGTCCTAAACGTGATCAGCTGATGGCAAGTAAACAGTTATCTGTCATTATCATCAGGTGATCTCATTTGATTGGAAGGATTGGACAGTGCTAAGGAAATGAATAAAGCAAAAAAAAAAACTACTCATTTTGCATTTTCATAATCCATGTGCTGGTTAGCATAGTTTAATTTAATAATTTTGTGTTACAGGGAAAGCAAAACGCCTAAAGCAGGCCAAGGACGAGGCCCATGAGGAGGTTGAAAAGTACAGATCTACTCGTGAGGTCACGTTCCTAGATTTTGAGGCAAAGGTAAGGCATCAAAAGTTAAAAACTTAAAACTCTCAATGGTTTTGAACATCTCAATATTTTAGGATTAGTGTCATAACTTTAAAATAATGTTCTAGAATACAAGGTGGAAGGGACATGGACGCGAAGAAAAAAAATGCTTGAAATTGTAAACAAAATCTGATTCAAACAGCAAATCTCCGAAATGGCTGGACTGGATTTTGACAGGACTTTTACTGACAGATAGCTGATGCCATAAGGAGTAACTAACTTTTATTTTAGGACAAGAATTAGGGTTCCGTCCAAAAAAAAAGCCCTTGAAATTGGTAACAAATTCGATTCAGAAAGTAATATTTTTTTGAACGTTTGTTTTAGCTATGATATAATTTTATAACAAATCTCCTTCAGTGAAACATTCAAACCATCCATCCATTTGTGTTGCTGCAAACTCTGGGGAGTTTGTTCCATCACTTCTTATCTCCAGTTCAAACACTGCGTGGTGGTGAAGTTTTAGTTGACCACCACTATCCTGTTCGACATTCATGTGTTGTATCTTGGCCTTCTATTAACCTAATCATTGTTTTTCTCCAGCACATGGGGACCCGGGAAGGTGTCGCCAGTAAGATCGATGCTGACACCAAACAGAAGATCGAAGAGATGAACAAAATGGTGATAGCACAGCAAGATGCGGTATGTATACTTTGTATATTACTTCTAGCAAACCAGAAATACCTTGTCTCTTATCAATATTTTCTAGATACTGACAATAGCGCCACCTAGCATGTCCCAACTATAGCTAAGAACTATCCAGGTGATCCAAAAAAATGTCATCAATTGGTCCATCCGTTTCGGAGGAGAAGAATTACCAACACATGCACACAAAGATTTGTGTACACATAGCTCCATTAAGTGGTTACCCCTCCAAAAGACATAATTATGCATTCAAATCCGTGATAGGCCCAAGTTAGTTTTTGTATTTTGCAAAAACGTTTTATAACAATTAATGTATTGTTTTAGTGTATAAATAAGTTGTAAGTTAGTATTTTTTTTAAAATCTGTTTTAATATTATTTTCTTTTCTATAAAACGTTAATAGTTTTATATTGCGTATAACTACAAGCCAAGTAGATTGATCATTCATCGAATTATTAACTAGCTAACTTTAGTTTTAGTTAAACACGATACTAAGTTAAACACTACACTTAGTTGTAAGAGCTTGTTGTAATCAAAGATGGTTCGAATCTCGTCTGGGCATAATAATAGTTTTTGAATTATTCGTAAGGATGTAATGTTTGAATAGCAAAGATGTTGTAGCAAAGTTAATTTTAATACAACTGGGGTAACTTAGTCGTTTTAAATGAACGTATACATCAAACGTAGTTATAATTTGAGGGTATGGATTAATTTTATAAAGAAAAACTAAGTTAAATAAAATTAATGGATACCCTCAAATTATAACATCTATCAATTAGACAGAGACCTAAAGATAAAGACTTGGACGATAGTAGATAACAGTTTCATCGCAATTCATATTATGGGCTCGCTGGCTATTTCGTTAAACTGCCGAGTATGACGACATTCGGTGATGCGATGGTTCGAATCCAATTCGAAACAGAGAACTCTTTTTGAATTATTCTTTAGATTATTCGTAACGAATTCAATGTTGTAGCGGAGTAACATTTTAAAACTTGAGGGATTAGCACATACTGACGCTGTGTGTACATACCGGACCATCTTAACATTAGTGAGGACTTTATGAACGCCTCGGCCTTTTCCTAACTATTTTTAGGTCAGCTTCCAGTCTAACCGGATGCAGCTTAATACCGGTGTTTTACATGGAGCGACGGCCTAGATGTGGAGGACCACAACCCAGTTACAAGAGAAAAAGTACCATCAGCACGAAAAGAAGACATTCATATTTCATACACATATTATGAATAAGTCTTTACACAGTCAATTAAAGAGATTGGTATAGAAAAAATCTCTCTTCAACTGTACATCATACGAGTATATCTCTTGCCAGAGCACTTTGAGCTTTAACAATCATACTATGGGTTCTAAATAGCAGTGCACTTAGTTCAGGAGATGGCGGCATGAAATCAATGCTTTTCTCAAAGTCTGCAATAGATGGGAAGGAAACATCATTCCTGTTTATTTTTCTTTTTCTTGTATTACTTTGAAGAGTATTTTGTGTATGTTATAGAATGTGTTAAAAAAAAATAACAGTATTTTTTTTATTTTCAAGGAAGTGTACCAGCTACTCTGCTAGTTTTACTTTACCATGTATTTTATGTTTCCAGGTGATCAAGGATATTCTCAGCCTGGTGTACGACATCAAGCCAGAACTGCACGCCAACTATCGTATCTAAACATATATGTTGTAACATTCATTTGTCGCGAATTAAACATTTTGCGATTACCAATCTAGTTCTTCTTATCTTAAAGTATTTCTGTTAATGATAGGCACTTAGGCGCGGCAGTCTCAATACGCGGGAAAAACGAGCGCCGAAAATCGATCCAGAATCGATTTGGGGCCAATCGTGATTAAAAACATCCTTTTGACAGAAAAATTTGCTGTCCATTTTGGTAACAAATGTCTCAATAATCAAATCGTTCTGTGGTTTGTGTGAAACCTCGCCAACTTTACTGGTCACTCAAAATGTCGATGAATGTTAAAACGCGGGAACATTATAGCCGTTAGCTGTAAATACATGTATTGCTTGGTTTCGCCCTATTTATAAAATAATCATTCAATATTCTTACGTGTTAAGAAATCAGCTCGGTATCATTCCAAACGGTCGAAGGTCCGTATGAGAACACAACAAAAATAATACCTATTATCTTTAAATTATTGTATGTTATTCAATGTTAAATGTTGAATAGAAATTATATAAAGTTTTAAAAATGAATTCTAATGGTCTTTTCTTGAATAGTGGCGAGTGTGTACACTTGTACAGTATTAGTGAAATATAAATGTTAATGTATACGTTACAATTGTTTTATTGTTTATTATTACCATTTCATGTGATTTCATAGCTTCTTTAAGAAATAAAAACCAAATTAAACGTTAAAGATATATTGGATCCACTGATTGAGCATGTGTTCTACGGACGTCGTGCTGCTTCATTGCATCAATGATCTGGAATAAAAAAAAACTTATTGAATGTTCTACTTCCATAAATTCGACTACACTTTAAAACCAGTAATTAATCAACAAGATACACTTAAATGCATAAACTTACGTCTTTTTACCGTGGGCTGAAACTATAGAACGCCAACTGCTTTTTTATATTATTAACCTTTTGAAAGCCATTGTCTTATATGTATAATGTCCTATTAAAATAGATGGAAAAACTTTAACACAGCGTTCAGTACGTTGTTAAAATTTGTCCATATATTTAATTGGGACCTTATAATTAATGTGACATGCAAGCGCCAAACGACACAAAATGGTTCGCAAAACGCTTCTGTACTTCTGCGCAGAACGGACCTGTATGTTTTGTGAAACGGCTATAACCCACCTCCCCTTACTCTTCTTCTCGCCAACCTTGTCGAGCCAGTCGGCGATGGTGCCTACGTTGGAGAAGACAGCTGGCTGGTCCGCCTGGTCGCAGCGTTTTGACGAGAACGACAACACGCCGACCAACTCGCCGTCCATGACGGCTGGACCGCCGGCATCGTGCTGGAAGGAACGGAAGGGTGTGGTAGTGGGGTACAAGCACAAAAGATATCGGGATATAAAAAGCAGACGCAGGTTAGGGCAGGCCGCCTCGTTGCAAGAATCCTGCTTACATCACTTTCATACATTATGTATGTAACCATCGCAGATTGCGTACTACACACCGCGTATTTTGAAGTGCTATGCACTGTGGCCCGATTCGGCTGTTATGTTATTCCAGTATAGGCCTTGTAAAGTGTGAGAACTTTGGGAGTACCTAAGTATTTTTAATCAAGTTTAAGACTTACATTACAGACGTTCTTCGGTACCGTTATGAATCCAGCGCAGAAGTTTGTACGGGTCACTAATTCTCTGTAGACAGAATAAACGAGGTTGTGATGTACCTACCTACTAAGTTAATCCGACTAAATATTTTTGTCGGATTAACTTAGTATCTTACCTCTTACTTAACTTAGTATGTATCTGGGGGTACGGCAGTGCCCCTGCCAAGTCGAGAGTCGAGCAAAAAAAAAGGCAGCCGTACCATCCTTTTCTCGAAGCCATTTAGGACATTTCTGACTCCCTGTAACTTCGTCGTGGATAAAGCTAAAAGACTGAATTGTCCAAGACCTTTGAGAGATTTGACCAAGAGGGCATAATATAACTAGGTATATTCCTAAATTATATTCAATTTAAACCTGCAGTTTATGAACTGTTGCAAGACAAAGTTCCTTAATTTTGTCACAGACTTACTCACCGATCATCATAATTCTAAGGTACTTGTAGCAGACACACAAGCTTCAAGTTTTGTACACAATTAGTGTTTAGCGCATAAAGCGAGGAAAAAATAAAAGATAATGCAATTTTAGTCCAGTTTTCTAGATATGGAAACTGGCATAAGTAACTTTGTAATCCTATATAAATAATATGCGATTACAAAGTTACTTTTACAGTTTTTAGTGACATTACGAAATGAAATCAACTAAACCTATTAGACAGTTTTTTATTTCCTCGCTCTGGGTGGCAATCAAATCAACGAAGATATTACAAGACTTCTTTGCAGTTGCAGAATTTCTCCCGCGCCCGCTTGCTCCGTTTGGATGTATTCTCAATCTTTCTACATATATTTACCAGCTAGCTATTTTAAATAAACGTATGAAACTAGGACGGATTACAATAAGATAATAAAATTGGGAACAAAACTAAGCACCCTTTTCCCATGATGAACCTTACCTTCCGTAAACCTCTTGACAATCTGATGTGTCATATACCGGAAGCGTGACTTTTTGCAGCAGAACTTGTCCTCCAGCACCATCAATACCCTGACAATAAAGCAATATCATACAGTGCTATGAGTACCTAGATAAGGTTCTTTTGGCAATTAAATAACATTTACAGAGGGGAGTTGGTTATCATTCAAGATATTTTGCGTGAAACTGTAGCAATGAAACAAGATCGTTCGACCGATTTTAACTACAGCCCAGAAGGACCACGTCCTGTATGCTAGTTGTTCATGGTTCAAGTTTAATGTCTTCCTACTCTACACCACTATGACATAGGTACCCACGGCATTATAGGCCTTTGATAGATACACTCCTATATCCTAGTGATTACATGTTTTACCTGACTGTGATTTGCTTAATACCTAATCATTACTACTCGAGCTGCATTTAATAATAATAATAAATTATTTATTAGGTACCACATAGTTCAAGTACATTGCACTGTTTACAGATTAAAGTTCTTAAATAAGCATTAGACAAAAGTACAATAGGCTCAACCCTGTCCCCTAAACTAGGTTAGGCCTGTATCTTAGGGGGCAGTGTGTATCTTAGGGGGCAGTGCATCTAGGAATCAAGCACGGCACACTACCTTCCTATTATAGGCTTCTTCTGGGTAAGCTCGTTCCATCATCGACCTCATCTCTGTCCTCAGGACTAGATTGAGGTCAAGAGTAGACCCATTTAATATATAAAAAAGGAGCAACAACCACCCCTTACCAGAACAGAACCCCATCCAAGGAACGTGATTTGATTATCAACGGGAACAACTCGATCCCTTACGTAGTTGATCTTTTCAATGCTTGGGTCTTTCTTTCCGAAGGTCAGATTCTTATGCATCTTTAGTACTGCGTAGTTGAACTCCAGGGTATCCGGCTTGTAGTTCGGGTGGAAGAAGATCTCGGACACGCGTAACAACTCGCCTCCCGAAGAGGCGTTTGTCGAGCCAACTCTTACTGTTAGCATCTTCACGTATTCTCGGAAGAATCGGTTGTTGTATTGGCTGTGGATAAGATAACATTCATCTAGGTTCAACGAAGTAGTCGTAGGAATAGCTCTTTGTGATGGAGGTCAATCATTCGAAGCAAAAGCGGCAACGAGCGGAGTGGAGAGGTGATGTGAACGATTCATCAATCACAAGAGAGACGAGTGACGCCACATGGATTCAATCAATGTGATTGATTGATTCTCGTACGACTGTTCTCATGCTATTCTTCTTTTTGGTGAAAACCGCGACCTACAAACCGGTGGTCCGAATTATAAGCACATGACAGTCACATTATCATTAAAATAAGATATATTTATTTGCTCCAAACATGTGTACACATACAATACCTATTAAAAAGTGCATGCAGGATAACATTGAAGAAAATTGGTTCAGACATGTTTGCCACATACTACGGCGTGAAAATGTTCAATCGAACTTTACCTATGGGATAAATACCATACCATAAGCATCGAAGTTGTGCATAGATGGCAGCGTTGACCACAGCCATCATTTGAACCATTCGGCTTGTTTTCTTACCAAAAACGTTCAAGTAAAACTTATAGTTGCAAGCACTGAGCGGCAGTGTTTAGCACCCTGTGCCTGTCGATGATGACGGCGTCGCACCAGAGCGCGTTCTTGACCAGGAGAGCAGCCATGTACAGGATTGTCATTCAAATAGTTGAAGTAAAACTGTTAACTCACAGTTGCAAGCAATGAGCGGCAGTGAGCACCTTGTCCTTTTCAATGATGACGGCGCCGCACCAGAGCTCGTTGTTGACCAGGAGAGCAGCCATGTAAGGGAATTCCTCGATGGTAGCCACCTCATCAGGGTTGTAGATGCGGCGGTAACGACGGTCCAGGACCAGGCGCTTGGTCGTGGTGGTTTGTGTTGCTAGGAGATAAGGTTTATTTTGTAACAGGTTTATTTTGTAACTGTTTGTTTGAGGTTTTTATGAATTGTTACGTTTGTTCCGGCACTTCTTTCCAGCTAAACACTAGGAAGTGGTGAAGGGCGTTGCGGGACTGTCTCATGTAATCGTTCAGGGTCGAAATTTGGGTCAATTTTGGAGGGATCGGCCCGTATCTTTGGGGTCCCTTTAGTCTGTTTACTAATTTCAAATCGATCTAAGCTTTTAGAGCACGTTTAAAATGGTACCGGTCAACTGTGGGTAATCCGTACGTTTAAATCGCAATCTGATCGTATCAGATTGATCAAACCATGGTAATCCGGGTGTTCATACTAAGATAGGCACAATAGATATCGGAAAAAAAACTTACTGATTTCAGGAGTAACCGTCGTGGGAGTTTCAGTGGCTGCCATCTCGCGACGGTTGGGGTTGTAGTCTATGGATAAGCCTGCGTAACGTCTCTTGTGAACCGCCTTATTGTCTTTGTGAAGCGACTTCTTCGCAAGTTCTTGCATCAACAAACCTTGATTTAACTCAGTGAATGTTAACAAGATGGATCAACATGGACAAAGCAAAAAGGAGTATGGAAGGATCGTAGCAGCTGGAGTTCTGTATTTTCTGCTTACCCCCACGACAAAAAGGCGTTAGTTTACATAGGTACTTATGTGTAAAAATAAAAGGAATCTGCCGCTGCAAAACAGCTCGCGGCTCAGCTACGCACTTGCATTGTTAGATATGAAAGTGTGCGGCAGGATCGCGCACTGTGGCCTTCGGCCACTACGCACGGATTTCTGGCTGGCAAACAAATGAACTGCAGGTGCAGCTAACCAGACTTGATCAGAGCGTCATGTAAAAGGAATAAGCTATCCACCGGCCATGCCATCAGTCGGGCATCCATAGCCCCGGTCGCTACGGATTGCCTGCTGGAAAACGCCGAAAACATGTTTTTTTGATAAATCTTTTATGTTTATCCCTAGCCACTTTTATGGGCAGTTTTTAATTTGACTCCTAATCTTTTATCGACCTCTGTCACTACCAAAACTCTCGTACATTTTGTTGTGGGCTTACCTTCTTCCGACAAATCATCGAGAGTAAATTCTACGTGGGGCGACGCGTACGTCATTGAATTCGTTACCATAAGAAGCATGGTCGCCATTTTCCAGCATGACCATCGCGCCATTTTGTTTCTGAATCTGTAAACCACTAAAAGCACGAAAATGAGTTAAATAGGAACACGGGCGACAGGGCGACCCTATTGTCCTTAGCAGGACACAAGTCCGGATTTCAGACTGCTTCCGTATAATTCTTATATGTATAAGTAAAAACCAAAGAACACTGTTCGACCTAGGAATCGAATCCGGAGCTATGAGAAGTTAAATTGGACTTAGTTAACATCATCAAGGCAGTGTATAATGATATTGAATATGAAATAGAGCGCTTATAACGACTAAGGATGGGACCTTGCGCAGTTCTTACATAATACGAGTAAGTATATACTAGGGCATTTCATTAAACTCTCTCTGAGGGATCTCGCGCACTTCGCGGCCACGCACGACCACGACTTTTGGGACATCTCTAAGAGAAAGAAGTATTTAATGTGCAATAATAGGTACCAATAGTATTCCTAGGTAGGTATGCAAGTTATTAGGCAATAACTAAATAATTAACGGATGTTATTGTAATTTGAGTAACGTATTTAATACAATCGCGTCAAATACTCGTTATTATATTACACTGAATCGAATACATGTATCCTGTTTCCTTTCAATATTTCCGTCTAAGTTTCAATTTAGTGTATTTTTGTACACGCACTGAAGACATGACAGACAGGCTGCAGTGTATGCGTGTAGCCAATGTACAGGATGTCTTTAAATTAATTAATTAAATTATAAAACATACCTAAAACCCAGTATCAGTCATTTGTAGAACCTACACACAAACTGTTTCACTAAGAAAACTCAATTTCCAATTTCAAAACACTGCAATTTCCACATGCAATAAAAAAAAACAAATAAGGCTTATGAAACATTTTATTACAATATTTAGGTACACGAAAACTATGAAAAGAAAAATACTATATACAAAAATAAACGATAGACATCCAAGTTTTTACACGTGGCAACATTTTAGAACAGAACGAGAATTCTTTTTTGAAGAAAATAATTTCGTGTCTTTGGTTTAGTAATGCCCTTTGCCGTAGCCGTAGCCGCCCCAGCCGCCCCAGCCGCCGAGAGTTGAGCCCCACCCGTGGCCCCCCCAGCCGCCGCTGACTGGGGCTGCGATGACGGGGGTGCGGATGATGGGGGCGGTGACGATGGGGGCGGAGACGACGTGGCGGACGACTGGGGCAGTGTACACCACACGCGGGATCGTCACTCCGTGGTTGATGAGGCTTGAGCTAACGGAGTACGATGGGAGCACGAGGGGGGAGGCTGGTGATAAAAAAAATATTTTTAAATTCTGAATCTTTGGGTCTTTGGACTGGTCTGACTTTGTGGCGATTTGCGACGATAACACAATATTCAGAGGTGAATACGATGCGGCAACGCAAGGAACTGCGACGGTACTTTTGTTATAATGTCTCTTAGTACAATCAGCCCAGTAGGTACCCAGTGCTGGGCCACAGAGGCCTCTCTGTAGGAGGGAGCTGGCAGTAATCCGCCACATGGGCCCAATGCGGATTTGTAGAGTAGATGTCACATATCTAGTTTTTCGTTTCTGGGATATACCGGTTTCGTTGCGATGTTTTCCTTCACTGTTTTGAGAGCAGAGATGATGAAATAAACTATACAAACTGTCTTGACGGCCCAGAGGTTAAGACCTCGCCTCTCATGCATGAGGTTATGGGTTCAAATCCGGGCAAGTACCAATGTGACTTTATCTTGGACATCACAGACCGATGTCTGTGTTGATGTGAAGGAAAACCTCGTGAAGAAACCTGGAATTATAATTATTATAAGTCTGAAATCGCGTCTGAATCGGTCTTGAGCAAGCGTGATGATCAATGCTCGTGCCTTCTCAGTACGAGAAGAGGCCTTTGCCCAGCAGTGGGACAGTAATAGGCTGGTATCATTATTAACGCGCCGGCAAATCTCAAGTCGGGACCACTACCTTCTCATGTTGTGTTTTCGCTCTTCGCTCAATAAAGACAGACAAAAGGCGGATAGGCAAAGTCCGCTGATATTTTTAGCTCAGTAGGCAGAGTGGGTGGTTGGTAGGTATTTAAAGCGTTGCGTGGTGTCTTGTAACTTATGTGAGCGCCATCGGTAGAACTGTTAATCAAGAATATTTGCGAGCAATTAATTTTGTAACTTTTCAATAAATTAGCAAAGCAAAAATATAAATCATTCAGTTTGTCTTAAAGACATTAACATAATTATCTGAGCATAATTATTATAAATGTAGTAAACTATATAGTTTTTTTTCTCAATGTACTACTTGTTGATATTAAAACCAGCCAGATAAAAACTGTACAACCAAAGAGATTTTTCTTCAATTTTAGGTATACATACAAAATACGAAGAAACTTTTTCCCCGACCTTATAATTATAATTTTCTTGCTGCTGTGAGCGGAGTGTGTTAAGGTTGGTAGATGTCACATATTTTCGAATTTTCGGTTCTAAGACATGCCGATTTGCCGACAGTATTTTTCTTCACAGTTTTGTGAGCAGTGATGGTTAGATTTACACAAGGAAAACAGCCTGCCTGTGTGTGAATCTGCGACTACACTACGCTAGAAAATAACTAATTTGAAAGTGTAAGGGCAAGCAAAATGAACTTCTGCTTACCTTAACGGAATTTTCTATGCATGGACTTGGATTTAGTGTTCAAATAGTGTCTATAATTAAATGAGGAGTTACCGAGGCCCAGTCCCAGCGATGGGACAGGGTTGGCCACCGCCAAGCCGATCAGGGCGAGAACTAATGCCACCTGTGGACAGAAAACAGCACCATTCAAATATACATTTCATAACAACTATATAGAAACTGCTGGGAAATTCGGAAATTATTCAATCAATCAATTATTTATTCTTTTACGGTGTTGTATGAAAACCTACATATTAGGGTGACGATTTATAAAAACTAGTACAGTCGCTATGCCTTAACGATGACTTTGAAAGGGTCTATGGAATTACAGCAGGATACGAGCCTCCTTGAATTTTGAAAAGGAATTTAGAATTCAGGCTTACCTACACACTTTCAATAAATTCGATGTGGCATGGAATAAAAAAATCCTAATTAATATAATATTATTTCTGAACATAATAACATAATTCTGAAACATTCTATTTTCAAAAACATAACTGTAACTTACCGCACACTTCATGTTTGTCTGTTTTGAGGTTTTCACTGAACTGTAAACTGAAGTAAATTGGGTTAGCATTGTCCTTATATACCGTGTCGAGCGCGGCCACGCATCGCTGGACATACGCACATCCTGCGACGGGAAGCTTTGCATCACCTATGTATGCATTATACATTAGTTGTGAAGCTACCCTTTCGACAGTGCTACTGTTTTTAGGGTTCCGTAGCCAAATGGCAAAAAACTGAACCCTTATGGATTCGTCATGTCTGTCTGTCTGTCCGTATGTCACAGCCACTTTTTTCCGAAACTATAAGAACTATACTGTTGAAACTTGGTAAGTAGATATTTTTGGGGGTTCCCCATACTTAGAACTGAAACTCAAAAAATGTTTTTCATCAAACCCATACGTGTGGGGTATCTATGAATAGGTCTTCAAAAACGATATTGAGGTGTTTCTAATTTCTTTTTTTTTCTAAACTTAATAGTTTGCGCGAGAGACACTTTCAAAGTGTGTGCCCCCCCCCCCCTGCAACTTCTAAAATAAGAGAATGATAAAACTAAAAAAAATATATGATGTACATTACCATGCAAACTTCCACCGAAAATTGGTTTGAACGAGATCGAGTAAGTAGTTTTTTAAATACGATTTCTATTATTAAAACATTGATCAAAGTTACAACGAACGACAAGAACTTTTATATTATGTTACTTGCTGCTACGGAACCCTTCATGGGCGAGTCGCTCTTGGCCGCTATTTTACTTCTGTAAGAGTTAAAACAGTATTTGGAGCTTGAGACATCACTCATCAATTATCTTGGAAACATCATATAAGAATAACTCCCGCTGGATGAGGTGTGTCGGTATTCATAACATCACGCCAGTAATCTCCAAGGGATTCAGCGGAGGTGTACTATGGTACACCCACATTTCGTTTCGTCAGTTATATTTTGAATACCAAGTAATAGGGGGCGAGCCTGTGCTATTTGCTATGAACCGGGCACCAATCTAGACTGGAGGCTGCAATTGAGATGAAATTAATTCCTGATGGAAAAAAATAAGGTAACTGCTCGACCTGGAAATAGAATCTTAGATACTGTGCTTGCCAGTAGCGCCTTGTGACCACTAAACCAACGAGGTAGTTATATTAGATTCTTACCAAATAAACCCAATCGGTTATAATTTGGTGGTCTTGCTACCATTATACCATGATTTGGGGTCAGTTGAAACATTATTCAGAAATCGTTCTTGCGACTTTTATTTTATACCTTAACCTGCTTGATGATCAAACTCAAACTCAAATAATTTATTTCAACTAGACCATTACAGGCACTTTTGAAAGTCAAAAAAAAGGTAAGCTACAGTCACAGTCACAAGGCATAATAACTTGCGAAAGTACTGCAGTTGCACATTCCAAAAGCGTAGATCCTATGGAGAAGAATGGGCAAGAAACTCCATGGACACTCTTTTAAATCAAAATATTCGGTCGGATCGGTTTTAATCACAACTGCACTATCATGCTCTTGTCCTAGGCAGAAGCTATTTAGGAATCCTCGGGGAATGTTTTTTTTTTTTTTTTTTTTTTTGGGGGGTGGGAAATCATCAAATGACTCCTCCCGCTCTGGGCGGAGCGGAAGGGAGTGTCAGACTCTTACTGACTAAAAACCACCCATGTTCCTTCATTGGCCCTTTATGTTCCAGGGCCGCGGTAACTCTTTCGAACAGTCCCGCAGCCCTGGCAGGCACCGGCCCTTGCGGGCCCCTCCCGTTTGCTGACAACTCTTTGAGGCGCGCGTGGAACACGAACGCGCCGTCGACACGGCCTGCCCGTCGTCATACGACGGACGGACGGCGAGCTAGCCCATTACTCACCGTCCACAGGCCCGCGCCTACGGTGGCCGAGAGCCATCACGGCGTGTCGGGGAATGTTTCAACTGGACCCCGTGTCGGCTCGATCAAACGGTGTCTAGGGTTAGTTGAAATAGCGTCTTCGTTCTGTCCAAAGAAGAATTTAGAAGAAGAAGTAAAACATATTTGTTGGAAAATAACAATTTAATTACTCATATGGTACTTACATTAAAGGTCTAATGTTATTTTACTTAGTTTAAGTTAATATCTACTAGTTAAATGAAATCAACTTATTTACTTATGTAAAAATCAATATTTCAACATCTTCTACAAAATCATCCCATCTTCACTGATTTTTCGAGGATGTAAAAATTATGGCATATATCGGCCACCTACCTCAATGAGGTACCATTTTTTATATCTGCATATATGTCTTTTAATGCTCCGCGGACCGTCTTTTGGGATGGTTTCTTGGCATCTACAAAAAAAAAAAAACAAAATTTGGAAACGTATGCAACACTTTGAACACGTTTTTGCACTTCTCCTTTTGCAATGATGCAAGACACCGCCACATCCCGCGTGGCCCTACGACGCTACGCGCTATGATACGTGGTACGTGCTACGGTTACATGCTACGCAATGTTAAACGCTACGTGTTGTGCTACAGCATAATCAGATTATAATGTTCCCACTGCTGGGACACACGGCCTCCTCTCTATGAGGGCTATAATCCACCACGGGGGCCCAGTGCGGGATGGTCACATTTCTTGGAATTTTTGGTTCTAGGATCAGGAATCAGTTTCCACACGATGTTTTCCTTCACCGTTTTGTGAGCAGTGGTGATGAAATAAATTACACAAAGTGCCTACCTGGGTTCGAACCCACGACTTACTGTTCGTAAGTAGGGGCCGCCCCCGCTGCTTCTGTTGTGCTACGCATTTTATCAATTGCCAAATTAATGTTTCACTGATAAAAAAATACTAAAATGCAATCAATTAGCTTGCAGATGGAGGTTATCGGTTATCATACTATATCAGACTAGCTTATGCCCGCGGCTGCACCCTCGTGGAGTTCGGGAATTGCTCACGGGATCTTACCAGACTATAATCTATCTCTGTGCCAAGTTTCATCAAGATCTGTTCAGCGGTTCTAGCGTGATTGAGTAACAAACATCCATCCATCCAATTGGAAAAACTGTGATACACGTGTCTCATAATTTTAATTGAAGAGTGTGTACAGTACACCAATTTTCGAGTCAGTCGGCCCCGAGAATAAAAAGTTTCACAGAAAATTCAACCCCCCCATTTCACCCTCATAGTGGTGGAATTTCGAAAAACCCTTTCTTAGTGGATACCTAAGCCTTCACAAAAAATACACCCTCCAAATTTAGGACCAGCGGTTTGGGCTGTGCGTTCATATATCAGTCAGTCAGTCAGGAATTTGAATTTTATATGTATGGATGGATGATAATTCTAATTTTACGTCTGCGTAACATCACGCTTGTACACCAGAGGTAAGTAGAGGTTTAAACAACACGCGCATTTCGCCCGTTGAATTGTTCATATTCTGTCCTCATCAAAATAATAAAAACGAATCAACTCCAATGGTAATAAGGCGCACATTACATTGTATACAAATCCGTTCGGTTTTGCTCTCAGCATCGGTGAGTAATCGTAGGAACTAATAAATTACCATTAGAATTGCACTATTAGATTACATTAATCACTAGCGTCTTGACTGCCTAATTGTGCTTTGAAATGTTTATGAATCAAAATAATTTATTAAATTAGGCTGTTATTCAGCACTTCTTGATACAATGAGTATCTTTTTGAAAATGTCTAACCCTAACCGGGAAGGACCTTCACTGTACCTGGTGGTGTTGTAAGGTCTCCTACAAGGTGGATTTATGACCTGGTGAACCTGCTGGATGCGAAAAGTTCAGGACTGAGTGATCGTCTTTCTGCTGAAATTACGATGATCATGCTATAGTTATCTCGAGGGTCTAGGCATAAGTGGCAATCGCTTCATAGCGTTTTATATATTACGACTACTTTCACAGTCGGCAGTTACCAATACGTTTTGACTTTTCCACCATCGTAATGCTTTGCAGAATGTCACTTTGTTTAGGCCTCGTTTACATCCTCGGGTATTGTAGATCAGGCGGCGATAGCCACTTAGCATCAGGTGGACTTCTCGCTTGATTTTCATCATCTTCATCTGCCTTGCCTTTAACTATGTCGGGGTCGGCTTCCACTCTAACCGGATGCAACTGAATACCAGTATTTTACATGAAATGACTGCGTATCTGACCTCCACAACCCAGTTAGGACTGAGTAATACGATACCCCATGGTAAGACTAGTTGTCAGACTTTCGGGCCACTGACTACTTGTAACGACCGTCAAAGATCTACAAAAGACAGCCAAGACTAATGGCTACGTGCATTCCGTGGCACGGAGGAAACTCGTTATGTAATAGATGAATTGATGGTCACCCATCCACGAAACGACCTTTGCAAACGCTACTTAACCTGAAAGATGAACACGTGCGGCTGTTATTATTTAGCCACGAGCTCCTCATCGCTGCATTACCAATAATATAAAAAAGATAAAAAGTACGAAATACTCCCTGACCTCGTTCGTCGTGGCTGAGCAAGAAGTCGTTCAAATTGCATCATGGAGTAATTATTATGTTTATATCCTGCGTTTTGTACTTAGATTCTATCTGAAAAGTAAGTATAACAAAAGCTTAATTAGCCTGTTTCGTCCCCATTGCCACAGCTGGGATACAAGAGTCTTCTCTGTGTGATTGGAGATCGTGTGGGTTGGTGGGTGTCACGTTATGTTGTCGAGGGACGATCGATGGGTAGTGGGAAGGCTGGTGGTTTTGCTAAGTAACCAATGGTGTTATAATCATTTTATGTACGTCAACCTCGGACATAAGCACAAAATACTGTGTCATATGTTGTCATATTAGCATGCCAGATATTTGCGTAATTTTATTTGTTACAGGCATGAGAAGGCACTTGTAGCTACAGTATCTGTTGGCCCCTGGCTGTATTAGGGGCTTACAGGACAGACATGCATAACCCTGCGTTTTGCTCAAAACGGAGTGCATCCACTAGGATTACCTTTTTTTTTGTTCCCGGGGTGGAAAATCCACACGGATGTCCTCCGCCCTGGGGCGGGCGGAGGGGTCTGTCGGACTCTAACCGACTAAAACCACCCCGGTGTTCCCTTCCCACACTTGCACCGGGGATCATAGGAACTAGTGCGCCTTCCACGATCCCCGGCTAGTGCCGGCCCGCTTCCGCGGGCCTCCTCAAGTCTGCGGGGGGAGTGAGGTGTCCTCCTCCCGTAACGCCAGTAGGGGGTGCGCGGAACACTATGCGCCACCACCTCGGGCCCAGTTATATGGGGGGGCGGCGGACGTCCCCAAATCCGTCGTCCCTCTGGACCCGTTTAGGGAGGCTGGAAGAGGGCGTTATCCGCCCTCCGCCGACGCCCGGTACGTCTGCTGCGGATCGGGAGAGTGGTCTCGACCTCCCTCAACCTCTCCGCAGCCTCCTTCTGTGAGATGACCGTTTCACAGAAGGAGATCACTGCATCATCCACTAGGATTACCTACCCCAACCATAAAACAACAGTTGACAGGGTAAGGTGACAGCTACCCCCCAGTTTTCGTAGAACGGTTTTCATTACCATCCTCCATCTTGTGTGGCCTACGTTGCAAACGTTCATATTTTAGGTAAAATGCTGAGGCACAGGGGTTTCCTCTTCCTTTCCCTCTGCCCATGTGGGTATAGTGTGTGACACGTGTGTACTTCATGGGGTTGTGCCGAACAAAAGTGACGAGCGCTATTTTCGGTATTTAAATTCATGCGCTCGCTGTGTGTGTGCGAGTCCACTCGTTACCCGTGGTCCCAGTGGGTCGACCCATTACCGGGTCCATGGGTAATTTTAATTACCCGTGGTTCCATGGCATTAGGGATTGCTCCCGGACTTCTGACTATATCGATAAAAAATGAAAACCATCAGTTACATACAATATACCTAGTTTACTCAAAAAAATAATTCCATCCTTGGGATCAAAAACATACTCGTACCAGGTGACATTGCTTGCCGCCAGTGATAATAGCACCCTATAATCTCAATGTCGGGAAAAACATTAAGTATGGAATTTATAAAGCTACAAGTTCAAAGTTTGGAAACTGGGATTTTAATATATTGAAAAGGGCTGTGTAAGTTTCGGTTTTCTTATCACTCAGTAAAGCGTAAATTATTGGTTTTATTTTTGTTGTATTAGCAGTACTGCCCAATTCAGCGTGTATTGTAAAAAAATTCAACGAATGGAAATGGGCAACAATTGAATGTTGCGTCACCAAATATTTCCTTTGAATGCTCAATTTTAGCTCTATCTTCTTCCATACAGAACACCAAAATTGTTGTGTCTTGATAATAATATTCTGCCAAAACTATTATAAACGGTGTTGCAATGTTCGTAAGTACAAGTCAACTACAATAATTCATGCCACAATTCAATTCATGTTTGCCTCGCAAACATTGTAAACACATTATCCGTGGTAATAATTATGTATCAACTTATCCGTAGCTGTCCTTTTATCGTTTTTTGCTCGGCGCAGTCGTTAAAGAATAAAACAGAATCCTTTCAAAAATGAAAACATTATTTTATTAATTAAAAATACCAGCAAAATACCAACTTAACAAAAACAAAAGACTAACAAATATACCAGCATCATTCTGGCGAGAACTTCACTAAAGGCTCGGGCAAACTGGCAGGGACAAACAGCGCACGCGGACTCGGGGCTCATTTACAGAGCAGAGATGAGTCGCGCGCTGCCTCGAACTTTGCGGAATTAGACGAGACGAGAGGAGCGGGGCGGACACGTGCAACGGTGCAAGACGAGAGTCTCGAAGTGGACTTCAACGAATGTGATTAATTGATTCCGCACTCATCTCCGCTCCGTTCGCCTGCGCTTTGGTGTAGTCGGGGCCTTAGCGTTGCTTGCGGCGGATATGTTGCTGCTTCTCTGTTAACGGAGTATTGGAAACTAGCTGGCCGCAACGCTGCGTGCGATAATGCGTGCGTCGCGAAGATGTCATCTGCGGGCTCCGCGCAAGTAGCGCTGCATTTCAAACAAACACGCGTATAATCGCTACCCCGTAAACGCTCTCATAATTATATTGCCCATATTTTGTTTGAATTTATGTCAATTTCATATTTCATGTTTGTATTTATGCCGCGTCTCCGTAAATGAGCCTTCTTACAGAAAGTGTGCTAAAGTATCTGTCAGTGTCCAATGTCCGCAGCGAGATATGTCCGTACCGGTTTGGCCGAACCATCACAGAGCGGAAACAACGGAACTAACGCCGCCACTGCGACACATGCACGACACTGAACAATGAAATCACATGCGCAATAAAAAATGAACACAAATAAGCCTACAGTCCGTCCACAATTATTTGGCGTCTAACATCAGTAATCCAAAAACAGCTATAATGTTACGACAGTAAATACTTATCAGTAATTTTGACAGACTTCTCAGGGGCGAAATCTTGTTGTAAAAAGAATAAATTTAATATCACCGTGACTTTGACACAACTGTAAAAGGACTAGTAGGTACAAACATTTGTTTGACATTTTTAGAAAATGTGGGATGGATGTTATTTCATATATTTTTCATTATTGTCATGCTTTAAATAGCGACTTTTCCAAACGTAACTTTTAGAATATCAGACATCGTGCAGTGTTGTAGGTTTATCTGTCTTAGAAACACATATTGCAATCTTGACTTCGCGTTGACTGCCCTATTTCTACGTCTTTATCCTAGTAAACAGCTTGTTTAGCTTTATAAAATACGTGAAACTCAGGATTGTCACTGAAAAGAAGAAAACATAGTATTAAAAGGTGAACTCGAATTATTTTGATTCTAGTCTTTTATCTATATGACAGTTCATCTCCGCAAGGGGTGTTTCACCGACCATCGTAGGTAAAAAGAGAAAGGTCATTTTTTGTGAGTTATTTTGTGTCGCACTACTGAGCAAAAGCCCCCTTTTTCTTATTCTAAATCTTAATTATCATACTAGTTGTTAATTAAATTGCCAGCCATAGCACAGGGCGGGTTCAGTATCAATTAGGAAACACAAAAAATATATCATAAACAATTAATAAAAAAAATTACTTACCACAAAATGTGGTACTGAATGTTTTTCAAACAAATTTTTCATCAAATTCAAACTTAATTTATGATGGTTTAATTATTCAATACAAAACGTAATTGAAGCTGGTTAAAGTATTAGTAAAAAGTATTTGGTCGTCATTTTATTTATTTGTTTATTTTACGTGTTTCTCTATTGATACTGAGCCCGCCACTGAGCTATGACTCGCAATTTAGTTAACACAGTATTAATCAATTTATGACATAAAAGTCCTGCATTCCGTTTGTGTGATTTGTCACGTCAAGCGTATGAACAATTTTATTACATGCGCGGTCTACTTAAAATGAAACCGAATGGTGCCGACTTGAAGTACTGTATGTGCGCACTTATTTACCCTGTGATCACCTTCCTCCTTGTCCCATGTTACTTGGGGTCCACGCAACACATTTTTATCTTCCATTCTCCCCTGTCAACGGTCGCGCTATCATTTACTCCCTTTTCTTTCTTAAAATTTCTCACACAAAGCATCTACATTTTCGTTAGTTTGCCTCCATAAATATAATATTACTCCGTTGCTTCCCACAGGAGAAATGACAAATCATCAAGATTTAAGGTCCAAATCTATTCTATCTTTCAAGCTGGAACCTATCATACACATTCACAAACTTTTACTGAAATCGGTTGGGTGATTTTGTAGTTTAGCGTGTACGAACATGATGACCATGATGATTTTTGATATATTAAGATGCGCAAGTTCTAGAAAACATATATTTACCTTCTTCCATCGGTCATTGGCATAGTCCCATTTGGAAGAGAGTCCATCTATGGGATTGACGCGAAGTTCTAACATTCTCCGTAGTTGTACCTTCTGCGATGCTTTCGATAGACTGGCTGGTAGAGGCTCCCACACTGAAACAAACAACAGTGTCACATGCACGAACCAGTGCTGCATCGTTTCATGTGAAATGTGTCTAGTCCTTTCAGTCATTTTACCTCTCACATAAACCTTATGATAACGACAATAAAGTTCATCATACTGAAAAATCAGAGATAAAATAACAATGAAGATATAATTATGTAGACACGAGGACCTGATATTCGACTTGCGTGGAGAGGGTTCCGTACGTTAATTATCTAAATTCCGTAAGTTGTTTCAAATCTGACCCAAATTTGTTACCCTAGATTTCTTATAGGTTTTCCTGTCTATTTTTTGTATTTTTTTTCAAAATATTCGGCCAAATTTTTTAGGAGGTTAGGGTCAATTTTCGCCTATTTTATTAAATAACTTCAAAATTATTCATCTCAAAATAATTAAAAAATTCATTGCCCATAATGAGCCCTTTCATTTGATATGTAACACGATACAGATTGTAAACATTTTTTTTTTCATTTTCTAATTTACCCCCCCCAAAGTGGCCTCCATGTTTAAAACTCAGTTATTTACGTTACACGTCCGTCTTTGAATCACCGAGTTAAATAATTATGTGTACCAAATTTCAAATCAATCGGTCCAGTAGTTTCGGAGAGTTGGCTGTGACAGACGGACAGACAGACACGCGAGTGATCCTATAAGGGTTCCGTTTCTTAATTTTGAGGTACGGAGCCCTAAAAAGTTTAACTTAAAACAGTCGTCCAAATTCAAAGTACCTAATCTAAGGTTAGCCACTACAGTTCACCAACTCCTATGATTAATAATTTATAACCCTTCATCCATGTTCTTTTATACATCTGGCCTAACAAACGCGCCGGAGTAGACTACACAACTGTTCTTTATGAAGGGTCACTAGGTTCTATATTATTATTCTAGGTTTATTGCCGTCCCCATTGAACAGCCATAAACCTTGAGAGGAGCAACTAAAGGAACATAGAGTGGTTCTGTACTAGCGCATACAGTTGGTTAATCTCCTTTGAGATTGATCGAAATGCGATCAGGAGGATACATCTCTTTAGTTTCTGTGAGTCGGGTTACCTACCAAAATAATGCATGAAGATGAAGGCCCAGAAAGCGAAAGAGCACACGAACAGTCCAGCCCCCACGATCGCCTTCCACTGGCCTGTGGGGTGCTGGAACTCTGCGAAGGTCTGGCAGAAGGATGCCCGGTATAGAGCCTTCTTCTCCTCACAGCAAAGCATTCGCCAGTCGCCTTTCTCTTTCTCGCGAAGTGCCTGGAAGTTTATTTATTACATACTAGCGGCCCGTCCCGGCCTCGCACGGGTGTCTATGTTACTCAGGGATAATGTAGCATTCTAATGGTAAAAGAATTTTTTGAAATCGGTCCAATAGTTTGAGTTTATTCGTTACAAACATACAAATCTTTCCTCTTTATAATATTAGTTTAAATAACAGTTACTTGCTGCAGTTTGCACCAAAGCCTACAGCAAGCCAACCACATACATAACATTAACTAAATAAAAAACTTCATGTGATAATTACACAAAGCTTTATTGTTGCTCATAAACATATCAAAATCTGGTTCCTGAGCAATCAGGGCGTTTAACAGATTTATCGCCTGGGTTGTGAGCCTCGACCAGTCTGGGTATGCACAGAGCCACAACAGACCCGCGACCGCCGCAGCCGATCCAGAATAAGCAATGAACTGTAAGCTTGAGTAGTCGTGTCGCTGATTATGTTAAGGAGTAGTAGATAGTGGTGCATTAAAAGCGCGTCTCAGTCCTAACGTGTTTAACCATTCCCGCAACAAACAGACGTATACAAATCGGAGCAGTACCCATATATTTTTTTTATACAGGTAGCGAGCAAAGGTTTTCGTTGGGTCCATTCTAACATGAGTTTATAATTTTGCTTATTCGGATCCCATACCAGCGCATTGTACTCTAGATTACTACGTACAAAAGAATAATAATGGGTAAGTATAGCATTTGCCTGCATATAACAAAACCAAGAGATGGATAGCCTTTTTTTTTTTTTTTTTTGGGGGGTGAGAAATCATCAAATGACTCCTCCCGCTCTGGGCGGAGCGGAAGGGAGTGTCAGACTCTTACTGACTAAAAAACACCCATGTTCCTTCATTGGCCCTTTATGTTCCAGGGCCGCGGTATCTCTTTCGAACAGTCCCGCAGCCCTGGCAGGCACCGGCCCTTGCGGGCCCCTCCCGTTTGCTGACATCTCTTTGAGGCGCGCGTGGAACACGAACGCGCCGTCGACACGGCCTGCCCGTCGTCATACGACGGACGGACGGCGAGCTAACCCATTACTCGCCGTCCACAGGCCCGCGCCTACGGTGGGCGAGAGCCATCACGGCGTGGCCCCCGACGCCCGGTGCTTCTCCCGCGGCGGCTGGGACGTGAGGAGGTTCTCTCCCTCTCACGTTCCGCCGCCTCCTTCGCTAGCATGACTGCTTCGCAAAAGGAGGCGACGGCTTCCCATTCCCTCTCGCCCCGGACCATGGCTTGAACCAGGGCCGGACGCGAGAGGTCGCCGCCGCCAATCGCCGCTACGAGGAGACGGCGGTGCTCCGCCCAAGCAGAGCAGACCTCCACGGTGTGCTCCACCGTGTCCTCCGGTCGATCCTCGCAATTGTAGCACCCGGACGTTTCCTCCCGCCCGATTCGGTGCAGGTACCTCCCGAAGCAGAGATGGATAGCCTTGCGACAATGTTGTTTGAAACCTGGTGGAACTTGAAGTAACCGTCGTTTTCCTGAGTGTGTTATGGTGACGAGCCACAACTTGCTTAGTTCTAAACCCTGAGCTGTTTGTTGCGGGGGCTACTGAGATTTTTTCATGGGAAACCTAACAAAGCAATAACACTTTGCTTGAACCTTGTGACCACTAGGCTAAAGAGGAAATCTATAACATATCAGCGTATGAAACTGGGGATACCCATGATCAGGATAGTTCATGCATAATATGAACTTGTCTCATGTTACGGCACAACAACTAGTCTTTTGCTTTCCATGTAGTACAGCGGATCCCGTTGACTTTCACCAGGTAGTTAGGCCATCTTGTAGTGAGCCTGCGGTTACAGCTCACGACCTCCAGAACTTGTCAGTACCTCTTCAAACTATTTTCTCTCAAATGATGAAAAGCAGTTGATCAAAGAATATTTTATTAATTGAACAAAATGTTAATCATCTTTATTATCAGCCTAAAGCAGTCCGCTGCTGGACAAAGGGCCTCTCGGTCAGTGGGTAGCCTTAGGGACTCCAATTATGTAGCAACAAACTCAATTTTCAGCAACTCTCATCTAGCCGCTACCAGTCTCTTTGCGAGGATAATCGCTCCGCCTAGCCTGAGAGCATCCTACCTTACGTTTGTCGGTTCGCGGTCTCCAATGAAGGACACGTCTACCCCAACGGCTATTGATTCTTCGGCTTGTACGGCGTTTCCTTTACCTCTTCAGCTACAAAAAATCCAAAGCAAAATGTTCATACATACACAAACATCTCTGGTATTTTCTTTGAACCTGATGGCGGGGAACGGGAAGTGGGCATCATCTTTGTAGTTGGCACTGCCGTTGACACCGAATCCTACCCAGTCGCGATTCCCGATCCTGCATCTACCGTGAATTCCCCTTCCTCTTATTAAAAACGACGAATAAGATTTTCCATTTAACGTTAGCAACGACATTTTCATTCAAACGATTGACAAAATCACGTGACAGTTCTTTTGATTTTTGAAATTGAAACGGTTAAATGGCTGTAAAAGGTTTGGTGCGAAAAGAGGTTGGAGTATTGAATGCAAACTTCTTTATTATTTTAACCATTTTGAAAAACACGGTTACATTAATGTCCTTCAAAATTCTATCTTGAGTCACTGAATAATATTATGTAATTAAAGTCAATTAATCTTGAGGGTATTCAGTAACACAAGGTGTTGGGACATTGCCGCGCAACCTGTAATGCCATGGTACCGATTTTTTATTTGGCGGATATAAAATGTCGTCGTTGTTGAGCCTAAACGTGTATAGAATTCATGATAACAGGTTGCGCATCGATATCCGTTACTCCGAGTGTATTATCAATACAATACACTTATCTCAATCCTCAATTCCTCGACCTGATAACAGCTTATAAATATCTTCATATTCTAACATATCAATAAGCCTGTGAGTATTATTACTACTTGAATTTTCTTGCTCCGATGACTCGGCTGAGATACTTATTGTTTTGTATTCCTCGTCTGTTTTGTCTTTATCACCTGTTTTGTAACCTTTATTTTTATTATTCTTGTGAACCGTATGTACGACTTCTTCATTTTCCTGAGTGTCAGTGCTATCTTCATTTTCCTGAGTGTCAGTGCTATGACTTTCCATATAAGCTTTTGTAAAAGGTTTAGGGTTGTTATCACTTTGCTTAATTTCATTTTTGTATTCATTGGAACCATTTTCTTCGTCCCGTTCATTTTCGCTACTGTCATCCTTTTTATTGTAATATTCTCTATCACCCCTTTTATTTGAATCACTGTTATGTTTATTTTTTTTATTATCTCTTTTAAGTTTGACTTCAATTATTGCTTTTTTTCTTTTCTTTGCGTTGTCTTTATTTCGGTCAGTCAAATCAGGATTAGATTCCACGTCTTTTTTCTTGGAACTTCCTTTAGATTCGAAGTCTTTTAGATTCAAAGTCTTTTCATTTTTGTATTCTTTGGAACTATTTTCTTCGTCCCGTTCATCTTCGCTACTGTCATCCTTTTTACTGTAATATTCTCTATCACCCTTTTTATTGTAATATTCTCTATCACCCTTTTTATTTGAATCACTATTATGTTTAGTTTTTTTATTATCTCTTTTAAGTTTGACTTCAATTCTTGTTTTTTTTCTTTTCTTTCCGTTGTCTTTATTTCGGTCAGTCAAATCAGGATTAGATTCCACGTCTTTTTTCTTGGAACTTCCTTTGGATTCAAAGTCTTTTAGATTCAAAGTCTTTTCATTTTTGTATTCTTTGGAACTATTTTCTTCGTCCCGTTCATCTTCGCTACTGTCATCCTTTTTATTGTAATATTCTCTATCACCCTTTTTATTTGAATCACTATTATGTTTAGTTTTATTATTATCTCTTTTAAGTTTGACTTCAATTCTTGTTTTTTTTCTTTTCTTTCCGTTGTCTTTATTTCGGTCAGTCAAATCGGGATTAGATTCCACGTCTTTTTTCTTGGAACTTCCTTTAGATTCAAAGTTTTTTAGATTCAAAGTGTTTTTATTGTCATTTTTGTATTCATTGGAAACATTTTCTTCGTCCTGTTCAGCTTCGCTACTGGCATCGTTTTTATTATAGTATTCTCTAAAACCCCTTTTATTTGAATCACTTGTATGTTCATTTTTATTAATATTTCTTTTAAGTTTGACTTCAATTCTTGTTTTTTTTCTTTCCTTTCCTTTGTCTTTGTTTCGGTCAGTCAAATCAGGATTAGATTCAACGTATTTTTTCTTGGAAGTTCCTTTGGATTCAAAGTCTATGTTAAGGGTATCTATAAGATTTTCTATGGCTTCATCAAATTCTGTGTCTTGGCTAGTACTTGCTTCTTTATTAAAATCAACCCGTGGCGGGAGCGATGATATAATTTCATCAGAATTAGGAGACTCTGCAGTACTACTGTCATATTCATTAAATACAGTATATCTTACACCTGTAATAGTACTAGGTTGTTTAGATGCAGTTTTATCTTCTGAATCTTTTGACTGACTTTGTGATTCCGTTGACCATCGATTTTTGTCTTTACGTTCTATTTTCTTTTTTAGTTGGGTTGATGATGGTTTAATCTCTTCCTCCGTAGTTGTTTTAGGTTTATTTCTTAAGATTGGTTTGATTTTAAACGTTTTATCTGGAGTATCTGTTACGTGTGGAGTTGTATGCAGATAATCTGTTACTTCTTGAGTTTCAGGCGGAGAATCTGTTACTTCACTTTCATACGAAGATTCTGTTGCTTCTTCTGTTTCCTCTTCTAGAGTTTTCTGTTCTGTCTTCTCCTTAAAAAATGTTTTAAGAAATTCTCTAAACTCATGTACTTCATCATTCGTTCTGCCAACGTCAGGTTCAGAAAGTTTTTTAAATGGTTTTCCGTTAACCAAAGGCATGATTTTCATTGGAGTTTTCATAGTCACAGGAGGTAAACGGAACGTCGGGAGATTGACAGGTCGGAGTGTGGTCTGCTGTTTGACTGTTGGTGCTTCCTGTTAAAGAAAATCAAGGAATTAATAAACGTTAAACGAACAAACGTTAACACGTATACAACGTATAAAACTATGTACAACGCATTAAACGTTTATTTCTGATTAAAATTTTTATCTATAACACAAATTTACATACTTAATTAAATAAAATCACAATACAATTACAATAAAATCATAACAAAATACACAATACTGAATCATACCTATCTAATTCTTAATTAGCCAGTGCTGGGGTTTTGTCGTGGATTGTGGCTTGCCCTCTCTAAATGAGGGGATGGTTGCGTAAAGGACTGATTATGTGTGTAATAGTAATAATTATATCATTTAAAGTTCTCCCGTACGACTTTTTTAAGGTACACTTCAGTTATTGCATGTCTCTGCCTGTCCTTACACGAAAAGAAAAATGGTGCCTAATAAAAGACAGCTGCAATACGTACATTAAACAGCAAAGTCCTCACCGTTACCTTATTGGGAGTTTTGAATAAACGTGGTAAGAGCATACATAGCTTACACAAGCGACCCGCGTGCTTAGAACACGCCACGAGCCACGACGCGATGCAAATACTCGTTGCATGCTCAAGGGAACATTTGTGGCTATAGGTGTAAAGTTGTAACGTCACCATTTCCATGATTTCCTCGATCCAATCAGTGTAGTAGCCCAGCTTGGTGAAGACCGTAGGGGCGTCGACAGTACCGCACACCGGTGCACCGAAACTTATCACTCCCGTGAGGATGCCGCCTATAACTCCAGGTCCACCAGCGTCATGCTACAAAACACAGAATAAGATGTTGGGACCGCTTTTTGAAAGAAAAAGTATAGAGCCTCAGCTTAAATGATTCCTGTAAAATAGTGTTTCGCACTGCTTCGTTTGTCTAGTGGTCGCAAGTGAGTCTGCTGAGCATGAGGTCCTGGATTCGATTCCCAGGTCAGGTAAACTGTTGTTGGGTTTTTCCATCAGGGATTTCTCAGTAGCAGCCACGGAGTCTAAATTTGTGCCCTGTTGATGGCAATAGGCTCGCCCCCCATTACATGGGACTTAAAACATAACACAATCTACAAATAACTTATTGGTAAAGTTCACCAAAAGAATGGATTGAACGATGAATTTATTTGGTTTGGACGACATTTGCTCTCTAATTATGTGCATGGCGTATAGTCGCCAGCGCATCAACTTACCACAACCTGTCAAATTTTCTCATACGAGTTTGAACTTAACCTTCAACATTTTATGGTTTAAAATCCTTTGGAGTTTGACAGTTTGTGGTGACTTGAGGTGTTAGCGACTGTGCCTAATAAATTGTAACCAAAAGTCAAAGTAAAAGAATGTGAGATCAACATACGTTACATGCTCCAGCTCCCTTTGAGAAGAAACCAGCACAAAAGTTTCTGTCGGTCACGAATTCCCTGTCAAAAAAAAATGTCACGGTGTATTAACAATATTAAAAAAACCGGCCAAGTGCGAGTTGGACTCGCGCACCGAGGGAGGGTTCCGTACTAACTTGTAGGTACTTGTACCAACTTGTAAATTCGCTTTTTTGTTGTTGTTATTAAAATACATATTTACAGTTTTCAGATTTTTTTCTGTATTAATTAGGTGCTGCAAGATATTGCTCCTTGCCAAATTTCATGATTCTAGGTCAACGGGAAGTAGCCTATAGGTTTTGATTCCTTTGTGAAATCGAATCAAAATATGCGAAAATAACCGAATACACGGTCATATCTTTGCATCGCGATGATTTACAAGTTTGGTTTTTTTTAAAGTGAAAGAGTTACTTTTTCCTTTTGAGGTACGGAAGCCTAAAGCCGTCCTGTTGTTTCTGCCTACCCGATCTGCAAAAGTGAGTTTAAGTGTATGATAGCTTACTTGGAATATATTTCTTGGCACTCATCGAGCGGGTAGAATTCTAGGGTTGCAACCGACAATTTATTCTTCCGTGCAGTTACGACTGTACCGGCAAACTGAAACAGTTTTTATTGTTGAAACCTGGCTTAACATATAGGATACAGTTTATTCTGGAAGTATGATCCCGTGGGACAGTTACCGAAAAAAACATTGACATGATCGTTAGCGATTCAAAAGTATACACATCCATAGACAATGTGATGTGTGACCCCGTTAAATTTCTCAACTCCCTGGAGTTAACAGGCGTGCTGTCCCATCAGCTGGTGCTTAAAGTTGGTATTCCAGTTCTGGTGATGCGAAACCTTGATACAACCAGACTGTGCATCGGCACCAGGCTTCGTATCACAAAGCTGGGCAGTCACATTATAAAAACAGAGCTGCTAAAGGAGAGAGCGTTTTAATTCCCCGTATGCCCACTATTTCAAATAACTTGCAATTCAATTTATGAGGTTACAATTTTTTACAATGACGATCAACAGATCCCAGGGAAAAACCATAAAAATGACTAGAAAATAAATAGTGCCCAACAAGGCGTGTCATGGTTCACTTTGAAAAGAAAGTTGTATAACGTCAAAACAAACAGTTTCTAAGCCATATCGTGGCCATTTAATTTTGTTTGGTACTTCTTTTTGTAGTCATCACCCATATTATCACATTTTGATCAGCCAGTCAGTTTTCACACATCACGCCATGTAATCAGTTGCCAGTTTAGGCAGAAGTGTATCTAATCGTACACCCGCATTTCGCCAGTTATGTTGAAGTCCATGTGATAGGGGGCGAGCCTATTTCCACCAACCGGGTAGAAATCTAGATTCCGTGACTGCTATTGAAAAATTCCTGATGGAATAACCCAATAACGTACGTAACGTACGTATATACAGTATTTTTTTCAATTGAATACGTTGTTTAATGTTAAGTGGAAGAGCGGAGCGGATCACTTAATCATGTGCGTTATAACTTTATGTAATTAAAATAAACATTTTTTGTAAAGGGCAGTGTTAAAATTTTTTTTATATTGACCGGGGCATCGATCCCAGGACCTCATGCTTAGTAGTCGCACTTGCGACCAACGAGGCGGTCTCTCACATACACACCAAAATTTCCACGCGAACGAAGTCGCGGGCAAAAGCTAGTATTAAATTAAAATAAATGAACTTACAGTTTTAACGCCCCAGCCAACGATGACGATGCCGTTAACGTTTGATGGTAATGGCCACGGGTGTCTATCAATCTCTATCTTCTTCACTTTCTTGTGTTTTTTTCCGAACAACAGCACATTTTTCAACCTCATGATCGCCAGGTTGTGTCGCAAGCTCTTGGGGGTGAAGCTCGGGTGAAAGTAAATCTCCATGACAGGGATGTGCTCTCCTCCGTGGTCGTAGAAGGAGCTGCCAACTTGCACGGAGAGGAATAAAGGGTTCTCGCGGAAGAAGCGGTTGTTCCACGCTCTGATAAAATGGAGAATGATGTAGATCATTCAGATAACAAAGAGTAAGTGAGAGTGGCCGTACCAGCCAGTAACGTGGAGGCAAAATTGAAGGCCAGCTGATGGGGCACTTGCCCGCAGTGCATGTCGTATTATAGTACATACATAATTAGTTATTTTATAAATCATCTTATATCATCTCTTATTACGGAGTTTGTGACAAAATCTTAACAGCCGCTCGGATCGATCTTTAGGTTAAGCCGCGTTTGCCTAGGTTGGTCTATGGATGGGCAACCACCCATTATATACCGAGTATCCTCCGTACCTTGCACGTTAAGCCTTTGGTTTTTCGTTAAAGGTAGTTAGTGGCCCGAAAATCTGACAAGCAGTTTTACCAAGGGCCCCCCCCCCTTACGGTTTATTGTATTATCCGGTACTAACTGGTTTGCAAGATAGGCAGCCACTCCATGTAAAAATACTGGTATTCAGCTGCATCCGGTAAGACTGGAAGCCGACCCCAACATAGTTGGGTAAAGGATGATGATGAATTAGTTATTATAAAGTAAATTGTAGCATTCCTATTTAAAGTGTCTGTTAGTCAATTGTACTATGTACCTGATTTAAAATTAATTAATTGGTGAGTTTAAAAAAGTCTTACATTTGTAAACACGACGCTGAAGTGATGATCAGATCAGATTTTATGATGGAGCCGCTACATTGAAACGATCTGAAGAATTGGACGCTCGCCATGAACGGGTACTGTTTAATATCTGAACGTACTCCCTGGAAGACGCGACGGCCGCTGGGTTCTAGAAGGATTATTATAACATTAACGCATATTGTAATTGAGGTCAAATTAATTCAATAATCAACATCAGTAGTACTTAAACGACAGTGAATGCTTACGCCAAAATTCATTTTCGCCAAGTAAACTACCATTAGAATCATTGCTTTTTGCAAACTCCTCTTTTGAATACGTTGTATTAACAAATTCTTTTTTATTAAAATATCTTATTATAGCATTATTTGAGTCGAAATTTTTCGTATTATTTTTAAGATCATGTCTGTCTTTCAAATGATCCAGTCTGTTAATAAAATCTTCAATAAGAAACGTAACGTAAACAGAATCTGTTTCTTCATCGCTTTTATTATCTTCATTTAGTACTTCATTTAACTGTGTAATAAAAACTTGAGTGCCGTTATCGATGGTATCAACATCAGTTAGTTTAACAATTTTCTTGAGATTGTTGTGATTTCGCAGAGTAATGGAAACAAAGAAGTTATGAATTCTTGAATATTGTTTCAATTTCAGTCTATTCTGCATAACCTTAAGTTTAAGAGTGGAAAATAAATTGTTCACAGTGTTTCGTATTGCCGACTCAGTAGAAATGATGCCGTAACTATCCTCAGCTGGTAATTCAGGAGCACATTGAACAAAAACGAGAAGGTTCAAAAATGTGAAGCACCAGATTATTCTCGTCGTGGAACACATATGAAGAAAGATATTTGCTGTGAGATTCAATATAATCTAAGAAAAATATAACTGTTATGGAAAATTTCACTATTGTATCCAAATGGTTGTGGCAGTAAATAGTTGCTCAATGTACTGAAGTTTTTTTTTTTAGTGTCGCTTGTTTTATATCCCTATTCTTGCGAAATATTTAATTTTATCTGAGTCATAAAATCTAGGATAGATGTTGAAACCACCAAATTGAATTGTAATAAGGTTTGGCATGGTGCAATGAAAGATAATGGATTTATTAATTAAATTTCTGTACCGATCCTGCTCTTGCCATTTTCTCCTGGTCTTAGCACCTGTCGGTTTTCTCTTTGGACTTTGACTTTGGAGCGTCGCGCAATGATTGTTATTATAACGGTTCCGCATGACGAGAACCTCGTGAAAGCAAAGAAAGATAAACAATTCGAATATCTAGATCTGGCTCGCGACGTTGTGTGGAGTGAGTACCGGCCAATGGCTTAATAGCCAATAGCCTCGACCAACATCTGAGGAGGCTCTCGCTGGGCAGCTGGATCAAGCGCTTGATTCATAAGGCAGTTCTTCTGGACACGGTGCTTATTGTTAGGAGGTTCCTCTCTCAAGAGCCCTGGGGGTCTAAAATTGCCGCTTTAGCAGAATCTTAATAGGATAATAATATGAATTACTTTTAAATTCGTAAAATGGTCACAAGGTGACAATTCACAATAGTAGGTACGTCTATGACCATTTTAAGAATTTAAACATAATTCATATTATTATCCTATTATAATTCTGCTAAAGCGGCCATTTTCGACCCCCTGACCACCGGTAACTCGGACCCTGTTCCCGATACCGGTGGGCTACTAGGGTCATTTCGCCTGTTCGCGTCCATTTAGTGCAGTTGGCAAGTTTGAAGGAGAAGATAAAAATGTTCCAGCACTAGTTTCAATGAAAAACTTATGTAATGTGTTCAATATATAGTCTACTATAGGGTTCGCTTTCAGTTTTGTTCGAAACTACTTGTGTTTTTTTTATAAATAGACAAACTTCAAAAATACGCGTTTTACCCAGTTTGCGTCCAAAAAATCTAAATTGCGTCCACCCATAGACCATTTTGCGTCCACCACCTAAGAAAAGGAATGTAGGGGTGAATGTAAAGAAAAATTATATTTTTAACAGATTCTTTATTCAAGAATATAGTTATTTGGGAACTCAACTCTCGGATTCCATATTCCTTAGATCCCTCTCCTCAACAGAGACCTACAAGTATTTGGGTATGTCGGAAGCATTTGGCATCAATGCTGCTGACATGAAACAATCATAGAAGGAGCGCTTCTTTGGTCGCGTGAATAAAGTGTTAAACAGTCTTTTATCAGGCGGAAACAAAGTGCGCCTTTAATGGTTGGGTCATGCCGGTTTTGATGTATTCTTTCGGCATACTCAAATGGACCAGACGGAACTTGACGCCCTGGATAGGAGGGTCCGCACACTATTGACAGCAAACCGGATGCATCACCCAAGATCATCGGTGATGAGACTGTATATCCCGCGGAAATGCGGAGGTCGTGGCTTCTTAAATGCTAAGACCTTGCACAACCGTTAGGTATGCAGTCTCAGGGAATACTTTCTCGAAACCGACGTGGGGATGCACCGAGATGTGGTCTCAGTGGACAAGGGCCTCACCCCGCTCTCCTTGGGTAACGAGAACTGGCGCAAACCTGTGATATTGAATACTAATGACCGTAGGGAGGTATGGCAGAGCAAGGAGCTACACGGACGCTTTTTCCGGGCCCTACATGGACCTGATGTAGACCTCTTGGCGGTTGGTGCCTAAGGTGTTGGTCGAGGAGGAGCAGAAGGAGGCTCTCATTACGCGGCACGGCACGCATTGTGAGACGGTTCCTTTCCCTGGAGCCCTGACCACCCTGCCTGGACCTTGTTCCTGATGCCGATGGGGCATCTATTTTTTATATTTTAAATGTTTTGTTTACTTTTGTTTTTTAAAATATTTAAAAATGTATTAAATAAGAGAAATAATGAATAAAATTAATACATATTAAATTATTTTTACAAATAAGTTAAAAAAATATATTTACGCTATTATTTGTATTTAATGAAAAAATGGACGCAATTTGGTACAATAGTATTTCCCTGTAGGTATAGTTTGCGTCCACAACTCCACATGTGATGAACGATATTTGTATCTTTTTCTACAATCATAATAATGTGGACGCAAATTGCTCATTACGATTGCATGATATTAGTACATAAATAAAAAATAAAAACAAATTCCCTTTCATAATTTAATCACATAAAAATAAACACTAACTAAATCATAAATAGACGAGTTCGCGTCCATTGTGGTCGCAAAGTGGAAGTTTTATAAATTCGGTGTAGTAATTCGCGTCCACCTTATTTTAACTGTTAACTTTAAAAAAAACAAGTAAATACATAATTAATATTACTCCTTTTTTCATGCTTTATGTCTAGAAACAGCTGTGTATTCTAAAATACGCATAAAACAATAAAATAATTACCGTCGAACGCGCCCCTGCACACTATTTTTTTGCCGACATTCCGCTCGTCCGCGCTTCTTTGTTGAAGAACGGAGACTAACTATTTTTTTTACACATGATTGATTGGGCACACAGAACTTTTGTCTATGTGTATGCGCCTCTTATACGATGAGGTATTGGCGGTAACGAGTTTTCGGTGATTTAGTGTGTTAATATACCTATTTTCGAGAATTGTTATAGGGAGGTCCGAAAAATGGACGCGAATAGGGTGATGGACGCGAACAGGCGAAATGACCCTATTTTTTATATTTTTAAATGTTTTTTTTTTTAATTTTTGTTACTAAAAATATTTAAAAATGTAAATACTACGTTAGAAAAATTAATAAAGGAATAAAAAGAAAATGTATGTATATAGCAATATATATATACAGTAAGTAACAAAAACCCTGTTGTTCCTTCTACCTACGTTTTAAGAATCGGTATACACACGTAATAAAGGAAGTCATTTATAAAAAACGGTCAACAAAAATAATTAAAAAAAATATTTAATTATTAATATTTGTAAGGTTTAACTGATTTCTAGGCATCTTCTGTCGCGTCAAAGGAAGCCGCCGAGCTCGGCTATTTAGCGAAATAAAGATGTACTTGTAAAATCAGATACTCGAAACATTTTTTTGAATGTGTCGATTTTAATAGTTATTTGATTTTGGCCTCTCGACTGGCCAATGTTTAATTTTTTTAAATTATAACTTCATCAATGTTGTGCTTGTAGGTAAATGTATACGTCCCTAACAGGAACAACAGGGTTTTTGTTACTTACTGTATAGTAATATTTTCTCTTATTTTCTCTCTCTTTATTAATCTTTGTTCTGATAAACAAGAACTCGATTTAGGTCTCAATTCATCTGTACCTACAATTTTTCACTTATCTTTAGCTTTACGCTCTTAGCTTTTTCACATCTATATTCTGATAGGCTTACACTGTAGCGAGTTAGACTAGAAGCCGACCCCAACATATTTGGGAACAGGTATTGGGGCTGGCTTTCAGCCCAACTGAGTATAGCCCTACCATAAATTAATACCAATATTTTACATGGTGCCTATTTGACCTCCGCAATCTAGTTAATGGGTACAACAATAGGCTTCTGAGTCTCCTCCCCTAACGACTGCACCGGATAGGCAACAAATCTTAAAGCCTTAGGTGAATTTAAATGAATAAAAAACAACATAATTCAAACTTTTTATTGCATAAACCTAAGTCAATCCATATTGGTACTTATTTTAAGTCATTTTAATTAAGTATGTAAAATGAAATTAAATTAATAATTATGTTTCTGATTCGAGTGGTGGTAGCTAAACATCATCATAAGAAAGGTCCTCTTCTTGAGACCATAGAGATCCAATAACAAGTTCTTTCTTCGATGGGTTACTACCCATACTTGAGGAAGGCGTTGCTTTACATTTTGGCTTTTGGTGAATAATTTCTTGTAAAATCGAGAATCAAATTATTGTTAACCATGCATCATGATATTGCAAAAAATGTGAAGAAATATTTGAAGAAAAAACAAATATATACGAAATGGACGAAGATAATAAAACAATAAAATAAATTGAAATAACGCAAGATGAAATAAATCAAAATTGTGAAACACTGCACAAGTTACGAAACAGCAGGAAATTGGAAACGACCATGAAATTGAAGAGCTATAAAATGTAAATCTACTGAAACATATTAATCTACTTCTAAGGCTTAATATTTCGCAATTGTCCAGAATGTGGCTATTGATGTTGATGCAATATTGATTATGCTTGTGTAATTATTCGCTTTTGTTACTAATCTTAATTTAGCTTTTTAAATAGTAGTTTCTTCTAATTTATTCTTAATTGGCATGTTTGTTACTGCTTGTTTGATTGTAGGTGCTTTAAAACATATCACTCAAAAGATTTGTAACTGGATTTGTCACATCAAGTATTACCTACGTGCCCTTATTATTCTTGGACTTTAAAGTTGCGGGGTTTCTCATTATCCGATTAATATTTTCTTCTGGAGTCGCGGGAATTCCCGACAAGAATTTCTCGAGACTTTCCGAGTTGTCGAAATCATTTTTTTTAAAGACTTAAATAATAAATGTATATTGTGTTTACACCAGATTTGAAAAAAAAACTACGCTTTTTAAAAATCATAAAAAGTTATTACATAAACAAAAGACTTCTTTTGTTTGAATAAATTAATATACTTGTGAAGAAAATCTCATTACATTTAATCACTAACTGCAAAATCTATCGTTTTCTGACGTATATAACACAGAGGATTCTAACAAAGCGTATGATAATTTCTTTGAAATATTATATACTGCCTCTGTCCAAGTTATTGAAAAGCGCGCGAAAATCCGGCAAAGTACCCCACAAATAAAGGGTTACGCTAGCAATGGGCAAGCTCGCCGTCCGTCCGTCTTATGACGCCGTGTCGACGCGCGACGGCGCGTTCGTGTTTCACGCGCGCCTCAAAGAGATGTCAGCAAACGGGAGGGGCCCGCAAGGGCAAGATTTTTCAGCAAAAGGAAACGAAAAGAGAATGACCAAAGTTGGTACCAAAAAGTCTCGCGCCTCAAAACCAAAATATTATAGTAATTAGTTTCATATTTTTTTACGGCATTACGCGTCGGGGATTTGATTTTTGAACTGGAAATATACTTTTCGAGTTTAAAAGTATGAATATTGTTTTACTCCCTTTATATGACGTTCCGTTTCAACTGAATATAAATGACGTTCCGTTTCAATTGAACAAACCCTTGTCTGTCGAGCGGACTCTAAAATTAATTACAATTAAGTAAGATCAGTACACCAAATCGATTTAGTTTGGTTTATTGCTATTTGCAACAAAATAGATTTTCTCAGCCTAAAGATTTTGATTTATCGATTACATCCCTAAATCCCGACTAGTTTATAGCACTTACTATACTCTATGGTTTATAGTTATCTTATCTGTGGCATCTGACATTTGTACTGTACTGACTGACTATTGGCAATATAAAGGTCTAAAATAAAATCGAGTTTCAGTCAAGCATACTGTGGATGTTACTTTAACTCGTAATTCTTACTAATATTAGTGTATTACGCTGTTTTTAGAGCAATAATGTAATGTATGTGTGTTAAAATACGTCGTTGGTAGCGTCGAAAAAATAGACCTACTTTTTAGGTTAGTTTCGATTTTATAAAATAACTCTGAAACGCGGGTTTTTTTTTCAAAAATAATTTTTGTAGGAGTTAATACGATCAGTGTAGTCTATAAAAAACAAGGTTTGATTTTGATGCAGCATGGTACGGGATTCCATACTTCCATGAGCATTCTCCTTTACTTTGGAAACATTGACTAAGGCCGTCACACCCACACAGGGTTCCGTAGCAACAAACAATGTAATAAAAATATTTTGAAGGCTCATTCATATGTTGTATTGTTTTACATTCAATAGCAAAATTGTTTCTAAGTTACTGCTGCAGTTAGTTTGATGAAAAAGTCCCATATCTCAAAAACTAAACATCAAATCTTATTCAATTCAATTTTCGTTGTTTTTTTTACGTTCTAAGTACAATGCTACTTTTTTTTCAGAATTTTCCCCTCTTTTGCGCCCCCCCGGCACTGCACATAAGGATGATATACGGGGTGGGAGGGACACCGACGCGGAAACGGTTACCACGTATTCAGTACATCATTCTGAATAGATACTTTTCACCCCCCACATAGATATTTTTCATCAGTTTTTTTTTCGTCGGTGATTAAAAAGAAAACAGCTGTTTCCTGTAAAAGTGCAAAATTTACACAGTCATAATATGGAACAGCTGATTTCTTTTTTAAATTACCGATGGAAAATTTCTATGTGGAAAAAATGTCAGAAGGATGTACTTAATGAATACGTGCGAACCGTTTTCGCGTCGGTAACCCTTCCACCCCGTTTAAGAATGGTACATGTTCGAAATCAGGATTACTATTTTTTCTTTTTTTTTAAAGACTCAGTACTACTATTATATACCCAATTTTACGAGAAATATCTAGTGTGTAAGTAGTATTTGCCAATCATGACGCGATTTCCCGCGGTCTCGACCACTTTTTTCTCGTCGCTAATAAGGCCGAATTTCTTGAGAATTCCCACCTCGGAAAATCTAATGAGAAACAATAGTTGCGCCTCAGCTAGCAGCACCGAAACGCATTTATCCATGCTCCGATCCGTTTCCGTCGCTCAATACCGTCATTTGCTAGAGCGAGAAACAGATCGCCAGTGCTATCGCACGCGGGAATATCCATTTTTAAAGTAAAAAACGTTATTAAAGTGTAATAAACTATAATTTCAAACAAAGTTGATGAAATTTGATAAAAAAACGTTTTTTATTTAAAAACTCAAACTTAAGGAAGTCTCTCTGTAAGTTTAGGAAAAATTGCAATTTTTTAAAGTGTCTAGCTACTAAGTTTTGGAGGCAGTGTATTATGAAGATCAATGGATTTAATAATAAAGCAACCTTCATTGCAGTAGTGTAATAAATAGAAAACAAGAAAAAAAATTTTATATTAAAAATCTAAAAAAAAAATTATTCAAAATAACAAAAATTAAGAATTATCTAAAGAAAGTTCTTGAACTAAAAATTACCTACCAATACCTAGCTTACCTATTAATTATTATTATTATGGGATTTCTTGTGAGAAGATTTCTATTTATCTTTACGTTTCTTAGAGCTGCTACTATTTGCTTTATTTGGTCTACTTTTTTGATGTTTATGTTTATCATAGTTAACTTTGGCGCCAATAAAAACTTTCTTCGTTGCAAGTGATTTGCCCACGTCTAGAACAGAGCTAGCATGTTTAGAAAGGCGATTGTGGGGATGTTTCATGACAACTTTCTTTGGACTTTCTTTTTTATTTTCAGTGGAAGAAGCATTTACCATATTATCATCATCGAACGGAGCACCTGAGAGATAAATAGATTTCCCTATGTACTTTTTCTTGGTATTGCTATTTTGTGAATACTTTATGTGTCTTTTAAAGAATTTCTTGATTTCTTCAGAGTAATCATTGGATTTATCTGAATAACGTCGATCTGACCTGCTCTCAGATCCTATTGACACAAACTTTTTGTTTCTAGGGCTTTTTTTCTTAAAGGGATTAGAAACTTCAAAACTTAGCCCATTTTCATCTTTACTTGATTCTTCATAATTGTCTGTATAATCAACTCGGAAATCATGATTATCTGTCTCGTCATGTTCAGAATCGATTGGAGGTTTTCTTGCAAGCCTTTTTTTATTAGTATTACACATAGGAGTTTCCTCTTCTTCTTGCTCAGTGGATGTTTTAGCGTTAAATTCAAATTTAAATTCAATAAAGTTCTTGGTATCGGTATCATCCGAGTAGAGAGAGACGTTCGGATCTTCCTCTTCTATTTGGTACTGATTGTTGAAAAATTTGCTGAATTCGTCGTAATAATCTCCGTAGATGACATCATGTACGACAGCATCATTGGAAATAACTAATTCCATTAGTGTATCTCTGAGAGCTTTAACATCCTCTGGATAGTCATCAATACGGCCGTGGAATAGATTACTCGTTTTTGACCAACTATCGACTTGAATTCGTTTTGAACGCTTATTTTTTCTTCTTGCATCAATTTCACCGTAATTAATTGTTTCTTTTATTTTGTGATGTGCATTCTGGAACAATTTGGAAAACAAAATTATTTAGATGAGGTTAATTAACAATGGAAGATGGACGGATAGGCCAGCCTAGACATAGGTGGCGAGATGATCTAGATGCGCATCACGAAGGCTGGTTTGAGGTGGCGCAGAAGAGTAGCTGGAAGGATATGGGGGAAAGCCTTTGCCCAGCAGTGGGACAAACAATGCTATTAAAAAAATATATTTAATAATGAATGTTAAATGATCTTTTGGCGCTCGAATGACAGTGTCAGGGGTGCCCCATTGATAAACATTTGTGAGTTTTGTGAAATGTCACTGATATGTAGTGAAAAAACAAGATGGCGGCGTTACATCCGATTGTGACCCCACGCCAAAAGATCCACAAACAACTATAGATAGTACTACTTACCTCTTAGTCAGTGAAACGAAAGCAGCTTAATACTGTATAATGACTTTCTTACCACGACGCTTTCGATCCACGGTACGTAGTACCCGAGCTTGGTGAACACTATAGGGGAACCCGCCGCCGCACACTCCGTCACACCGAAGCTCACCACTCCCACTAATACTGTGCCTACGATCCCTGGACCTCCGGCATCTCCCTAGAAACAAACACATAAATACAACCATAGCGTGTGGAAAACACCATGTCCACGCCTAAGTTACGTGTGAGTATCGCTCCGTTCTCGACCTCAGCCGATGCGACTTACGGCACGACTTGCGTGCCTCACTTGTTTCCTTGGCCTCAGTAACCCGTGGCCTGCTCTACGGAATTTCTTCCATTTGTTTTTAGTCCAAGATCCCAGGGCCACCAGACGTCACGTATTTTCTGACGAAGGAAATGTGGACGATTAAGTAGTGTTAGTATGTACTAAGAACGCATGCCTACCTGCTAGCTTGCTTAGCCGGCCAATTTTCAGGTATCAGGTAATCAAGGTACGTAAAAACATTACTTACCTCACGTAAATTCTCCAAGCTGATTTTTACGTATATTCTAGGCAATATCCTTAAAAATAAGTCGCCAATACTCCCAGACACTTTCCGTCGGCCGTATTGCTTTGCAGACGCTTTAAAACTCCCAAAATAATTACTTAACTTCACGTAAATTCTGATGATCCATTTTTATATATGTCCACCAGATAACTATTTTAAAACCTTTTACAAGAAGACAGACCGATCCAAGGGGCCAATCATCCCCTAATTCAATTTTAATGCCTCTATGGATAGGAGCGCGAGGGCATTATCTACGCGCATGAGACTGAGTGAGTCATGTATTAGGATATATTGACTTCTCTCTCTCACTCTCATACAGTTTACTCATATCAATTAATTATTAATATTAATAAAAAATCAGCTAAAAATTAAAAAATCCTGTAAATAATTAAAAATTAACTTGTAAAAAAATGCTCATTTCACTACAATAATTCTAGAATTTTATCCTGCACGCTGTTTTGATAAATTCGAAAAAACTTTGTTTTTTACGAAATGTCAAAAACTCACAACATTTTTTTAAAATTAATTATTTATTGGGAGTTAATCATAAAAAAAATACAAAATAGAAAAATATTAAGCTTTCAACATTTCTGAGTAGTTCCTCTAATTTTCATTATCATCGTCATTGAAATTAGATAATTCATCATCCAGCCAATCTTGATATTGAATATCTAAATCGTCATTGTCATCATCAGCATTATCCTCATTTCCTTCCACTGTAAAAAACAATTCAAACAATGAAGATCTAAAAAAACTAAAGAGACACAAAATATATGAGAAACGATAATAAATTACCTGATTGTTCTTCCAGCGACTCACTGACAAAACCCGGTAATTGATCTCCATCGAACCAATGAAAATCATATGTACCATCTTTTAATATCCAGCCATTATTTTCGTTTTTGAAAATATTTATCATCTTCATAGTTGCATTGTTCCAAAGACTAGCAATATAGTTAGCCCGTCGGAACTGTTACCAAAGCTCACTTTTGCAAGGTGGTAAGTTGCTAGCATCGAAGTTTTTCAAATTTTTCCGATTGAATTCTTTATCAATGTCAGAAACCATATAATTGTTAATAAACAGTTGGAGTCTGGCAGCATCTACATCAATTATTCCAGGAACGTTGTATACATCACAGATAAATTTTTGTATTATGTTGAATACACGTTCTTCTTCATCTACATCACCAACAAAATTCAAGGAACCAAAACGGTGAAATGCTTGTTGGTATTCTTCATTTTTCTTCAAAATATTAAACGGCCTTTGTTTGCCCTTTTTGAAAAATGCTGGATTAAAATCACATCCTGTGATAGCATGGAATGCTGGTAAACTTCGACACAACGACGGTCCGAATTGTTTGCAGATAAGTAGTATTCAAGTCGACATACCTTTTTTTTTTTTTTTTGGAGGGTGAGAAATCATCAAATGACTCCTCCCGCCCTGGGCGGAGCGGAAGGGAGTGTCAGACTCTTACTGACTAAAAAACACCCATGTTCCTTCATTGGCCCTTTATGTTCCAGGGCCGCGGTATCTCTTTCGAACAGTCCCGCAGCCCTGGCAGGCACCGGCCCTTGCGGGCCCCTCCCGTATGCTGACAACTCTTTGAGGCGCGCGTGGAACACGAACGCGCCGTCGACACGGCCTGCCCGTCGTCATACGACGGACGGACGGCGAGCTAGCCCATTACTCGCCGTCCACAGGCCCGCGCCTACGGTGGCCGAGAGCCATCACGGCGTGGCCCCCGACGCCCGGTGCTCCTCCCGCGGCGGCTGGGACGTGAGGAGGTTCTCTCCCTCTCACGTTCCGCCGCCTCCTTCGCTAGCATGACTGCTTCGCAGAAGGAGGCGACGGCTTCCCATTCCCTCTCGCCCCGGACCATGGCTTGAACCAGGGCCGGACGCGAGAGGTCGCCGCCGCCAATCGCCGCTACGAGGACACGGCGGTGCTCCGCCCAAGCAGAGCAGACCTCCACGGTGTGCTCCACCGTGTCCTCCGGTCGATCCTCGCAGTTGTAGCACCCGGACGTTTCCTCCCGCCCGATTCGGTGCAGGTACCTCCCGAAGCACCCGTGTCCGGTGAGGACCTGCGTCAGGCGGAAGGTGAGGGCGCCGTGGCGCCTCCCTAGCCACTCCTCAAAGAGGGGACTTACCGCCACTATCGTGGCGTGCCCTGAACGGGGTTGCGATAGTCGCTCTCTCCATGTCGCCATGAGATCACGGCGGAGGTCTGTCCGCCGCGCGACAATATGCCGCGGCAGCGGAGTTACCCCCCGGCTCTGTACCTCCGCGCGCCACTCGTGCAGGCGCGCGAGGACTATGGCCTCCAGATCCCATGGCGGCAATCCGGCAAGGAGGCTCGCCGCCTCGCGGGAGATCGTGCGGTATCCACGGATGAGCCTTACGGCTACCACCTTTTGGGGCGCGTTCAGGTAGTGCTTGGCACGCAACCTCAGCGAACGCGCCCACACCGGGGCCCCGTAAAGGGCCATGGACCGCAAGATCCCCGCATAGAGCCTCCGGCAGGAGGCGTTTGGCCCCCCCAGGTTGGGCAGGAGCCGCTTGAAAGCAGCCCCGGCCTTTTCCAGTCTGGGAGCCAAACGTCGGAAATGCTCCACGAAGTTCCATCGGCTGTCGAGGACGAGTCCGAGGTACCTCAACGTCGACTCGACGCCGACGGGAACCCCTCCTACCGTGAGTATGGATCCCGACGGTGGCGCGCTCCGAGGCCCATGAAAGCACATGGCCTCAGACTTGTGCAATGCCACCTCGAGACCCAATTGCCGGATCCTCTCAACGACTATCGCAACCCCGCGTGTCATCAATTCGGCCGCCGCCTCGTGCGACCTCCCCTGCGCCAGCACCAGCGTGTCGTCAGCGTAGCAGACTACGCTGACGCCGCTAGGGAGGTCGGCACGCAGCACATAGTCGTAGCCGATGTTCCACAAGGGCGGCCCCAGAACCGATCCCTGTGGAACACCGCACGACATCTCTCGCCGGTTCCACTCTCCGTTGTGACCAGGGTATATGACATACCTGTCCGTCAGGTAGTCCCCGACCACACGACGAAGGTAGGTCGGCACCCGGTGATACCGGAGTGCCTCCCTAATGCAGCTCCAGGGCATGGAGTTGAAGGCGTTGGCGATGTCGAGAGACACCGCCAAGACCACCCCACCCCTGGACACCGCAGCCCCCGTCGTGAGGGCTCTCACGCGCATGATGGCGTCCACCGTCGAGCGCCCCTTGCGGAAACCAAACTGGTTGTCCGCAAGATCCGGCCCAATCCCCACCAGGTGCCCGGCGAGGCGGTTTGCAATTACTCTTTCGAAGAGCTTGCCCACCTCGTCGAGCAACACAATGGGCCGGTATGCGGACGGAGAGTCCGCAGGGCGCCCCGGCTTCCGGATGAGGACCAGCTTCCCTGTCTTCCAACGAAGCGGGAACTGGCCTCTCTCCAAGCATGCGCTTAGGAGCCCCTCCAGTCGGGGCCCGAGAGCCTGCAAGGCCAGGACCCAGGCTTTGCCAGGTAAGCCATCGGGTCCCGGGGCGGTATTCCTGGCCTTAAGCCGGTTTACCGCCACTCTCAGGTCTACCCCAGTCACCTCCGGAGTGTCGTCATCGTCATCGTGGTCCGCTTCCGGCACCGCAAGCGGCGGAGCCATAGGCGGGGGAGGATGTTCCCCTCGCGAAGGGAACAGAGCGCTCACCACGTCCTCCACGAGCTGCGGCCGGAGACTCTGCGTCAGCGGGGGGGCCCAGGTGCGGAGTTTGTTCCGCACCATCTGGTAAGGGCGCCCCCACGGATCTCTGTCGAGAGTCTCCAGCATCTCCTCGCGGGCCAAATCCTTGGCCCGCTGGACAGCCTCTTGGAGGGCGGTCTTCGCTGCTCTGTACCCCTCGTACAGCTCCGCCTCAATGGCTGCCGCATCCGCAGGACGGATGCGGAGCCTGCGATGCCTGGCGTACAGGTGCCGCGCGGCGACGCACGCCTCGCGCAGAGACGTCAGCTCTGGCGACCACCAGTGCACCTGACGCCGGGCGCTTCCTGGCCGAACTCGGGGCATTGCCACGTCACAGATCTCGGACATGGCCTCCTGGAACCAACCCGCCTCGTCGTTGACGTCGGCAGGCCTGCCCGGTGGTGTCACCCAGGCCTGCACGATCGAGGCTTCCAGGAGGAGCTCCCGGTCCAGCTGCTTTAGCGCCCATCGCGGACCACTCGGGGCCTGTTGGACCGGCGCGCTTGAGGGGGCAGAGACATCGAACCGGATATACCGGTGGTCGGAATAGGTCTCCACCCCCTCCATTACGCGCCAGTCAAGCACACGCGGTGACAGAGCGGGGCTAGCGAACGATATGTCCACCACCGACTCGCCCCGCATCCGCACACACGTGGGGACAGAACCCCGATTTAGGACGACCAGGCCTGCCTCCAGAGCCCAGTCCTCCACCATCCTTCCCCGCACGTCCGTGCAACGAGAACCCCAAGCCAAGTTCTTGGCATTGAAGTCCCCGAGCACAAGCACGGGGAGGGAATGGCCTCCGATGACGACACTCAACTCCATGAGGGAGTTGTGGAACTCGGCGAGAGTTCGGCTCGGAGAGAAGTAGACTCCCGCTACGACAATCTCCCCGAACCGTGCTGCTACGCACCCCTGACCCCTCCTGACACTCTCAAGGGTCGGGGTACCGGCGGCGGCCGACGAAATGATGGTCACTGAGCCGCTTAGGTCCTCCACCCAGTCCTCCCTGGGTGGGACAAAGTACGGCTCAGCGACCACGGCGACATTAATCGACCACTGCGCCATGCTCTGGAGCAACAGATCCTGAGCGCAGGCGCAGTGGTTGATGTTCGCCTGGAGGAGGCGTAATGGGGCCACTATTGGCACTCCATTTCAGCCCCCTCCCGGGCCCCCTGTGAGGGCCCCGCTGCGGGAGTTGCAGCAGTGGTGGCAGTGGTGGCGGCAGCGGCGGCGGCGACGGTGGCGGCGGCTGCGGCGGTGGCGACGGTGGGGGTGGTGGCGGAGGGCTTTCGCCTTCCCTTGCCCCTGGCTTTGGCGGGTGGGGCGCAGGCCTTGCCGCCCGCCCGGTGATCGGCCGGCTTGCCAGCTGCCGCACATGCCGCGCAGTGCGGCGCGGCAGTGCAAGCCGCGGCCATGTGACCGGGCTGACTGCAGTTGAAACAGAGGCGGCTGCGGTCCACCTCCGAGGTGCATTGCACCGACACGTGGTGCCCCACGTGGCAGCGGAAGCACCTCAGAGGTTTGGGCTCCAGCAGCTTGACCTGCGCTGACACCCACCCCACGAGGAGCCTTCGGCCCTCCACAATAGCTTTTGCCGCCGTCACAGGGCAGCTTACCATCATGGCTCGCATGCCCGTGTGGTCCGGACGTAGGGTGCCCGCCTTGACCTGCTCAGCAGGGCACCCACCGGTCCTTGTGACGGCGGCCACCACCTCCTCCTCGGTTACCGAGTCGTCCAAACCCAGGATGCGCAGGTCTGCGCATTTAACGGGCCTGGAGACTCGGACCTCGTCCGCATTCAGGGACGCTCTGAGCTTTTCAGCCAGAGCGTCTGCGGACGAGCCGCTGGCCTCACCGGGGACCTCCAGCACTCGCGCCCCTGTCGCGGTGACTTTAAGCCGGAGTCCCCCGGTGATCCCCAGCTCCCCGAGGTTTACCGTCGCCTTCGCCTTTGCGAGCACGTCGCGGTAGGACACGCCCCTCTTTTCCGCGTCCGGCTGTAGTGTGATCACTACAGCTGCGGTCTTCGGGGCGCGGAGCCTAGCCGCGACGCTTCGCGCTTTGTTCCGGCGCTTTCTCTCCGCATTCCGGGCCTTTTTGGCCGCCTTTCGCCCCTTCTTCTTCTCCCCGACCACCTGCCACCCGGCTTCGGCCGCGGCTGGCTTAGGGAGTGGGGGCGGGGGGAGCGGCTGCGGCTGCGGCTGCGGCGGTGGCTGGCCCGCCGCTGGCGCCGCCGTTTTCGCCGGCTTTGCCGCCGCCTTGCCCCTTTTTTGGGCCGCCGCCTTCTTTGCCGGCGCCGGTCTCGCCGCAACCGGCTTTTCGGGGGCCAGCACAGCCCTACCGGAGGGCTGGCTGGACGGCCTCGGTCCAGAAGCGGCAGCCGCAGCGGCATATGAAGCCGCCCTCGGGCCCGGGGCGGCCTTGTTTGCCGCCAGGGGGGGGCGCAGGACAATGCCCTCCAGCACGGAAAACCGTGCCTGGAAGGCAGCCAGCTCCTGTCGAACCAGGTTCAGGACCTGGTTCTCCACCGACACGGTCTGGCTGGGTCGCTGCTGGCCCCCCTTTTGGGGCGCCTCGCGGGGGCTGGGTGCGCGCAGACTGGCCAGGTCTGCTCGGAGCTCCCCATTCTCCTTTTGGAGATGCTCCGTCGCGGCCGTCAGGCGGGCGACCTCCGCCCGCAGTTTGGCCACTTCGCCAGGCGGAGGCCTCGCATAGGCGGCCTCTGCTGCCGCCAGAATGGAGGCGGAAGCCGCCGGTATGGCCCCAAATTTGGTGGAGGGCTTCACCTTGTGGGCCACCACCCTCAAAGCGGCCTCCACCTCCGCCGCAAACCTGGACTTACGCTCCGCATCGGAGCCGCCAGCTGCACCCGCCTCGTCACCAGAGGTGCCTGAATTGGCCACCCCGTGACCGGCCACCACCGGGGGACGCCCCTCCTCCGCGAGCCGCGCCGCGTTTTGGGCCGCTGAGCGACCCCGCCCCTTGCCCCGGATCCCACCACGCTTGCTGGTGGGGATCTTCCGGGCCGAGGCCAGCTCGCCCTCGGAGGACGACCCCTGGTCGCCCTCCGGCCAGGACCGCTTGCGGAAGAACTTAGAGTTCTCCGCAGCAGTCCCGGTCCTCTCGCGCCGGGAGCTCTCTGAGCCTCCCGCGCTCACATCGCTGGATGCGGCGTCGGCCTCCGACCCCGCATCCCTCCTCTCCTCACCATTGCCTTCGGCAATTTTGTGTGTTGTTTTGTTTTTGTTGTTTTTTGTGTCCATACTGTTCCCACGAGTATGGGGGATCTAAACAGTCCATCTGGGGTACCCCCTGTACCCAGATAAGCCTAAGATATTTATAACCCGCCAGAGGGTCGGCTGATACTCTGGCGGGGGGACGCACTAGCGACTGATCTACCCGTCAGCCATACATCCCCTCGCGGTGCGGCGCCGCTTGGGATTCGGGGTAACTTTTTATAGAGGTTTTCTACCTCGCGGTCCGGGCGGCCAAGCCAAGACCCTCGGTCCCTATCGAAGCCGCGAGACGTGATCCACGACACTCCGATGATGGGATTACGATATACGACGGGGACAGTGAAGGACGCAGTCCTTCACTGTCTGCCCGGCGGCAGGGTTAGTGCACACCGAGCCCGCCCTTGCTCCTCCACTGCGCCCTCTGCGTTTCAGAGGGACGCGCGGAGAACCACCCCCTTGGTCCAACTGGACCCCACCGTGTCAGAATATTGGCCACGACAGTAACATTCCCCGAGGAATAAGAATTTCTTCCCATTCCTAGGGGAAGGATACTGCCGCGCCCAGGGTGCACCGTCCCAGCAGCTGCTGTTCCCTCCAGACGTATCGAGAGGGACCGGCAGCCACTGGGCCCACGAGGAGGTTTTCTGACCAATCACCCCAAGTCGACATACCTCTGCTTGTTACCAGTGCCGGTCAAAATCCAAACGTGGGAATCACCATTTTTCAAATGATGCATATTTCCCAGCATTATGACTGCTATATCAGTATCTGAGCATCGTATCACAAAATTAGCCTGGGCATCGATGTTGCATACATGGTACACGATCTTTGTATCAGCTTCCTCATGCTCGGAAGGATTGGAGTTATGGGGGTATGATAAGATTTTTGACATATCCACTTTGTGATCAATCGATATACCAAGCATTCGCCCAAACAGATCTCTCTGAGTACGTACTTCCTGCACCTTGCCACCTTATTGTAGTGAAATGAGCATTTTTTTACAAGTTAATTTTTAATTATTTACAGGATTTTTTTAATTTTTAGCAGATTTTTTTTAATATTAATAATTAATTGATATGAGTAAACTGTATGAGAGTTAGAGAGAGAAGTCAATATATCCTAATACATGACTCACTCAGTTTCATGCGCGTAGATAATGCCCTCGCGCTCCTATCCATAGAGGCATTAAAATTGAATTAGGGGATGATTGGCCCCTTGGATCGATCTGTCTTCTTGTAAAAGGTTTTAAAATAGTTGTCTGGTGGACATATATAAAAATGGAGCATCAGAATTTACGTGAAGTTAAGTCATTATTTTGGGAGCTTTAAAGCGTCTGCAAAGCAATACGGCCGACGGAAAGTGTCTGGGAGTATTGGCGACTTATTTTTAAGGATATTGCCTAGAATATACGTAAAAATCAGCTTGGAGAATTTACGTGAGGTAAGTAATGTTTTTACGTACCTTGATTACCTGATACCTGAAAATTGGCCGGCTAAGCAAGCTAGCAGGTAGGCATGCGTTCTTAGTACATACTAACACTACTTAATCGTCCACATTTCCTTCGTCAGAAAATACGTGACGTCTGGTGGCCCTGGGATCTTACTATATTTCTTTTCAGTAGCCGTCGTAACACGCAAATCAGTTGAGCGCGTAGCTCGTGGGTAAAGGGGCAGTGGGCTATGATTCTCTGTGAAACGGTTGTGACACAACCAATAAATAAGTAAATAATGGCTACTAACGCTACATGCGCTTCCGTTTACTCCCTTTATAGCAGCGCAAAAGTTTTCTTTTCTTATTAAGTCTCTGAAATAAACAAATTATTATTAAAATAAGTGAAGTCTAAACAAAAAATGGGTGTCGTTGGTAGATCCTGAATAGGAATGATAAGTATAGAATAGAAGGAAGAAAGGCGTGGTTTGGTCTAAGCAAAGACAGGCCTTAAGCAAAGAGAATCTAATGCATTGCAATCGAGATGTATTGATGTTGAAAACACCGTAAAAACAGCATTTATCTTACTGCCATTATAAATGCGAAAGTTTGTGAGGATGGATGAATGTTTGTTACTCTTTCACGCAAATATAACTGAACGGATTCGGACGTAATTTGGCACTCAGCTAGTTTATAACGTGGATGAACACGTAAGATAGTTTTTATCCCGGTAGTACGATCTTGTGGGACAATAATCGAACGGCACGCGGGCGAAGCTGCGGACATAAGTTAGCATTAAATAATTAAATAATACGTACTCTGAGTATTTCTGCCTGCAAACATCGGTGTTGAATACATCAAGCTTGCTCACTCTCAGCTTTGGTAGCTCTTGTGTGGATTGGTTCTCCTGTATCAATTAAACTTCGCTTTCAAATTTGCGAGGGTAAAGGAACATGTTTTTCAAGATGGAAAAAGTGCTGCTAAAGATTAGTCGGTTAGTCCAAAAGCATCCAAATTACAATAAATGAAAAAAAAATGCAGCGTTTTCTACCTTTGTAGAGCCCCATCCTAGTATAAGAATATTTTTGGTATCGTTAGACAGAGCCCCTGGAGTCTTATCCCACAAGATGCGTCTGATTCTCAGCTGCTGCCTCGAGAAACGGATCCTATTCTCCAGTCCTATAATGGCCAGGTTATTCACCAAGTTCTCCGGCTCATACCCGGGATGGAAGTATACGTTTTGGACTGGTATCGTCTCACCATCGCGCGATGTGTGGGCACTGCCCAGTCTTACGTAGATCGATTTCAGGTTCCTTTTGAAGAAATCGTTCTTGTATGCTCTGCAGGAAAAGCAAAAGATAGCATAATGTCAGTACACAAGAAACAGTTATAATTTGTTTTTTTACTAAAAGAAAAAAACAAATTATAATTAATTAATTATTATTTATTTTTTAATTATATTTGGTTGTTATCCGGTGCATTAATTAGTTTCAATGAGCAATATCCTGAATGAACTGTAAGTCTGCCTAATGAATAAAACTAATTTAAGAATAAAATTACAATAAAAACTTGAACTCGTGCAGTTACTGTCATACGGTGAAGAAAAAGATCGTTAGGAAACCAGTACACCAATCATAGTGATCACCTGCCTGCCTTTTCACAAATATGTTGAGGTCGACTTCTATTGTAACCGGATGCATTTGAATACCAGTATTTTACATGGAACGACTGCCTATCTGACCTCCACAACCCAGTTAGTATAGGGTTATACGATACCTCTTGGTAATCCGTTGCTTTATATATTTGAAGAATTCGTCTACTCATCAATATAGATAACGCAATGAATGTTGAAATTCAAAATGAAATGCATTGGGATTGTAAGGTGTATTAGACAATCACCCCACTGAGCTTATACCTAAGTCTGAAATTGCCATTCCGCTTCTTCTGTGTAGGGTGAGGCCGTTACCCATAGTAGGGCAATTATTGTAGGTTGGTTTTATTATTAAAATTTGTCAACTGACATGTTCAAACACGAAGCCGCAGTGATGACGAAGTCCCTGCTGATGATGCAGCCGGAGCAATAGAACTCTCCCATGATGTGAATGCTCACGATGAAAGGAAAGGATTTCAGTCGCGTCTTCGAGCCTTTGAAGATCCTTCTGGTATCATCACTTCTGTCGAGGTCATATTTAAGGCTTGATGGTTCATCTGCGAAAACGAAACTCTTGTTTTAACAGATTCGGCAGCGCAGTATTATTTAGTAGCTAACATGATAATAGTCCTGGCCGTTTTCGGTCACGGCGTCCAATCTCAGCAATGGCTAGCCATAGGCACAGGATATATTATAGTGCACAAGTGTATGAGCTAACACACATGGTCCAATCTCTCTTCCCTCACTCACATAGACCGTAGAGAGATCAGGCGCAGCACCAGCATACAACGGCAGTTATAGAATAGAATAGAATTTCTCTTTCTTCGAGTATCCATGACTCAAAACTGTTAGTAAAACACAACTAAACACGATGGATCACTGCTGCGACAACCCACGAGTAATTGCACAGCAGCACCCCACATAAACCAATCAAACAATTCAATGTACCATATTTCACGCAAATATAGATTCTATTCTAAACACACTCCAGGTGACTTGCAATCATGCTAAGGGTACTGTTTGTGCTGGCTCACACCCTGCGCACAAGGGAAGCGCACCTTTTACGCATTGTTGCGTAAAAATAATACACATGCGCATCTGTGAACATCCACATAATGCTTAATAGATGATGAACAGTTAAGTTTTTAACCAAAAGGGTTTCGTTAAATAAAATATAAAGTTGGTTAGCCTTTGTTAAAACTATGGAGCACGACGAAGTTTTAATAGTATTGTTTCTGTAAATTGATTCGTCTTTCTACAATAGTCAAAAGCTTACCCCACACTTTAATATTCTTCTTAGACGGAACCACAATTCTGCCATGTCTCGAGGACTTCTTGAAGTCTTGTAGGGTAAGATTATTAACTTTTGTCAAAAAGTTAATAACAAACTCCGTGAATTCTACGCTATCGTCAAATGCTGGGTTAAGTTTAATCTTCCTACGCTTGACCTTAACTCGTTTAGCTTTTGATTTGTCTTTCGCACGTTTGTATCCAGTTCCTTCTATTGCGTTGTACGCATTAAAATTATTTTTATTTAAGATATCTTTTACTATGGTATCTAATTTTATCGCGTCCTCTTCAGTTTCTTTCGGTACATACTTAAGATCACATTGATTATTAATGTCTTTAACTGTCTTCTGTATATCATTAAAAGTTTCGAAGGCTTTACCTGCTATGTTACTTAAATCATTATGCATTGTTAACAATAACTTTGAGTTTGTTGCATTTGCAAAATTGGTACTAAGATTAATAGATTCAAATAAATCATCGACTACAGAGTGAATGGCTACAAAAACAGTGCCAAAGAAATTGTCGTTTGGATCTTTGCTGTGGTGATGTTTACGTTTAGCCACAGCTGTTGTTATTAGAAACAGGATTACTGTGGCCACCATCATTTCGTTTTCTTTTAATTTTCTGAACTACGCACAATTATACGTTCGGATTGTAAAAAAAGGTATTCGGGAAATGGTTAAAATTCAATCTCAGACATTTTAAATTAAATAATCGTAATAAAAAATCTACTGCCATAAAGAAAATAACACTTGAAATTTTTTCCTTTAAAACGCAAAAAAACAATATTTTCAACAAAGTACACTACTGTAATTTTCACTACTGTTTCACTACTGTAATTTTTGACGCTGAAAACTAGACTAAATATTTATTTTATTGTCAAAAAACATGCACAACATTCATTAAACACATAATTCTATATCGTCACTGACCGTGCAGATGTAATAGGTATTACAAATCGATCGATATCACAGACAAACGACAACATATCAAGAAATATATTTCTAGTTAACTCATTCCGCATAATCGTGCTATCTGTACAAACCATTTTTGAACAATTTGTTGCTCAACGGAAAATTGTGCTCTAAGCTAAACTTGATGACTGATTATTTTCTTTTAGGAGACAAATAATAAATAGCTAGCTGTTTAGCAAATTACATTAACTACTACTATTAATAACTGACAGCATCGTTGCTATTGTTGAGCATGAGGCCCTGGGTTCGGTTCCCCGGTTGGGCAAAAGGATATATCTCAGTAGCAGTCTGGATTGGTATCCGGTAGATGACAATAGGCTCACCAATTATTAAATGGGACTTAGCATAACTGACAATTTCTGGGTATAATATTAAGCACATCTTTGCTTAACCTCTCCGGGATTAAAGGGGTAATGTTATGTTGTATAAAATTAATGAAACCCAAATGTTTTTCAAACGTATCTATTTTAATCAGATCCCAAAATAATTTATACTCTCAACAAATCGTAATAGTATTCGGGCTCTGTTGTAAGTAAGCTTGTTGCCGGTAAGGTGGTAGGGTCAGTAGACCCAGGGCCAGTCGACCTAGGCTCAGTCATGGTCACAGGACTCTTAGGCTTAGCTGTAGTAGTCCCCCACCCTTCAGGTATCGTTTCTAGTTCGATCTCAGGTTTAATCACTAGATCAATAATATTTACATCTGGTATGGCTAAGGTCGGACGAGCAGTCATGTCAACAGGGGGAGTGCTCCTACCATCATTATAAAACTTTGTCGGCCGCCGGCCAGGTGACGTAGTCAGCGGTATCGGACTAAGCCACTTCGGCTTTGTAGTTCCTGATGGTCTTCGAGTATGGATCCCGGGTACCAGATATGCACTTAAATTCACCAAGGGATGTTGATTCGCAGCAAATGGCTGTTGAGTGGTCTTAAACATGTCACTAACATTTTCAGGCACGATTCCGTAGTCTTCATAAATGATGCTACGTAGTAATTGCATAGGTAGCAACATTGAATGTCTTGTGGTAGGTGTGTAAGGAAATAGTTGCTGAATCTGAATTTTGGGTGTCCATCGCCCTCTGAATACAGGGCCATGCTGTAAAAGATCGGAAAAAATAATCGAATTGAGGTGCAATGCGTATATTTAATATACATATAATATGTTATTCTAGAAATCAGAATGTTCTCACTTTCGATATGTTTACAAGTGGTCTTCTGCAATCCGAACAGATTTTAGTCTATTACCTCCTCTTCGACCTTTTCCTCTCTGGTGTCTTCTGGGTACATTGTTACAGGCGTTACTGTTCCCCTTGTAGTCTCATACGTAACGTATGGGTTTTCCCGGGGGGGCGGAGTGGGGTCGAAGAAGTAGTGTTCAGTCCTGTACATGCGCGTTGTTTTCACTCTCAGAGAGGGACCGTCCTGGAAAAGAGCGAAAACATTCAAACTATGTTGACAGTGAATTTAAACAGACACTTTTCAGATAAATAAAGTCACGGGAGTTCGAAAGACGAACATGCGGAGTATGTTTTACTTTTAATTTTCAGAGCATATTTATGAATTACAGGAACACATTTCAGTTGTGTTTCAGACATTTTCAAGGAAGCATCAGATATTTCAGACGTCCAATAGCTGTCGGCGTGTTTGTTACCCCATCATCATTTGTCAAGTCATTTCCAAAATATGTCGGCTTCCAGTTTAACCAAGTGCTGCCCGACCAGTATTCTACATGAACCCATTGCCTATCTAACTTCAACAACCCAGTCGCACCAACTCACCTAACTTTTGGTAAGACTGGCTGTCAGGTTGACTACCCTTAATAACTGCCCAAGATCTACGAGAAAAGCTCATATCAGGATTGGCGTCACCACACCTCAGTTTTAGCTGATTCCGATCGCAGTCGATGTTACTGTTCGTTGCAGTATGGAGTTTGATAGGAAGAATCCCGCTCGAGTTGGGGTAGAGCTGGTCCCGTGCTATACTTATAACGATGCATTGACATCAAACAGCCGTGACAGTATGGTAACATAATAATAATGTACCTCTCCAATGACGCTATCAATCCATTTGTCGTAGTAACCAAGTTTTGTGAAGACAGTGGGAGCATCAATGGCTCCGCACATCGGGGCTCCGAAGCTAATCACTCCAACCAAAAGGCCACCGACGACTCCAGGGCCACCAAGATCTTTCTGTAACCATATCAAGCATCAATGCTTAGAGAGGTCTTTACACATGAACCTGAACGTGATCAGTATAGTATGATCACTTTAAGTTTGCAGTTCAAGGAGGACGTTGCTTGTCAAGAAAAAATGCATCGATATGTCAAACTTGGAACATTTATTAAGTTCCGTGTTTTCCCGCCTGCACAGAAAAGTTGGCTGAAGTGTACAACGTCCAAGAGCTGTGACTTTGAATACTCCATTGTTATTATGACACTGACAGCTAAATAGCTAGCAACGTCAGATATGCGAATCACGTTCAGTTAGAATGGTAAAGTGCTTTAAACTCGTTTAAACTATGTCATGCGTTTAACAATATCTGTGTAGGTAACTGGTACCTTTTTACGTAATAACGAGTGATCAATGAAATTGAACAGAGGCAGACGATGCTTTAAGGTTAGGACATAGGACATATACTTGTTATCCTAGAAGTATGATCCCAGGGCAGAGTTTCAGAGTTGAAGGCGGGGAGGCGGGTGTCTTATAAATAAAAACGTAGTTACAAGAAAGACTAACATTACATGCTCCTCCACCTCTAGATATGAATCCGGCGCAGAAGTGCCTGTGCGTGACATACTGCCTGAAAAGTAAAACAATAATAAATAATATAATCAGACTAAAAGATTACTGCGTGGGCTGAAATCCGGCCCAGTGAGGATTGGTAGTTGTTTCATGTTTTGGAATTTTTGATTCTAGAACATGCCATATCTTTTGACCGTATAGGTATCGGAATATTGCAGGAAAAACCTGATTAAAAATAAATACCGATGATAAATTTCTATCTGTGGGATCGGTATGAGACTGATGAATACGAGGTAACCGTTTGTGCGTCGAGGTCTCCCAAACTGTATTCTCCTTCACCGTTCTAAGCGCAGTGAAGATGAAATAAATTACACAAAGTAAAACTCCTGAAATTCGTGAGGAAGGTCTGTTATAACTGGGCCACCACTGCTCTCACCAGTGAGTGTATAACTGAACTAGTGAGCTTACGTTAAATTGTATCAAAAGCCAAGCAAAAGTTGGTATTACAGTTCTGTCACAGATTTTACCTCTGATGTTATAAATATGACTATCAAAATCTCAGTGATCTTTAACTTGTTGCAATAAGGATGTTGGTATGCTGTTCATCGAGTCGCTGTCACTTGCAAAATAGCTGTGAAAGGCTATACGTGGCTTCTAAGCGATTCTCACACGACACCACGTCATGTCTACGAGGTCGGTCGGTGTTCGTGTGTTAGCATCAACGGATTTCATACAAGCAATGAGATGAATTTTAGTCCGCCTTAATTTTATAGTGGTAGTTAAGAGAGACTTTAGTTATTGGTAAGAAAGGCAGGGCGGACAGCAACATCTATTCTACACCTAAAAAAACTAAGAGGATTAATGCACGTAAGATTAAAAACATTATCATTAACACTAGAAACGGGATATTTACCATCATCCTCATCATCGGGTCATCTCCACAGAACGCCACTATTTTCCTAGAAGGGTGAGAGAAGCTATTGAGATGACCTAATATTGGAATTTCAATTGGGAGGATGGGTTTCAACTGTCGAGAGCATGGAATCCAGTGTTTCACCTGTGTAAAAACCAAAAAAGTGCCGAAAAAAGTTCGCAAGCGGACACAGTGAGTTTCGTGTGTCGGGAACAGAATCGAGTTGCGACTGTTGCGAGTGACAGTGGTAGCGGTACTGAGTGCAAAAAACGAACAGGAAAGAGGGTAGACCGATATGTCGGCTCATAAACACCTTCAGTGTATCCGTGATCATGGTGCTTGCAACATCAAAATATCGGGAACTCAAAACAAACAGTAAACATGGTAAATATCCCGTTTCTAGTGTTAATAATAATGTTAGTTACAGTTTAAAAACTTAGATTAAATACATACCTGGAGTATACTAAAGCGCACTCATCTACGTGGTAAATGTCCAGTTTTGCTGCCATCACTCTTTCAAACTGTTCTATAATATTGTTCCGCTGGAAAAATAAAATGTTTCATCATCACTGGCAGGACCAGGTCAAGGTGACGAGTACTAAATCAATGTTGTCCTTTTCTTAATAAAATAATGACTTATTAAATAGGAATGACAGGTCCAGAGGTACAAGTCTTTTGGAGATCCAAGCTAAAGAGTAAGCAATTTGAAACATTGCTGATGGTAGTATCTGGTATTAATCCATTCGAAGCTGTGTAATTTGTTGACACATGAAAGTTACTCAACTACTCGTGTTCAGCTCACCTTCCTAGAGCCCCATCCGAGCACAGTAATCCCATCTATGTTGATCGGCAAGTTTCCCTTCGTCCTGTCATATCTGATCTTTTTTACCTTACTTTCATGCTTGCGGAATCGAATGTGCCTGCTCAGACGGAGAAGTACAAGGTTGTGCGCCAAGGTCTTTGGGTTGTAAGTAGGGTAGAAGAAGGCCTCAAGGACTGGTATTTTCTCGCCTCCCCTAACGAAATAGTCGCTGCCAATGCGAACTTCAACAGACCTAGGGTTCTCTCTGAAGAATCTGTTATTGTGAAGTCTGGAAAAACCACAACATTTAATGACAATTCAGTTAGATCCAGATTGTTGTTGTCATTTGCTGTCTATACCACAAGCGTACAAGGAGAGCTTACGCCTCGTTCAAGACCTCAGTATTGCGACTTTGGTTAAATTACAAGCGATACATCATCTGCCTAGCCTTTTCCCTACTATGTAGGGGTCGGCTTCCAGTCTAACCTCCACAACCCAATTAGTACTAGGTAATACGATACCCCTTGGTAAGACAGGTTTTTAGACTTTCGTGCCACTGACTACTTGTAAAGGGCTACAATTGGCAGTCGCAACCAACGGCTTAACGTGCTTTACGAGGCTCGGAGGCAACTTGGTATGTAATGGGTGGTTACCCATCCACAGACCAAACTAGGCAAGGGCGGCTAATTAAAAGCGACCCGAGCGGCTGTTATTATTTATCCACGAGCTCCTAACGACAGGAAGTACGAGTGATAAGTGTGTCCCTTCGTGTGAGTTCTGTTGCGTTCCAAGCTGCATCACCTGAAGTCGTAAGCTAGACGTAAAGGCGGATATACGAGTAGCATCGCAAATTGTCACTTACAATTGTAAACACGAAGCTGCAGTGATGACCAAGTCACTGGACACGATAGACCCAGCACAGACGAACGTTTCCAAAAGATGGATGCTCACGACGAAAGGGTAACTCTTCACTCCGCTCCTTTTGCCCTTAAATATCCTCCTGGTTTCATTGAAGTAATCGACTGATGGCGGTTCTGAAAAGGGGTTACGATATTAGGATATTTGGACAAATAAAGAGATGTAACCAAAAGTGTGATGCCCATGAATGTTGATGGAGAGAGAGAGGGAGAGAAAGGCCAAAGAAAAGATGAATGGACTTCGTGAGGAATGATATGAGAGAAATTTGAGTTAATGATAATGTGCGGATAACAGGGGAATGGAAGAAAAAACAAATAAAGAAGTACGTATAGAGGAAAACAGCTTTATTTCGGATAATCGTCTTTTAGTTTTAGTCATGTAAGTTTTAATATTTTAATGGCGCTGATTTAAAGAGGCCGGCAGTTGTAAATAGCGGTTTTGGTAGGTTAAAAATTATAAGGCCCTTCGCACATGGAGCTACTTAAAAAGAACTAGTCACAAACTTAAATTACTAACGAGTTGCCTGAGCGTCACAGCCCATACATGTTCAATGGAGGTTCGCACACGACGCGACTAGTTACTAAGTGGTCAGTAACGCGTTAGCAACCGATCACGCGCGACGCGTCGTACCGGTCACCACGCTACTGGTTTCCCGAGTTTCTTTATTTTTTGTTATAAAAATGAACGAGCAAACATTAAATATTCAATTTGTGAAAGTGGTGGAAAAATACCCATGCTTATATAATTATAAAATAACAGAATATCCACGAAAGGATATAACAGAAAGAGCTTGGATATACGGATGAACCCAAAACCTGCGAATATTCCTTCGACGTCTATGATAATAGTATAATACAATATCGTCGTCGTCCTCGCTCGATCCAGTTGACATGTTTACCACTTGTTAACCGTGTGCTTTTGTAAACAGAAATAACAGAAGTGACTGAAACCTTACAACTTGAGTAGCGTTGTGTGCGAGATACAATTTCTAACTGGTTTGTAATCGTAATTACTGATTAGTTCAGTCATTTTTGAGTAGCTCCATGTGCGAAGGGCCTTAATGGCACGTTTAATAACTACTTACTTACTTCAGCAGTTAAAACTTAGCAGTAAAAAAACAAAAATGAGTCGTTAAAAAATAATAAAATGGATTATTTAATAATTATATTGAGCCGTAAAATAACTAAATGAGCGGTTACGAGTGGGCAGTTATTCGCCTAAAAAGCGTAGTGAGCGTAGTTCCTATTTCTGTTTGCAGGGTTTACAGTAACCTTCCATGGCCCTTTACGGGGCCCCGGTGTGGGCGCGTTCGTTGAGGTTGCGAGCGAAGCACTACCTGAACGCGCCCCAAAAGGTGGTAGCCGTAAGGCTAATCCGTGGGTACCGCACGATCTCCCGCGAGGCGGCGAGCCTCCTTGCCGGATTGCCGCCATGGGATCTGCAGGCCATAGTCCTAGCGCGCCTGCACGAGTGGCGCGCGGAGGCACAGCGCCGGGGGGAAACTCCGCTGCCGCGGCAAATTGTCGCGCAGCGGACAAACCTCCGCCGTGATCTCATGGCGACATGGAGAGAGCGACTATCGCAACCCCGTGCAGGGCACGCCACGATAGTGGCGATAAGTCCCCTCTTTGAGGAGTGGCTAGAGAGGCGCCACGGCGCCCTCACCTTCCGCCTGACGCAGGTCCTCACCGGACACGGATGTTTCGGGAGGTACCTGCACCGAATCGGGGGGGAGGAAACGCCCGGGTGCTATCATTGTGAGGATCACCCGGAGGACACGGTGGAGCACACCGTGGAGGTCTGCTCCGCTTGGGCGGAGCACCGCCGTGTCCTCGTAGAGGCGATTGGCGGCGGCGACCTCGCGCGTCCGGCCCTGGTTCAAGCCATGGTCCGGGGCGAGAGAGCCATGGTCCACGCGCGCCTCAAAGAGATGTCAGTAAACGGGAGGGGCCCGCAAGGGCCGATGCCTGCCAGGGCTGCGGGACTGTTCGAAAGAGATACCGCGGCCCTGGAACATGAAGGGCCAAAGAAGGAATATGGGTAGTTTTTAGTCAGTAAGAGTCTGACACTCCCTTCCGCTCCGCCCAGAGCGGGAGGGGTCATTTGATGATTTCCCACCCTCCAAAAAAAAAAAGGGTTTGCAGTAACCTCTCTCTATGAACAGCCGAACTATTTATCTAACCGCTCATTCCATCATTTTTACCGCTCATTCAGTTATTGAACTGCTCAATTATTTTTAGAATTGTCATTATATGATAAAATAACCGACTAATTGATTTTTTATTACGTTTGCATATTACAAAATCAAAACTTTCCTGAGCAAATTTCAAAAGAACAACGTACGTTTGATCAAAAGTCCCAACCAAAGTCTGGAATATCAATGTTTAAATTATTTATTACACTATTGACCAAATCGTTTAAAGGTCAAAATGGATTACTGGATAAATTATTAATTATCGAATGGATTGACTAATATAACGTAATTGAAATTTAACAGATGCTGACAGAAACCCTAACCCTAGACGGTGGACGTCAGGGCCACCCCGAGGTTCGGTTAGTTAGGTTCCTGTAAACCCTGCAGACAGAAATAGGAGCCCGGGGCTCCGTCGACCTGCTGACGGAAAAGCTAACCCTAGACGGTTGAATGATTTCATAATTTAAAATTATATCTAGCAACTTTTGATCAGTCGTTCATTTGATGTCACATACATTGGAATTTTAAATTTTTTCTAAATAAAACATTTGGTCATTTTGTTATTTCGTTTATTGTTCTTTTGAAAAGAGAATGCTCATGGAAGTATGGAATCCCGTACCATGCTGCATCAAAATCAAACCTTGTTTTTTATAGACTACACTGATCGTATTAACTCCTACAAAAATTATTTTTGAAAAAAAAACCCGCGTTTCAGAGTTATTTTATAAAATCGAAACTAACCTAAAAAGTAGGTCTATTTTTTCGACGCTACCAACGACGTATTTTAACACACATACATTACATTATTGCTCTAAAAACAGCGTAATACACTAATATTAGTAACAATTACGAGTTAAAGTAACATCCACAGTATGCTTGACTGAAACTCGATTTTATTTTAGACCTTTACATTGCCAATAGTCAGTCAGTACAGTACAAATGTCAGATGCCACAGATAAGATAACTGTAAACCATAGAGTATAGTAAGTGCTATAAACTAGTCGGGATTTAGGGATGTAATCGATAAATCAAAATCTTTAGGCTGAGAAAATCTATTTTGTTGCAAATAGCAATAAACCAAACTAAATCGATTTGGTGTACTGATCTTACTTAATTGTAATTAATTTTAGAGTCCGCTCGACAGACAAGGGTTTGTTCAATTGAAACGGAACGTCATTTATATTCAGTTGAAACGGAACGTCATATAAAGGGAGTAAAACAATATTCGTACTTTTAAACTCGAAAAGTATATTTCCAGTTCAAAAATCAAATCCCCGACGCGTAATGCCGTTAAAAAATATGAAACTAATTACTATAATATTTTGGTTTTGAGGCGCGAGACTTTTTGGTACCAACTTTGGTCATTGTCCTTTGCTCGAGAAAGTTTTGATTTTCTAATATGCAACCTTTATTACTGTCCATGTTTTACTGTCGCAATAATTAATCAACCGCCATTAAATTAAATAACTGCTCAATATGTTTTTCAACTGATTATAATAACATCTCGAATATTTAAATACAGCAAAAACAAAAACTAGTGTACTATTTTAATTTCCATGTGATGACGATGTTTAATATTAAAATAAGAGTGTTGTTAATGTACTATCTATTTTTTTTTTTACTTACCCCAGAATTCAATGTCAGGTTGCGTAGTAATTTCTTCAATAGGCGGTAACAACGGTGTTGACTTAGAGAAATCTGTTTCATTTAGCATATCAACTTTTTTTATAAAGTCTTTAATGAATTGCATGAATTCTTTGCTATCCGCAAAAACAGGATCAGATGAATTGATGTTTTCCAAAGAAGTGGGTGTAGCTGCTTGTTGCACTATTGTATTCTCAAGAATGGTTAGCCCAGTTGTTGTTTTTTTTTCGTGTAATATTTCAGACAAAAAGTTAAAAGGTTTCGCGCCCAAAGTTTTGTCTATAAGCTTGAACAATGCTAAACCGCTCGAACTTCTATTGCCAGTACCAGGTCGAGCAGCGTCTATCATTTTAACGTGCTCATCATAATTTTTCGCTGCCATATTGTTTAAATCATAATGCATTGTTAAGAACAATTTGATTCTCGATTTTTCTGGAAAGCTTGGTGACAAATTCAATCCATCGAACAAGTTGTTTATTACATTTTGAACGTCATTGTGTAATTTTGCATACAGGTTATCTGTGGACTTTAAAATACTCTCAAGAACTGTCCTATGATTATGTCTAGCTACCACCACAGGAATAAGAAATACGATGATTGTAACTAACTCCATTTTATATAAATTGAAATAACTTAAATAATTACAAGTATAGATTGACTTAGATGTATACAACAAAAAGTTTGTATTAAAAGTAGTGTTAGTTTTCCAATAAAATGTATTTCAAATCGAATATTTTATTACTTGGTTTGGCAATTTCTTTATGTAAGATTTCTCAATATCTAGGAAATAAAACAAACGCCATAAAACATATTTCAATTTATTGAGCAACACTACTTTAATAAAAACACAAAAAACATTTTGATACCGTTGTGAAATCTTCCATTATTACTGTTTTGAATTTCATTTCATTTATACAAAAAGTATCTTTCTTCTCATGTATTCCATCAAAAATAATATACTATATTTCATTGTTATCATTGCTGTGATCAAAGTTCAGAGCCTTGTTGAACTTCGTGAGGAAACCAAAGATTTAGCGATAGCTGAGGCGGCATTGCGAAAGACTGTCAACGGTATATTCTCCACCCTGAAACTCGATCATGTGAAGCATAAAGTGAGGTTTGGAGAGTTCGCAGCAATTCACAACTTCTTTATCACTCTCACCATACAAGATGACGATAATCTGGCGGAAATTGCAAGACTAGTTAAAGTTGATAACATCGATAACAAAACGCAACGTTTTATTGCACAATTAAATGAAGTATTGAATGAAGAACATAAAAGCTACGATGCTGGAGACGATGAATATGTAACTGCACATATAAAAACGTTTATAAGAAAGCTTGAATATTTAAAATTCAAGTATGGCTTTGATAACAACAATGCTAAGCTTGGTATAAACACACAGGTGTTAAATCACTTGAAATCGGATGACACTTCGCAAAACAATACAAAGACGGCCCTAGAAGTAAACGAGGATGGTAATCTTTTGAATAGTAACGAATATTGGAGTAAGTATAGTTTACTTTTAGTTAATTTTATTCGCAAAAAAGGCACCGTCGCTATTTCTTTCTTGCGTTATTTAAACTCTTGGGCATTCGATTAATGAAGTCATGATTTACTTTGCAGCTCCAGGTGTTAGTCGTCGCATTTTCGGGGGACGCAGAGAATCGATCAAGCACTTTCCCTTCATGGCGAGCGTCCAGTTCTTCAAGAAATTTCAATGTGGCGGCTCCATCATCAAATCAGATCTGGTCATCACTTCAGCGTCGTGTTTGCAAATGTAAGACATAAATCATTGTTTGTTTTAGGAAGAATGATGCCTTCCCTTGTCTATGTTAATAGCAAACTAGAAGTACTAAGACGATAATGTTTTGTTTTTTATAACCCTCAGCGCCTGGAACAACCGTTTCTTCAGAGAGAACCCGGCTTTCCTCTCAGTGCAAGTGGGCTGCAATTTATACGAGGGCTGTGATGAGAATATCCCTGTTCTGGAAGTCTACTTCCATCCGCATTATAACCCTAATGATTTGAATAACAACCTCGCAATTATGCGTACGGTTCGGATTCTTAAGTTCGGGAGGAAAATCAAAAAAATTAAGAAGATAGATTTTGATAGGGATCCTAGTCCTTTGCCTACGAATACAATAGGCATCACTATCGTTGGTTGGGGTGCAAAATCCGTAAGTGGTTTTCCAATGTTTTTGAAATGATTAAGATTTCTTTCTAGACAGTAACAGGAGCTACACGAGGCTGTTCTAGATTAAACGATCGGTTGCACGATTTGTTCGAAAAACCGGAAGGCGACCACGATACGTCTCAATCATAATCGATAATCTAAATTTGATGGCCCGTTTATGCATTTCCTTTCTAACCTACAAGTTTTAATAACATAGTTTTTAAAGTTCATGTTTACTAACAATTAATATGGATGTAAAATGATTTCTGAAATAAAATATTTAATCGTCATCATTACACTTTATTAGTTATTTACAAACTACAAAACTATAATAGAAATAAATATGTACAAGTATAAAAGGGTTACAGGGCATCCAAAAATTCGTCCGCATCGCTGTCAATAGGAAAAGTGCCCAGAAGGCTGGCAGCATTACCACGTTGGATGGCAATGCTGATTCTTTGGCCAAAAAATAGGCCCGCCCTCTGGTCACGTGAAGAGTCGATAAATAAAATGAATAAAAGTCTTCTTGCCCAACTTTTTTTTTCAGGCCTCTAACGTCGTTTCAAACATTTGGGATAATAGACTGGCGTATGCGGTGCTCGACTTCTACCCACTAAAGGAATGTCAAGAAGTTTATTCTAAGTAAGTGCTATGTACAAGTATGCTACCTTGTGGACCTCATCAGCTCACGCTCGCGAAGGAAACAAGTGCCCTCGCGCGTCTTAAGCCGCATCGTCCGAGGTCGCGAACGGGTCATTATTATTTAAATATGATTGGATGACGAACTTGACAAGGTCATTACCAAATTATATTAAGAATATTGTTTTTGCATTACTTTTAGAGGGTTCGTGACCGAAAAGAACTTTTGTGCCGGGTTCTTCTCTAAAGGGGGTGGCGCATGTAACGTAAGTTAAAGTTAAAGAATAATCATTAAATCTGACATAATTAGTTCCTATTATGTTAATAATAGTACATATAATAATTGTAACAGTGTAGAATCGGTTTCCACCAAAGCAGAGACGTACGGGAACCGACCAATCACAGAAGAGAACATTGGTTGAAATCTATATCTCGCGCCTCGTCTCTCCTGTGATTGGTGGAATCATGCAGGTCTCCTCTCCATACCGTTCGTATCCACTATTGTGGAAACCGAATCTTTACCGTCAGAAGCGCAAAGTTAAAGTCAAAGATCTTTATTGTGAGACAGTGGTTAGAGAGTTGTTATTGAGTTATTTGGTGTGCGCTTGCACTGCTCCACCATGTTAGGCATACAATAGTTTGAACAATTTGTTTTCTTAGACCTAAGTTTATGTAATTTAAGTATATTAATTCAAATAAACATTTTAATTGAAATAGAGCTACATTTTGCATCAAAACATAAAAACAGTCTAGTCGTGAACTCATCACGAATCTGTCGGAAAAAATTCATGTAATGTCTCGTATGGTCTATTTACCAAAAAGTCAATAATTTTTTTTCTTAAAAAAATTAATGTTTTCGATTTCTCTTATTTGCTTAGGAAGCTTAAAAATTTTTGAAAGTAGGGCTGTTTTTGGCATATTTGCTATTTTGTGAAATAGCAAATTGTGCGACCTCATTGATGTGGAGGGCAGGAAACTTTAAATCTTGAGCTTTTTAAAATATGGCATACAGCTGTCTGGGGCACGTATGCCACAAGCAGCTCTAAGACATTTATTTAGCGCCTTCTCTGTCTGTAGCACTCCCCCAATAAATTAGTCCACATCTAAGTATAGACGTTACATAGGCATGATAGGTGGTTAGTACTGCTGCTTGATTTACAATCTTAGATAGTCTGTATAAAGCGTAGGAAAATTTATTTAGTTTTCTACACCGCATCAATTTGCGTTTTCCATGACATATTTTTGTCAATCCTAAGAATTTGATGGTATCTGTTTCCTCTATTTTTTTTATTTCATAATTTACATTTAATTTCAAAGGGGTTTTTCTTTGGGAATAACTGACTATTTTTGTTTTATCTAAATTAATTATGAGATTATTATATGTTAATCAATTTATAATGTCATTTAAAATATCGTTTATGTCATTCACGGAGAAAATACAGCAGTGCTATCTTCAGCAAAAAGCTCTTGGTACAAAGGAAAAGCAAGGGACCGAAACCACTTCCTTGTGCCATGCCATATGTAACATCACTCGGGTTTGATAAATACTGCACTTCAGTTTTCGTCGCAAAAAAAAGCTTATTTATTTCTGTTATTTGTAATCTCTGGCTTAAATACGATTTTATCAAGTCTAGAACATTACCCCGTATTTATACAGTTTTTCGACCAGTAATTTATGATCCACGTGGTCGAAAGTTTTGGTCATGTCCTTGTTCATAGCCGTTACTCGTACTCGTTAGATTTTGGTACACTATACAAGCATACAATAACAAAGGGGTGTTCAACCAATCATGAAATTCGTGTGAGGTAATTCCCCTTGTGGGCAAAGTATCATGTTAAAAAAACTGACAGCTGGTAGATAACGGGTGTAAAAACATTCATAACGAAGCCAAGAGCCACTTGATCTCTTCGTCATTACGATATTTTTTGTTCTGGATTATTCATGGAAACCTTCTTCTCTTTGCGAGATTTCGAAAGTAAAAGCTAAAAATTTTCACACCTAAAAAATACAAGTTTTATTGTTATAACTGTAGGTACTTTAAATTCATCCATGATCCCTGAAATATTCAATGCGTCCATCAGCACAATGTTTTGAGTGCGATTTTTCACACAAAAACATTGTCGTTTCCCAATCATTATTTTTGCGTAGAGTTACTAAGCAAATTCTGTAAAAACTATTGTCATGACAGCGAGATGCGGGTGGACCAGGCGTGGCCTACGGCAAGCTTTATGGAGTGGTCAGCTTCGGCGCCCCGAACTGCGGTGCCCCCGACGCGCCCACAGTCTTCACCAAACTTGGCTTCTACGCCGAATGGATCGAAAGCATCATAGAGATGGTCAGTATTTTATGGCTATGTTTGATATGATTAGCTAAATATTTAGGTTAGGGCTGATTTTATAGTCACGCGTTTCAGCAGCGCCGTCGGAAGCGCGCGCGCTCGGATATGTATTGGGGTAGTAGTAGCGTTTCAAATTCGCGCGCTTGAGCAGCGCCGTTCGGTGTTCCTGTTCAACAGCGCGCTGCCCAACGGCGCGTCTAGCGGCGTGACTATAAAACCAGCCTATGAGTCAGCTTTAAAATATTTTCGATGACACCTATATTTCATTACAAAATAATATATAAAAAAAATTAAAAATTTTAAGGAAAAAGTCATTATAAAAACTAAAAAATACGACTGAAAAGCAAAAGAACAAACACATTAGGAAGCAGGTGGGATCAATTCTTATTTTTATTTTTCATAAAATACCTACATATAGTCTGGTCGCCAATATTGAGTTTTGATTGCTGTCATGTCTTTAGTGACGCTCGCAAGATTAAGACAAATAAATATAAATAAAGTAAATATAATATATTAATATGTTATTAGAGTAACCTGATTGGTAACTATAATTTCGAGCCGTTTGGGGTTGAAACTCTAGGACGGTCCGAGTGCTCACAGCCTTTTCAAGGAAATTCCAAAGCTCTTAGTTGACATTTCCCGTGACCCAAGGGCTGGCTTTTACCTTACCGCCGGTCTCTTGGGGACATTACCAGTTGACAGCCTTGGGGAGAAGTTTTTGACGCCATTTAGGTTTTTTTTATTGTTATTTTAATTTATAAATGTATATAATATTATTATGTAAATTGAAGTGTTAAGACAAATCGATTAACGTAAGAATCATCCAAATCGGCCATGTTTGGTTTCTAGAGAGCCACAAACGAACCAACGTACATACTTATGTATATAAATACATAAACCTCCTCCAGTCGGGTAAAAATAGTAGCCCACCGGTATTAGGAACAGGGTCCAAGCTAGAGAGGTACCTCCTAACAATACGAGCCGTGTCCAGGAGTTCCGCTTTCTAAAGCTCTTGATCCAGCTGCCTGTGCCTAATGAGAGCCTCCTCAGGCATTGATCGATGCTTTTGGCAATTAAGACATTAAAATGAAGGCTCAATGATCGCCTAGTTCAAATTCTACATGTCGACAACCTCGCAAGTCAAGTCAAGATACTTGATTCGCATATCTTTCTCGGCTTTCACGAGGTTCTCGTCATGCGGGACCGTTATGTCAATAATTATTGTGCGCCATTCTCGATTGAAGTCATCATTATGAATGTCAAAAAGCTATTATTCCATTTAGTGTTTTTCTTGAAAACAAAGACAACCTTACAAATATTTATGAAAATTAAAGAAAATCACTGAATTAATACTGACATGATCACTCACACTGACGAAAATAATATAAACTAAATATTTTTCACCTGCTGTTCCAGAAAGTACCGACTGCTAGCAAGGGTACTACGGAGCAAACGAAACGGGAGACCTGGAACTCGGATAGCTTCATAACGAGTACGAAGCCAAGCTTCAAAATCGCTCCTTTTACGAAAGGTGACGCAGACGAGCCCACACCTGTTCCCAGTGAAAACGCCCTGAGAACTCTTAATGAAAATAAACTTTTCAAAGAATTTGTCAAAACGATGTTTGGTAGCGAAGAAGCAAAAGAATATTTAGATCAATATGATTCTGACACAGACATAGGAACTCAAGAAAAAGTAACATCAAAGAACATTTCTACACCTTTTATAGCCAAACCGATCGCTGAAACAACCACAGAAGCGAATAATAATATAGAAGAACACAGTTCTGGCGATTTAGAGGCACTTCAACACGTACCCAAGGGATCAGTTAGAATGACGACTATAATAGAGAACTTTGAAGAGCCATTAGTAAAAAGTGAAGAAGAAGGAGACACGACAACACGGCACGACACGACGCCAATGATTTTGAAGATAGACTTTGATGAACTATCGGAGCAAAACATCGCCAAACTTATTGATGATATTGACATACAAGACCTATTAGAAGCTGCCAGAGAGAAGGCCCTTAAACCAAAGAAACCAAAACGTACACATGAAAAACCTAAACGTAAAGAAATGAAGAGCAAAAATGACAATTTCAAACCTAAACAAATACAACTTATCGAAGACCAAATTAAACCAATTGAAGTTATGTCTAGCAACTATAAAATTAAGCCCATAGAAAGAGAACGTACCACAGACAAAATTAAACCAATAGACGTTATATCTAGTAACGAAAAAATTAAGCTAGAAATAAAACTAAACCCAGACAAAATTAAACCAATAGACGTTATATCTAACATCGACAAAATGAAGCCTAAAGAAATAGAGCGAAATAGGGACAAAATTAAACCGAAGATGCAAACAATTCAGAAAGAAGAAATAACAGAAGTTACGGTTGAATCAGCATCGGAAAGTGTAGAGGAAAGTGAACCCAATGATGATTATCCTGAAGAGAGTGGTGATGATGATGACTACGACATAATATATCATTCCGAAGAGCCATCACAGGGTAGACTTGATAAGAAAGTAAGAAGGGTTACGTTCAGACAAAATAGTACAGGTGGTATTACGGATTTATTCTCTCATAATGATCTTATGAAATTATTACATGAAGTCGTAGCTGAAGTAGTTGAAAGTGCTACAAGTAAGCAATATAGAAACGGCACTATCGCTCGTCGATAGGCGAGAATGGTCATTCAAGATTAGTTGGTGAGTGTTGAAAGGCGATTACTGCAGGAATTTTTATAGTTTAGGTTCATGTTCAACAAAATGATTAGCATTTTGTTAAAAAAAGTTAGTACTTGGTTTTATCAAATTCGATTCAACGTTTGATTCTGTGGCATTCGATTCTATTTTTTAACATAAGCAATAGCAGCCACTCAACTTTAATGTAGTCAAGCGAGAAACCAAATCCCGATTCTAAGATTTCAACTACACGACAACCATAGTTGTAGCTGTAGTGCCGAACCTCTGTTTACGAAGGTCGGTAATCGCCAATTCAAAGCGAGGCACTCTCATCTCGTGTCAACTGGTATACTGAACTTTTTCGATATGATTAAGTATTAGATAATTTAAAATAATAAAAATAAAATACATATGATATGATATTAATTATTTATCTATGTTGTTTTATTTCATTTGAAATTTGTTCAGACCAAAGGCATTCAAATATTACGAGCTAGTTCAGTCGTTAAGGTGTCAAGAGGTAACAGTCGGAGAGACAAACTAACTACAAATTTCTTTAGTTTCACAGTTAGTATAAACTGAGGCAAGGACAATTAATAAGGATTGTTTAATTCTAGGTACTTACACTTACTCGCCGTCCCGCACCAGCTTCGACCGGTGGCGGACTTTTATTCCAACCTTCAACCGTTTTCTCATCCGTTTAGCGGTTCATCATCAGCCTACTGCAGTCCACTGTAGTGCTGGACATAGGCCTTTTCAATTAAACGTCACTCAACTCGATTCTCAGCAACTCTCATCCAGTTGTCACCAGCCACCCTTCGAAAATCGTCGCTCCACCGAGCCAGAGGGCGTCCCACCTTACGTTTGCGCAATTCGCGGTCTCCATTCTAGATCACGTTTACCCCAAGGGTAATCGGTTCTCGGCTAATATTACCGGTCCATTGCCACTTCAGCTTACTTATTCTGTGAGCAATGTCGACAACTTTGGTTCTCTGTCGGATCCACCTCATTCCGGATGCGATCCCTCAGAGAGACTCCAAGCATAGCCCGTTCTATTGCCCGCTGAGCGACCTTGAATTTATGGTACCAGCCGTACCGTGAGTGCTCACGTTTCGGCCCCGTAAGTCATAACAGGCAGGACGCACTGGTTGAAGACCTTAGTCTTTAGGCTCTGTGGAATACGCGACGAGAAGACCCGACCTGGCCCAGCCCAGCTGAATTCTTCTGTCAGTCTAGCGGTCGTTCAGCTGTTGCTGAATTTTCCAAAATCCTTTCTTAGCTGATGCAGAACTGTCTGTATGCCTAAGGAGTAACAATTCGCATAAAGCTTTGGCTAATTTTCACAATTAAGCATAAGAATTGGCTAGTTTTCACATTTTTTTTTGTCCCTAGCTTGGTGTCAGAGTTTTTATACCGCCGCTGATTTCTCTAGTAATGCTTTGAATACGCGATAGTTGCGTTCACATGTCACGTTTTGTTCGGTAAACCGGAAGGCGCCCCCCTTTGTCGGCACGACATAGGAACGCGACAATCGCGAATTCGTGCGACGATCGCTTTATATTAGGACGACGCCGCCGTAAGCAACGAAATACTGTCGTTGTCGGGCCTATGCTGTCCCCCCATACTTAAGTACTAATGCTGTAACATGATAATATTGTAAAATCAAATCATTTTAAAAGAGTAACCATGGAGTTTCTTGCTGGTTCTTCTCCATAGGAAACGATCAACCCGAACTGTGCACCTTTTTAGGCCTATGTGAAATAAAAATATTTTGATTTTTATTTTCAATCAGGGATTTTCAGTAGCAGCCACGGAGTCTGGAGTTGTGCCTGGTTGGTGGCAATAGGCGCGACCCTTATTAAATGAGACTTAACGTAACTGGCGAAATGTGTGTTAGGTACACCCCTGCCTAACCCTTCGGGCGTTACATGCGTGATGTTATGTTATGAAAGCGTTATTAGAAAATAAAGCATACGCATTTTCTTGTGATTTTTTTTTCCCTGGGATTTTTTTATTGCTATATTATAGCAATAAAAAAAAATCGAAAGGCGCTAGGAATAGAAATCGGTTGCTTGGAAAATCTTATAATATAAAAATGAATCGCAAAATGTGTTGGTAAGCGCATAACTCAACAACGCCTGGACCAATTTGGCCAATTCTTTTTTTAAAATGTTCGTTGAAGTTCAAGGATGGTTTTTAAGGCGAGAAAAATTTAAAAAATTGCCTGGATAAGTCTAAAAATAACACTAGGATACTATTTTTTTTGGTAGGAGTAGTGTAGGAGTAGGGTAGGAGTAGGGTAGGAGTAGGGTAGGAGTAGGGTAGGAGTAGGGTAGGAGTAGGGTAGGAGTAGGGTAGGAGTAGGGTAAGAGTAGGGTAGGAATAGGGTAGGAGTAGGGTAGGAGTAGGGTAGGGGTAGGAGTAGCGTAGGAGTAGGGTAGGAGTAGGGTAGGAGTAGGGTAGGAGTAGGGTAGAAGTAGGGTAGGAGTAGGTTAGGAGTAGGGTAGGAGTAGTGCAGGAGTAGGTTAGGAGTAGGTTAGGAGTAGGTTAGGAGTAGGTTAGGAGTAGGGTAGGAGTAGTGTAGGAGTAGGTTCGGAGTAGGGTAGGGTAAGGGGTAGGACACCACGCGAACGAAGTTGCGCTGGGCAGCTAGTAATTAAATAATAATGTGTGAAGGATGATAATGGCACAAAAAGAAGTGTCGGATGAGATGACGAGTAATAGAGAAGTATGGAAGAAGAAGACATGCTGCGCCGACCCTAAAATAATTGGGATAAGGGCAAGAGAGGTGTGATGATGCTTGGAAAATAATTCAGATTATTTACTTAACCACCAAATTTCAACTTTCTACAAGTAGATCATCTGAAAGTGGGTTAGGTTTTTGATTTATTTATTTATTCAGAAATACATTCTAAACTAACAGTTTTTTTACCAAAGCGCTTAAAAGATAACAATAATCATATTGATCTACTATCAGTGATAAAAATGACGATTTTTAGACGTTAATGAGATATTAACGTCTAAAAATCGTCATTTTATTTTTATTATAACCGTTTGAGTTACATATATGAAATTTTGGGTTCTAGCTATTCTAAGAGGTTCCAATAAATAAATCAAATTTCACGAGTTTATGTTAAATAGATTTTAAGTTATTAAGGGGTCAAAAGTGGTTTTAAACGGTTCGTGTAATTTAACACACGGCTGTCGCCAGTTCCTTCTTGGCTTGAACTTGGCTTGACACGCGGCCGTGTCGCTAGATGAGTAATTATTGGGGAAAATTATTCGTCTGATAATTTCTAATGGAACTAAAAACGAGTGGAATTAGCTTGTCTCAACCTCTGCTTTTGTTCATCAAAATCTATTTCAGGTTTATTGTACAATGCGTTTGGCTTCCGGTTACCGATACATTAAGAGCATATACTCATTTCTATCGACAAATATACGTTTACAAATCCTACTCTTAACCCCACACCTGGCGAATGGCAGCAGTCTTGTTTTTAATCACTTGATCTAGGGTATGTTCAATGAAATCTATGAATCTTAGAGACCTAGAGACGTGCAAATGATCTTTTTGCAACGGTAAACGCCGAGGCTATCAAATTATTAAATAAGTTTTCCAGAAAAACAAGGAAAAAGAGCCGAAGTTCATTGATACATTGGAACCAATTCAGACTTTACTCCATCTGCAGCGGAAAAACTTTTTTAACCATATACCTAGTTCGGTACGGGCCCCTTCGGGGGCTTGACATACAAACCTCCGCTGGCTCGGTATCGGCCCCGAAAGGGGCTAGCATTTAAGTCAAACGTCATCCTCATTATTTATGTAAATATTTAATATTCCGATAATCAAATACTATGAGTGTGCGTTAATTAAGAGAGTTGGATAAAAAGCTTATATGTCAACGCCATTAAAACTTCTGTATTTAGCGCGCAAGTTTCTTAATTTCACCTTACAAAATCCAAGTACGTAAATACGGTCATCGCCATTTTGACAGCAGTGCTGGCCGAGGCTAAAAATCATAAAAATTGTGGTTTTCGGACATCCAAACTCCACTTTATTGATAATAATTAACTCGTCATTTAATTATGTGACGAATTCATCCATAGTTCAATTTAAATGAGCAGTGGTAATGATGAATTTTGGTATCTAAAGTCGAAGTTTCGCGCAAATAGTGCGTGTTTACATTTTTATTTTTCACATTATATCACACAAACGCATAAAGATTCGATAACAAATGTGACAAATATAATTTCAAATATTATAAACAACATGAAAATGCCCAGATCTTAGCGTAATTTACTAATTCAGGACCAATAACACGTAATATTCATTACCACTACTCAATTTGTATTCGAAAGGAGATCGCCAGAAATCCATACATCGTTGGGCCAAATATGAACAGTAATCATTTATGTATTATTTAATAGATAAAACACAAACGTATTCATATCAGAAAGATTTTTTTTTATATTCTATGGGAATTAGGAAGAAAATAGGTTTTTGGGTCACTAGGTTAGGTTATGCGGCAGATGGTAAGAATTGTACCTATAAAACGCCAGAATGTATTGAAATAATAGATAGTAAATACCATAATCAAATAAACACATTGATTTAATTGTTTGTAAACATATTCGTGTTACTATTAGCATATTATTGCATAGCACAAAAAAGGAATTAGGTAGGTAAAATAAACACAAGTTATTTTTTCAATATTTTATTCATCTTCATTTTCATACTCAATTAATATATCATACAGGAATGGTGCAGGAGGTGTGATGGTATTTCGGTACCTTACCACTGTTTGACGACAGTCCTTGCCCTTATTATGGAAAGAACTGCTTCATCATGTAAAGGCACACTTCCAGTAGCGTTGCTACGATCAGTAAGGATACCACAACTCACGCAATTCACCTTTATCCAGTCGATAAGCAATCGGTGTCCAAATCCGTAAAATCAATCCAAAGTCGTCAGAAAAATAGCAGAAATCGAATAATAAGCACATCCGCACGAGTACGAAAACGAATGACGGGACTTGACGGGAGTGAAGTGACATTGACATTTTGACAAACATCGATATTTTTTCGTTTTGAAACAGTTAACCGATACACGATTTTGAACGATGTTATTGTTAAATAAATAAATAACTATTACTAAAACAACAATAATTTCATGAAATGTCCTTTTTTCTTTTATAAATGATTATAATGTTCATGACCAATGCTAAAACAAAATAGATATCGTTTTTTTAGTAACTTCTTTAGAACTACTAGTTTTAGAACGAACTCGTAATGACCTGACAGCTTGTTTACGGAGCTAGTTTTAGAACTACATTCAATTTAAAACCATATTTCAAATTACAATTTTTAGCTCATTCCGGTAGAAAGTTATTATTGTTACATGTTACTTTTAATCAGTAAAAAATCTAGATTTTTTTAATATACATATCGTTTCTGTACATACTTTGGCCCAAAACTGGCCATCTCCTTTATTGACGACCATTTTTTTTTTTAATTTTCGTGATGTGTGAAAGCGATTATTTCAATCGATTCTTGTTTTGTAAATCTCGATTAAATCGAGTAATTAAATCTAAGGAATTTAAGAAATCGATAGAAAGAAATTAAAATAATTTTGTTTTAAGCGTTAAATACAATAAAAAATGTTATAATATTTTTTAAAGCTTTTATAATGGTAATCTTAATAGATTTTCGTGCATTGTAGGTATTAAAACCGACCCAACAATAAACAGAACAGATTAATCTATGGCTAAATTCGCGCCGATTTTTTTTCCATGTCAAAATTTAAATTAGGAATGCACTCGCTGTTCCAATTTATATTGTATATATAGTTACTAGATAATTTATAGTGATTTTTTATTCTATTGGTTGGTTGAATATAGAACGCCAAGGATCTTGGTAGGCCATAGTGTTTGTTTGGTTCCCACCAAGATAAATTACCTATATTTAGTCTACAAAATTGGGTTATGGTTAGGTGGATTGGACTTTTTTTTTATCAGACAGTTCTCTCCCACTGCTGGGCAAACCTCTCCATGGCTTTCCAATTTTTTTAATCGTCATAATTTTTTGATGTGTAGATAAGCTTGGTTTAGTAGCAACTCCAAAAACTATAAAACTTCTAGAAATGTGAGTAGGACTCTTGCCCTGAGGGTTCTGTCTTATAGCTGTTCACAGCCTCACTCAAGTGACACGGCCCACGGCCTATGATGGATAACCTGAACTTTGCAGTTGTAAAAAGAGGTTTTAGAGCGGACAGTGAACCGCTTTGAAAAAATAAACTAATGTTTATTTAGACGGCCTATGCACTGCTGATTGCGAAATATAGGACAATAAGTTTGTCGGTCGTCGTCACCGAGGCAAGCCCAAGAAACACTGGCGTGACGATTTGGACTCACTCGTTCTTGACTGATCGGCCAGAGAAGGCAAAACACCGAGAGAGTTGAAAAGGTATGGGGAGGCCTTTGCCCAGCAGTGGGAAAGAGTAATCTAAACAAAAAGAGTGGCAACACTAGCACAGTAAACATCGCCTACGTAATTTAAATTAAATAAATAAACAACCAATAGTTTAAATGGTGAATATTATACAAAACTAAACTGCAAATATAAGACTGCATAAGTGACAGTGTGAGTGACTTTTAAAACTAAGTAACAACCCATATAAATTGGTGTTAAGTAAAAACTGCCTTTCTCCTCGAAATGGTGAATTTGAGCAATAAGTGACTTATCAGTGCAATGAAATTTATGGAAACTTTATTTAAAACTAATATCAACAACTCAGTGTGACAAAATTGGACCAAACAGTGAAATTAATCAAAGATAAATGATTGGCAAGCCGTTGCTAGAAAATTTGTTGTTTGAAAAGTGACCTCTGTACCCTTACTAACGCCTCCAGTGGCGAATAGATCAATTACATTGAATTTGAGTGACATTAATTCTGGGGTTGCAGTTGTGAAAAATAAACAGAATATAACTGAACTGTAAACAACACCATCTAGTGGTAAAAGGGCCATTTACATGACATTAATTCTGGGGTTGCAGATGTAAAAAAATTGTCATAATTGTGTGAAACTGTAAACAACGCCATCTAGCTGCGAGTAGCGTAAAAAAGTGACGCTGGTGAACTTTGATCGATTGATTGGTGAGTCCAATATATTGTTCTGCTTTATCGACATTGCTTCCTCTACTTGTGTCAACAGCATCTAGCGGCAAGCAGACAAGCTATTACATACTAGAGACTAGTGGCGACCAGACAAGTCCGTTTTGCTCCGCACTTCAACAGCACTGTAGAATGAATTTCCTAGATAACATCACATTTAGACGTAACCGTTCAAAGTCAGAAACAAATACAACTGATACAGCTGAGGAAACTTCATTGACGAACTCACCGATAGATGGCACCACAACCAGCATACCTGATATTTCTGATGACGAAGATGACCAAATTACCAAATTAAAACAGCAGTTAGAACAATTAACTCTGGAACTCAATAGTGCTCACAACGAAATAGAATCCTTAACTTTAGCAAACACGAACCTCAACCACCTTAACCAGGAGCTACAGAAGCAGAATGCACTGTATAAAACAGTGGCATGCTCCCCTGCTAAATTAAAGCTACAAACACCAAAAAATAAGAAAAAGTCTACAAAAATAAATCAGTGTGTGACAAAAAACAAAGAAAAGCTTAGTGAATGTGAAGGATTTACCACTAGAGCCAATAAATCCACATCACCAACCTGTTTTCAAATTAATCAACAGTTGGATAATTCGATCACAGATGGCGTTACAAGTACTGACAATAATAAAAGAAAGACTGAGGCACAATTTACACAATTAAACTATAAGAGTAAACCTAACGACACGAGAACGAGTAAATTATGTATTTTAAGTAGCAATAAAAATAATAAAATGTTGGAAATAGCAGAAGATATATTCCCTAACTATAGAATTTGCCACTACCTGACACCCAACTGTGGTGTTGAGTACCTTATCTCTGACTTGGATATCAAATTAAAGGACTACGATATGAATGACTACTGCTTGATATTTGTCGGGGAAGAAGATTTTCGTCGGACAAAGAACTATGTTGAAATAATTATCAGCATTCGTGGAACTTTGTCCAAATTGAAACACACAAATATTATATTATGTGCCCCTACATTCAAACTAAACGATTACTCTGCAGTGTTCAATTCGAGAATTGAAACCTTTAACAGTTTAATGTATTTGGATGCTTGTTCATATAATTATGCGTACTTGTTTGACTCTAATTACTATCTTGATTATGATTTTAATATGTTTACTAAGACTAGTTGCTCTGTAAATAATCGCGGTATGGCCAATATATTGCATAATTTGGGTTTAATGATAAATGAACTTACTCTGTATAATGACTTAAATTCTTGTAATTCTTCTGATAAAGTGACAGATTTATCTCACACTGTACCAAGTAATGTTACTGACGAAAACGAGCCGTTTTTTCTCTAATAGATATATCAACATATTGCATCAAAATATAGCAGGTTTGATAAATAAAGCAGATGATCTGTTGGTATGTCTAGAGGAGCTATCGAATAAAAAGACGAATGTTGATGTCTTATGTATTACGGAGCACTTTATCATGGAAGGGTATCAACATTTTTTATTTTTACCTAACTATAATTTGGCTGCACATTACTGTAGAATAGAACAAAAAAGGGGTGGTGCATGTATTCTTGTTAAAAATGGACTACAATGCAAAGAATTTCCAAAAGTAGCAAAGTTATCAACTCCGGGCGTATTTGAGTGCTGTGGCGTTGACTTGACTAGTTATAAGATAATTATTGTGTGTATATATAGAGTTCCGAACTCTAATAATTTAAATTATTGTTTTGACAAACTTGAACTGCTCTTGCAGGACATTTTACGAACATCATGTAAGAAAATTGTCATCTGCGGGGACTTTAACATTGATGTACTCAAGCAAAATAGTGCAACTAATTACTTTGAATGTCTTTTGATGAGGTACAATCTGAAACTTGCTTTGAAGCAACCAACTCGCATGGCCAGTTTATCGTGCATCGACAACTTTGCGCATAACTTTAATGCATGTAAGACTGAAGTAAAAATATGTTGTATTAAGTATTGGTACGCAACTAGAAGAGACTATAGTACGGAAAATATTGTAAAATTTAAAAACTATCTGATGGATCTTACCTTTTCAGAACTATATGACACAGATGACCCAAATGTTGCTTATAATTATTTCATTGAGATTTTCAAACTATTATACGATCTGTGCTTTCCATTAAAAGTAGTTAAAATAAATACAATAAGAAGAACTAAGTGGTTGTCAAAAGGGATCAAACTCTGCAGTAAAAATAAAAGGAAACTTTTATGGCAGTTTAGACTTAATCGTAACAACATTAATAAAACTAAATTATATAATTATTCTAAAATTTACAAAAAAATTATCCAGTTAACACAAAAAGCAAAAAACAGTTACAACATAAAAACATCTAAAAACAAATCGAAAACTGCGTGGCAAATTATCAATCGTGCAAAGTATAACGTACCTAAATCTAACATAAATAAAATTAAAAAGGGTGGTTGCGTCATATCTCATCACAAGGCTATTGCAGAAGCGTTTAATGATTTTTTTATTGATAAAATACAGCCAAAACTGGATGTCGACTGCAGACCTACGGCGTCTGCATTAGATATCAATAACAAAACTATGTTTATGGCCCCTAGTATACCGGGCGATGTCAAAAAAATAATCATGTCCTTAAATAATACAAGCAGTGTGGGATGTGACGGGATTGCTACTCATATACTAAAACATGTTGCGGATGAAATCTGCGGTCACTTGAGCCATGTTATTAATCTCAGCATTAGTGCGGGCGTGTACCCTGATGCTCTAAAAGTGTCTATCGTCAAGCCACTATTTAAGAAAGAAGATAGGGAGTTAATGGAGAACTATCGGCCGATATCATTAATTCCTATAATTTCTAAAATATTTGAAAAATTTATTTACAAGGAACTGAGTTCATTTATAGAAAAACATAATATTATATGCGAGGAGCAGAAAGGATTTAGAATAGGAAAAACCATTAATATGGCCATTTATGATTTTTTATATAATGTTACATTTAACGTGGATAAGAGGAATCCGGTCTGTGGCGTTTTTTGTGACATGACGCAGGCCTTTGACTATGTGCATCATGGTGCACTCTTAAATAAACTGGAGGCATATGGAATTAGAGGAAACGTCAACAATTTAATAAAATCTTACTTGCATAATAGAACTCAGTTAACAAATATAAACCAAATTAATATGAAAAGTAAACATGACATTGTATATAATTCTTCAGAACGTATAGTTTCATTTGGTGTGCCACAGGGGAGTGTTCTAGGGCCTCCTTTGTTCATATTATACATTAATGATCTTCCGAAAGGCATCCCTCAACCTCTGACACTATTTGCCGATGATAGCACCATAACGATACCTTGCAAAAGTGTTGATACTTATGAAAGTGACATAAATGATTCTATAAATCTAATGGTAAAATGGCTAGACGACAATAACTTAAAAATGAACCTGACTAAAACTAAATTAATACATTTTAGTCAACGGATCAATAGTAAAAGTAATTTGAATATACACTACGATGACCAGCCTATAGAAGAGGTAGACACAACAAAATTTTTAGGACTACACATTGACAAAAAACTGAACTGGAAAGCCCATATCGAAATCTTGTGCAAGAAAATTAATAAATCTGCCTATGCCCTGCACACTTTGTCGTCTATAATAAGTGTGCAGGCATTACTTACAGCCTACTATGGTTTAGCAGAATCGCATCTACGCTATGGTGTCATTTTTTGGGGCAACTCGACGGAAAAAGACACGGTGTTTAAGGCTCAAAAGAGATGCATTCGTTCAATATTTAAAATTAAACCTACTGATAGTTGCGTGCCATACTTTAAAAAATATAAAATACTTACTTTACCATGTCTGTACATTTTAGAGGTAGCTGTTTTTGTCAAAACAAATGCACACCTATTTAAGCGACTAGATGAAGTAGTCCCACGTAATAGGCGCGACAACAGCAAGGTATGCTCACAAACTGCGAGAACAGCACTCATGAGGAAAAGTGTTTTCTGCATGGCTCCTAGCGTATTCAATAAATTACCCAAAAGTTGGAGAGAACTGCCCTTGTCACTTTTTAAACATAAGCTGAGAAGTTTTTTAGTTACTAAAGTGTATTATAATGTTATAGATTTTCTAAATGAAAAGGACTTTTCTACTCCGACTTCAGATACATTTAGAAATACATAGTTAAAAATAACAATTAGATAATGTGATTTTTTTAAATAATTGACTCTTGAATGATTCTATTTGACTGCATAATATTCTGGACATAATTTAATTTCTATTTGACTATAATAATACTTACCTACTATAATATCTTGACATCAATTATTATTTTAGTTCTTTTGTATTTTGAAATGAATTTATTAGATTATTTATTAGATGATTATTTATTAAGAATGAATTTGAATAACTTTTTTTGATACCTTTATAATTTGTACGCCGTTATTGGCAAAACATGGACGCTCACAACATATATTTACTCAATACCTTGCATGTCTGATTAATCAGTGTATGTAAACGCATGTTTGACAAATAAATGATTCTTATTCTTATTCTTATTCTTATTCTAAAGAAAAGTTTGTCCCAACCTAACACAATAACCCAACCGTACTATACACAATTTTGTAGAATAAGTAATATAATGTGTCTTTGACGGATCAAACTAATTTTTATTATGCCTACCGAGATCCTGGGCATTCTATATCCAACCGCCAGATATTCATCATCATCTGCCTAGCCTTTACCCAACTATGTTGGGTTCGGCTTCCAGTCCAACCGCCAGATATTTGAAAACCAAATTAACAATAATAAAATGATGTAGTAAATTAAAATACTTTAAAATTGTGAATTGCGAGCGTATTCTTAATTTAAATTTTGAAACAAAAAAATCGACGCGTATTTAGCCATAGGTTCTGTCCGTGCTTCAGTTAAATTGAAAATTGATCCATTTTCTGATTTTTCTTTGTTTGAACTGTGAGACTTATTTCTTGCCAAATTTCACGCTGCTAGTTCAACGGAAAGAAAGATAATCATCAAAATGATTACATAGAAGCAAGTTTTTATTTTATTTTATTATTTATAAATCTCCTTCTCTTGAAGTCAACCAAAAGCATCGAATAATTACTAAATGAAATTATTAAAAAAAGATAAAATTAAATGATTAATTATTATTCGAAATTATACCAAGAATTCAGTGTCAACTCTTTTTTTTTCTAAACTCGATTTCATTGCGAGTATCGATTAGGCTGAATGCCACTTTTTAATCGTAATGATAGAACTTGGGTTTACGGTCAGCACTAAGAAGTGTCATTTTGCAAAACGTGCAACATAGTTTTTTAGTAATATTTGTCAAGACTTTGATCGTGTTTTTTTATGAAATTATGTATGAATAATAGCAAAAATAAGAACGCAGATAGAATGTTACTGTATTTATTTTTCCTTTTCGAGTTTTTTAGCAAACGAGAAACTTGTCTATGTACATTATTTCCAGCGCATCTAAGTTACCTATTTTTTGGAAGGGTGCCGTAATATGTATTTTACACATATTTGGCAATGAACTGACGCCGTTTTACGAACCTCAACACGGTATTGAAGATATTTAACACAAAGTTATCGTGTGAAACAGCTGCCGTGACATATTTATCATTATAAAATCGAATGCTGAATGTTCACGAAAATTCTTGAATTTCATGACAATTCGCATCACCCCCCCCGATTCAGCTGATGTGTCATGTGTCAAAATCTTGTCGAGCACATCTTTATGCAATTTCAATAAGGGGTGTTATGCTAAAGCGGCTGCAAAAAAGTTGGATTGTTTTGTTCATTAGCGTGTACCGGTTGTCAGGGCCAGTCATGCGCCAATGTTGAATCACCATTATAAGAGTATTCTTACGATATCTGTAAGCAGCTGGTTTTTGATGCATGATCGTTCTTAGAAACATTTACTTGTACCCAGTCCCAGCAGGAAGAAGATGAAGAAAAATACTTACAGTTACATTTCGTTTGAAGTTCCATTCGATAATTAGGTATCCCCTATTGAGGAAAATTATTCGTCTGATTGATTAAATTATTCGTCGTCGTGGTGGTTTCATCATTTCCAATGGGTAGGTACAATTTTTTGTTTGATACAATATTTTTTAATTAACTTTCTCATAAAATACATACTTAAACAAATATAGTTTTTTAATTAAAGAGGACCAAAATTGATTGTGGAATAGGCTTATTGGGGTAACCACGTTAAAAAAAACGCGCCAGTACAGACGCCAGCCAGTAATAGATTTTCAAGTTTATAGCTAAATCATTAGGTTCAAGGTTGATTGGGAAAATTTGACCGTTTCCGGTAATTTGATTCCAGTGCTTGCAAACTGTCAAATTTTTCCAAATGATTTTTCGAATGAAAAAATTGACAGTTTGTAGAAACTTGATGCGCTGGCGACTCTACAATACACTACCTCACCGGTAGTGGCGTGGAAACGCTTGCATATTACGAAGTACACGACTTTCGATATAATATTATCTATCTCAGAAATGGCGATTCTAATTTTTATAGATAATCTATTTATAGATAATGATGAATTTTTAAATGACTTATTTTTATTTCTTATGATAAAATTTACCGTTTGGCTGAAAACTGCATAAATCCTTTTTGAATATATTTTTCTATTGGAATATTTTTATATGAAGCGTGGCCTATCTATCTTTCGCCATTTTAGTTTATTTTAAAAACAGCGGCCGCGCATAAAACCTGTTTTAATTAAAAGACGGCATCAATACAAAACAAGTTTTGTATGGGACATATTCTTTAAAACCGTCGGCGTCGTCGTCCACTATTTGTTCAGGGCAGCGCTGTGACACTACCGTCAAAGTTGTAGCCGTATTCATAGAACGGAACGTAAAAATCTATTGCGTAAAGATTAGCTGACTCGTCGGCAGATGTCGCTTGAGCTCTAAATTTTCAGTCTTTGGTGGTGATAAGATTATTTTGCCAGCGAGAAACCACATTTTCGAGGTAAAGAAACCTTATTTTATAAAAAAAATACCGTGTTTTGTGATCTGTTACTTATTGTTTGTATCATATTTGTGTTGTAAGCTTTTAATAAAAAGGTGAGTAGCGAAAAATAACATACTACAGTACGAAGTTGTCAAATACGTAAGTGGGTTCCGAATTTGAATTTAATTTAATTTCGTACTACGTCAAGGTCTTCTCTTGTTTCTTATGGTCACGTTAATTATAAGACAAGTTAATTTCTTCACTTCATTAGATCGTAGTGATGGATATAGCTATGAAGCTCATGTTATGTAACTTCGCTATTGATCACTGCGGGCATAACCTCTTACATGTCAAATATATTTCACCAAATTATCCTGTTCGAATAAAATGGATATAGTATGCCTACCGGTTAGATATTATGATGTTTATACCTTTTTTATGCTATGATTGAAGAAACACTAGAATATGACACATTCATAGAACCCCGTATTTAAATATTTTTTCTCAAATATGTACCTATATCTAAAAATTCATATAATTGACTTCACATCAACCTTCTCTCATTAAGAGAACTGAATAAATGTATCGTGATGGATATTATTATAAATGTTACTTATTGTATAACTGGGCGTGGACTTATGAAAATAATACAGACATTATTTTGTTTTTTTTATTTAAACCATTAAGGTTGTATGTAATAGATATTTCATAAACCGTATAAGGAAAGTACATAGCTACAGCCAATATTAATCGGCTACTTACTACTTATCTCTCAGATAATTGTTAGGAAATTCACCGACATACTTTGTCAGTAATCAGATCTGGACAATCAATGTTTATAGAGTGACCAATAATGTTTACAAATGATGGATAAAACTGTTCATTCAGTTATTCACTCGGTAAAAACACTAAAACAAAATAATAAGCATGGCATGAGGTTATTATGGCATTGTTTAAAGTTCACACACAATGATCTAAGCCATGGTTACTTGTTAATGTCATTTAGCAAGCAGCAATGACCCTAACTGGTTTTGTTCTTTGTAAAGTATTGTATGATCTCCTAATGTCAATCTTCCTCATCTCTCTCCCACTTGGTCCCTTGGACTCTCTAGTCTATATTCCAAGTTTTACTTATGACATAATTTGTGTGTAATATTATATTTGTGTACGTACATACATTCAATAACTATTTTGAGTTTAATTTAAATATAAACCATAAAGATAATTGCCGTGGACTCCCTCGTTGGTCGAGTGGTTGCAAGCCCGACTGAGCATGAGGTCCCAGGTTCGATTCCCATGTCTGGAAAAGTGTTAGCGGGTATTTCCATCAGAAATTTTCTCAGTAGCAGCCACGGAGTTTGGGTTTGTTTGTGCCTGGTTGATGGCAAAAGGCCCGCCCCTTATTACATGGGACTTAAACATAACTAGCGAAATGTGGGTGTACTGTAATTGGGTACACCTCTGCCTAACCCTTCGTGAATTACAGGTGTGATGTTATGTTATAATTGCCGTAAAGTTCAAATACCTTGTGCTAGAAAATAGCAATAAAAATAGGTATAGAAATGGGTGTGTCTCTTATCTATTAATGTGAAGTATTGCTTGGGTTATGTGATTTGTAATTCTCGTAATTGGGCCATTATGATTGTTTGTCTATTTAGTGAATTGTAAAATACTCTTCTTTCTAAAAACGCATAACAAGTTCATAATAATATTCATTTTTAAGAAAATTGTTGTTTCTGAAAAATCTATTAAGTATAAACAATATTCTTAAATGATGCTATAATGTACCTATTGTGTATGTTTGAAACACAATTTCCTTGTTATAAAACATGTTTGTTGAGGTAATAAAGGATGTTTTATCACTATGTGTCCGTGATCGGATTGTATTCCTCATGCATAGTATATCTGTGGACTGCTGTAAAATCTTGCACAACTTTGACACAATCATTAATGATTCACTCCATTCTATATCAATTAATGAACCTAGTTATTAACACATCCATGACAGTTGTTGTCGGGTTCTTCTATATAGTCTTAAGTTGCGAATATCTTTACTTGCGCGATGCAGGATTTAGATGTTTAGTTGGTTCTCTGCGTCATAGATGGCGCTGTAGTACTTTTTGTTCAATGTTGCTGAAGTACTTTTATGTAGTGCCGCTACAGATTACTTGTGAACTTTGATTACTAATGGCCGACCCTCTTTTATTTTCACAGCAACATGGCAAATCTCCTGCTCCGCCGTGCGGTGCTCGACGCGATCCGTGTGCCGGTGTGCGCCCGTGCCTCCTCATCCGTCGGAGAACTTTCCAAGGTAACGATAACTAACCACGACAACTAATGTCTTCATCATTTACTGCATCTGCCTATCCTATCCGGTCCAGTCAAACCGGAAGCAGCAATACAATACAATGGAGCAACAGCCTATCTGACCCTCACAAACCAATTACAGGGTAATACAATACCCCCTTGGTAACACTGATTGTTAGATTTCCGGGCTTCGGGCTACCTATAACCATTAACAAAGTTCTACAGATGCCAGCCTGAACTTCAGTTTACCATGGTTTCCGAGGAATTATGTATAATGGGTAGTTACCCTTTTGACGGACTGTTTTCGGCAAGACTTAACCTTCGATCGACCCTTGCGTCTGTTATTATTTAGCAACGCGTCCAGAAGCAGCCGGGGGCGTCTACAGGTATCGTGATGCGAACTTTTTCAAGACAATTAAGACAGCTTCTGTCACAACCTAACTGCGACGAAACAAAAACTTAAAAAAAAAGTTTTTGAACTTAACCATAATTCATTGTACTAAATACTCTCCCTTTATCAGGACGTTATGTATATTCATTGTATAGAAAGTATGGAAACTGTAATGTTGTTAATCGACTTAAAATTTAATGTAATTACAGATCGGCAACCGCGAGTGGGTCGGCTACGGCTTCAACGGCCAGCCCAACTACATGGACAGGCCCGACTTCCCCATGCCCGCTATCCGCTTCCGTGGGGAAACACCTGACGTAAAGGTAATCGGCGCTATTATTGTAATTCTTAATTGACTGGTAGTTATCTCTGAATGCAGTACCAATAGACCTGTGATAGATGAAGGACGCCGGCTTGTATCAAGCTTATTTTAAATTCATTTATTTTTTCCTTTATTTTATGTTCAATAATGTTTATGTAGGTTCATAAAGGTTTGCAAGTTTATACTTTACCATATTTTATTTAATACAAGAGCCTGGAACCTTGGAATTTTGTATAATATAACTAGCAAGATGAGGGTGGCTCTGACTCCTTCGAGAAATATGAGTGGAGTTATTTAAAGGATGTATATTGTAAACAGTAGAAAATAAATTGTTATTCTATTGATAGTCAGTTTGGTATTAACTAGTTGCAACTGACATAAATTAACTAACGACACCTACCATCCCCAGGTCCTCCGCGAGAAGGAAAAGGGAGATTGGCGCAAGCTGACCCTGGAGGAGAAGAAAGCCTTGTACCGCGCCTCCTTCTGCCAGACCTTCGCCGAGTTCCAGGCGCCCACGGGCGAGTGGAAGGGCGTGCTCGGCTGGTCTCTCGCCATCGCCTCCCTCGCCGTCTGGATTTACATGGCCATGAAGATCTTTGGTAAGAACTAATTGTTTAAACAAAAGTAGCTTCTTCATACTCATTCATAGACAGTCATCACGGGTATTGACGTACAGGGATCGTAGCCATCTTGTTTTTTCCTAATTTATTGATAGTTTATGGTAATATGAAGATAGTTCTATGCATTTCACAAAACAATAACACGAATGTTTACCAACAAGGTCCCCCGTCATCATCCTATGAGCTCCAAATTATCATTGAAGCTCTTTCAGTAGCTCGAAAGTTACAACAAGTCTTACCAAAGGGTGTTGAGTTATCTATTAGCTGTATTGTGGAGATCAGATAAGCGGTGTTATTATGATTCATGCTCAATTCATAGGAATAGCTGGACTGGTAATTAACTGCATAAATTTACTACTGGCACTTTTTCTATAAACAAAATATTGCCCCCTCTTACATACGGGTCAAAATGTTCTATTCAGGATATATCTGCGTATCTTATTATTTTAACAAGTTGTTGACATTCGTCCTCAGTATACAGCCCCCTGCCCGACTCTCTAAGCGACGAGAACCAGAAGGCGCAGCTGAAGCGCATGCTGGACCTCAAGATGAACCCCGTGGACGGCCTGGCCTCCAAGTGGGACTACGAGAACAACCGCTGGAAGTAAACTGGCTGACGGTACGTACATTACATGCCACGCAGCTCGCCCGTGCTTGAAATTTTAATACTTAGAGGGCAGGCAAGACTGATAATATCCCGTATCTAGTGTTAATTATAATGTTAGTGACCATGACAGTTTAAAAACTTATATGTTTGGAAAAGGTAGGCAGATGATGAGGAAATCTTCGATATATGTAAGGTTCACCAGAGAAACAAAAGTGGTTTAAAAAAATATCTTTATTCGTTTTTTTTTTTAATAGTAAACCAACAAACGACCAATCTCACCCATTGACATTATCTATTTAACATTAGGGATTTCCCATTGCTAAACTATTGGATTTGATAAACTTAGATTAAGTAATTAGAAACCAAATGAACAGCTTCGTTGGTATAATGGTTGCAAGCCCGACTGCAGAGTATGAGGTCCAGGGTTCGATTCCCAGATCTGGCATAGTGTTATTGGATTTTTCCATCAGGTATTTCTCAGTAGCAGCCAGCAGCAGCAGCAGTATTTAGTGTAGTAGTAGTTAAGGTTTGTGCCCGGTTGATCGCAATAGGCTCGCCCCTATTACATGGAACTTAAACTTAACTGCCTAATCCTTCAGGGATTACAGACATGTTATGTTCATAATCTGTTATTTCTGAAGATCAACATGTATATTTTCTAATGTAATATTTTATATTTCCAGGTAACAGTAGGAGGGTGGTCTGCCTGCAGGACGCTGTTACTCCGGGCCTAGAATAGACAATTGTAATATAAGTGATAATATCTGTGTAAGATAAAGAAGCAATTCCACACAACTCTTGTCTTTTATTATTAAATAACGCTAACATACTCCTCGCATTGAGTCGTGCTACGGCAAGCACAACACACAGTAGCTAGAGGTTAAACTACTGAAAGGTTTCCTAACCAGTGAAGTCATATCCAGTCAGCCAGTCCAGTAGCTGTAGCCGGCAAGACAACAGGGCTGCGTCCCCGTGGTGTCCCTTAACGTGGTGGCCTGTCGTGTGTTCAAAACCAAAGCATTTATTTCAAGTAGGCCAGTTACAGAGACTTGAATTGTTGAAACAAAGTCACCAATAAAAAAGCTACAGTCTCAAGGCATAATAACTGTGAAAGTACTGTAGTTGTCCATTTCAAAGCACACATCTCTATGGAGAAGAACTGGACTTCATGGACACTTAAATCAGAATATTGTGGGACTATCGTGTGTGAAAGAGACAGCGTTACAGAACGTATTCATCCATCTCTTTCCACATAGTCTTTAACCATAGAGGGTGCTGCGCCGATCCCAGTAAAATAAAATTGGGATAAAGGCAGAAGATGACGAGCAAGATTCCGGGGCCCAGGCGTTATTTATTTCCTGATTAACAAAATGTGGGAGCGAGTGGTATGTACTTTTTACACAGGCATACCTGCCAGCTTGGTTCGTCTTGAAAGCCGGCCATAGACGATAGGTTATGCATGTGCAGTATTGCCTGTACAGCAAACTTGAGTCATGCATGAACGTGGGTAGGAAAAAACTGTAAATTTATCCCTGTACATGTAACTTTTTTTTTTTTCGCCTGGCAACCTTCTGAAGGCGACTGGTCTTGGGGATAAGAACGGGGAGTGTGGGATTTTTACCGCACTAAAACCACCCCGGTGGTCACCATCCGCACACGGGAGGAGACACCGTTTCCTCTTAAATGACCAGTCCGCAGCCCCCTCTGTGCAACGCCTGTTAAGGCACATCCCTGGGTGAACATGTAATGCGCTGTGCGACTGCGCAGGCATCTGTGTGGCACATGCCCAGCTCTCAGTTGTTTTTATTTTTATAACAAGTAATAAACTTGCTAAAGCAAAAATATCGTCGTGTATTGCCGGTGATGCACAACCAAAAAGCTGAGCTGAGCTGAGCTTGCAAATAAGCCAACCGACAGGCTTGCAGTTTCGTGTGATGTGCCTCAGGTTGGCTGGACAAATCTTCAAAATAGCTTGCATTTAACTAGGTCAATAGGTCACTTTATGTGACGGCTAAACACCCTTATTTCAGAATTTGTGACGCTACAGAATCTTAGATAATCGATCGAGAACGTGTCCAGCCATCTTGAAAAACCACTTTTCGCCGGTCTCTCAATCTCGGTAACGGAAGTGATTTTGACGACTTTTTGCATATCAACGGGCGTCACATAAATTTGTGACGGGCACCGAGCTAAAAGTTTTGTGATAAGTACAGTGGTTTAGTAGAAAAATGCAAAAATCTGTGTCCAGCCATCTTGAATTTACGTAAAAGACTTATGGCTGGCACTTCCGAATCTCAATAACGGGGGCGTTTTCGAATATGGTTCCTTTACTAATACTTGGTGACGCAATGTGTGACAGTAATAACGTTTGATTTATGGCGTCACATGTAAGGGTTTACGAGAAATCAATAAAAACTTAATTTCCAGCCAACCTGAGTTCAAGATGGCTGGACACCTGTATCTCCACTGCCTGATGATCTACGACCTTCGAAATGTGTTCAAAATGTTGTGACGGGGACGATAATGATAACCTGAAATTGTGACGGAGAAACTTTGCGTAGTTTCAAAGATATTGACCATTTAAATTTTGCCATACAAACATCCATTAATATTGTGAGGTGACCATAATTTTACATAAATAAAGGATTTCTTTTTAATCGATTAATTGGCCGGTAGCATCCACGCCTGCTTTGTATTTGATTTCCCTGTGGGAATAAAAGGTTTTCCTGCAATGAAAAGAGTAAGTATGTGTTAATTCAAAATAATAATTGACCACCAGCGCTGCAAGAGAGAGCCCACTTGTATTTCGCGTTTAGTTCATTATCTTATGTAACTGAAAATGAGAACTAAACTCGACAGCCGGCAGTGTATGTACTTTTAGAAGTGTTATCACTAATCAGAGTACTAGTAACTATTAATTAATCTGCGGTAAGACAACCTAATTTATAAGATTTAAGATTCGACCAGTTGTCCTAGTAGTACCAAATTTAAGCAATAGATGGCGACACCAACATCAGATATCATGGCAGTATAGTTTGTCCTCCGACATTTTCGTGGTAGCCCGCGAAATTCAATTTTTCTTGAGTTTTTTGCAGTTATTTTTTTCGTCCGCGGAAACAAATAACTTATAGATATGTATGATGATTCTTATGGTTATAATTATGTAAATACATACTTGTTATTGTCGCCTATTGGATATAAAGTTGAAAATCTATTGAAGATTACATAGCGTTTTCGTTCGTTCCGGTTGCTAACGCTCAGTAGTCTTTAATAGATTTTCAACTTTATGCTCTTAGGTATAAAGTTGAAAATCTATTGGAGATTACTAAGCGTTCACGTTTATCGTTTGCAACTTGGCTAGGGGGCAATTTACACGCGTGATCGCCCGCCGCCGCGCCCGCACCCGCCGTCGTCCGGTACGCGGCCTTAGGACAAACAACGTTGTGGTACAAGGCGAGGGTTACGGAAGTGCAAATGCGAGTTGATCATCGTCATTTTCGCCATTTGAAACGCCGTATAAGTACAAATAAATAAATGTGATTTTATTTACAGCAAACATTATTTTTTCATTTAAATACCTTCAGAGCATTAGTTTAGTTCTCCTGACATAATATATACCTACTAAAAAGAATAGATATCTGCACGTAAATAATCAATAACATTTAAAAATTACACCCCACCCCTTCCTCACTTCTACATTCTTGTCTTCTATTGATTTAAATATCTACAGTTGTTCGTATTAGCATCACCAATACATGGATTTTCGTCCATTAAAGAAAACACCTTAAAATATACTTGTCCTACATAAAACCTACAATATTGGTTACCCTACTGCAGTGTTTGTATGGGGAAATTTAAATGATCAATATCTTTGAAACTACGCAAAGTTTCTCCGTCACAATTTCAGGTTATCATTATCGTCCCCGTCACAACATTTTGAACACATTTCGAAGGTCGTAGATCATCAGGCAGTGGAGATACAGGTGTCCAGCCATCTTGAACTCAGGTTGGCTGGACATTAAGTTTTTATTAATTTCTCGTAAACCCTTACATGTGACGCCATAAATCAAACGTTATTACTGTCACACATTGCGTCACCAAGTATTAGTAAAGGAACCATATTCGAAAACGCCCCCGTTATTGAGATTCGGAAGTGCCAGCCATAAGTCTTTTACGTAAATTCAAGATGGCTGGACACAGATTTTTGCATTTTTCTACTAAACCACTGTACTTATCACAAAACTTTTAGCTCGGTGCCCGTCACAAATTTATGTGACGCCCGTTGATATGCAAAAAGTCGTCAAAATCACTTCCGTTACCGAGATTGAGAGACCGGCGAAAAGTGGTTTTTCAAGATGGCTGGACACGTTCTCGATCGATTATCTAAGATTCTGTAGCGTCACAAATTCTGAAATAAGGGTGTTTAGCCGTCACATAAAGTGACCTATTGACCTAGTTAAATGCAAGCTATTTTGAAGATTTGTCCAGCCAACCTGAGGCACATTTTCGTGTGTCGTGTGTGTCCTTTATGGAAGTCTGTTTACATGCACATTTAAAACTGTCGTGCATAGGTGACCTATCATCAATGGCCGGAGATGAGACAAGAGGAGAGGAGATGTGTTGTAAACCACCAATAGAGTTTCTTTATACTTCTCGTCTCCGCTTAGCTTTAGTGAAAACGGTTGAGAAGAGAGGAGAGATGTCTCATATTTGTTTAGGTCAGCCTTCGCACTCGGCGGCAGCGTCGTCTAACGTCTCTGCGCTGGTGGAGTCCCGGGCTTAAGGTTACGCTTGCGAACGGAAGCACCACATTTAAAAAAAAAATATTTTTGACATAGAGGTTTAGAGGTAGCGTTTTCTGAGTAAATTGCGTAAGGTACATTACGCTAGCGGTTTGGCCCCATGTTTGTAGATTAGTAGGTATTCAGAGAGTTTTTGACATACATAATAATTTAAGTAAGTATAGGTACTCCAGACTCCACTTTAAAATTGTTTCACTGACCAAAGGCATAATTGGGAAACAGGGATTGTTTTATAATTAAACTAGCGACCCGCCCCGGCTTCGCACGGGTGCATGTAATATACATATAAACCTTCCTCTTGAATCACTCTATCTATTAAAAAAAACCGCATCGAAATCCGTTGTGTAGTTTTAAATATTTAAGCATACATAGGGATATAGGGACAGAGAAAGCGACTTTGTTTTATACTATGTAGTGATTGTTATATTCCTCGCTAGAGAGCTCCGATAAATAAACGCGTCCGATCGCTGCTAAATTCAAAGTGCTATAGGGAGAATCGCTTTTTTTTTTTTTTTTTTTTTTTTTTTTTTTTTTTTTTTTTTTTTTTTTTTTGTATGGCCTCTCGCAGCGCAACAACTCGCTAAGGTTGAAGCTGCTTAACCGGACAATAGCTGCTTAACCGGACAATGGAGAATCGCGGCCTCCGACGCGCTATTTATAGGCACGCTAATGCCGTATTGGTTAAAATCGCTTCGGAAATTAGCCATTATTTGGCGTAAAAAGTAAATGACAAAAACATGTTATTGTGGGATATCCATAAGAGATAGACATATACCATCGCGGAGTTTTCTGTAGACCTTTTTAATGTGTACAATACTTAGTACATTATTTTGATAAATCTCGTAGGGTTCAGCCTGCGTTTGCAATGTAAGCGGAAAAAAATGAAATTATTTACGACTTCACAATAGAAATCTTAAAATTATCAGTGGTTCTCTAATATATTAAGCATGTTATTATACATATAAACCTTCCTCTTGAATCACTCTATCTATTAAAAAAAACCGCATCAAAATCCGTTGCGTAGTTTTAAAGATTTAAGCGGTCAAAGGGAAATAGGGACAGAAAAGCGACTTTGTTTTATAATATGTAGTGATAAAACGTCTTAATGCGATACCGGTTACAAGTACCGCCTAATAAAGCTGTCTGCTAAGAAACTCCTAAGGATCTTCTTAGTTTAGGAGCCAGGGCTCAAATTTTGTATTGACTGTACTTTACCCATCTCTCGCACACTATTTCTGTTTGCTAATATTTCTGTCCCCTAGTGACTACTATGTGTATACTTTGTGTCAAACTTGTATTTTGCTAATACAGACTTTTCCTTTATTTGTTTTCAAACATATTCGTTACATTTTAAAACAATATAAAACTAGGAAAAAAAGTAGCCAACCAGCATCGGGAACAGGGTCCGAACTACCGGTGGTCAGGGCTCTTGAGAGAGGAACCTCCTAACAATACGCGCCGTGTCACGAAGTACCAGGGCTGTAGCTAGAGTCGAATTTGAGGTAGGGCAGCATTGGTAACAGGTAGGGCGCAAGTAAAATATTTATCATAATTGATCTACGCTTGAAGCACGGGCTCGTAAATCAATCACCTTATCACCATGTTTATCACTGATCTCTAGGTCAGTGATGAACATTCAATAGATATTCGTAGACAAATAATTTCTGGGACAGAACATGAGCATGGATCTAAGAACTATTAAATCCTCAATGATGAAGAACAGGGTTGAACTTCCCAGATTTGGATGTAGAGATCCACGTCTGAGTGAGAGTGAGGTAATAATTAATTGTTGGGTGGGGTGATACGAGTAAATAGATACGACCAAAAATACCATTTAGATCATATTGTTTCTGCAAACTTATTACAATAATTAACAAAATAATAAAAATATTTAAAACAGCTGAATTCTACGATTAGCCATGTCATTAAAAATGCGAAGAACTTCGTTCAGATCAACTGATTTTGTTATTTTTTTTTGAGGCCTGTTGATTGTAGGTAGTTAAAGTTGAAAACGTAGATTCGCACACTGCAGTGCTACATCCTATGGTCGCCACAGATGCAAAAAGTTCATATGTATCTTTGAAAGCCTCTCGTTGCCTGTACAAAACTTACAATGTATTTTCCATTTTATTATTTCCATACGCTTCATGTAATGGCGCTTCAAATGCCATCTATACACAGAACAAAGAATTATTATAATATGAAATGAATGTCACAAACTGTGGTATGTTCGGAAAAGTTGAGATACATATCGCTACATTTTTTTTATCTCTAACTATGAACAAACAATTTAATTATAATAATGTATCTTAGTTTTTGGTATTTTTAAGGTAGGGCATTATGATTTCAAGGGCATTGCCCCACAATGCCCCCCCCCTAGCTACGGCCGTGCGAAGTACCTAATACTTTCTGAATCAAGCCATTGATCCAGCTGCTAAGTGAGAGCCTCTTCAGATGTTGGTGGAGGCTATTGGCAATTAAGCCATTGGCCGACACGACTATCACTATATTATTAAATAATCATTTAAACCGGCTCCATCGTCCTAGCTAAAACTTCAGTTTTTAAAAGGATTGTACAAATAAATAAAATTAAAGTGTCTGTTTGTAAAATATCAAAATAATAGCTTTTCACCGAATGCATATGAACATAATATGTAGAGTACTTATAATAAAAACACAGTTTTAGGGTTCCGTACCCAAAGGGTAAAATGGGACCCTATTACTAAGACTCCGCTGTCTGTCTGTCCGTCTGTCACCAGCCTGTATCTCATGAACCGTGCTAGTTAGATAGTTGAAATTTTCATAGATGATGTATTTCTTTTGCCGCTATAACAAAATATACTAAAAAACAGAATAATATAATATTTAAGTGGAGCTCCCATACAACATACATGATTTTCTTTTTGCCGTTTTTATAGATAATGGTACGGAACCCTTCGTGCGTGAATCCGACTCGCACTTGGCAATTCTTTTTAAAATTTTTGTCGGTCTGTTTGTTCCGGCTAATTTCCGAAACGGCTGGACCGCTAGTCATAAATAAAAAAACGTTTTCGGAACAAATTTTCTCTATATTTTTTATAAAAAAACAACGTGTCAACATAAACAATGGCGTCCACCTGAGCATATACACAAATATCACCACTACGTGATACTCAGCTATAGGGATACATCGCGGATAACTACGTGCATCCTTTTATATACCATTTACTATCACTTAGGTGCTTACACACGGTCCAATTTTACACCCAGTGTGGTTGGATCTGACTTACATGAATGAATATAAGGATTTTTCGTATTATTTTTAGGAGGAAGTAACATGGGATTTTTTTTTCACGCCACCGTGTAATATAGCAATTAGCAGTACAGTACGACCACTTAAAGTTTGCAGTTGAAAGTGGCGCAGCTTGTCAATAAAAAATGATGACACATGTCAAACTTGGAACACTTATTTTAGTTCTGTGTTTTCCCACCTGCACAGATAAGTTGGCTGAAGTATACATTGCTACAATTGCTACTGGAAACGCCAAAATTACGCACCAAAATATGCTTTTGGCGCGTAGTTTTGGCGTTTGAAAACGATTGACAGAGGGGTTTGTTGGGAAACTTTTTTTTGTTTAATTGTGTTGAAAAACACAAAATGGCAACGTTAGTTCCCCTTTTAGCAACGAACTAAAATATCCTTGTACAACTTTAGTGGCGTAAACTTCCCTAATTGATTAACAATTGATCCAAATGATGCTGGGTGGAAAATTGGTACGAATTTAGCGGATTTAGAATTTGTCCGTTTAATATTAGAAAGTTACAAGTTCTTCTTTTTAAAGAGCTGACATTATATTCGATATGACACCATCTTGAATTTAATCATTTTTAGTTTTTAACGAACTGTCGTATTCAGATAAAAATCTCAAGTTAAGCTTTTTGAGACTTAGTCTGCGTCTACTTTCCATTTAACTAAATACTTAGCCATAAATGATGTAATGACGTCCATGGCTAAGCCCCTAATCATATATTATATTAAGCCATTAATATTATTTAAATTTTTTATCTCAATAGCCCGCCTCATTGGTCTGTTGGTCGGAAGACCGGCTGCTGATTTGCTGATATTGACATTCTGAGTTACGGTATTTCAAATCATTATAATATGTTGGTATATTAGAACTTGTAACTATATAACATCAAACTACTAATTAAGATCTTGTTAATTAATTACAAAAATACTGTTCGACAAATAGTAGGAATAACCTACATTTTAACTACTATGTTACCCGCCAAAATGGTTACATAATTAAAATGTAATAAATTCCAATTAATCGTTACAGTAATTATAATATAAATTATTTAAAAACACCTATCACATTCTTAATAATTTAAGTCTCAACATCGATCGAATATTACTTTATTTATTTTTTAACAAATTCATATTTTAAACCTATTTTATTCAAGATTAAAACAAAATAAATAGGAGTTAAACTAATTTTAAGTTTTAAAATAGTGAGAAAGGCGCAGGAGGTGTAAGGACGTGTGAATGCCAGCTAGCTACGACAGTCTACGACATAAGATTAAAAGTAAGACAAGGAATTAACACGACCAATAATTAAGTCATAGGTATGTAACACATGTTATCAATTAATTATGAGGTAGAATATGACAATCAAGTAACCCACTGGCATTCAGATATTTTGCGTCAATCATATGCAGTACAAATTATTACGCATTATTCTGCTAAAATCATAGGAGTAGGATGTTGTGGTCCAAGTTCTAAGTTTAATAGGTATACGATCCTTGCCATGAGCTACCTAAAGAGTTCAATCTATGATAAATAGTTCTCTACAAACCATAATTGTACTACATATGAAGTTAGGCTTAAGACATAATAATATTTGGAAAGAGATCAAGACATTGTGCCCAAATTATACAGATACATAGATTTTAGACTAAGTGACTAGATTTTACGACTAGAATAGTCAAAACTAAATAATATCTCATTTAGACATTAACGAGCCTAAGTATACTTTTAAAGCTACTTCTCTGACATTGAAAGCGACATAGAAATATATAGATAGATAAAAGTTGATACAACACTAAAATAAGTTATCTTCTCCTTATAGTAATCATAAGAAAATTTTCAGGGATAGTTTTCATCCCTCTTATTTAGTATGTGAACAATTTTGGGCTACAGAAGAGACAGTTAACGTAATGTAGTATTGTTTATTGGAATGTCGTATTGCATAATCATTTGTCGTATATAAATTACATTTAAATCAAAGTAACTTGAATTTTATATTAGGTAGAGATATTTGAAAATAAAAGGTTAGTTGTAATTAAATATCATGAATATGACATCCATGATATTATTTTGCACAAAATTGTCCACAAACCATATTCTCGTAATATTTTATTTTTAAATTAATACGATATAATTATAATGTTCCTAACACACCAACGACCGTAAACATTTATCGTTTTTTTATAGTTTTATCTAATTAGCGACGTATTTAGGCATATACAATATAAATTGTTATTTTATAACTGCAAATACAGTTATGCACCATTACTGAAATATTTTAGATACGTTTAAAACCATGTTTTAATTTAATAATGTTTGATTTTAATTAACTTTATCGTTGAAAACTAATTTAGTATTTTGCCTGTCGATCTCATAGGCAGGATACTTTTCAATGAATGTCCACCATGATGTCTAATAGATAAAAGCTGGTTTGTAACTATATAATATTGAAAACCGTCTTTTAACGATTCTACAATCGGAGTCAAGTCATTGTGGTCAAAACATGGTTTTACCGATTTTTTAAACTTTGTTTTTTATTCAGTATTTTACAGAAGTATATTATGTACATTAAATGAACCTGACAAAGATTTTTCTAGCTAAAATATAGAAATGCCCAAATCTTATTTTTTGTATTTTGATGAAAATAATTTTCTTTTAGACACAAACACGCTTTCTAATTTTTATAATTTTCAAATCATGGAAGTCAAAATTTGGCATTTTTAATACATTAATCGATTTTTGCCAAGCCACATTAGGCAACATTTTCTAAATTTTCGTCCATATTATTTTATTGCATACCTACGGGAGTTTTCCTCACTACTCGAATAGAGGAAAATTCTTTAAATACACGCCATCTCTTGTCGCATAGCCTAAGTATTTTCGATTTTATTGCATCACACCGATTATTTTTAAATTATTGTAGTAGGCATTTTTTCACATCAACAAATGTCTGGAACTTTAATATTGCTGTATCTACCTAGAAGTAATCTGAATGTCTATTGCAGATTTTGACTAAAACTTTTTCATCTACATATCTTGACCCAAACAGCACCCAGGACTTAACACTGTCTTAAAAATCCGCCACAATCGATAAACCACACCGATTCCTTTATCGGTTTTCTTGTAAAGAGTTAGGGGGAGGCCTCGCCATTCCCCTCATCGTAAGACTAGTCCCGGAAAGGGAACAGGCCGCCAACGCCGCCGGTGTCCCAATCCGCCACCTCGACTGGTCCAAAGCACTCGTCAAAGAACTGCTCCATCGTCTTGTGAAGGTGGATCGTGGAGCGCTCGAAGCTGTGACCTTCGTCGGGATAAACCTGGAATACATTGTTAGTATGAGAGTAGTCATAGGAATTTAGGCGGTTTGGTGTGGATCATAATGTGGTGTGCCGCTAATTGAGTTTTCAAGGGTCGACCATGGATCAGATCCAGATGGTTTGCCTTAACTTCTGTGATACTGCACATGTGTAAAAGGATAAGAGTGCAAGTGGAATGGTATTTCACTTCCACCACCTACTCGTATCTGGATTCTAACAGATAGATAAATTTGATAGAACGGAAACATGAATATCTATGGCATTTCTGATGAGTATACAACGTGTCCTTGTCCGCAGTGTTCCTGATGAGCGCCCTCGCCAGCGCCAGCACGTGGTGCGGCGGCGCCGTGAGGTCGGCGGCGGCGTGCGCCAGACTGCAGTCTTCTTAATGCTACCAGGAGGTTAGAAGCTAACGGCGCTCACCTGATGTGTGTAGAGCGCAGTGTTCCTGATGAGCGCCCTCGCCAGCGCCAGCGCGTGGTGCGGCGGCGCCGTGAGGTCGGCGGCGGCGTGCGCCAGACTGCAGTCTTCTTAATGCTACCAGGAGGTTAGAAGCTAACGGCGCTCACCTGATGTGTGTAGAGCGCAGTGTTCCTGATGAGCGCCCTCGCCAGCGCCAGCGCGTGGTGCGGCGGCGCCGTGAGGTCGGCGGCGGCGTGCGCCAGACTGCAGTCTTCTTAATGCTACCAGGAGGTTAGAAGCTAACGGCGCTCACCTGATGTGTGTAGAGCGCAGTGTTCCTGATGAGCGCCCTCGCCAGCGCCAGCGCGTGGTGCGGCGGCGCCGTGAGGTCGGCGGCGGCGTGCGCCAGACTGCAGTCTTCTTAATGCTACCAGGAGGTTAGAAGCTAACGGCGCTCACCTGATGTGTGTAGAGCGCAGTGTTCCTGATGAGCGCCCTCGCCAGCGCCAGCGCGTGGTGCGGCGGCGCCGTGAGGTCGGCGGCGGCGTGCGCCAGACTGCAGTCTTCTTAATGCTACCAGGAGGTTAGAAGCTAACGGCGCTCACCTGATGTGTGTAGAGCGCAGTGTTCCTGATGAGCGCCCTCGCCAGCGCCAGCGCGTGGTGCGGCGGCGCCGTGAGGTCGGCGGCGGCGTGCGCCAGACTGCAGTCTTCTTAATGCTACCAGGAGGTTAGAAGCTAACGGCGCTCACCTGATGTGTGTAGAGCGCAGTGTTCCTGATGAGCGCCCTCGCCAGCGCCAGCGCGTGGTGCGGCGGCGCCGTGAGGTCGGCGGCGGCGTGCGCCAGACTGCAGTCTTCTTAATGCTACCAGGAGGTTAGAAGCTAACGGCGCTCACCTGATGTGTGTAGAGCGCAGTGTTCCTGATGAGCGCCCTCGCCAGCGCCAGCGCGTGGTGCGGCGGCGCCGTGAGGTCGGCGGCGGCGTGCGCCAGACTGCAGTCTTCTTAATGCTACCAGGAGGTTAGAAGCTAACGGCGCTCACCTGATGTGTGTAGAGCGCAGTGTTCCTGATGAGCGCCCTCGCCAGCGCCAGCGCGTGGTGCGGCGGCGCCGTGAGGTCGGCGGCGGCGTGCGCCAGCAGCACGCGGCGTGGCGGCAGGTTGCCCGCCTTGCGCCACACCGCGTTCACGCCCAGCGTGCCCGCCCACGTCGAGCCGTAGCCGCTGTAGCGCTCCGTCCAGTACGAGTCTAGAAAGGAATAGATGAAATTATCTATTGTAATTTGGAAAAGACGAACATCAAGACAAGAATAAAGGGACGTGATGAAGGTTTTAAAGCCGTTAAGTCAATTGTACTTCATTAAATATACAGTAACAGTGTTCGTGAGAGGCCTAAGACTTGTAGTGATGAGATTGATGATAAATGCTGTCTTGTAGTTGTCGAGAACATTACAGGTACACTTTCGAAGGCGACCCTAACTGCAAACCGTAGCGGCAATGCTGTCTCAATACGTAATTACGGTAGACCGCAGAGTGCAACGTAGTGCAACTGGCTGTCTCCAACAGAGCGGGAATCTTCGTAGGAAGTATGAGCTGGATGAGTGCAGCAGGGGATTGATTTGATTGGTGTACTTTCGGAGAGACTTATATCTAGCAGTGTACGGCTCGCTACATGCTAGTAATGGACATAAGGATCAGTAACTCACTATGATGTCGGAGATCAGTGAGAGGCGCGACGGCGGCGAGGCAGCGCGTGACGTTGCGCGCGTCGTCGGCAGCCAGCGCGGCGGCCGCGCCCCCGCCGTAGCCACGCCCCCACACGCCCACGCGGGAACCGTCCACCATCTTCAGGTTGTCGCGCAGGTAGCTTCGGAGGAAGAGCATAAGGATTGGTCAGCACCAGTAGAAAAGTTTTATAGTCACACCTGCGTAGAGCGACACGGATGCCGAAAATTACGGCGTCAAAAGCCTACAGTACGTGTGAGCACTGCATGGGACCAGTACCACCACACCTCATCGGCTCGGCGTCGACCAGGAGCCAATCCAACGGTAGCATGCAAGCAGAACGGCTGCCGCTGGGTATCACCGCAGTGTCGCCCGCTTGCAGCGGCCGAGCCCCTCGCTTACGACCAAGTGAACGGCTGGCTATTAGCGGCCGGCACCTCACGGTAAGTTCGATGACTGTTGTTTCCTAGCTGATTCCGATCCGAGGCGATGCCGTTATGGTACTTATAAATGTACGTTGCAGTTTGATAGAAAGAATCTCGACTGTCTCGTGTTGAGGCAGATAAGCGATTAAAAATTAAAAATAGTTTAGTTACCTAACTATGTGTTGACCTTAAAATGGAGATACTTACGATAAAACTGCTATCTGATCTTCTACATCCACGGATAGAAGCTTGTGATAGATTTCTGTTCTAAGTTCCTCACCCTGTAAATATAGAAATCGTATGTTATTATTTCAGTGATTTTTCGTCAGTTTGCAAAAAAAACGTAATGGTTTCGATCTTAAGGAGTTTTGGTTACCTGTCCCCCAGAACCCCTGGCGTCTATCTCAGCGACGATGAAGTTCCTCGCGGCCGCTAGGTACCAGCCCCAACTGGGCTTCCACCGCTCTGTCACCAGCTGCCCGCCGGGCTGAGCAGACCTGAACAAGATGCGTTGCAAGTTTTATGGAGGCCCAAGTAGAACATCACCTGCCTAGCCGTTTCCCAATTTTATTGGGATCGCTTCCAGTCTAACCGAATGCAGCTGAACCACAGCATTTTACATGGAGCGACTGTCTATCTGACCTCCACAACCCAGTTATTGGGCAACACGATACTCCTTGACAAGACTGGAAGGCGAATCGATGACATCTAATTTCGTCTTTGACTACATTTTCGAACCATTTGGGATTCAAAACCTTGTGTGATCATGAACACACACATGCATAGAAAGATAGAAAAACTATTTATTCTGCAAAAACAAGATGCATATTATGGAATTGTACAAAAAACGTGGGTTACCCGGTCACAATTTTACAGAAGTATTTCGCGTACTTACACATGCAACACCAGTGGTAGAGGCAGGTCGTCTGTTTCTCTGAATCCTGGCGGGAGGAGCAGCCGGACGCGAGCTGCTCTGTATGCTTGCACCTGGAAGATTAAATGTCGGGTATTTCCCGATTTAGTCAGAGGTACACCCCCCTCATTTCAACATGTAAACACAAAGACGTAAAATGTAACTGATGCCCTGACATTCTAGACTGAGTGGGTCGGTAGCTACTGTAAAATACCTCACGGAAAAAAACCAGTAACATTTCACTGAGAGTCAAATGATTTTGTCAGCAGTTGTGTTAGCGACCACTATACCAACAGTATAATCAAGATTATATATCTGAAATTATTTAAAAGAAAAAGATAATTAGAATATCCCATACCTCGACGCGGAAGTCCCTGACCTGCGGCGCGGCGAGCGCGGCGAAGGCGGCGGCGAGCGGGCGGCCGTCCCACAGCACGGCGCGCCGCGCGCCCCACGCCGACACCACGAAGGTGGCCGGCGGGCCCGGGCCCAGGCACTCCTGCGGGCGGGACGGTAGGACACCAGGCGGCTAGGCGACTCACCGCCTTGCCTGACTGCTTTGAAGCTTATCAATCAATTAATCAACTCCGTTTATCGCAGTCCTGCTGGACATAAGCCTCTCCAAAGCTACGTCATAATACTTCTTAGCCTTCCTCATTCAATTTGACCCCGCCATCTTTTTTTTTGGTCCATCTAACTGAGGCAAGGGCCTCAAGGTGTAAGATTGATGGCCAGCCTTCTGTGGGCTGACCGTGGCAAGAGCACCCTAAACGATCATAGACCACATTGCGGAATTATTGGCGGAAATTCTTGAATCAGAGGGCTAAGTGATACATTCTGATTTTTCCAATACTTCCAGATCTGACAGAACACGCGAGACAACATTTACTCATAAAAGTTAAAGGTTGAACACTAATGAAACCTTGTATGCAACATACGAGTTCTTGGGGTTTAGGTTGATGTTCGCTTAGCAGGAATTTGGTTATTTAAAATGCGTGTTTTCTTTAAGACTGTTTACTGTGGTGGGGGCGTACAGAGTTTAATAAATACATATGGACTACATAATACAGACATAAAATACCGCCCACCAAAAGGACGTATTTAGTTCTTTTATTATCTAGATTTAACATTTTACTCAGTAGCAATGGGTAAAGGGCATAACTTTGAACGACATCTCTTCTTTGTAATGCCATCTTCTCCAGGATGTTTGGCTATGACACGACCCAGAGTAAATTTGTCAAGCGGCAATCCATCTGTTTTTATCAGAACAATATCGCCAACCTTGAATTCTTCTGCTTTCATCAACCAAATGGGATGTTGTTGCAACCAATCAACTGTTTACTCATGACGTATGCTTGTATGTTGATCTCAAATCCTGTACTCTATCGAGAACTAATCCTGAGTTGCACCACGTGATCGACGTTGGTTCTTGTAAATCCCACGCTAGTAGTATTTCCTGTTGCTTGTTAGTTTGAGTAACTGAATCGCCTTCTCACTGATGAATGACGTCTGCTAACCTTGGTCTACCAGCGCACTTTCAATGGTGCGATAGTACACCAAGGTTCGCAACATCGTGATTATGCTCGTTTCGTGATATAACTGTTGTCGTGGCCAGTAGTGCTGGCACTGTGACGCGACGCGATTGTAGTGTTAACTATTTCCACCTTCTCTTCTACACTGTGTTGTGATGCTTTCGGTTGTTTAGAGACGTCAGTTTGTACCGAAGAAGCGGAGTCCTTATTCCGGTGTAGTAGAGTATGATGACGTCGACTGCATATGCGTCAGGTTAGTTGCAATTTATAAGGAATGGCCTGGTATCAAACAATTAAAGTAAAGTTTGTTTGACTTACTATAATATATTCAGATCTTTGATAGCAGATCAAAACTCAAAGCTTGAAGTATTTGTTTCAATTATACGATTACAGGCACTTTTGAATGTCAAAAAAATAGCGAAGCTACAGTCACAGTCAATACGCATAATAACTTGAGAAAGTACTGTAGTTGCTAATTCCAAAGCGTAGATCTCTATGGAGAAGAATGGGCAAGAAACTCCATGGAAACTCTTTTAAATAAAAATAGTGTTACAAAATCTTGATAACATCATTCATGTCGGGATTATACATTTAAGTGATAGTGATAACAATAATGTAATAAACACATATCGACTACATACTATAGACATAACGATACGCTTTGGACGTGGAATTGCGCACCAGCTCGGAATACAATAAAATGAAAATATACTTTTCTTGTTTACCTGTACATAATAAGAATAGTTCTTGCTGAACATGACGCGGTTGTAGAGGCACTCAGTGGGCAGCGTGTCGTTCTCATCCGCGATGTGTGGCAGCACCGTCGACGTCGGCCAAGCTGGCAGCGCTGATGTTGCGTTCTCAAACTCCTGGAAACGACCAAATAGTTTTAAATAATCATCAGCCTCTAACACTTTGTGTTAATCATCGTATCACCACTGCTCTCCAAACGGAGAGGAAACGTGTCCCAGAACCAGAAAATTGAAGACATGCGAAATCTACCGACCAGCACTGGGCCTGTGTGCTGGATTACAGCCCACTCCCTCTCGTAGAGAGGAGGCCTGTGTGCCAGCACTTGGGACATTGTAAACCGGTTATGCTTAGGCTCCAAGAGTCTATGGTCCATTTTACTCACCGGGTCATCACTAACAGTCTCAGCAGTAGCATCAGGTGGCATCAGATCAGCCCCGGGGCAGGTGAGGCAGGTGGGGGGGTCGGGCCAGCTGGCGGGGTCCGACGGCACCTTCACGCGGTACAGGTGACGTTCTCCTGCCTTCTCTGGGGCTGTGCCGATTACGTATCTGTGGAGAAAAGTTAATAAAAAGTTAAGATACAATTTTTCATTTCAATAAAATAACATCACGCATGTACCTACTTCCCGAAAGACCAGATAGAAGTTATTAGTTTTATGTTATAAGCTTGTTGCCATCAAACGGGAAAACTAAAATGAGAAATTCCCAATGATGAAAAAGCAAAAGCTAATTGTATGTCCTGGAGATGGACCTGGGACCCGCTGCTCAACAGCTGCTCCTGTGATTACTAAACTAACAAGATAGTCAACATAATTCTCATCTTTTATCATTATCACCAGTTATTTTAATCGATATCTCCACAGGACATAAATATTAGTATCATGTTTCATTAATTCCTCATCGTTTTTGGTTACATCTTTTCATGGCTATAGCAGATATCCTAACATGTTTTCAAGTAGTCTTATTTTAATAGCAACACGACAGTCTAAATCAAAGCTTGCCAATATTGTCTCATTACCCAAGACTTGTCCAGTTAAAAAAGCAACAAATCGAAGAAATTTGCAAGTAGGTGTACTCACAAGAACCTCCTTCGTTCATCCCAGCCCATCAGCTGCGTTAGCTCATAGCTCCCCAAGGTGAGCGTGGTGCGCGAGTCCTGCGTGAGGCGCACGGCGTGGCGCCACCAGCCGCCCGCGCCGCCCGGCGGCAGGTCCGCCACCGGCATGGTGGTGTAGATGGTGGACTTGGAGCCCACCAGCGCCATGCCGCCGCACCAGCCACAGTCGTCCTCCACGGGCTCCGAGCCCAGCCCCGACCAGCGGGAGCCGTCGGACTCGTCGCGGTAGATCTGGGTATGATGCAGGCGTAATTTACTTGAGTATACAGTACAAAACTTCAATAAACTTATACTATCACTTACGGGATATCATATCTTTCGTGATTGTTCATGATTTTGAGCTCCCGGAAGATATCCTGTAAGGGGCTATCTCCACGAGCGAGAGAATCGCGGCGGATCCGCGCTTCTATCGCGGTCGTCTCCACGAGCCAACGATTATTCCTCCAGCGTATCGTCGCGACTGGCAACAGAATCGCCACGTCCCCGCGACGACTCGTAACGGAATCACCGTATTTCCGCGACGAGGCGTTGTGCAATAGTTTTGTTGAAAGAGTTCGACCGCCGCACTCGCGGCGATACCGCGGCGATACGACGTCGCTACGCGCGCACATTGCCACTCGTCGGATCGCCGCGATAACATCGCCGTGTGGAGACGCGTTCATAGAGAGTGTATAGAAATACGTGGCACGACGATATTATCGCCGCGATTCTCTCGCTCGTGGAGACAGCCCCTTAGTGACAGTATAAGTCTAGTTTTAAACCGTGAAAGCTTAAAACAGTGTTTGAAAACTTCAACAGCTACTCGACTCTAATGTATGGTACAGCTGATTATTTTTTCGCAATTACCATGTTGGTCCCATGGAGAATTTTGTTAAATGTTATGGTCCGAATCACATCCTTAAATATGACCACACCTTACTGATATACGCTGACAGTACAAACGGGTCGGGTACTGTTCATGGCTCTCATTAAAATGAATAGGAGGAGCCTTTTACTGTCCCACTGCTGGGAAAATACCTCTACTCATACAGAGAAGGCACGAGCATTGATCACCACGCTTGCTCAAGGCGGGTTGGAGATTGCATTTTTTTTAGGGTAAATTGAAAATATATCACGACTCTTCCTACGTGTTTGAAGTTTCATACTAGAAACACTTACGTCCTGACAGTTATAGTGCACGGCGCTGCAGACGCTGATGAGGGAGACGTTCTGCGGCCGGTTGAGCAGCAGCACCGCCAGCTGCTTCTCGGACGTCCAACCTGTCCACCGCACATACCAGCCTGCACACACACCATAACACAACATCACTCCTTTAACCCCGAAGGTTTAGGCAGAGGTGTACCGAATAGTAAATCCACGTTTCGCCAGTTACGTATAAGTCTCATGTAGTAAGAGCGAGCCTATTAACAAATGCGGACTCCGTGGCTGCTACTGAAAAATTCCTGACAGAAAAACCCAATGACACTTTGCTCGGCCTGGGGATCGAAACCAGGACCTCATGTTCAGCAGTAGCGCTTGCGACCACTAGACCAACGAGGGAGTCGTAAAAGCTATCATTTGAGGCATCTTATTCGGAGTTGATAGCCAACATTCAGTAATTGTAGAGGCACCGAAAGAGGAAGAAGAACCTCTAAGCAACAAGCGTACCAGAAGACTAGATAAGGTTTGAACTTAATTTTGTCATGTAATCTACAAAACAGAGGCAGGTTTTGCTTTGTACAATGCACTTAGCGATTGATCCAGTAAAAACCAAGTTTAATTCAAATAGTAACTACTGGTTAAGAGACTACCCCGCCACACCACACCCCCAAAAACTTCACCACAGTGTGTGTTCCTAGAGTCAACTCTACAGCAGACAATGACATTAACAGTGTCTTTAAGTCGTAGCAGTAAGAGTTGTTTTCGTTGATATCATTTTTGTGGCAATGAAATGGATTGCAAAACATCCAAGGCAAACAAGACCACCGTTTCCCAAAATGCATGCATTCTCTATTCTAGTCTTTGTAGGAGACTGGACTATGGTTGTCTGACTTCCTAGACCAGTCACCCAGCCAGCCAGCAGCAGTTGGCCAGTCAGCCTGTTCAGTTACCGTGATACCATCGTAAATGCGACGAAACTACGTAAATGGTGGCTAATGAGCTTCAGGAAGCACAGTAGAACAACTTTTTTATTTCGGTTATAAAGTAATACGAACTGTCATCGACTTGCGAGTTAAACTGGATGGCGTGTGAGAACAGGTACTTGGGCGTCTTCACGCTGACCACGTTCACTGTCACCACCGGGTTGTTGGTGTTTACCTGTGGAATTGGTTAATAGAGTATACTAGAAAAAGCAGTTGGTTTTGCTACGGAAATACATTAACATTTTCACCTTCTAGCAAGTGTTAGATTAGCGTTAAATTATGTAAATATAAGACATCTATATGGAAGATTCATGAACTCCTCCTACAAAGGTAGGCTTTCAGTCTGCGTGTGTGTGTGAACACCAGTAATATGGGCAATGGATATTCCTCTAAGTTTACAGTTAGAGAGTTACTAGAAATTGATGAAAAGGGATAAAAAAAAAATGTAGAAAAAGTCACCAGCCAACCCACCTTAGGATACCTCAAGGCCCGTATGGTAGGATACGCGGGCGGTTCTTGCAGATCTAGCCCGTACCACGGATACTTGTGTGTCTGGACGAGCGAATCGTTGTACGTCACGTACATGAGGGTCTGCCCGTCAGGACTGAACCACAACGCCTTATCTAGGCGCAGGACTTCTGTCTCGTATAGGAAGTCCGGCACGCCATTGAAGATCACGCCAGGGATTCCTGGAAAGTGACGGAAAATGTTGTTTTTATAATTTCGGAGGGTCAATGTAACTGCATTTTTGCAAAATGATATAAATTGGAATTATAAGTATAAGATGATTGGTTGACGGGTGGCTCGAAGTCAGACAACTATACCTATCGATCACTACCACAGTTATATCGATAGCACATCCCTTTTTAACACTAGATGTCTTGTCAGACTTTCGGGTTTCTGAGTACCCGAAATTACTGCCATTCCTCAGTCGGGTCCATTCAATCAAATCAATCTATCAACACAGCCAATCACAGTCCACCGGACAGGAGCCTCTCCCACGTTGTGCCAACATCCTGTCCTTCTTCTTCCACATCCAGTCTGACCCAGCCACCTATGTAAGGTCAAAAGTTCATCTAGCTGGAGAGGATCGCACGCTATACATGCCAATATGCGGTCTCTACTCCAGGACTCATTTGGTCCATGGGCCATTGATTCTTCCACAGACTTGGCCGCCCCACTGTCACTCAGCTTACGTAATGAAAATATTTCTCACCATTATTAGTAATCCTGCAGACCAGCGTCTTGAACACCTTGGGTTTGTAGTAGATGTCGTTGTCGTGCACGAACACTAGCGTGGCGCCGACCGGGGACCACTCCGCGTACTGGATCAGGGGCGCCGAGCGGTCGTCCTCTATCGGGGACACAGGGATCTTGTTCCTGAGGGTAGAACGTTTTATAGGTTAAGAGCTTGCTAGCTAACTGATAAAAATATATCAGATAATCTTTAATAGGTGGAGTGCATTAAAAGAGAAGAGCAAATGACACAAATCGCTTTAATGTCTGGCCAATACCACAACAGTTTCATTCTGTAACTGTTGTGGTACCTATCGTTCCCGACAGTGGCGACAAAGTGTAGGCATAACAGGTACTGTATGTGGTATACAGATACACGCCTAGTTACCCGTCGAAAGTTGCCAGTTTGTTTATGGTTCATGTGATTTGATCAATTTATTCTTTCGTAGGTTACACCTCAATATGGAACATTCTATGAAAAGTATATTTTTGTGTAGGCAAATTACAGTATGTTAGGGCTGCTCAACCCTTGAGATGCGGTGAAATCGGTACTGACCAATTTTATTATATTTTATACTAGCTTTATAGCTTATGACCGTGGCTTCGCCCGCGTGGAGCCAATGTATACAAAAACTTGACAAATTATATACTAAAACCTTCCTCGAGAACCACTCTATCCAGCATGAAAATCGGTGCAGTAGTTTTTGACTTTATCGTGAACAGACAGATAGAGGCGGCGGACGACTTTGTTTTATAATATGTAGTGACTATTCTGGAAACTTACAGCTAAAATATAAACAATGTTCTTAAAAATACGAATTTGAAGGCCATTTACAAGTTTCCACAGATAAACAACAATTAGTTAATTGCGAAGATCCTTTACAAACTCCTGTAAGGCGTACAAGATGACGGTACTGACCTGTTGATCACGTCGTACACATGGTACCGCGCCAGACGCGCGTGTCTCCACCCGGGTCTGACGTCAGAGATCAGCAGCACGAACTTCAGGTCCGCTGACACTTTGAAGTCCACCGCGTTTAGTTCTCTCTGGAAACAAGTTTTTAATGATTAAGAGTTAAGAATACTGCGACGAAAAACATGAGTTTGTCTGAAAAGTCTCAGTTTCTTGGCCAGAGAATCGACAATAAGCAGCCTTTCGCGTTGCTGGAGACACAGGACTACCTCTGTCAGAGGTAGTGGGCCGTACAACACCACGCGGGCCCAATGCGTTTTGGTGAATGTCAGCATATCTTTGCATTTGGTTCTAGGACGTGCCGGTTTCCTCATGATGTTATCATACGCCGTTTCTAGAGCAGTTTCATTCGGTAAGCAGATGGGTGAAGGTTAATTTTAGGGGGAACTCAGAATACAACCCGTACGTCGGGTTCGATTCTACGGAGCCACAACTGCTATGATTGCTTCAAATTATGGCAATCAATTGGCATTGAAATTGTCACTCATTTTTTGCACACGACGCGGCGTGATTTCAGATCATTAGGTCCATTGTTGTCCCAGGTGAACTCAAAAAAATCATTTGGAAAGGTACTTTTCTTTCCAGCCAGTTCCGTGCACAAGCGGACATATTCCGGAAGTTCTCGATTCAAAAAGTTTAAAAATAATTCAATCAACCCACCACTTGGAAAATAAAAATAAATTTAAAATAAAATATATACACCTCATCCGACAAGTCACGGGCCATTAAACTCCACATTGTTTCCCGCGCAAATTAATGGCCGCGTCTGACGAGTTGCCGTTTTGACACCTACGTAGTGTTCACTCTTCAACGATTTATCTTTTAAATGTTTTGAGTGCCTCGCTTTCAGAGGAGTCGAGTGTCTCTTGTTTGTATATATAATTATGTGAACCAAGTCATTAATTATTAAGTTTTGTATGAAAAAGGTAAATATGCAATCTTTTTGAGAGACACTCTGTATAAAGTAGGACATTTATTTGCACTGTCGTTCAAAGTCAACAAGAAAATGGGTCAGGTCATGTCAGAAATCTCCCCCTTCTTATGTGCTTGAGTTAAAGGAGGAAAAAGGGCGCGAATGAGAAGTCATAAACACTTTTGTATCACGTCATAAAATTGCCATAAATGGATGCTCATAATCATACCGGATAAGTACCGAGCGTGGAACCTAATATAGAAACACGCTTGTACGATATGACTACATACAGAAAGCATAGCTAATAGAAACCTCTATTCCTAGACAGCACGTTTCGCCGAAAACTTTCTTGATATAAAACATTGTTTGTAGACATCTCGGTACATAGGAAGCACTGTTGACAGAGATCCCTGTTCATAGATGGCACTGTTTCCAGCTACCTTGATTCACAGAAAGCGCCTCTGGAGAAGAAACTATTCATATTTATTATATTACTAAATTGCGCTTTTCTGGCTCAGATTCAGACACGCGTTATGTTAGCCGCTACGTTACATAGTATTTTTATTTATTTTATTTATTTATTATGGGACAATAAACAGCTACAATATATAATGTTCACAAATAACAATAATATACAATGTAGTATTAACAATATTGCAGCCCACTGCATTATCCGCATGTTAACAAAATTAAGATAAGGCAAAAAGGTGCCACTAGATTAGCATTACTCGGATATAAAATGAAAAAAAAAAGGAGTAATTGATTAATTATCAAAACACAATACAATTAGATAATAATTTGCAAAAAAAAAAAGCAAAAACAATTTTTTATTTTTGGTAAACTTAAAAATTTAGAATTTGGGGTTTTTCCTTATTATCACAAATAAGAATTATAACTCATTTCACACAATTCATTAGTAAAACAAATAAAACGGTTGAAATAAATTAAATTAAGAATATAGAAAAGGGGACTCACACTATTTCGTATAATCATTGGATAAGATTTTAAAAACATTGGACTTAAATTGAGTTTTGGAACATACAAAAATATCTATATCAATGAAGTTGCGATTGTAAGATTCCACTATACGACGAACAGGGCAACGCAATCCTGAATTAGTCCGACAGGTATTTACAGCGAACAATGTACCTGCTCGGACACTACGCTTATTTACAGTGCGGGGGACCACATAACATAACTTACTCGTGAGATCAATGGAATCGAAGTGATTATGAACAATATAGTATTTATACCATTAATTCATGTAATTATAACTATGTCAATAAATTATTATCTATTTACGGAAACGAATGAGATCATTATTTTCATAATGTGATTATGCACATTGCGTCGTGTTCGTGTCGTATTGTAGAAGTTTAACAATAATATGAATGCAGAAATGACAAAAAATGTAGGGTAGATGTAAACTATTGAGCATTACAAAGTAGCAAACGTTTCCTACGCATTTAGTTTTGCTTTTGTTACTGTCGCGACGCTAATGAAAAATATTTTTTAAAATGAGTGCCTGCAAGTTAGTAGAATCAAAACGTGGAGCAAGTGTACTTATAGTGGATGGTTATTCATATCACGTAAATAAAAAAGTGAATGATACATTTTACTGGAGATGTACGCGGAGTAGTGCTACAGGTTGTGGTGCAACTGTAAAAACTTTAATTATCGGTAATGAACATTCGATCATAAATCAAAACAACGCACATGGACATTTGCCAGAGCCAGAAAAGTGATTACAAATGGAATATAAATCAAAAATAAGGAACATAGCAAAAAAATCCATGGATACTCCGTCACAAATCGTAAACCGCTGCCTCCAGGATGTTCCAAGTACGAGTGCTGCCCACTTGCCTAATAAAGCAGCAGCACGAATGATTGTGCACCGCATTAGGAATAAAGGACAACCGAAAATCCCTAATACATTTAATTTCGACATACCGGACTATCTTTCAAAAATTGGAGAAGAGCAATTTTTAATCGGCCAATATATTACCCAAAATGAGAGTGTAGTAGTATTTTGCACAAAAAATAATTACAAACGACTTGGTAATGCAAAATGTTGGGTAATGGATGGCACATTTTCTACATGTCCGGCGCCATTCTGTCAAATATATACTATACATGCTTCAATAGGAACAGAAAGCGGCACAAATAAATTTCTACCTTTAGTGTTTGCATTATTATCGCACAAGACCGAAACATGTTATAAAATTTTAATGGAACTATTAAAAAGATATGGCGCTAATACATTTCAGACTAATTTGACTCCTCAGAACATTTTAACAGATTTTGAAATAGCAGCTATCAATGCCGTTAAGCAGCAATTTCCAGAATGCACTAATAGACTATGTTTATTCCATCTTACGCAGAGCATTTGGCGACATGTACAGGTCGAGGGTTTAGCAAAGAAATATGGAAATGATTTTTCATTTGCGCATAAAATTAGGCATTTATTTGCTTTGGCATTCCTAGATCCCAACGAGATACCTGAAGCTTTTCAACTTGTTAGAGATGAAGTATTACCAGAGGAAGCCACAGGACTAGCGAAGTGGTTCGATAAATATTATGTCTCTGGGACGTATGTAAGAAACAATGCCAATAGTACAAAATTAACAATAAATAGAAAGCCACTATTCCCACCTGCTATGTGGTCAGTGTTTGATCGCACCTATGACATTCCCAAGACACAAAACGTCTTGGAATCTTGGCATGAACGCTGGACTACACTTCTTAACCGTAAGGCATGGAATGTGTTTAAAACTATCAAAGAATTTGCTAAAGAGGTAAAATGCACTGACTGTGAAATTGAGCGCATTAATGCGTCAGAGCCCATGCCAAAGCGTCGTCGATCTCCACAAATTGATTATGAAAACAGAATGCAAAAGCACTTGTCTCAAAGGAGTGAGATGGACTTATTAACCTTTTTAGGTGGATTAGCTCAAATTTTGCACATGAAAAATAACCAATAATTAAATTTAGTGTAAAAACAATACTTTTTAAATTATATCAAGTACTTTTTTGTTAATATTGTTTTAAGTTTTTGTTTAATATCTCATCTACACTAAGGCCCGTATTACAAAACGTCACTCAATACTCAAGCATCATTTAAAACTAGTTTCAACCAATCAAATGGCTTGAATCTAGTTTTAAATGATGCTTGAGCATTGAGTGACGTTCTGTAATACGGGCCTTATATTATAAACCTGAAGAGTTTGTTTTGTTTTTCAATTTCATCTATTGATTTCGTTTTGCTTAATTTTTGATTAAAATGGCATTTTTGAATGAACTAAACGTATTTTTATTATGCCTGCCAGAGTCAGAAAAGCGCAATTTAGTAATATAATAAATATGAATAGTTTCTTCTCCAGAGGCGCTTTCTGTGAATCAAGGTAGCTGGAAACAGTGCCATCTATGAACAGGGATCTCTGTCAACAGTGCTTCCTATGTACCGAGATGTCTACAAACAATGTTTTATATCAAGAAAGTTTTCGGCGAAACGTGCTGTCTAGGAATAGAGATTTCTATTAGCTATGCTTTCTGTATGTAGTCATATCGTACAAGCGTGTTTCTATATTAGGTTCCACGCTCCCGGATACCACCCGTGTTGCTCTATTGGTGTCAAAGCTAACCTAAAATGAATTATTGGTTCTATAACTAAAGGCGAGCACTTGAAGCTCTTTCCAGCACTGGCGCATACAATGCTATTAAAAAAATTAAAAATTAATAAAGCCGTTGAACTAATCTAATAGTTCCACCCACGGTCTTTATTTATAGAACATAATATATTCGAAGACATCGGAAAGCACGTTAAGAAACCGTTGGACCCGGCGGTCAATAGTAGATGTTTGACAGTCGTTATAGGTAGTCAGTGGCCCGAAAGGCCTTCGACAACCAGTCTTACAAAGGGGTATCGTATTACCAAGTTCTAACTGGGTTATTGGAGGTCAGATAGGCAGTTGCTTCATGTAAAATACTAGTAGGTATTCAGCTGCATCCGGTTGGACTGGGAGTCAACCCCAACATAGTTGGGAAAAGGCTAGGCAGATGATGATTAGCTAAATGTGCTAACATGTTCGTAACACAACACACAATTCATCACCTTTAGTGTCAAAACCCCGACTACACATTACCGTTTCACCACCTTCCCTCGCCACCATCCACCCAACAGACGAGGCAACAAATCAACTAGTTTGATATAGCAGCTATATGAGCTAGATCCAACTGTTACTAAGCGGGCTATATTTCAGCACGGCTGTCTTTTGTTGATAAATGTGTCGCACGCGGCAGCGACTAGAGTATTTGTTAGGGTAGCTACGGTACATACATGAAACATTTTATTGTTTTTATGAGCAGTACTGTTGGCACAAGAAACTACATATACGTCAAAGATATATTATAGAGATCATCAAAGACAGAGTACAGTTTACGCTACACGAAAGTAACTGCAAAGCTTTTTTACAATATTGTCTTATCGCCAAAACTGATATATCGTCCAGAGCTCTTTTGAATGGAATTTATTTATTTATTTATTTATTAATAAAGGTTTACCAACAGCTTGTGTGTACAAAATTTCTTGAGTACAGGTTTTACAGTCTTGGACTTACACAGTGTCCTTAATGGAATGAAGGACACTAATGATACCATTTTCGCCACGGATATTTTTGTCTGTGAAGTTACTTGCACCCCCCTCATAGGGCCTACGGCACTTGCCCAGAGTGCCCAATGGAAAAGATGACCCTGCCAATACCTTTATTAGAGAGGGCGCCCTCTGATTGCTGCCTGTTAGGTACATGGATGCACACGCGCAGGCCACGGAAGCAAGACACAAAATACAGGAGGCCTCAGCACTGGATGAAGCAAGGCTACTAATAATGTTATTGTACCTGGAAGTTCAAGCTAATAACATGAGACTCTAGCCTAACTAAACATAAGAGTTGTCACCTATAGGAAAGCAAGCCCAATGTTAAGTTGTTTCGGAGCTTCACTTCAACAAATAATTTGGTACACTCTTTTACTATCAAACCAAATCATTTATTAAATAGATAATACAATCCAGTTTGTTAGTAATAATACACACACACACACATGAACATAATTCATGTACATGTATCTACTTTTCATAAAAGCATATTAAGTGCAACAAAGAGTAAAAGTCCATTTTTAATTTCAATCAAACATGGCCGACGAATGTCGACAGATACTCATTGGAGCGAGCCCACAAAGAGACCGCGAATATTAAAGCTCTGCATTTTAAATCGTCACTATTAATGTGCCCAGCTTCTCATTAACAATACCGGTAATTATTTTTGTGGCTTACATATACGAACTGATGTGCAATAACAGCAGGCTTTTATGTTCTTTAATGGTTAAGTCTGATGTATTCAGAAGAGATTTATTAATTTTACCGCCTCGTTGTTCTGCTGGACGCTACTGCTGAGGTTCTGGATCCGAAGCTTCACCATAGTATTTTTGGGATTTTCCATCATGAATTTCTCAGCAGCAGGCCGCAGTTAAGATATGTGCCCGGTATATGGCAATATAGGCTCTCTCATGGGACTTTAATATAATTGGCGAAATGTTGGTGCCCTATTCCTACCTTCTCTGGGTACACATCTACCTAACCTTTAGATTCCAGCGTTATGTTACGCTATGATATTTATTTGTTGGTGCAATAAGGACAGTATCTCGCTGCAAAAAGCAAGAGTCACTAAGTTTATGAGTGACCAAGACAAGCGTTCTGTGAATTGAATTTTCTGGTTGATATTAAGTAGTTTTAGATGTTATTAAAAAAAGGCTCACATTAAATATTTTTTTGGTTTTGATGCGAAAACGCGTGATATTCCCACTGTATTTGTACCAAATAAATCAGGTTACGAAAAATACACGTTACGAAATGGCAACAGGATATATCCTGGTAACTTTAATAAAGAGGGATATCTCCTCCGTCCACAAACACGTAGTTCGATGGCGGCCATATTTAATAAAGCCGACGATTGGCGCCAAAATATCGGAGGACGCTGCCAGACATGTGCTGTAGTTTCACACACGGAATACGTAATGGAATGAACGGATATTAAAACGGGACGAAAAACAGGTGGGATCACACGGATTTTTACTTGAAACGTGTTGTGTACCCAACATAACGTTTTCATAACATAACGCTTGTTCCACTGTGCAGTCCATGCAGTTATCATGCTTTAACTTCAACTTTTTGATTTTGACAATCCAAATGTGCCTGTAACTGGTCTATTTGAAATAAGTTTTTGAGTTTCAGTTCCCCATAGGGTTCGGCAGGGGTGTAGTTTCTTACAGAACACCCACATTTCGCCAGTTATGTTTAGTCCCATGTAATGGGAGAGCCTATTGCCATTGAAAGGGCAAAACTCTTTACGGGGAATAGTTGCAGCACTGATGACAATATTTTTGTCACTTGTTTAATTTAGTCTTTTATAATATTTTCTTGCCTTTGTATAGATTCTTTTTAACGATTGTTTGTGAATGTGTGAACAGTGTAGGCCTTGTAGATACCTAGATGTGTGTTAACTTTTGTTAACCTCTTATCTTGTTTTCCGTTTTTCTTGTGTAGTAAGCAACGACTTATTGTCGGGCCTATGCTGTCCCCCCATACTTGAGTACTAATGCTGTAACATGATAATATTGTAAAACTAATCATTTTAAAAGAGTAACCATGGAGTTTCTTGCCGGTTCTTCTCCATAGGAAACGACCAACCCGAACCGTGCACCTTTTTGTCGACGTTTCATAAGTGCCCATGTAGGCCTATGTGAAATAAAAATATTTTGATTTTGATTTTGATTTTGGGGCGGCTACAAAGAAACTCCAAATGGAAAACCCCAACAATACTTCCCGTACTGAGAACCCGACCAACGAAGCAGTCTCGATCGACAGCTATTTTATTTACAGCTTTCATTACACAATTCGATGAGTTTGTAACAAATTGCCCGATAAATTCAATAAATAAATATCTATACTTATATTTCCCTTTCATCAATGACGTAGTGTTTTCTATGAACCTAGAGCCTTTTTCATTTCACGTAAGCTTGGTAATAGAGTACCTGGAATACAATGTCTCTAACTGAAATATCTAGGACTAACCGACTGTTTTTTTTAAAGATCTTACTACTATATAACTGCAAAAGTTTGTGAGCATGTATGGATGTTTGTTCCTCTTTCACGTAACAACGGTTGAATTAATTTATAATAATTATAACCTGGATTAACACATAGGATACTTTTTTATCCCGGTAGCGGTAGTATGATCCCGTGGGATTATTACCGAATTATCACCCATTCCTTGTCGATGTTCCACACATTCGCACGAAACGCTTTGCTACATCGTTTATTATGCGCACAGCTAAGGAGTGGAATTCCCTGCCTTCGTCGGTGTTCCCAAATTCATATGACCCCAATCTATTTAAGTCGCGAGTTAATAGGCATCTTTTGGGTTAGCTCGTTCCATCGTCGACCTCATCTCTGTCCTCTAAGACTAGATTGAGGTCAAGAGTAGGCCCATTAAACATTAAAAAAAAAAGAATTCGGCGCGGGCGAAGCCGCGGACATAAGCTAGCTTTATAATATTTTGCGATTGAAATAAGTAATTACGTGTATTGGCGTAATTTTCAAAGTCAACTCAACATTTCAAATGGCTCATTCTGATATGAAATCAAAGTAATTTAATGCGAAACTCTCTAATGCGAGAGTCTGTCGTCTGTTTGTTACTTTTCACGGCTGAACGCATTTTGATGAAATTCGGCACATAGGTAGACCATGACCTGGTTTTGGACATACCTTTTTTGTTTTCGGGGGGAAACCTTCAAGACCGGAGAATGTGGGATTTTTACGTCATTAAAACCACCCCGGTGGTCACCATTCGCACATGAGAGGAGGCACCGTTTCCTCTTAAAAGACCTGTCCAGAGCCCCCTCTGTGCAACGCCTGTTAAGGCACATCCCTGGGGAATTACCTATGATACTTTTTATCCACGGGGAGAATTCCTGAACACGTGGGCGAAACCACGCGCGTAATCGGGTGGCTCATGAATTTTGTTCTTTTCTGTATTTCGTTGCCATTATTAAAGAGATTCTAAATAAAAAAGTAACAATAGCAGGGCATCAAATTTCCGGATCACCATTACGTAAGAACAGCGACAATCGCGTAACATTTTCAATACAACACCATTATTGGTACCCGAAATCCAACTTACAATAAAATATTCCATCAATAGGTCCCGAAGCACTTCCTGCTTACAACACAAAGTACTTAAGTCGTTCAGCACGAACCAATACAATACAATAAAACAAGGAACACATACAACACTTTTCGTTCTCGAGAAATACTGATAAATCTGTATCAAGTGTTTTATGTTGGTGCGTGTGATCGGGCTCGGAGTGGGCGTGTGTTACACCGTAGCGAGCGTTTCACTGTGAACATTATTTTCGTAGAATTAGACTAACTTAGGGGCTCGTGGCAAAATAATAACAGCCGCTCAGATCGATCTTTAGGTTAAGCCGTGCTTGCCTAGGTTGGTCTGTGGATGGGTGACCACCCATTACATACCGAGTTTCCTCCGTGCCTCGGAAAGCACGTTAAGCCGTTGGTCCCGGCTGTCATTTGTAGATCTTTGACAGTCGTAACAGGTAGTCACTGCTCCAAAAAGCCTGACAACCAGTCTTACCAAGGGGTATCGTATTACCCAGTACTAACTGGGTTGTGGAGGTCAGTTAAGCAGTCGCTCCATGTAAAATACTAGTACTCAGCTGTATTGTATTGTATTGTATAACGGGCTGGTGTCCGCAACTCCACGTCCAATGCGCGTATTTTTTTATTTTTTATTTTGTACTCAGCTGTATCCGGCTAGACTTGAAGCCGACCCCAACAGAGTTGGGAAAAGGCTACGCAGATGACGCAGATGATGAGACTAACTCTTACTTACCGCTTTGCCCTTCTCCCGCGTGGATGTTAGAAATTATTCCACGGGAAACGTACAACCGTAATAAAAATACTAAGTTTAAACCCAGGCAAAGGTTTATTCGTGTTCCATTGTGCCATCTAAATCTGTTCAGCCTTTTTGGCGTGTAAAGGAGAGACAGACAGGCAGTTTGACATCGTCAGACAGAGTTCCATTACATAACATCACGGCTGTAATCCTCGAAGGGTTAGGCAGAGGTGTAGGTACGTAATAGTACATCCACATTTCGCCAGTTTTTTAAATTCCATGTAATAGGAGGCGAGCCTATTGCCATTAATCGGGCACATAAGACTCCGTGGCTGCTACTAAAAAAATCCTGATGGAAAAACGAATCGAAGCCAGAACCTCAGCAGTCGTTATGTATTGTTGTATGTATATATTCTCGTAAACTTAAAATGCTATCTATTTGATCAGTTCTGATGATTTGAGGGGCCAGTTTGGCCAATCAAAGAAAAGTAATAAGAATTTCCGCAGGCTAAGTACTCGTTATGTCCATAAATGTGTTGTCCATATTATGTTATCCCCTCGTATCTTATTGTACTTATTATAAACTAGCTTCTGCCCGCGACTTCGTACGCGGATCCCGTTGCTTATGCCAGCGACAACGGGGTCGTCAAAATCGAAAATCTGAAACGTCTGATGTAGAATTCTAAGGCCCGGGGACGGGAAAACAACGGGATGAGCGAGACGATTGGAGTCGTTCCAGATCATTCATTTTTGTATGTCAACAGGAAATGCCCATCAGAATAAATAACTTTTGCTAAGACGTCATTCCTTAATATGTTATAGCGCTGCCATGGGCTTTGGAGTTCCACAGCAGGTGTTCCAGATCTTCAAATTTATTCTTCACGTGGAATATTTTTAGCTATGGCACCATTTTTATATCTCTTATACTGTAGCTGACCAGCTGCAGTGTTGCGGTTCTGCATCAGGTGTTAATTTTCCAAAATAAATTATAGCCTTTATGTTGCCCAGACTATACAACAAAAAACTTTTCTTCCCGTATGCCGTACTCCAGCAATCCTTTCTCTCTCACTTTCTAACTGATTATGAATATTTTGTTGTGTGCGTGTTCGGGACAATGTACGATCAGCAGTTAGTCGCGCATCACGTTCATCACTCGTTTCAAAAGACCTGTTAGTAGATTTGCGAATTCGCTGAGAACTCAAGCGTGATTATGTATCGGTAAACGTTTCTGACTCGCGAGACAATGCATGTCGCTTCTCTCTAGAGACATAGCAGCAGATGCGTAGATACGCTGAGAACTCAAGCGCAATTCTCTATCCGTGAACGTCTCCGACTCGCGAGACAATGCGTGACGTTCACGATCAGCGGACAGTCGCGCATCATGTTCCTCACTTGTCTCTAGAGACCTTGAAGTAGATGCGTAGATACGCTGAGAACTCGAGCGCAATTCTCTATCCGTGAACGTCTCCGACTCGCGAGACAATGCATGACGTTCACGATCAGCGGAGAGTCGCGCATCATATTCTTCACTGGTCTCTAGAGACCTGGATGTAGATGCATAAATACGCTGAGAACCCAAGCGAGCTTCGCGATCCGAAGAGGTTTCTACAGAGCGAGATGCAGCCTGATGTTCTCGAACAGCATCAAGTCTATCCTGACGCTCTTCGTTAGATTCTTGGGATCTTATGATCCTCAATCTTTTAGCTCCTTTGGAACGTTGGGAAAGATTTGACCTCTTTCTAGGCATGGTTATAGTTTTATTCTGAAAATGCCTGATACAATAAAATCTAAGTGACTGCTCCCCTGCGTTACCGGGTAGGCTACCGTGTCACGAAGATAAATGGAAAAGGAAATAAATGGGAGTTGTAGCCAGTAGTGTCAAATTTTCAATGATTCATAGAATTTCATCGAAAATCAGTCCTAAACTGTTACCGCCTTCACCGCGTGGAGGTACTCCCAGCTTATGTTATTTTATAATTATACAGTGAACTCTTGGAGTTCCACAACAGGTGTTCCAGATCTACAATCTTTATACATCAACAGAGAGTGCTCATCAGGCTGAACAACTCTTGCTAAGACGTCATTCCTATATAGGTTATAGTTTAGCTGGGCTCTTGGAGTTCCATATCAGCTGTTCCAGATCTTCAAATTGTATACGACAACAGAGAGTGTTCATCAGGCTGAGCAACTCTTGCTAAGACGTCAGTCCTATATATGTTATAGTGTAGCTAGGCTCTTGAAGTTCCACATAAGCTGTTCCAGAACTTCAAATTTTATACGACAACAGAGAGTACTCATCAGGCTGAACAACTCTTGCTAAGACGTCATTCCTATATATGTTATAGTGTAGCTGGGCTCTTGGAGTTCCACATCAGGTGTTCCAGATCTTCAAATTTATTCTCTTAGCAGAAAATGCTCATCACGTGAAAAAATTTTTGCTAAGGTACCATTTTTGTATCTCTTATAGTTTAGCTGGTCTGTTGCGGTTCTGCATCAGGTGTTCAAGTTTCCAACATAAATTATAGCCTATATGTTGCTCAGACTTTATACCTATACAACAAAACAAAAATCATTCAAATTCGTCAAGTAGTTCCGAAGATTAGCGTGTACAAACAAACAGACAAACAGACACAATTTTTTTTTTGGTTTCGTACTCTATTACTGTTTCTAAACCCCCCTCAATTATTTTTTTTTTAATATATTCAATGTACAGACACGGTTTTTTTACTGTTTTATTATATGTATATATAGATATTATTCTTATAAATGGCATTCAATGTGAATTTTCACTGATGATCAGATTTTGTCAAATGATGATTGTGTAGTTTGGCAGTCTTAAGCAATATAAGCCCACGTCAGCCTACAGTATTCCCACTGTTGGGGCGTTGATCTCATATCAATGAGAGTGAGGGGGCTATAATGCACCAAAGTTTTCATGCTGGAATAATCAACAATAAATCAACCCGTGTTTTCTATTTAATCAGCATAAATACAATATTAGTGTTACACCTAAAATTACATCAATTCATAGTTGAAATAATTTGCATTTTGTCGAACACTGTGTTCGTTAATGTATGCGTGTTTCGAATGTGTTCATATTAAACTCATTTATCACGTTGACAGTTTAATTGTTTAGTATAATGGATAAACAATATGTAACGATATAGAATTATGAATGACGGCCAGACTGAAAAATATACAGGGTACTAGTTTTCCGCCCGCGGCTTCGCCCGCGTCGAGTTCGGTTATATCGCGTTTCCAAGAGAACTCTTCAAAAGTCCGGGATAAATACTATCCTATGTTCTTTCTCAAGGTCAACTCTATCTCTGTACCAAATTTCATTAAAATCAGTTCAGTGGTTTAGACGTGAAAGCGTAACAGACAGACAGACAGAGTTTCTTTCGCGTTTATAATATTAGTAGGGATAGTAGGGATTAGCGTTGCCATACAATGTGGCAACGCCGCCAACTCTTGGGGACATTACTAGTTGACAGTGTGGAGGAGTTTTCTAACACCATTTCTTAGTTTATTGTTAAGGTTAAGTAGTTACTTTAGGTTATTTTAATTTATTAATGAATACAATAATACTGTTTAATAAAAATTACATGTGCCTCATAAGACACGAAAATAATAACGTTCACATATGTACGTCAGAGTTCAGACCTAGGAAGCTAGAAACCGTTTTTTTTCTGGATTTTTAAGTTGTTACAATACGCTTCGGTGTAAAAGTCGCCCTCCTATAAACGCTCCAGCCGAAGAGATACACAAAAAAATATCGCGTTCGTAAGCAGATCCGATCGCACGCAGATTACATTCTGTGTTCAACAGCACTTTGACAAATCATATAATTTATTAGAAGTAAGTATTAACTTTTTCGATGCCTTTGTGAAATATGTATGGCTGTTTATTCTGTAGATAAAGAATAGGGCGATTTTTCAACGACTTGGTTCGAGAAAGTTTTTTTTTATAAATTGCTTGAGAACTAAACGCATTTATTTTGTTTCTTGGCTTATTTGAGAACATCGAAGTATGTTTTATAGCCCACTCGGAGATACCTCTGTGCCTTGGAAACACGTCTGTCATTTAATGATGTTTAACAGTTGTTACAGATAGTCAGAGGCCCGAAAGTCTGAGAAACAGTCTTGTCAAGGGGTATTGTGTAACACCGTTACTGTGTCCTTCTTCCCATGTCACTAGCACGGCAGTAAAAATATAAATTTTATTGGTTCAAAACCACTTGTCACTTCCCCAACTTCGTCGGTTGCATTGCAGAGGTCTTTTTTTTATTTATTTTTTTCGGGTGGGAAATCATCAAATGACTCCTCCCGCTCTGGGCGGAACGGAAGGGAGTGTCAGACTTTTACTGGCTAAAAACCACCCATGTTCCTTCTTTTGCCCTTTATGTTCCAGGGCCGTGGTATCTCTTTCGAACAGTCCCGCAGCAATGGTAGGCATCGGCCCTTGCGGGCCCCTCCTGTTTGCTGACATCTCTTTGAGGCGCGCGTGCAACACGAGCGCGCCGTCGACACCGCCGTCGGACGGCGAGCTAACCCATTACTCACCGTCCACAGGCCCGCGCCTACGGTGGCCGAGAGCCATCACGGCGTGGCCCCCGACGCCCGGTGCTTCTCCCGCGGCGGCTGGGACGTGAGGTTCTGACCCTCTCACGTTCCGCCACCTCCTTCGCTAGCATGACTGCTTCGCAGAAGGAGGTGACGGCTTCCCATTCCCTCTCGCCCCGGACCATGGCTTGAACCAGGGCCGGACGCGAGAGGTCGCCGCCGCCAATCGCCTCTACGAGGACACGGCGGTGCTCCGTCCAAGCGGAGCAGACCTCCACGGTGTGTTCCACCGTGTCCTCCGGGCGACCCACACAATGATAGCACCGACTTTATGTTTTGAAACTGTGATGTAAAGTACCGTATTATGGAGGTGAGATAGGCAGCCACTCCATGTAAAACACTGGTGTTCAGCTGCATCCGGTTAGACTGGAAGCCGACCTCAACGTAGTTGGGAAAAGGCAGGTAGTTGTAGTCTCTGACACTCATTTTGTTTTGGTGAGACAGTTTCTTTTTAAAGCTTTAGGTGCTACATGTATTTTACACCCTGGTACTGCATTTTCTTTAGCTAGTTAAAATTCTTCATGTATATTTTACACAAAAATACCAAGGTACACATGTCTGAATATTATCAGTGATCGTCACGTACCCGACGTATCGCTGCAGTCTCATTTCCTCCGGCAGCGGGGTAAGCAGTAATCCGTGGCACGATCGTACGTGTTTCTTATCTGCACGCTATTTATGCAGCGCGAGGTAAGCTGAATGCGAGGTTACGAGGCTATTTACACGATACATTCGAATAGTTGAAGTTGACTTTATTTGTACAGTAGTTACAAAAAGTAGGAGGTATTTTTAAGATATAGAATGACACACTGTGAGAGCAGAGATAGCTCAGTGGTAGCGGCTCCAATTATGAATTGAAAGTTGTGGACTAGGCCTGTACTTTACTTTTAGTAGTTTCCATTAGCTCTCAAAATGGTGAAGGAAAACATCGTGTGGAAGTGTGATGTCCTAGCACCATAAAATGAAACATGTGACATAGACCTATCTGCTCTGTAAGTGTATAATATAATTAAGTATTTCAAAACAGTTTGACCTCATTGGTCGAATTGACAGCTAGCTATTATAGCGCCATCTACACTAAACTTTTAACGGTGTGTACATACACCCTTATATGTGTATGTACGAGTATGGTACAAGTAGGTGCCTAAGAATGTTTGACGTTATCGCGCGATCCTATTTACTGATAACAACTCACTCTTTGAACGTAACTCAAAGGAAATGAGAGCGAACAGAACATTTTCTTGAATAGGTCTCTTGGACGTGTTGCCAAGTTTTCGTATCTAACGGTGAAATTATTTGCTATGTAAATAATATAATGTGTAATTAATGTAATGTGTACCTGATCAATGTAGTAAAGACATAAGTAGTACATACATTTCACAGTACAAAAAAAAACAACCATGGTAGGTATAAATTATTAGTACAGTAATTCGGCAATTTATTTTAAGAATATACACGACATGTTTAGAATCTGTACTGCCAACAATGATGCCATGATGTAACTCTATTCATAACATAATTAATGGATGGATAAGTCTTTTTCTGCCAGTCCGGGTCCACTGGTTCATTATTATAAATTAAGTCAAAATGGAACGAAACATTCCTGACTTGAGGCCCTATCACGACCGCACAGTGTAAAGGTAAATACGTAAATTCATTCGATTTTTTTAATTAATTTTTTTTTTAAATTATGAAAATTTTATATGTTAACATATAATATTTTCATAATTTTAAGAATTGATTCATATCTCCGGATGATACTGATTGTGCTTATTGCAAATAATTTTACAAAAATGCTATGTGATAATTCTATTTTCGATTCAAAAATCGACGTAATTACGTTCAGTTCACACCGCGCGCTTGTGAGGGCCTCTGTACTCGTATGCTTTACGTTCAAGCGTACCCTCTACCACGTTTTCTCAGTTTATCGTGTTTTCCTTGTCAGCATCGTATAAGAGACTATTAAAAGATTACACTATCTTCTGCTACCATCACAATTGAATCTAACTGTGCTGTTTATCCTTACTTCGTATGCGGGAGATGGGAGACCACTTAAGTGGAGAGCAACCACTTTTGTAGGAAACCTGCGTTTTTGAGGGGGAAATGAAATTATGGTGCAGTAAGCTTGGCGTTTTAGCAGTAAAAAAAAGTATGCTTTTGAAAAGTCTAGCGATGGAGTATGTTCTTATCAATTTAATAAAAACGGTACTAACAGGGTTTATTAGAAGCATTATTTGTACAGGAATTTCTTTTATAACGCAGGTAACTATAGAAAGATGCCTGAAAATTTATTTGGAATTGAAATTCAATTGGAGCATTGCATTGTTGTTAAAGAATTATTTTCAACTAGCTGTTGCCCACGAATTTCATTCCCGTGAAAGTATTAAACATATTACTTCTCCATTTGAATAGGATTTTCAAGAGTTTTTCATTTTTTTTTTGCACGGAACCCTAATCCTTTTTCTAAAATAGCCTTGGTTACACCTTATGACATCAGCTATCTGCCAGTAAAAGTCCCGTCAAAATCGACAAACAGACAGACCGACGGATACACAGACAGACAGACAAAATTTAAAAAAAAAATGGCTTTTGTTATAAGTACCGTATATCATTTTATAAGCATTCAGTAAAAAGCTGTTATATTAATTACAAACAGACACTTCAATTTTATTTATTTGTATAGATTAACGAGGTATTGGGCGCCTCCTTGGGCGTCTTATATTAATTACTGGCGGCGATAACCCTGCTTGCGCCATATAGAATTTTGCGTGACATCATGCACCCACATCACTCTCCACTAGGGTTGCCCGATCGACGGTGGGATAATACGTACATACATAATAGGTGCAAACATAAATGACGAGGTTACTTACGAAGGTAGAGTTGTTCATGAGCAGCCTGGTGGTGAAGTTCTTAACGTTGAACAGCGTGAGGCCGCCCCATCGGTCCCGGAACACTAACTCCTCATCTGAAACAAAAGAAAAATGCTTTAGTCGAGGATTCTTTATCATATCATTATCTTATGTAAAAGATGCTACGTTGGTGTGCAACTATCCGCGAGCTACGAGCTGCATGCTCTAGCAACAGCGACTGCAGTAAAATCAAATAAAATTATTGATTAGAGCATAAGTCACCACGACGAGACTTGAGAGATGATAAAGAACTCCCAACTAGGAATTTCTTTGTAAAATTTACAAATTGAAAAAGTTGGAACTTTGACCTCCAATATCTCCGTAACTAGAAGGTTCCTAGGTAGGGTCAAGAACGAAAAAAAAATATCGCAATGACGGGTACAACAAATACCTTTCAGCTTCGTTAAGGATGTATTTACACCTTTTATACAAAAAAAAACGACTAAGAGCGAGTCGTACTCACAAGCACACAGGGATCCGTAGCACCAAACAATGAAATAAAAATATTTTATATGATCATTAAAAACAAAGTTACTGCTGCAGTTTGATGAAAAAGTCCCACATCTCAAAAACTAAATATCAAATCTTATTCAAACCAATTTTCGTTGGAAGTTTTTTTTTACTTTCTATAAAGCTAAATTTTTTCTGAATTTTCCTCCTCTTACTTTAGAAATTAGAAGGGGGGGGGGGGGAGAAACACATTTTACTACTTTGGATGTGTCTATCTATCAAACGATTAACTTGAGAAAAAATGGTTTTGGGAACCACACTGTAATGTTTAAAGACCTATCTATATACACCTCGCACGTATAGGTTTAATTTTTTTTCAGTTCCTTGTATGAGGAGCCCCCCTTAATCTTTTATTTTTGTATAAAAATCGTAAAGCGGTTCATAGGACACATCTATCTACCAAGTTTCAACTGTTCAGTCCTAATAATTTCGGGATAAAGTGGCTATGACATACGGACGGACAGACAACGTTCCGTGTTTTGGCATTCAGCTACGGAACCCTAAAACCCATGTGCCGCTTACATTTCGTCAGCTTTTTCTGGAATTCTATTCTAATCACCTATAAAGGCTGGTTTTAGGTTGGAACTGAATAATCGAATAATTCTTTAGCCCGATAAGTGAAATCGGTACGTGTGTAACCTAACCTTTATATTAACCCTTCCTTACACGAAACGATTTGCAGCGGCGTGGGAACAACGAGGGTTTTACTACAACGAATATGGGAGTAGGGTTCCTTACTACTGAAATTGACGGGAGAATGTTCACGGTTCCAGTTACGCTGGGTTTTATAAGATCATCCGGTATTTCCAGTGTGATTTGATCTGTTATGGATAGGGATCAAGATACGCTGGATTTTAGTTTTTTGTTAACGGTGTTTGGCGGCGTTTACTGGGAAAAGTAAGTCATTAACAGAAGTAACTATTTAGTTAAAACCTACCTTCTAAAATACGATTAATAAAATCGTATCATTTCACGGACTTACTAAATTCAATGTCTATGTAAAAGACATCAAGAACAAAAGCACTTACGACTGTACACACATATGATTTCAAACTTAAAACAGAAACTCATCGCAAAACTTGCAGTTCATCATCACAAGCGCATCAAAGCGCCTCTCGTACCACCTACTTCTAAATCGCTGAAAAGCAGAAAAAATACCCGAATATTTGCTATGGGATTGATTAAAAGGAAAAATACCATCCTGAATCAGAACCTAATTTTAGTATCCGATCATATGCATATGTATTTACAAGCCTTTTTTTGCCTAAGGAATTAAGTCCGCCTTTGTGCGGTTATTTTTAGCGTGCATGAAGTTTTAATAAATAAATATGTGTATCTAATAGTACACACACATTTCTCTAGTTATGTTGAAGTCCCATGTAATTGGGGGTAAGCCTATTGCCACCAACCGGGCAGAAATCCAGACTCCGTGGCTAGTACTGAGAAATTCCTGATGAAAAACCCAAAAACACATTGCCCGACCTGGGAGTCTAACCCAGGACCTCATGCCCAGCAGTCACGCTTACGCTTGCGACCACTAGACCAACGAGGCACGGAGGCAGTGGGAGAGAGGGACAGGTTTTGTTAAAAATATACAGAATTTCATATAGTTATGAATAGGCCCTCAAAATGTCAGATTTCTTACAACCAACATCGTGTTGACTAAGTAGAGGTTCAATTTCAGCAGTACTTCCCAAACAGGGCCGTAGTACAAAGTAGTTTGTTTGCACCGGACCGTTACCCCAATCAATCAGTAACGGGGTGGGTACACAGGTCGGCTTTTACCCCAGACGCTGACATACAGCCGGGAAGCTCGGCTTACTAAGTTGTTTTTGTATTGGTATTAATGTGCGTAATTTTTTTGTGGGTCGTCACGCACTAACACTGAAGTTTTTACTGCGAGGGACAATGGGTATAAGAGTAGAGGAAGACCAAATAAACGATGGATGGACCGTGTGAAGGATGATATGGCAAGATAGGAGGCGTCTGATGAGATGACGAGTAACAGAGAAGTATGGAAGATGAAGACATGCTGCGCCGACCCCAAATGAATAAAAAATAGTCAGCGATTTCTTCGAGCAACCTTACGAAGGGCGGAGCAAGCTTGGTAGCAAAATAGCCGCTTTAGCAGAATCATACTAGTAGGATAATAATATGAATAACGTTGCAATTCGTAAAATGATCACAAAGTCACAATAATATAGATTACATCTGTGACCATTTTAAGAGTTTTAACGTGATTCATTATTATCCTACTATGATTCTGCTAAAGCGGCTATTTTAGGCCCCTTGTACTAAGATTCTCACTTTCTGTTAATTAGTATTAATTACGTAGGTTTTTTTCTTAGCAAGACGTTATTGTGTTTATAGGCGTGTTTCTTACATACCTTTCCGACGTACCATGTCAGATACACGAGGCGTTCATAAGAAGGGACTTTACTGAGCTATAAAATATGTACTTACACTGAATAAAAGCTCTTTCATTTAACAGGGTATTAGGTAGTAAAGTATGTTGTACAACCAAAGCGTTTGTATGTATTTCTCTTAGCTAAAAAGCGAGGTAGTGGCCGCACAAGGCTACTGAGAGTTAAGCAGACAATGTAATTGTACTGTCGCTAATTACTTCGTACTTTAATGGTTTACGCTGTTTTAAGAAACTAGTGTCTGGGACCGTACTCGGGCAGGTTAAGTGCGGAGCAGGCTAATGTGACAGTAATAGCCTTGAACTTTGGTTTTTCACGATGTTTTCCTTCACTGCTTCAAGGGTAACCGCACTTTTCACTTTTGGCCAGTTAAACGTTAGTGTTTATAAAGCTTTTCAAAAACGATATGGCGGTATAGAAATGCTGAATGTCGCAGTGATGTTATGACGCGGCCATCTGTCAGCTGTCGTGTCTCCTCAGGGCTGCCACGCAGATAAAATAATAACTATCTCAATAAAAATAGGTACAATAACAGTAGTAATGAAAATGGTTAATTCTACTAGCTTCTCGCGGATTCCCCCTCGTTGCAGCGATATTATCCCACAGCAAAAAAAATACTATTAATTAACTATTATTATAACTGTGTGTGTGTATTGAAATCCACCCGGCTGCGACGTGATCAGATAACCGAGGGCCAGTGCTACTATACCCACGCATTTAAAATATTAGTATGGATTGCACAGCCTTTGACTCCGAGAATGTGTGAAAAACAATAGACATTCTGACAGGAGCTGACTTTGAGTCTTCAATTGGCACGTACCGGTAGGATGTGTCATGTGTGTGAAAGAGAGAGCGAGAGGGAGAAAGAGTGATGGGATGAGCCGACCATTACGACGTTGTTTTTTTAGGGTTCCGTACCCAAAGGGTAAAACGGGAACAGATATGATTTTTTTGCCGTTTTTATAGATAATTAATGGTACGGAACCCTTCGTGCGCGAGTCCGACTCGCACTTGGCCGTTTTTTTTCCTAGCACTAGTCCTGGGCAAAGGCCTCCCTCCTCTCCTTCCATTTCTCGCATAATTGTTGATAATGAATAAATTATAAGATTAGTTTCGAAGTACATTTTGTTGCCTTTACCCTCAAATTCTACTAAATAGTCTTTTGCTGAGTAAAACAAAAAAAGAGCTGATAATCAAGAATATATAGAATAAGAAGAATATTTTTTCAAAGATTAAGTTTTGTTTATAGGTATCTTTTCTAATCGAAAAACAAAATGAAGGAGAAAGGTAAGCATGGACTCTGTTTGCGTGACTACCATTCTGCGACGGCGTCTCATCTGCTACCGTGACGTCATCCGACATGATTGATAGTCCGGTGATAAGGGTACGGGCTGTATTGTTTGGTTAGGTAAAACTCAATTATTATGTCGGGTCTTCGGGAGTTACGAGAATAGGTATGCAGGTTTAAATGGTAGGAAGGGTAGAAGGTATTGTTATATGTGTATTGCCACATCTAGTACAACAACTCATTTTTAGTTAGAATCCGTGTTTGCTTGGTGGGTGATTAGCTACGAGAAACATTTGTTTTGTTATTGTGCTCGTTTACATTTGTTATTTTTTACTATTAACGTAGATTTCTGTATGCTCATAAACATTATAATTAACACTAGAAACGGGATATTTACCATGTGCACTGTTACCATGACAGTTTAATAACTTATATTGCTCATATTATTAAAAGAGAATGCTCATGGAAGTATGGAATCCCGTACCATGCTGCATCAAAATCAAACCTTGTTTTTTATAGACTACACTGATCGTATTAACTCCTACAAAAATTATTTTTGAAAAAAAAACCCGCGTTTCAGAGTTATTTTATAAAATCGAAACTAACCTAAAAAGTAGGTCTATTTTTTCGACGCTACCAACGACGTATTTTAACACACATACATTACATTATTGCTCTAAAAACAGCGTAATACACTAATATTAGTAAGAATTACGAGTTAAAGTAACATCCACAGTATGCTTGACTGAAACTCGATTTTATTTTAGACCTTTACATTGCCAATAGTCAGTCAGTACAGTACAAACGTCAGATGCCACAGATAAGATAACTATAAACCATAGAGTATAGTAAGTGCTATAAACTAGTCGGGATTTAGGGATGTAATCGATAAATCAAAATCTTTAGGCTGAGAAAATCTATTTTGTTGCAAATAGCAATAAACCAAACTAAATCGATTTGGTGTACTGATCTTCCGACTTAATTGTAATTAATTTTAGAGTCCGCTCGACAGACAAGGGTTTGTTCAATTGAAACGGAACGTCATTTATATTCAGTTGAAACGGAACGTCATATAAAGGGAGTAAAACAATATTCATACTTTTAAACTCGAAAAGTATATTTCCAGTTCAAAAATCAAATCCCTGACGCGTAATGCCGTAAAAAAATATGAAACTAATTACTATAATATTTTGGTTTTGAGGCGCGAGACTTTTTGGTACCAACTTTGGTCATTGTCCTTTAGTTTCTCAGTAAGTGAATTAATTGTTAATTCTTGATGAGAATATTAACCTTATGGTGAATACTGGGTGACATTTTAAGGTGGCTGGAACAGCCAACGGGTTGAATGTAACTTTGCAAGCAATTTGAAACATCTTAGGCTATGTTCCCCTAAGAGGTAGGCAAGAAAGTGTGTCTTGTCTGATTTTAAAAGAATTGTTAATCTTACTTACTTATCTAGTAACTCGGATTTCGCTACTTATTTCAGTAAAACAGTAAAAGTCTTTTCGAATAGGGAACGAGCATATTTTGTAGTCAACAATGGTGCAGAAATCCAGAGTCGTGTTACTACTGAAAATGTGCTAATATTTAGAAAATCTAATAGAATTTTGCGTGCTGCGTTCAATTTTAAGACTTCCAATGGGTCTTTTATAATAACATTATAAAAACTTAATTAAAAAGTAACTATTATTAAATAGGCTCGCCCTTATTTCTTGTTATTCGTAACTGGCGAAAAGTGAGTGTGCTACAGGTACACTTCTGCCTAACGGACGGTATAAAAAGAAATTTAAAAGATAAATCTGTATGTGGCAACCCTACAATAACATCACGTAATACAGTTGGCAACACTTGTGACGTTTAGCACGGCGAATCATTTTAAAAGCTCTCCGCTTTTGTCTCTGACTCCTACTCCCCATCCGTCATCCGGCATGCCTGCCGCGCCGTAATGAACGTTTAGCTTGAAGCGTTTGTTTTTAAACAGAAAAGTACTGCCATTGTAGTTCTTTATTATGTTTGTGGACTGTTATTGTTGAAACAAGAAGTCGTTGGCTGTTTAATTTTTTTAGTAATGTTGTTTGCGTCTTTGTTTAAAATGAATATTTTAATTCCAGTTTGTATCCAGGGCTTAGCTTTTACCGTCATGAATTTCTTGGTAATATCCCAGATCCAGGATTTTTGCTCAGTCGATGGCGATAGGTTCACCTTCATTACATCAAGGGCCGACCCTCCACCAGTTCCGTCCCTGCATTCGGGAGCGGCTGGCCAGGACATGGAGGTGGATCACTGCGTGATTCTGGCTTTCAGGAGTTACAGTGGTTTGGGAAAGAGTGGCGAGCTTGTTCCATTCAAAATTCTTCTGCTCTTAGGTAACCCTTGAATATACATAACGGGCGTAGGACTGGAGGTACACAATTGCCTTGCCCTTCCTCAACGCACATATAAGGTGTAACAGTCATATTGTTTCGTGTTGGTATCAGGCCATCCATACACTAGTCTGTTCGATTAAATGTTTCTAACTTCAGTATGGCCGTACTTCATCTATCAGTTAATACGTTCCAACGATTTTTACGACCCAACCAATCGATAACTACCTTTATGTTCAACCTACAATTACTCATACAGCCCTTCGGAAAACCTTCATATTTTAGCACCTTTCCTTAAGTACGTGAGTGCTGTACCAATGTATGTAATTCGTTACGGCCTGGGGCCTCCGGTCTTGGAGTAAAAACCTCTTTTGTTGCCATTCAAGTGTTTCTCTTGAAGAGGTTTCTTTCGATGCTGTTTTGTTTGTTAAGGAGGCTTGAATTGTATGTTTGAATGAGGGTTTTATTGTGAAAAGGTAATTTTAGGGTTCAATAAAAATCTTAGTTGGTTTGGTCAGGCGTACAGTCACCAGCAATGAAATGTGAATACTTAGAAAAAATTTAAACCGATTATCTCGTGAATCTCGTAATGGTTTCTAAAATACTATGCTCGTGAAAACGTAAAATTTTAATCAATACCGTAAGAGTAAATACGCTTAGATAAGTCGTACACAATTTAAGAGTCACTGTGGATTTTTTTCCGGTTCTTCACCATAGGAAACGACCAAGGAGATTACTATGTCTTAAAGCAGGAGTAGTTCCAGTGTGGGAAAGAAATGACGCTAGACGACCTGTATAGCTCCGTGGTCGTCATGGTAGGCCACCAGTTCCAACTGGTACAGGTGGTAACAGGAAGGAATCTAAGGAATTACGTCTACAGAAAAGCGGGCGAGTCTTCATAGCTGTTAAAACAACACTTATTTAGCCATTAAAGTTCTCAATGAAAACTTTTGTGTGCATGGTACTACGGCGTAGCTACGCGATTCGTAGCGCAGTGTCTATGAAACCGTAGCACGCGTAGCAGTGACGTTATCGCGTAGTTTTTTTTTTGTAATTATGAAGTTAGCAGATTACGTTCATAAGCCTGAGATATTCTTATGAGCAAAGGCTAGCCAATTACTCTTTCCTTATAAGAATAGTTAAAATATCTTTGCTGGTTGGCCAGCAGTTATTGCAGGTATTTGTGAATATGTCCTAGAACTAAATATACAAAATTATAATTAATTGACCATAGGTATGCACTTCTTCTCCTTCTTAGCGTGTCGATGGCAATCTTAATTGTGTCGGCCCAGAACTGAGCCCAAGTTTGGCGCCTTCAGTAGCGTCCATTAGTTCCTACAATGAACAAACAACAGAACACGCAGGACATGACAGGTTTGCACTACTAGTTACAAAGTACACTAGTAACTATTAAAACATAACATTACCCTCGTTTGAGCACGTTTGCAGTCGGTTAAAAAATTCTTAACATTTCATGGATTGCAACTAGGTTAAAGGTGACTTAAATGAAACCAGTAATACAGCTACAACTTGTTTACCGGAACGCTGAAGATTTTAAAAACTATTTCCGCATCTGGAAAGTACCCCGGATGCGGAAAATGGAAAATTCGACGAAAACTTCAGGAACACGTTAAAAATGTAACGAAACTCTATCCGCTGTTTTGGTAAACAAATGTGTAAAAAATACAGTCAAGAATTTTCAGGATAAATATTTGTTGAATAACGTTTTCTGAAAGTCAAATCTCATGTAAATTTTTCTGATTGTTTGTTGCTATATTCTCAACCAATCACATGTTGTTTCCTGTGAATTTTAATCATATGTTTTTAAATCAGATGCTTTAGCACATGCGACGTTAACATACCGTAAATTAGAACTGTTTTTGAATCTAAACTACAACCATTAGTCATCATCCACCTAGCCTTTTCCCAACTACGTTGGAGTCGGTTTCCAGTCTCACCGGATTCAGCTGAATACCACTATTTTACATGAAGCGACTGCCTATCTGACCTCCGTAACCCAGTTAGTACTGGGTAATACTATACCCCTTGGTAAGACTGGCTACTTTCGGGTCACTGAATACCTTTATCGCCTGTCAAAGAACTACAATTGACTGTTGCGACCAACAGCTTAACGTGCTTTACGAGACACGGAGGCAACTCGCTATGAAATGAATGGTCGCCCATCCACGGACCAACCTAGACAACGACCCGAGCGGCTGTTATTATTTAGGGAAGAGCTCCTCCCCTTTATATCTTAGTATTTTGTTTTAAATTTTTGGGACCAGTACAATCAGATTAACATACAATCAGCCTTTCATGAGAATTCAGAACGGGATAGTCAAATCTCTCAATTTTTTGGTTCAATGACGGTTCCCTCACGACGTTGTACTTCAACGTTTTTCCTGTTATAGTTCTTTCCGAATAAAAAAAAAAAACAATTAATTCAATTCGTAGTTTCAATGACAAACGATCAACATAGTAATTAAGTAATGACTTGTGTTCTCCCAAACTATCAACTTCGAATGTGCTATCAGAAACAGAATATTTAACACCCTATTACACGGTTTAATACCCGGATACGGCGCCGGAACGGTTTTGTACGACTACGAGTTTATGTAAAGGCTTGTTTACAGCGATCATTTTAACTACCAGCTTCAGCATTTTTCACACAATATATTTACGCATTATAGCCATTATGTTATTCTGATGTATAAGATATATTACTGTAAAGTTTCATTAAATCTGTTCAGTATTTTTTACGTGAAAGAGTAAACATCTATCCTCACAGACTTTCGCATTATCATAGTGTGTAAGATAAAATAAGATATGACTTACAACAAAAAACAATTTATTTTCTTTCACTTTTTTTTTTTCTACCAAAGTTTGACTACTAGTAGTAGTAGTATAAGGTCCCGTTTACGACGTAGGGTGACGCGACTTGCGACGCGACACGCGCACGCTTCAATTGTTTCCTTCACGTGACTAGAGTCGGGTCCTAATTCCCGTCAAGTTGACTCGTGGCATGATTCTTATTTTATTAGTTTTCACTGCAGCCAAGAGATAAGTAGTTAGATAGGTAGATAAGGATTTGTGCCTGTTTGATGGAAATAGGCTCGCCCCTATTACATGTGACTTAAACATAACTGGCGAAATGTGAGTGTACTATATGGTACACCTCTGCTGAACCCTTCGTAGATTATGGGTATGATATACTTTAATGAGCTTTCCTAGTCACAAATATCAAATTTGGACACAGTAATTCATCCACAATCTCAGCGCAGTTACTAAACTTCTGCAATTTAGTCAAAATACACAGTTTTCCATCTAAATAGACCTTTACATCCCCCTATCCATATAACTCACCGAGTGGGCGTGGCTTATCCGGTCTGAAACCCGGTTAAGGACACTCCACCCGGGTGGAGATTTTTAAATTTCATCGGATGTGGGTAGTAATAATTAAAGTGGTTTATAAGAGTAATAATAATAATAATATTCTTTATTCTTCAGACAACAAAGATCCATAGTGTTAGTAAAACAATAAAATTACTTATTTCTAGTGTTAGTAGCTAATATATTACAGGTATGGAAGACAGAGTAAATAGTATTGTGAGAAGGACCTCCCCGAACTAATGTTCAGTGATTATCCTTCTCACAAAACTTTTAACTATCGGAGAGTCGACACTCTCCACAACAATTTTTAGAATGCTGTTGCCACTCGCCCGCAACCGTGACAGCAGCGACGCGGTTTTCTTCCGAATGACGGCGTGGAATCCGTCAGTTCGGTTTTGTGCAAACATAGCAGAAGCGCTGCACCAACGCGGCAGCCCCAACAGCATCCTAAAAATATTATTATATTGTATGCGTAGGTCATCCAGCGCTCTTTTGGTATAGTTGACCCATAGATTCCCCGTGTAAAAGCACTGGCAATATGCCTTAAACAGTGTTATCTTCACTAAGGTGCTACACCGGGCGAATCTTCGGGCCAACATGTTACCTCGGACCGCCAGAGCCCTACGCTCCCTTTCAACATCAAAATTGTCCTTAAGGTCGTCTGTGAGAATATGCCCTAGATATTTAAATGTTGTCACTCTTTTGACGTTCAAGCCATTTAGGGTAATGTCAGGTATAGTATCTGGACATTTACCGCCGGCCTTAAAGACAATGTATTCACACTTCTTTACATTATATACAAGTCCGTGCGAGGCAGCATACGTCTGACAAACCCGCAGCATGGGGCTAGATTTATTGTGTGTTTTTTAAGCATTTTAGAGTATTCAAGTGAGGTTTCCTTTTTTAAAGGGTGTTTTAGAGTTTTGTTTTGTTTTGACAAGGGATTGGATTCAAATGTATAAAATTAAAAAAACAAAATAGACCGCTTTTTGGGGCTCCGTCTTCTTTTGTAGTATTGACAGAGTTACGGAAACCTTATGTTTACTCAGAACTTTGTTTTATAAAACATAACATCACGCCTGTGATGCCGAAGGAATAGGCAGAGGTGTACCTAATAGTACACCCACATTTCACCAGTTATGTTTAAGTCCCATGTAATCGAGGTCGAGCCTATAGCCATCAACCGGGCGTGTATTCGGACTCCGAAGCTGCTACTAAGAAATTCCTGATGCAAAAATCTAATAACACTTTGCTCGACTAGGGAATCGAACCCAGGAAATAATGCTCAGCAGTCGCGCTTGTGACCACTAGACGAACAAGGCAGTCTTTGTTTTATAATACGACGTAAATGACGAAATCAAAAATTAAGATTTAAGCGACACAGCTTAAAAGAGAACAATGTTCTCGTAAAGTGATTCTATTTTTGTCTTAACTGTGAAATTATATCTAAAATGAATCAAATTATATCTAAGATGTAATCTAGTCTACGCCCGAGTCTAATTTTCAGATTTCAATCAAAATTTCTGTTGCTACGCTCGTCAGCTGTAAGCCAGATGATGTTGAAACTCCAAAAGTACAAACATATTAAGTAAGGTGTCACTTAGTTTTAGTGAAAACGGGCATTACGCATCAAAACAGCCCGCTGCTGCTACGGCGTAGCAAACGAGATGACGTCATGGCTAGGTGTCAACAGTTTTCTCTCTGTAACATTACCTACTCATCATCTGCCTAGCCTTTTCCCAACTCTTTTGGGGTCGGCTTCCAGTCTAACCGGATGCAGCTGAATACCAGTATTTTACATGGAGCGACTGCCTATCTGACCTTCACAACCCAGTTAGTACTGGGTAATACTATACCCCTTGGTAAGACTGGTTGTCAGACTTTTTGGGGCACTTACTACCTGTAACGACTGTCAAAGATCTACATATGACAGACGGGACCAACGGCTTAGCATGCGTTCCGAGGCACGGAGGAAACTCGGTATGTAATGGGTGGTCACCCATCCACCGACCAACCGAGGCAAGCACGGCTTAACCTAAAGATCGATCTGAGCGGCTGTTATTATTTTGCCACGAGCCCCTCCTGTAACATTTCCTACTATGAGATGGAATGTTTTCTCCATAGCTGTTCAATTTACATAATTAGTTAATTAAGGAAGGTTACATTAAAAAGGGTAGAAAGGGACCTGAAACTCTTATTCTATTTTAGTACCTTTTGCAGCATTTGGTCAGAAAACACGTCAAAACAGGTGTAAACGGACCCTTCGCGAAGCCGCCAAACAAGCATTCTGTACATCAAACTAAGTAACTCTACGGAAAAATTAATGCTGGGAAACGGCTTTTTTTGGGATGAAAAATCCACGTTTTACGGTAGGACTCAATATAACGCTCTCAAAAAATTGTGCTGATGGATGCCCTGGATAGTACAGAGGTAATGAAGGTATTTAAAGTAAAGTTATAACATTACAAACGACTACTGAACGTGAGGTCCTGGGTTCGATTCCCGGGTCTGGCAAAGTGTAATTGGATTTTTCCATCAGGAAATTCTCAGTAGCAGTCACGGAGTATGTATGGGTGGCCGGTGATGGCAATAGGCTCGCCCAATATAACAGAGACTTAGAAACATAACTGGTGAAATGTGGATGTACTATTAGGTCCACCTCTGCCTAACCCGTCGGGGATTACAGGCGTGATGTTATGCTATGTTTATGTGTAATACATCTATATGTATAAAAAAGAGGGTTTAAATAAATTTGTTGTCAATTCGTAACCAATCAAATATCCTATTCCCATTTTTTTAACTCTCTTTTTTTGATATAGATGTTTTTATAAGGTGTGCATTGTAAAGGCAAATATTATTTTAGCCCGGAGCGGCTGAATAACTAGATCGATCCCTGTCCCTGATCATCATCTGCCTAGCCTTTTCCCAACTATGTTAGGGTCGGCTGCAGTCTAACCAAATGACATTGCTTTACATGGAGCGACTGCCTATCTGACCTCCACAACACAATAAGTGCTGGGTAATACGATACCCCATTAGCAAGCCTCGTTATTCTTTCAGACTACTTACCATTTATATCATTAATTGCTTATTTTGTCCTTTATTAATTCCTACAGAACCAATCATTACTTTTTCTTAGCAACATCAAATCTAAAAGCTAAGAAGCCACTGTGATCACAGCATCCTAGACTAATCCACACCTCCATTCACTAATGAGCCGCCATTTTGTTTGCAGCACAATATGGCGGTGCTTCCGACCGCTCCGGAACTGGCTCGCTCACACCGGACGTCAATTTGTCTGGTGCATCACGAACGGAATACTTTATGAGCCCTTGCAAATGGAGATTGGTATTTTAGAGTATTTTTAAGGATGTAATAAAATGTATTTTATGGGTAGTATTGTTAGATAGTGGGAATATTGACAAGGGTTGATAGCAATAGGCTTGCACCTCTATTACGTAATTATAATAATACCAATGCAAGCAGCGGCGGTACAGTGTTTAGGTCCAAATTTACGATTTTTAAGAAGTGAGTTCGAGCCTAGACGCGCTCTTTGTGTTATTTCATCGCAACTGCACTGAAAACGGTAAACGCAAACATCGCGAGATAGCCGGAATTTGTCATACCTAAAGCAAAATTCGAAGGCATGTGTTGTGACATTCGGCAACACGCACAGGGTAGTACTCGTTCTTACAGAGTGGACCCCTGTGTCCTGAAATGTGAGGAGAACCTCAAGGGATTACATGCGTGTTGATATTTACTCAAAAATATAGTAAAACATGATTTTATTTTAAAACCTTCACAGTATCAAAATATAACGTATAAAACAATGACTAAAGGATGATTTCCACCAAACGGTTCGCATCGCTTCGGTACAGTCTTTAAACGATATTAAATCGTGTAAACAGTAATTAAAGTCTATATTACCAAGCCGCGCACAGCAGCTTGACCGCGGGCATCTTCTGCGACACGCAACCGTAGCCGAAAGTATGCTGCGGCGCGCGATCGGCGCCGTTCGCCTGTCGTCATATCCTATCGAATCCTTTAAAAATTAAAACACGTCAACACTGTAGAAATGAAACTATTTGAGTAGCGCTTGAATAGGCGCAAAAAAGAAAAGGATACGTTCGCAAAACGATCGTATGCGTCGACATCCAGCCGGACGCGATCGGCTGTGGCCGCATCCCTTCGTATCCTTTCCGATCCGATGCGAAGCGAGCCGTTTGGCGGAACTCATCCTTAAATGTATAATAAAATAAATCATAAACCTCATAAAATGCACGAAACACCTGATTCCTTTATTAAACGTTAAAAACTCTTTGTTAAAAACAAAGAATGTCAGCTAATTCCTATAATTCCGCAGTTAAAAGACTTTTAAAAGTCTTTGAAAGCTGTTTGTCTACCGGTAATCACAGACAGCTAATTATGAACCTTTGAAGAAGGAATAAAAGAACTTCGTTTTTCTTACCGTCGCTGCTCAGACTTATCTTTTATCTTTTACAGAAGAGTTTTTGTTCAAAAGGGTAATTGCAGTGTTCGGAAATGAAAAAAAAAAGACATTTTTATAAACCGGCTTCGCACGGGTGCATTAAATCAATGAAGATAGTTAGAAAAAACAAATCATACAAACCTTGTACTCAAAATTACGAACAAAACAAAAAATACTGCCAAATCGGTCGAGCCGTGCTTAAGTGATTCTTCATGCATGCGGCAATTGATCTTATTTATGTGGATTTTGCTTTATGTTGCAAGAGCAAGTCTTAGGTTCGATTCAGGCAAAAGTGTGATTGTTTTTCTTATTAGGAATGTGTTAGTAGTAGGAGTCTGGCTTTGTGCCCGGTTGATGGCAATAGGGCCGCTAACTATTAAAATCATAACTGACGAAATGTGGGTGTACTGTACACCTTTACATAACCTTTCTTGTATATCCAAGTGTGTATGTTAAGGATTTGCGGGACTCACTATCTTATTCAATCAATTCATATCTGAATGCGATGTTCGCGAGTACTTTATCAGATATGTACGTACTGTAAACAGGCTTTATGTAAGGCGTACGGTGGCGCATTACCAGCACACGGCTCAGCTGGCAATGCAAATACCAGCTCATTGAGTCAACTTGTGGAAAATATACGGAGACGCGGTTTGGATGGGCGCGTTTTGATGAGCAGAAGTATTTGTGGCATAGTTTTTTGGATGACACCTGTCATCTCCGTAGGTTTGTATGTGTAGACTTACAGGTGATTTCTAATTATTTGTAAGGTTCAATGTTCAAAACCTTGAAAATATCCCAACGGGTTGAATTTAGGAGTGAGGATGTGTATGTATGGAAAATTGTGTTTTCTTTCTGTTTCAAAAAGCAATGTACATACATTGGAGCCAAGTAATTTAAAAAGATTTTAGAGATTTAATAAAGTACCGATTGATCCGGTAGGTGCGATTGTACGTACCAGTTCGGCTGAACCAAAACTCAAGTGGTTCGAGTTGATTATGACTGAATTTTAATTACACTAGCCTCCAAACTACTGAGTTTACAAGTAATCCTCCCATTAGTCCTGTCATCAACTAACATCTGAACGTCCGCGGGCCCGCCGTGGCACCCCCGTCCCTACATTCTAACCCTCTCGCAAAAGTCATTAAAATGATTACGCTGAACTGGCATTGCAAGCTATTGAACTCATTCAATTAATGAACACTAAGTTTGAGCATATGCCAGCTGTAGAAGATAGGTTCTCTAACCGCTTGGCTACGAGCTACTTTTTGAACTTTTGACATTTATTATTATTTGCTTATTATTTTTAATTATGATTTTTATTTTTTCGCTTTTGTCATATGTATCATTTTGAAATTTATTTACTAGTTGCTAATTTTATAGACATAGTTTAAATTATGATTTTATTTTTGTAATGTGTAATTTACCCATTTGATATTTATTTGTTAAATAGACTTCTCTCGAATTGAATTGATATTTTAAAAATCACAATACATTATTCTAAACATTTGCACGCCATAGTATGTGGCAAACATGTCTGAACCAATTTTCTTTAATGTTATCCTGCATGCACTTTTAAATATTGTATGTGTACACATGTTTGGAGCAAATAAATATATTTTATCTTATCCAAGAGTCATTGCGAAGCGACATTACTCATGCGACGCTATGGTACTCATGTAAAAGAAACAAGTGATGCCCGCGCGCAGTCGTGCGTTGTCGCTTAACACAAGTCACCGTCTCGAGCCGTATAGTCTGAGGTCGTGACCATGTCGTAAGTTCTAGAATAATGCCAGCTGTACAACATAATCTTTGAATCAACTTTGTAACCACTTTTATGAACAAAGTCTGCAGTTTGAAATTAGTGAAGCGACCAGAGTTTCTTGATGAGGGTTCAGTTAAAAAGTGATATTGCTTTTGTTTTTTTACGTATTTCTTTCTTTGAGTGAAGATAGTCGTAGTCAGTAGAAAGTTCTGTCGTTCAACTTTTTCAAGCTGGTCCATTGTGTGAGGCAGACTGAGACGCGGACTGAGGGTTCTGTATCACACAAACCATAACTTAACTGTCTTTTTATTATTACCTAAGACCCAGGCCGTGTAAACCGCCTTTTTAAGTCTACCTTTTTCGCTTAAAAAGATACACAGATAAACAATTCGACAGGAGATCGTAGATCTTTAGGTTCCGTGGTTAAGTTATCCTGTGGTTATTATAAAGAAACTTTAAAAACGAACTCGCAAATAAACATAAGGAGAAATTGATATAAGTGATATTTTTGGGTGCCCCTATACATTTAAAATGGTACGATATCCACCAGCAACTCAAACCACTGTACCAACTACAATCCTACAAACAAAAAAATCCCTCCAACTGAGAACTCAATTAACTAAGAAAAGTACTTCCATTACTGGAACTAGTACTAAGGCATTATTTATGGTAATAGTTCCATAGCTGTGGGATATTGCCAAGAGTGTATTAAGGTTATTATAGAACAGCGCCATCTAGGAGCACGTGCACGAACTACTTAGGAGTTGTAATTCTTTGCCTTTATTGGTTATTTGGCGGATTATTAATTTGTACAGTGGACATTTTTGCCGTCTTGGTGATTGGTTAAAATGTTTAAAATAAAATCAAATCATTTATTTAACAGATCATAAAATCCAACGCACAGTATCACCCGCACAAAACCCTCGTTTTACCACAGCATAAAATATTCACGAATAGTCTGTGCGGATACGTGAACAAATAATAATCAATAAGAACCCGGCGTTCAAAATTGAACATCAAGATTTATAAAAACTTCCACCTTGCAGAGCGTCGCCTCTTCCACCTGTTGACATTCTGTTTTTAAAACTCTAAGGCCATAACGGTGCCAAATTAACGCGCGCTAACTTATTTTTTCTTATTTAGTTCCTATAGCTTAATAGCTTGTATTGCAGGAAGAACTTAAAAAAAACTTAATTTACTTCTCCACATCCGATTATGATGAATATTGAATACAGATTCCTCAACTTTCAGCTCGTTTGCTAATTATACATATATGTCGAGAAAACAAACAGTTATACAGTGTATATTACAGTTTACATTAAAAAGAGGTTTGAATATTTCCCCCCATTTAAAATTGTTCTCAAAATGTCAGCCACGCATGTCTGCTGTCAGCTGGGATCATCATACTAACAAGTATTGTATGGGACAAAATCTTCTAGAGCGCCACGTTTCTGAGCTAGTAAGTTACAGGCGTGTCTAGTTTTTTGAGAGAGTGATCGAATGTACAATCCACGACGTTTCCACCGATTACTGAAGTCTTATTGGGCGCTAAGCTATAGAAAAACTACGGTTTAATTTTGCATCTTATCATAATAATACACAATAATTTGTACGACAAGACTCCTACCTACCCCTCTGACCCACTGAGAACACTACCGCCATTAATAACTTAGATAATTAAACCGTGTTTGATCCTGCTCCCTGATGGTATTCCAATAATGTGTTCCAGCACTAAGTTTACGTAATTATGTTCTCAAAGTGTACCGACAAACAAGTTAGTTGATGTACACCTGGGGAACTAAATTGTTCAATTTCTTCAACGTGTAGCAGGCACGTGGTACCTTTTCCTATTGTTTTTGTTATGTTCAGGTAAAAATTTACAAAGATAAGTCATCATCTGCCTAGCCTTTTCCCAACTTTATTGGGGTCAGCTTCCAGTCTAACCGGATGCAGCTGAATACCAGTATTTTACATGGAGATACTGCCTATCTGACCTGCACAACCCAGTTGACGTGTAAGACTGGTTGTCAGATTTTCGTGCCACTGACTACCTGTAACGACTGTCAAAGATCTACAAATGACAGCCGGGACCAACGGCTTAACGTGCTTTCCGAGGCACGGAGGAAACTTGGTATGTAATTGGTGGTCACCCACCCACGGACCAACCTAGGTAATCACGGCTTAACCTAAAGATCGACCCGAGCGGCTGTTCTTATTTAGCCACGAGCTCCTACTTTACAAAGATAAGTATGACAGGTTAATTTATGTGACCATATTTTAATAGTAAAGTATTAAAGATGAATGTCTGAATGGAAGGAAGATCAAAGAAACGATGGATGGTCTGTGTGAAGCATGAAATGGCAAGAAAGGATGTGTCTGATGAGAGGACGAGTAATAGAGAAGTATGGAAAAAGAAGACGTGCAGAGTCTCCTGCCGTTATCCCAATTTATTTGGGGTCGGCCCAAATAAATTGGGATAACGGCAGGAGACTGATGATGAAGATTTTAGTAGAAAATACTTAACACTGGTCTCGCCTTCATTTCAATTTCGCCAATCAGAATTATTTCTAATGTTTATATGATCAGCTCCATGAGGAAGTGCTAGTAATCCACCACACGGCCTCAGTGCGGGATGGTAGATGTCGCATGATTTTGAATTTTTCGGTTCTGGGATATGCCAGTTTCCTTCAGATGATTTCCTTTACCGTTTTAATAGTTTCTGAGGTACATTTAAGTGTTTTTACGTAACTAATATTTCTGTAAATAGCTGTAGTCGAAATATCTGTTTCGTATTTGGTCAACTGGTATCAATTAAATAAATCTCATCAACTCAGAACCGCAAAGTTTCAAGGAGTCGGGTCTGCCTCAGGGTGCCATATCTTCCTCACAAGGGGTCACAAGGGTAGACCGTAAAGTTTGCTGCTTGTACCCTCAGATGAGGATCAGTTGGACTCCGTAATGAGGGTTGGAGTTGGAGTTTTTATTATAAAACAACATTCGATTGTAATAACTTGTTTGTTGGTGGTTGCTCCTTCGAGGTCAACATTAAATTTTCTTTACTACGAGTATTTGGTAAGCCATTTGCTAGCTATATCCAGAAGATCATCAACTAGGGACATCCTCAAGGCTTAGACAACGTGATATTCCTTCTATCAGCCATTACTATCATCATCATCATCATTTCAGCCGAAAGACGTCCACTGCTGGACATAGACCTCCCCCAAGTGTCGCCACATTATACGGGCCATTACCATGTCGTTGTAGGAATACGGAACAGATTAAAAGCGATTGCCACGTCTTGTCCTAGATCGTGGCATTCGCTACCTGCCAATAGACCTGCGGGTCTATCTATGGCTCTTCTTATTCTTTGCTAACGACGGTACTTTGGTTTAACTACTGACTATATTACGGTCAACTAGGCAATCATGTCCGAAATTCTTACTATAGTTCCTATCAACACTTCAAACATGGATATAGCAATGTTTCTGGGTGGCAGAAATAACTGTCGACTAAATTTATAAGATAAAGCTAAAGATGCATTTATTTGTATAAACATGTGTGACATGATATACATAATAGATTTGCACATATGGATGGAAACGAGTTTAAGCTTGCTGGTTCAACATATTTTGCCATATTCGGCGTACAAAATAGTTTATAATACTTAATTGGAAATTAAAAATGAAGAAAAAATTTAACTACATATAGTCAAAATTCAATCAATTTAAATACGTAATTACAGTCAATACAAAAATATAGTCAAAAAAGATCAATATCAAAATCAATCAAAATCAAAATCAAAATATTTTTATTTCACATAGGCCTACATGGGCACTTATGAAACGTCGACAAAAAGGTGCACGGTTCGGGTTGGTCGTTTCCTATGGAGAAGAACCGGCAAGAAACTCCATGGTTACTCTTTTAAAATGATGAATAATAATTAAGAAAAATTAAAACTCACAAAGTAAGAAAGTTGTAGGTTTTTACTGCTATTTAAATTTACCTCTAACAGCAGAGGTAACCCAAGAGTAACGAGGATGAATATCACTGTGATTTTGACAGTGTCGCAAAATCCGAGATTATATTATAAAACTGTGAAAGGTGTGTTCTTAAAAATACCCTTCCATTTAAACTGCACAGTAACATATCAAAGTCAAGACACACAAACAAATACCACAACAGCGGCAACGCTATCTTGTCTTTTGGATATCCAAGATGGCCGCCCGTAAGGACACTGTCACTTGCACAGATATAGATAGACATAGATAACGCAAAAGCAACTACTTCGCGTGCCCAGCTTATGATGCAGAATCATAAGCGGCCACTTTCGCGCTCAGTCGCATCGGTGTGGCCGCGCTAGTCGGACGTCAGTTAAAAAACTTAAAATGGTTAATTGTGCTGTTATAAATTGTAAAAACAGTTCAAATCTGGTGAGAAAAAATAAAGTAAACGTTTCCTTCCATCGGTCAGTCATTTTGTGATTAATATTATGCGTAATTAATTTTAAAATCAATTATTTTGAATCTAATACGCACAGTAATATCTGGTAATACTAAATTTGAGAAAAACATAGAACGTCAAAAGTAAGATGCATATTCGTATTACATTGCCGCTTTTACTTGGAGCGGTTGATGCGATGTTTTGTTTCAACAGATGATGGATATCGAAACAAGTGATACTATCGTATATCGCTTCGGTTTCGTAGTGCAGGCGCTTTTATCATTTTTCTGTCCATTTTAGCGATTAGTGCTGTTCATGCTATGCAACACCAATCGATTCTCAAGAATCGATTTTGGAAACAGAGGAATGATTTTGTATTTTATAGGTACTTAATATATATAGACAATTTTAATAAATAATCGTAATGTTTCGTGATTATTTTAGTTTTCCACATGAACCCAATTTGAAAGAAAAATGGATTGAGGCGACGGGAAATAAAGATTGGTTCCCAACAAAGCATAGCACTATATGTTCAATACATTTTGAGGAAGCAAGCTTTGTTGAAGGGAAAAAGCAACGAATATTGACAAAAGAAGCATATCCGACTATTGATCTACTGAAGATCATTAGTATCATAACTGATGAAGTTAGTTAATTGATTAGTCTATGTACTTTCGAGGTTTTTATTATAAGTGTGAATAGAATAGAATAGTCAAAGTGAGTGAGTGAGCGTGTGTGAGTGTGTGAGTGAGTGGTGTGTGTGTGGGGTGTGGGTGTGTGTGTGTGAGTGCGAGTGAGTGTGTGTGTGTGTGTGTGAGTGTGTGTGTGTGTTGTGTAAAGTCTTAAATGTTGAATTTTACTTGTACTTGTATTACAGAATATAGATCCAAAATTTACGCCAGAAAAAGCTTCGTTATTGCCAAGAAAGAGGAAAATTGAAAAGGTACTTTATTGTTATATATTTTTATAGGTGATTTATTTTATTACATACAATACAGGACAGTAATAAAAATAACAAAATGTAAAGTAGTGTACAAATGTATGTTTTCGTAACTGGCCTGTAAACATTTCAGGGAGATCTGTGTTCACTAATTAAGGTTAACCTCACTGCCTACTAAGATGATTAGGTTTTTTTTTTTCTCTGTTTATCTCATTCCTCTGTATATCTCATTCCTCTGTCTGTCTCATTACTCTGTCTCAAAATCGATTAATAAATCGATTTAAACAATCCTAATAATTATTTACCGTACGCAATTACTCAATAACTATTTATTGAGTAATTGTGTACAGTAAAGAATACTATTATTCGTACAGTAATTGAGAAATGGTATATACAAAGGCGAACTTTATTCAAAATTGAGTTTTCACCCAGCAAATCTTTGAGTGAGAGAAAGAGATGAAAAAGGGTAGAATCCCGTTGCTTTTTGTAAACACTAGAATTACATTGAATATAAGGTGTTTCAATCGAATATTATTTTACGTGTTTATACTGATAAAGTTACTTGAAATTATGGCAAATGTATCCAAAAACTAGCACGTTGACGGAACGCGAGCGCTCGAGCACGCATCCTCTCCCTACGAACACTCTCAACGTAATGCTGGGCTGGGTGAGCGCTGCGCTGGCGCTAGGCGGGGTGGGGGGCGAGACGGGTGAAGCACGCGGCTAATCTTTAAATCGATTTGATTTTCCCATCACTAAATAGTGCTTGTGACGTCATAGTAGGTAGTCAAAAAATGGCACGCTTGGTTTTCAAACAGATCGTGACACTTGCGTTATCTATGTCTATCTATATCTGTGGTCACTTGTCATGTTCCCGCGCTCCACAGTGGGCAAGGATGTTCATTGATTTGTGCCAAGTACAACTGATTGATCGATTGTGTGCCTTGTCTTGCCTTGTCGATGTCGGTAGGCTGTGTAATTGCTCGGCGAAACTTGATTGATATCAAGTTTCGAAATCAAGGTAAAACTTTGAGATGAGAGTCGATTGTAATTATATTGAAATGAGGAAAAAAACAATGTTGAGTTTTAAGATGCTTTTGTAAACAAGCCTTCGTTCTTTAAACAAAACTGAAACTTGACTAAAAAAACAAATGCTTGAGATTGGTGCAAACTTCGTCAGCATAGCATAAATCAATTTGTAATGTTCCCACTGCTGGGAAACAGGCCTCCTATCTTTGAGAGGGATTGACCCGTAATCCACTACGCACGACCATTGTAGGTTGGTGGATGTCTTCGAATTTACCTCACTTCATTACCATAACTCACTACATGATAAAGGAAAACATCGTGAGGAAACTGGTTTTCCCAGAACCAAAATTTTAAGGCAATGTGCCATCTTCGAGCTCGCAATGCGCCATGGGTTGGGTTAGAGGCCATTATTTCTCATAACATTGTAGACTGCCTAGGCTAAGCCAGCAATAGAATATAAAATATTAAAATACCGAAGAACCCAACAGCTTTATTCTAAATCAAAATACTACTCGCATCTAGTCAGTAAAAAGTCGATAGGATCATTGCTGCTCCACTAGGCCAGCGATGTCAAACCATCAGAATAATCCCGGCAATGTATTTCAAAATAGGCGGAGTTCTCACGTCGCTGACTGCTCGACCTAATTGCTCAGTGGCCAGCATTTCATCCTATTTTTTTCTGTAGGCTGTGCGTTACTTCAAAGGTGGGGTATTTATAACAGGGCTGGTTGTGACAAGGAATTTGTTTATGTTCAGAATGTGTTAGGATCCCATTTATAGAAAAAAATCGTATTTTTTTTTCAAGAAAATGATGCAAGGCCAAAAAAGGACTAATTCAGACTAATGGCTTCTTTATGATATTTTATCAAAAAGCCTTACTATTGTCATAATAATATTTATTTATGGTCTTATTAATTACGCGTGCGGATCTTAATCGTCTTTGAATTAGCTCAACAACTATCTTACAAAATGATTCTTAACACTGAACACAATGAACGTTTGAACAAAATGATCACATTAATTGCTGATCATCATTAATCGCCAATTTATTTGCGGATGGAACAACATATACCATCCATCTATTAGCCGTCATTTCAGTGCAGCCTGCATCGATTCGATATCTATTCAATATCAAGTTCCACGCACTAAGAAATAAAGCAAGACAGCGAAGAATGACCGTAAAATAAAAGCCAGGTCGATGCGAGCTAAAAGCATTATCTTAAACGGATTGAAGGCTGCATTGCACGCTCTTACGTTTGAGCAGACGAGCGGGAAGACGCTGCGATTTTTAGTGATCAGGAAAATGTATGATTTTTTTGTTAGTAATGTGTGTCGAAGGCAATCTAAATTGATTCGCCCATAATTTGGCGACGAGTTTGGCACTTTCAGTAGGGGCCATCAGAAAAATTACGTCTTCTGAGTTCCTTACATATTATACTTCTGTTAGTTATACTAAGTACTAACTCACTATTACTATTCTGTAGCTATGATTAGGGATGTCACATAATATGACGAGCAGGTTGCTGTTCTGTGCTCGGCATTATCCAACTGCTAGATAAAGGACTTCATAACTTCCAGTCCTACGAGTTAGGGCTAATGTGGACCACTGGTCTTTGGGTTTGTCCAGCCTGTCTCGTCATCTACTACGAGGTCTGCCGCGACGCCTTCTGGCTGTGTGAGCACTCCATATCGTGGCGATTTTAGCACCAAGTCATTGGGTATACGACAGACATCACACTTAAGCTTCGCGGCTTCTTATGCAATATCATTTGTAGTAGTAGTAAGATTCTATTTTGTTTCGTGGAAGTCAACCCGTTCGTCTAAGTGTGCTCATCGCATTTACACTAACTAGATTGCTCCGAGGCTCATGTGCGCCGAGATATGGGAGTGCGCCCTCTAGGATTGTGCTCAAATTATATTACCTCTTCAATTTTGTACAGCTTATGTTTACATTAATATTTAATGTCGTAGGCTTGCATAAAGTGAGTGTGAGTGGAAGGGCGAATTTATTATGATACGACTGTTTATTTGGGGTTGGCGTTGCATGTCTTCTTCCATACTTCTCTATCATCGCATGAGTCAACCCGTTTTTAGCCATTCCACTTTCACACAGTCCACCCAGTGTTCCTTTGATCTTGCTCTCTTTTTTCAATTGTGGAGATCAAATAGGCTATCTAATTGGTCTCCACAATTCAGTTACTAGGTAACCCAATTTCCCTTGTACTTTTCTTTTTTTTTTTTTTTTTGGCGGGTGAGAAATCATCTAATGACTCCTCCCGCTCTGGGCGGAGCGGAAGGGAGTGTCAGACTCTTACTGACTAAAAAACACCCATGTTCCTTCATTGGCCCTTTATGTTCCAGGGCCGCGGTATCTCTTTCGAACAGTCCCGCAGCCCTGGCAGGCACCGGCCCTTGCGGGCCCCTCCCGTTTGCTGACATCTCTTTGAGGCGCGCGTGGAACACGAACGCGCCGTCGACACGGCCTGCCCGTCGTCATACGACGGACGGACGGCGAGCTAGCCCATTACTCGCCGTCCACAGGCCCGCGCCTACGGTGGCCGAGAGCCATCACGGCGAGGACCTGCGTCAGGCGGAAGGTGAGGGCGCCGTGGCGCCTCCCTAGCCACTCCTCAAAGAGGGGACTTACCGCCACTATCGTGGCGTGCCCTATTTCCCTTGTACCTATTCTTTGGTATGGTAAGACTGACTGTCAGATTAAGGCTTCTTACCATCAAGTGGTACCAACTTTAGTTTGTAAAGGTATAATAGTACCTACAGTTTGTTCTGAAATCTGCCACAACAACGCAAAATCTTGCTTCTAAAACGAGAACAACCAAATTCTCATACCACATATATTCAGGAACAGCTCAAAAATCGTTGCTGAAGCTGAAATATACTAGTTTGGAGGTCTGTGCGCACTCACGCGGTAAATACGATCTCATACGTAGTACGAACTGGAGTCTGCATATCATTTAAGAGAAGATTCTACCTCGTATTTTAAACATTTTAAAATTATAATTTGAGGGTATATTTGATTTTATTTTGTGTACTCATAATCACAGTATAGGCCTTATCTCTTTTGCACTAGTTGCCCTGGTCTGCGTGAGTCTCAACCAGGTCTTCCACGCGATCTTTTGGATATCATCCAGTAATCTGACTGCTATACCCTAATTAATTATATCCTCCCGTAATTTTTGATGAAAAAAAAATTTGCGGAAATAAAATCTGCAGCATGAACACAAAATACAAACAGGTAGGTAAATTAGTCGCCTAGTCAACCGCACGTCAATGGTGACACTGGGTTGGTCTTAGAGCTGGCCTAGATTACACGCAAAAAAAAAAAAATTGCATATTTTTTTTTTGCAATTTTTTTTCAGGCAAATAAATGAATCTGAATCACGGAGCTTCAATAAAATAAGCAGCCTAGCTTAATATACTGGTTTTTTTATTACTGCTGTGCGGTCTATGCTTGTCTCTTTGGTAACCTTGCAATCTTAGTATAAGTATTGTTCATTGTGATAAAACTTTTAATTCGCACTTAGCCTGGGCACTGGTAGTAAGTACACAAGATACCAAACTCCTAGTTTTACCCCATTTGTCCCTCTAATATCTTAAAGGATGAACGCAAAATCTTGTAAATTTCACAAAATTCGAGCAATGCGGTCGCATGATTTCAGGAATTTGGTACTTCCCGGCATGTCATTATGGCATGCCTCTAACGATAATTCCTTGCTTAAGTACTAAGAAACCCTCATGCTTAGGATAAGTTAAATGCTTCAAATGCTTGTAGAAAGGCGCAATAGCATTAAGCAGATTGCGAGGTTTTATATACCTACACCTTGCGTAAATATTAGATCACGGCTATGTTCTCCGTGCATAACCTCTGCCCACCCCGGCAGGGAGGAATCTTCACCTACATTTGAAAAGTTTCTGGAACAGACTGGATGCAGAAAACGGAGATCAGGATACTATGGCACAGCTTGGGAGATCCCCATACCCAGTGGTGGACTGCAATTGACCGAGTAGATTGATAGTTGTTCCAAATCCTACTTGATTCCTGCATTCAAGACTGAGGGCGACATCTCGGGGTGAAGAATGAACCTATCGTCCTACGTCATGACGTCATACGCCTTTCACTCACGCAATTGGTCAAAATGTTTGTTCCCTATGACCCCTCTCCTTGAATCTTGTACATGTCATAGACCATTACATTCAATTTTTGCTTTGCACTATACGCATCTTTTATTTTATCACAAATCCTTCGAAAATTCATCGTCATTCAGCTTGCTTGCCTGAAAAGCCTTCACCGCTGCTGCAACAATAGTAAATCCCAGCTTAGGCTTGGATAGAATATGCATTTATTTCTTTAACACTTCAAGCACAAATTACAGAGGCGGAATTAATTAATGTCACAGGCATTGCGAATATATTACGATACGATTAGGCTTGGAATCCTTACGCTGACTTGTTGGTCTAGTGGTCGCCAGCACTGCTGCTGAGCATGAGGTTTCGGTGTTGATTCCCAGGTCGAGCAAAATGTTATTGGGTTTTACCACCTTGTAATTATTCAGTAGCAGCCGAGAGTCGAGAATTTGTGCTCGGTTGATGGCAATAGACTCACACCGATACTGTCTTTCACCCCTCTGCCTATCCCTTTATGGCGACAAGATATGTTTTGTTATACGTTTAAGTGCACTATGTTAAAAACCCCAAGCTCTCAATCCAATCAATTTCCAAAACTCCTTTGCTTTTAAAACTTATTACAATTTCGCTAGTGCTTGCGGCAAGCCAAGCAGCCATTTTGAGAAAATTTTCAGTTAAACTGTAAGAGAATTGTTCTAGTTACAGCGCTATCTTGGAAGGGAGCCAGCAGAGGTACCCAGCTGACGAGGCAGCCGGTCTAGAACAACTTTCACCATAAATTGTGGAATGCAGTACGAAATGCTGTTTATTTCAGAATTTACGTTTTTGCCTTTTTAAGACAGAAATGGGTAAGTAGTTTTAAATAAATATGGCAGTTGCATTTGATTTCGGTATTTATTGTGGGCTGTTTTGGCACAGAAAACTTTATTAAACGATACGGCTATATATGTATATAAGATGGTAAACTGACTAACTGACTGGGTGATATATCAACACACAGCCGAAACCGCTGGTCCTAGAGACATGAAACTTGGTAGGTGTGTTCTTTGTGAAGAGTAAGTATCCACTAAGAAAGGATTTTTGGGAATTCCACCTCTTAAGGGGTAAAATAGGGGATGGAAGTTTATATGAAATTCCGTCAGTTTTGAAGTTGGTTCTTCAAATTTTGTGTTTAGGCTGATGATTGAAAATTGATTTATACGTGTCTCAGCGTTCTTTATAATTCTACCACAGAAGGGTTAAAAAGGGGGATGAAGGTATGTAACTATGTTTGTTACCGTATCCTGGATTAACCTATAGGTTACTGTTTAATCCCGGTAGTGCGTTCCCGTCGGATATTTTTTGACATCCGTGTGGATGGGTGAAGCCGCGGACAAAAGCTAGTTTATATTTGCAATTTGTGGTTTCCCAATGAATATTTAAAGCCAATTAAAATCAATTATAAAATTAGCACTAGCATACATCAAAAAGTTTCGAGTCCATACCATTAGCAATATAGCGGTTGATTCGTAAGTCTTGAGAATGATTAAATTATTATTATGAGAAACTGATTTAAGTATTTTCGTTGTATATTGTCAAGCAAAACAGATTACGACCGCTGACAAACTTTCTGATTATAAACTCAGACCATTACAGCACTTTTGAATGTCAAAAAAAAAAACAAAAAGAAGTGAAGCTACAGTCCCAGTCACAAGGCATAATAACTTGAGAGAGAACTGTAGTTACACATTCCAAAGCGCAGATCTCTATGGAGAAGAATGGGCAAGAAACTCCATGGACACTAACTTTTAAATCAAAATATTGTTACTAAATCTTAATTAACGTTATATTTTGAGCGGGAGAAGTTTATGACCCAAAGTTCCTTCTATGCTATAGAAACAGTAGTTTCAACGTTTAATTAGCTTCGTTAACTACAGTAACAATTAAACAAAACCATAAAATGCACTAACATTTTCCGAATGGTACAGTGAACCGAACCGTAAAGTATTAAATCTCTTCAGAACCATAATTCCACGTATACTACTAAAGTTTTACGGGTTTCCCGATTGTGTTTTTGACGGACACTGAAAAGTTTGGAAATTAGCGGACTTAGGGTCCAGTACAGTTCCACAGTTAAATGTCTATCAGACTTACATATCCTTATCCCTTTTAAAGCACGCTAAAGAGAGCCATGTGAGACTGTAGTACTAAGCACATGCTCTCACATTATTCAGAAGTGTTTGTAAATTAGCTTCCTTGCCTGTATACTTATCACCTTTTTCGATTGTACTAAAGCATTTTAAAAAGGCGCCAAAAACTTAGTAAATCCTTGACGGCACAAACTCTTTGGCGCTTGCAAAGTTATCGAATTGCCTCATCAATACAAAGTTTTTGAATCCAATTACCAAGTTTGAGGCGAGGTCCCCCGGCCAGTGTTGTTGGAGCCCCGAAATGGCGACGGTAGGGTTGCCAGGTTTACTGTCTTCCTCACTGAATTTCTGTCAAGGAAGCCAGTCACAGTGGAGATTATGCATCGGCGCGGGAGATATTGTAGTGTATAAGTGTGTGTGCGGACACAGGTGCACTTTCTCTTTCTTCACTCTTGGTCCGATGGGACGAGATCCGACACGACCGGCGAGATACCACCAGGCAGACCAGACACCAGTGGCCGGACCTATTGATAATGGCCTCAACTTACGTGTCCTATGTCATCGGTTATAACCGTGACAGGAACTTTACTTACTACACACTACTACTCTCAAATCGTAAAGGACAACATCACTAGGGAACCGGTACGTCTTCCGCACTGGGCCAGCGTCATTTATGGCGGTCCACAGCCTCGGACTGAGGAGGCCTGTCCTGAGTATAAGCTGGTGCAGTACCTGCGTTGTAGAGGTCAGATACGCAGTTGCTTCACGGAAAAAATACTGGTATTCAGCTGCATTTGGTTAGACTGAAAACCTTACCATAGTTGAGAAAAGGCTAGGTAGATAAGGGTTACCCGACTTCGTCAGACACAATCAGTTGAAAGACTAAGCAGAACGTAACAACCTGTATATTCTTCAAATAAAATTGAATCCTCAGCTGAACTTCTCAAGTCCGTAATTTCTTTGACAGACCATCCCTACGTTCAACAGCAGGCTCGATCCACCGCACTTTAGAACGTCGCAGGCCATCCTACCCTGGCGCTGACTCCACGGTTTTGTTCCACTTCCAGACAGTCATTAGACTATTGTGTCTATGACCGTGACTCGGTGTTTCGTTGCTGAAGCTAACGCTTGTAATTAAAAACATGCTCGTCATGTATTTTGTGTGAAGTTTGGGACTAAGGGAGCCTTTTCTTTTTTAAATATTTTTTTTGAATTATGGGTAGGTTCTTTTTTTTTAAAAAGCGTTGCCCCACACTTGGAATTTCTCCTGTATCGTGGGTGCGTTTACAAATATTTGAACTCGCATACACCAACAGCCAGATCCGGAATAACTTTCTGTTAGCCATACAAATATTTGTTCCGCGCGGGAATCGAACCCGCAACACGCAGCGCAGCAGTCCTAACTCAGCCATTTTTGACGTTTTCATCATTGTTCTCGCTGACTGATGACTAGACAAGTCCTCGGATATGGTAAAAAACTCATCAATGGTGCTGAAGGTGCTTAGTCGTTACTCGTTGCGCAGGTATAGAAGCCAAAACAAGGAGATCTAGATTGGGGTCGGCTTCCAGTCTAGCCGGATGCAACTAGAGATAATGCATATCTTAGTGCAGCAATCCAATTACTGGATAACACGATACCACTTGGTAAGACTAGTTGTCAGACTTTCGGCCTTCCGACCGCCTGTGACGACTGTTGAACTCTGTTGACTCCGATGCTGTTAATATTGTATAATATTAAACTGATGACGTCACTTAGCACCCGGTGTGAAACTAAAGTTTCAGTTCACCGGCCGTTTAAAGTCCCTGAATAATGAATGTGACGCAAATTAAATATGGCTTCCACCGAACTGGCTGAACAGAAGAGTTTACTTCTGAAAGGGATTCAGTTCATTATTTATATGAATTGGAACATAGCAGTGTTTTATACCTAGAAAAGGTGAAATTTCAGTGAATATAGTAATTCAAACTGCGGTACTTAATGCACTGACGCGTTTATTTAAAGTTTAAATGTTTACCCCTTGTTGTAGTATCGGTTGGTAGCGGGTCTGATATGTTGATAACATAATTAACTAACTATATCACAGGCTCACCAGCACCAAAAAATCCTAGTCCAAGATACGCATCACCTTCAAACTTCCCGCCAATTGTGGTGACTGAAAGTTGACATTAGTTACAGCGAGTTGGGAGACAGTGTTCACACTGTTTTAAGCTTTGACGGTTTATAACTAAACTTATACTGTCACTTACGGGATATCTTCCGTGATTGGTCATGATTTTGAGCTCCCAATATTTCGACGCTGTTGCAAGCACCATGATCGCGGGTTGACTGACGCTTGACGGTTGACGACGAAGTGACAGTGTAAGTTTAGACAGTGTTCTCGTTTTATCTATTAAATGGAAAAACTACACCCGGCACCGTACCGTAGGTATCTGATGTGACGTGGCGTACCATTTAGACCCGTCTGCCTAGCCTTTTCCCAGCTATTTTGGGGTCGGCTTCCAGTCTAACCGGATGCAGCTGAATACCAGTGATTACATGGAGCGACTGCCTATCTGACTTCCACAACACAGTTAATGAGGACACAATATACCCCTTGGTAAAACTGGTTGTCCGACTTTCGGCATACTGACTGATATTAACGACTGTCAAAGATGTACACGGGGCAAAGTAGATCGGTTTGCAGGGCACACCACAAAGATGTTGGTGTGCGTAAAATCAACTGGTGTATTACTTCGCCTATTTGTTAGTGTTTGCTTCACTATAGTATATGTATAATATGAGGTAAAGAATATGAAGCATCAATTTAACCCTATGACTAACCGGTGTCGTGGCATAGATGTGTAATCATTCGGCTGGTAAATCAAGTGTCGTAGGATCGAATCTGCGCCGCTGGCGTCAACTTTTTGCATTATTAAAAAACTTTTATTTTCATTTTGTTGAATTTTTATTGTAATTTACCTGATAATAAGAACATTATTCGAAAAAAAATATGGAAGTAAAAATTAAACAATTTGTATTAAGAAATCAACAACATTTATTGACTAGGTTTTTTTTAATATTATAATTACAAATTAAAAAGTTTTGTGCATGACAAATATTCTAAGTCGGACAAGAAATAACGTTACTTTTCTTATTCAAGTGGGTAATTTATTTATTAGTGAAATGAATAAACATGTTAATAAGATAGATATTAAGATATAGGTATCCTAAATTGTTATCTCACTAACAATAACATCACTCACATAAAACAAATCGAATTACCCCCTGATATTTTTATGAATATCCTATTGGTGCGCCTTCGCTATCTATGACTTATTCATGCACGAAGTAAATGTCTCCACTAGACCTGCATGGAAGAATATTTTTTTTTATGATAGCGCTCACCATCTTTTCGCCACAATATTTTGCGACCGTCCTTGTCTGATTTAAAACATTTTTCATCTCTAAATATAACTATATTATTGCACCAATCAAAATCTAAATATTCTCTTGCGAAGCGTACCCGGTTTTGCCTGTGAATATCTGACATTCAAATTTTCTTGGCTGGCCTACAACATTTCACACCAGCTGCTCGCAAGTGGTTTCGTACAGTTTGTAATGTCACGTCATGTTTAGTTGCCGTGGAACGAGTAGTGAGGAAGGGCTCAGCGGTATGCGTAGCAACTAGGTATATCAGATGCCAATCTGTGAATGCAAATCCAGCCTTTGGTCCCGGTCGGCAAGGATCAATGCTTCCCGAATCTGCATAACGATGGACCCACAATTGCACAGTCCTTCTCTGTGAACAATAATAAAATATTGTTACAAAAAACAACAATCAATAACATGTGGATTATTTAAACATATTAAACTTCTAAACATCATAATAACATTTTGTTACTCACCGATATCTTTAAACGTCTCGCAATTTCACTAATTGAAACATTTTGCTCATGCAAAAGAATTATTTCAGCTCATAAAAGTGTGGTTCAATGATTCATATTGATTCACAAATAAAAGCACTTCTCAAAAAACGCAGGGTATAATGTCTAAAAACGTAACGAAACCCCAATAGTCAATAGCATTATGACGATGAACTTAAACTACTAACTTAAACATGATTTGTCATTTTTAGAGGGTAGACAACTAATACATTCTAACCCAAATATAAAGAGACTTGCTAATAGTTAAGCAATAAATTGAACAAACAAATGTAAAATATTTTATTAAAACATACAAAAACATTAAGCTGTTGGCAGTCGGATTCGATCCTACGGCGCCGGCGCAGTAAGTAATTATTTATCGCACGCTCGACTAATGCGCCACGGAGACGATTGTATGATAAGCTAAATTTATGCGTCATATTCCCTGCAACATTAGTGACAAGAAATTTTATTGTGTGTGCGTGGACAACGGGTAGCAAACACTAATAAATGGGCGAAGTCAGACGGCCGTTGATTTTACGCACACCAACATCTTTGTGGTGTGCCCTGCAAACCGATCTAGTTTGCCCCGTGTACATGGATCATATACACTAATTTAATCAAAAAAACTACGTCACAAACTACGAGCAAGCAGGTAACTTTTTTTTTTTTTTTTTAAACTTTGCCCCACACTAGGAATTTCTCCTATATCGTGGGTGCATTTACAAACATTTAAACTCATATACACAAACAGCCAGACCCGGAACAACTATCTGTAGGCCATACAAATATTTGTTCTGTGCGGGGATCGAACCCGCGACACGCAACGCAGCAGTCAATCGCTCAGCCACTGCGCCAACCGCGCCGTCAACTGTTAAATTCAAGCGTCGTCAAACAGAAAGGCGGCCACTTTACGAAACATTATTAGATTCTTTGAAACAATCAGGCAGTCGGTGTTGGAACAGAACTTGAATAAGGTTGGATTAATTGAAATTTTGGAGATAATCACTTTGCGTGAAGTATTTACCTGCTAAAAGTACGAGGTTGTTAATTAGGCACATCGCGTTTTTCGTTCAACTTTGGTAGGAAACAACTCAACGTTATCATTTATCAGTAAAACGTCCTCTGATGGATTTAGACGTCCTCCTAGCGTATGCTTTGCGTTGGTAAATAAATACACGGTGTTGGGACAACATGACAACCTTTTACCAAAGACTCATTTAATATGACACACAAAAATGACTTACACCATAGCCGTATTGTTCCCCCCACTTAGTTTTATGTTTTACCCAAATAGGAAAAGTTTAAAGATTTCCTTTTCATTTCCGTGATTTCCAGATTTAAGAGAAAAGAAGGTTCTTGTACTGAGTTTGAAGTCAATTGATGTTTGAGAAGCTCTATCAACAGTTCAACAATCACCTTTGGTTTCAAAATATCAATAGATGTATGCGATATTTTAATTTTATGTATATGTTACCGGCAATCTATATAATGTCAATCGTGTCAACCACCCAAACCTACAATGAACGAAGATAACAAACGAAATGAAACGATATAGCATTCAAAATACGTGAACGCCAAACAAATGAAAACTCACGAGCGTTTCATATCCACGCACAATTGAATGAACAACACAGCCACACAAAAAGTTACCGTTCAGTTTTTGTGTTTAACCGGTCTATGCAAACGGACATAGTTTTTTTACATAGGTACTTATCATCGCCATTTGCCTGCCTTTTCCCAACTATGTTGGGGTCGGTTTCCAGTCTAACCGGATACAGCTGAATACCAGTATTTTACATGAAGCAACTGCCTATTTGACCGCCACAACCCAATTAGTACTGGGTGATACTGGTAAGACTGGTACTTAGATACTTTGTATGTATACTACATCAAAGGGAGCCGTGGTGACCTGGTGTTAACGATCTTACATAAATCGTAGGTCCTGAATTCGAGCCCAGACCGGTCAAATTTTATTTCACGATGGGTGAATGAAAACATCTTTCCAAGCCAACATCCCCTAAAAGAAATTGTATCCCCTTTTAAGATGATAGTCATTCATTGCCTGCAGAGGTGTAGGCAATGAATGACAAAAGGGCTCTTGTGAAAAATTTCATATTTCTGCAGCGGTTTAGTCAGTCCAGCTGTCGGGAATTAATTTTATACTCTTTTTCAAAATATTATAATCAAGATTATAATCTTCTTAATTCCTCAGTTATCTGCATCGTTCATTTGTTTGCCTGCCTGCCACGCATCAGTGCGTAGCGTGGCCGTAGGCCGCAATGGATGATCCCCCCTACATTTTCATACAAGTACTTGGTATTTATGTACCTATTTTACAAGCGCGTACCTTGGCAGTGGCCTGCTGTAGAGCAGGGCCTTTATGTAAGCCCGAATTGAAGGTCAGTCCTATTTCTATGCAAACAGTAGATAAGTTGTCCTCGACACAGATTACTCCTCACATGGCTCAAACATTACCCGCATGACCTGGCCCCCAACCCCCGTACTTTGTTGATCGCTCGCGGCGTTTGTTCAATTTTCCGAATCAGCGACGCGCATCCGCCTTCACAGTTTTTTCAATAAAGCTAAATTTTGGACTGCTATTCACGGCTAGTTTTTGGAATGAGACCTAGCGTTATTTGAAAAATGGTTAAAATTTCGTTATTTTTGGTTCGATTTTTCCATCAGGAATTTCTTAGTAGTAGCTACGGAGTCTGTATTTATGCCCGGTTGATAGCAATAGGCTCGCCCCCTCTTAAATGGAACTTAAAAGCTCTGCTTAACCCTTGAAGACTACAGGTGTGATGTTATGTTATATGTATTAAAAATACTTCGCGGTTTCTGAAGTAGTGTTAATCAGAGTTGTTTCATTCGATGATGCGATTGTTAAAATGAATTGTTTTGACACTTCTGAATATTAGGTGGCTAAGATAAATTCAGGTCTGCTTTGTAGTTCGCATGGATTCTCGACTTCCTAGCCAGGAGATTGTATGCCACAACCCGTTGTCTGTATTTGTTCATTACAATCAGCTGTCCCCAATTATACACTGTGACTTTTTAGTCGTCTTACAAAGATGGTACACTCAATGTATCCGACATAAAATACCTATAGGCGCGATTTTTTTTTACCTTTAATAATTATGACATTAGGTACAAAGAAAAATAAATAATACTTACATTAGAATTATGAAACATCCTGTTAATAATGTTTGTGTCAAACGGTAGAACATACCTACCCAGCACTGAGGACACGAGTCGAGTAGATCATCGCTCGCAACAGGGTGTTTCAACAACGTCATGCGTCATAATACTGAATAATATTTTTATTTTTAAATTATTAAAATCACATAAATACGATTTTTTTTTTCGTGAATGTTTAGTAGTCATTGGTCTTACAACGGCAGCCCACTTCATAGTGGGCTGCCGTTGTAAGACGACTAAAAAGTCACGGTGTATATGGTACTTACATGTCACTTGGAAACTGTGAGTGTACTAAAAAATTCGGTTGACCCCTTTGAGGACAACAGGTATTGTGATAGGATCTGGGGATGAAATATCACAGATTCACAGCTATCCTATATTGGTTTTTTCTCAGAACAAAAAAGAATTTATGAGATCTATTTCCTCTTCACTACGTAAATTATAACGAAAACAAGAAAAGCATCAACAAGTAGCCTCGGAATAATATTTTATCTTTGAAAAACGGCGACAATGAACCAAGAAGCTCATGAAAAACCTAAATAGTAACTTTGTAGCAGCAACTGTGCTGATTGTTTACTGAAATATTCAATGATAAAGTTCACTATTTTCTTCTCACAGTTGTTTTATCTCTGACAGCCGCAACTCAACATTAACCTTATTGCAAAGTGAATAAACATCACTTTAGTTGACAGTGGTAACTAAAATAAATATTTAAAAAATGTGAAAGGATTGTATTTTCAGCCGTCTGTTAATAACGGGCACAGGCTGATAAGAAGGAGAAACTAAATGTTGGTGAGTTTTTCTATCAGGTATATCTTGGTAGCAGCTCGGAGGACTTCAACGTACGTAACTGGAGAAATCTAGGTGTGCTTAACGTTAACGCCTCCTGCTGGGTTTGTTGCAGCAGTCCGCCGAATTTCGATGGAATCAATGAATCCATAACATAACATCACGCCTCTAATCCCCGAAGGGTTAGGCAGAGGTGCTGCTTATAAGTACATCCTCACATTTCGCCAGTTATGTTTAATTCCCATGTAATAGGGGGCGAGCCTATTGCCATCAACCGGACACAAATCTAGACTCCGTGGCTGCTACTGAGAAATTCCTGGTGGAAAAACCTAATCCCACTTTGCCCGATCTGGGAATCGAACCCAGGACCTCATGCTCAGCAATCGCGTTTGCGACCACTAGACCAACGAGGCAGTCAATGAATATCTAAAGGAGAGTTCAGAAACCGCGTATCTGCCTGCGTAAAGGTGTGATTTTTTTGTTCTTGAATAAAAGAAAAAACTTTAATTACAGTAAAATATTTTGTTAATCAAATACGAACCTCCACCTGGGTCTGAGACATTTGTAGATCATAACCACGCGGGCACAGTTCATCATGTTTTTAGTTCTAAGATTCTGCTTACAATGTTTTCCTTCATGTTTTGAGAGCAGTGATGATAAAACGACTAGTTATTGCTTAGGTACTGAATACTTTGCTATGTAAAAACAATAAATCATTCAAATGTGTTTGAGATACAGTCAAATGGAGTATCTCTCCATTCACAACTAACTATCTTAGAACCTTTTAACCATTCATTCTACGTCCCGTATTACAGAACGGCACTTAATACTCAAGCATTTCTTAAAACTACGTTCAACCAATCAAATGACTTGAATCTAGTAAGTTATAAGTAATGCTTGAGTATTGAGTGACGTATGTAATACTGGCCTACAAGTGTTAAGCGCAGGCCACACCGCCAGCTAGCGAGCGAGCCGGGCGAGCCTCTTTTCATACTTCGTTTCGGCTTTTTCACTGGCTCTTCACTCAACTGGTAGGTACCACTCGCTGTAGTACCCGGTGTGAACCATCATCTGCCTAGCCGTTTCCCAATTATGTTGGGGTCGGCTCCCAGTCTAACCGGATGCCGCTGAATACCAATATTTTACATGGAGCGACTGCCTGTCTGACCTCCACAACCCAGTTAGTACTACTGGGTAACCCGGTTGTCAGACTTTCGGGTCACTGACTACCTGTAACGACTGTCAAAGATCTACAATTGACAGCCGGAACCAACGGTTTAACGGGCTTTCCGAAGCACGGAGGAAACTCTGTATGTAATGGGGGGTCACCCATCTACGGACTAACCTAGGCAAGCGTGGCTTAACTTGAAGATTGACCCGAGCGGCTGTTATTAGTGAGCCACCAGTAGATTTTTCTAAATAATGTTTCAGGAAATGCTCATCATTCTCCTCCCTTTATCCAAATTTATTCGATAGCCGACGCAGCATATCCTCTTATAGTTCGCGGTGTGAACCAAAGTATGAAAGGGGTGAAACGACGCCTCGCCCGGCTCGCTCGCTAGCTGACGGTATGGCCGGCGGCGGCGCTTTAAAACGTACCTACTAAATTACAACAAAACGTGCCTTCTACAGTAAGTGCAGTGTAAATATTATACTGGACATAAATGCCAGTACAGCACGAGCTAAGTATATACATACATAGTAGATTATACACCAGCTTGAATAAGTTATACTGCTTGAATAACTTATAGCTTGAAGAGAACTTTTATTTGCGGTCCCTTTGGAGAATTGTAATGTCGACACGAACGAAGGAATGGCTCATGTTGTGGTAATAAGATTAGCCTGTCTGCAAGGTTCATAGCGGGTCAGTTAAGCGCGTAGCTCGTGGGTAAGGGTTCACGATGGGTACGATCAACCGCCGAATGAGAACTCGCCGTCGTAGTATTGCATACAGTGGCGGGCGCTTGTCGCTTGACGCAAATCGCGCCCCAAGTCGCATCACCCAAGGTCGTGAAACGAGTCTTAGGCCGCACTCAATCATTTTCATCATCGACCAAGCGTTTTTCTCGTTACTATTGTAAGACTAGCCAGAGCAAAAGAGAAATAAAAACCTTGCATTAGAACAGATAAGCATGATTTATTTACTGGGTATCAGACCATCAAAAATAAGCACAAAATAATGAACTACAACATTACATTTATAATTATATTATTACAATTCACTGTACTTACACACGTATTACAGAGCTCATTACACTTCCACAGTTCAACCACTACTGCCTTGCTAAAATGGCGCTGCCTCGAACTTCTAAAATCCCCCTCTACCAGACAAATAGTCAAGCGACATCGCAATATCCGTTAGCGCCATTTTAGCATTTTAAACAAGTCAAATAACTTACTAATTTTACCTAATACATTTGTGTAATTTAAAAAAATACTGTAAATATCTTAAAAATACATAAACTTATAGTATTTAGAGTTTAAATAGCTAACATTCGGCCATCCAAAACCTCGTACGTCCTCGTACGGTAGACAAATACTCAAAATCAAAATATTTTTATTTCACATAGGCCTACATGGGCACTTATGAAACGTCGACAAAAAGGTGCACGGTTCGGGTTGGTCGTTTCCTATGGAGAAGAACCGGCAAGAAACTCCATGGTTACTCTTTTAAAATGATTAGTTTTACAATATTATCATGTTACAGCATTAGTACTCAAGTATACACGGACAGCATAGGCCCGACAATAAGTCGTTGCTTACTACACAAGAAAAACGGAAAACAAGATAAGAGGTTAACAAAAGTTAACACACATCTAGGAATCTACAAGGCCTACACTGTTCACACATTCACAAACAATCGTTAAAAAGAATCTATACAAAGGTAAGAAAATATTATAAAAGACTAAATTAAACAAGTGACAAAAATATTGTCATCAGTGCTGCAACTATTACTATTCAATAATGAAATAGTAACCATACAATAGTTGTTATAACAGTTTAAAGTTTATTTACAATTTAAAGTTTATCATTTATTTTACTTTAGGTTTAAACATTGAATTATACACATAAAATTAGTATTCCAACTTACGTACGTATTCACTTATTCATTCATTCATTAGCCTTTATTTGCCTTAACATTTTTTTTATTACAATTCATTTAACATTACATACCTTACATTTTATTTTCACTAAACATTACATGTAGCAATACACTTAACATTTCACCTCATTTAACTATATACGTACGTACACGTTACATTAATGTTGAAAAGTTTGTCACATTTTCTTTTTTTTTATAAAATATCATCTCATTATATTATACAATACATTTTTATAAAATAATGTCCTGAATACCATTAGTAACAGGCCCCAATATGTCCTGAATACCAGTGGCAACAGGCTACAATTGCCCTGAATACCCCTGGCAACAGGCCCCATACGTCCTGAATACCAGTGGCAACAGGCCACAATTGCCCCGAATACCCCCGGCAACAGGCCCCACTACGTCCTGAATACCAGTGGCAACAGGCTACAATTGCCCTGAATACCCCTGGTAACCTTAATACCAGTGGCAACAGGCCACAATTGCCCCGAATACCCCCGGCAACAGGCCCCACTACGTCCTGAATACCAGTGGCAACAGGCTACAATTGCCCTGAATACCCCTGGCAACAGGCCCCATACGTCCTGAATACCAGTGGCAACAGGCCACAATTGCCCCGAATACCCCCGGCAACAGGCCCCAATTATTGTCCTGAATACCCCTGGCAACAGGCTACAATTGCCCTGAATACCCCTGGCAACAGGCCCCTTACGTCCTGAATACCAGTGGCAACAGGCCACAATTGCCCCGAATACCAGTGGCAACAGGCCCCAATTATTGTCCTGAATACCCCTGGCAACAGGCTACAATTGCCCTGAATACCCCTGGCAACAGGCCCCATACGTCCTGAATACCAGTGGCAACAGGCCACAATTGCCCCGAATACCAGTGGCAACAGGCCCCAATTATTGTCCTGAATACCCCTGGCAACAGGCTACAATTGCCCTGAATACCCCTGGCAACAGGCCCCATACGTCCTGAATACCAGTGGCAACAGGCCACAATTGCCCCGAATACCAGCGGCAACAGGCCCCACAAAATTTTTCGTTACGTAGCCATAATCAACTACAGATAAATCACCTGTAAAACCAAATCAGTTAATAAACATATCTTTTCAATAATTAGTTTCAGTTACCATCGTTCTATAACCAACAAATATTATCAGTTTACCATTTACTATGCAAAAATCAATCAACATAACTTTTATTTATTTATTTAATCACAACGGTTGGTTACAAACCAATTGCAGTAACTAAAATTATAAAAATAAAAGAGACAATTATAACACATTACTCTCTCAGTACTTCTGACATGCCACTAAAATCTTCATCCATCTATCAGCAGACAGATCGTCTGTTGGATTAGAATCAAAGAGATCATGGGTGTTTACAGACTATTTCGGCACGTTATCAAACAATTGGAAATTATGTGTTCATGTTTTATGCTTTACAGAACACAATATGAAGTAGAATGACTAGGTATAACGTACTGAATATACCAAATTACTGTTTAGCTGCATGCTTCATTCATTAGACATTTATGTAAGAATAGTTTTTTTTTTTTTTTTTTTATGCATACATAAAATAATAATTTGCGGAGACTTTAAATGTTCTTCAGGAAACCAAACATGCGATACTATTTAAGCTATTAAAGGAGTTCAATCTCAAATTAGAAATAAATGAACCCGCGTAGGTTCATTTAAGCAGTGGTACGTTTTTAGATAATATTCTCCACAACATGCGAGGGTACAAATTTGAGATTATAGAACTAGGTGTATCTAACCACATAGCCCAACTTATGACGTTCCCGATACAACGAATGTGTTCTTTGAAATATTACTATGTAAAATAAAACGAGATTACGGCAAAGAAAATATTGATCTTTTAGGAAATGTATATGTGTAGTCTTAGTTTCTCCGATGTTTACGAAGCGGATGTCGTAAACAAGTTTTAATATAATTATATATTTATTCTTGATTTGTTTAAACTTTTTTTTTTATGATCTATGTTTTCCAATAGTCAAACGTAAACTGTATACAACAACTAGACCACAGTGGATTCCACGGGGAGTAAAACGCAGAACTAGGCGATCGTTATTGTGGAAATAAAGGCTAACACGAGACAATGTTTGAAAAACCGCTATTAAAAATTTCTCGAAAAGATACCAAAAAGTGATTAAATTAACATAGAAAACAAAACAGCAAAACAGTTACTTTATTGGAACGAGTACCAACAAATCTAAGGCTATTTGGAAGGTTATTAATTCAATAAAACCTAACTTTCCGGAAACGGATGTAAATGTTATTAATGACAATGATAAGTGTTTTAAAAACCCCAAAAAGATAGCGTAACTAATTTCATAGACTCTGTTCAATCGAATAGTAGTACTCGTCCAACAAATAATAAGTTTAGCACGTCTGGTTCGGACTAATCTATGTTTATGGCGCCTGAAAAACACCAACAGCACAGGCTATGACGACATTGGTACCAGAGTGGTAAAAGCAGTTTCTTTTCATTAAGCCCCCATATTAAGTAACATAAATAGTATTCAATTTGGTATTTTTTTTGAAAAGTTAAAAAGTTTCTATAGTCAAGCCAGTAGGTACATAAAAAGGAAGATAAAACTGATATTTCTAATTACAGGCCTGTAGCGCTAATACGAATATTTTCTAAAATTTTGAGAAAGTCTTCTATCATAGTATTTATAATTATTTGTAAAAGAATAATATATTTTGTAAGGAACAAATAGGCTTTAGAAAAACTAAAACCATTAATATGGCTGTATTCAACTTCCTTGAAAAAGTATACCATAACATGGACAGTAGAAAACCAGTGATGGCTATGTATATAGATATGACCAGGGCATTTGACTATGTGGCTCAAAAAATACTATTAGCTAAGCTCTATAAATATGACAGAGGTAACGTGCTCCTGCTAAGTAAACTTTGACCCAACAATAACGGAACTTGTAATAAGTGATCAGAGACTAAGCATTGGTACTGCCTTCACGGAATCTATTTCGATGTTTACGTCATATTTTCCTGAACAACTAACCATGGAATCGCGAAACCTCTCAAAACTGGCAAGTCATTCTTCGACCATATAGTTGTTAAGTTACGGGCAACCGACTCTCTCAGCATGGAGCATTGACTTCCGAAATCAATAAAGCAATCTAGTGCTGTACCATTAACTAAAGCTAGTTTAAAATATTTGCAGTCATTTTCATGTTCTACGGATATACCTAAAACCGCTTTGTATCCGCCGAGTTGTATCCTTTTTACCGGGACAGTCGTTATTTAAATGTCCCACTTTATTACAAGCACGGTGTACACCGTTTGATTGTTTGTTTACACTCATAGTACGTGTGGCCTTCTTCACCACAATTGTAGTATTTAGGTGTGAATTCTGTCATATTGGTTTTAGTTCTATAGGTTTTATTACGTTTATTGTCAATTACGCCTGCCTGCCGCACCGTTTTGTCGATTCTCTTGTTAATTTAAACTCCCTTCAAATACAATAATAATTTATCGAGATCAGAATACTGGGCTGCTTCCGCACTTGTGTTTATGGAACAATCTTCAACACCAAAAAGTATACAGTCAATGGAATTCTTGCCGATAATGTTACATCTATTTAGTAACACTGTTTTGTCATAAAAATGTTCCTCTAATGACTCTCCAAAACGCGCTTTACAAGCAAGCATATCTGACAATAACTATAGTGTACACTGTACTTGGAAAAGTGGAATGTAATTTGTCTTGCCATTCAGACCAGGAAAACATAACACTGGGAAGTCCTTGGTACCATTTTTGTGCAAAACCTACAAGCTTTGGCAGTGCGTAATGACTTGTTTGCCTGTCCGACCAGTTATAAATTTGTGCACACTCATTTACTTTGTTTATCCATATTTCTATCGTTTGATTTCGTTTCGATGGATCAAATTCGGGTATAACATTAAAACAGGGAAACGTTCATTGTTTCCATCAGTTTCCATGGTCTGAACAACTTCTTTTAACATTTGTGCCAATAAAATTTTACCACTGACCTGTTCGGCAACATTAGTGTTACCCTGAAAAAGCCTCGTGTTGATGCGGACGCTCCTAGTTCCGCTATTCCTGTGGCCGACGTCAACGTGGCTGCGCCTCGTGCCGCTGCGGCTGCGCCTCGCATCGCTCCGGCTGCGCTTCGCACCGCTCCGGCTGCGCTCCGCACCGCTCCGGCTGCGCTTCGCACCGCTCCGGCTGCGCTTCGCACCGCCCCGGCTACGCTTCGCACCGCTCCGGCTGCGCTCCGCACCGCTCCGGCTGCGCTTCGCACCGCCCCGGCTACGCTTCGCACCGCTCCGGCTGCGCCTCGCACCGCTCCGGCTGCGCCTCGCACCGCTCCGGCTGCGCCTCGCACCGCTCCGGCTGCGCCTCGCACCGCTCCGGCTGCACCTCGAACCACTCCGGCTGCAGCTCGCACCGCTCCGGTTGCCACGTCGGGCATGACAACGGATGCCACAGACACTGCTGACATTACGCTGCTTGATGCTGCGACTGCGAGAGTTTAGCTGGAACAGTAATTTTGTAAACGAGTAAACCGTTATCTGGACTACTGATTTTCAATTGTGAAATAAAATAACAAAGTATGTGTGTTTCATTGGTTAAAACAAAACCTTACGAGTATTAATTATAAAGGTGAACCATCAGTATAAAATTACCAATTTTAAGTAAGCTCACTAACTATTAAAGCACCAACTTGTTTAAAAACATTTTCATTTAAAATATCAATCCATTTCATTAGGTGCAAAAACAATAATAGCGAAAGTTAAGTTTAAATTTATCTAAATTACTAATGATTAAATTCATGAAAAGACAAAAAGGAACTGTACCTTATTACTGCACTTTTACCAGGGCGTTCGGGTACACTGAGATACCAAACTATTCTAGAAACTGACATCGTTCGGCTGCTGATCGTTGTTCTTGACGTGATCTATGGCTGCATTCGGTCTCCAGTTGCGTCTTTTATTCCGGGGCTGGCTGAGTGATCGGCTCCTGGACCGACAACTGCGCCTATCGTGGACGTGGACCCGCAACGCGTGCCTCTCCACGACCACGGAACGTTGGCGGCACTCATGCCACGATACAGCGTGAGATTGCCCAAGAGGCGACAACTGATGCACGTTATCCATGATTTACTGAAATAAGAAATCAACGGACAAAAAATGTTGCAAAATGCCTACTCTAAAACTACACCTATGTTTTGGAGAACAAACTAAACAAGCTAAATCAAAGACAGGATCAAATAACCCTTTATTTGGATTACTTCAAACCGTTTTGTAGGTTAATCAAAGATTTCACGCAATAGAATAAAATAAGAAAGAGAAAAAAAATGTTCAAAAACAATTTACAGTAGTTAGGGCATAAGTTATCTATCTCACTTCTGAAATGTAAGACTAGCCAGAGCAAAAGAGAAATAAAAACCTTGCATTAGAACAGATAAGCATGATTTATTTACTGGGTATCAGACCATCAAAAATAAGCACAAAATAATGAACTACAACATTACATTTATAATTATATTATTACAATTCACTGTACTTACACACGTATTACAGAGCTCATTACACTTCCACAGTTCAACCACTACTGCCTTGCTAAAATGGCGCTGCCTCGAACTTCTAAAATCCCCCTCTACCAGACAAATAGTCAAGCGACATCGCAATATCCGTTAGCGCCATTTTAGCATTTTAAACAAGTCAAATAACTTACTAATTTTACCTAATACATTTGTGTAATTTAAAAAAATACTGTAAATATCTTAAAAATACATAAACTTATAGTATTTAGAGTTTAAATAGCTAACACTATTTTGAGGTCGGCTTTCACTCTAATCAGATGTAGTAGAAGAGCGACTGCCTATCTGACCTCCAGGACGCAGATACAAGGTAATACGATACCACTCGGTAAGACTAGACTCATAAAGTACTAGACTCGCTTTAAATACAAGTTTTCTCGCGATGGTTTCCTTACAACAATAATTACTTCTTACGACAATAGTTACGTCTTAACCCAACTAGATGTCGCCACAGTACCCACGATACCGACCGCCATTTTAGCATGAAAAATAAATCAGTCTTGTCTAGCCGCTGCTGTTGTAAAACCACCGTATCTAGGCACCGAGACAGACTGGCTGGAGTAAAGTAATAAATGTCTGAATTACAATGTTATATATGTGGCTTGGAACATACGTGAGGGTTCCTTTTGACTCTAGAAAAAAAACAAGAGAACATCGCACCTGTATGCCCTGAAGGTGTGAGCAGAGGTGTCGAGTCAAGAAAAAATATATTTTTTTTGCGACCAATGTGTAAAAGTTATTTGCGTCCGATAAGACTAGAACCGACTCTAAGATAGTTAGGAAAAGGCTAGGGAAATGCTGAAAAGGGTAAAAGTTGACGAATATTTAGCAACTAGAGCTACAGTAAGGTTTAGGTATGCTACTCATGACATGAAGATAGGTCAGTTATTGGGTAACATTCAACAATACAACCCTTGTTCAGACTAGTTGTCAGTCTTTCTACCTTCTCCAAGGAACAAGGATCTTCAACTGACAGAAGGAACCATCGGTTTTACGTGCTTTCCGGGGCACGGAAGGGTCTCGTTGTGAAATGAACGATCACCCATCTACAGACCGACCTCGATAAAAAAAACTGGTATTCAATTGAATCCCGTAGCAGTTTGGAAAAGGTAAGGCAAATGTTGAAATGTCTCAAGTTATTAAGCTGCCTCTAGTTATACTAGAAGCCAAACCTAACATAGTTGGGAAAAGGCTAAGCCGATGTATAGAAATGAAGATGAGGTATTTTAAAAGCATAAAAAGGAAGTAACATCACATTTTGTTATGAGTGGATTTTCAACAATATAACAAACAGCTCACAATGTAGGTAAGGCTTTAATAATATTCATCTTTACAACAGGTTGTTCAAAGTTTCCGTAAGAAAGCAGAGTTTGTATTAATATAATATCACTTTGTTGAAAAAACTTTGTGCCAGGTTTTGTAAAAGAAAGGGACTTTTCAAACAAAGAATTTGTGGTATGTACTTAAAGGTGCAGCGTGCGTAGACCTTCCAGATTCCTCTCGCTTTCAAAGGTAGACCGACGACCTGGTGCATACCAAGGAATACCGGAATCATAGGAGCGGTCTTTCAGGTGATGCTTAAGGATGGTCTATTTCCAGAAGTAGACAGTAGTAGGAATTTTTATTTATCTTAATGCCATTTTTACTTACATCACTACACGTAGTATTTTAATACGAATGAATCTTTCATCCGCATGGCAGAAAGTATGAAGTCATGCGGCATGTTTTAGAACCAAAATTTGAAGACTGGTCTCTCTACGCTAGTCTCTCAACCCGTGCTGGACCCGTGTGGTGGGTTACGACTCTCTTCCAAGAAGTCTGTATCCCAGGAGGGGGAACGTTATAGGTTGATAAAGGTTCGCATTACGGATAGTGAGAACCTCAAAATTTTGATAACAAGTCTATTAGGAGTATTATGATAACTGGGTTGTGAAAGTGAGATAGGCAGTCGCTCCATGTAAAATCCTGGTATACGGCTGCATCCCGTCATACTGTAAGCTAACCCTAGGCAAATGATGATGACTTGCTTTCTGGTAAGGCTATCATCACCCTTGGGCAGACGACACTGTTGCTATTGCGGGAATATCCTGGATGATACTGGCACAAGAACGTGGAGCTTGGCACAAGCAAAGAGAGGCCTATACCCAGCAGTGGGTGGAGTCAGGCTGCGGAGGATGATGATGATGAATCACCCTTTCGATAACATTAAGGTTTAAACCTCAACCTTCAACCCCTAACAAACGTAAAAACTTTGCTGTGACACTCCTGATGTTGGCTTTAAGTCCCCTGTTCTATTTCGTTCATGAATTATAAATCTGTTTGAAACGGGTAGAACCGGCTTATCACTGCCTTCGGGGATGAAACTTGTCTATTTTTAACTGAGATTTTAAAAGAGTACCTGCACTTCATCAGCTTTGAATAAGTTATGTGAAAACTGAGCTGTTCCATCGTTAGCTTATATTTTATTTAACTTTGAGAGACTTTTGAGTTAGTTTGACTTTTATTTTATGCATTTTTACCAACTTTCCATAATTTAAATTCAAATCGTATCAAATTATTTAATCCATTAAATCATTTTTTCCCTAAAGTCTACTTGCGTAACATTTTTTATTGCGTAACACAATCTAAATAATTCAATTTGAGAACAGTTGCATTATTACGTTGTCGACCAAACCAATTATTCAAACGTATGAAGCCAATATCTATTCGTTTGGTATTTCCCAACTATGTTGATGCTATTATGTTACTAAGCTGGATCTGCTTTCAGTCAAACTGGGTGTAGCTGAATACCCGTATTTTTTGTGTTTGTGATTGCAATTGCTTTACGCAATGGTGATTCTGTGTGCACGTGAATAAACTTCATAGTAATGAGCCTAAAAGCTTTGCCGCCGTCTGCCAGTGACAGGGTTGTAATAGTTATCAAGCGGAAATGTTCACTGATTACTTATTACTATAGCCGCTGACAGGGAAAATACTAAAATCTAACGAACCCTTTGACCCGCTCACAACCTTAAGCGATGCGAATTGCGACGCGACTAGTGTCAATCACAAGCGCGCGCTACACTTGTTTCCTACGGTGGTTTCAGATTAGCGTTTCCGCGTGTATAAGCTCGTACATGCGCGAGTTGCGAGATAAGTCGTTACTTTTGCTGCCAGCTGGCATTTTATTCAAACGAACACACCGGGATAAGCGCATACACTCGCGTTCGATATTTTGAAGCGCGTAATGCGGCGCGTACGAGCTTATAAGCGCTACAAAATACCCTAGTCTGAAACCGCTCTGAGTACCGGCACGGTGACTTGTGGTATGCTTTATGCACCTCTTTCATTTGTTTTCTCCACAGTTGCTGTTATACCGGAACACGCATGTCGCTTGAGCGTGTAGTTCGTGGCCGAGTGGTTAGTGCGCGGGTCTGACTTATTCTGGCCCGATTTCTATTGATCTTCAACTGAATTAAACACATTTTCAATCCCAGATCAGGATCGGCGAACACCACTTATGACACTCCTATATATTTTCATAAAAAAGGGCAAAATGAACGGTTCCCCAAGGTGTTGAAACACGTTAATATTAACGTCTATTCCAACCCGTTTCAACCCGCGTAACGTATTGGCTGGGGGGTGATTTGTTTATTTACAGAAATTTCATTTTTACGTATTGATATCATTATTGTAACTCGTATATTTCGCGTAAAGGATTGAAGAAGAAAGGTTAGTTTATATAACCATAACACAAAAACATCATTCCCCTCTACATATAATAATGGTTATTAAAAAAGCAGGTGTTCCATACATTTAACCGTATATGTATTTCACTTTTGTAGCGAATAGCTGATTTTTTAATTACCGATGAAAATTGGTTTCGAGTGATGAACTGAATAAGTGGTAGGTAACCGTTTGCGCGTCGGTTTCCCTTCCACCCAGTACATGGAAGGTTTGAAAATTAAACCCCCAAAGGATAGGGGATGAAAGTTTGCTTATACTAATATTCTAAAGGGATAAACTTAGTTTTGATGTAGGTAATCTTTGGAACTACTGATCCGATTCCGAAAATTTTCATTAACGTAAAGCTACATTACCCACGATTGTCGTAGGCTGTGTTTAAAACTTTCTTGTGGGATTGCAAAGCCGCGGGCAAAAACTAGTAAAAAATAAAATAATTCTAACAGTTTTTCTATCGTATCCCGCAGCAATTTTATACCCAGCAACTCTCTTAAAACCAACATTCCTCTGGCTTTGAGCTCACTAACTACGACACGACAGCAAAAGAACATAAAGGCGAAATAACAAAGAAAGAAAAACCTCATTATCTGCCTTATCAAATAGTGCTCCACATTCGAGCACAAAAGGCTAAGTTAGGCACTGGGGCCTATTTCGAGCATTCCATTCGAGCCGGCTCGAGGCAGCTCGAGCCACCTCGAGCATACACTTCTTTGTGTCGGAAATTGCGCCGAAAAGCGACATCTTTCCGTATAACGTCCAATTAAAAGTCATTCTTTTGTTCTAGTGGGAGAATTAAATAGTTTACTGACAGGTTGAGGGAAATGTGGGTGAGTAACTACCTGTGTGTATACAATGTGCGAAAGGGGCATATAGCTATACTAATGATATTGCCAAATAGATTAACAAACATAAAATATTCATGAAAGTAAAATCATTAATGAATTTTAAAATGCATGATTTTTGTCCCAAATTACCACCGTTTCCCTAAATTCAAACAAACTTTTAAAACGTGACAACACCATTTTAGGCATACGTATGTTCGATCGTCAATTGTTTTTTTGTGACGTCACTACCCGACAAGCGACCACTCGCGCCCGTTTGTTGTCATAGAAGTTTCTTCATTTTTGTACCTTTTTTTTAATTTTCATCGGGGTATTTTTTTTACTTCTTTACCAAAAAAGATTACATAAATATAATCTAATCTCGATAACTAATAATTCCCTCACGGATCGGACAGTTTTTTTTTAACATAAGTCTTGTGTTGATGTTTCAGCAGATATAAATGGCAAAGTATTGAGTATTTATACAAAGACCTTCAACAAGATTGATATATGTTTGACTGCCTCGTTGATCGAGGGGTCGCAAGTGAGCATGAGGTACGATTCCCGGATTCAAAGTGCTATTGAGTTTTTCCATTAGGAATTTATCAGTAACAGCCACAGAGTCTGGATTCGGGTCCGGTTGATGGCAGTAGGCTCGCCCCCTATTACTTGGGACTTAAACATAACTGGCGAAATGTGAGTGTACTATTAGGTACACCTCTGCCTAACCCTACGTGGATACATGTTATGATATATGTCTTTCGATAGCTAATGTTAATGCACTACATTGACTTGAGTACTGACTTCTTTATCATTATTATCGCTGACAGAATGTCACAGTGTCTCGGCTCTCAGGTTTACTTTTGTTTTATTAATGGGTTGCAATGAAGGTTTGTACGAAAACAGGAACAGATTAACTGTAACTTCTTGGGTTACGTGGTCACAAGGTGTTACTCCTGTGCGTTTGATCTTTTACTAGCCCGTAGTCTGAATTTATGTCCATGGCAATTTGATTTGCTCCATCAGCATGAGGATTAACACACGAAATGTGGTCGTAGTTAACCTGTGCCCAATCCTTCAAGGATTACATGCGTGCTGTTATGTTCTTGAGTCAGACTAACCGCAAGAAGGATCCCTAACTTTCCCATCCAAACGTTCATCGCAATTCACAACAGAGAAATCCTCCGACAACTGCAAGCTATTCAAGCCAAAAATGTAATAAACCAGAAACAATACGCAAAATAAATATTCCCACATTTATCTAATTTAGGGATCCGTGCGGTATTCCAATATTAATGTTGTTCAAACATTGGTGCCTATACCAATGTAACTTGACCCGTGGCCCAATATGGAACTACATGAAATGTACCGTATTATGGTGACGTGCCTTTGAAAGTGGCGCCTCCATAAAGTGTCACAGTGAACTGGTTTTTCTGTACATATATTTCAGCTTGTTTACCTGTCTACCCGTCACTCTGGAAGAAACAGGGTGTTATTAAAAATAGCAGAGATATTTGTGTTAATATAGGACGGAAGGAAATATACAATGATTGTGTTTTTTGTTACGTTGGAAATCTTTGGGAAAAATAAAATCATTCATCGGTTCACTTACATTTCATGGGAAAGTTTTAAGATAAACAATTTCCCCGAAAGTTTAGGCACCATTGGCACACACATTTCGTCGTTTCGTCGTTCCATCGTCGACCTCATCTCTGTCTTCAGGACAAGATTGAGCTCAAGAGTATGCTCACTTAGTATATAAAAAAAGTTATGTTAAAGTCTTATTGGCATCAACCGGGCTCGAATCCAAAATCCCGCCTTACTACTGAGAAATTGTACCCGGTATCAAAAATGAAACCTGGGTTTTGCTTTTGAGCAGAAAACATCGAAACAGCCGGTATCAAACCTTTTGTATTTATACCTCTGAAGCCAGTTAACAGAAAACAAATGTAGGTACCACCAGATGCCATGAATCGTACTTGCTTTGTTCCATCCAACAATATTCGGTTCGTATGGATTTCAACCCGAAAATATGTAAAAGAACTAAAAATAATTTAACATGTCAAGTAGCAAATGGAAGATTCAATCTATTATAAGTTAAGTTGCTCCATGCATGTCGCGCTGGATAATATAAAAATCCGAAATAGCTACTTGTAGCATTTAAAATTCAACACATCTCATTAAAGTTTTACAGATTTTAGTTAATGTTAGATCGGGCTGCTATCGCCATGCTAAAATGCAACAACTATAGTAAAAATTTGACTTTGACTGCACTGGACTGTGTCTATTAACTGTACATTTTCTTAGTTCAAGTGTTACTTCTAACGGAGCATGCTATTGCTGTGTCTTTGTCCCTTGTTTCTTGGTCGACGGTCACGTGACAGCTCAAACTGACAGCTCATGTGAACTCTCCTTTTTCTCATTACTCCATGGTTCGAGTATATCGTGCAAACAACATCGAGTCTCGAGAATGTTACCCTGCCGTCAATATTGGTTTTAGATGAAAAAGGGGCCTGACATTGTACCTGCCAAAATGGCTGATCTATTTCTTTAGTATATTGATGGCAGGCACACGCCAAGAACTTTTCCAACTCTACTTGAAGGAACTTTTCATTGAAGGAATTTCAATGAAATGCTTTTAAAATTTCTTGCGTAAGTATTTTTATTTATTACGGATACTTACCTTAAGTAATGTTAAAGTATAGTTTGACAAGTTCTCAACTATCGGTTTAGGTTCGATTAAAAAAACTAGATGTGGTGTTAAAATATTCGGTGTAGAAGCGAAAGGTGGTAGGAAGATTAGTTTAGTGTACAGTTTTACTGGCATTGGACATTAAATTCATCGCTATCGCATACTTTGAGTATGGGAAACACCGTCATCATCATCTGCCAGCTTTTTCCCAGCTATGTTATGATCAGCTTCCAGTCTAACCGGATGCAGCTGAATACCAGTATTTCAAATAAAGCGATTGCTATCTGACCTCCACAACCTACAGTACCCCGTCCGAGGTATTAAGATATTTCTCGGTAAGACTGGTTGTCAGAGTTTCGATCACCCATTCAAGGACCGACCTATGCAAGCGCAGCTAACATGACTTTTGTTTGACCTGTGCGGCTGTTATTGTTTAGCCACGAGCGATAATGAAATCTTAAAAAGAAAATTGCTGACCCAACATTCTGCTGAGTTAAGGCAAAATAACATGGAGCAGCTGGTTTTCTATTCGGACAGATACTTAGACACACATACGTCGGAACGTCTCAATTCTGGTATGAAAAACTAATACTAGTTTGAAGCATATCTTACTATTGGTAGTGTATTCCCCTAGGTGCTCTAAAACCTTGTCCCGAGTTGAAGCATAGAATTTTCGGATGAATAAGAATTTTCAGACGAGGCCTAGAATATTTGGAGCGCAGTAACGGTGGAGAGACGCGAATTTATTATGTGACCCTTTACAGGTGGCCACGAGTTTTTCTACTTCAAATGTTCTTCAATGGTTGTGATTTCTAGGAGTTATTGAAAAAATCTAAGATACTGTTGAATTCTATACTTATTCTTAATTCTGTCACTACTTAACTGATACTCAGCACATGCTGAGTATCAGTTAAGTAGTGATATGACTGATAATATTTTCACATGAATATATTATCAGTCAATTAAAACACTAGTTGTTTTGGGAAGCTGTCTCTAAAAATTTTGACGGTCAAAAGGTGCTGATCCGCCTAATTTGAATAAATAACTTTTGATTTCGATTTCTAGCAGTGGTGGATTTTTTCTCGGATGACCACTGAAAACCGAAGTGCTGTGCTGTAAGCCCCCCAGGGGCACCTAGTGAGAGGTCGAGGTCGTCATGTTCTTGCGACAATTTTTTTTTTCTTTCTTTCTTTCTTGGTGGCCCGTGGAATCGGCATGAGTTATAAGTTGTAAGGTCGTCGGTTGGAATCCGGCAGGCACTGAACTTTGTGTACATTATTTCATCACCAAGTGAAGGGAAACCGTAATCTTAGAACATGACGGTTTCCTTTATATGATTATGACACGCTGATGCTAACTAAAACACTTGACAGTATGCCAGCTGTAGCTAGGTACATGTTTTTTTTGAAACAAAAAGTTAAAACTTGAAAAACAGGTTGATTTTCCTCAATTTTCATTAAGATGACAGAGGTCACAAACATTTAAAACACAAAGTTGTTGCAATATAAATCACGCTAAACATTTCTTGAACATCGTGTTTTATGCCTAATGACGTCATAAACAGTGAGATAACGCTTTTTTACGACTACCCACATTAATTTATGTACTAAGTTTTATTAAAGTGCATTTGATCTGTGTACATATTTCAGAGATTGCCGAATAATTATCTTTATAATGAACACATTTCATGTAAATAAATTTTAGAAAGTAGACGTGAATTGCCGTGCACGGCGTAATTAGATGACGAATATAATTATGTAGATGTAATCTTCCTAAGAATATTTTTTTTTTACGTAAATATGTACTGACCGCTCATAAAAAATATGTAATAAGTGAATTTAGTATCGTTTGTTCACGTGAAGTTATTATTATTTATTTATTTACCACCAATCATAACAACATTCCAGACTTGTCTAATACGATGCTATAAGTCACAAAATACAACATAAAATATAAAACAAGTAAATTTACCCCCAGCAAAAATATTAGTGCCTGCATTAACGCACTTGGCAGGCGCTCGGGTCGATCTTCAGGTTAAGCCGCGCTTGCCTAGGTTGGTCCGTGGATGGGTGACCACTTACATTACCACTTTACATACCAAGTTTCCCCCGTGCCTCGGAAAGTAGATCTTTGACAGTCGTTCAGGTAGTCAGTGGCTCGAAAGTCTGACAACCAGTCTTACCAAAAGGTATCGTGTTACCCAGTGCTAGCTGGGTTGTGGAGGTCAGATAGGCAGTCGCTCCATGTAATATACTGGTATTCAGCTGCATCTGGTTAGACTGGAAGCCGACCCCAACATAGTTGGGAAAAGGCTAGGCAGATGATGATGATGATTAACGCACTTGGAAGTGGAGTTGCCGACACCAGCCCGTTATACAATACAATACCTGTATTAATTAAACATGAACAACATGGTTGCATACTTCTTTCAATTTTATGATTTGTGTCCTTTGAACAAATCTCGGCAGGTTTTGCCCAAATATATATCATCCGATACCGTTATAATATTGACAAGTTATTCGTTATTTATTAATAGTTCTGTAACTTCACACAATGTAAAAGAATATCAGGTGTCCCATACAAACCTTCAATACGTACTACTCGACCGAAATGCACGGGACAGCTGAGAAAATTGTTATGGTTATAACTTTTTAACACATCCTTAAATATTTCCAAAACCAAGCCTTTTTGAATCACGCTGTGTAAGTGCGCCACTATTCCAATAAGATTAAAATCTCACCTGTAAGCCAAGTCCCGTTAAAGGGCTTATAATGCTCCCCCAGCACATCGTGTAGCGTGGGCCGTCTGCCCCTGACTCTGCCCCCATCACCAGCTGGCGTCAGCAGAGCGATGCTGAACACGATCAGCCCCAGGACCGCTGCGATCACCAGCAGGGCTATGAGGATACCGCGCCAGTTCCGCTGCGTTGGCGTCGCTGCTGCGAGTTCCTGGGAAGAAATGGTGACCGTTAAGGATGGTCAAGGAATCTATCTACTGTGTTACATATATAATATACCGGCTATATTTCCCGAAAAGTTAGGCAGAGGTGTACAATATATCACAATCACATTTCGCCAGTTATGTAGGTACAGGGTCTTTTTACACCCGTTATGTTTGCGTTACAAAAAAAAAACTATTATTAATCTTTGCTCACAAACTGACATTGGGAATCTACACGTTCAAAACAGCACAGCATAAGTCTAAGCTTCTGGCTTTCCCCAATCGGTTTATCAGTGACGAGCATTGAATGTTCCGGGCGTCTCACGTGATAGGTTAGGCAATTATGTGAAGTTACTGGGTTTCGGACAGTTTTGATCTTATTTGTTTGGCAGTTGAATTTTTGTTTGATATTGAAGGCTGTACCAACGTCTTCGGTTAAAATTCGGTGATAATCATAATAAATTAATGTTTGACATTTTGAGTCGAATATATAAAAAAGAAGCTAACGTTGAAAGCGTCCTAACCCTAATAAAAACGATCGTCGTTTTTTTGTTGTTAAAACAACTCGGCAGATGGCGCGTTGCGGTTCTCCAAACAAACGTTCGCGTGAAACGTGTTCGCGACGATCTCCTATATTTGCGTTAGTAAATTTACAATTCAATTTATGTTTTTTTTATAAGTTGCATGTAATTGTTTATGCCTTACGTCTTTCATCTGTCTTTTTTGGGCTGACTAAGTCCTGACATTTGTTATAATATTCTTGAGTGGTGCTAATTCCTTGCGTTGATTTATACAGGCCAAATCTTACTACTTTAAAAATGTGAAAGTTTGGAATGATGGATGGATCGATGTTTGTTACTCTTTCACGCAAAATCTACTGCCTATCCAGGTAATTATTAGGATACCTTTTATACCGGCAGTGCGATCACGCGGGTCAATTACCAATCAACATGCGGGCAAAGCCGCGGGGATAAGCTAGCCATGATATAAAGAGGCCTCGACCCTCTGATAAGCTTAAAATCGAGCACAAATGACCACAGTCATTTAGGCGTTCTAACTTAGTCCAACTCCTGGGGGACTGCGAGCGTCTGTCGGCGACCACTTAGCCCTGTCACACACCAGAGGACTGACCTATTAGCCGAGCCGGATTTAAGCACTTCCGATACAGTTGGTAAGTTTAAGCGACTTCTATTTTAGACGATGATGCTAGTTGTGTCGAGCGATTCGCGTGTCTCACTTGTTTGTAGTGTCCCACCGAAGCTAGAAATTTTGCTAAAGAAATGTTGGCAGAAAATGAAAGTTTCTAGCGCGCGCTGAAATAGAACGAACTGTTACAAATGCGCAATATTGCAATGGAAGAGGCGAAGCGGGGAAGAGGATCACACATTTTGAAGTGTTATTATTTTTTACAAGTTTCAAGGTGCTTTTACTCAACTCATAAAGTTCTTTTTTTGATTTAATAGAGTCAAGATAACTCTAAATAGAAAAGTAAAAAAAAAACGTGTAGTTATTATCATATTACATATTTAGCCAATCATGATCTGAATTTCTTACGGCTTCGGCCGAAGGTTGTACCGATAACCGATTGATTGGCTTCGCCTTCGGCTTCTACAGCAGCGGTGGCCCAGTGGTGGCGACCCCGACTTACCAACAGTAAGTCGTGGGTTCGAACCCAGGCTGGCGCATTATTTTGTGTAATTTATTTCATCACCACTGCTCTCAAAAACGGTGAAGGAAACATCGTGAGGAAACCGGCATGTCCTAGAACCAAAAATTTCGTAGACATGTGACATCTACCAACCCGCACTGGGCCCGCGTGGTGGATTAAGCCCATTCCCTCTCATAGAGAGGCGGCCATGTGTCCCAGCAGTGGGAACATTATTGGCTGATTATGCCTTCGGCTTCGACACGACGCGATGACTCGCGGCATGCTCTCAATAACTTATTAATCCCCTCCGCTGTCGCTGTCGGACCACGCTGTTTGACAGTCGTTACAGGCAGAAGGTCTGTCAGAAACCATGGTCTTGCCAAAACGTTTCAAAGTCACAAGTTCACTTTGCTTGAGTAGTTTATGAGTTAGCTCCTTTAATAGTAATTTTTTTCATTGCCTATTTATATGATGTAATATTTACAGGCTTTATTTTATAACAGTATTAGCCATTAGCTACTACGTATGACAAGACACGCAGCACACATCAATCGGAACGAGCCAATCAGAACACGTCGTGCTCGCTCACCACATGGAGGACACTCGCTACTAATTGGTCAGTTTGGAGTGACGCGTGCGTGACGTGAATGCTCACCGCATGTCATTACGGTTACCGGCACTTCACGCGTGTCAATTAGTCGGTAATAGTCTGGTCTGCTGATCTGTAGGACTTTCGCAAGTCATAAGTGTGATGGACAGGTTAACGTAGTGGCAGTCCAGGCAGCAGATGGCCACAAGCATCGAACTTATTAATAAGAATAGAAAGACGTTAGGTTACTATGTATTTATTTTATTCCATTCTTTATTTAGTTTTATGAAATTCATCAGCAACATTTTTAATTTTACGTTTTTCTTATGTTATCGTATTGTTGATTTATTTTTTTCAAATAATAACAAATGTGTTACAGTTATCTGAATAAAAAAAAATATTCTCGTTTGTTTTTGAAAATTTCTTGAGATTACCTAGGTACATTATTATCATGTAATACTGTTCTTAGTACTACGTTCAGTAAATAATCACATTCGTACTGCACACATAGCGGAATGTCTCAGTTTTTTTTTTTCGTATTTAATTACCTCTTCTTCTCTTTGACTTCAGCAGTAAAATTGTTAACAAGAAACTCGCTATGATAAATGATCACCACGCATCCACGAACCATCCTCAGCAAACGTTGATTAACCTGGAAGATCGACCCGTGCGGCTAATATTATTTAGCCACGAGCTCGATATCTATGAAGTACCATTTACATTATATGATGGAGTGTAAAAGGGGCTCCCAAGCAATATAAAACGTTCCGTTCACAAAGCCGAGGATTTGAAATGAGGTTTCTGAACGGATCGTGAGTCCATTGAACGAAGTTTTTATTTGAATGAACTGTTTTGAATGAGAACGGTTTCAATACATTCGAATTACATTCACTGGCGAGATCTTAAAGATCATCACAATATGACGAGATTTTCTCTTTAGTTATGTAGGGAAGACTTCTATCAGTTGTATTTTTTTCTTAATAGTAAATAGGTTTTTGGCCGCAACTCGCCTGATGTGAAGCGATGACGCGGCCTAGGGTGGAGCACGCTTGCCTAGAAGAAACCGATCACTCGAACTTTGAAGAAATCTAGATTATAATCATCGGGCAACATAGAAGTGTCTACCCTTTGAAGATCCCTTGACTGGCCGACGACGATAAGCAACTCTAAAAAAGTCGTAGGTATGCCTGTCTTCACTAAAACTAAATGCATCGCTAAATGTATCGCTAAATGTCATAACACAGTAGGAATTTCATTTCTCGGTTCTGGGCTGAGCGTTGAAAATCGAAGTGTGCTTTTATATTTAAGCATTAATTTAGTTTTATTGCTAAGAAGTTTATTTATTTCTTTTTAATCTCTTTACATTTAGTTATCCATCAGCCAGACACATTTCGAGACGCAGGGTTGGTACTGAAAAAATCCCAATGGAAAGACAAACTTATATCACTGTGCTCGACTTGGCAATAGACCATATAAGGTCTTTGGCTCAACGTCATGCTCAACGTCTAAACGACACATAAGGGTGAAGTCACATTTACACGCACAGAGAATTTTCTTGTACCTTTTTCACTTACTGTTACTTAGTAACACTTACTTAGTTACTTAGTCTCACTAAAGTAAGAGGTCTAATCGCCCGTTAAAGTGCTTCCGATGCAAATGATCTGAATGCTTGGGACCTGATTCTTGCTCCACCAAATGACGCCTTTAAAAACGAACCTGATAGACTCATTATCACTTTGCTCGTCTTGCGTTTCGACCTAAAGACCTCAAGCTGAGTAGTAGCACTTGCGACCACTTAATAAATGAAACAGTCAAACCACAAATAAAAAAAAACAGGAACGTTTCAAATTACTCATTCACCAGTACCATTATCAATCAACTTACGGAACTGAACGACATGAAATGAATCGGAATCAATCATGTATTCATTTGGCGCGGTAATAAAACCGCTCAATTAGCGTCATTGGCGATTTATCAATCGTTATCAATTCATCAATCAATTTGCGTCGCGCTTTTAATTTTTAGCATGGATTTTATTATGAAACTAGTAGAGCTGTTTCACTTTTTGCTCGACTCCTGAGGATTGTAGCTTGATGTTCAAAAATAGGACTACCAAATGAAAACATTCAAATCCGTCTGGTAATTCCATAGATTAGCGCGTTCAAACACACACTTATTCTTCAGATTATTTATATTAGGATAGATATTCCTATGATTATATTCGCAACACCGCACTGCGTCCCAAAACACAAACTACTAACGTTGCTCAAAAAGCCACTAAGCTGAAGTAGGCCATGTCTGCCGTATGCCTATGCCCAAAAGTCGAACCAAAATAGCCACTGAGCTGTGGGCCAAAATAGCCACTTTGTGGAGCCCTGAAACTGCTAGAAAACGTCGCGGTCGAGCTGGACATAATATGTACAGACGCCAGCAGGTCAAGCTACTCGAAACTGTCAAATTTTCCCAATCAACCTTGAACCTAATGGTTTAGCGATAAAGTTGAAAATCTATTAAGTAAATAAATTTGACAGATTGTAGTAGCCTGATGTGCTGGTCTGTACATACAGAATAAGTAATATTTTACAAAACTTTTTTTTATAAACACTACAGGGTGAAAGGCACACTGACACGAAAAATCAGATGTTTCCTACAAAAGTACAATACCTTCACTGTGAAAATATAAAGAGCAGCTGATTTTTTTTAAATATTCGATTAAAAATTTCTACCATTTTCACGTCGGTGTCCCTTACACCCCGTATAGGGATAACATTGCTGAGATCTCTATTGAAAGATGTTAAATAACCATGACTTTATGTGACATGATGTTATGTTACATAGTGTGGACTCGCCCTTAGAACCCTATACCAACACTAAAACAAGACGAAGATTCAACTGATCGTGTCATACATAACTGCCTGAAACTTGTGACTAATCTCGCGCCTAATCGCGTCAATTGTGACTTATCTCGCACTTAATCGGTGGGTGCGACCGCGAGAAATTGGCATCGTTTATACCCGTCAAGTACAGGCGCGTACAGTCGTGTCCCGCGGTCGCTGTAAAAAGTGCTTTACAGTTTACAGCAAGTTTCTAGTTTTTGTGAAACTGTACCTATGACGGTTAATTTATGAAGGGAAATAAAACTTGAACTTAGCGGCCTAATTAGTCGAGACTGGTCCGCTTAGACTGGAGGGCAACCCCAACATAGTTGGGAAAAGGCTAGGCAGATTATGAGCGGACTAATTACGTAAAACGCTCCTAATATTATGCAACACACAGATATCCACAAATATATATTTTAGAAAAATAAAACAACAAACAAACAACAACAAATATTTCTTCTTATTTTTTATTACATTATTTTTATTGGTTATTTATATTTTTTTTGTACTCTCTCTACCACAATCCTGTCCTATTTGACCCAAAGGTTGACTGGTAGAGAATGCCTTGTGGCATTAAGTCCGCCTATGTACCACTCTTGTACATGAAGTGTAAATAAATAAATAAATATCCGAGGGCATAAAGAAGTGGGAACCACATTCAAAGCGTCTCGCATAATTCAACAACGACCACAGAGAATGCTACGTTTTTTATTAGGATTGATTTTCACATTTTCTTTGTCTTTGGACATTTTAGTGTACATACCTACAGGGTGAAAGGCACATCGACATCGACTCAGAAACGTTACCACGTGTATGTTCAGTGCATCATTCCGAAGACAGAAATTTTTCTCATCGGTAATTAAAAAAACAAAACTGTTGTTTCATACAAAACTGCAATACCTACACGTTACACACACGGTACACGGCACACGGTACATACTACAGTTACACGGTCAAAATGTATGGAACAGCTGATTAAAAAAAATACCATACATAAATAACATCACGCCTGTAACCCTAAAATGTTAAGCAGAGGTGTTCATTTCGGAGGCGAGAAAAATACCGTGGAATATTTCTAGGATTTCGAATTTCTAGGAGTTCCAAAAAAATTATGCACTGAATACGTGTTAACCGTTTTTGCGTCGGTGTCCCTTCCACCCCGTATGTGAGTATAAATCGCAAAGGTGGAAACTATAGCCTTCAAAATAAAAGGAATAAACTACTCCACAATAGCATAACTTCCCAACTATGTGACGTGGACACAGAGTGTTCAAACAACGTGGAACTTGTCCAAACTTTATCAATATGTCGACGAGAGCGATGCCGTGACATGCTGTCACGTCCTGATTGTCGGCGCAACACGTTTCATACAAGCTCTTGACAAAAGTTTTTCGTGAAAGGCACCCTCTCTGTACTAATATTATAAAGACGTTAAGATTGTAAGTCATGATGTAGGGTAATCCACGGAACCACTGATCCAATTCCGATAATTCTATCTCTAATGGGAAGCTAAATTAGCTTGAGTGACATAGGGAACATTAAAAACATTCCCGTGGTATTATTTCTGATCATAACAGGAGGAAAGCCGCGGGCAAAAGCTAGTATTTTATCAAGTATTAGCATTTACCCGTGTTGTAGTCGGAAAGGAGTAAAAGCGTAGTTGTATAGAATGTTGTAATAACTTATCAATTGACGATAGACGATGTACAAAACTTTAGCGTTGTTGTATCGTTGTCCACAACACAAATCTAGGCTGAACCATGTACGCCTCGGTCATGACCTCAGGTGATACCACTTGCGTCGCGACATGCGTCAACCGACGACACATCTTTCTTTTGCATGAGTAAGTCACGTCTTGATGATTCATCACAGTTTAAAAGCAATTTCTTACATTTGTTTTTTTGCAGTCGCTCTTTAGAGCCAGAGCCATCAAGTTAGAGTTTCTTTCAAAAACTGGAACCCTACTCTGTCTATAGCAAAATAAACGAAATAATCACAGAAACTCATCTTGGTAATATAGCTATAAATACGGTGAGGGATGAGAGCACCTATTATTAGACCCCTTCCCTCAGACCCCGGCCCCGTGACCGCGCGATCAATAGCTGCGTCGAATTAAAATAAATGCTTCGGTAAACCGAAGCTCCGTGGCCACGACTTAAAAGTTGTAAGTGAGTTCGAACCTAGGCTGGTGTATTACTTTGTGTAATTTATTTCATCACCACTGCTCTCAATGCATTCAAGAAAGCCATCGAATGCAGTCGCTGTGGCCGAAATCGGCTGGAATGATGTCAACATCATCACCGGTGTAGGAAAATATCGGAAACCAGCATGTATCGGACACAAAATAATCGAAAACATGTGACATCTACCAACCCGTACTGGACACGAGCAGTGGGTTACGGCTCATTCCCTCCCACTGAGAGGAGGATCCTCTCCCAGCAGTGGGAACATAATCATGATAATGGAAACCAAAGCTCAATAGTGTTTATTTTAGGTTTACAAGGAATACAGGTTAGTAGTACCTATTAAATGGGAAAGTCAATTCGATAGTTACCCACTTCGATCCGTTAGAGTTTTTTTACAAAACTAGTATACTGCAACGCACACTAAAACTAGATGAGGTGATGCCGAATGGGAGCAGTGCTTATAAATGTGCAATGAGCTTAAATACGAACGCCCGCGCGCCCGTACCTGGCAATAGGCTCGCCCTCTTTTGCGTGACACTTAAACATAACCGTATCAAACACCTGTCGACTCCTTCTTCACAACAAGCGAGATGTACCTTTTTGACTGGCCCTAAACCCAGCTCGAAACGGCATCAAATTAACAATAACAGTTCTCGTTGTTAATATTGCGTGCCTCCTTCCACCCATGAGGAAAAAGACGCGTATACCCGTGGGAGCGAGCAGCTGACGCCTATATTGGAACAGTAATTTAGAGTCAATGGGGCTGGAGGGGAAACGCCATCTTACACCTACTCACCGCTAGGGTGCGAGCTACACGCGTGTTGCGACCGCGGGGAAAACCTGCGAAATGCTGGAGACGCCGCGATTCACCGCGACTCAATGCTGTCAAGTGAAGCGGACAGAGGTAAAGTAAATACTTAGATTTTTGAATCGAAAATTCAATTATTTTTAGCATTTAACAAGTCCAATCCGTATCCATCCAGATATGAATAAATTCTTAAAATCATGAAAATATTGTATCTGAAACGAGCATTTTTAATTTAAAGAAAGACTTATTTACGATACGTTTACCCATGCGCTCGTGCGTGAATTGCCGCAAATAGTGTCGCAGGTTGTATCGTCTGAGGTCGTGTAAAGATCGTCGCGCGTTATGAAGCAGAGGGACTGACACACTGATATTTTGATGTGTTTTTAAATTCGGTAATGTATTAACTGAGAGGGCATCCATAGGTTGTTGCAGCATTACGAGTATGTTTAAGGCTGCCTCGCTGGTCTAGTATCGCAAGCCTTACTGCTCAGCACGAGATTCTATGTTCGATGTTCAGGTCGGGTAAAGTACTTTTGGTTTTTCCCATAATGAAGTTGGTGTGCCCCGTGCCTCGGTTCGCACGTTAAGCCGTTGATCTGTCTCCGGTCACGTCGGATTGCCTTCCCAATCTTCCCATAGGACTGTGAGAGTAAGGGAATGATGGGATTAGAAGGGAAGCGAAGGCATTGCACTTGTATATATCTCCTGTTGATGGCTAATCTCCGCTGAGATTGGCCACCTTAGTTGAAAACAGTCAGGAGTAGATCCTTCTGAGTTCACTGACGGTTGACCACTTTTCAACCTTATTACTTGGGGCTTAAGGGTGAAAAGTGGCGGACCGTCAGTGAACTCGGTATTACCTTCTTTAATACGTTTCCAAATTCAACAAAGAAACAATAAAGCATGATTTTCATAACATATTCATTTTGAATATAAACAGTTTATGTAACAAACCATGCATCTGATGACGGAATGTGTGTGTTGAGCAACCAACAGGTGTTAAACTTCAATATAGTGTTTTTCATCAGCAGTTTTTTATATCTTTCTTGATCTTGTATGATTCACGTGGTTATCTTTAAGTCCCATGTAATAGGGAGCAAACCTATTGCCATAAATCGCCACAAATCCAGACACCGTGGCTGTTACTGAGAAATTCCTTATGGAAAAAATCCAATAACACGTGGCCCGATCCGGGCAGGACCCCATGCTCAGCAGTCACACTTGTGACCACTACACCAACGAGGCAGTCAACTGGAGTCGAGGAACGCGTTAACAAGCTCACATTTCAATGTTTTATTATGACACGAGTCTGAGTGGAGTCGACGTCGAGTCTGTGTAATGTATAAAGTCCTTAAGGGTCAGTTGTAACATAAAGTTGGGCGGTCGCGCATCCTCGAGCACGCGCGGGGATACGCTTAGTTCTGGGTTGAATTTTAAACTTTAAGACAATACTGAGACAGCGCTGTATTTACTAAAAACAAAACGTGCGCAAGGATGTTTCCGCTTGGTGGAAACAGATCCAGACGTCACATCGACAGGTATCTCACCGCCCATTATGTATATTTAGGTAAACAGTAAAACTACACGAATCTATTTCCGAACACATAAACTTGCAATGTGTTGTTTAGTTGCGCCGACTTCAAACGATTGTATTGTTTCTCCGGCCGGACATTTAACTGCAGTAACTACAGTAATGTAAATGTAGGAGACTGTTCCATTGATTTCGACATAGTTTATGTGTTTATATCTGTAGCCTGCATCATCTCACTGGCCAGTTCTAATCTTTATCATTTCAACTGATTTCGGTCCTCCAAGCGTCACCATAACGACTGATACTATGTGTTCCCACCTTCAGCGGCTGCTGAATCTCTCCAGGGGCCCAATTCTGCTATTACAATAGACGACAATAGTGTCAGAATGGTCTGTCATTGATTTCATAATTGTTGATTTTGACAAGTTTTGACAAGTCAAAATCAACAATTATGAAATCAATGACAGACCATTCTGACACTATTGTAATAGCAGAATTGGGCCCCAGGTCTGAGGTCATCGGTCCACTTTGGGGACTTAATGTGTGGGCGCTACCTTGCGTTACCCATCGTACGCCCGGAGATAATGTGACGGACTGATTCGCCCGGACGGTGGCATGCCCGACATACATATCAACCGTGCCTTCAGGATAAATTTCCGGTAGTTCTTCGTCATCATATCTTCATCCTTAATTGTGTAGAACAAATCTTCGGTTTCGGCGAAGTTTTCCCAGGATGATCTTTCCTCTATCAGTTAGCGTTATTAGAGAAGGGCCGTGTGTGGGAAGCCTATCTGCATAAGTACTATGGCATAGTGATGTCACTTGCTATTTATAAGTCGGGAGTCGACACAATAATTTTGATTTCATATAGTCTCCATGGAGTTAATTGCCCATTCTTCTTCATAGAGAATTAGACATCAATGCTTTGGAATGAGCTTGAGCATCCACAGTCTTTTCATAGTTATTATGCCTTGTGGCTGGAGTGTAAAGTCACAAGTCAGCGAAGGGATACAAATCCTGACTCGGTCTTCTACTGAGAAATTACCGATATAAAAACCCATCATCAAGGGCCTTTTTTTTTTTTTTTTTTTCAGTTGTGTAATCATCAAATGACTCCTCCCGCTCTGGGCGGAGCGGAAGGGAGTGTCAGACTTTTACTGCCTAAAAATCACCCATGTTCCTTCTTTTGGCCTTTATGTTCCAGGGCCGCGGTATCTCTTTCGAACAGTCCCGCAGCATCATCAAGGGCCTAGTTTAATATTTTCCAAGTAGGTGTCCCCTTCCTATACTGAATAGATTAATTGCAACTATTCTCCAACATCTGAGTATCGCGAATCTAGGTATATTGATATCTATATCGACATCTATCGAGTAACGAGGTATTGCGAGCGTAGGATAGCAGATGTCTTTATAAACTGTTATTATAGTTGCTATCAGAAAGCAATAGGGCGGAGCTAGAGTTTTCACTTAGTTTGAAAGATATCTCTTCAGACTTGTTAGAGAACGAGAGAGACTGATTTGTATTCTTTTGAATTCATAAGATATTCTGTTTGACAGTTTGTTTTTGACTGATAATTTCTACGCGATATGCCTCGATCATTCATGATCTCAGTCGATGCGACTTTCGTCTTGCTATGTCGTGACCGATCGATTAATAGCTGAAAGGGTTTAGCACACAGGTAGACCACGGTTGCTTCGTTGCCGTTGGTCGTAAGCGCGATTGCTCAGCAAGAGGTTCTAGGTTCAATTCCCGGGTCAGGCAAAGAGTTATTGGGTTTTTCCTTCCGGAATTTCTCAGTAGCAGCAACGGAGTTTGAATTTGAGCACGGTTGATGGCAATGGGCTGGTTCATGTAGTAAGAATGAATAATTACTGTTAGGTACACCTTTGCTTAACTTTTCGAGACCTGCATTACTCAGAGAGTTGCCCACTTTAAATATTTAGGACACATTGTTACTGAGGAATTAAAAAACGACTTGGATATGGAAAGGGAGCGCAGGGCACTGGCTGTGAAGGGAAATATGATATGCAGGAGGTTTCATGGTTGTTCAGTTCCCGTAAAACTAACTCTTTTTAAGGCATACTGCCAAACATTTTACACCAGCAGCCTTTGGGATAGCCATACCCTAAAAGCAGACAATGCCCTGCGCATTCAATACAACAATGCCTTCAGGGCGCTGTTGAGGCTTCCACCTCACTGTAGTGCGTCAGGTATGTTCGCTGATGCGCACACTGACGATTACTTTGCTATTATGCAGAAGAAAGTTGCCTCAGTAATATCCCGAGTGAGGGGAAGCAGCAACAATATTCTAAAGGTGTTTGCAGAGAGGCTGGATGGGCCTACAATGGGTAGGTTTACCAAGCTACATGTTGGCAACAAAGCTTGGTAAACCTTCCCGTGAATGTGAGTGATTTTCTTTTCATTTTCTTTTGTATCTTTTCTTTTTGGTGTTCATGCATGTTAATAACATAGTTTTAAGTAAGATGTAATACTAACTCCCGTTAGCGTACCCGTACGTTATCGTGGGTTCTTTTTAGAAATGAAAAAACTACAAAAACAAATACCCAATGTGTTTTTCTTTTAATAACGTTTTCAATGATTTTTATGATATACTTCATTGTTTTTTAATCATTTCAATTTATTATTTTTTGTTGTATGTGGGTATTTTGCCTAAATTAAAACACAGTTTATTTATTTCGTTTTAAAAAACTTCAGTAATAATTAAGTGGGTGGCTCAAAGTCCTCTATTCATCATCATCGGTCTAACCTTTTGTATGTTGGGTTCGACTTCCAGTCTAACCGGTGCAGCTCGGGTTTAGCTCGCGGCTTCCCTCGCCTTTTGGCCGGAAATTACCCTAGTTAATTAATTAAAGTTATTAATTAGTCTTGAAACATGTTCTGTCTTAGAACATGACGATTGACTAATCTAGTGTTGTTTGTCTTTGTTCATAGCATTATTTTATTTAATAACAAGCAATGCGCCCTACGGGATTCTCCATCATTTTCAAAAAATCTTTCTTTTCTTTGCTCACCTTGTTATAAGTATACTTAAGTAATTTCTTGTGCAAATCAAGCTTCTAAATCTAGACCAAGTGCTCTAGGGTGTGCATTTTCTGTTATTGTTTTCCCCCCCATTAAATATAAGATTTATGAAAAGTTCTTTATAAGTACTTAATAGGCAATAAACAAAAACACTTCATATCATACTTTTTTTTTTCCAATAAAACTCAATTCTAGAATCTAACATAACTGATTCGCTCCCAGATTTCCCGCCAACTCAGTAACCTAAGTTCTTCACCCTGAGGCGGGTAGTCATAAATTTTCTCAGACTTCAGCTACGGTAATAAATCTTCCAAATGTCATTTTAAGCGCGAACCCAGCCTGATTTAGTGCTTCGTCCGGAGACCGTCTGGGTAGACAGTAATGCGGGAACGAACTACTTTCTTGTACCTACTTATAAAGTTTCTTGGCTAGGAAGTTTCCAAAAGAATCAGAAGTGTAAATCTTACAAGAGTGCTTAACATAAAACTTTAAGGTCCGGCAACGGCCTCCGGCGATGCGTCTTGTGACGCGACTTGAAAGTGACGCGCGTGATCGTCAATTTGTATTTGCTGTCACAAGATGTGTGTCCAAATGGCGCGTAGCTCGTGACTGAAGGGTAACAGGAAAATTTTCCAAATATATGCAAATGAAGAAATTACGTTGTCAATTATATTGAAGATCTTCAAATAATTCTGTTAAATCTCTTTGATTGTAACAAAAAGATAAAACATGGGTTTCTTCTTGGTAGTTCTAGTTTTTTCAGAACAATAAAATTAACACAGGGGGATATGCATCAGCACAGTATGAATATGATACATCGAACTAAGCAAAAACAAGATTCTATGTAGATATACCTCTTCTAAAATACAATGTGTCATGAACGTGTACTTTAATATCCTCAATTTTTAACCTTCTTAATTCTCAAAATACTAGACAGTCTAAACGTAGAATTCCAGTCCAGTAGAATATAACATTTGCGAATTTTAAGCACGAATGGGAGATGGGAGTCAAAGCATTACTTGGAACCGCATTTAGTATAAATCTGAAGCTAATATTCTATGAAAACCGCAAAACGTACAATAGCGTAATATTAGCACGTTTATGTACAGCCACATGCACAAATATGTATAGTATGATTATTTTATCATGCTTATAGGTGGCATTTGCACAGCATAATCAGTCTAAGTTTCGATACAAAAAAAAACAGGCCGCGATTTACCAATCCCACGCGTGTCCAGCGCGTGTTGGTAGATGTCAAAAGTCTTCGAAGTTTTGGTTTATAATATGCCGGTTTCCTCACGATGTTTTCCTTCACCGCGGCACCGTTATGAATGCATTGGCGATGAAATAAATTGCACAATAAAAGTGCCTGTCTGGGTGCAAACCCACGAATCACAATGTACGTTAGTCGAGATCGTTACCACGGGCCACCAGTTCATCACTGCTTACAAATGTTTACACACTTGGAAAAAACGTTAGCGATTATCTTGTGGTATAACGATTGCAACTTTGAGGTAGGACCTAGCCGTACGGGTTCCAAGTACTATGTTGGTAGCAACATAAACTAACAAACAATAGAGTAGGAGAAAATCGCTTTTAAAGCTTCTCAATGTAAACTTGTGGTCGGAACTGTACAACCGAGTTTAAATACCACAAATGTCAATTTTTATCTTCAACTTTATTTCCCTTGTTTCCAAAATGGTTCGAAACGTATTTTTAGATACCGCCAGACTTAGGGATGTGTCTAACGTGTCCAAAACCACTCTAATGGAATAATAAGTAGGGAATACCGAGCTTCGGCGGCGCCTATATCCAGACCTTTTATTTACATAATGAATATTTTATGTACGGCTAGTGGAATAGAAATATGTTTTTGTTCTTCATTATGATACTAGTTTGTAATGCCTTGTTTTACATGGGTCTCCCTCTTGATCCTCCATGCATAAAAAATATGAAGTCCGTTATCAGACTCTTTCTACTACCTACTAGGTTCTTATATACATCGAAAAAGGTGGTTTTCACCACCATTTTACTGGAAAATGGATGTCATAAACGCCTGTAATTCCTGTAGGGTTAGGCAGAGGGCATAACCCTACGGGCCTACGATGTATACCTAAGAGTATACCCACATTTCGCCGGTTATGTTTAAGTTCGATTTAATAGGGGGTGAGCCTATTGCATCAACCGGGCACGACTCCAAACTCCATGGCTGTTACTGAGAAAATCCTGATGGTAAAACCCAATAGCACTTTGTCCGACCCGGGAATCGACCCGACCCAGAACCTCATGCTCAGCAGTCGCTCTTGCAACCACTCGATCATCGAAGCATATTATTTTCGAGTCTAACCGGATGAAGCTCCACAATCCAGCTACCTGGTAACTCGAAATCCCTTGGTTGGTACTTGGTTAACCCTAGACTGGTTGTCAAACTTACAGGCTTCTGAGTACCAGTTACGAATGTCAAAGATCTAGGTACAAATGACCACCGGGATCAACGGCTTAACATGCTCGGCGAGGCACGGAGTGGTGTCGATGTGTAATGGACGGTAACCAATGATCACCCATCTACAGACCAACCGCGGCAAGCGTATCTTTATTCGACCAACGTGGCCACGGTTCACTCTTTATTGTTTATATTAATAGGGTTTTAAAAAATCGGTTTCTGCTATCATTATAAACATCAATAGTCCCTTTATGCAAGGTTTTTATAAATTCGTCCCATATATATGGGACATTCGACAATAATACGGCTACAATGGTAGGTATTATACTTTTGTACGGTACATTAAATTCTTGGCAACGTCGGGTTGGCAGCCTAAGGGTTATAATATGTCCAATTTGAGATTTATTATGCGAAAAGTGTTTCTGGTTCACGGAGGGTTGGGGACTTAGGGCACTCGATTCTCATAATCTTTAGTTGGTATAATAATTTTTATGACAAGTCTTTGACGATCAAGTGTGTGACTGGTGTTTTTTAATGCACCGTCCACAACCTCGCGCGATGCGACTTGCGTCAAACAACACGTGGATACATCTCCTTCGCGTGAGTACTGTCGCGTAGCAACTCGGTGTCTCGTGGTCGTGGCATACTGTAACCAATTCCTCCGGCGGGGCTGAGCATTTTATCTTTACCCAACGTAAATTCATACGTAGCTAGTGGTACCAAGATACAGATTCCAATCTTCAATGGCGTGAAGGGAATTCCTCTTTGATGCCTTGGGGTCGATCTCTAAACATTGGAATCTGTATCTTGTTTTACCACTAACTACGTCATCATCTGCCTAGCCTTTTCCCAATTATCTTGGGGTCGGCTCCCAGTCTAACCGAATGCAGCTGAATACCAGTATTTTACATGGAACGACTGCCTATCTGACTTCCACAACCCAGTTGGTCCACTAGGTAATACGATATCCTTGGTAAGACTGGTTTTCAGACTTTCAGGCCACCGACTACCTGTAACGACTGTCAAAGATCTACAAATGACAGCCGGGACCAACGACTTAACGTGCTTTCCAGGAACGGAGGAAACTTGGTATGTAATACGGTCACTAACTACGTATGAAATCAAAACTATAAGTCATATCTACCAAAAAAAAAAGATTAGTATAATGGTTATTGGGTACAAGCCTTTTTCAAATAGATCTAGAACCTAGAATGTAGGTAAATATTTCTGTATGTATTGAAGGTATTATAGCCTGGTAAGGGTCGTGCCGGGGTAGGTTCGGCTGTCAGCTACAAATTGTGAGTAATGATGCTAGTGCCACGCCATACTGCCAAACCTATGACTTATTTGGACTCAGTGTGATTTACGCACTGGTGTGAGTGTATATTTGTTTGAGTGGTATTACGTATTTCTCAACATTGATTGACATTTTAATGTGTTTTATACTTACAATTATCGAACACATTCTTATAATATGCAGATGGGACGTACATAACATCATCACGCCTGTATTACCCGAGGGGTTAGGCAGACGTGTAGGTACGTAATAGTGCGGCCACATTTCGCCAGTTATGTTTAAGTCCCATGTTACAAGGGGCCAGCCTATTGCCACTAATATTGACACTAATCCAGACTCCGTGGCTGCTACTTTAAAATTCGTGATGTAAACCCAATAACACCTACAATATTATCAAAGACATTTAATGGTAGGGGAGCCCAGAGGGTTTTTCAGAAAGCATTATCAGTAGGTTGAGCGTGATGAGAGAACGCCAAAATTAAATTATTTGAAAAGTTACAGATAGGTGCGCGAAGGGCAGGGATCCACTTTCAGATTTCAAAAAAGGACAAAAGTACCAATCTATGTTAGTTTTCGTTTCATCGTACGGGGCCTGAACGAAACTACATAATCAGGAAAATCTGACGAAGATATTGTGCGTATGAAAAAGAAATCTCAATGTATTGGAGAATCGTAAGCAAAGCAGGGGCGCGTCACTAGTAATAAACGAGCAGTCACCGCGATAATTTCACAGATCAGTACATTCACAAAAATGTTCATTCCTACATAACTAATTAGCATGCCCAACACGTTGGAATAAATTCTACCGAATAATAAATTCCTCCGTACGCAGATAAGTGCCAGATATGTCACAGAACATAAAATGTAAAAAACGTTAAAGTAGGTAGGTACCAAACGTGTTCACAATTTGTTTTTGAGAGCACTTACACTGCTTGGCCACGAGCTACACGCTCGAACGACACGCGTTTTGCGACAGCGACTACAGCGAAAATTGCTCCGAGTATGCCGCGGGAAACCTTAATGGTACTCACGCGAAGAAAACAAGTGACACTCGCGAGGGTTGCTTGAAACAAGTCGTTTTGGCTGATGTCGTGAACAGGGCGTCTAGTTGTAGCAGCAAGGACGGTTTTCATAGTTCAGGTGTCTACTTACCGGGTCGATGACAATCTAAACTTAATCAGAACAGAAGGCGGCAATTTTGATACGTTTCAGCAGTGTCCATCAGCTCCTCATCATCATCTGCCTAGCCTTCTCCCAACTATGTAGACGTCAGCTTCAAGTCTTACCGGATGCACCTGGATATGCACTAATATTTTATATGGTGCGACTGCTTATGTGATATCCACAAGCCAGTTAGTACGGGATAGTACGAAACCACTTTGTTAGACTGATTGTTATATTTTCGGGCCACTGACTACCTGTAACGACTGTTAAAGATCTACAAATGACAGTCGGGACCAACGGTTTAACGTGCTTTTTGAAGCACGGGAGGAAACTCTATCCATCAACTCCTGTAATGTGCAAACAATTGGATAGGTAGGACAAGATATGAAACGTCGCATCGTTTGTGGAACAGTATTGTTGTGCGATGACTGTAGCTACCTACACACAAAATAGCTGGAAGCAATAAAACTAGCTTTACGTGATACGTAATTAGTTTTTGTGAAATAAATTCTAATAAATAATAGTAATGTCTGTTTGAACTACCAATTTATTTGTTAATTGAAGCTCGTTAGGTACAGATTTTGTTAAGCTAATATGTCTCGTACAAATACCTACCCACGTATCTTATTTAATTTACTTTAATATAGTGATTTAAAAAACTTTGGAAGTTCTACGTATAATTATTTATAAACATTATTTATATGAAGTATGGCAAGGAAGAAAAAGTTGTGCGGTCAACTGCAGAAATAAATTTTATAAGGTGCTTAAGTAAATAATAATCTAGGTACCTAAATGAAAGAAAATTAACAGGTGTAAAAAGACGCTTAACAAATTCGAAATTCACTTGATCTCTCAGGTCATTGCGATCATTTTTTAGAGTTCCGTACCCAAAGGGTAAAACGGGACCCTATTACTAAGACCGCTGTCTGTCTATCCGTCTGTCATCATGCTGTATCTCATGAACCATGATAGTTAGACAGTTGAAATGCCCACAGATGATTTATTTCTGTTGCCGCTATAACAAAAAATACTAAAAAACAGATTAAAAAATATTTAAGTGGGGGCTCCCATACAACAGACATGATTTTTTTTTGCCGTTTTTATAGATAATGGTATGGAACCCTAAATACATCCCAATGAACTGTTAATCCTGTAGTTACGGATATTGAAGTTCGACGTTCCAACTTCTTCCACATTTTTTTACGGATACACGTTTTAAATGTCATTACTCAACTTTTAATACCTTTATGAATCCTGTACTGTTGCATGCATCTATAAACTTGCGCGTTACATCTCGCGCTCCTAATAATTTTTGCTCAATGGTACTAGGTTGAATGCTAAAAAAACTAAAGTTTTATTCTATAATACCTTACCAAAGAATGCCATCCAGTTAAAGTGCAATGACTGCTGATTTCCCAAAATCGTATAACTTACCTGAAAAGAGAAAAACGTTCTGTTAGTATAACTCTCATAATATTGAACATTATCGTTTTACTCATGCAATATTAATACCCTATATATTAAACAGAAGTTCATTGATAATTGTTTCCAACAATTTTAGAGTTTGTCCTTCGTAAAGATCCGGTCAAACAAGAGGAGTTCCGCGCGGGTTTTGCGATGGAATTTCACCTCCCGCCGACTCGCTATGTCCCTCTGAATGATCACACACAGCCCGGGACATAAGCTCCCATAATTCCGGCTGCAGTGCCACTACCTACTAATTGGTGTTTACGGACGTACACGGCACTACACATGCATAATTCAGGCTCTCACAGATTTACTTACAGGTTCACAAAACCGGCACTTGTCCTATGATTTTCGGAAATGCTATAGGTGATACAAGGTCATACAAGCTAGCAAAACAAGGCTCGCGTGATTGGTACAAACAAACTAAATATATTTTTTCTAAAGGGATAAGAATAGAATGGTACATAATTATATTTCTCTCATAATGCTGTGAAAACAACGGCTTTAAAGCAAAAAGATACTGTTGTTTTTTGAACAAAGTTTCTTCTAACTGGGAACGATAAAATTAATATTACTAAATTAAAATATAAAATAATAAATAAATTAATAATAATAAAATACCTCGTTCAAAACTTTAACTTTCTCAAATTCTTTACTAAAGTGGGACACAGTGAAAAGTTATGAGAGGCGTACAACTTTAAATAATGTGCATACGAGAACTTGGCAGTTGGTTTCATTTACTTGTTTCTAAAGTAGGTATTACAATATTTAACATACTGTATGGGAATAAGCAGCTGTCATTGGTTGAAATGTTTTCCACATGACAGTATTTTCTTTAAACATAACATGGTTGGGCAGAGGTGTACGGTGGACCTAATAGAACACCCAGTCATTTCGCCAGTTATGTTTAAGTCGCATGTAATAGGAGGCGAGCCTATTGCCATCAACCAGCCACAAATCTAGACTCCGTGGTCTGCTGTTGAGATTTTCCTGATGGAAAAACCCAATAACACTTTGCCCTACCTAGGAATCGGAGCCAGGACTCATGCTCACTTGCAACCTCTCGACCAACGAGGCAGACATTTTCGTTAATTCATTTAATAATTATGGATAACATATATAACCTGTTTTTGCAAAGCTAAGGCAGAGCTGTACCCATAGTATACATTCCCCAGTTATGTTTAAGTCTCATGTACAAAGGGGTGAGCCATTAAGCGGACACATATCCAGACTTCGGGCTACTAATGAGTAATTACTGATAGTTAAACCCAATATGCTTGTCTATTTCTAATTCAGACTTCTAAATATTCGTAATAGCCCGATCTAGAAATCGAACCCGGACCTCAAGTTCAACAGAAGTGCATACGACCACTGGACCGACGAGGTTGTACCCAGAACATAAAGGAGAAGGGGACTTCTGGGCCCAGCAGTTAACTAGTTGAAATGTGTATTAAAAAAACCGTCATATTTTTCTAAGGTAAATCACAAAATATGGTACCTGGTTTCTATCTAGGAAGCGAGAAAACTTAAATTAAGTTCTAAATAATCGATTAAACAATGCCTGAAATGTTAGTAATCGATTACGAATAAATCGGTAAAATCTCAGAAAATGTATGAAAATCGAGTAACGAGTAGTTTTTTGTGGAATTGATACATAGCGAATCGATTTCCTTTAATTTCTCTGCTGACAACATTCCTGTCTGACATCAGTCTGTCACCGATTGACAGATGGCACTCGTTCGTTGTTTTTCGTTCTGAGTGTGTACGTATTTTCCTTGTATTATGGTTTAACCCCACGACCTCGGCTTTAAATAGGATCTTGCATTTCTAAATTACCTGGCTCTCTATTTTGGACAACTGTTTACGCCTATCGATCGGATATTGACGACATGGATCGCTGTGTAAACTGTATGATTGCGACTGGTCGCAAGAAAATATTGTACCCCCTGCACAATTCTTAGACGATATTCGCCTAATTATTGAAGATGAATAATACATATTTTAGTCATTATATTTGTGTTTTATTTTATATCCTCCTGTCCCTTATTTAGTTTTTAAAAGGTAGGTGCCTACTGCTTCTAAGTGCAAGATATTGAATGAAGAAACTTGTCTTCGACTGTAGCGAGTGTCTGGGGCGCGAGAGAGCCAAACGTGTCAGATCTTTGACTCTTTACACACGCTCCATGCATAAAACCATAACACAACCAAAGCCATTCAAAAGTATTTCGTAAAAAAACATATAAAACTGCAATGTTATAATATAACCTCACTTTTACTATATTTCATACAACTTGATTCCTGGATAGCCAAATTTCACCAAATTTTCAGTGAGGCCTTGTTATTATATTCTCTTACAAATAAGGCCAGTTTGATTCAGTTAACACCTGGGCCCAGGAATGTATGGAGTAGTTCCCTTCTCCTTTATCATTAGTAATACTAATTTATCATTTTCATTAAAAACTGGAATCGCTGATGTAGGGAATAAGACTGCTATGTTGAAGTGGGCTTGTTGACGTCCGTAGAATGCATCAGGACCGTATGGGCCAGAGTCGTCACGCAGTAGGTGCCAAAAGACGGGCATCATCGCCGAGGGATAGAAAACGTTGGCGTGACGACTTAGAGGCTTTTCTGAGAGATAGGACAACATAGGCTAAGGAAACATTGAAAATAATACGTAGTACCATGTTCATCCATTCCACTGTACATACAATACATCCAACACATTTATAAAATCCAGGAAAATGCAATAAAAACCTTTGCTTAATCCAAGACAAAGCACCCTCATTGTCTCCATAAGGAATCCACCGTATTTGTCCAACGACATAGCGCTATGACATAAATGTATGACACCAGGAGCCATATCATAACGATGATGTCATAACCGTGACGTAATATCCTGAGATAATCCCGTGTGATGAATACACCACATTATTTTGGTGTCTTTATTAATGTTAAAGATGTGTACATATAAACCTACGTGTTAGTCATAACATCACGCCTGTAATCCCCAAAGGGTTAGGCAGAGGCGTGCGCTATAGTATACACACGTTTCGTCAGATAAGTTTCATATCCTATCCCTTCTATCCTATTCATACTATTAACCGGGCACGAAACAAAACTTAAAAATACTATAAATAGCGCTTGCGACCACTAAACTTATTAGACTAACAGACGTTTATTTCAAGGATAATTAAATTATTTACAAACTACAAAACTATAGTAGTAATAAACATGTACACTTAAAAGGGTCACAGGGCGTCCAAAAATTCGTCCGCATCGCTGTCAACAGGAAAAGTGCCCAGAAGGCTGGCAGCATTACCACGTTGGATGGCAATGCTGATTCTTTGGCCAAAAAATAGGCCCGCCCTCTGGTCACGTGAAGAGTCGACCAACCGCTTGGCGATTTCCCGAAATACTAGGTGGGCTAGCGGACCCCATGGCCCTAGTGTTTCAACGGCTTCCCCAAACGGCTCAAACACATAACTACCAATTAAATTATTGTATTTGCGCCGTTTGAGGTTTTCAGCACCTGCAGCAGCCGCCCCAGCGCAGCCCACTGTGCTAGGAAGATGGGATGGCGCAAGGGTGTCGACGCAAATAGCGTCCCACACCAAAGGCCTACCCAACTTCCATGGCATTATGGTTATACCATCTGGTCTCTTCCCATCGACGCGTGCCAAGCCATTGGGTTCTAAGACAGCTGGCACCCCGGCGGTGGCAAGAGCACGACGGATGAGATCATTAACGCAATTAATTAGACTTAACTCATTAAAATCTAATGAATTATTTTAACCGACAAGCACACACAACATCGTAAGTCGCGGCCGTTTCCACTCTCACGAACGATAAACAAACTGTATAAGTAGTCTCAATTCATTGTACAACCTCCTCTTAAAATCAACAATATAAAATCCACTTTACATACAAATCAAGTTGCCAATCTCAAATCCGCGACAAACAATGGAAGCACTTGAACAGAAGAGCCACTTCAAACAATATTGTAACGAGCTCAAACGCGCTTACCTACGTATAGGTATAAATTGCGGCTTCAACAATCGTTGGTTCAAAGATTAAATAAGTCATTGTGCTGGTACAAAGTTGCTGTCGTATAGGCGACATAGACAGAATAATAGATTCTCAAGTTTTTATGTGTAAGTAGACGGAATATACTCGGGCTGCGGGACTATTCGAAAGAGATACCGCGGCCCTGGAACATAAAGGGCAAAAGAAGGAACATGGATGGTTTTTAGTCAGTAAAAGTCTGACACTCCCTTCCGCTCCGCTCAGAGCGGGAGGAGTCATTTGATGATTTCCCATCCGAAAAATAAAAATAAAAAAAAATACGGAATATACTTCTATCTGTATGGTCATAAAGATGACTATACCATAAAAAGAAAATCTAATCTAACCGAGATGCAAAAAACATCACACTACCACGCGACTTTTGAATGGTTGCGAAGTGGACTGTGAACACGTACAAAGTCGCCAACATGGTGGTCGGCTTTGTTATGTAGAGTCCACTATTGACCCGGGACGCCTTAAACAAAATTACGCCACTGTCAATCGCATAATACAAGTCCGTGATTAGACCTGTCGTACTGTATGGATCGGAATGCTGGGTTGTGAAGAAGATGGATGAAAAAAGATTGCATGTGGCGGAGATGAGAAGGTTGAGGTGGATGTGTGGTGTGACAAGAATGGATAAAGTAAGGAACGAGTGTATTAGAGGAAGTTTAAAAGTTGCGCTGCGTTGTTGACTTTCGTAAGATGGCTGATCTTACTAATGCTCCGTTCAAGACCTCGGCAAATACGACTTGAGTTCAGCGATTCGCGCGTGTGGCACTTGTTTCTTTCATTTGTTTTTTCTGCAGTGACTTTCACAACACTCGTGAGCGTCTAGCTCGTGGCCGAGTGGTTATACATAGTTTTGCACCATTTTATTTATTTTACTTTCTGAGCTTTTTCTTACATAGTGCCATCGAGATCGTATATAAAGTCATTATTTTGAATGGTTGCGTAATTTTTTTCTGTTTTATACAATAACTAGAGTAGCAACATCGTGTATTATCTCGTTATGATTTGCAGTTAACTTTAATCGCTGGGACGAGAGTTGTGTTAGTTACGCCCGCAGTTCACTTAATGGGAGGTGATTTTTCAGTCGGTAAAAAAATGAACTGAAATTATTTTAGTACAGCCGTTGCTTTTTATTTTAATTTATTTTTTATCATTTTTTTTTGTTATATTCTTTATTACACTGCTCTAGTCTTAGATACTTTAAAATAACCAGCACGGAATCCTGCCGGTAGCGTCTAGAGACCTCAGTATTATTAAAATCAGGAATTTAAATAAAGCGCTCAAATTGTGTTGAGTGCACATCTTCTGTCATAGATTGCTTTCAAAACCATCAGTTTCTATTCGACTGTGTGTTTCTAAATAATAACGCGCTTAGATTAGGCCTCGTTTGCAGACTCGCGCGATGCGTATTGGGTCAAACGACACGTGTGTGTTACCGTCAATCCACATGTCGCGTCGCGGTGATTCCTATGTCCCAACAGTGGGATAGTTAGATCCACCCTTCTCTGTATGAAAAGATGCGTTTGCGATGCATTCAGTGGGACAGCTATAAGTTGATTTCTAGTTTATCAGCAGAGTTCTATGGACATATTGCGGCTCGGCGGGAATTTTTTGAAAATTAAAACAACATTTCATTGCAACAAAAAAAACACGTATTAGTGACCTTTTTTGATACTGCGTTTATAAAAGAAATAGCAATCTATATAAATAAAACTTGGCCGGTACAGCAAAATCCAAAGAGCCTTTCATTAATTTTATACACAGGCTTTCTTAAATCCGATTATTCCAATTATTGTACTACCCGAACAAACACTCTTGTTTTTTTGTTCTAATTTCTTTGATCCAATTATGAGAACACAGCGGCAAAGTGGTCATTAATAAAGCTATCACTTATTACGTTTGTTTGTAGGGATTATCCTTTTTCCGAGTTTTTTCCGCTAAACCCCTGTGTGTTTAGCCTTTTAGCTGTACAAATGGGATTGCTAAGCGGCTGTATCAAGCGGTTTAGCCATTCAAATGAATGATATTATGGGTTCTGGGTAATCTGCACAATTGTTATGATTAATAATGTTGTGGGCAGCTGTTTATATTTTATCAATTTGTGGACGCGGCTTCGGATGAAGACACTGGCAGATACATTACAGCATTTGTATGGGAGTGTTCTTCGGAGCAGCGCCTGTAGCAGTTTCTGTCCGTAGCAGTTTGCCGATCCTTAAAGTTGGCAAATCTAATTGTATTCTCTTTGTGTTGAGTTTTTAATCCTAATCAAAATAATCCTAGTTATCCATATTTCCATACTTACTTTAATATTATAAATGCGAAAGTAAGTTTGTTTGTTACCTTTTCACACCTAAATCACTGAACCGATCATCCTGAAATTTTGCATATACGTTGTCAGATGTACAGAAACGGACACAGGGTACCTTTCATCCCGAAAAAAGTACTGTTCACGAAGAAAACAACAAAAAAGATTCTCATGATAATAGATGGCGCCACGTGTCTTTCGAAACATGATTGAATTACATTACTTATTTATTTATTTATTTATTAATAAAGGTTTACCAACAGCTTGTGTGTACAAAATATTTTGAGTACAGGTTTTACAGTCTTGGACTTACACAGTCGCCAATTACAGGTTAACCAGCATTCACAAAGAAAGTGATAAGTTAATAACACAAAAGAGTATAAAATTGAAACCGAGTGGCTCTAGAAATGAAATAACTAAACTAAAATAAACAACTACGCAATTAAACTCCCTGAACTTAAGAGCATATTTGGCTTACGAAATATAAAATTCATGAATAAAACAGCATCGCTATAATTTAACTAACTAATTATATGAGAAGAATAAAAAAGACATAAATAAAGAAGAATTAGTAAAATAAGATAAAAAGTTGTCATTCATTCATACTAACTTATGATAATATTCTGTTGTGATTTTCGGGAATTAAGTAATTGGGTTTTAAAGATTTTTATGGAATCATGGTGAATGTCAAGATCAGGTGAGGATTTAATAATAGAATTCATCTCTCTACTGAGTCTGTTAAGTGGCGAGTTTACCCCAATATTTGTGTTTGATCCATGAGTATTGAACAAGTTGGTTATAGGATATCTAGGCATATTGAATGGTACTTTTAGTCCGATACGCTTAACTAGTTCACTGCAGTCCAATTTATTATTTACTAATTTGTACAAAAACATGAGATCTTGTATCAGTCGAGTACGAGTACTTATTACAAGCAGAGTACAAACCGAATTGATTTTCAAATTCTAAATTAACGCTAGCAAAGCCGCGGCCAAAAACTTGTAATTGATACATCTCATTAAGCTCTCAAAAAAAACCTATGGTTCGATATGCTCCCCTCCTCGTTTTTTTTAAAAGATAGTGGAACGTTTTCCAGACAATGAGTAATTCAACCTCGACTACTTACGTAGTAACTAATCCTTGGTTAAGCTTTAATCTGCGGTCCAACTTACTGCTAGCTCGCATCGTTATGGAAACTAAAGTTTAATGATAATAGCATACGTTTAGGTATCGAACCGCGCACTGACCATGAGAAGTTATTTACAGAAGTATCACTCACAATAACGGGAATTTGCATGTTCCATCTTACTACTATGTATACATGCGAAATTTTTGAGGATGGATGGATGGACGAATGGATGTTTGCTACTCTTTCACGCAAAAATTTTAGAACAGATTTAGATGAAACTTGGCACACAAATAGTTTATAACCTCGATTAACTTATAGGATACTTTTCTCCTCTCAGTTGAACAATCCCTTGGGACAATAACCGAACGGGCGAAGCCGTGGACATAAACTAGTATACTAAGATATAACCATCTGTTTACCTGAGTTGGTACATACGGCGGCACATCAAGCCATACATTTCCAGTATAACTTGGCCTCGCTTTGTATAGGTTTTCCGCAAAATGAGAGATCCTCATATACTGGTTTTGTGTAGTTCGATTGGAAATCGTGCGTACCTACCATAAATTATCGGCAGATCCTGTTTGGGAGACGATACACCGTGACTTTTTAGTCGTCCTTCAAAGGTGGTCCACTCAATGTATCTGACATAAAATACCTCTAGGCGCGATTTTTTTTGCCATTAATTAAGATAATATGTACAAAAAAAAATACATTCGAATTATGAAACATCCTGTTAATAATGTTTACGTGTCAAACGGTAGAACATACTTACCCACCGCACCAGTCAAGTAGATCATCGCGTGTAACAGGGTGTTTCAACTATGTACATCATGCGTCATAATAATTAATAATATTTTTATTTTTAAATTATTCAAATCTCGTAAATACCAATTTTTTTTTGAATGAATGTTTAGTAGTCATTGGTTACATGAAGTGGGTTATCGTTGTAAGACGACAAAAACGTCACGGTGTATAAACTGATTACGATTTTATTCAGGTTGTGCCGTCTATTGTTACCGTATTAGAATGTCTAAAAATAAATGGTTTCAATCCTTAAGCCTTCTGCAGTATTGATATGTGGTGGTTGTACTTTAGCCTTGATTTCCCCGGGGCGTGGTGTGATCAGGCCGCTTTGAGGCACATCCGGAGATCTAGCACAAGGGAACTATGCTTAATTGGTCTGCCATCGGTAGTGGACTACTTTTTCTAAAGATTAAATCTGGCTTTAGCATAATATGTTTAAAGTACTACTGCCGAGCTTTGGATGGACTGTGTAAAGCATGATATGGCTAGAAAGGTAGTTACCGCTGATGTGACGAGTAATACAGAAGTATGGAAGAAGACAGGATGCGCCGACTTCTAATAAATTGGGATAAGGGCAGGAGAATGGAGTGGTGCTACTCCTGGACATTTGTGGTCCTAGGTCACGTTCCCAGGTCGTGCAGTGTTAAAAGGTTTTCCATTGTGATTTTTTCAGTAACCGCACGGAGTCTTGATTTGTAGCAGTATGATGGTAATAGGCGCGACCCTTATTACATGGGACTTAAATATTACTGGCGAACCGCTTGGGGAAAACAGGTGTGATGTAATGATTTACAGCTTCAATCTCTGAACTCCGAAAGCTTATCTTTTTAATCTACCGTCAATAATCTGGTGTCCATTAAAATGATTGGTAACTTTGTTCAGCCAATCAAAACTGCTGTCAAAAACCAGATTGTTGATCAAATTGCCTATCAATTGTAATTGTTCGTATATTCAAATTAAAATCTGCATTCTTTACCAGGTGATTTTTATTCATTTACGTAGTATGTCAACCTTTCGGCATTTGTTTGAAGTCGCCGTACGCACACATAGACACGCTTCACGTACAGCGAAGTGCACGCGCACTCACAAGCTGCATTTGTTTGAGATCGCCATTCATACATTTCATATACATCTACTCGAGTACCTACTCGTATGAGAGCGAGCGCCTGTTTTCACTCGATTCACGGAACTGGCTTTCTGTATTCATTGTTAAAAGTATTAGTATTGGTACATATTATGAATTGCATTACTGAACCACAGATAATATAATACTACGACTGAACGTTTTGGTTGATAAATAAGCCGTGAATCCACTTGATTTTGATTGGTCACCGTCGCCTTTTGAAACTCGGCAATTTCAGAGTGTTTGCATATGACTTACCATATCGGCGACAAAGCGGGAATATATCGTGGGCCCGTTATTACAAGCACCCATACCTTTTAAACCTGGCCACAGCAACACTGGTATTAGAAATACACACAGAGTTTGAAATTATTTACGGGTAGTATTTCCCTGGATGAGGATCTTTTCAAAGAGCTCTACTCTAACCACTTGCTGCGTGGCTTTGCTCACTCACATGGTAATATTTGAAGTTTCCAAAACCACACTATATCACCTTTCTCTGTCCCATACTAATTACCTAAGTGCTGACAACCACAATGCCACTGTCCCAGTACAAGTACTTTGTATGCACACGAATGCAGCATGACAAGTAGGTATCTCAATTTGCACATTTGCATCTGTTCTCATATTCTCGTGACTGATTGTACCTTTATTACCACTTGGTCACGAGCTACGCGTTCAAGCGACACACGTGCTGCTACAGCGAGCGACTGCGGGGAAAACAAATGAAGGGGAATCCTTGCCATGCCACGAGTCATCGCGACGCGACGGTACACACGCGGAGAAAACAAGCGTTTTGCTTGAGGCATGTAGCATCGCATTAGGTCTTCACACTGTAGTGAAAAGGGTAGTGTGTATTTATCTGAATTTCCGTAAAACTGACCTTGGACTTAAACATAACTGACGAAATGTGGGTGTACCATTAGGTTCACCTCTGCCTAACTCTTCGGGGATTACAGGCGTAAAGTTATGTTAAATGATCTTGTAACGGCTCTGTTTTACCTTTGAAAGTCGGCACCCTAACAAAGAGACAATATTAGTAAACGGTATATTCAAAAATTTCGATGCACCACAGAATAATTATGCCATTTAAAACATGCTGAAGTTTGGCATTAGGTTGTCAACTAGTTCAACAACCAGCTTTGCTGACTGGCTAATTTTAAGGAGAAAGAGGTCAATATTGGGCCCACAAAAAGCTTAAACAAACATAGGCAAACAATCTCCTAAAGACGTGCCAATGAGCTACAAGTATCACAAAGAAAAGGAAAAGCTGTTATAATGCATCCAAAAGTTATCGTCATAACTTCTATCTCTTTCTAGTTTAATGTGCCACTAAAAGACAACATTATTGTCAATGTCAAACAGAACTTGTGTGCGATTTACGATAAATTTAACGTGTTCTATTTATTTTACAACCACGCGATTGCACCGTCGAACAATGCTGGTTTATGGACGATGCTAGCCTGCCATAGTTTGAATGTGGGTAGTTGAGATTTTATCGCGTAGTTGAATTGCTTCAACACAAAATAGAGAACGTAGACGGCCAACAGCAGTAGAAAATTCGAAGGACAAACATATTATTATAGAGTAGCAAGGGTAAACGAGACATAAATATATATTTTTTCGATCTTTTTCGCGTACGTGAACTTTGTTAGGAACCAGTTATTATCGAACAACTGTGTGTGTGTGTGTGCAGGTTCAGTTGTGGTATGAAGCCAAGCTTCTGTGTCTATCTATTCTGTGGTTAAGATGTTATTTCGTTGTTGAATCGCTATGTCTGTTTTGGTGCATTAGTTGTTGCAGTTTTAGAGCATGTTTCGATGAGTGTTTATTATATTATTGGGTGTTTGTGTGTGTGTGTGTAATCGAATTATGTTATGTGATAATTTATTGACTAGGATAGGTTGATGTTAGATCTTAAATCAACGGATTGGGTGAGAGTACAGTCACGAGCACCAATATGTATACACTTTCCTAAAAAAAGCAATTTTCGCGAGAAATCACGATTCTAACTTGGAGATGGATCTTTTTCATAAAAATATGAGTTTCAAAAGACTGTTTTCGGAATAACATGAAATTTTAATCAGAACAATAGGAGAAAAACACTTTCAAAAGTTGTTAAGTGTTTACATATTGGTGCTCGTGACTGTACATACCCACACACACATGGCACCGACGAACAACCAAATCGAATATTTAGATACCTCCTCTTCTGCCTAGCCTTTCCCTAACTATGTTGGGGTCGGCTTCCAGTCTAACCGGGTGCAGCAAATACCAGTATTTTACATGGAGCGACTGCCTATCTGACCTCCATAACCCAGTACTGGGTAATACGATACCCCTTGGTAAGACTGGTTGTCAGACTTTCGGGCCACTGACTACCCGTTACGACTGTCAAAGATCTACAAATGACAGCCGGGACCAACGGCTTAACGTGCTTTCCGAGGCTCGGAGAAAACTCAGTATGTAATTGGGGGTCACTCATTCACGGACCAATCCAGGCAAGCGCAATTGTAAAGAGCCGTCCCGAACACGATTCAGCGACAGCAAAACGGAGTTTGTCAACTGGCAGGACCCAAATGATAGCCGAATATGAGTGGTTATTGGTGGTTTTGTTGTTTAGCAAATACTGCTGAATCGAATGTGAAGACCCCAATAAATTTGTAGCATCCTTATCTATCCATTGTGCACGAAACAACTTTATGTTACTGCTACCAACTATGGTCACATCCACTTACAACACGACTTCGCAACAGAAAGTCGCAACATGCACAGCAAACTTTTACAAAAATAATGTAAGCGTAAAACGAACACGCCGCCAGCATGTGGCGTGCCTTTGGGAAATACTCGCTGCGACTGTGGCAAGACTGTCGCGTGGAGCTGACGACTTGCTAAGTATGAGAACTACGCTATAAGTGGAGTTAAGTACAGTTACTTTTCAGGAGAATGTTGTACGAAAATTTGCAGTTTGTTGTAGGTATGTGTGTTGACAATAAGTGATTGGTTAAACATAGGTTGCATTCATAGAATTGAAATATCTTTAACAGACAGCCATGAAACGCCATAAAAATACCTATAATTGAATCTGGTTAAATATTTCATAACTATGTTCATCATAATTCTCCTACCCCCTATCTTGACAGCACGGTTGGCGCAGTGGCTGAGTCATCGGCTGCTGCATTGCGTGGTGCGGGTTCAATTACCGCACGAATCAAATAATTGTATGAGCTACAGATAGTTGTTCCGGATTTGGCTGTTTGGGTATGAGAGTTTAAATATTTGGAAACGCACCCACGATACAGGAAAAAATCCTAGTGTGGACGAAAGGTAAAAAAATATATATTTATTATTACTACTAGTCAACTCAGTTGGTCAACTTTGTTCTAGCCATATCATATCACACAGACACAGCCCATGCATCCTTTTTGGTCTTCTTCTACCTACTCTTATATCCATCGAAATTCAAACCAAAACTCAACCAAAAGTAAAAAAAAATCTACGTAGGACAACCATGCGGGTTGCCAACAAATAAAAATCACAAGGAAAAATGTAATACATTGCACGTACATGTTTGCAGCATTGTATCGATTTTTTCCGTTGAAGTGACACAAGTGTGAACACAGCTTTTTATAAAAACATAACATAAAATCACGCCTACATTAGTACACTCACATTAAGCCAGTACCCCACTTGAACCCCATGTTATAAGCGAGACCCACTATAACAAGGGTCGCTCCAAGGCTGACTTACAGTTGGTAGCTCCAAGTAGTTGGAGTACAGCTACCAACTGGGCTGCTACTGAAAAATTGCTGATTAAAAACTCAATAACACTTTGGCTAACCTGGAAGTGGAATCTTCATGGACCTCAACCTCAAGCTAAACAGTGGCACTTGCGACTAACGAGACAGTTTTACCAGTTCACGTTCCAAAAATAACAAGATAAAAAATTCAAATGAATTTTATCTGTCGGTAACATGTAACGTTAACGGGACATAAAACTGCTTTTTATTTATTTGTACTAGCGGTCTCGGGTTCGATTCCCGGAGCTATAAAATTGGCAATCAAAGTCGCTTTGAACACCTGTGCCTACGTTTATGTTAACTCGTTATATCGCGTTTTATTATTATGTTGGCGGTTAAAGCTTTTCAAATAAAGATTATCTTACGTATTGATCTTTATTACTTCTATCTTGTCTTTGGTCACAAAACCATGTCCACAGTACTACATACATATTATTATATTCAAGACATCTGAGGACAAGTGAAAATCATTTTCTTGGCTTTACCTCGTGTCCGATGATCGATCGCATTCATATGTCACTCATTTACATTCAACTGAAAGGCAACCACTAGCGGTGGGACGCCCCTATCGTTCACGACGCTACTCAAAAGTAACGTGTGGACAACAGACATTGATTCTATGAAGTCGCGTCCCCAATTTGTCCGTATCGGTTTGGCCAAAACAAAGCGATTACCACTAACGCGCATTTACCCCTACTAATCCGAGTTCTTTTTACTTTGCATGCTTAGGTTATCTGCGTCATAATCAATGCAAATAAATGTGTTTTCTTTCTTTCTTTCTTTGATAAGATCATGGACGTCGAGCCTAGTGTAATCACATACCAATATTCCACTTTAACTTTACCCCCATACCCTTTGAAACCCCAGATATGTTCCAAATACCCAAGATTATTGCTTCTGATAGCAGTTGGCAAATGTTTGCTCCTAACTGTTTATTTACTTCGTACAATAGGACGAAGTTTATGTTCTTGGTAGGTAACAATAGGAAGCCTGATAGGACCAATTGTTTGTGCCTTAAAGTTACTTGTGTGTCGTGAAATTGTACTTATGTGTGATAAAAGGTAGGTAGGCCGGCCTCATTGGTTTTGTAGTTGAAAGCGCTACTCCTTAGCATGTTCAGGGTTGGATTCCCTGGTCGGGCAAGTTATATTCGGTTTTCCCATCAGCAATTTCTCAGTAGAAGCCTGGAGCATGGATTTGAGCCCGGTTGATGGCAATAGGCTTTCCTCCCATAGAAACTACATATAATTCAAAGAGTACTAGCTAAATGCGGGTGTTCTGAAACTTTATTATACAACGCGTGTTTGCCCGATAGATTTGGTATAGGTATAAGATATCTTATATCAAGGTACGATGTCCTTAAATAACTCGATTGCGTTTCTGTAAGTAATTAAAGTTTTATTGTTTTTACAAAAGATTAGGTTATAAAGTAAGTATTCATAAATACGGCTGCTTTACAAAATATCACTTTACCTGTAAGTAATTAAAGAAACAACATTCAAAGCTATTAATTTCACGTATATCGTCTCCTTTATAATTATTCTTCAGGTATTTTATTTAACACTCAAGTTTTCAGTTTTCTGTATTATAATAACCTTCAAAACACAATGACTTGCGCAGTCCTGTCATTAGTGTCATTTAGTTCATCATTCCACTAATCATTCGCGGTTCAACGAGCGCGGGTAAATTCAAATTAAAGAAATGATAGGTATGTAAATAGGTAGTCATTTCTTTACATCCCCCCCCTTCGGGGAGAAAATTGTATCCCAACATCAGATGTCTTCTAAACTGTCGTCTCCATATGCAGGAGCTGGGACTAGTTTGGTGATGTGGAAGAGATTTGATTCTGATTTTCTATGTCCTGTATTTATTCTGTATATTGAGTTTGACAGTTTCTCTATTATTTCATACGGTCCTATCTTCAACTCATCCAGTTTTCTTCTGTTTAATTTATTACCATTTTCTGCAAATACCATGTCTCCTACTTTAAACTCATAATATTTTCTATTTCTATCATATATTTTTTTATTGTAGTTGTGTGATTTTATACTGTTTTTCAGTGCTATATTTCTATCTCTCAATAATTCGTTTTCAGTACTTTCTTCTTTTAATTCATTTGGTGTAAATGTAATATGTTTTCCTTGTAACAAGTACACTGGTGCAAAGCCTGTAATAGAGTGCTCAGTTTCATTGTACTTTTCCACGCATTTTTGTGCTATCGTCGTCCATGCTATTTTTTTATTTTCTTCGTTTACTTTGCACCTTATTTTATTGACCAAGGTGTGGTTAAGTCTTTCATTGATTCCATTTGAAAAAGGTGCATTTACTGCTGTGAAAACAATCGGAATATTTTTTTCCTCTAGGAATTCTTTAAAATCTTTTGAATTTATTCCTGGGTACTGATCTGATAAGATCATACCAATACTATTATCTTCTGTGACATTTTTGACAAGTTTTATAAAGTCATTTGAATTCTGTGTTTTTGAATTGACAATGTATGCATATCTAGTAAAATGATCCACTAAGAGGTGCATGTACTTCTTTGTCGACCTTGAGCCCCCGAATCCACCAATTGTGTCAATGGACATTATTTCAAAAGGCCGTGTCGCTGGTCCTAGATGAGACATTAGTCCAAATTTATCCTGACCTCTTGATTTGTTCTTAATACAGATTTCACATTGTTTACATGTTTTCTTTATATTGTGTCTTAAATTTTTAGCTGTGTAGTATGGTGTAATTTTATTTTGCATTTGAGTAATTGCAATGTGACAGTATTCTTTATGTATTTTTTTGATGAAACTTAGACTAAAGTCTTCTGATAAAACAATTTTTTCCTTATTTTTGATTTTCTTGTAGTATATGGAGTGTTTTGTTATTAATTTATTTTTTTCCTTTTGTATGTCCTCGTTATTTTCTTGATCATTAATGATATCCTCCAGTTTTATCCAATTGACTACTTTCAACTGCTCCTCTTCATTTTCATGTACTTCTAATACAGGATTTCTGCTTAGGCAGTCAGCTTCAAGGTTATTTTTTCCTGGTGAATATTTTATTTCGAAGTCATACTGAGAAAGGTAATAAGTTAAGTCTCCAAGTTCTTCGTCTGTTCTCGATTTAATGTTCATTTTTTCTAATGGTTTATGATCAGAAAAGACTGTAAATCGTTTACCTATGAGCCAGTGTTGCCAATATTTAACAGCTTCTTTTATAGCCAGGCATTCTAAATAAATGGCTTTTTTCCTTTTCTGTACTTCATTTAGTTTCTTGGAAAAATATGCAACTGGTTTTTCTTTTGTGTTTTGTTGTCTCTGTTTCAATACTGCTCCTACGCCTTGTATACTTGCATCTGTGTAAATTAGTATAGGTAAGTCTGGGTCAAATATTTCTAGTATAGGTTGAGAACATAGTAGTTGTTTCATTTTTTCAAAGGATTTTTGACATTCTTCTGTCCAAATGAATTTTTGATTCTTCCTTAGTAAGTTGTGTAGTGGATCCAATGTTATTGCAATATTTGGTATATATTCGTTGTAAAAATTTATTTTTCCCAAGAACTGTCTCACATTTTTTTGATTTTGTGGTACTGGGAAATCTTTAATTGATATTAAGTTATCTTTTATTGGGCGTACTGAATTGTTATGAATAATGTGCCCTAAATATTTCACCGAATCTGATGCGAATGTGCATTTAGAAAATTTCAGTCTAAAACCTTCCTTCTTTATTGCTTCTAATAATTTTGTTAAATGGCTTATGTGTTCGGGAAAGGATTTTGAAAAAAGCAATATATCATCTATGTAATTTACTGCGAAATCCGTAAGTCCGTGTTTTCTCATTATATTACTCAGTATTCTTTGAAATATTGCTGGAGATGTTTTTAGTCTAAAAGGTAAACAAGTCCACTGAAAATGACTGTCTTGTGTAACAAAAGCTGTTTTTCCTCTGTCTTCGATTCGTAATGGTATGGACCAGAATGCAGAATTTAAATCCAGTATAGAAAAATATTTGCAATTTCTTGTTTTTACCATCAGATCTTCAATTAGCGGAAAAGGTTGTGATTGTGGAATAACAAGTTTATTCAGATCACGAAAGTCTATACAAAGTCTTGATTTTCTATTATCTTCTTTTTTGTATGCCAACGTTACTGGAGCAGCAAATGGACTGTATGATTCCTCAATGAGATTTTTCTCCAATAACTTTGATACTTGACTCTCTATTTCTTTCTTATCCTCAATACTGCATCTGTAAGGTCTTTTACTGCAATATTTATCGATCATTAAATCAATTCTGGCTTCATAATCCCTGACAGTTCCAATATCGTACTTGTCTTTTGCGAAGATTGATTTGTATTTTTCAATTAATTGATTTATTTCTGCCTTTTGTTTATTTTCCAGCTGGTCTATTGAAATTTTGACTTTGGTTTCATCTACGTGTTCGTTAAAGTTTACTGTAAACTTATCACACATTTTTGTTTCTTTTTTTCCTGTTTCCATTTCTTCATTTCTACTGATTTCTTGTGTTTTTTGTGTAATTTCTAGCTTTTCATTTTGGATCAATTTAAATTGTTTTATCATATCCAATCCAATTAAAAAGTTGTAGTTGAAATTGTTCTTGTTAATTACAAACACATTCACTTCTTCTTCTATTTCTAATATTTTTATTTTCAATTTTACTATTCCATTTGTTTTTTTCACACCATTAATCGTAGTTAACTTCACAGTCTGTGCATTATTTATTTCTTCATCTTTTAACTTCAGCAATTTTGAATTAATTAATGAGATATTTGAACCGGAATCATATATTCCGAATGCATCCAATGTGTTATTTAATGTTAATTTGACTTTGATTAATGGTGGCACTACTAGTTTTTTTGATTCATATTTTTTAATTCGGTTTCTACTTCTGAGTTGTTAACAAAATTGATAAAATTTTGTTTTTCTTTAATGCTTTCATTTGTCTTAAACCAGCATGAGTCTTCTGGGTGATATCTATTTCCTTTATTTAGTTTTTTACATATCTTACATGGTTCTTTAACCTCTTTTGTTTTTACTATGGAATTGGTAATTTTCTTTTTATCAAAACCTTTTTTGTTAACTAAATGTTCCAAGCTTTTTACTTCATTAAAAAGGTCTTTAGTCTCTTTTATTTTCTTTCTATCAATCCTGTCTGTAATAAAACTAGGTAGACCTACTGCAATCAGATCAATCAGAGTACTTTTGTTTATTGTGCTGTCCATTTCTAACAATATTCTCTCTTTTCTTATTGCATAGTCTAATAGTGATCCCGTTTTGTATTTAAAATCTATTGCATACCTTATTGGTGTCCAACCTTTATTCTCACAAGTATCACAAAAATCTTCTTTCCATTGTTTCCATTCTGAAGTGAGCGTAAGTCTTATCAGCATAGAACTGTACCAATTCAAACACGATTTATCCAAAAACAGTCTAAAAATCTCGATTTTTTTTTCATCGTCAACTATCTCGAACCGATCACATTCTTTTTCAAAAGTAGCCATCCATTGAGTTACATTTGAGTTTTCTCCGGTGAATTTCTCGATTACAAATTTATCCGAGATTTTTTTTAAATTAGTCTGCTTTGGTAATTGTTGATTTATATTTGTAATTTTTTCTAGGATTCTTGACAATGATTCTTCTGATATACCCTCATTTATTGTAGGTTGTGTAATTCCAGTTGTACTTATCACTTCTTCCAGGAAATAATTCTTGAATTGTATATTGTCATCATCATCCAAATAAGTTTTTTTTTAATTCTTCTGTTAAAGTTACCCATAAACACCTTTTTTCATGCCTCCTTTGCAATGTCTTTTTTAATGTTTTATAAGTCTCAGTTTCCATTAGTGTCTCATGATGTTTTATTGTCTGCAGTTGTTCTGGTACAAGGTAAATTTTACCCTCTTTTGTGGTTATTGAGGTTACAGCCAGTGCATTAGTTTTCTTGTCATCGAAACTTTTAATTGTAAACTCAAATTTTAGTTTATCCATTTCTGTAAAATGTCCTTTGCATAAAATGTTGTTTTATAAGATATCTTATATCAAGGTACGATGTCCTTAAATAACTCGACTGCGTTTCTGTAAGTAATTAAAGTTTTATTGTTTTTACAAAAGATTAGGTTATAAAGTAAGTAAGTATTCATAAATACGGCTGCTTTACAAAATATCACTTTACCTGTAAGTAATTAAAGAAACAACATTCAAAGCAATTAATTTCACGTATATCGTCTCCTTTATAATTATTCTTCAGGTATTTTATTTAACACTCAAGTTTTCAGTTTTCTGTATTATAATAACCTTCAAAACACAATGACTTGCGCAGTCCTGTCATTAGTGTCATTTAGTTCATCATTCCACTAATCATTCGCGGTTCAACGAGCGCGGGTAAATTCAAATTAAAGAAATGATAGGTATGTAAATAGGTAGTCATTTCTTTACATAGGTAAATACTTATAAAGGTAACATGTAATTGAAGCATCACATTTGTCAAGGCTATTAAAAACGCCGTTTCATGCAAAAGTACTATTCCTACTTAATCAAAGCCGAGGAAAAAAATATTGGTAGTGGCAGAAGTTAATTTGTGTCACATGTCTCCGTTTATTACCCGACTACGTCAAAGCCAAAAGAAAGGGTTATGTTTTTTTTGATGTACATTTTGTTTACGAGTCGGCCATGACACTATGGCCCGTACGTATTACATAACGTCACTCAATACTCAAGCATCATTTAAAACTAGATTCAAGCCATTTGATTGGTTGAAGCTAGTTTTAAATGATGCTTGAGTATTGAGTGACGTTCTGTAATACGGGCCTATTATGACTATAATCAAGTAACTCAAGTTAACGTGTAAAACTCTAACTATAGTTTCTTGTATCAACAGAGGCTCTAGCTCGAGCGCACCGTGTTAACGTAACGTGAATACTTCGATTTTTATTAAATTAAAAATATTCGGTCAAATATAACATTTTTATATTATAAGTAATTTATTCATATCTATTGGATGATATGATAGGAGAGCAGCGGTGGCCCAGTGGTGGCGGCCCCGACTTACGAACAGTAAGTCGTGGGTTCGAACCCAGGCAGGCGCATTCCTTTGTGTAATTTATTTCATCACCACTGCTCTCAAAAACGGTGAAGAAAAACATCGTGAGGAAACCGGCATGTCTTAGAACCAAAAATTCGAAGATATGTGACATCTATCGCCCCGCACTGGGCCCGCGTGGTGGATTATAGCCCATTCCTTCTCATAGAGAGGAGGTCGTGTGTCCCAGCAGTGGGAACATTATAGGCTGATTATGCTTATGCTATTGGATGATACTGATTGCGGTTGTTGCAAAAAATTTCACTAAAATGCCTTAGGGTAATTGTATTTCGAAAAATCGACGTCGACCGCCTGTTGCAAAAACATTTTGTTACTAAGTAGGTCAAATCTCTAGATATCTAGAATAAGGTCCTTGAGTTGAACCTATGCTTGGTAAGGTGTAAGACGAGAATTGAGGATTTAATTCCGGTAGCTGGAAACGTAAGTCCGGACACGCCTTTATCCGGAATATCGATGTCTTAAATCGGAATTTACGAGCTTAGCTCTGAGAATCTTAACTCCTAAGAGAGAGCTGATAACTTGGATGGTTTAGATTTTCTTCTACTTACTTATATGTTACAACGGTGCTTTAAAAATTTTATTTCTTTGAGGTGTTTGTAACCTGAGTAATAATTTTTATTTGATTGTGCTAGGTCACCGTCATGATACTTTGAGTTTCTGAAGGGGACTCCGCGAAAATAGATGTGTCCCTCAGATACACCCGTCAGCCTCACGTCCCAGCCGCCGCGGGAGAAGCACCGGGCATCGGGGGCCACGCCGAGATGGCTCTCGGCCACCGTAGGCGCGGGCCTGTGGACGGTGAGTAATGGGCTAGCTCGCCGTCCGTCCGTCGTATGACGACAGGCCGTGTCGACGGCGCGTTCGTGTTCCACGCGCGCCTCAAAGAGATGTCAGCAAACGGGAGGGGCCCGCAAGGGCCGATGCCTGCCAGGGCTGCGGGACTGTTCGAAGGAGATACCGCGGCCCTGGAACATAAAGGGCGAAAGAAGGAACATGGGTGGTTTTTAGTCAGTAAGAGTCTGACACTCCCTTCCGCTCCGCTCAGAGCGGGAGGAGTCATTTGATGATTTCCCACCCTCAAAAAAAAAAAAAAAAGATACACCCGTCGTTTCTGACTTCTTGCTCGACTCCTTAGGATTGTAGCGTGATGTTACATAGCTTATAACCTTCCTCAAAAATTGGGGTATAAAATCAATCAAATCCGACTTTTAGTTCCAGAGACATTAACGCTGAAACAAACAAACTCTTTAGGTTTTATTAAATTAGTATCTATTTACGATATTAACTTTGTCAAATGTCCATCTTTATGGTTATTTTTTGTCCGAACTCGACAAAATACGTGTGCAAAACTGTTATTTAGTTTTAAATAAAAAATGCGTAGACAATGGCTGTGTGATAGGTCCTTTTTACACCACATCTTGTGTTTATTTTTAAATCGAGCCATCCATATATAATATAACATAACATCACGCCTGTAATCCTCGAAGGGTTCGGCAGAAGTGTGCTAATAGCACACCCACATTTCACCAGTTATGATTTTAGTCCCATGTAATAGGGGGCGAGCCTATGGTCATCAACCTGGCATAAATCCAGACTCCGTGGCGTCCACAGAGAAATTACAAATGGAAAAATCCAATAACATTTGGCCCGACCCGGGGAATCGAAGCCAGGACCTTATGCTCAGCAGTCGCGCTTGCGACCACTAGACCAACGAAGCAGTCCATGTCTACCTGTTAAATCGCACTATATGAAGCTGTAACATTAATGTATAAAAAAGTGACAATAACAAAAAGCACTTAACGTAATCCATTTGTGTTTGCGACTTAAATCTGACAGCAAAAATCTTTGTGTCTTTCTTACATTGCTATTGATCGGGCTCAGACAAAACAAAAGCTATCGACCGAAGTGAAAGCCTCATTTTATCTTCAGTCCATTAGTCCTTCATTAACAGATTATCATCGCATTTGTCTTCAAAGAGATGCCATTTCAAAGGCGAATATCTTGTTAGGCCAATTTGAGGACTGAACCATCTAAGTAAGTAAGTATAGTAAGTCCATACCTAATTAGTCATGATCGATCAAAACAGACAAGTCCACCAATTGGACATTACTCAATCATTTAGTACTTAGGTTTGTGTTTAATTTTCAACCGACGAAAATAAGGAGGTTCTCAAGTCAATGCGTATATATATTTTTTTAAATATGCCACACGTATAAGATTTTACAGAGAAGTCCGTTTTTTGCCTTAAAGTTGGTCCAGGTAATGCCTTAAAGTTGCTCCTATTTAAAATTACAACTACAGTACTTACAAGTTATTATGCCTTGTGACTGGGACTGTAGCTACACCCTTTTGTTTTTGACTTTCAAAAGTTCCTGTGACGGTCTAATCGATATAAAAGCTTTGAGTTTTAGTTTGAATTTAAAATCTACCACTAAGGGTAGAAAAACATCCCTTGATTGATTTTTCATCTACTGAATTTTGAAATTAAAATTAACTTTACATAACTGGTCTCTCAAATTAAAGGACAATGACCAAAGTTGGTACCAAAAAGTCTCGCGCCTCAAAACCAAAATATTATAGTAATTAGTTTCATATTTTTTTACGGCATTACGCGTCGGGGATTTGATTTTTGAACTGGAAATATACTTTTCGAGTTTAAAAGTATGAATATTGTTTTACTCCCTTTATATGACGTTCCGTTTCAACTGAATATAAATGACGTTCCGTTTCAATTGAACAAACCCTTGTCTGTCGAGCGGACTCTAAAATTAATTACAATTAAGTAAGATCAGTACACCAAATCGATTTAGTTTGGTTTATTGCTATTTGCAACAAAATAGATTTTCTCAGCCTAAAGATTTTGATTTATCGATTACATCCCTAAATCCCGACTAGTTTATAGCACTTACTATACTCTATGGTTTATAGTTATCTTATCTGTGGCATCTGACATTTGTACTGTACTGACTGACTATTGGCAATGTAAAGGTCTAAAATAAAATCGAGTTTCAGTCAAGCATACTGTGGATGTTACTTTAACTCGTAATTCTTACTAATATTAGTGTATTACGCTGTTTTTAGAGCAATAATGTAATGTATGTGTGTTAAAATACGTCGTTGGTAGCGTCGAAAAAATAGACCTACTTTTTAGGTTAGTTTCGATTTTATAAAATAACTCTGAAACGCGGGTTTTTTTTTCAAAAATAATTTTTGTAGGAGTTAATACGATCAGTGTAGTCTATAAAAAACAAGGTTTGATTTTGATGCAGCATGGTACGGGATTCCATACTTCCATGAGCATTCTCTTTTCTGCACAAAACGATAGCACACTAAGCAATGCCAAACTTTTAAATAATTAATGTGTACAAAAACGTGTACCAAATTTTTTTATCAAGAAATAGAAGTACCTATCAACCTATAAATAAAATCCACTATTACATGCCCTCAGCATTGACGCCCCATCAACCATCCCTTTGTTCTATGTAACATTATCAGGCCATTACCGTTTACTTTCTAAGCCTTGGCCTGGCCTGGCGATTACTATTGGGGTCACAAAATAGTCATTATTATCTCGTCAATGTCTGGGATGTAATGAAGCGGTGACAATCTGAAGAGAATGGACTAAAGCTGTTCATTGTTCTAAAGATTGGCGTAGGTGGAGGTCGGCGCCATATTTGGGTTTTAGGGATACGTACCCGAAGGGTAACCAACGGGACCAATAATAAATTAAAAATTAAAGGGGGCTCCCCTACTACGATGGTACGGAACCCTTCATGCGCGAGTCCACCCCGTACTTGGCCGGTTTATTTTCTTTATGATTGATGTGTTTAGACAAGTAGATTAACCGATATATTTCAGATAAAACTACACGGCTACTATAAATAAAAGCAGTCTAAATATGGGTGCATGGTTCGGGTTGGTCCTTCTCGTAAACATTGCTTTTCTTTTTTTTTAATATGTATCTGCAGATATATACCTTTTACAATACCTTATAATTGAACAAAGATCTTTCGGTGTGTGATGAAAATCGGAACTTACACCGCCATCTTGTTTCTAGGGTTCCGTACCCGAAGGATAAAACAGGACCCTATTACTAAGACTCCGCTATCTGTCTGTCTGTCTGTCCGTCTGTCACCAGGCTGTATCTCATGAACTGTGATAGTTACAGTTGAAATTTTCACAGATGATGTAAGTATTTCTGTTGCCGCTAAAACAACAAATACTAAAAAACAGAATAAAAAAACATTTAAGTGGGGCTCCCATACAACAGACATAATTTTTTTGCCGTTTTCATAGATATTGGTACGGAAATTTTCGTAGGCGAGTCCGACTCGCACTTGGCCGGTTTTTTTTCAACCCCACCATTACGTTGACGGGGCCCAGCCGCCTTGGCAACGTCATTTGAACACCAAAAGTTCCTTTTAGCCATATAACCATTCATAAAGGTGTCAAAGCGTGGAAATTTGGCAAAAAGAAATCTTTAACAATTCTAACTCTCAATAATATCTAAATACCTTGCCTTTATCCCCGGACTAGCACTGAATGATAAGCAGGAACATTCAATGCACTATATTGAAGTCTCACAATATCTTTCGTTTCAGAGTCCCAATCTACTAGCCTTTGTACCAGGGCTTCAACACATAGTACAAGTAAAGACAGAAGGTACGAGTATGCCGATAATCTACAAAACCTTGTCCCAACTATGTTGCGGTCGGCTTCCAGTTTAACCGGATGCAGCTGAATACCAGTATTTAATATGGAGCGACTGCCTATTTGTCCTCCACTACCCACAGCGTAATACCAGTACTGTCAGACTTTTGAGCTTCCAAAAGTCAGGCAGATGTCCGTTCCGAATAGTCAGAGAGTAAAGAAAGACGTGCATACAAAAAAAACGTATAAAAAATATTACAAATACAACAGGACAGAAACAAAAAAAGTAAACAGCTTGCACGTCGTGACTGCGACAAGCAAACCACTCAGCATGATACTGTGCTATGCAGCATGATGCGGGTCACCAGTGAAAAAAACACGTACGAGTAATGACATCCACTGCATCATAGTGTACCCTTTTAAAATTTTCGTATCTTGGGAGTCGTAGGGGCTCGTGGCTAAACAATAACAGCCGCACGGGTCTATCGAAGTCTAAGCTACGCTTACCAAATTGGTCCGTGGACAGTTGAGCATTCTTTACATACCGGGTCCTTTCCGTGCCTCGGAGAGCCTAAACCTATGATTCCGACTGTTATTTATGGATCTTTTAGAAGTTGCTGCGAGTAGTTAGGAACTAAAGTCTGACAACCAGTCTTATCAATCTTATCGTATTACCCAATAGGTGGTGGAGGTCAGATAGGCAGTCGCCCCATCTAAAATACCAATATAATATTCAGTTGCATCCAGTTTGCCTAGAAGCCGACCCAACAAAGATGGGAAAAGGCTAGGCAGACGACTAATTTGGAGTGATCCTACTCCGACTACACCTGTCTTCTGGAATATTCGCATGAATATTAATAACACTCATCTCTTTATTTCCGTGCCATTGTTCCTGCGATGGAACTGAATCAAGTGCTCCGGACAGATATGAACGCTTCTTTGTCGCAGCTTCCATCTGTTACAGAATTTTATAATATTATTTGTTGATTTATTAATATACACTGGGTCTACGCTTCCGGAATTGCAAGTTATATTGTTACTACTGATACAAAGCTAAAATGTCTTTTTAGGGTTCCGTACCTCAGGATACAGGATCACTCGAGTGTCTGTCTGTCCGTCTGTCATAGCCAATTTGAAACTAATGGACCGATTGAGTTGAAATTCGGTACACATATGTAAATTAGTGACCCAAATACGGACGTGTAACGTAAATTACTGAATTTTAAACATGGGGGCCACTTTTTGGGAGTAAATTAGAAAATTTCTCCTCCGAAATTACCTCTTACCGTTTCGATACTTGAAAAGGTCTAACAAAAGCTCAGCTGTAAAATTTGCAAAAAAGTTCAGACTGTTTTTCAGTACACCAACACGCATTTTATCCAGATAACTTTTTCGACTTTCCAAAAAGTCCTTTTTAATCGAGAAGTACTGTTATCTCCTCAATCAGCAGGTTCCAGGTATGGTGCAGTAAGAAAAAAATATCGCGCTGACGGGAAGAATAAATAACTTGGACTTAGTTCTAACACCCGTATCTATAGTCAAGTTAAAGTAATTACTTGAGTTTAAGTAATTACTTATGCAATCATTTTTATGCAGTAGACAAAGAATTTAAACGAAGTAAGAAAGCAAAGCTGAGAATTCTAAGTATTGACAGTTCTAACTTCAAGCAAAACCTAAACTACAGATTAAAAATCGTTTCATAAATAATGACTTCTACTCAAGTGATCACTTGGACTTGTTTAAAGTTACGGGTGTAAGTGTCTCTTTTATTTACCAACTAGGTGCACCTTCATGCTGAGATTGAATCACCTTACAGAGGAGTATAATAATATAAGTACGCGTTTTGAATAAAGACTTATACTTGGGACGTGTATTTACAAAGTCCGTCACGTACGGGACCCTCAAAGGGTTAGTCAGAGTCCTCACCGATAGTTATAAGTAAGAACCCTGCAATCACTGGACACGGAAATTACAACAAGCAAGCAGGTACTTTTAGCAAAAATGTGATGTCAATTCTGTTAATGGGCGCGAAAACTGCATGAGAAAAAACCTTGTCTGTAAGGGAGAATTTCATAAATGAAAACGCGATCAGCACGTCTAAACCGCGTTCATGAGCTGTCAGCGTCAATATCCCACAACACTGACTGCTTTTAAACGCGGCTTATTAGATTTGTTAATCGTGCTTACATTATGAGTGAAACACATCGTAAATGACAGAAAAAAAAACCTGCGTGAAAATATATTTTTATCTGGTTTACCCAGCTTGTATTTTCAGAACTTTCAGCAGGATATTCAATGTCCATTAAACTCGACAAAACATAGAAACAGACATTATCAGACTTTTCTCTAAGCAGTGGCCTCATATGTCATTTATGACACACATACAGTCCTCTCTCAGTAATTTTAGCTACGGCTGTTGCTTCGCTATCAAAACACAGTGATGTTTATTTGTGCAGCAATAAAGTTATTGTTCGGTTGCTATCACTGACTGTCAATGTATAGTGAACTTTATGGTCGTAATTTTAAGGTTTTTGTTGGACAGCAGCTGTCAAAGGTAAAATGACAATGAAAGGTCTGTAGCTAGGCCACGGTTTGGCTCCGCCATTTTAAATTAAATTATAGCTATAATGGTCGTTAAAAGCCACATTTTCATATTCAAATTAGGCGGTTACATATTTTGGGAGCGGAACGCAACATATTGGATGTGAAAACGGTATATTGTAATGAAAATTATGAAATGTGAGAGAAAGGGTAGTAGCTCTTTTTGGTCGGATAAGTGAATGCTGAAAATACAAAACTTATGACAAAGCGATAGACACCTACAGCGTCCTAAAACTATATTTAGACTTAATGCTGTGAATCAAAAAACCTTATAGGCTACAGGTTAGTAAACTGAATCGCACGTTAGTGTTATGAATTTAACAACGGCTGCGCCTTTATGTCGTTGGATTAAAGGTGATTTTCGTACTACTGATAATGTTGGGGGGGCTAAAACCTCTGAGTAGAGTAAAATATTTACAATTTGTTACTAAAACTTCTCGAAGACGGGAAATACAAAATCCTTGAAGCTATAAAACGGTTTCACGTTATCTATCGGAACTGAAAGTTAACGTAGTAAATCTTGCTCGAATCGTTAACTCCTCAACATAAAATAGATAAATACAGAAGACTAACTCCATACAACGAGCGAAAAAGCACGCACACAGACACACTTCACGTACAGTGAGTGCAAGCGCACTCGCGACCGGCATTTGTTTGAGATCGCTGCACGCACACAGACACACTTCACGTACAGCGAGTGCAAGCGCACTCGCGACCGGCATTTGTTTGAGATCGCCGCACGCACACATAGACACGCTTCACGTACAGTGAGTGCAAGCGCACTCGCGACCGGCAATTGTTTGAGATCGCCGCACGCACACATAGACACGCTTCACGTACAGCGAGTGCAGGAGCACTCGCGACCGGCAATTGTTTGAGATCGCCGCACGCACACAGACACACTTCACGTACAGCGAGTGCAAGACACTCGCGACCGGCTTTTGTTTGAGATCGCTTTACGTACGCGTCTATGTGTGGGTGCGACTGTTTTCAGCCGTTGTATGGAGGCAAACTTCTGTCTGTCTGTAATAATATTTGTGTACACTATATACTACAGTTCGTAGTACATATTTAGTGGCGACTTTCTCAAGGTTCTTTTTATTGTTTTTCATTTGTTTAGAAGTGTTAGTTGTCTCTGAATAACAAGATAGAACATGTGTATGTTATAATTACACATCCGTAGTGACTTTGCCTATGGTTCCCGTCGACTTTACTCACATTGCTATAAGCTTGTATGATTGATATTCTGCTTTTACAATCAATAGCAATACTTAGACCCAGTAAGCGGCCACGTCACATAACATAACATCACGCCAGTAATCCCTGAAGGGTTAGACGGAGGTGTACCTAGTAGTACCTACACCCACATTTTGGCAGTTATGTTTAAGTCCCATGAAATAGGGGGCGAGCCTATTGCCATCAACTGGGCTCGAATCCAGATTCCGTGGCTGCTACTGAGAAATTTCAGATGGAAAAAACCCAATAACACTTTGCTCGAGCCGGGAATCGAACCCAGGACCTCATACTCAGCAATTGCGCTTGCGACCACTAGCCCAACGAGGCAGCCCATAACGTCATCAGAAAGAGTTAGTAGTGTCCAAGTAATTCTTTTATTTGCCGTTTTACGTCAGTAATTGTAGAAAAGAATATAAAGCTATGCCAACTAATATTGGATGAAGTTCTAGAGCACTCCTAAGTAAATATTCTGAGAAACATATATTGTTTTCTTTATTTTCTTGGAATACAAGACACTCTAGACAGACGGTCATTTTAAAATTCTTCGAAGTTGAAAAGTTCGAGAAACTCGCTCGAGTTTCTGTCCTATGAGAATATAGCTATTAGAATATGGTTCTATTGTGAGAGAAAGAAACAATGGAAAGTTTTATTTAAAATCGTATGTTTTTCTACTTGGATTATCCAAGAAGAGTCTTGGATTAAAAAAAAAACATCAACCACATAAATTGATAGGATTTTGTTCAAAAAGTCATTGATGATTTGTTTGATTCAGTTTTTTGTCACCGACTTCTGAAGCTAAAATTATTTTTCACTTTTTTTTTGTGTTTTTGTAGTCGGTTTTATTTTTTGCAAAAAGTTTTTTTATTTTTTCATTTTTAGTTGCAATATCTTATACAAATATATTCTATGCTTTTATTTTACATTGTTAACAATACATTTCATGGCACCAATCACGGCAGATTTGCTGTCTATTATTGAAGAGTTCCATTGTATATCTCCGAAGATCAGCATCAGATCTTCACCAAATTTAAATGGGACCACTTCGTAATAAACCCCTTTCCAACAAAAAAAGAATTTTGCAGATCCGTCTATATATGACGGAGTTATGCCCGAACATATATATAAAAAAAAAATACAAACATCCGAATTGATGATAACCTTCTCCTTTTTGAAGTCGGTTAAAAAAGCTTGTCATATATAGTTTCTTTTTGCCTTTTCTATTCACGCGACAAAGTTTTATGAAAACTATTCTGTTTCGTTTTTAATTTTATTTACTCCAAGGTTTATTTTCTTCTTTTTAGTGCATTTTTATAGAAGCTTATTTTTAAAATATTTTTCTTATATATATTTTTTTGATGTATGCTTCTCAAATTACAACAGACTACAATTTATAAGTCGTCATTAAATACGATAAAATAATGCGATAAACCGTTTAGAACGTTGCTATTTTATATAATGTAGTATTCATATGACGCGTTCTGTATAGACTCAACTGCATTTACGCGACGTCTCCACTGTGTATACGAGACATCTACGCGTCATCTACGTATTATCAACGCGGTATATACAAGACATCTACGCGATGTCAACGGAGTCTTTTTGCGAACCCCAGGCCGACCGCACCTTATCCCGATACTAAATCTGTACTCAATCTAAACGTTTATCGATCGCTGTGATTGGAGACTGCATTAGCCAATCCGGGGCTTTAATAATTCTGCTAAACGGCCCGCTGCTTCCCGGACAAAAATAATGAGATTTTGCCTTGCGGTGATAAATAAGTTAAAATGATTATAAATGGGTATTTAAGTGAAATGTAGGACTTTACTCTTGGAATGGCCCGCGGCTCGATAAACTGTGAGGGTTGATTCTATTTATATATGTGTGTTTTGAGGGTCCTTTGTTCGTATAAAGAATATTACGTCATTATTCTGTTACCTGTAAAGAATGTAACATCATGCCTGTATTTCCGCGAAGCGTTAGGCAAAGGTGTATTTTCAGTACATTACAACCACTTATTGTCATTAGATTAACAAGAACATTATACTCGTATCCGTCTCTATTACTCTATCAGACAATTCACAGGTTTTTACTAAATATTGAATTATCCGCTGGTTGATGCCTGAGCTGTTCTATACGAAAAATTTATAACTATATATTTATATATTTTTACCTAAGAGTACTGTACAGTCTTACACTGTACAAGTTTTGCTGACGCGGTGCCCTGCACCAGACGTGCGTCATTTTTGTTACTATAAAACCACATTCGTTACATTTAATGAGTGAGTGTAATTACTGCAACGCGGTGACTGACTAGAAAGGAATCATCAACAATTCTACTTGTAATTTACACGTAATAAACCAAGTGTGAACCAAGTGATCTTTTCCCCACGCACTTCAACCTAACAACAACTTTACAAGTGTAAGCACCATAAAAGTACTATTTTAGGCCCTTTTTACCACAAATCTCAAAATAAGTTTACCGCTGAACGTAAACCATCGCTTTCTTTCGTTCATTAAACATAGAAATAACATCACGCATGTTATCCCCGAAGGGCTAGGCAGAGCTATACCAAATTTGTTTCTAAATCCTTTGAGTATTCAAGAACAACACGGTTACATACACAAAGAGACGAAAAACGAAAAAAAAACTCATGTACACATGTCATACAGTTATATGTCATAGGATACGATCTCCACTCTCCGACTAACAAAACTCACGTCCGTTGTATCCCGAGAGACACATGATTGTCTTCCAACGCCACCGACTTAATTAAACTCGGCTCAACTTCCAGCAGATGAATGGTATTTTGAACATTATATTAGAACGTGATTCCAGCATAGAATAGCGAGCAGACTGACATAGAAGACTTTAGTACAGTTCATGAAGGCTCTTTTAGAACTTAGTTTAGTGCGCTGTTGGTAAACATAAATGTGAAACCAGCGCCCGCGTGGATTCAGTAATCGATCCAGGAGATCGTACTACAGGGATAAAAAGTATTCTATGTGTTCATCCAGGTTGTAAACAATCTGTGTGCCAAATTTCATCCAAATACGGTCAGTAGTTTTTGCGTAAAAGCGTAATAAACATTCAGACATCCATACACCATACATCCTCACAATTTTTTTTTTTATAATATTAAAAAATAAAAATAAAAATTAATTTATTTCAGATAACTTGATCCATACAGTCTCATTAAAATAAAGATAAAATCAAATAAATTAACATTGAAATCAACATCAAATCATAATCATGTAGTAGGATCATAGGATGTGTGTAGAAATTGTTTTGAAAATTCATGTACAACCTTATTCTTCGTTTTACAGGGTATTGGCAATACTTGACAACCGTTCTTAGCAAGATGTATAGTGTAACCCAGCGGGCTGTGGAACTTTTGTTAATATTATTTCATCACCTCTGTTCTCCAAACGGCGAAGGAAAACCGTCAGGAAATCGTGATGGCCTGGAACAGAAAAGTTCGAAAACATGGTTTTGTCATCCACCAACCGCACTGCGCATGTTTCATGGCTCATTTTTTTTCTCACCGAAATTGGTAGACCTTTGTCCGGTCAGTGGTAACAATTCCCGCTGATGATGTTAGTATAGTGACTGACAAAAGACGATCGCCAAACCGAACGCACCCAGACGTCAATTGCCAATGTTAAAAATATCGTGTTAAGGTTATTCACCTTTTGCGACGCTACATAGACAATCCCCGAAGGGGTCAACAGAGGTACCTATTCTACGTTAACAGAAATCTGTTCACCCACGTTTTACCGTTTCGTAGTTTTGCGAAGCTAGTGTTTAAAAATAGCTATTTTAGTTAAGAAATACTAAAACAGAGTACGATTTTTAGAAGTTGCATTGATATTTACTCGTGAGAACATACCAGTGCAGAACATGAACGCTACGAACTGGCTGAGCTTGTGATTTTAACCACCTGCTATATTGGCCTTCAACGAGGAGCTCGAGGCTTAGTAATAACAGTCCGGGTCGATCGAGTGTTACTTACGCGTTCCGAGAACTGTGTGTGGAAGGTGACCATCGTATATATCGTCCATCGTAAATATCGAGCTATTCCGTGTCTCAAAAAGTTCCGGCTGTCATTTTTACCCTAGTCTCACCCAGAAGTTTCGTATCACCCATACCTGTGTTAAGACAAAAGATATTTTTTTTCCCAGTGTAACGTTTCAGCAGGATACAATCCGATTTCTAAGCGAACGAAACCGCGGGCAAAACCTAATGCCTTTGTATTTAAGCGGTTCGTTTGTCTGAAACAGGGTAACTTTAAATATCAACCGAAGCATTTGGAAACGCTAATGAAAATAATGGCCCCTGAACAGTCTCAAAGACAAAGCATTTATTTCAATTAGGCCCATTTACAGGTAATTTGGAAGCCAAGAGTTGTAAAGAATTGATGTCTGAACTTTAATCTGCTAAGTTATGGAGTTGTGTTATTAATTGTGCATTCACAGGAGCTTTGTTTTACTCAGTGACAATATTTGGTAAGAAATGAATCGTACGCTTTTCATACTCGTACTAGACTGGCTTTCAACGAGAACTAATAATTCGGAAAAATACATACAAAGTTATTTTTTGGTAGAATTTTATTTTATTTTCTTTTAACAGCAAAAGTATTTTTCTTTATTAGGATTAAATTACTCTTATTTCATATCCATTGATCACTTCCACTCTCGTCCATCGAACCTTAAGTGTCTGAAGAAAATAAAATTGAGTTGCTAAGCTTCTTTGTAAATGAAGGGTTCCGTATTCATCAAAATTCATTTATCGACCACAAAATAAATTCGTGGTCAATAAAAACAAATACTTTTGACTTAATTAATGTGTCATACTTCCCATGCATAATAATATTATAGTGGTTTCCTTTTTGGCTATTTGGCTGCGGATCCCTAAAAAAGACACCAAGGTGACTTGAAGTGTACAATTCAACCAGTCAAATAGTTCTTTTTATCACCACCCCACCTTTTTATGTGAACAGACAGACATAAACACAGCTACATGCGTGTCGTCACATAATTGCGTAGTTTTTTTGTCAATTCTCTATATTTCTAGCTTTTTTCACAGTAAATCTACGTGACTGGCACCGAGGTATACCGCCGGTCGCTGATTTACGGTGTTACGTCAGGGGTTCGACATTTTATATGAGACACAGTATGAAGGGGAACAGAAGGTCAACATCGGTGACTTGAAACACTGGAATGAAAAAAAATTAAGGCAGACAAGTCGAAAATGACAAGGAAAATGACAAACAATGGAAAGACGAGATTGAATAAAGAGACCCAAATGCCAACTTGTGAGATAATTATTAAGTTTAATATGTCATACTTGTACCGATAGCAACCAGTTGGCTCTTGCAACAAGATTTTTAATTTTCTTGCAGGTAGAGAAGCAGTTTTATTATTATGTATCCAAATATTACAAACGCCAGCACAAAAAGCTACTACAATCTGTCAAATTTCTTTAATAGATTATCAACTTTATCGCTAAAGCTTCATGGTTGATTGGGAAAAATTGACAGTTTCGGTCTGTACTTTTTATGAAGTTGCTGTTTTCAAAATTACTCCTCGTGTGACCGGAATTTCTATTGGTTTTTTTTAAATGTTTTACGCACATGGTAAAAAGTGGTCCTTCTGATAGTTTGTTCTAGGTTTCAAGGGATTGTGGCTTACATTTAGTATGTGTGGGCTGTTTATATAAGCGGCTTACGTTTTTGAAGGGAGGATTATGATAGGATTGGCCTCTGATTGTTTAGGCCTGGTGTTGGCTAGTGGCATAACTCTGTGTGCATAGGACGCTGTTGGACATGAATTTCTATCGCTTCATTTGTAAAGCCTTGTACAGCCCTGACGATAAATGTAATACAGGTATGGGCGTTCCTTTCAGTGGTCAACAAAGAGGTTTAAACCTCTTTAATCAATACTTATAAAGCGGACATTGGGAATATTTTCATACAAAAACTTTGATTCCGAACATTTTCGATTTGGACACACGAACGCTTCCTGACAAGCGAGCGTATGACATTAGACAGAACGACTTATTACCAAGTAGTAACAAATAGTGGATTACGATTTTCTTTGTCATGTCCCGTCTATTTTAATGTTTTTGGTGATCAACGAGGTTAAACGAAAAATGTCAAGAGATTTGATTGGGAAATATGCAACTGTCTTTTGGGATTAGCCTAACACTTAACTTTTTCATTCTTTATGCCAAATAATGGCCACGTAAGAGCACCGCCTATTTTTGTACACACAAACACCGCGACGTGCGGCGGCGGGTCTAAAACCGAAAATATAAAAACATTGTGACAACTACCAACTCCCAGTAGACCGCGTGGTGGATTGTGTCCCACTTTCTCTTACAGACAAAGCCTGTGTCCCAGCAGTGGGAATATACGCTGTTTACGTCTAAACTGGACCTAAGGAACACGTACACGTGTGTGTTTAATCGTTTAGTCCGTCAAGCACGTGGGGTGAGGCAAACTATTCACAACCTTCAACTGTTCTACGAAACCATATTAATTGTATTAGTACAATACGGGGCGGAACGGACACCGACGCGAAAACGGTTACCGCGTATTCAGAACATCATTCTGAGAAAAAAAACAACTTTTTCCTACACAAGTGCAATACCTACACGGTCAAAATGTATGGAACAGCTGATATTTTTTTTATTAGTGATTAAAAATTTCTCTGTAGGGTGGCTCACAATGATGTACTGAACACGTGGTAACAGTTTTCGCGTCGGTGCCCCTTCCACCTCGTTTAAACCATTTGTACCGTGAACTTGTAAATTAACTCCAAAACTTTTGAGTTTATTTATTTATTTTTGGATTCCCAACAAGTCGCATTATAATAATATCTTATACAAAATTAAAACTATTACAAAAAACATGGTCTTGTAACGCACACTCAATTACAGGTAACCACAGCTTACACATTTTCGACTAAACATGCTCTTATTACATAACTTAATAGAAATTTAAATAAACTAAACGGGTTTCTAAACTGATGTGGTATCGATATGAATTTATTGTTCAAATAATGCTTGAATTAATTGTTTTGTTTCGTACTAATGTCCTCGCATTCACCGCTGTTTAACAAGATTAACTACTTTTAAAATCGCCTTTTGTAATTCATTCTACTCTCGAAGTTTTTGTATCATCTAAACTTTGGTATAATCATTTTTGGTTTCTGTAAGTAACACGCACGAATTAATTTAAAAATAAATAAAATTCTCTGTAATTCTAGTGCCTAAATCTGCCTCAGTTATATGCAACATTAACCAACGACAAAGTTAAGAAAAAACTCAAGTTTTAAGATAACTAAGCCTTGCTTTAAATCAACAACTTGGTTCAACCAAAATGAGGTGAGAATTTCCCCTAACCTCATTAAATCAAAGTAAACTTCTCTAATAGCTACATTGTATCGAACCCAAGTTCAGTTAAGTTTTAACAAAAACGAGACCATTCCCTTCAGAACAAACTTAAAAACAAGTTTCTGAAACATGTTTTGTTCCAAATTTAGTTGGTATCGGATAACAATACTGCCTCCAAAAGTTGCTCAACATTGGAAGAACATGTATTTTGTTGTCCAATTTCGGTATTATAGAATTTTGCGAAGGTTTATTAGGAAACGTATTAATTATGGGTAAAATATATACAATAGAGACTGTAATATAATATTTTTATTCACGGAATCATTATAACCGCTGGACATTCTGTTTTAATATTGGTTCAAAAACTTCACCAACTCAATTTTCAACGAAAATATTCCATTTTGGTTTGTTTTATTGATGTTGGACATTGCCTTGTATTAATGTTCAATCATGGACACAAGTAAAAACGCTTAAATCATAGATATAGCATAATCAGCCTATAATATTCCCACCGCTGGGACACACGGCCTCCTCTCTGTGAGGGGGAATGGGCTATAATCCACCACGCGGGCCCGGTGCGGGTTGGTAGATGTAACATGTCTTCGAATTTTTAGTTTTAGGACATGCCGGTTTCCTCACGATGTTTCCCTTAACCGTTTTTGAGAGCAGTGGTGATGAAATAAATTACACAAAGTAATGCGCCTGCCTGGGTTCGAACCCACGACTTACTGTTCGTAAGTCGGGGCCGCCACCACTGGGCCACCGCTACTGTCACTGGGCCACCGCTGCTCTCACTGGGCCACCACTGCTCTCGCTGGGCCAGCGCTGCTCTCCAATCTAGATATATCTATGCCTTATTCACATTATTTTACACTTCGAATAGAACATTCCGCCTATGAACCACTCTTGTACATGAAGTTTAAATAAATGAATAAACATTCTTAGTAACAGTTCAGCTTTAACCCCCTTACATGGGTCTAGTAAAGCTCTCGAGAAGCTCGTGGCTAAGTAATAACAGCCACGAAGGTTAAGCTACGCTTGCCAAGGTTAGCCCGTGGATGGGTTTTAGGATTTATTACATATCGAGACTCCTCCGTGCCTCGGAAAGCATGTTAAGCCGGTGGTCCCTGCTGTTATTTGTAGAACTTTGACAGTCATACCAAGGGATGTCGTATTACCTAGTACTAACTGGGTTGTTGAAGTCAGATAGACCGTCGTACCACGTAAAATACTAACACCCTATGGGCCTTGATGCCTGACAATATTTTATTTTTTTATTTCAACATCATAATATCAGTCCTAATCACCCACTGCTGGGTATAGGCCTCCCCTTTCTTCTGCCACACTTCCCGGATCAACTGGAAGCTAACACCAATATGCCTATTTGGGAAAAGAATAGGCAGATGATGGGTCTCGCAACATGATTCTACTCTTACCTCCACTCACCCTTGCTAAAAAGCACTCTTGGATCCCAAATAAATACAATTGTATAATTTCAAAAGCCAGCAAGAGTTATTCCCGCAGAAATCCCTTTAAAATTAATTAATGAACAGCCATTCTCCGTAATGTATAATCCTCTTCGAATAAAAACGAATAAAACTGGCATGAAATGAAAGCCCGAAGTAAAAATAACATATTATTATAAAAAGCTGGGCATCTCAAGGCTTTGTAAAAATACTCGTATATAAAGGCAAGGCTTGCGGGAAGAATATCATTATTACTGCTTGTATGAAGCGAGAATCTTTTGTTCAAAGGGCGGAAAAAATCTTGAGAACACATTAAACGTTTTATGTATTGTTCAGACTTCACATTAATCTTATCGTTTTGATAATTACGATCTTGAGTTGACAGGTGTTGAATGTAAATTGTCTCACAAACGATAAAGGAAATGAACGGTTGACTAACATCAATAAGAAGAAGCCGGTTACTTGCGTCTGAAGATAAATATGGACCAAGGTTTCTTGCATTCAGAGGATTTGTGTTGAGGGCTTTTGTGGCAATGACTTTCTAAGTGGTTCCAGTTTCCACAAAGACTTCCAACAGGATCCAGACGTTTCAAAGTTTTCCAAGGTTATCGCTGTTAGATTGTCACGTAATATAAGTCCTCAGGTTACATGCAAGGTTGGACTCCGTATAATATGCTATTCTTCGCATTCTTACTCCATCTATCTTTTCTTTGGTCTCCCTCTCATCCGTCAAAATGTGTACTATCAAATGAAAAAACAAGCGTTTCAACCAAATTTAAAGAGGAAAAACTGTCGTCACACGTCTCAGTGAGGTCGGCCAGACAGCTGTCTGGTCGGGTAGCTTGCAATCAATTGAGATGTAGACTGTTCTGGGAAAATAACCGTGATTCCGGAGAATACCCACCGCAAACATACAAACTCACAAAATACTACTCTATTACTTTCCCAGAGTTCAGCGACCATTAAAAGGGCACAAAAAGTAAACACAGCTACACTGCTACAGTTTTACGCTTATCCCATTGGCTAGGGACTGTAAAAGTCAACTGTTCGTTACTGTAAGCCCGCGGGCGACCGGTCGCGAGCTGCCAATATTTATGGACGAGCTATACCGGGAGCCCGGGCTGACTTTAAACTGGACAGGTTATAGCAGTGCTGGGGCTATTGTAATACTATAAGGACTCTTTTTAATGACTGATTTTTTCCCGGGGGAGTTGCGATAAAGCTACAGTTACACTATTACACACAGGTTTATACACACATACACAGGTTTATAGACGAAAATAGATGTTGAAATTATAAAGAGAAGAGTCGCTCTTTATAATTTCAACATCTGCTTTTGTAGGTAGGTTGTTCGTTTTGTTAGTCGGCGAAAAATATTACTGAAATGTCAAATTGCATCGAAATAAGCTGGACGAAAAGAGATTTCACCAAGATACTGGCTGTGGCTAGTTTGGGGCCAACGGCTACTGGTTTTGAATTCTTTTAACTATGCTATGTGTAATTTGTTTTTCTATGTTGTATGTTATGTAACTTTTGTGTGTCAATTATATTATTTATTAGTATTGGTATAAACCTTGCTTGCTGGTGGTCTATTTTAATTTAATAGGGTGAACATTATAATGCAAAAATGGTCTGTGAAAAAAGTAACATGATTGTTATTTAGCAATTTCTTAAAGCAATTAGTCTTTGGTTGCGGCTTCGCTTGTTTTATGGTTGAAAATTATCCAATGGGAACGTTTAAAATATGCCCTACAACGTTCGGGGTAGTGTAGCTTTGCATTAGTGAAATAATTATCGGAATCGAATCCGAAATTCCAATGATTACCAACTACATCCAAATTTAAAAAAAAAAACTACCTCTGAGCTTTTAATATTAGTATAGTTCTGACAATATTTCAGTACGTACGCGCGACGACCAATTAAGCTAAACAAAACCAGTCTATGTATATCTCTCGTTGTACAGGAAATCTATACAAAGTAAGGCTATGTTATACTGGAAAGTACAGGTTGTTGTGTCGCCATATGTACACTTTTGTCCCTAGTTGCTTCAGGCATTCGTGTTTCTCAAACATTTCCTAGGAACAAGTCGTTTTGTCATTAGCAAGTACATTAACAGTTCCTTCATCAATAATATTGCATGTTGTAGTTGTAGGTCAGAGTCAGACTACTGAGAATTGCCATAGAAAAAGCACCTTAATTTGCTAAAGAATTAGAATACAATTTGTTTTCTGTCACTTATCTTGCTAACTCAATTTTAATTTATTGTTAGATACATCAGACTTGCCTTTAAAATGTAATGTGGGAATACAAGTTGTTCTAGACATGCGGCAATCGCTTTCAAGGCGTTTGGTCTTTCTACAACATCTTTCGACAGGATCGACAAAAACTGTTTGGCAGCGTATGGTTCCAATGCATGTGTGATAATTCCGTAATCGTTTTCGATGCTAGAATGTCGAATGCTAGTTTGCCGGGGTCCTATAGGACTCTCCTTTGTTTTTGTACAATTACATCACATAAGGTCGATAGCATTTTATCTTATTGTAAAGTGACTATAAATTGAATTACAATTGAGAACACTTGCGTCCGTTTTATGGTAAACACCTTTGTTACAATTAATAAATATTTTATCAAGAATACAGCAAGAATATTTTTTCTTCCATCGAAACTTACCAATTGTAGTAGCAAGCAAGGGCTCGTACATTATGGTCCTTCGAGCCGAATTATAGTGTTATATCAGTGTACCTAACTACTTGTTAAAAGAGAGGTATTGTAGGTGTATGACCTAGCGCAGCCAAAACCCCGTCCATACGACAGAAATACGAGCATTTCTCGGAAAGCCAGACACTTACCAAGTACCAACCGGGGCATTAAAATGTCGCTTTACAAAATCTTCCCAACCGATTCTCGCCCAAATATACTATGAAAACCTTCGAATTTTAATACGACCCGACGCGAATATCCTTTGGTAATGCAATATACTTGCCTTTATATGACCAACAGATCTTGAGACGCGGTAGAATTTGGAACTACGTTTAAATATATCGAATTTGACAGATGGATGACGTTTTTCTTAGCAAGTAGCGCCACGCTGATGTGTCAAGTAATGTTGGTTAAGTCATACTAAATTCTAAGGCGAGGACCGACGCACGGCCGGGCTTGTCTTTCGCGTCGTGAAAAGGGCTTAATTTAATCAGTTAAGCCGTCCATTACTGTATTGGAGGACCTGGGTTGTAGTGGAGGTGGAAACGGGGTTGAATGGGGTTGAAAGTGTCGAGTTTATTTCAAAAGTTTCGGGATGAAATGGAAGTATTTGGATCGCGATTTATTTTAATACTTAAGTACGTATCTTAAGGTTTGAGCCCTCGCAGATGTTGTGTTTAAATTGTAATATTTTAGCAGTATTTTGAGCTCACGAAAACCAGCATAAAAACCTGTTTTAGTAGATAAACGATGATGATTATAACACAACATCATGTATCTGAAGGGTTAGGCAGAGGTGTACCCATTAATACCGGGCACAAATCCAGACTCCGTGGCTGCTACTGAAAAATTCCTGAGGGAAACCCCTATCTGCCTAGTCTTATCCCAACTATGCTTGGTCAGCTTCGAGTGTAACTGGATGCAGCTGAATACCAGTATTTTACATGGAGCGATGGCCTATCTAATCTTCACAACCCAGTTAGTACTGGGTAATACAATACCTCTAGGTAAGACTGGTTGTCAGTCGTTTGGGCCACTGACTACCTGTAACGACTGTCAAAGATCTTCGATCGTGACGAATTCCTTCTAAGACTAAAATGAACCCTTTTCTCTAAAAGATGTTCAATTAAATACGACGACGAGAAAATTACTGAACTAAAGCATTTAAGGCGCCTGATAAAGGTGAAAATAACCTAATTGGTATGCAAATATAGTCTAATTTTCAAGCACACCAAAATAAGTTGTTTTGTTCCTAAAGTTTCCCGGCATTCACAGGAGATGTCTGCAAAGTGGAGATAATGTTGTACTGAATTATTGTGTTGCAAATTCGCTTAATGCTCGTTTTCACTAATTTAAAGCGCTACCTAAATGAATGCATTGCTTTACTGGCGAAATTTCAACTCTCAGCATTGAGCGGAGTATTGAAAATCCAACTGCATTTATTTAGGCATTCGTTTATGTATGACCTAGTGTGAGTGAAAATGTAGGGCTAATTTATTTTGTACTATTTAACTTAATACGAATGCAGTCAATACCTCGAAGACTCAGGAATTTCCAAAACTGAAAACACTGTAATTCTATTTTGCTCTTTTCATCTTAATTTAAGAACGTTAAAGTACGTTTTCGTTAAACAAGTAAGTTAGTTCACTTACATCCTCTTAGTGGAAGATTTTCGCTATGAGATTCCCACCAGATATAGGCATAATACTCAACATAAGCTTCAGTTTCGCATCAGACGTCGATCATATTAAAAAAAAACACGTACGTCAGCACACGTTCATATACTGTTGGCAATGAGGAAAATGTCAATTTGAGTGTGAAGATGGATGTGTATAAGAGTAGAGGAAGATCAAAGAAACGATGGTTGAACTGTGTGAAGGATGATATGGCAAGAAAGGAGGTGACTGATGGCAGCGCCAGTTTTTGGGTATAGAACAAATCTTTATTTATCCAGTAACACTTCACACCCCATCACACCAGAAAAAGCAAAAGAAAAAACGTGCCTAAGTATATTATTCTTCAATTCCCGCGCTTTGGAAATTGGGACAATGTAAACTTACATGTAAAGCAATATTTTGTAACTTTCTCTGCCCCGTTGGTCTAGTGGTCGCAAGTGCTACTGCTGAACTTGAGGTCCCGTGTTCGAGGCCTGGATCGAGTAAAGTTTTATTGGGTTTTTCCATCAGGAATTTTTCTAAAGTAGCCACTGAGTCTGGATCTGTGTCTAGTTGATGGCAATAAGCTCAGTCCCTATTACATGGTGAACTATTAAGTATAGCTCTGACGAACCCTTCGAGGATTAGACAGCATGTTGCAATGTTACCAAATCTGGAAATCTGTCCTGGTGAAAGGAACCCAGTAATGTACCTCTTCAGGACAAGGTTCATGTTTTGTGATGTGGGTGTACTAAGTAAACCTCGGCCTCACCATTCAGGGAAAGCAGACGTGCTGGTATGCATAGATATTTCGTTTGTAACTTAGGTTGTTTTGCCACGCGGCGGCGGGTTGCCAAAATGTGGTTTTGTACACGTCAGTCAAGTGTCGGCGTCCTGCAATATATTAGAGGAGGGATGCGCTTTGTGTGCGCTAGATAGATAGGGGAATTGAAAGTAGGTTTTGACTGAATTTTGGGAAAAAAACGTGGGCGAATAGATTTGTGTCGTTGAGTATATACAGGGTGGAAGGGAAGCGACGCACAAACGCTTAACACGTCTGCTTCTGCCGACAACCTGTCCTAAAGTTTGGCAGAAGATTTGTGAAATACTCACCTATTCCTTGATCTGTGAGTGTCATATTTCGCGTAAATAATCAATTTCCCGCATCTGTGAGGCCATTCTGGGTGGTCGCGGCCGATTACGGCGCGTCTGATTAAAACGACGATATCTCCGAAGTTACGATAGTTAGCTCTCTACTAGTTCTATCATTGGAATCGGTATTAAATTAGCTAATAGATTATGTATGGGTTAGTATAGATATAGAAAACAAAAAAAATAAATAAAAAGCATAACACTAACAATGACGTCACGTGACACGTGCCGCGTTCCGAATAAACTAATGTGTATGTTTATACGAACGCTTAAGTGTTGATATTGTTACTGTATAATAATGTTAAGTAACTTTTTTTTTTTTTAAATGTATTCAGTCCATGATCATGAACCCTCCCGACATAGAAATTTTTAATCAATAATTTAACAAAAAAATCTGGCGTTCCATACAATTTGACGGTGTAGGTATTGCACTTTTGTAGGAATCAGTCGTATTTTGTTTTTGAAAAAAATCTATGAGATAGGGTTCAGACTGAATACGTGGTAAGCGTTTGTGCATCGATGCCCCTTTCCACCCTATCATTTGGCCGTGGTAACTGTCTTGTAAGTTAGGACCAAAGCTTAATGTTTATTTTAAGCCATATTATTAGACGTCATCTCAATTCACAGTCTAATACTAAGATTTCAGATAAGTGTAGTTTTCTTTTTCTAATTCTTTTCTTACGTGCTTAAAACATAGTGTTTACCTTCCTCTTGACTAACTTTCTTTTTCTTCCAATTAAAAGGTCCAAATTAAAACTTTACAAGCTCTATAATAAAAAAACAACTGATTATTTAGCAAGATCTATTAGAAAAACCAAGTCACAAAAGGTCACATAACCTCCATCACGCGCATTTGCCATTGACACCTAATATTCACACTAAGAAACTTTTCCTCTTCAAAAGAAATTGCAGATGAAGGGTACTTAAGATTCACATCGTCAGCAATACCCCGAGACCCCCCGATGCCCGGAGGAGGGAGGGGTCCTAATATCGGGAAAAAGTCCTTGATTTACGTACGAACTTAGATCCCGATGCCCCAATCAGATGGAACTTCAGAAAGATGGGATCCAGGCCATTAAACTCTTAGTTAAATGAGGTCATTGTAAAAGGAGAATGTTATAAGAGATAGCGAGTGGAAAACCGTGTTATTTATTTTATGTTTGAATTTTTTTGTATCTGCGAGATAAATGTGTTGAATTCATTGTAACTCTGAATTTAATGGGTCTGTCTTTAAAATCTTTAGTCGCCGTCGTAATTGTTTAACCAATTGAATGTTACTTGCTTATTTGCACGTTCTAAAAAGATAAGTAGGACCTTTCAAAAAGTTCCGTATTTCCACAATGATTCTCAATAAGATTGTCATAAGCTTTACTATTTAATTATCTATTTTTCTATGTGTCGGTTAGACAGTTATAACCTAGTAAAGGTACAATTTGCTGTTTACATGGTAAAATCAATACGAGGTCGGCTATATTTATTTGAAGCTGTTATACAGATGTGTTAAAACCTTCTACTTAAAAAGTCGGTTCAGATTCAGCCAAAGTCATAATGGGCAGTTATGCTGCGTCAGACTGCCAGCTTATTTCAGTGCCAAATTGGGAGCAGTAACCCCATTTTTAGATATGCTTATGTCCAAAAATAATCTTATTAGATAGGGGACATTTTGATAAAAAAAAAACAACGGAGTAAAATGGCTGTGTCACATCCGGACGGCTGGACATGACAAAAAGTAGGGGTTCCATTTTTCCTATTTAGGTATGGTAGGTACCTTAATAAGTGGGTGCTAATATTGCTAGCTAAGAATAGTAGACAATAAAAGACGTTATTATCCAAGTAAAGCATTAATCCATTTCTAAAGCAAAGAAGACTAACGACAAATACCACCAAAGAAAAGCCTTTTGAATTTATCAACTCACACACAAGAGCATGCGGGTAGCAAAATAAGTCAGTAATAGTTTAATACGAAGTCCTAGAATTAGTATCAAAGTTAGACGAAGTTCAGTCCCAAAGGTCGCGTCAGACAATTTAAGTTTGTAAGAACTTTGTCACACAATAAATGGTGGATGAGATGAGAGTCACTGTGATTACTGCAATGTAAACGTGGATATACTAAGTAGAATTAGTGAGACTGGACTGGCCACGTGACCACGTCTGCCAAAATAACCACTATGTGGCCCTGACACAGCCAGAAGGCGTCGCGGCAGACCGCGTGAATAGCGGGACGAGCTGGACAAAACCAGTGGTCACTACTAGGTCTGGATCTTCTTCGTATTGGAATTAATGGAGAGACCTTTGCCCAGCAGTTGGATGATGCAGAGTAACAGTAACACCACGTAAATATACTTTGTGCCAAAAGTAAATGAATGGGTCAGAAAATGTGCCTATGGATGCCAATTTGTAATGTCACTTAAAATTGAGTGCTTTGGTTTGATAGTAGAATGCTTAAATCTAAAATTTATTTCATTTGATATTGGAGGTTAATTTTATAATCTAAATTTTCCTCGACGATTTTAAATTGCAATTGAATTTTTGAGCGTTACATATTTACGGTGGCATAATAGCCAGTCTTATCGCTAAATGCGAGCTTTTATAGAGAACCTAAATCCAATTGTTTATTTGAACCAAACCTATCTAAAAAGCTATAGGGACGAACATAGTGTATTCTTTCTTAAAAAAGAAAAAAGTATGCCTTTCTTATTACTAATTGAAATGAAATTACTAAATTTAAGATAATGAATTGTAAATAGTTCATAAGGTACGATGGGGTTGGCATATCCGTATGGACAAAAACCCCTTTATGTTCAAAAGAATATAAAAAAAAAAAAAGATAATGAATGGAAAATAAATCAAGTTACGTTGAGTTAATCAAAAGCTTTACCCGAGTCTATTTTTAACTGCTGAAAATAGATTATTAATAGATTTGAAATTCCCAATGTACATAAGTCTGAAAACGGAACTAGAAAATAATATTAAACAAAGCCTGTCCGATCCGTGAAGGTATTATGAGGTACCGAGATTAGAATCTATTTATATAATTCTTTTTAGATAAGAAAATACCCCGATAAAAATTAAATATACGTACTAACTACTTGGGGAAACTTACATAATAACACAGGACGCGGGCAGCGACACTCCGGTCGCTTCTGGGGTAGTGACGTCATTAACAAACAATTTGACGATCGCACATACTAACGTCGAATATGGTATTGTCACGTTTTAAAAACTTGTTAAATTTAAGGGGAATGGTGGTAATTTGGGCACAAAAAGCATGCAATTTGAAATTTATTAATATGTTTACGTTCAAGAACATTTTGTGTTTCTTATTTGGCAATGTCATTGGGATATCTATATGCTCCTTTCGGATCGGATAGGGTTTTTTTTAACATATTGTATACTCTATTGTTTCTTTCTGACGAACAATTACGCTTTCATTCGTCCGAAGCTTTCAAATGTATACACAAAGACCGATCATTTATCACCTACACTAGTACTTATGATTGTCATGAAGTGATCCCTATTTTTTTTTCAACTTATCAATTCATCAGTTTCAACGACTTATGTTAGCACTGTATGCACTTAAGCGAACAGAGAATAAACGAAAAAGAGAAGAGAAGAGAGACAGAGAAGCTTAAGAAGAGAGAGGATCTTGCAGAGATTTAAAGCTTATTCTACCTACCTTCTCAAAAAATTATCATGTTCCTATTTCGTTGGGACTGACATTTGAATAGTAATAACGAGGATCTCGTGTCTAAATAATAACAGCCGCACGGGTAGATCTTCGGAAAGCACGTTGAGTTGGTCCCTGTCATTCATAGATATTTGACAGTTCTTACAGATAGTCAGTGGCCTGAAATTTTGACAGCCAATCTTACCAAGGGGTATTGTATTACCTAGTAGTTGCTGAGATGTGTAGTGGTAGTCGCTCTATGTAAAATTTAGGTATTTCGATGCATCCTGTATGACTGGAAGCCGACTCCCATGCTTGGGAAAAACAACAACAACAGTCATTTATTGTCAGGTAACTTTGGATAGTATAAAACAAAGTCGCTTCCCGCTGTCTGTCCCTATGTATGCTTAGATCTTTAAAACTACGCAACGGATTTAGATGCGTTTTTTTAATAGATAGAGTGATTCAAGAGGAAGGTTCTTAATAGACAGAGTGATTCAAGAGGTGCAAAGCCGGGGCGGGTCGCTAGTATATAATATACCTTACACAAAAAGACAAGGCAGATGTTTAAAACATTTGAACAGTATTATCTCGCTCACTTATTCTGAAAATCAAATCTATCGTTCCATGCGGAATGTCCAACCTTACGCGCAACCTAAGTACAGTGATATCTAACGCTCTAAATCATTGTCTTAACCCAAAAATTTACAAAAATAAAGTAAAATACATTAACCTTTCCGAAATCATCCCCATTTTCTTTTATTTTTCCGGAACGTTGCCGCAGCCACCCCTTGCACACAATCATCCCTTGTTATTGCCCTATTTAAATATTGAGCACTTACCTCGGCATTGATCGTCGGCGGCATTACAATTTTCTTCTGCGGGGGCGACCTTAACACTACATTTTCGCCCCTTATTATAATCTGTGGTTCCATGGCTAGCAGTTTCTTCTTGCATTCTTGCATTTGGAGGCATTCCTTCTCTTTTCTTGATAGCACTGATTCTGATGATGCGTGTTTTGAGGAGCATACTGATGTGTTTTTGCTTGATAGTTTTAGACTGTCTATTGATGCTGTCATTTTAGTACTTTCTTTACCGTTTGAGGACGCCATCTTGATTGTTTGTTGAACTCGCCTGACGTTTACATTTGGCTTAGAATCAAATTGTGATAAGTTTGCATGTTTTGGTTTAGAGTGTTCACTATTAGAATTAGTTATCGGTACTTACTGTTTTAGCACTTTGGTTAAGTTAATTAATTTTACCACTTTCTTGGGTTTAGTTAAGATTTAAGTTAAAATCTTGTGTTTAGTGTCTTAAGTTAAAATAGTCTAATTGTCTTTCAGTTTTTATTATTTCACTAAATTAGGTTATTCAATTTTTATCTAATCCATTGAATATTTTGTTTGAACTAAGTTTTAAATTCTACTGAAAATCAGACAGAGTTTTGGAATACAAAGATTCTTAGAATACCAGATTAGGACACACAGCATTTTACGAAGACCTTCAAAATTACAAAGAAAATCGCCAAAAAATATCAATTCGGGCAACCATTAAACAATTTTAAATGGGGCCGTTAAACTAATTTTGTGGAACATTACAACCGACCCGGCCGTTCCAACGATCATTTTTATTTCAAGAATGAATTTAGGACCTATTTTTGTACCTTTTGGCAGAGGTCTCAGGCGTGTTAGGTTAATGAGTGTACTACCGGAATGGGGGTAACGGGTAACATTGTCAGTGGGGTAATAACGTTCTAAGTGGGGTAATTACCGTAGTTTGTGATACACGTTTGAGACCGACGGGGGGAACTGCTTTGGTTTCTGTTTATCCTCGGTCGTCGTAGGCAAAGTTGGGATTGCGTTAAGTCTTCACAAGATGTACACCGACGCTAAAACGGTTACCACGTATTCAGTACATCATTCTTAATCATAGAAGTTTTTCGTCGATTATTTAAAAAAACAGCTGTTTCCTATAAAACTGCAATACCTACACGGTCTAAATATATGGAGCTGCAGCTGATGTTTTTTTTAATTTGATTTTTTTTTGAGTTTTAATTTATATACCGAATTTGGCTACCTGTGTATATAACTATAGTTTGTATATTCAATAGACTTATTGGGCTTGAGAAAAGTGGTTCTTAACATTCTGGTAAGTAGCTTTGTTTGGCTAGCCCGAGAAATTCTTTGGTGGATTACAGCCCATTCCCTCTGACAGAGAGGAGGCCTGTCACCGAGGAGTGACATCATTATTGGCTGACTATGCTTAAGCTCTAACATTTGGAGCCGTATTTCCACCCGGATGACTGTAATTACATATGTTTGTACCTACTGTAGGCATACAATGTATACGCATCCATGCCTACCTACACTCTTAATCTGGAAAATGTTTATATTCAGATTTTTTGTTGTTTGATCTATAGTGATGCTAAGCAGATTTCGTACATATTGAAGATATTTTCGTCCAACATTGTAAAATATTTCGTCCAACATTTGAGGTTAATGCTAAACATATTTTTCACCACATTGTCTAAATTTGGTAGCCCATAATTCAAATTTAGATAATTTTTAATGAAAGGTTGATTTGTTATGTAAATTCACTGAAACGCTATTAGTAGCTAAAGACACGCTTTCTCCCAATTACGTGAGAATTAGGTTTTGCTTTCAGTCGGCTTTTACGACTTTTATTATATTATAGCGAAATACGTTTCAGATATTTATTTCTTTATACATATTTTATAAACACAGTATATAAAAAGGACACTTTATGCTCGCTTAAATAACCCTAGGCGACACTTAAACGAATGCCTACGTAAACATTATCAGTCTTACTTAACCAAACTTGATATTCTTTCTTTCTTGGTTGGATCTCAAAAATCCAGCGAAATTTAGTCATCCCCTCAGTTGTCTCTTAGTTAACGCTAAACAAATATAACTCTGTTGAAACAGCGAATAAGCACTTAAGAAACCAAACCATCGATTTAAATAATCCATTCTCAATATTAAAGCCATTGAAACCCCTAGTAAGAATTACAGCGAGTGAAAACCCCAGTTCAAACATTTGCAATGTTAAAAAATGAAGCTTTCAGTCATGAGGACGCGTACCTGGCCGGATAACGTCGGAAAAAACGTAGATTTATTTCCCATTTGTTGTGTCTTTCCACTGTGGCGCGTTACGTCATTTGAGAGGGGAGTTTAAAGATTCTTCCAGCCGATTGTTTTTGATTTTAATTGGATTATATTTTAAATCTGAATTTGAGTTTGTATTGGTAATTTTAATAAAATCCTCCTTTCTTGTTTTCTGTATTTAGTGTGTACATAAACTGTTAAATAAATAAAAACCGATAATAATACATATTTGATATCGTTTTATTTTATTGATATCGTATTTTTAACATTTAATCTATAGTTCCTCTAGGCCTTTGGTTTCGCACTATTTTATTTTCAACTGGTTCAAATGTGTAACTGTAAAATCCCAGTAAGTATTACATCAAGTTACAATTTTGCAATCTATCTTAACGTTATCTCACCGCTTATATATCCGTGATATTAGAGTAGTAAACAGGGTGGAAGGGACACCGACGCTAAAACGGTTACCACGGATTCAGTACATCATTCTGAACCCTCCCCCCCCACATAGAAAATTTTCATAAGTAATTTTAAAAAAATCAGCTGGCCAGTTATTTTAACCGTATTGGTAGCGCAGTTTTGTAGGAAACAACAGTTTTTTTAACCGACGAAAAAAAGGAGGAGGTTCTCAAATCGACAAGTATAATTGATGAAAAATTTCTACATGGGGGGGTTCGGAATAATGTACTGAATACGTGGTAATCGTCTCAGCGTCAGTATGCCTTCCACCCTTTATGAATTTCTCAATAAATAGTTTACAGACGTAGAGATTCCACACCCCTTTCATCAAAGTCCAGATCCGCACACACACACATTTATACAAAAAGATCACAACATTACTCACAACCTTATCGAGGCTCCTTTCAACATATCAAAAAAACATCAGAATAAGCAATACATCATCAAGAATGATCGCCAAGAAGGGTTACCATTCGACCAAAGAACTTATAAAAATATAGTTACATCTCTTTCTGACGTTGACAAGGGGATGAAAGGGGGACTCCTTTACCCCGCGTCAGGTGCCTGTCATATACGCAAAGTGAGTCAATTGCTAGGAAAGGGGTATTGTGGGGTTCTAAGGAGTGGCTTGACCGGACATGACTAAAATAGGCAGGGTTATTTTAGTCTAGCGAAAGGTTCTGAAGAAAATTTATCGATAATAGTGTCAGAATTACCCTGTTGTTATGTTTAATTTGTACTAGGTGTGACCCCCGGCTTCGCACACGTTAAGGTCGTAAATAATGCCACGGGAAGGTACTACGTGGATAAAAGTATTCCATGTCCTTCCTAACTCAGGTTACCTATCCGTGTGTGCATTCAGCCAAATAGGCGTGGAAGGGTTCCACAGACCGACAATCAGACAGTTTATTTCGTATTTATGTTATTGGTATAGATTTCATATTTTTATCCTTATGTCATTAGCATTGATTTTCAAAGATGTATCTTCTGGTTTTGATTAATCGTTTCCTGAACAAATCCCAAAAACTTGCTATTTTTGCTGGACTACATGGTTTCTGTAGTGAGATGAAATTTCCGATAGTAAATATTGATAATACCTGTGAATAGACCGTAATTGGATTTTAAGAGGTACTCCAGAAATACAGTCACTAGTGAGGCTCACCAATATTTATTTCAAGGTAGGCCATTAAGTTTAAAAATGTCACTAGGGACCAATTTCATTATTGTAATTTTATATGCTACAATGACAGATAGCTAAATCAGCTTACAATGAAACATGTTCAGACTAGATTTACGGTTCATAATGCAAACGCCAGCAATACGTGCTGCGATTAATTAACTATCATGTTATTAGTTATTGAGCTCAACTGTCAGTTGCAGATACACTATTTTGACCGTCACTGATAAGGTGCATCTGATGTTTTGATAGGTATCAAACTGAACTGAATTTATTCATTTATATTTTACTGTTAATTGTTTTGATTCCTACTATATATTTTACATTGTGTAGAATTGTTGTGCCCGACAGGTAAATTTATTATTATTTAATATCTTGTAAAACACATGTGTTAAGCAGTAAAGAATTGAATTGAATTTTATAGTTTGCAAAAGGATGAAATCAAATTTGATATGAGACGTAAATATATTATTAATAACGCTGGGTTTAATTCATATTTTTGATTCTCTCATCATCATCTCATCTCTTTGCCGCGGCAATCAAGAGTGATGATATTTAAATATAATTGTAACAGTTCGTGGAAAAGTGATTCATACTGCCAAAAATAATGTCAGGTTTATAGAATTACCACAGAAGAAAAACAAAGTACTGATCGCCCAGAAAGAGCGCCTCGACAATCTCCGTCTTTATTTGGTAGTAAGAGCGCGCGTACCACAGGTGATTCTAGTACAACTATTAGTCTCCTCAACATCAGTGTATTAAAACATATTTAAGCACTGTAAGATCTAATTTTACACTATGTGGTGGAGAAAATAAACGTTATAATTAATAAACACTTAAAATTATGGTATTTCTGGAAATAAGCGAAAAGTAAAACCAGAGATTATAAAGGGAACTTATTTCCTGCGATCAAATTCTAAATCCGGAATTCAAGAATTTTAAATCCGAGAATTCGTTTGGTATCTATGTTCTTCGCCCAGAATTAAATATCGTATCGTCTGCGACAATGGATCCCCTCATTTAATTTTTTAACGCCGTCACGTCGGGAAATCGGCGATTTCTTTTTAAAAATGAAGCCAATCTATTTTCTAATTGAGTCCCATCCAGACCTATCAATATTCATAACGTTTCTTTTTGGTTTCTACTTCTGTCGTCTTTTGGACTGAAATATTCGAGTTTATTGGTGTATTTGGTACTCGTAAGTAGGTAGTTCTAGCTTATTTTGTACGGTTTATGGTTTTAGTATCATAGGTACTAAAACAAAATGCGTCGTACGGATAAACTTGTTGGCTCTAAAACTGTGATTTATAAACGTTACTAAGACATGTTCCTGTCTCTATCTTACAATCTTGGAATCAATGCGACTGACAGGTATAATACTTAGGACCAATTGCACGATGTCCAAATAACCATTACTTACCGAATAAATAATTATCTGCCAAGTAAGTTAACGGGAACTTAATCGCAGGTGGTGGAACAGGCCCTCAGACAAACTAACTATGTGCTAACTAACAATGGGTGTCTTCACTTTTCACCATCTCTAGGATTCTTATAGTTATAATAATGCAGTTGTAGTGTAATACACCCCCAGTCGGATAATGACGTCATATCCACCCCCGAAGGCAGTAGGAGGCTGCCGCCAAGTGCTGTTGCCAAATTACCCACCTGGATATTGTCCAGGTGCTCCTGTATACTTGGATCATCTTACTACTAATACATGCGAAAGTTTGTGAGGATGTGTGTTACTCTTTCACGCAAAAACTACTGATTGGATTTTAATGAGACTTTCCAGTAATAACACCTATGTTATAATTTATAATGATTTTGTATAAAAAATGAACTCACGCGGACGGAAGCTAATCATCTATGTTTTAAGCAAGAGAAACATTTGGTTATTCTTAAGAAGAGCTTTAATATGTTACAGTATTTGATCTACGGCTACTTTTGACAAGCTACCAATGATTTTATCAAAATACGAGTACTTTCGGTGGTTTATTAAAAGCAAGATTGTAGTGAACATAGGTTTCCAATAACAACATCACATGAATCAAAACATCATGTATGTATACCCTGACGCGTTGGGCAGAAATGTATTATAATATGTAGTACACGAAAGATATTCGATTAATATTTACGAGCAATAAATGGAGCAGACGAAGAAAATCGTAATCCAATGCTTGTTATGTTACCACTTAGTAAGAAATCGTTCTGTCTAGTGTTATACGCCCGCTTGTCAGGTAGCATTTGTGTGTCAAAATCGAAAATATTCTCGATGTGATATAAATTATCGTACACCCAATCTTTCTTACTTCTTACTAATATTATAAACGCGAAAGTTTGTGAGGATGTATGGATGTTACTCTTTTACGCAAAAAGTACTGTACAAATTCTGATAAAACTTTATAGTAACATAGCTTATACATTTTAAAAGGCTATAATTTATAAAGATATGGAATAAAAAATGATTTTACGCGGGGTAAGCCGCGGTCTGCAACTAGTGTAGAATATTAATGTCCGCCGCATTTTTTCTTCCATATAAACCTAGTTTCAACTCCCCTATCCCCCCTATCTATCTAGCGCACACAAAGCGCATCCCTACTCTAATATATTGCAGAACGCCGACACTTGACTGACGTGTACAAAAGCCACATTTTGGCAACCCGCCGCCGCGTGGCAAAACAACCCAAGTTACAAAATATAAATAATAAGGGTTAAGCAGAAGTGACCTTAAGTACTTACACCCACATTTCGTCAGTTATGTTTAAGTCCCATGTAATAGGGGCGATCCTGTTGCCATCGAGCTTGCACTCGTCTAGACTGCTGTTACTCAGAAATTGCTTATGGAAAAGCCCAATAACTAATCTGGGCATCGAACCCAGTACACAATAATCAAAATGAATATGGTAGAAAATGCCGACACTAAGGCAAGGCTAAGGCATTAAGTCCACCTCTGTATTCTGTGCAAAATAAATAATGTTTTAGAAAATATGTTGTACTAGCTTATTACTGCGGATTAGCCCGCGTCAAATTCCGCAACTGTCACACGGGATCGTACTACCGGGATTAAAAGTATCCAGTGTGTTAATACAGGTCTATCTGTGTGCTGAATTAAATCCAAATTCCTTTAGTAGTTTTTGCGTGAAAAAGTAACAAACATCCATTCATACAAACTGTCCCAACTATAATAGTAGTAAGATTGTAGCAGAGCCTAGAATTTTGAAGTAATCTTTAAGAAAAGAAGTCTCTTGGAAAAGTCCGATAAGATAGCCGAAATTTTCCAAGCGATATGTCGGAAGGAGCTCGTATAAAAACGGCATCGATAAACAATGAGACGGGTTGTTAGTCCGACGTCGCCGATAACTATCAGTCAACCTAGTCGTGCGGCTACTGCTATCATTCTTGTGTGGATATTAAGCGGGTTTGTTTTATCTAACATTGGTTTGCGAGTTTGTTCGCAGCCATTTTTTAAACAAACCCGTTCGGTTACGATACCAAGTCCATTATTATCCATTGTTATCTTTTTTTAAAGTTAAGAAAATATGAACACTATCTATCTATAATATTTAAATCTATAAACAGTGAACAATAAATTCGTGTCGTAGCTGTATGTGTGACTGCTTATTTAAATATTGTTTTCTACTCAATGACTTTTAACGCGGTTTCACTATCGCTTTAGGAATTTTCAAACTGTCATGGCCACTAACATTATCAAAACAAATAATCAACAAAACAAACAATTAATCAATAATAATTAATATCGGGAACTCAAAAAAAATAGTAAACATGGTAAATATCCCGTTTCTAGTGTTTGGGAAGGAATTTATTCTGGAAAAATATATGTTTCATACATTAAAACCTTTCTAATCTTTTCACAACCAATTTACTCTTCCTTTAGACCATATATTTTGGAAAAAAAATCTCTTTAGAACCTATGCACTGAAAGCGAATCCTCAGAAACTATCTGAGGATTCGCTTATTAGGTTGTGCGCCATTAGAAAAGACTTAAAATAACTACAGAAGGGATTAAAAGCTCCCTCAACAACAATGATATTTTAAATGTCACTCTGTATGCATTAATTTAAAACGACTGACAGACATACAAAGGTGTTCTAATTATGTTTAGCATTAATTGAATTTAGTGAGTTGTCGTCTAGGTAATAGGAGCAAAAGTTTATTAGCATGTTAACATGTCATGATAATACAGAATCTCTATTTTCGAAGTCGGTTAAAAGAACATTAATTGATAGATCAGATACCACAACAACTATCGAACTACGCAGAAAAAGAAGAACAACTAACCAATAACTTTCTCTTATATAATTTAGGAGTTGTTTATAGTGTATTTAATATTAATAGGATTTATGGAAAAAAGATAAGGGTAATTATTTATGAAATACAAAATAATCTCTACTATATATATTTATATATAATATTATAAATGCGAAAGTAAATCTGTCTGTCTGTCTGTTACGCTTTCACGTCTAAACTACTGAACTGATTTTTTAATGAAATTTGGTACAGAGATAGAGTTGACCTTGATAAAGAACATAATATAGTTTTTATCCCGGACTTTTGAAGACTTCTCTTGGAAACGCGATATAACCGAACTCGACGCGGGCGAAGCCGCGGGCGGAAAACTAGTGGAAAATAAACCAGATGGATCATTTAGGTGCTGCTCAATCATAACATCATTCTGTAACCATAACTATTTCATTTCCGTAATTATTAACCTGTTTTAGATAACACACAAGCAAGCAACAACAGAACACTAAGCAAGACATAGACAAAAAGTAACATCAAATCGCATTAAGATTTACCTCCAAAATTACAAGACGAAACACATTTCCTTTTGTCGAAAAAGAAACGAAATTCTTTTTAATTAAACATTAGACTATTAATCTTGCGCTAGATTAAAAATCTGTTTCGTGAAGGCTTTAGACAAATTACAGTTTGGGACAAAAACAAAGGCATCGGTCTCCTGAAAAATATATTGTGTGATATCTTTTGGAAGAAAAGGGTTTCTTTTGTATATTTTTCGTCTACCAATAATTGCTTTTTAGCAAAATGTTGTTCTTTGTAGCAATTTTTTTTTTTGCGAAAAATATCTTTATAATATTTTTTTGTAGAAGATGTTAATTCTATAATAATCTGTCCTGTTACACTGATGGTAGGTTTTCTTTACTTTGGTTTAAGTTTGTCAAAAACAGTTTTAGCGAAATGTCTAGAAGAAGGTTTAGGTTATGTTAGTTTAGAGATGTCGTTCTAATATTATTTTTAATACAAAGTGTTAAGCTAGGTAACTTTTATTTTTGTGAAGAAACCTCTGCCAACGTAAAACGAGAACAGGTCATTTGTAATACTAATCCTACGATAATATATTCACACAACACCGTTAACTACGTGTTGCTAAATGTTTTACTTCTGGTCCTTACATACGAGACAAATTTTACTTTTGGTCCATAAGAACGAACTACTTTTTCAGCGAAAAAATAATGTCTGTGATATTTTCTGCCGTAATAAAGATTTATTAAACCAAAACTTGATATCGGGTATTAAACATAATTAAATTAGATTAACTTAGCCGTTTCTTTCTCTTTTACGAGGACATAAGATTTTATTTTATACGTCAGTAATATTATTGCTTGAAGATTCATTTGTCCAATTTATTTCTTACACTTCAACACCTACACTACACATATACACTACTGCTCACAAAACCCAGCACAGTGTTGTTTATTATATTTTTGTTTTACGAGAGCGACGGGATCGCAGCGGGACGCGGCGTGCCTAGCCCGCGGCTGGCGCCTTACTGCCGCCCGCCCAGCTAGGCGGGCCGCCCTACGAAGCAAATAACCAAAGGTCCTTTCTCCCGACGACCTTTTTGTCTGATCCATGAGTTATTTTCTACTTTGACATCAATAAGAGTGATAATAGTAAAATCTTATTAATATAGCTGTTAATATTCGGGGTGTGTTTGCCAAGACGTAGGGTAAGGGTAGGGCTCGGTTAGACATAGTACCCTCATTATTTAAGGGAATGGCTTCATTAAGTTTTTGGGGTAATAATTGAGGCGTCCCAGTATTGCTCCAGCAAGATATTTCTTGTTTACCGGTTGTAACAAAAAGGTTTTATTGTTATGTTTTGAAGCAAAACTGCTTCGTTCTTTCCTAACATTGAGCAAGCCTTTGTTTTTCTGACAAATTTGTGTTTTTATTTGATGAAACCTTCCTCTCTCTTCCTCTTCTATTTTTCTGCAATACATTAAGTTTTATTAAATATTTACCTAGCCTAGGTATCACTGGAGGAATATTAGCAAACCTTTGGCCAGCGGTGGGACAATAAAAGTAAAAACTAAAAACACTAAATTCAAGTATTCTAAAGATCTATTTTTCTGAATGATTCTTCTGGTAAATCGTCGCCATTGTTTTATGTGAAATCTATGTCTAACCTTGAAGCGAATATGTAGTACCTATGTATATGTATGTTATATGTAAAAGACATTCATCTTGTTAACGATCGGAACGTAAATCTTTATAGTTATAAATCTGTAGGGAGGAGTGTCGTGTAAGGCATGACGTTTGTTTTATATATATACAATATCGTGTTTTACTTCTTAGTTTCGTAAATAGGTCGTTGATCTAATGGTCACAAGCACTACTGGTGAGCTTGAGATCTTGGGTTGGATTCCCAGGTAGGCCGTAAATGAAGTTTTCCATTAGGAATTTCTTAGTAGCTGTCCATAGTCTAAAGTACCCGGTTGATGGCAATAGGCTTGCCCCTTATTATATGAGGCTTAAACACAACTGGCGGAATGAGGAATTGTGGTTGTCCCGATGTAATGTCGTCTGCCTAGCCTTTTCCCAACCATGTTCGGTCGGCTTCCAGTTTAACCGGATGCAGCTGAATACCAGTATTTTATATGGAGTGACTGGCTGTCTGAACTCCATAACCCATTTAGTACTGACTACCTGTGACGACTGTCAAAGAAGTACAAATGACAGCCGGGACTAACCGCTTAACGCGCTTTCCGAGGAATGTAGGATACTCGGTATGTAATGGGTGGTCACACATCACAAACCAACCTAAGCAAGCGCGGCTTGACCTGAAGATTCATCCGAGCGGCTGTGTATTTAGCCACGAGCTCTTCCCAAATAACTGGGAAATGTGTATTTCAGTAGATGCCCTTGCGTATCCGTTCAGGAGATACACGCGTGTTATTACATTAAAACTTTTACTCACTTAGTTTTGTTTGTGTGTAACGTAAAGCTGTGCCCGATACTGTACCCGCAGTGCTCAGGGATGAATGGTTTCCCTCCAATCTCTCCATATCACAGAATTCGGGTAAGTTGTTGACATGAAAGTGGAACAAACAAATATATTCGATTCATTTGTTTGTTTGTCTGTTTGTTTGTGAGGCATTCGTTTCCATACAACATTGTTGCAACATATTTGGTTTACATCATAATCTATTACTAGATGATACTTATGAAATCCACACTTTTAAATACGTAGTAAAGAATTGATTTATATGTGCCGAGCATTACGCAGATATACATACATACATAACACCACACCTGTAATTCAAAAAGGGTAAGGTAGATGTGTACCTAATAGCACACAGACGTTTTGCCAGATATGTTTCATTCCCATGTAATAGGGGCGAGACATTTCTCGACTGCATGTAAAGCCAAGTCAGAGGCCCATGGGTGGGGTGGCATAAATACTGACACCAGGCTAGATACTAATCACACTATAAAGAAGAAGATAGGGGGAGAGCCTATTGCCATCAACCGGGCACGAATCCAGATTCCATGGCAGCTACTGAGAAACTCCTGATGGTGAAACCCAATGGCATTTTACCCGACCCGGGAATCGAACCCAGGACCTCATTCTCAGCAGACGCGCTTGCGAACACTAGGCAGTCATATTTTATTGTAAAAGCGATTTGTGCTAATGAATATCAAAACTCACCCGTCTTAATAACGTAAGCACAAACGCCGATAACGTCTTGGAACATTTTTTAAAGTCAGTGGAATTCTTTTCTTTTTTCTTCCTGGCGTTATTAATCCCAGATTTGGCGAGGATCAAAAAATCGAAAAGCGTATTTTGAGATTCCTTCACAATGTTCGTTCACACGGCCTTCATCAATCACAAGGAAACAATACAAGGTTACACAGATGCTGTTTTTAAGCAAAAAAAAAACAAATCCATGAAGTCAGGTTCAGAACAAATGTTACCAAAATCTTCATTAACCACATTTTTCTGGCGGCATGTCTAATTAATTACCTACATATTAGTAAACTACTTTAATATTTATTGGATTTATTTTCAGAGATGCTAGACTTGTGTCCGGTTTATGGCAATACGGTCGCTCCGTATTATATGGGACTTTAACATAACTGGTGAAATGTGGGTGTGCTACAGGAATACCTCTGCCAAACCCTTTGTATAATACAGGTGTGATGTTATGTGTACGTTTAATAGAGATATTTCTAAAACAAATAGAGAAACATTACTATTAAACTGCATAGGTAGGTTAATATTTTCAGTTGTTATTATAAAATGTTAGAATGTTTCTTTTTTTACTATAAAGTTGGCTTCGTTCATTCTGAACACGTTTTTAATAAGAAGAATGTGTTAGAACACATTTCGTACCGACACGTCAGCCATTTTCTTCGTGATAAACTCACGGAGAAAATAGCTTATTAAGTGCTTTTGAATCAAGTTAATAAAACTGTAGGTATACTCGGAACGTAGAAGGCTATGGGGAAGAAAAAAAAATGTAATGATTCTGATTCTGAAGGTTTTTGTCCAGCAGTGGTACAGTATAGGATAAGAGAGAAAAAATATTCAGAACAAGAATATTGTAAAAGCCTTTTTAAATTAACATTGTTATGGTTTGTTGTAGTTGTTGGAAGAGCTCGTGGCTAAATAATAGCAGCTGCTCGGGTCGATCTGCAGGTTAAACCTCGCTTGCCTAGGTTGGTCCGTGGATGGGTGACCACCCGTTACATACCGAGTTTCCTTCGTGCCTCGGAGAGCACGTTAAGCCGTTGGTCCCGGCTGTCATTTGTAGATCTTTGACAGTCGTTAAGGTAGTCAGTGGCTCGAAAGAATGACAACTAGTCTTACCAAAGGGTATCGTGCTACCCAGTGCTAGCTGGGTTGTGGAGGTCAGATATGCAGTCGCTCCATGTAAAATACTGGTATTCGGCTGCATCCGATAACACTGGATGCCGACCCCCACGTAGTTGGGAAAAGGCTAGGCAAAAGATGATTGTTTGTTGTGGTTGTAAACCGCTACTGCTGACCATGAGGTCCTGAGTTCGATTCCTAGGTCGGGCAAAGTGATGGCTATCGACAAGGGACCCCTTTTTATAAGCGGAGAAAAGTGTGGGTGTATTACATATATTACATATTTCCTGCTTTATCTTTCATGTAAATAGGCGTGATGATTATGATGTTAATTGTTAGTCGGCTGATTCGTTGCATTACCACTGAACTAAAAATCCTCACTATCCTCTCTGATATTTTCCTCAAGTAGGTTTACCCACAGTCGTAAGCACCTCGGGGTTCAGCTGCGAACACCGCAAACCAATTACTAAGTAATACTGATATTTTACGATCCAACCAACTGTTCCACTGTTCGGGTTCCAACAAGTCTTAACGACTGCCATGACTATGACTAGTTGACAGTCGCCTCTTTCTATGTAGGTACTGTGAAGTGCGGCATGCTCGTTTTTCAGGAGGGTACCTACCCAATTCACAAATGGTATGCACACAGCAACCGCTTTCCCACTAAAATAGTTCATTTTTCCAATAACAAAAACGAATGCCATATACACTGATCTATAGGTAAACATTTGTGAAATTAGTTAAAGTAATTGTGAAAAGAGAATGCTCATGGATATATGGAATCCCGTACCATGCTGCATCAAAATCAAACTTTGTTTTTTATAGACTACACTGATCGTTTTAACTCCTACAAAAATTATTTTTGAAAAAAAAACCCGCGTTTCAGAGTTATTTTATAAAATCGAAACTAACCTAAAAAGTAGGTCTATTTTTTCGACGCTACCAACGACGTATTTTAACACACATACATTACATTATTGCTCTAAAAACAGCGTAATACACTAATATTAGTAAGAATTACGCGTTAAAGTAACATCCACAGTATGCTTGACTGAAACTCGATTTTATTTTAGACCTTTATATTGCCAATAGTCAGTCAGTACAGTACAAATGTCAGATGCCACAGATAAGATAACTATAAACCATAGAGTATAGTAAGTGCTATAAACTAGTCGGGATTTAGGGATGTAATCGATAAATCAAAATCTTTAGGCTGAGAAAATCTATTTTGTTGCAAATAGCAATAAACCAAACTAAATCGATTTGGTGTACTGATCTTACTTAATTGTAATTAGTTTTAGAGTCCGCTTGACAGACAAGGGTTTGTTCAATTGAAACGGAACGTCATTTATATTCAGTTGAAACGGAACGTCATATAAAGGGAGTAAAACAATATTCATACTTTTAAACTCGAAAAGTATATTTCCAGTTCAAAAATCAAATCCTCGACGCGTAATGCCGTAAAAAAATATGAAACTAATTACTATAATATTTTGGTTTTGAGGCGCGAGACTTTTTGGTACCAACTTTGGTCATTCTCTTTTGTGTAAATTGTACTGACAACACAAAATGGCAGCGTTAGATTCGACTATAGCCACACGATCCATGCAGCTCTACAGTCAGACCGCAAGTCTGTTTCAAACATACTAGCGCGAACGCACATATAAAATGAAACGTAAAGAATGATCTTAAAAGTGAAAATTTATTGCATAAATCCCCTTATTTCATGAAACTTTAACAAAAAAGAAAAAAGAAAGCCTAAGCCTTCGGGGATTACAGAGGCGTGGATTATAAAATTTCACGAATGTTTACTTAGTTTTGAGACTATTAATGTTTATGAGTACTTATAGTGATTATAAAGATGACGGACGACAATGATTTTGAATGGAATTACTGAACGTTTAGTCCGCGCGTCCGTGCTAAGGCCTCAGGCCTAGCTTATTACGAAGTTTCAAAACAATGAATGAAGAAAAGTAAGAAACAATGAGAGGCTTGCTTATACTGGTCTTGTCTCCACTAACGTAGGGCTTACCAAGTACCTACTCTTGAATAACACAAATATTTGGCCAAAAAGTTCTTACTAAACCTCACCAGCCGTCTCTAAAGGCGGAATACTTTTAGTACGAATGCTATAATGCTGTTCAGCACATTAGAGTTCGGTGCAAGAAGTCAGCACTCGGGACATAACTCCTCGAGTCATTTATCTACGTCTTGGAACTGCTTATGTGGTATATGTGCACGCTATGATAAATGTGAGGACGGATAGGACCAAAATATGGATGACTAAGTTTTGCCCACGGTTTCGCCTGTTTGGAAGTCCGTTATCAACCCACTGAAAGGTACTACGGGGCCAAAAATCTTTTGGTCTAACTCAGGCTGTGGTCTATGTGTGCCGAATTTTATCAAAATTCATTTAGCCGTCAAGGGTATGAAAAGTTAACAGCTAGACGGACAGTATTACTTTCACATTTATAGAGTGAATATAATATTTCTAAATCCAGAAAAGGGTCAAGCTGCTGAGAATTATATCAATGTGACGACCATGGTCACGTAAAGAAAACTGTACGTTATAGAAAAGTATATGAATAAAATTACTGAAAGGTATATTTTCCGTGTTTATTTTTATTTTCTTCGAGTTTATTAATATTAAACTATTAGTAACATTACAACCGGTATTTAACCTTTGGATTAACCATGCATTTTTCAAGGTGTCAATTTGCATAAATTAACGCGTTTATTAATAAAATTGCAAACTGATTTTTTTTTACCACTGCCGCATGGCCAGGGGCCCAATTCTGCTATTACAATAGTGTCAGAATGGTCTGTCATTGATTTCATAGTTGTTGATTTTGACTTGTCAAAACTTGTCAAAATCAACAATTATGAAATCAATGACAGACCATTAGAATTACCATTAGAATGGTCTGTCATTGATATCATAATTGTTGATTTTGACTTGTCAAAACTTGTCAAAATCAACAATTATGAAATCAATGACAGACCATTCTGACACTATTGTCGTCTATTGTAATAGCAGAATTAGGCCCCAGGTCTCTAGTAAAATTAAAGTGCTTGGGTAATTTCATTTCACTAGAGTTTCTCTTAAACTGGAAGAAACCAATGAAAAAATATGTAGTTGCAATTGGTATTTAGTGTGGTATCCTAAATAAATAATTGTCATTTATTTAAACTGTTCATGCCAAAGGGCCGTGGAACTCGGCCTGTGGACGGTGAGTAATGGGTTAGCTCGCCGTCCGTCCATCTTGTGACGACAGGCCGTGTCGACGGCGCGTTCATGTTCCACGCGCGACTCAAAGAGATGTCAGCAAACAAGAGGGGCCCGCAAGGGCCGATGCCTGCCAGGGCTGCGGGACTGTTCGAAAGAGATACCGCGGCCCTGGAACATAAAGGGCAAAAGAAGGAACATGGATGGTTTTTAGTCAGTAAGAGTCTGACACTCCCTTCCGCTCCGCCCAGAGCGGGAGGAGTCATTTGAGGATTTCCCAACCGAAAAAAAAAGGGCCGTGGAACTCGGCATTCTTGGCGTTAAAAGAAGAGAAAGACTTGGAGAAGGCCTTTGTCCAGCTGTGGGAAAACATGTACAAAAAAAAATTACAACTGCATTTTTTATCGTTGGTTTAAAACCACAAGATCACTACTTTAATTTCACTAGAACTTATCTTACAATTGGAATTAAGCAATGAAAAAAGTGTAGTTGCAATATTGACCGTAGTAGCATTCAAACGACGCCTGCAATACAGTTATGTACAAGTATTATCAGCCTATAATGTTCCCACTGCTGGGACACACGGCCTCCTCTCTATGAGAGGGAGTGGGCTATAATCCACCACGCGGGCCCAGTGCGGGTACCAACCCGCACTGGGCCCGGATGTCACATGTCTTCGAATTTTTGGTTCTAGTACATGCGGTTTTCTCACGATGTTTTCCTTCACCGTTTTGAGAGCAGTGGTGATGAAATAAATGACACAAAGTAATGCGCCTCTGCCTGGGTTCGAACTCACGACTTACTATTTGTAAGTCGGGGCCACTACTACTGGGCCACTGCTGCTCTCGGCAACCGCTGCTCTCAAAAGCAGCTCTAAAACAATTAAATTGTACTTATCCAATTCGAATTTGTAACCAAATACCGAATGCATACTATAGCAAAAAATAAAACCAGAAATAACGGCAACCAACTAAACACGGCGGTGAAATTAATCGAATTTTATGCAAACATTCATTACCGATTCCCAATGGACTCCCGTACGACCGACAGACGTATACACAAACTGAATCGGTGACAAACATACAAACACTGGCGTAGTTAGCGATTTAATCAGATAGCAATGTTTGTACTGCGCGAATCGTTTGTGGCACGTTTTCTGTTTATTTGCGACAAGTTTGGTCGTTCAAAGAGTTTTTATGTAAGTACTTGTTTGTACATGGATGGATAGTATCATAGTAATTAATAATGAGGGAATCGTTGGTCTAGTAGTCGCTAGGGCTACTGGTGACTACGAGGTCCTGGGTTTGATTTCCAGAGCGGCAAGTGCCATAGGATTTTGCCTAAAGGAATTTCTTTTTACAGTTTTTACGGTTCGTGGCAAAATTTAAATCAAAACTCATTTATTCGAATTAAGCTGATAATCAGGGGGTCTAAAATGGCCGTAATAGACGTACCTACTATTATGAATTGTCACCTTGTGACCATTTTACGAATTTTTACGTAATTCATATCATTATCTTATTATGATTCTGCTAAAGCGGCCATTTTAGACCCCCAGCACTTTCTGAACATCAAAAATATTGCATGACAGTCTCTCAAATTACTAGACACTATAAAGAACAATCACTAGAAAGTGGTGAAGGGCGGCCTTTCGGAACTTTCCAGTGCTTTAGCAGGGAAGCAGAAGTAGCGAAACAAACTCCCCAGCAAGTAAGCTCGCCGTTCCGTACCCGAAGGGTAACCAACAGGACCCTATTACTAAACTTCTGCTGTCCGTCAGTTTGTCTGTCAGCGGGATGTATCTCATGATCCGTAGTTGGTAGACAGTTAAAATTTGAACAGGATGTGTATTTCTGTTGACGCTATAACAACAAATTATAAAAATCAATTAAATATTAAAGGGGCTTCCCCTACTGCGATGGTACGGAACCCTTCATGCGCGAGTTCGACTCGCACTTGGCCGGTTTTTTTTTATAAAGAGGATTGTGCCATACATACGGAAGTGCGCCATAAAAAACGAAGATCTATTAAAAACGTCTCGTTTTCAAGCCGCTTGAATCGTACAAAAACGGTTTTGTTTGATGGTGTCTATAAAAAAGGTAATAGTGTTTTACGCCTAAACATAACTCTGCATACATTATTAAAAGCATTAATATTAACCTTATCAACTTTAAACACAAACAAATTAATTACATATCACAGTTCAAACGTATCGGCTGTAAACCGGGACGTGTTTAATGATCTGTCATCAACCACCGACAGATGTCAATGCGGGTAATTAATGACAGCAGTTGTCAACACATACACTGATAGGTTACAGTGTAATGCGATACGATTATTAACTACAGTTCTTCCACGGCTATTTCACTTCTGAAATAAAACTTGTAGCAATCAGAATAAAGTACAAAATACACTACAGAAAGTGACTGTTTAAGATGGCTCCCTGACTTACAAACAATTTAACGAAATCTGGTCATCATTTTATATTGTAGCTTTTTCCAAACTATGTTGTAGTCAGTGTCCAGTTTAAACGGATGCAGCTGAATATTAGTAGTTTACATGGAGTGGCTGCCTATTTGACCTCCGCAACCTAGTTACTAGGGAACACGACACCAGACGTCAGAGTTCGGGGCTTTTACGACTGTCAGAGACCCAGGAATGACAGGACCAACGGCTTGACGTGCTATTTCTTTTTACTATCTTTTAATAACAGTGATGAATATAAATTGTGAGAAATGGTGGAAAAAACGTGTTGCGCCGACCCCAAGCGATATGGGACACGGAAAAGAAAATGGCGTTGAGTCCTTTAATCAACATAACACATAACATCACACCTGTAATCCCCGAAAGGGCAGACAGACGTGTACCTAATAGTCAGTGATCGGAATAGGCTGACTATATTTGCCTAAACTTCGGAGAACAGAGACAGAAAGTGGAGACTTCCTTACGACTATATTTTTTTTTCTCGGCGTTCGGGAAACATCTTCAGTAAGTTGAAAATGAGCTTTATTTAAGATGTTTAAAGGCTATTTTTAACTATACTTGCAATTAACAAATTTTAGGAATTTTCATTAAAACTAATCTAACTTAAATCGTGTATTAGAATAATTTTATACAACGGTTAGTTTAAGGATCGTAAATATAATTCGAATACATGAATTAAAGTTAGATTATTTATTTCGGGATTTTATGTGAAAATCCCGAAATTTGGTAATTACTAGTTCAGTTAAAAATAGCCTTTACACATCTTAAATAAAGCATATTTTCAACTTTTTGAAGAGAAGAAAAAATATAGTCGTAAGGAAGTCTCCACTTTCTGTCTCTGTTCTCCTAAGTTTAGGCAAATATAGTCAGCCTATTCCGATCACTGGTAATAGTACATCCACTAATATTGTGCTAATCATTGGATTTAGTCCAGTATACGTGAATAATAAATGTATACACTTTTAAAGGCAAACAATTTTACTTCTGAACCCGTTTAGTAATGGAAGCTCAGCTCTTTCGCCATCAAGGGCATCATCATTAAAAAACTTTGTCCGCGCCCTGCCAAGCTGCCAAGCCCCTACATTTAGGGTGTAACTATTAATATATGCAAGCGAGTGGCTGATATAGAATAAATGGAGCGACTTGCCTTTTGGTGTACTTACAACGAGAAAAGCGACTTTGGATAAATATTGCTATTAAAATGAAAGGTATTTTCCGTAAATTGATAAAATTACTGTTTTGGTCTAGTTGTCGCAAGCACGACTGCTGAGCATGAGGTGCTGGGTTCGATTCCCGGGTCAAATGTTATTTTTCCATTAGGAGTCTTTGATGGCAATATGCTCGCCACCTATTACATCATCATCATCTGCCTGCCTTTTCCCAACTCTGTTGGGGTCGGCTTCCAGTCTAACCAGATGCAGCTGAATACCAGTATTTTACATGGAGCGACTGCCTGACTAACCTCCACAACCCAGTTAGTACTGGGAATTACTTTATCCCTTGGTAAGACAGTCAGACAACCAGTTGTCAGACTACCTGTAACGACTGTCAAAGATCTACAAATGACAGCCGGGACCAACGGCTTAACGTACTTTCCGAGGCACGGAGGAAACTCGGTATGTAATGGGTCACCCATCCACAGACCAACCTAGACAAGCACGGCTTAACCTAAAGATTGATCTGAGCGGCTGTTATTATTTTGCCACGAGCCCCTCCTATTACATGGGACTTAATCATAACTGGTGAAATGTGGGTGTACCATTAGATACACCTCTGCCCAACCCTTCGGGGATTACAGGCGTGATGTTATGTTATGATAAAATATGAATGTGTATCGATTAATGGAGTGACCACACTTATCGACGCGGAATAAGCTTGCGCCGATCACGTATAACTTCACCTATATTTAGTTAAGCTATGTGTTGAGTCACTTCGTCCGAACCCAAAAGAGGCAAATGTCCACTTCTTCTATTTTATTCCATGGACTTAACTCTTTAAGCTGTTAAAGAGTTATCTCCATGGAGTCAACCACTATGACTGTTTCGTTTGGTCATGGTCGCTGTTGTAGTAACTGATGAATGGGGAGTCCCTCGTTCGACTCCTGGCAAAGGGCAAGTTGTGGTTTCTATCAGAAAGTTTTTAGTACATTTGTGATTGGTAAAGCTAACTAGGTTGCCCTCTATCACATGGTGGCTATACTTTGCCTATCTCTTCGAAAACAATACACGTGAATTTAATTGTCATACGACCACGTTCATTTCAACCAATTAAGCTAGGCATCATTTTAAAAACAGAAGCCAAAACTTACCTCTAAGTCCACCATTTTGTTGGTTACCATGGTTACCAAAAACTTGACAGTTCAACATCTGTAACCACTCCGAATGAGCAATTTGAAATTCAAACGAGGCACCGGGGTGTAATGAAAATAGTTCTACCAACTAATTAACTTTTCAGCGCTGAAAATTTACCGGAAAAAGTTTAATAATATGCGGTTTTATTATGTTTCAGTTAAAGTGGGATTATCAGCGGCTTATTGTATTGAAATTAAACAGTTTAACCACTTTATTCCGTCTATTGTGTAACATATCAATATAAGCATAATAGGCTTGCTACAAAATGAAAGTCACTAGGTAAGTTTTACATCATCACTCACAGCCCACCTTCAGACACTGCTGGGTATGGGCCTCTCTTTGCTTGTGCCAAGATCCACGTTATTGTACCAGCCTCATCCAGGATATTCCCACGGTGGGAGTTTTACATAGCATAGTCTAAGCCTGTAATATGTTCCCAATTTCTGGCTAACTAGCCTCCTGTCTGAGAAGGAGTGGGCCCTAATCAGTCATTAATCACCATACTGTTGATAATGGATATAAATTACACAACGTGACATTCGGGCACTTGACCTACTCGTAAGTCGGGACCGTTACCACTGGGTCACCAGCTCTCAGTTTTACGTTGATAATATTTACAAAATCAAGACAAAAATATCTAAATACTGTGTCTGCAATGAATGTAGTGACATTCATTTAACGTTGTAATCCGTCTTTTACAAGTAATAATTGTAATTTAACTGTTAAATAAGCTATTACCTTACAATCCGGTACAGCAACTTTATATTCATGATGGTAACTTACCTGAAAAGAGAGAAGTTAATTAGTGGTAAGATCACAAATAAAATACATACACCAATTAAACCCTTTAAAGGTCCCATAGTAACTGAGGTGTTTAAGTAAAACAAGCGTGTGGCTAGTACCGTGGTTTATTGGGGACTGTCCGTCCTTAACACGACCGCCGCATCGGCGCATACGCACTCACACATAGACACACATACATCGGATACATCACACCTTCACCCTTAATCTAAACATCCTTATATTTATCTGTACTTATACAATTAAGAACTTACATAACTAACAATAACAAATAACATACAATTAAGAACTTACATAACTAACAAAAGAGGAAATATTACTTATCATATCTTATAACTAGGTGGCTTATTCATTCTACATGCCCGGATGGGACGAGACTGGGTCGGCTCAGGAGAAGGCAAAGGAGTCTGTGTTTTTGGTTCGACACAATCCTCAAAATGCTCTTGTTCTCCGTCACCCTGAGGTGTATTTGCGGCGGCTGAGTCGTCGAAGTCCCTGGGCGCTTCCTGGTTCCCAGATACATCTACCATCTCTGGCTTCTCTCTAACCGGGCTAGAAGGACAGATTAATGAACTCCGTATCCGTGGCTTTAGCTGATCGACATGTTTATGGGATTCCCTACCTAAAGCATCTACTACTTTGTAATCGGTGGTTCCCATCTTTTCCGTTACTTTCCCTGATAACCATTTATCCTGTCCCCTATACTGACGCAACCAAACTTCATCCCCCGGTTGCAATTGACGTGACCCAGTTGCGCCATACTTTTGTTGTCGCCACTGAGCGTCCCTAACTTTATTGTCCGTATTAGGTCTCAGGGCATCGAATTTAGTACGCAACCTGCGGCCGAACATGAGAGATGCCGGAGTTTCACCTGTAGAACAGTGTTCCGTGTTCCTATAATATAGGAGGAATTTATTTATAAATAAGGGTATGTTTAAATTTTCCCTAATGGCCTTCTTAATCACCCTTTTCACTGTGTGGACTGCATTCTCTGCTGCCCCGTTCGAGGCAGGGTGATATGGTGCTGAAAATATGTGTTCAATGCCATTGGCATTAAGGAACTGCGAAAACTCATGGCTTGTAAAGGGTGGCCCGTTGTCCGAGACTATTTGTTTTGGTAAACCAAAACGTGCGCACACGTCACTTAAAACGTTTATTGTGTGACTAGCCGCTGTACTAGGTACTTGACTAACTTCTAGCCACTTGGTTCTAGCATCAACCATTACTAAAAATATCTGCCCCGAAATAGGGCCTAAAAAATCTACATGTATACGGGCCCACGGCCTATCTGGCCATGGCCAAGGGCAGGGCATATGTCGCGGCGGCGATTCACTTTCTACAGCACAGACACTACAAGCGCGGCATGTGTTTTCTATCGCTTCGTCCATTCCCGGCCACCAAATGTAGCTCCTAGCAAAAGCTTTCGTTTTAACTATGCCCATATGGGCTTCATGTAACCCAATTAGAACCTTACTCCTACAAACCTCCGGTACGACCACCCTATGACCCCACATCACACAACCTAATTCCTCATAAAGTTCTTTTCGACGATTGAAATAAGGCTGGAGCGATTTTATTTCGTTATCGGATGGCCATTCGTCACGAAGATATCTTAAAACTCGGCCTAGTAATTGATCTCGGCTCGTCTGTTTTTTAATTTCGTTATAGTCTAACAGCATTGCATTTTGCGCGAAATGTAGATATGACTGTTCCGGAATTGTATTTCTTTGTTTACTCGCAATCACAGCTGGCAATCGCGATAAGCCGTCCGCCCCGTTCTGTTTAGAAGTGACGTACTCAATATCATAGGTATAGGCTGTCAACTTTATAGCCCATCTTTGTAATCGACTTGCGGCCATCGATGGTATACCTTGTTTAGGGCCAAAAATAGTGACCAACGGTTTGTGATCCGTGCGTAGTGTAAAACGTCGACCGTATAAATACTGGTGTAATTTTTCTAAACAAAACACAATAGTTAATGCCTCCCGCTCGATTTGCGAATAATGTTTCTCAGCCGCGTTAAGCGCGCGCGATACATACACAACCGGGCGCTCGCGCGCTCCGCCTGTGCTGCTATCCTGCTCGCACATCTGGCTCAGCACGCCGCCTATGCCTCTCGCGCTCGCGTCGCATGTTAAAAACAACGGTTTGTTTGGTTCATAATGAGCCAGGACGTCCGCACTAATTAAAACATTTTTAATTTTCTTAAAGACTGCCTCACATTCCCTGTCCCATTTCCACGTCACTCCCTTCCCTAATAACCTATACAACGGCGCTAGCATAGTGCTCAAGTTGTTGACGAATTTTGCATAATAATTTATTGTTCCTAGGAAAGCCCTTAAGTCGGTGATATTTTCTGGTCGGGGAATGTTTAAGATACCTTCTACCTTTTCTGGGTCCACTTTAATACCCTCGTCGGAAACAATATATCCTAAGTACTTCACTTCATTAGTCATAAACACACATTTATTTTGTTTTAGCTTCATTCCGTTATTATGTAATCGCTCTAAAACTTTTTCCAGAGTAACTAAATGTTCCCTAATATTGCGTGATCCAATAATGATATCGTCGAGAAATACTTCTACGTTTGGGATATTGTTGAGTAGGTTGGCCATAATTCTTTGGAATATGCCTGGGCTCGAGGATAGGCCATATACTAACCTTTTATACTTAAAAAGACCCTTGTGGGTATTAATAACTGTACAATTATCTGGGTCATCTAATTCGATTTGATTATATGCCTGTGTTAAATCAATTTTCGTAAATATTTTTGCACCGTTTAATTTTACTAACAAGTCATTAATACGTGGTAACGGATATTTGTCAACCAGCAGCACGGGATTTAAGGTTATTTTATAATCAGCACAGATACGGAGTCCACCATCAGCCTTACGTACCGGTACAAGTGGGGTAGCCCAGTCCGAGCTCTCCACGGGCTCGACGACACCAGCGCGCAGCATACCCTCCAATTCTGCCTCAACGCGCTCGCGCAGCGCGTACGGCACAGGCCGTGCGCGGCAAAATACCGGCACCGCTCCGTCACGTATCCGTAACCGGGCCTTGCCTCCCGTGAACCGGCCCAGTCCCTCCGAGAACAAATCCTTATATCTGTGAAGCAATAATGTTAATTCTTTATTGCAGGAGTTATTACAATTCGTTCTGTCTGTGTTTATGGTCAACATATTTTGATACATTGGTATTTTAATACCTAATTCTGTAAGCCATTGCCGACCTAACAAAGACGTGGTACCCCCATCTATAACAAACAACTCCATTTGTTTCGACTTATTTTTATAAGTGACTAGTGGCATTATTACCCCTATCGGTTTAATTATAGTGCCATCATAGAATCTAAATACCAATTTAGAGTTTTCTAAATGTCTATGTCAATGTCTGAACAGTTTATAATACATTTCCCCACTGATGCATGACACTAACGACCCTGTATCAATTTCCATACCTAACTTGATTCCATCGACACACATGGTTAGGCTCACCGGTTTATAACTGTTCAAGCTGAGTTGGTGGACGTCTTCTACCGCCTCCCAATCTCCCTCGTCTGACAACGGCGCTTCATCGTCCCCTGACTGGTCCGCAGGGGTTCTCAGCCTGGCCGCTTCGCTCGTTGCCCGCACCTGCGCTGCCATGTTGTTGGTATCACATCGATCTAGGGGCTGTCGAGCCCCTCTTCGCATTGGACATACTCGACGTAGGTGACCTTTCTGCCTACATCTCCGGCAGATGAAACGATTGTATCTACATCCTTCACTCTGATGATTTGAGGCCCCACAAGCTGCACAGCTAATCCGCGACTCCTCGGTATTGCCCTTCCGCGTGCCCGCCGATATGTCGCTCCGTACCTCACGGCCTCTCCGGCCGCGGCCACTACGAGTCGACGTGGCCACCACGTGCAGTGCTCCTGCCGTGACGTCACCGCCACTGCTCGGCTCGCCATTACTCCCGACCGTGTGTTCAACTGCCGCTGCATCTCGTTCCGCCGCTTCCATAGTGCATGCTATTTTCACAGCATTTGTATACTGCAGATTTTCTTCAGTGAACAGTCGTTGTCTAATCGCCTCGCTTCGCAACCCACATACTAGCTGATCCCGTAGGTTCTCTTCTAAAACGGCTTTAAATTCGCAATATTTCGACATCTTCTTAAGCTCTGATATGTATTGTAAGATCGATTCACCCGCATTTTGCCTTCTCTGTCGGAAACGATATCTCTCTGCCATGAACGACGGTTTTGGTTGCAAATGATCAGTCATAATTTTCACCGCCATTGTATACGTTTTTGCACTCGGTTTGTCTGGACTTGTTAAGTTACTCAATAGTTCGTAAGCTTCGTCACCCATTGTTGCAATTAAAGTGGGTAACCAAAGTTCCTCCTTAACACTGTTCACTTTGAAGAACATTTCCATACGTTCCACGTACATTGTCCAATTTCCCGATCTTACATTATACTCCGATAACTTCCCGATAGACATATTAGAATTTATTCGTCAACCCGCTTTTAATTTATATCCTCGTCGCCAGTGAGGTGTTTAAGTAAAACAAGCGTGTGGCTAGTACCGTGGTTTATTGGGGACTGTCCGTCCTTAACACGACCGCCGCATCGGCGCATACGCACTCACACATAGACACACATACATCTGATACATCACAGTAACCAGAATAACAACACATTAATGTACACCTAAAATATCATACAACATGTATGAAATTTATAGATAGCAAACCAGAAAATAGTCGTAAAGCCAATCTCGAATAACTTACAAAACGAAATTGACCGTTTACAGCATTACGTGTGCGAACATCTAGAACCAAAACCTGACAAGGCCACACAGATTTATTTCCCGGGGCGAACCTGCGACCCTGAGCACAGAACCAGGTCAGTGCACCTCTGCACCATTTAGCTGCTCTAAGGGTGCGCTTACACGGGCTACTTGAATTGCTCAATTCTGGGCGACATGTGGCTGGCAGAATCTCTACCAAAATAATTGTTCGTAGATTTGCCAGAGCATGTACAGCTGTGTGAAGCAACTAAATAAATTATGCAAAACAATTATTAAAAATACAGATAGTTGGATTTTTTTGTCATTAGCCGTGGTAAACGCATGTTCCTATGTGGAGGGGATGACGGAGACTAAAGAATAGAAGAATTAATTAAGTGACAGAAGATATTAATACAAAAGGTGAATAATAACGGAACTACTAATAGTACTAATGGGGCAAAATTAAAATATTTTATTCATACTAACTAATATTATAAATGGGAAAGTTTGTTTGTTACCTTTTCACGCCTAAACCACTGAACTGATCATCCTGGAGCGAAACTGCGGGCAAAAGCTAGTAGAAACCTACATGGGTACTTATGAAACGCCAAAGGATAGGTACACGGTTTGGATTGGTCGTTTCCTACAGACAAGAGAAAAAGAAATACATTTTGCGACGTCTTCAAGTAAGACAGTAAAAGAGAAGGGACGAGATACAATGATCCCCCACCACGCCTCTGGCACCTTCAGCAACTGTTGCCGATCAATAATAGCTTTCAAAATTGCCCGTGTAAACCTAGCATAAGCCGCATGCAGGCATTACCGTACGAGATTAAAGCTCGGACGTCGTGGCAGTCTGCCAGGCTATGCGGCCCAGTCGAGTGCGAAGCCGATTTCCTTGACGGACCTGAGTGCTGAGTGCAGGCTGCTGTCGACAGCTAGTTATTAAGGAGATATGTTTGTTCGTGTCGGTGTTTTTTGGAGAGAAATTTATAAAAAAGAAGGAAGGTTTATTTTATCCTCGCGCCAGGCTAATCTAGGTTTGCCCTCTCGAATGACTATTTCGTGACATTTAAACACAGGTATTAAAAAGCGCGACTGCTGAGCATGAGGTCCTGGGTTCGATTCCCGGGTCGGGCAGAGTTATTGGGTTTTTCCATCAGAAATTTCTCAGTATCAGCCACGGAGTCTGCACTTGTGCCCGGTTGTTGGCAATAGGCTCGCCCCGTATTACATGGGACTTAAAACATAACTGACGAAATGTGGGTGTACTATTTAGGTACACCTCTGCCTAATGCCTCGGGGATTACATGCGTGATGTTATGTAAAATGCAGCTGGAATCAAGCATAACCGTAGCTAATGGTAACACCATTCATCGTTAGAACGTTCCGTAGCAGTCACGTAACAAGATGCTAAAACAAAAACACGACACCAATTTAAAACAAAAAGCACTCTGATTAGAGACAGAAAATGCCAAGGGGAGAAAAAAATAATAGCTACCAGTACGATACGACGCGCGGCGGTTTGAAACATTTTCCGCAAGAAAAGACACCTTAATTTTGGGTATCGCTTCATGAATATTCCAACTCAGAAGATTAATCAATTGTAATTAAACGCTCTTAATTTTTGTCTTTACCAAAGAATATTTTGAAGGCGTTTTCCCGTTACGCCCTGGGCCGGCAGTCTCGACATAGATACCGACGCTGTCGCAAACTTTCGGTTGCTTAATAATAACAGAAAAAATCGGTCGCAATAATGTTGCTTGTGAGAAATGCAAGTCTGCACATCCAAGATGCGTTTCTCGCAAGCATCGTTATTGCAACCGAATATTTTCGTTCTTATTAAGCGATCGAAAGTTTGCGACAATGTCGGTATCTATGTCGAGACTGCCGGCCCTGTCACTACCTAGGGTGATGCGACTTGCGACGCGACACGCGTATGTGTCACTTGTTTCTTTCACGTGAGTAGCGTCGCGTCGCGGTAAATCGTGGCGTACTTCTTTCATTCGTTTTCTCCCTCTTTCAGCTCGTGGCCAAGCGGTTACAAAAACTGCTCAGTTCATTGATTTTTTATGACAATTTAAGCCGCTGCCGTAGAGCTTATATTTTGAGCGTGGGTAAGCCGTGCTAATGCACATTGATTGACAAGGATTTATCGTGAGCATTAAGCCAGCGGGTGTACAGTCACGAGCAATAATATTTGCACACGTAGGTATACCTTTTTAAAGAGATTTTCTCTCAGATGTTATGCTGTTCAAACGAAGTCTTTTTGTACTAATCGATTCTTAATCGATTTTTCAAAAGAAAATGGCTTTATATTTTTGCTAAGTGTATGGGTACATTGTTAGTGACAACAGTAAACAATTAACATTGTACATACAACTAGTTCCGTAAAACTCGGAACTTTGATAAGGGAAACGTATTTTTATTTGTTTTCTTGCAAAATGTAGTGAAAATAACGTCTGTCCCTATAGTGGTGGTATCAACATTACTCTTAGAATGTTGTATAAAGAATTATTTATTTTTGTAATAGCTTTTAACCATTTTTACCAAATTGAACTGAAGTTTTGAGTTCTAGAGTAAGATTAGTAGTGAAACATTGCTTACTCAGCCACCTTGGAGCTAAACGGGGTTATAGATCGCGTTCTAAGCGAGTTGACGAAGGTTTTCGTGATGAGTTCATAATAATACTTCATTGGGAAAATGTTTCCACCTCGATGACGATCCATCAATGCTACTCTTAGGTAGTTGTAAAAAGTTAAATTATTTTTGTAACAGTTTTTTACCATTTTTACCGAATTGTAATATCCTTATCCATTTTTGTGCCAGCTCAGTTATTTCGACCATTGTCTTTTTAAAAACAACACAACTTTACAAGAACATACACAAACTTGACACGACCGTTTTCTGCAAAACAAAGAAAAGTTTCAATGAAACCTCATCTTCTTCACTAAACTTGGATATAAAGCGACATACACCTACCACGGAAATGTCAATACAATTACTGACAACAAAGAAGAAACCAGGCCAATGCATTCTGTACCGGGTTCCTATACCCAGCTCCCAAACTCCAGGAAGTTTTCTCATTCCAACTCGAGCTATTTCTTCGGTGCAGAGGCCATTTCCCCAAGATTTTATTTACCGTGGAATTTTAAAGTTTTCATCGAGTTCATCTACCTATAAATCATTGTTTGGCTGAAGTTTTGAGTTCTAGAGTAAGATTAATAATGAAATATTGCTTCCTTAGCCACCTTTGAGTTAAAAGGGGTTATAGATCGGGTTCTTAGCGAATTGACGAAAGTTAATACTTCATTGGGGAATTATTTCCACCTCAATGACGAGCTCATATTTCTATCTCGTAAAATTCGTTTTCTGATATGATGATAGAATGTTTTAAATTTTTTTGTGATGTTTTTTCACAGCTTATTCAACTGAAGGGGACCTTGCAAAGAGGTTCACATGGAAATTATGAATACCAAGTCCCATAGTTTAATTCCACTGCTGGGAAAAAGGACTCCTCTCTATGACAAGGAAATGCTGGTTGCCTTCACCATAGAGAGCTCAGCGGTAATTAAATATGTTTCCTATACAAATCAAAGCTGCTTAGCACAGGTCAACACTGTTTGTGAGACACAGATTAAACTGAAAAAAGAATTCGCTCGTAAAAGTATTTTCAAAATCTTAAGTACTTTAAAAACACCTATTACGTATTCATTCGTTCCTAAATACAGAAATGTCTGTAATTTTAAAGCTATAACGTTTTATCGTCGAGGCTCAGGAGTCAGGTGTAACTAATGCCTTTCTCAACATTTACAAAAATGCTCGGGAATTCGAGCCGAGCCGTGATAGATTGCCTGTAAGGGGATCAGCAGGGAGGGAAGTAATGTGATATGTATTCAGATCAAATGTTATTTGTTAAGGTTGGTTGTTTTATCGATAGGTGGGTAAAATGGTTTGTGTTGTATTAGAAAAATTAAAGGTAGAATAAGATTTTGAAGTTAATAGTAACGGGAAGAGCTTTTCATTACGTAATTCGCCCAGGAAAGTACACCACGATATTTAGTCATATGTTTGCCACCAAATGAGTTGCTGAGCTCCAGGTTCCAATGAACTTTATCTCTGGACGATGGCAGCGCACTTGAAATATATCTGGGATTGCAGCATGTCCATAGGTGTCAGTGAGTGGTCCTTTTATGCTGTTCACTGACATGAAGTCTGAGGTTCCATTGTTTTAAGCATCACATGAATACAGAACTGTAATGTATTTACCTACCTAATACCTGTGTTATGAACTCATGACACTTATTTCAAAGTATGGGAACGTATCTTGATGTAACTCTAAAATGTAATTTCCAGATGAATAATGTCCAATGTACGACCTGTCATGTAACAAATTATTTAGTGTGTAAAGGGGGGTTTACACAAGTGAGTGTCATACAGATGGATCAAAAAGCACTCTCGAGTTACATTTTTTGTTCTAGGGCATTAGTAGGTAACTAACAAAGAAAAATAACTTTTTTTTAGACCATTAAAGATAAATTTTGTGCCATAATCTAATCATGGCGTAATGACTAGATATTGTTCCCATTGTTGCTACTTTCAAGGGATTTTTTTCGATAAAGCTTGAACAGAATTCCAAACGGTTTCAAACTTGCCTTGAGAAATGAAGATCCAATTTCCACAATAGCCAATGGAGTATGCAAATCGAGTTGATACTGACAAGTGGTGTCATTAGCAACGCTGGAAGCTACATATTACTCTCAATTTCAATCAGTTTGTATTCCATAGGGCAAAAATATAAATATCGTGGGAGGATAGGTATATGCGTCATAGTAATTAATTTAACATCGAGAACAAGAAGCCTAATAAAATTGCATAAAACAACACTACATTCAATTGCTTTAATGATAATGTTTTTGAAAACCTAACCTATTAAATAAATTATATAATGGGTGTAAAAATACCCTTAACGAAGCCGAAAGGCACTTGTTCTACCCGTCATTACGATATATTTGTTTGGTCTGGACCATACCTCGGAACCTTCTAGTTATGGAGATATTGCAGGTCAAAGTTCCTCTTCTTCACCAAAAAAAAAAGTTTTATGTTATAACTTTACTTTAAAAAAAAAGTTGAAAGGGAATCGACTGTCTTGGTATGGACATTTGTGATGAGGAGGGACGCATCGCATGTGACTAAAAGAGTGATGAATATAAACGTTGATGGATGGAGAGGGAGAGGAAGACCAAAGAAACGATGGATGGATTATGTGAGGAATGATAATATGAAAGATAAAGAAGTAAATGCAAGAGGAGCAGGCTCAGCATGTTGAGCAGTGTGCAGCATAGCCATTTCGGCACCCTCATGCGTTTTCGAACCACCATGTACCTAACTAATGTAGCCTGTAGTTTCTATAATTATTGTACATTATAACGGCTTGGTACCAAAAGTGAACGCCAGATAAATATTTTTCGTCACAATAATAGGACATTTTCATCCTTTGCGGGCTGTTAATCGCATGCGGGCTAGTGAAAACCGCGCTCTTACTTTATCCAAGACATTGTAATCTTAACTAATCTTCGCTACTGTTCATTCCCACTCTCTTACTAAACACAACATCAATACATCAGTCTATATACACACTAAATCCGTTTATAAGTTCGCTCAGTCGTGTGTACTATCCCTAAGGGACTGGTGTCCCTACAAGGATTAGATCAGGGATTTAATTAGCCGGAATAATGTGACAAGTCCCTATCGCGGGAACGTTTTTGTTCGGATTGAGATTAACGAAATTAATTACAAAGAAATTGAGGGTATTTTTGCTGGCAATTAGTCGAATTTGGTGGGTTTTTCGGACTTAGTTTTCAGGTTACGATTGTGACGTAATTGTCGTGTAAGGCTTTAAATACAGCGTGTATCAGAAATAACATAACATAACACCACGTCAGTAATCCCGAAGGGGTAAGGTATGAGTGTACCTAATAGTAGACCGACATTTCGCTAGTTATGTTTAAGTCCCATGTAATAGGGGGAGCCTACTGCCATTAACTGTGCACAGATCATGACTAGGGGTCGCAATACCGGTCCCTCTCTCCAAAACCGGTATTCTCGGTATTGAGTCTAGGAGAATACCGGGATTCCGGTATTTCCGGGATTTTCGACATTTAATTTAAAGAAATTATATTTATTTTAATAGTTTTTCTTTCCGTTTAAGTCATTATAATATAGTGAAATCTCTAATTTTTTATTAAACTATTTGCCCCCAACAATTTGCAACTGATGAAGCTACTGAAGGTAACAAAAGAAGGTTTCAGTAGCGCCATCAGGATTATTCAGGATGGAATTTGGTGTGGACAAATGTGCAGTCATGCATGTGAAGCGAGGGGAGATTATGGAATCCGTGGGAACTCAACTCTCGGATTCCATACACCTTAGATCCCTCTCCTCAACAGAAAGCCACAAGTATTTGGGTATGTCGGAAGCAATAGGCATCAATACTGTCGACATGAAACAATCGTTATGGGAGCGCTTCTTTAGCCGCCTGAATAATGTGCTAAACAGTCTTTTGTCAGGCGGAAACAAGGTGCGCGCCTTTAACGGTTGGGTCATGCCGGTTTTGATGTATTCTTTCGGCTCACATGGACTCAGACGAAACTTGATGCCCTGGAGAGGAGGGTCCGCGCACTGCTGACCGCAAATCGAATGCATCACCCCACGGTCATCGGTGATGAGACTGTATATCCCGCGGAAGTGCGGGGATGGCTTCTTAAATGCTAAGACCCTGCATAACCGTGAGGTATGCAGTTTCAGGGAATACTTCCTAGAAGCCGACGTGGGGATGCACCGAGATGTGGTTTCAGTGGACAAGGGCCTCACCCCGCTCTCCCTGGCTAACGAGAACTGGCGCAAGCCTAGAGTATTAGACACTAATGACCGTAAGGAGGTATGGCATGGCAAGGAGTTTCACGGACGCTCTTACCGAGTACTACATGGGCCCGATGTAGACTTCTTAGCGTCCGTATCTTTGCTGATGGATTATCCATCAGCAACTTGATTTGAAGTCCAACCTTGTGGAATCAGAAGTGCCATACTATAAGCATGTGCCCGACCCAGTTCTCGATGATGGTAATATCACGTTGTATTGGGATCGATCTATACTCATTGACAGGACTATTGTTGCCAACTGAAATTGTGGTGATAGATCGATTGGAGCGTTGCGCATTGATTGTTAATATTACATTTCCGCATGACGAGAACCTCGTGAAAGCAGAGAAAGATAAACAATACAAATATCTAGATCTGGTTTGCGACGTTGTGCGACGTGAGTACAGCAGTCCTTCTGCCGATAGCCGTGTCGGCCAATGGCTTAATAGTCAATAGCCTCGACCAACATCTGAGGAGGCTTTCGCTGGGCAGCAGAATCAAGGGCTTGATTCAGAAGGCAGTTCTTCTGGACACGGCGCATAATGTTAGGAGGTTCCTTTCTCAAGAGCCCTGACCACCGGTAGCTAGGACCCTGTTCCCCATGCCGGTGGGCTACTATTTTCTATATTTTTAAATGTTTTTTATATATTTTTGTTAGTAAAAATATTTAAAAATGTAAATAATATTTTAAAAAATAATAATAAAGGAAATAATACTTATATCACATGAATAGAAAGCAGCAACTACATTTAGTGGAACTTTTACTGTAGGGGCAGAAATAACCTTACCCTATGCTGTTTAGGTTAGTATCCTTTCATTTTATAAATAAGAGACTCTTAAAATAACATAAAAACGTGTTAAAAACCATTTCGTTGAAAATTTAATGCTGTGTTTGAAACTTGTTTGTTAGCGATTGGCGGTGTCGCCACCACTCGCATGGAGGATTTGCGATTTGCATCGTTCGGTGATGAATACCGAAAATACCGTAAATTCCGGTATTCAAAAATTCAATACCGGTATTGTGAAGGCTTCTATTCGGTCCGGTATCCCGGTATTTTCGGTATCCGGGATCCCGGTTTGCGACCCCTAATCATGACTCCGTGGCAGCTACTGAGAAATTCTTGTTGAAAAAACCACTTATATACAGGGTGGAATGAAGAAAAGGAGGTACTCTAAATACTGGAGATAGAAAATTCAACCTAAAGAAAATATTCTTTTATTTAAAAAAATAATTAAATCTGCATTAAAAATTTTGAAAATTCGCTTGCCACTCTTGGGAATCGAACTGGCTAAATTCCAAAAAAATAACAACGTATCGAATTTAACCCAGGACCTCATTCTCAATATTCGCGCTTGAGGCCACTAAACCACCCCGGTGTGGGCGCGTTCGTTGAGGTTGCGTGCAAAGCACTACCTGAACGCGCCCCAAAAGGTGGTAGCCGTAAGGCTGATCCGGGGGTACCGCACGATCTCCCGCGAGGCGGTGAGCCTCCTTGCCGGATTGCCGCCATGGGATCTGGAGGCCATAGTCCTCGCGCGCCTGCACGAGTGGCGCGCGGAGGTACAGAGCCGGGGGGTAACTCCGCTGCCGCGGCATATTGTCGCGCGGCGGACAGACCTCCGCCGTGATCTCATGGCGACATGGAGAGAGCGACTATCGCAACCCCGTGCAGGGCACGCCACGATAGTGGCGATAAGTCCCCTCTTTGAGGAGTGGCTTGAGAGGCGCCACGGCGCCCTCACCTTCCGCCTGACGCAGGTCCTCACCGGACATGGATGTTTCGGGAGGTACCTGCACCGAATCGGGCGGGAGGAAACGTCCGGATGCAACAATTGCCAGGATCGACCGGACGACACGGTGGAGCACACCGTGGAGGTCTGCTCTGCTTGGGCGGAGCACCGCCGTGTCCTCGTAGCGGCGATTGGCGGCGGCGACCTCTCGCGTCCGGCCCTGGTTCAAGCCATGGTCCGGGGCGAGAGGGAATGGGAAGCCGTCGCCTCCTTCTGCGAAGCAGTCATGCTAGCGAAGGAGGCGGCGGAACGTGAGAGGCAGAGAACCTCCTCACGTCCCAGCCGCCGCGGGAGAAGCACCGGGCGTCGGGGGCCACGCCGTGATGGCTCTCGGCCACCGTAGGCGCGGGCCTGTAGACGGCGAGTAATGGGCTAGCTCGCCGTCCGTCCGTCGTATGACGACGGGCAGGCCGTGTCGACGGCGCGTTCGTGTTCCACGCGCGCCTCAAAGAGATGTCAGCAAACGGGAGGGGCCCGCAAGGGCCGGTGCCTGCCAGGGCTGCGGGACTGTTCGAAAGAGATACCGCGGCCCTGGAACATAAATGGCCAATGAAGGAACATGGGTGTTTTTTAGTCAGTAAGAGTCTGACACTCCCTTCCGCTCCGCCCAGAGCGGGAGGAGTCATTTGATGATTTCTCACCCCCCAAAAAAAAAAAAAAAAAAAAGGCCACTAAACCAACTAGGCAGTGTGTCAGAAATGTGTGGTGATATATAAGTGCTCATTTTGTCACGACAGTCCATGCATATGCCCGCTCATTTATGAAACAAGCTGTAAGTTCCTGATAGCGCATTTGAGCGCCTACAGCACCACATACCCACTACACATCAAAACTGACCTAAGTCAAGCAAAATAACACATCGCTCAAGGAAGTTATCCGAGCGATGAAAACTTACGCAGTAACCGACAATAATGTGGGCAGTAGTCAACCAGACACATCACGCGTCAGGTCGGCGGATCCTCCCTTTGCATGAATGACAAGGATTTTTCTACCCCGTTCCTTATACCTCTATTACCTAAATCAAACACAACATAAGTCTGGACAAATGGACTCGAAATAGGTCGTACGCCGACATTCTGCCATTTATATTTATGGTCCATGTAATTTGGGGCTTCTGCTGGCTAGGCAAGCATTAATCACGGCGTTGGACCAATGGGTTGGGTGTAAAGTAACATTACAATCTATGGCGTAGAATTATACAAACTGCTGCCCAGTTAAGGTTTTTGCCAGAACAACTTAGTAGTATCCTAAACTTATAAACGTGAAAGTGAGTTTATTTGTCACGCCTTCACGTTTTAAAGGCTGACTGGATTCCGATAAAATTTGGCACACATGTAGACCATGACCCAGTTTAGGGCTTAAGATAGATTTCTATTTTATATATATCGGAGTACGTTCCCGTGGATATATTTGGCAACCTAAAAGGTACGCGGGCGACGCCGCGGTCAAACGTAAGTAACAAATAGAAGGCTCATTTGCTTGCATCTTCACTACATTTTCAAGTTTCCGACTATGAAAGCTAACCTTCAAACATCCAGCCTGTGACTCTTTGAAGGCTAAGGTCTCACTCGGGGGATAATTGGGTCAAGGAGCCTTTCAGAATATTCCCTCGGGTGATATAAAAGCTTAGCCAATGGGGTCTAAACTATAATAAAGGTTCCTTGTAAGATGGCTGTGACACAAAACAAAAATATCTGTTTAATGTCTTTGTGGATTAAAAACCTGCGGTAAATTATAAATATACCCGCCACAAATGTTCGCCTCCTTATCCAAATCCATTTATTTCCAGACAACAGTAACCTAACGTTACTGTTGTCTGGAAAGGATTTGAACACAAATTCAATCACAATCCTCAAGATTTCAATTCAATCACGATCCTCAAGGAAATGCGTAATGCACTGCTTCATAATGTTTGAAAGAAGGCAATGAACACAGTAACCTCGCTGACTTCACAATGAGCGCATCTAAATTCCCTTCATACAGGAATACCTATAAGATTATGTCATTTATGACACGACTTCCGTCAAACGACATGCGTGTTTGTAACTTGTCTCCTTCGCGTAAGTAACGTCGCATCGCAAATCGCGTCGCGGTGACTGATGACATGCTTCAGCAATTTCTTTGGTGTCTTTTTTCCGCAGTCGCGTGTCGGTTGATCGCGTAGCTCGTGGCCAGGCGGATAACCTAACTTTAAGATGAACAAAAAACGTTAACAAGTTCCAGACTTCTTAGGTAAAGGAACGGAAACCTTCAGCAACTAAAAGTAAAAATACTTGGACAGTCGAACGGTTTTCTCTTTACTAAGTTGGTACAATTCTCTTCGACTGAATTTTACTTTGAGCTTGTTTTATAAAATTGTTTTAGTTTAATGTGTTTCGAGATCTGCGGGTCGGGTAAAAATAAAAGAGTTGTAAAAGATATTATATTTTAATTGTAAGCCGGTATTTTATTGAAGTTATTAATTTTATGCCTGGATCTGGTAGAATAATAATTGGTTGGCTTTTTACTATTTAATTAATCTTCGGATACTATCTTCTGTAATTTGTGATGTCGAGATAAAATAAGATGTATGATTATGATCACTTACGAATGATTAAATGATTCTGATTTTGTTTCTGTCATTGTAACACCCAGTTTATGTTCCATGAAAGATTGGGTTAAACAAGCCCGTACAAGTGATGATATTCACTTTAACAAATATAATGTAGCCATATTCGTCGCACATTTTTGGAAGCATTTATGCCTAACTGTCTCAATTTTTGAATACAGCTTGAAATATTTTTTAGCTTTACTCTATTTACATTTGAAGGAACAAAGATCTCTACCCAACCCTGAAAACCCTGTCCCGCATGTAAACGTCTAATAATCAGCGCCATCTATCGTTAAACTACTCCATGTATGAAACAACAGACTTCACTTCGCCATCTAGCGAGCTTTTCCTAAACCCGAGTGCCCTCACCAGCAACGCGAGACAGTGAGTTCATGTTTCCCGTTAGAGGGCAGAGCGCGCGGTAAATGTTTTAGCTAACTTCGACTAGACAGCGTTGTGCTACAAAATACACTAGTAGTACGTGTAGTTCTTACATTCACCGCGAGATGGCAGTACGGTCTATGTTTTTATGATGCTGGTCAGTTTAGTCAGATATAATATCCCCAGAACAAAAAAAAAAAGTGGAAGCAAAGTTCTTTTTCTATAATATTGGTATAGTGGTGAATATGCTATTACACATACTTTTTTTTAGGTCCCATGTTTTGGATGAGTAGGTAGATGGCCAACGATAAAACAACAGACCCACTTTTATTAGTGCAATATAATGATGTACATTTTACTTCTAATCAAAATAGAATAAAATATACGCAATATAAAAGTGGAATTTACAAGAAAATCCAACGTTTCTACAATAAAATAAAATGTTAAAGTGTGCACTAACTTCGGTAGACCAGATGGCTGCTATAAAACGAACATGGCTGATTTTATGTAGGTTATATAAACTTGACATAACATTATTGTTCAAGTAATTACTAACTTTAGTTGTACAGTCAACTGTACGTCCTTAGTAACACGTAAACAAGGAAAAACTCCCTTTTTTTTTTTTTTTGGTGGGTGGGAAATCATCAAATGACCCCCCCCCCCCCGCTCTGGGCAGAGCGGAAGGGAGTGTCAGACTCTTACTGACTAAAAACCACCCATGTTCCTTCTTTGGCCCTTTATGTTCCAGGGCCGCGGTATCTCTTTCGAACAGTCCCGCAGCCCTGGCAGGCATCGGCCCTTGCGGGCCCCTCCCGTTTGCTGACAACTCTTTGAGGCGCGCGTGGAACACGAACGCGCCGTCGACACGGCCTGCCCGTCGTCATACGACGGACGGACGGCGAGCTAGCCCATTACTCACCGTCCACAGGCCCGCGAAGGAAAAACTCCCTTGCTGTCAAAGGTTAACTGCAGTGAGGTCGACTATACACCCCGTCTTTGTTTTGTAGGTATATGGTGATTTGTTAAACTGTGATGGCGACGGGCCCTAAATACTGTTTTATGATGACTTGACTAGATGATATCAAACAGTTAAAGTAGAAGAACACTAAAGACACGATGTAGGGATGGCAAGAAAGATGATATAGTTGGAAAGAGTGTCAGATGATGATGAAGAGTATTGTAAGAAAGAAGAAGACATTCTTCGTCAACCCCAAACTAATTAGGATACGGATATTATGATAACAAGCGGACATGGGCTCTCAGTCTTTTACGACTAAGGAAAGTCTTTTCTTTGCCTTATAAGAAAGATAAAGATGTAAATGATGCCGTGACGTCTGACAGGGAAGAATGGAAGAAGAAAACGTGTTGCGCCGACCTTAAGTAGAATGGGACAAGGGCAGGAAGACGATGAAAGCTTTTGCTGAAAAAGTTCATTGCCCCATAATTATACACATAGCCAAGACTAACCATAGCGTAACAAAAACTCCTTTAACTCCTTGACGCATTCTCTGGCTAGAGTAAAGTTTTTCTAGTCTGTGGTTTGTGTTCTCTCGTTAGACCGGGGTTAAGTTGCTGTGAAAGTATAAATTAGATTCGTGTAGTTTTAGATGAGACTGCGGTAATTTGGTTGAATGTCTTACGAACCAGCAGCAATTCTATTTTGAACCTAGATTTAAGTAAAATTGAAACTGTGATGTACTCATAGATTGTTTAGTTTTTCATCTAGCATAGCCTAGCCTTTTCCCAAATACGTTGGGGTCGGCTTCCAGTCTAACCAGATGCAGCTGAATACCGGTATTTTACATGGAGCGACTGCCCATCTAACGTCCACAACTCATTTAGTACTAGGTAATACCATACCACTCGGTAAGACTGGTGGCGGTGGACTATGTTGATACGTCGTTACGTTTACATCGCGTGCTCGTACTAGGGCCTCTGGCGATGGGATTTTCGTCAAAAGACACGCGCGTGCGACAGCTGTTTCTGTACTGTCGTCGAAAATTGCGTCACTGATGGCATACCTACTGTGATTCCATCTATTTAATTTGTATTCACCGCAGTTGCTGTTACAGCACGCTTATTACTTGAGCCAGTGGCTTGTGGCCAAGGAGTTAGAGAAAAGTTAGATTACAACCCGTCTCATAAAATAATTTAGTTTATTTTTCGTTTTATCGTCGATTTCACAAAACACTGTCAGCCGCACACTTTCATTTCCATTCTAACATTTATTTACTTAAAATCCTTTGTTAAATTCAGCTGACTAAATACCTAGCGCTTATTTGGCGATTGCTGCTCTGCAGTAACTGAATTAAATTATTTTAGCGGCGAGTCGTGTCAGTTGAACTGATAAGATAACAATCACCCTGTATAAATTAGTCAGTTATACTCAGTGTGGCAGTTATTGTGGGGCCGTTCAAGCAGCGGGTTTAAAATTAAAACAAGTTTTATCCGGTTTTAAACGAAGAAAGAAAACGAATTTTAAACGAGATAAAACACGCTATGAACTATTTTATTTCTTTGAATATGATTCATCATTATTTTATCTTGTTCTTCACAAAGATTATGGTAAAGTTTAAAGAGATAAAAAACGCCATTTTGCGTCACATTTTGTTCGAAATGAAATCAAACGCCAACACAGCCTTTTTCAAACTGTGATGATTTAATTGGTTAAAACGATTGCTTCCATATTATAATGGCTTGAATACTATGATTATTATCTTGCTTCTAATACACAAAGTTTGACACACAATACGCATATGTACCTATGGGCGGTTTAGAACAGCCCTGCCACTAACCACTGTTTTACTGTGTAGACACGGACTCCCCAAAACACACACACACACAGAAGGTGATCATCTAAACACTAAAGTAACATTCTAGTTCTAGTCTTACTGAATAACATAAATTTAATACACCTGAATTCTCAGAAGCAAAACAGCCACGTGTTCCCCAAATTCTGCCGACACAACTATTTCCACGTGAACATGAAACCAAACTATCCCAAACCATGTGTAGGTAAATTTGTGAAGACTGGCTGGCGACGGCCTCGTCGCCACGTGCGGACTCATTATAAAAGGATTACGTGTTCCGAACCTGGGTGGATACTGTACTGGTCTAGTGAGCTGTGTGTTTGGGAATTTGCTGAAATTTGTTGTAGTTGTACTGTTATAATTTTATTACTCACTGTACCGGTGTAAGTTTTTGAAGTGAAAACTTCTTTAGCGGCGTTGAGCACTTTTTCTGTAATGGGTATGAAATCTTAAACTCGCGTCAGGACACGTGACCTGATCGAAAAAGCGTAAGACGGAGGGAGTTCTGAAGTGTTAAATTTTTAATGTAATATAAATTGTCATGTTTGTGTCCGATAGCGCAATAAATGAATATTGTATTTTACCACATAAATGATAGTACTTTTATATTGATAATTAAAGCAATTCGTGCAAAATTATTCCCTAACCATTTCAAAATATCAAAAATGCACAACGTTAATATTCAAGTTTTCACTTCTGCCGGCACTCCCGGAGTGCAACCCGTTTTTTTTATTGCAGATTTATTTTATGAGCATCTAATCGAAATACTAAGTTCAGCCAATTTTAAACAGTTAAAATAATCACGCCTGTAATCCCCGAAGGGTTGCCACACCCACATTTCGGCAGTTATATTTAATTCCCATGTAATAGGGGCGAGCCTATTGCCATCAAATACAAATCTAGACTTCGTGGCTGCTGCTGAGAAATTCTTAATGGAAAAAACCAATAACACTGCGCGACCTGGGTATCGGACCCGGGACTATAGAAATCTATAATATGTTCGGAATAATATTTCTTAGAACTTAAGTACCAAAAGGATTAGAGATCCACCAAATAGGTAACTACCTAAGTTTTTAAACTGACATGGTCACTAACGTTATCATTAACACTCAAAACAAACAGTACATATGGTAAATATCCCGGTTTCAGTGTTAATGATAAGGTAAATTAATTATCTACCTAGTCAAAACTGAAAGTGTGGATTTCAAAACCAGGTGTCAGATCCTGCCTCTGTTTAGCGAATCTCCCACAGTTTCCATTACGAAGTGGAATGGCAACAGCCTCTCATTTAATAAATCATGGAGAGTGACCATCAATCAGCCTGGAGCCACAATCTGCAGGAGAGGTTATTGCTCATAAATATAGCGTGGATGACTGTGTGCGCGGATGTATGGAGACTGGATTAGTTCATACATGATTGGTTAGATACTATTGAGGAGCTCGTGGCTGAATAATAACAGCCACTCGGATCAATTTTCAGGTTAAGCCGCGCTTGTCTTAGTTGGTCCGTGGATGAGTGACCATTGCCACCCTTTACGTACCGAGTTTTCTCCGTGCCTCGGAAGGAACGTTAAGTCATTGGTCCAGGCTGTCAATTGTAGATTCCATCTTTGACAGTCGTTACAGGTAGTCAGTGGCCCGAAATTCTGACAAATAGTTTAACCAAGGGGTATCCAGTAATAACTGGGTTGTGGACGTCAGATAGGCAGTCGCAAATGAGGTTCTAAAAAATCATAAAAGAAGGTGTCAATATGGCATTGCAGTAAGGTATCATCATGTACGGTAGTAACTGTCAAATCCCAAATGTAAAATCATTTCAAGAGATTTGACAGTTTAGTAGTAGTTTTAAACTGTCAAATTTCTCCAAATGATTTTAAACCATAAAATGTTGAAGGATAAGTTCAAAATCGAATTGGAAATTTTGAAAGTTTGTGGTATCTTGGTACGCTGACGAATGTTCAAAAAAAAAAATGAAAAAGAAATGTTAATTATTTAAATTAAAACACATCGAGCATGTTAATAACTGAAATGAAAACTCTATCGTTTCCATGGATAATGAATACTGAAGTATATAGTAGAAGTCTTCGTGTTCAATTACATAAAGGTAAGCCTGTTTATGTCGGACTACAACGCAAAACCCTCTTCTTAAATAAAAACACGTTTTCACAAACTATTGTGTCCTAATTTAGCGTATTCGATCCCAAAATAAATGTTATTTTATACAACTATTCCCAAATCCAATTATTCGGTTCAATAGATGCAAAGTCATCCAATAGCCATTTTAAAAACGTTACGGCTGAATTAGCGAACTACAGCGCGCCAACCTGTTTGGTATGCTAATGATATTCACTATTTAGAGCACAGTCTACGGCCCGTCTATGGTAATAGTTTGACATTGACAGTGCATGTATGCTGTAGAACATGATAACATAATGCGTGTAATCCCCTAAAGCCGCACAGCTGTACCTGCGAAAATCTACTAACATGTTTCTCGATCTGAGAAAGGAACACACCTTAGGCAGTTCATAGAAACCAGCGGTTTTTGCTGTTTAGTAACAACCTGACCCTTTTTTTTATTTTTTTTTATTTTGGAGGGTGGGAAATCATCAAATGACTCCTCCCGCTCTGGGCGGAGCGGAAGGGAGTGTCAGACTCTTACTGACTAAAAACCACCCATGTTCCTTCATTGGCCCTTTATGTTCCAGGGCCGCGGTATCTCTTTCGAACAGTCCCGCAGCCCTGGCAGAACAACCTGACCCTGCTATGCATTTCAAAAGACAGAGATTTTCATGCCATATCCAAGTCAAATGCTCGCAAGTGGTATGAACGTGGACGAGGCGAAAGGAGTATGTAAGGATCGTAGCAGGTGGCGTTCTGTGGTTTCTGCCTACCCCTATGGGAAAAAGGTGTGAGTTTATGAATGTACGTAGGTAATTGTATTCAAGTTAAATGTTTTTTTTTTTACAAATACTGCGATACACACAGTTAGACACGTGAAACGTTCCTACTTCCTTAGAAAGTATCTAAATATTGGTAAAAAATGCAACAAAATCCATGGGAACACAAACACTAACAGAATTTTTTCATACTATTCGCAGAATAGTTTCCTAGCACGTGCGCATGATTGTACGTAGTACTTATTGTAGTTTGTATGCAGTGTCACGATCTTTTGACTTGCGGGAGCTGGTAATTTGGAGAGGCACTCATCGGAGGATGGAGAGGAAGCAAGCTTTACTGCTTTATTTCTGGGGGTTTACGAATCGTACATCTTTTTATTTTGATGGTAGTTTTTATTTATTTCATAATATTAATTCCTTTTAAAGCGACTTACAGAATAAATAAAATTAAGTTTATCCAAAACAAGGACTAATTTATTAAAAATAAACTATCTAACTAAAATATAAATAATAGGACGCTTAGGCGTCATCCACATCGCAGTCATAAGGAAACGGTCCCGGAAGACTGAAAGCATTGCCACGTTGAATAGCAATGCTAATTCTTTGTCCAAAGAAAGAGCCCGCCCTCTGGTCACGCGAAGTCTCGACCAGTCGGTAGTCGGCGAGAAATTTTCTTAAAAAGGAGACGCGCACTTGGGTCCTATGTCCTAAGCGTTTAGTAATAGTCAGATCGTTACATTGTTATCATTAAGATCGTTGCTGATATCTAGTTAACGAGTGGTGCAATCGGTGCTTTGATTCGGACAAATTCATTGTTAAGATAATTAAATACCAACATAAAGTCCGATAATTCAAATAAAAACTGTCATTCTTGTATTAAAATTGATATTTTTTTTTTTTTTTTTTTTTTTTTATTTAATTCACAAAACTGATGTACAATCACAAATGCAATAAAAAAGTTTCAAAACAATATTTCTGATTGACATCTACTAGATGTGAATCTAGCATGCATATTATAAGTAAAACACTTACTATTAAAAACAAAAAAAGACAATTAGACAAAACTTGCTTACAAATTGAGAAATTTTCCACAAACAATGAAAAAGTTTTGGAAAAGAAAAATTAAACATAAGAAATACAAAAAATACAAAAAAAAATAAAAACAACAACATATCATTATACAATTAAGACTCTAAGTTTAGTCCTAACTGAGGCTACAGAACCAGCAAAGACATCTATTTCACCACGAATAGAGTTGGCAAGAGAAAGCATGCGGTAAATGGGTGAAAAATTACCTATATTATTTATTTATTTATTTATTTATTTATTTATTTATGTACACACAGATACTTCACAGGACAATATATTAACATAGAAGAGCACAAAGGTACTGCTTATTTCATAAGAAATTTCTTCCAGCAGACCTGCGAGAGGAAAGATGGATTAGAAATGTAGACACAGTGTGTAGAAAAGACAAAACAAGGAAATTTAACTTAACTTAAAACAAAAATAGATCTATAAAAAATAAACATACATACTAATATATACACATATAAAATAAAAATGAAAATACTAGTATTGTAAATATTTTCTTATACTATATATACATACATATAAATACAGAATATTACTGTATAGAGGAGAGGTAATGCTCTTTGACTTGTTTTTTGAAGAGAAATACTGTTTTACAATCTCGAATGTTAGGCGGAAGTGAGTTCCACAAACGTACTGCGTGAACAGAGAAGGAGTAAGAATATAGTTCAGTTTTATGGGATGGGAAATTAAGATGATGCCTGAGGTGGGATCTACACAAAGCATCAGAAGGACGGGTAAAGGAAAAACGATCGCGCAGGTAGCTGGGATATGTAGGGTTATAAAGGATGTTGTAGAGGAGACATAATATGCGAGTGTTCCTACGAAGACGGATAGGGAGCCACTTGAGTTCCTTGCGGAAGTGAGAAACATGGTCATATTTCCTCAGACCAAACACAAAACGAATGCAAAGGTTTTGCAAGCGCTCAAGCTTATTCAAAAGCTCCTCGGTGGCATCCAAATAGCAGGCATCAGCGTAATCAATGATCGGCTGAATCAGAGTTTGAGCCAAGTAAATTTTGGTTTTAAAAGGTAAGAAGCTCTGTAAGGATTTAAGCGAGTGGAAAGAAAAGTGAACCTTACGACTAACCTCATTCACTTGAGCTCGCCAAGACAGATTGCTGTCAATTAAGACACCAAGGTCCTTAGCTGTTTCAGTATATGCTATGGTCGTGCCACCCAGAGATAATGCAGGCAAAGATGACAAATCAAGTGCAGTGCGATAATACCTGCTACCTATGATCATAGCCTGCGACTTAGCAGGGTTAATCTGTAAGCCGAACGACTTGGCCCACTGATAAATGCTTTCTAGGTCACGATTCATAGCTTTGATTGCTGATTCCGCATCAGCCAGCAAGAAATGTTGATACAGCTGCAAATCGTCTGCGTAGAGATGGAAGCTGGAGGTGATAACTTTGGTAACAGTGTTAATGAAGATAGAGAAAAGAAGAGGAGAGAGAACGCCACCCTGAGGAACACCAGCAGTAAGATCACACCAGTCAGAGTAGATCTCTTCATGGCGGACACACTGAGAGCGACCCCGAAGATACGAGTCAAACCAGGCTAACGCAGCGGCAGAGAAGTTATAGGATTGAAGGATCCCAAGAAGGATGTCGAAATCCACTGAGTTGAACGCGCAACTAAAGTCAAGTAAAACTAAAACAGTCAGAGATTTATTGTCCATAGCCCAGCGGATATCGTCAGTAACCTTCAAGAGTGCAGTAACAGTACTGTGGCCAGTACGGAAGCCAGATTGGAATGGGGAAATAAGAGCATTAGACGATAGATATTTGGAAATTTGACCATGAACAATGTGTTCGAGAACTTTGGAAAGGAAAGGAAGAATGGAGATGGGCCTAAAGTCGGATAAGGAAGAAGGATTGGTAACTTTAGGAAGTGGTATTATGTGAGCCTGTTTCCAGGCTGACGGAAATATACCAGAGAATAAAGAAAAATTAACAATATGAGTAAGGGTGGGGAGCAGCTCTGAAATAATAGGTATAATCATTCTCGAACACAAATTATCATGGCCCGCAGCAGAGGAGGAAATAGAGAGAAGGGACTTTTTGACAACGTCTTCGGAGACAGGACTGAAATAAAAAGTGAACAATTTGGTAACGGCAAGTTAGAGAGCTCAAATAAAGTTGAAGCTTTAACGCTTGGGGCCAGAGAAACAGGTGGAAAAGAAAAGTGCCTGTTAAGAGCGCACAAGTCGACATCTTTACAGGTATTCGTGGTAGATTTGCCGATACCGACGGACTTTAAAAATTTCCAGATATCTGAGGAGTTACGATCGACGAGAGATTCATGGAAATAGCGTCTCTTGGCATCCCGACACATGCGATTGCAGCGGTTACGCAGAGCTTTAAAGTGAATGAGATTAAGTTCCGTGGGTCTGCGCCTATACCTACTCTTCGCCTTATCCTTACGAGCGATAGCATTTTTAATTTCGGTAGTCATCCACGGAGCGGGATTATGTTTAATTTTAATACGCCGACGAGGGGCATGTTTATCGTAGAGATCTAAAACAATGGCATTGAAGCTATTCACCTTTTCATCGATACTGGCGCTTTCGATAACGTGAGTCCAATCTATAACACCAGCATCTCGTTTCAAAGCCTCCAGGTCTAAGCTGTTAAAACTACGGAGAAAACAGAATCGAGGCTTACGTTTCGGAGGTCGGATACGATATGAAAGGTAGATGAGGTCATGATACGAAAAGGTTGCAGTGAGTTGCCCAAATTCAGCAACATTATGAGACGAAGATACGATCATTAGGTCTAGAAGAGAAGGCGTGCAATTAGGGAAGTTATGGGTCGCAGAGAGAGGTAGAATTTCAAGATTGAAAGAGGAAAAAAGCGAACGTAGTTTATGTGAACGAGAATCATTTTTAATTAAACATGTGTTAAAATCACCCATTAAAATGACATGCTCGTATGATGGGCAAAGATTATTAAGTGAGGATTCTAAGGATTCAAAATAGTTAACGTGTAGGTTAGGAGCATAAAACACAGCAAGCAATACATTGGTATGATTTAAGGTGATCTCCAGAAACAATGATTCAGCCGACCCAGAGTACTGAGATGGAGACGCACTTACAATTTTGTGCGGTATATCAGCACGTATGTAAATGGCAACACCACCACCACCCTTGCCAATCCTGTCATTTCTGACCAGAACAAAACCAGGAAGTGCGTAGTGCGTAGAAAGGAGAGAGGGTTTCAGAAAAGTCTCAGATATTAGGAGTGCATCAAGATGAACACTGCTAAAGGATGCCAGAAGATCGGAATAGTGGCTAGGAACACTTTGAGCATTAATATGAGCTATGTGCAGATTGTTAGGATAGTTAGAAAAAACAGAGGAAATATTATCATGCAAAGTATGAAGCGAAGGCTCACTGTCCGCACTAACAAAGCTACAAGTCGAGGAAGAACAAGAGAAAAAACTGTCATTTAAGTCAGCTGGAATATTCATAGATAAATACAAATATTATATAATTATAAATAACTAAAAAACAAAACGAAAAAAAAAAACTATTAAATTAAAAAAAAAAATATTAAATTTACGGCTGGTTGTTTTCAAATACAACCACCCTACCTCACTAGTGTGTTGGAAGAAATTGAACAAATCAGTAGTAAAAGTAAAATAAAAAAGAACATGTAACACGAAAAACAAAGAAACAAATTTTAAAAACTAAATAAACAAAATATTCGCGTAAAACGAATCACAACCGTAATGCACACAAATAGGCATTACAACGAAACAGGAATGGAACGCTTTACGTCAAGTTAATAAAGTCATATTGACAGTAATGATAAAATAGTGACATTAGAAATTAAAGTTTTGTAAACATACCGACAAGACTTACTTATGGCTCTAACAAAAATTATGTGAAGGTGATACAGAGAACATACAATATTAAAAGTACGGCGGTGGTTTAAAGTAAAGAGCATAATAATATGAAAAATAATCGCACAATACGGCTGATTTACAAAATGACTCAGTAAACAGACAATCAAATGGTACTCAACTAACATTAGTTACGTCGGCGCGCCTTTCTTTGGCCTCTTGTAGGTGTAGCGGTAACTTCGCTTGGGCTCACACTCTTAGGAGAAGTATGTACCTCTGACCGCGCAGCATCACCAGAAACGGCTGTGGCCTTGGGGAACCGCGAGACCAGCGCGCGAAGTTCACCCGGAGTCTCAATCTTGTGACGCTTACCATCCGACGTGATGATCGCTATCCTGCCCTCCACCGACCAGCAGTTCGGCACCCCAAAATGCTTGCGCGCGTCCATGAAAGTACGGTGTCTTGTGTGCGTCAGGAATTCAGAGATAGTGATGCCAGTACCTTTCAGTGACTTTTTGCTCTCCCAAATCAAGTGACGGTGCTCAGTGGTGTAAAGTCTCACCAGGATAGGTCTGGCTTTGCCTTGCGCAGAACCCAATCGGTGGCAGACATGAATGTTTTCCTTCCTGATCTCGGACAAGCTCATTTGGTCGGTTAACACTTTGTGAACCACATCAAGTACCTTTTCATTTGGTAGCCCGGCAATCCCATGAAACAATAAAACCTTTCTTCTCATCATCGTTTCATGTCTGTCATAACCAAGTGAAAGCATCTCTATTTGTGCCTTAAATTTCGATAGTGCCTGCCAAACAAAAGTTTTAAATTCAGCAAACTCACATGATAGTGCTGTGATATCAGGTCCTGGTTCTGATCCTGAGGATGCAATTCTGAGCTTGTTCTCATACTCAGCCATTCGCGAGTTGAACAGCTGCTCCAGATCTTCCAAACTTGCTGCCATTTTAGTGTCCATTGAGATGGTTGGATAGAAGAAAAGTAAGTAGATAGAAGAATGTGATGTCAGAAAGACTTGGAAATTGTAAATAGTGAGAGTTGGGTGGTTATGAACAATAAAATATAATTATAACATTAAAAATTCAATTTAAAATATATTAAAATTAATTAAAACTGGGAGTAACCTAAATAAGAGTGTTAACCCTGTGTCTACCCACACAGGAATCCATATATTAGTTCGACTATGAGGCAGGACGAAAGTCCTTCGGTTAATCAAGCGGCTACTACTACGTGGGATACTAAATTTCACCTTTTCTAAAAGCTCAGGAGAATCTACTATACCATTTATTAGTTTAAACAAAAACATGAAATCTAGAGATTTCCTTCGTGCGCTCAACGATTTCATTTTATAATGACTCAGCCTAGAGTTATATGAGTTCAGACTACGACACTTGTCATCCGAGAAACTTAAGTGGTATAAGAACCTCTTTTGAATACGTTCAATCCGATCAGAGTGCACCTGATAAAACGGGTTCCACACCGGACTACAATACTCCAGAATACTTCGAATAACGCTGTTGTAAATAGAAATAGTCAGAAGTGGTTCTTTAAAAATTTTCATTTCCCTGACGATGAAACCCGACAATTTAGATGCACGACTAATAATTTGGTCGTAATGACTCCTAAAACTTAAACTACTATCTACTAAAACACCGAGGTCCCTAATGGTATCAACTTCTTGGAGTGGGCTGTTATTAATCGAGTAATAATATTCACATGTTTTTCTTTTTCTGCTAAATTTGATAAAGTAACATTTGTTTTGATTTAATGACATTTTATTTTGTATGCACCAATTGTGTACGTTATTTAAATCAAGCTGAAGCTGAATAATATCGGATTCGTTGTATACAGTTCGATAAATTTTTAAATCATCAGCAAAAAGTTTATATTCTGAGTTAATTTTGCAACCCAAATCATTTATAAAAACTAAGAAAAATAGAGGCCCCAAGTGTGAACCCTGCGGCACCCCTGATGGTATGTAATATTGTTTGGATTTAAAACCCTTAAGATACACCAGTTGTGAACGATTTTTCAAGTAAGATTCACACCAACGCAGCAACGACCCATGAACGCCCATACTTTCTAATTTAGCAATTAGTAAGTCGTGATCTACCAAATCAAAGGCCTTTTTAAAGTCGGTGTATATTGCATGAACTTCTTCACCTTCGTCTAATGCAGATGATATATATGAAACATACTCGACTAGATTGGACATTGTCGATTTTTTGGGGCGAAAGCCGTGCTGGTTATCATCCAACATACTTTTAAAGTGAGAAAACATTTTTTTCTGAACAAGCGATTCAATAATTTTACCACAAGCGGATAAAATGGACACTGGTCTGTAATTTGCAACATCATCAACACGACCAGATTTAAAGATTGGCGTGATGTGCGCTATTTTCCACTGATCAGGGAAAACGCCTTGTGCTAAGGAATAGTTGAACAATGTAGTCAGAGGATCAGCCAGGTTCGCTGCACATTTTCTAAGAAAGAGAGGAGGGATTGAGTCAGGCCCGGGTCCTTTATCACAATCTAGGGATGACAAGTAATCGAAAACTTCTCTTACTTCAAGTTTGCACCGACTGAAAGTGTTATTGTTACAGGGAGTGGGTTCAACTGGTGTTGAACTGAGTGTGTTACTATCTACTCTGTATATGGACTGAAAATGATCGGAAAACATGTCGCAGATGTCTTGGCCGCCCCTGGCAAACGTAGTGTTATTCAAACTCATTTTGTTGGGAATATAATTGTTACCTATTCGTTTATTTTTTAAGTACCTCCAGACATGTTTAGGATTGGTACGCAGATGTTCAGCTATATTATTTTTAAAATTAACATAACAGCCTTTTATCAACTCACTACATCGCACTCTCAGGCATTCAAACGTAATTTTATCTCTGGGATTCCCGTATCTTTTATATATATTGTGATATTTAGCTTTTTCTTTAATGACTTTTAGTAAAGCTCTACTGTACCAGACAGGATAGCGTTCATCTCGTGGTTTTGTAATCGGAGTATGCAGTTTAATAATTGGCATAAGAATATTATAGAATTTTTGCAACATGTCGTTAATATTATTTATAGAGTTCCATTCATCAGACCAAGAAATTGTCGCAAGTTCAGCGTTGACCGCTTCATAATTACAGAGATAAAAGTTCAAATATGGGATTTTATTTTGCACAAGAGGATTGCTATTATTATATGTAAACGAGATCTCCAGCGCTGGATGATGAGGATCAATTGGTATAAGCGGAATTGAGGCCTGAGATACCAGCACTTTATTGTTACTACTACTAAGAACTAGATCCAAAATACGATTTGAAGCGTTGAGTATCGTGTTACATTGATGTAGATCATTAAAGGCTATCATGTCTAAAAAAGTATGTTCTATATTACTACTGGATCCTTTGGGGACCAATAGACCAGAATCCGTATTATATTCCCAATAGATACTACCCATATTAAAATCACCGATTAGTAAATTGATAGAATTAGTTTTGCTCTTTTTATTAATTACTTCTGTAAAGTTTCGAAACAGTGCATCGATATAGTCTTGTTTGATTGGAGGTGGAATATAAACGGCACAAATATTAATTCTTAAACCACTCTCGCACTTGATTGTGATCCACAATTCCTCACAATGGGACTCCCAATTTAATCTCCGTGATACCTCATATTTTTCTAAAGTTGCAACAAATACACCTCCACCATCCCTTTTTGTAGTCGAGGATACCGTAGATGACCTATCGCGCCTGAACACTCTGTATCGGTTATCTATAAATTCATGATCTAACATCGTATCATTGAGCCAACTTTCAGTGCCGATAATGATGTCGTAATCAAAATTTAAAGCTGCTGTATAAAAATCCTCTGTCTTGGTTCGTAAGCCTCTTACATTTTGATAATAGATTTTAAAATTGAATTTTATTTATTAAAACACTATCAAGCGTGCAGAGTATGTGACTAATAAAATAAAAAGTTACAAAGCTTCTACACATGCCAAATTTTTAACAAGAAGAGATTTAGTTGTCACATCTTTCCTCACAAATATGCGACCATTCCGAACCCATACAAAGTTATATTTCTTTTCCTTAGCAGCGATTCTTGTCGCTGCATGTAGTTTTTTATTAGCCAGAGTCAGATTTTCCGTCACAAAAATCGGCTGCTTTACTCCACCAATGCCAATATGGCTGCTATTCAACTTCTCCGACCCATTCTTTTTATTAAAGTTTCTAACTGCAGCAAGTAGATTATCGCGAATACGAGGACTGGCTAACTTGACAACTATGCTACGTGGACGATTTGTATCTTCATTTAATTTTGCAACTCTATGAAATGACTGGATTTCATTATCCTGAAGTTCATTTCCCACAACTCTACCCACCTGTTTTACGACCATTAACAGATTTTCGGTTTTGTGTTCAGGAACGCACTGTATCTCGATATTGCTTTCACGTGCTAATTGATCAATTAGCTGCAATTTAGTCTCCAATTCCCTCACTTGATCACTCATCGTGGCGTTATTCTTGAGGAGTTCGGCAATATTGTTATTATTTCGGGCATTTAATTCGACTTGCTCGTCATAAGCGTCAGAAAGAAAAGATACAGTCTTCTTATACTCGTCAAAGTCCTCGTACATTGAGGAAAATCTCAAGGTTAGGTCATTAACTTCCCTTTTGACCGTAGCTAGAGTGGATTCAAATTTTGCCAAAGAGGCTTGTTGACTATCAAACTTTTCATTCATTTCCTGCCGTAATTTACGAATTTCTGTAAGTATTGAGTCTTGCAAATTGACTTCTGTGCCAACGCATGCCACTCGAGGCGCAACTGGTGGTGATTTCTCAGCTGGCGTTAGTCTCTGACCAAGTATTGGTTTTGGGCTAGGTTTGTTATGACTACTAGACGGTCCCGATATAGAGGCATGCATTGTAGCCATTTCAGCTCCTGTACCCGTTTGGTCTGTTTGTACGGTGTGACTTTTAGGATGGACTGGTGTGTTAGTGTTGTCCAATTTTGGACGGCCAGAGGCGCAGATTGGACAAGTCCATTTAGACCTAGGTGTTGACGCTTCATCGTACTTAACGCATTCTAAATGGTACTGAAGGACACATTTGCTTAAACAACATTTAATTCTCTTTTGTGTAACGAGAATAGTAGTATTACAACCAGCGCAAATCATTATGGCAAAAAAAAAACAATAGAAAAATCCAAAAAGTAAATCTTGCACTGGGATTCGAACTCACAAGCTTTCACGTCTCAGTCTCCACTCTTTAAACACTGCCACGGACGCTTTAGAACATGGCTCGAAATATCAGTATTGATGCGTTATTGTAATACTAACGATCAGAGTGAAGTTGATGTTGATAAGTTTATTTTCGAAACACCCACTTTTGTGTGAACTGGAACTTGCAAAGTCACTTTTTTATATTTTCACTTTATGTTTTTGCCAAACTACAGTCACTGATCACTCTGCAAACGATGTCACGTATGCCACATCCACTCGACTTTAGCTTCCACACAAAGTTTGTATCGTAAGTAAAGCCGATAGATATAAGATAAGATATAAAACGCCAAGTAGGTTATCAAATTGACACACGTTTCTTTGAAACACTATTCCTTGCAATTTTCGTGGCCACACCTAACAGGTCTAAAGCCCTGTGTCTAGACATACTATAGGACTACTATTTCATACCGACGCAAGAGAGCGCTTAGGGCCGCCCATTTGACAAATGCCCTCGTTGCCTTAGTCCTTAAGCCCTGCCAGAATGAACTGTTAAAAGTGAGTTAAGTCGTATAATACTGGACTGGGTAAAATGTATATACATACACACGTATTATAAATTAAAGCAACTTTGTGCTGTCTGTCTGTGTGATCTTGTGGATCTTCTGAACATCAAAATTCGCAACAAATTTCGATGTGGGTTGCACAATCATTTAGAAAATGTATGCGCATAATAAATTCGTACTATAAGCGAATGTAATACTAAGATATAATCAAGTCTTAAAAACCGCGCCAAGCAAGGGATGCGTCGTATATGTTGGGTTAGAGCGCCTTTTGCTTTTCTGAGTTATTTCGTGGCAAAACACTTTTGCTCTAAGAGAAAATAGTTTGCGTAAAGAGGCAAGTATCTACTCATTTGTTTTATGAGGAGCTTGCGGCAAATTGTTTGAAATACTCAGAGAGGGAATAGTTTTGCTCGTCGGTGCAGACTCTGAATTAATTTGGTAACGCTCACGTATTTGATAAAGTATTTAAAATGTGTATTTTTTTATCAAATTATATTTACGAGAATAACAATTAATTGAGTTGCCAAAATCTTTCTGAACCTTATATTTAGTCAAGTTCTAATTTCCAATAACCACCACGCTTGAAATGAAAGTCATATTTTTTACTATTCCTTGTCTAAACAACAAAAGCAGAAAAAACATGTCAAATGGCATTGAACATAGAAACATTTGTCATATAAAAATCAAACGAACAAAACCAAGCGTCCATATTTTCGCGCCAACACGGTTTCAATATGGTTGACATGTTTTTTTGGCGCCGAACGTCAACCAATGAGCGATGGACCTCGGACTCGGTCAACGTTATTTATTCGACTTTCGGCCTTCGTTAGATGGAATTTTAATGAAAAATGGATCGGAGAAGTGAAATTTATTGCTTTGGAATTTTTAGAAGTAATTTATGATGGTGCATGGTGCATGTGCGAGTATGATTTATGACAGCTAAGCTTGTAATTCCAGCTTTGGCACATTAATGTCTGACAGAGCACGAAATTTCACTTGCAATGAAGATGGCAGTACTAATCAAATTCGTGGCACCAAAATTGAAACAATTTGTTAAAAACAATACTGCACTGTGCTGCGTCGCTCGGCGTTACACTGAAGCACCCCTCCCCACTTCGACTTGTCTGAAGTGCTTGCGTGGCATCACCGCACGTCGTTTCAACGCACCATGTGCAATGTGCATATCGTTCTGATTTACATGTAGAACGACGCAGTGTCACCGCTCAGCCGTCACTACGTACCGCTAACGCATCGTGTGGCATCATTGTTAGCTGTGAGCTTCACTAGTTTACCAGTCACGCATCCCTGTTTAGCGTGGCCATGGGTTCAGTGGACGATCCCGCCTGAGTTTTCATGCAAAGTGAAACTAATACACGTGCAAAGCTTAGCCATGAGCAGCTGTGGAACGACGCCTTTACACTTTTACCACGGCATTGAGCCATATGCCATAAAATTCGGTGTAAACTTCTCTGAAATATTGCTTCACTTCAACACAATGTGATAGGATGCATGTCTATCAGCAATGAATACAGACACCTATTTACTTTGGGCAGGCACCCAGCCATGCATAGTGTTATTTTTACATTTTTATGTTACTTTAGTAGAGTGTAGTAGGTAATAGCAACACTTCCACATTTTCTAGCGAACACTGCACTGCAGCGTGCCTTCTGTGAGAAGTAGCCATTAAATCCTAAGTTGCTGTAAGCGTAGAATTTACATTATAATAGCAAATAAATGGTCTGACTGCCTTACCGATCTAGTGGTAGCAAGCGCAGCCAGCGTGATGTCTTGGGTTCAATTCCTAGATTACGCACATTGTCATTAGATTTTCTTCCATAGTGAATGTTTCAAAAGCAGCCGGACACAAATCCAGAAAATCAGAATTCATAAAAGATGTTGGTGTGCTTATGCTTCTGTCGAACTCTTCGGGTAATATGTACAAGCGTGATGCTATGTAGTTCCATCAACTGAAGAGTAAACACACTTTTCATACAGAGAAGCTACGAGCATTATTCACAGTTAGTAGCTATAGCTACAAAATGAATGACCTCAAAATAATTTTAGCCAAACTTTGCAAATACTATATTATGAACCTATACGAGGAAATGAGAACCAAGACTTTCTCATTCAAAATAATTCGTTGGAATAATATGTGGTATAATGTGTACAGTTATAAACTCCGTCAGTCAGATTAACAAGGAAAACTGTTTTTGTTCGAGAGATTAACCCGTTGTTTAGTTCTGTTTCCGGAAATCTGACGACGGTCAACGGTCTAACTGACTACTATATTTTAAACTAAAATGATCGATCACCTCTGCCGAACATTTTGGGGATCACCAGTGTGGTGATGATAAGTTACTAGGATAGTTTTGAGGTAGGATGCCATTCAAATATAATATAAAAACCGGCCAAGTGCGAGTCGGACTCGCGCACGAAGGGTTCCGGACCATTATCTATAAAAACGGCAAAAAAATCATATCTGTTGTATGGGAGCCCCCCTTAACATTTTATTTTTTTATTTTTAGTATTTGTTGTTATAGTGGCAATAGTAATAGGTACATCATTTATGAAAATTTCAGCTTTCTAGCTATCACGGTTTATGAGATACAGCCTGGAGACAGACAGACAGACAGACAGCGAAGTCTTAGTAATAGGGTCCCGTTTTACCCTTTGGGTACGGAACCCTAAAAATGGAGGGATTGTGCGTGAAGTAATAGCAAGACTGGTGACCGCTGAAATGACGGCTACTAGTATGGAAGAAGAAGAGAGGTGGACCTCAAAAAAAATAAGCTGGCCTTAGCGGTTTTAAGTACCCTATAGGTTTTGATTCCCTTGTGAAATCGCGAAATATGCGACATAAACGGTCATATCTTTTGAACGCGTTGATTTACAATTTTTTCATAACTGAAAGAAACCGTAGACCTGAGTATTTGATATCAAGATGTTACGCGTTTTTTCTTTGACATACAGACAGACGGACAGCAAAATAATCCTATAAGGGTTCCATTTTATTTTGAGGAATGGAACCCTTAAAATAGATTAGGATAAAGATCCTTATAATATCTTGGGACAACCAACACACCGCCATCTGATCCCAAACTAGGCAGAGCCTGTACTATGGCAACCAGACAACTGATAAACATACACTTCTCATCAAAAAAATCGAAACACTTTCGTTTTTATTGTTTTTGTCCTAATTTTTTACAAAAGAGAATTAATTCCATGAAAAAAAAAACATTATTGTGTAGCTGGCAGTTTGGTCATTACAGTAAGAAGAAAAAAATCAAAATTCGAAATTAGAATTTCATTTGTTTATCCTATAAATGAAATTAATCACTGTTTTGAGACAAATGTGTATTTAGGGTTGGAGTACGTTTCTCGTTTAAAAACTAAAAATTAGCGCTTGTCTTTAAACTTTTTGTTTCTTATTTCATTTACTGTGACTTTGGGACGTCTGAAAAAACTTTTTTTTCTAAAACATATGGATACTTCGCCCGCAGAAACCGCCCAAGTGGTGGCATTGCTGGATTCTGGACTTAGTCAGCGTGTTGTGGCTGCAAGATTGCATCTAAGCTTATCATCTGTTCATAGAGTCTACAAACGCTATCGGGAGACTGGTTCGTTCACGCGCCGTTCAGGATCTGGCAGGAATCGGGTCACTTCTGAGCGAGATGATCGATTTATTGTAACAACTTCTTTACGAAATCGACGCCTTAACGCTTTCCAACTGCAGCAGCAGCTTCGCGTTGTACGAAGAGTAGCTGTAAGTGACTCTACAATAAGAAGAAGGTTGAAGGAACGCGGATTGGCACCGCATAAGCCAGCGAATGGGCCGAAATTAACTGCAGACCATCGAAGAGCGCGCCTTAACTTTGCACGCGAGCACCTAACTTGGTCATACCTTCAGTGGAGCAAAGTACTGTTTTCTGATGAGTGTAAAATTATGCTGTATGGTAACGACGGAAGGAACAAGGTCTACAGAAGAGATGGAGAACGCTTTGCACAATGCTGCATTGAAGAAAAGGTCAGCTATGGTGGCGGTTTGTGGACGGTTTGGGGAGGAATCAGCGCCGACGGTAAGACAGAACTTGCCTTTGTGTCTGGGCCACGGCTGCCTGCACTAAACTCTCATCGGTACATCGAACAGTGTCTTGAACCTCATGTGATGCCCTATGCACATTTTATTGGCAACGACTTCATATTCATGCACGACAATGCTAGAGCTCACACCGCGGGCGTCGTACGAGATTATCTTACCGAAGTCGGTATCTCCATTATGGTATGGCCAGCAAGAAGCCCGAACATGAATCCCATTGAACATCTATGGGATGAATTAAAGAGACGAATTCGAGCAAGAGATCCAGCCCCAGAAACACTTAGCCAGCTGCAAAATGCAATCCAAGAGGAATGGGATAATATACCACAACATGTGATCGTGACTCTCATCCGATCGATGAAGAACCGTATGGAAGCAGTAATAAGAGCTCGCGGAGGGAATACAAGTTATTAAATAAACGTTTCTTACATTTTTTTTTCATTTACGCGTGTTGTTTTACCCATTTCCTTCATATTCCATACAGGGTAAAAATTACTCATTATACAAAATACGAAACCTATGAAGACTTAATTTGAATTTAGAACAATAACATTAGGATTTAAAAACCTCATACTACTCACTATTAAATGACATTTTACATTTATTCCTAAATATACACATTTTTCTGATAATCCTTATCAAATCATAAACTGCGAGGTGTTTCGATTTTTTTGAAGTGTACTTATATATTTCTAAATACATACTTATTATAGATAAATTACACACCCAGATACAGAACAAATAATCGTACTCATCGCACAACGATTTGTCCTGTGTGGGAATCGAACCCACGACCTCCGTCCTAGCAGTCAGGGTCACTAACCACTAGACCAACAGGCCAATCATATAATCAATAAGATAAGATAAGAGTACGTTATATCCAAAGTGCATTGAATAAGGTTCAAATTCATAACCTCTCGCTCACCAGTATACAATAAACTTGCAGTAATGCATACATAATTAATTATAGCTCTAAGAAGTGCAGCAACAATTCATAAACACATACCGCTTCAGCTCAAGCAATAAGGTTTATTGCTCAAGCTAGCGTTATTAACACTATAACTGCACGGGCAATTTATTAGGTCAACCAGCGTATGAATAAATTGTGAGAATAATTTGTACTGTACGGTTTCATTACATTTGTGAATAATACGCTGGTAAGTGGTATGCTAGTAGCGTGTGCTAGTACTGCCTCATTGGTCGAGTGGTCGCAAGCGCCACTGCTGAACATGAGGGTTGGATTCCCGGGTCGGGCAAAGTGTTATTCGGTTTTTGCGTCAGGAATTTTTCAGTAGCAGCCACGGAGTCTGAATTTGTGCCCGGTTGATAGCATAGGCGGAGTTGAAACATAATCGGCGAAATGTGGGTGCATTATTAGGTACACCTCTGCCTAACCCTTCGGAGATTACATGCGTGATGTTATGTTAATATGTGCTGGTACTACCTGCTAGTGTTACCTGCTGGCACTATCTGCGAGTCCCAGTACACTTTCAATATTAACTGATAAATAGTAGGTATTTATCAAGAAACACCCTACTTTAGTTGAGTTAAACAAACGATAATTTATAACAAAATCAAATGAATTTTCCAAAGTTTCAAATTAGACAAGAAACAAATGAAAACGTTTAGTTTCAACTGCTTTGTTTATTTAGTAATTTAAAACAAGTCAGTAACAAACCTGTCCCATAGGGGCCGTTTCCACGAGCGAGGGAATCGCGACGATATTATCGTCGTTGCCACGTATTTCTATACACTCTCTTAGAGGCCGTCTCCACGAGCGAGAGAATCGCGGCGATATTATCCCATACTAATACGTAATATACCCGCGAGTCTCTAGTGTATAGAAATACGTGGCAACGACGATAATATCGTCGCGATTCTCTCGCTCGTGGAGACAGACAAACTGGCCGACTGTAGAGCTAAATGGTTTGCAATAATAATACGAGAGATCTACAACAACTCATATCACTCATATTCGGCAACGGGTACATACTTATATCCTGATGTCAATAATTACCTACATGTGGTTCAAAACTTCTTTAATCTTTTACTTATTTACTTATCTAAAATCAAAGGCTTTTACCCCGATAAAGTAAATAAACAGACACATACCGCGAACCGGTCCTAACTGATTGGAACTCGATTTAACTTTTTCGATTAAGGGCTCTTTCACACTGACATTATATTAATATTAGTCTTGCAACAAGAAATTAAAATCCTGCAACAAAAATTAAAAGATGCAACTCAAGAAATTGCAGGTCTTATGAAACAAATAGAGAGTCTTACAAAGCGATACTATAACAATACAGCATCAGAAATACCGGCGGCACACACACATACAGCCCCAGTACAACAAAAACGCCAACCTGAAAAGAAAAGAATACAAATTTTCGGCGCTCAGCAATGTGTTGGACTGGCCTCAGCTATTTTGCGCTCAAGAGTGGAAACCAAATACGAAAAATATGAAGTAGTTGCGGAAACGAAGCCAAACGCACTAAGTAACCAAATAATAAAGACTTGTAGAGACGCGAAGCTAAAGAGAGACGATAAAATCGTAATCTGCGTGGGTGAGAACGATTACAACATTGAACTAATTCTGTCACAACTTAAAACGATATTAGTCAAGTTTAAAAACAACATGATTTTAGTATTAAATGTTCTTAAAAATGATTATTTTCAGGTCAATAAGTTAAATGACAATATTAAAAACTTATGTAAAAAGTATAAAACGTGTCGTTTTGTGAATACTACAGATAAACTATCTGATATTTGTAAAACAATTAATTACCTTATAGACTGTAACGATTATGATAAGAATTATTTAGACCTAAGCGTACTTAAAAAACGAATAGCATGTAATAAACCAAGTCATAAGTTACTTACGAACGTTATCATAAACAAACCAAGTAAAGGCACAATCCCTTACTATTTTAGTCGCAAAAGCAGTGTTGAAACTCACCCAACAGAAAACCCTATAAAAGCCGCGGGGACAATAAAGAAAGGCACTATACCTTATTATTTTTCTACTGTAAATAGGAACGATACTTTTTTTCGAGCATAATCTAACTACTTCCAGGCCACATCAATTTATAATTTTACATCAAAATATAGCAAGTGTCTTGTCAAAGCAAGAAATACTAGAATTAACTTTACAGGAGTTACGTGAAGCACAAAATGAACCAGACGTAATATGTCTCTCCGAAACCTTTATTAAAAAAGGCTATGAGAGTTATATAAAAATTTACGATTACGAAATGGCTGCAAATTACTGCAGAGAGAAGCAAAGAGGTGGTACCTGTATCTTAGTTAAAAGAGGATTAATCTTTAAAGAATTACTATTTGTTAAAACATATGCCACACAACACTCGTTTGAAGCCTGCGGCATAGAACTGTTATGTAATCAATCTAATAAATTTATTATTATTTGTCTCTACCGAACTCCGTCATCAGATCCTACACAATTCTTGACTAAACTTAGTACTCTCTTACACGATATAAACAAAAAGTATAATTCTAAAATAAATATAATTATAGCAGGTGATTTTAACATAAACACATTAAAAAAAGGCCATATTGCGAACGAATTAAAAGACCTATCGAATAACTATAACATGAAAATACATATCAATGTGCCCACACGTAAGTCGTCTTGTATTGATCATATTTTAAGTAACATCTCAGATGCCGCTGCAACTGTATTACCACTTCATCTATCTGACCACGACACTGCACAAATGCTAAGTGTTCCTTTAAAACATAAAACTCAAAAACTAGCCACATATTATTTATATAAGAGAGACTATAATATGGAGTACATTCTGAAATTTCGTGAATGCTTGAAAAGTTTATCATGGTTAGAAATACTCATGGAAAACGACTTAAACACAGCATTCGGTAAGTTTCATGAAATGTTATGCCTATTCTATAATCTCTGCTTTCCAAAAGTGAAGGTAAAAGTAAATATTAATAATAAAAAAAAACTAAATTGGATGAGCAAAGGGCTAAAACGAAGCTGCAAAATCAAAAGGACACTACGCTATAAATATTACCAAAATAAAAACGTAGCTAACAAAGCTAAATACGTATCATACTCAAATTTATTGAAGAAATGTATTTATTATTCGAGAAGAAACGCTAATATCAAGTTTATAAATACGAGTGAAAACAAATGCAAAGCCACTTGGACAGTTGTAAAAAATGAAATACTTAATACTAACTGCAAAGATAACATAGATAACATTAAAGTTGATAGCACAGTACTTACAAACCCCGTAGAAATTGCATCTGCCTTCAATACCCATTACATCAATTTGGAACACAAATCAACACCAACAAAGACAAAAATTGGTAGTTGTAGTAAAAACTCAACTCACGAGTCGATGTTTCTTAGACCGGTATCGGAAAATGAGGTAAGAACAGTAATAATTTCGCTAGCTAACACTAACTCAGAAGGATACGATGAAATAAGTACTAAAATTATTAAATTATGCATTAATGAAATAGTTGGAATTCTTACACATTTAATTAATTTATCATTCTCTTCAGGAACTTTCCCAGATATATTAAAACGGTCCATTATAAAACCACTTTTTAAAAAGGGAGAAAAAGATTACATAAATAATTATCGGCCAATAACCTTAATACCGATTCTGTCAAAAATATTAGAAAAATGCATGTGTATTAGACTAGTCAATTTCTGTAACAAATTTAACATTATAAATAAAGATCAATATGGCTTTCAAAAAGGCAAATCTACTACATTAGCCATTTTCACTCTGATAAAATCAATATTATCCAATCTTAATAAAAACTTTTTGACTACAGGATTATTTTTTGATTTGTCCAAAGCTTTTGACCGAGTGTCACATGACTTATTAATACAAAAGCTGGAGGTAAGCGGGATAAGGGGACATGCACTTCGGTGGATATCGTCTTATTTAAATAACCGACAGCAATGTGTTGTTATTACGAAATTGGATAAAAACAACTTCATGAGATCATACTCATCTGAGTATAAAAGCAACAATTATGGCGTCCCACAAGGAAGTGTCTTGGGCCCAATATTGTTCCTACTTTATATAAATTCAATTATAGATATAACAAATCATAGATGCATTCTATTCGCCGACGATATTTCCATCGTAGTTACGTCTGATAAAAAAACTAGTACAATTTACGACCATGAAACAGAAATTAACAATACAATTGACAAATTAATTGAATGGCTTGACATGAATAACTTAAAAATTAATTTAGATAAATCTGTATATATACAATTTAATAAATCTAGTAATAATAAATACAATTTGAAACTTGACATACCAAAACTTAATGAAGTTACACAAACGAAATTTCTTGGAGTAATAATTGATCAGGATATAAATTGGAAAGCACAAGTAGATGATATATCTAAAAGAATAAATAAATTCGTATACGCACTCAGAAAGGTTAAAAATGTTACAAACATTAAAACTGCTATCACTTCCTATCATGCTTATGTTGAATCAATAATACGCTATGGGTTTATAATGTGGGGTAATAGTACAGACAAAAATAGGGTATTTGTTGCACAAAAAAAGTGTATTCGTGCAATATATGGGCTTCAACCTGATGACTCTTGCAGGCCAATATTTAAAGAACTTGGTTTATTACCGCTTCCCTCTCTCTATATTTATGAAGTATGCATGTTTGTAAAGAGGCATAGAGATTTATTTAAAAAGGCAGGGGATGTGTATCCTCGAAACCGGCGAGATCCTCACAGGCTTATATTAGATGACTTGCCAAGACTGGCTAAATATAGTAAAAGCTGTTTAGCAATGTGTGTTCGCGTTTATAATAAAATTCCAAATGATTTAAAAACTTTAGATATTAGATTGTTTAAAAAAAAACTTCATGTATGGTTAAACACTAATAATTTTTATAGCATAAAAGAATTTACTGACGGGAATCATTGTTTAACGTAACCTAAATATTTGCATGCTATTATATCTAAGCAAAACATGTATGCTCTATAATGTCTTTAATATCTTTAACACCATGTTTTACGCAAATAAATATTATTATTATTATTATTATTATTATTAATCTTATTGGAAATGCCGTCAAATATCATTGGCGGTGGGTTTGAGTGGAGCCTTATTTAAAAGTTATCTATCATTTTTCTAGAGTTGGGAAGTCGTACAGTAGGGGCTGACGACGGGATATAATTCAGGCCGGTATAGACCTGGCCATCGTTTCCATACTAGTTTTTAATTTTGTCTGCTATGCGCCAGTACTCAGACGCCAGTACTCGGAAGCCAGTACATAGACGCCATTACTCAGACGCCAGTACTCAGATGCCAGTACTCAGACGCCAGTATTCAGACGCCAGTACTCAGAAGCCAGTACTCAGACGCCAGTACTCAGACGCCAGTATTCAGATGTCAGTACTCGGATGCCAGTACTCGGATGCCAGTACTCAGAAGCCAGTACTCAGATGCCAGTACTTACATGCCAGTACTTACATGCCAGTACTTTCTACCAGTGTTGTTATCTGCCAGGCTGTCAAGTTGACAGCAAATGTCGATAATGGTGAGAAAACAAAGGCAATATTTATAAGCTCATCCATAACACATTGCAATTTATAGAGGTCGTGGTTGTTACACTGTTTTCTTTTTTTTAAATAAAATATAGTGGCCATAAAATCCTCCTCGTTAAAAAGGCCTGCCTTTGAAATGGCGTAAATATCCCTGGGCTATATAACACACACGAGGATGTTTGTTGTATGGTAAAGGCAAGATATTTTTACGCAAATAGTAGTCGCACACACATGACATGGTATACCATGTCATGTGTGAGTGTCTCTTACTCCCTTATTTTTGATGTTCAATTCAAAAATTGATTTCAAGAAATTTTTTCAAGTCCACTCTGCAAGTAACTGGAAACCTGCTTTTTGTAACCGAAATTGTAATTAACAATCATGCTATTTTCCTGTTTGGAAAAAAGAAACTACAAAACCGTTTGAAGAAGAAAACTGCTGAAACACAGGCATATTTATTGTGAAAGTGTTGCATGAACACTATGACAAGACTTTTGCTTTAAAAGGCGAATAAATAACCGTTCTGTTCACGCGTGTTCTCTTTCTCAGATTTGGCGTTATTCCAAAGGTTGTCGACATGCCGCGTCTTTTCTTCTATAATCTATTAGTAAGTAATACTTAAAATCAGTATTCCGTTTTAGAAAAAAGTTTTTTTTAAATTCGCTCTTGTCTTCATCATTATCCTGTCTTTATCCCGTGTACCTTCGGCTAGCGCAACACGTTTTTTTCTTCCATGCTCCCCTGTCAACCGTCACGGTATCAGCAGCATAATCAGCCTATAATATTCCCACGGCTAGGACACAGGCCTCCTCAATGAGAGGGAGTGGGCTATAATCCACCACGCGGGCCTTGTGCGGGTTGGTAGATGTCACATGTCTACGAATTTTTAGTCCTAGGACATGCCGGTTTCCTCACGATGTTTTCCTTCACCGCTTTGAGAGCAGTAGTATTTTAATAAATTACACAAAGTAATGCGCCTGCCTGGGTTCGAATCCACGGGGCCACCGCTGCTCACGGTATCATTTGCTCCTATTTAAGTTTTATTATTCCTCGCAAACTGGATATTTTAATTACAATCTCGGTTACAAAAAAGAGGTTCTAGTTACTTGTAGAGTGGAATTCAAATAAATAATAAAAATAAACAGCTGCAAAAAAATTGGGAAATGTTTAAAGTCCAGCAAAAAAGAAAAAAAAACAATTTATTGGTTTTTGTTTTGCGAAAAAATATGTCTTTTACGTTAAAAAAACCATCCATCTGTGTGCTGAATGCCTCAGGACATTAACATTATTTTAAAGATAAGTAGTCCTTTTTAAACTGAGGTTTTAATAGCCGCTATATTTTAAAAATGTATCACTTTTGAGTTTTGTTTGTTTGATTCAGTTTTTTTTGTGACCGACTTCTGAAGCTAAAGTTATTTTTCACGTCTTTTTGTGTTTTTGAAGTCGGTTTTATTTTTTGCAATAAAGTTTTTTTATTTTTTCGTTGTAATATCCTATACAAATATTTGCTATGCATTTCTTTTACATTGTTAACAATACTTGTCATGGTCAAAAAATACATACAGCCGAACATAGAACCTCCTCCAAACAATGGCAACTGGAAATTGCACTCTGTTATGGATGAGCCCACACATGTTGTTTGTTACCTTTGTTCTTTTCAATTTCCCATCATCACCGACACTTGCCTTCAAGAAGCGCAGGCGGTTACTGGCAGACAGGAATAACTGCCAGAGATTACTGACACCTAACACTAGCTGACTGCACTTTTCTACCTTTCTGATCGTCAACATCAACATAATAATATTACTTTGTACCAAGTATTTTGTACACATAAATATTTATCCGGTTTTACCCAACTAGGGGGAAAGCTCGTAGCTTCGGGTATCACCCGAGGGACAATGCTATGTTATGTCATGTTCCGTTTGCTTCATCCCGAGGGACATGGACTGGGGAACTGAGATGTTTTCCTCGAACAACGGAGTAAGCTGGTTTTGGTACACATTTATATTATGCTTTAAACTGGGGATAGTGGAGTCTCGAGGGTATGCGGTGGTGAACTGCACTTTCGATGTATTATGTTGATGTGTGTTAATACACGAACAGCCAGTACAGCCAGCAACGCAGAAATTATCCAATATTTGAATGTCTTTGATTTACTAACGTTTTTTGCAACCTACAAAAGTTGTTCTAATGAAACCGACACTGGTTTAATCGTGGTCTTTTACTTGGCTTACGTCATCTAATACACACACATAATCTTTCATATTAAGATTAAGCGATGTGGGTTTAATGAAAATTAATGTTGTTTTTTTTTTGAAATAAAAAGATCTAAAAATTACCAAAAGGTTGAGAAAAACATACTTATGCACGATTAAATGCCACTGAAGAATGGTCAGATGCGTATCTGCGTGCGCCGACGTGACCAGCAGCCGTATAAATAACCTGACTCCATCACAAATTGACAAAGCGACTTATCCTTTAAAAATAACTAACATTACTTATGCATCAGAAACATGATACATGTACAGAGAAACGTATTTCCCTATAAGATTGTGAGGAGAACATGTAGTGACAGCTGGCCGGGTGCCAACGGGCACATCCATGAGATACTACATGTATTCAACATGGAATATGACAGGCTGGATTTTTATGCTGAGGATGTAGAAGACTTTTTAAAATGGTCAGTTGTAAATTCTTATTTCATGAAAATAGTCTTAAGGAGATTTTTACAAGCGATTATGACCTAGTCTTTTCTTAATTGATACACAGGATGAACAAGGTCTGAATAATTGAAAAGAAAAGCATGAAGCACTTTTTTAACAATTGTAATGTTCAACCATGTTTTAGTGTGAAGGATAACATTGGGAATTGGCGAGTAAACACGAGGATTTCGTTCATTGCCTCTCTTGAGAAACCATCTGCCGTAAACTGTTTGATTTAAAGAAAACCTAGCCACCTACCCTTGTGCTAGTGTGCCTAGTGTAACCGTCGCACTGCCAAGTCATAGGTATCGAGTTCGAACCCAAGACACGCACGTCTGAGTTTTCTGATTCTTGTGCGTATTGAATAATTATCACTTGCTTCGGCGCAGGAATACATCGTGAGGAAAACAAACCAGCATGCCTGAGAGATATTTCTCGACGGCATGTAAAGTTAACATTTACACACTCTGTCTCCCTATCTCTTTCTCTGTTATTTGCATGTTACATGTCTATGTTTAAGTTTACTATCAATTAACTAATTGTCTGTTTAAATAGCTTAGAACAGCGCAACGTTAGATAAAACTTTAATATGTTGTGGAAAATGTCGTAGGTTATACATTTATAACTCTTGTATATTTATAACTTAGTTTAAGGTTTTAATTTATAACTTAAAAAAAAGCCCATGGGCAGCATAAAGGCTCTGTCACCAGGTTAAGCACTAACCACATGCCACACACCAATTTTAACAGACTTGTTGTTCTCATTAGCCAATATCGTGTATATTAATTATCTACTGTCAACTATATTGCTTTGATTCAGAAATAGATAGCTTTCCCGCATGAACTCATACAGGAAGCTGAAAAGTTCCCCAACTAACTATGACTTAGAATTAAGAAAATTTCATGCATACAAGAATCAACAGCTTTTCGCCATGGGGTAGGCAGAAACTACTTAATGCCACCTGCTACAATCCTTATTTGGGGGTATGAAGAACAGGGTGTAAAGTTCTTAATCCCTCATAGAAAAGGGAGGATCCTCCGACCAGACGGGTGTTATGTCTGGTGGGCTACTGCCCGACAGTTGTTGTCGGGTTCTTCTATAAAGTCTTAAGTCGCGGATAACTTTACTTGTGCGATGCAGGATTTAGATGAATTTTGATGTTTAGTTTATCCTCGGCATCATAGATGGCGCTGTAGTACTTTTTTTCTATGTTGCTGTAGTAATTTTTGTAGTGCCGCTAAATGAACGAAGCAAAAGCAGTATGTAAGTGTAACACTTACATACTGCTTTTGCATCGTTCATTTTCATACATCTGGTCATACTCGCACGCCGGCTATGAGCACTACACACCTGATTTTGCTGAAGAACCTCACCAATAAGGTCAGTGTATGTACTTCTAGGGCGTCACCTCCCAGAGTTGCCACTCGCATATACTTTTTTTTCAGATTAAGAAACTTGTTTAAGAAAAAAAACGTGAAATAAAAGGAAATAAGGTCATTCAGCCTCTTCTTGTCGGATTGAAGCTGCCCTAGAATGAATTTGATCAGTAAGTTACGTCGGAACTTTTTAGGCTTCATTGACTTGTAAAAGTTTCAAGTTGGTTAGCGGCTTCGAAAAAGTTTAAGAGGAAGAAAGTGATATTTTCTTACTGATATTATAAGTCTTCTTTTACTCGTACGTCTAAATAAGCAGTGACCCCAATATACACCATTATTTTTAGGTCGTTCTGGAGCCGAATACCATGAACTCGATCATCGAACTCGAAACGACTGGGACTATTTTTTTTCAAAAAATAACAATAAACAACACGAAAGAATAAATTTAATGTTTTTTTTTTAAATAATGAGAACTCAAATGCATATATGTGTGTAAAACGTATCCACGATCGGCAACACATGCGAACGATACCCATTGAAAAATTCATTCATCGATCGATTCTCATTATTTCACAAAAAAACATTAAATTTATTCTTTCGTGTTTTTTTTAATTGTTATTTTTTTGAAAAAAAAAATTGTCCCAATCGTTTCGAGTTCGATGATCGAGTTCATGGTATTCGGCTCCAGAACGACCTAAAAATAATGGTGTATAGGTAAATATTTGAATACACGTTCTTTAATTGGCACGTGAACTTCTGATCTCACTCACTCTTAATCCGTTGGTCCCGGCTTGTAGATCTTTGGCAGTCGTTACTGATAAGTCAGTGGCCCGAAAGTCTGACAACCAGTCTTACCAAGGGGTATCGTATTACCCTGTACTAACTGGGTTATGGAGGTCGGTTAGGCAGTACGCTCCATGTAAAATACTGGTATTCAGCTGAATCCAGTTAGACTGGGAGCCAACCCCAACATAGATGGGAAAAGGCTAGGCAGATAATGAGACATAGGTTACTAACTTATTACTATACATATGCTTGAAGGGACATCAGGTGGACTAAACCCCCCTGGAGATCGTTCATTTGAATAAATAAATAAAACTGTAAGGTTTAACTGGTATTACTGCTTCTCTTTGTCACCTATTTCATATTTTTTTTAAGAAATGATGTCACTCTATTTGCTCCATTAAAAACAAACTAGTCAAAGAAATAGGTTATGCTTAAAACCAGATTTTTATGAACCTTTTAACTCTTATAAATCAACTCGACCAGTCTCTTAACTACGGAACATAAGACTCTTAACCTTCTGTTAAGTAGGTGGACGGAGGGCGATCTTCAGTCAAAAGAAAATGTAGCTTTATTGAGCGAACCTAATGCTGCATACATATAAGCACTTAAAAAAATGATATTTTTTCTTATAGGACGTACACATCTGTCTACCCCACAATTTTTGAGAACAAAGTCTTAGTTGAATTATGGCAAAACTTTCAAATAATCACATTTTGTAACAATTACTTACTTTGATTCGGATGATCATGTGTTTAATTTTTCTTGATGATAGTCAACATCACAGTTACCTAAACGAAAAAAATATTTAAACTGTGGAGCTACAACATTAATTTAAAAAATCTATTTCTCACACTAAAATATCTAATTACATTCGCCCATTAATTAAAATCATCATCTACCCAGCAAGTGACACCCTCTGCCGCAGTGCGGTACGCGGTACGCCGGACACTATTTACTTTGTTCATGCACACGCTGCCTAGTGTTCATATCGCTGCAGTTCGCGAGTTACACTACTGAATATTAATACATGGCTTCGTGTAGCCCACGGATTGCAAGTGTACAGTCGAGGTGCTAATAATATCTTTGTCACTTATCGTCTTCAAGTCACAGAATGCCTTTTCAAGGCACCGAACAGGCTTGCATAGAAAACTGTGACATCGCTTGTCACCTGAAAATAAAGGGCAAAATAGTCTGAAATTTTCTCTGAATTTTCTTGAACATAACAAAGCATCAAGGCTGAAATCCCCGAATAGTTGGGCAGAGGTGTACCTAGTAGTGCAACCCATATTTTGACAGTTATATTTAAGTCCCATTTAATAGGGGGTGAGCCTATAACCATCAACCGGGCAGAAATTCAACCTCTGGGACTGCTACTGAGAAATACCTGATAGAAAACCCAATACCACTCCGGGATCGAGCCCAGGACCTTATGTTCAACAGTCGCGCTTGCGACCACTCGACCAACGAGGCAGTCCGAATTTTCACTAATATGTTTTTATGACTGAACTAGACATTTTACGAAAATAAATCTGTTTTAATATATTCACATTGTTGTAGTGTCACATTTTTAGTTAAAATCTGAATACCATTCTGTGACACTTACATACGACAGCAAAACAGTCGGTAAAGCAGATGTAGAATGTATTGTTACTGTGACTGTACCGCTACCCATGTATGGACCGCGTATTTGCCCACGTTTTGGTAGACCTGTGTTCCTGTTAGCTGATTGGGCTGGATTGAATCAATGTCAACAGTTTCATGGTAGGATTGTATTGGTAAACTATGTGTTAAGGTATTGGAAATGATGTTTGTTTAACCCGCTTTACTCTTAGGCCTAAAACTGCGTGAAGCGGACGCCTGCGCAGTTTCTTGAAAGTGCTCCGTTGCGGGGACCCGCGCGGGCGGGCACTTTTGAATGGGACCGCGGGGGCGTCCGCTTTCCGCAGTTTTTTTTATTAATGAAAACACCGAATGTCCCCATACAACTAAATTAACACCGCTTTTTAAACATTCGGGGGTTTATTAAGAACGAAATTGTATAACTCTCTTCGACGTTTACTATTTTTTATCAAAATTTGCTCAGCCTTCTGTTTGTTTTCATACGCACATGGGTATAGCCATGTGCGTATAAGGCTAATTTGTCGTATGTGTAATTAAAAATGTTAAACTGTAGTCGTAATTTAATAGCAGCGACAACCAAATAAAATACAAAATATATTTTTTTTAGCTTGAGATTGAATACGAACGTTCTCAAAAAACGCGGATAGCCGTTTAGATACAGACACGTAATATGTGTTTCAATTTATCTACTGAAACGATCATCCTTTAAAGGGTATTTGACAAAGCTGTAAGTTGCAGAAGGACTAGTAGTAAAACTTGGCTTTGGCCCAAAATGTTGTTGAGTAATCCATGTTCATTCTGTTAGCTTCGCAGTGTTATCTTTCTTTCTTTTCTGTATAAAGTGAAAGATGAACGTATTGTGCTTTTTGGATGTGTATTAGTTGTGAGATTTTTCAATCTTTTAAGTCTCGTACCATAGGTAATTTCTGTGAAAAATCAAGGGGACATAATTGTGCGAGTTACATGTTTAGCAGACAAAATTGTGCCGGATTTACGATAGAAAGAGTGTATTTATTTTATTCAAGATGACAACCTTAGGGTGGAAAGTGTCACGCCGTGATGGCTCTCGGCCACCGTAGGCGCGGGCCTGTGGACGGCGAGTAATGGGCTAGCTCGCCGTCCGTCCATCGTATAACGACGGGCAGGCCGTGTCGACGGCGCGTTCGTGTTCCACGCGCGCCTCAAAATCAAAATCAAAATCAAAATCAAAATATTTTTATTTCACATAGGCCTGCATGGGCACTTACGAAACGTCGACAAAAAGGTGCACGGTTCGGGTTGGTCGTTTCCTATGGAGAAGAACCGGCAAGAAACTCCATGGTTACTCTTTTAAAATGATTAGATTTTACAATATTTTCATGTTACAGCATTAGTACTCAAGTATGAGGGGACAGCATAGGCCCGACAATAAGTCGTTGCATACTACACAAAAAAACGGAAAACAAGATAAGAGGTTAACAAAAGTTATCACACCTCTAGGAATCTACAAGGCCTACACTGTTCACACATTCACAAACGTTCAGTCAATGCAAGCACTTGCCAGTTATCGTGGAGCTCGACTTATAACTCAAGGAGCTCAACATCACGACAAACAATACCAAAGAAAGGAGATCTGGGTGGGTCGCTTATAGCACTGTTTTTCTAATTTTAACCATTGTCCGGCAGTTTGCCGTAGACAATAGTCAAAATCAGAAAAAGACCCACATGGTCCTCACATTCAGAATATAAAAATAATAAAATATTTGTCATATTAAATAATCATGTCAATTCATTAAATGTCAATATACAGAAAACTAAATAAAAAATAAAATAAAATATTTAACATGTAAATATTCGTCAAAAAAAAATAATATCATACTTGAAAAAGTAAACAATGTCATGTGTATAAAGAAAATTCATAAAATGTCAAATTGTAAAAAAAGTAAAATAAAAATAGGTATAAGTAAAGTCAATTCAAATTGGAGCAGTTCAATCCCAAGCTTTTTTGTCCTCTATATAATCTTTAATAGTATAAAATCCTTTCTGGCATAGTTTATGTTTTATAAAGGATTTGAATTTATTAAGGCTTAAATTTTGAATGTGGCTTGGTAGTTTATTATAAAAGCGAATACATTGGCATCTGAAAGATCCACCTATTTTCTTGAGCCTTGTTGTGGGTACAATATATTTATGTCTATTTCTTGTATTTATATTGTGAATATCACTATATTTCTTGAACAGCTTTATATTTTTGTGAGCATACACAAGATTTTCATAAATATACTGAGAAGGAACAGTCATTACATTAATTTCCTTAAATTTTTCTCTGAGAGAGTGTCTTGGACTCAATTTATAAATTGATCTAACCGCCCGTTTTTGCAAAACAAAAATGGTCTGTATATCAGCGGCATTCCCCCACAATAGAATGCCGTACGACATTATGCTATGAAAATAACTGAAGTAAACTAATCGGGCTGTCTCTACATCGGTTAAATTACGAATTTTTCTAACTGCGTATGCTGCAGAGCTCAGCTTTTTCGACAATTTATCTATGTGAGGCCCCCACTGAAGCTTAGCGTCTAAAGTTAAGCCCAAGAACACCGTGCTATCTTCAGGGTTCAACTCTTCGCCCTTTACCAACACACAAGTTTTCACCTGCCTAACGTGAGGCAGTGTAAACTTAATGCATTTGGTTTTTTTTCCATTAAGAAGTAAATTATTAGCATTAAACCAATGCACCACTTTTGAAATAGCGGTATTTACATCGTCAACAACTAGCTGTTGTCGTTTAAGTTTAAATAAAAGCGAAGTGTCATCCGCAAATAGTACTATATCGTGATTATCCTTTATGAGGTGAGGCAAATCATTAATATAAATAAGAAACAAGAAAGGGCCAAGAATCGAGCCCTGTGGGACTCCCATTATTATAATAGATCCGGGTGATCTTTTTCCGTTCACGTCAACACTCTGGATCCTATCACTCAGGTATGAGATAAGAAGATCCAGAGCACTGTTTCGTATTCCGTAGTGGCGGAGCTTCCTGATAAGGTTTCATGAAGGACGCAATCAAATGCCTTGGATAAATCGCAAAAAATGCCCAAAGCATCACATTTATCTTCCCATGCATTATAAATATGTCCTAAAAGTTCGACACCGGCATCAGTAGTTGAGCGACCCTTCGTAAAACCGAACTGTTTATTATGTAATAATTTGTGTTTATTAAAAAATGTTTGTAGTTGGTCTAAAATTAATTTCTCAAAAACTTTACTGAAAGTTGGCAGTACTGAAATAGGTCTATAATTTGTGGGGTCTGATGTACTACCTGCCTTAAATAAAGGAATAATTTTACTATTTTTCATAAGGTCAGGAAACTCCCCACGATCAATACAATTATTAAAAATAGAAGCTAAGGTAGGTGCTACAATATCAATAATAGACTTGGCAACTTCTACAGAGTTACCCCACAGATCCGCAGTCTTCTTAACATTTAAGGTGTGAAATGTTTTTAATATATCTCTACATGTGACATGTTCAAAATGAAATTCAGATTCGCAAGCTTTAACATTTATTTTTAGCAAAGATTCGGCAACAGTAGGTGACGAGTTTAGGGATTTCGTCGTTGAAACGGGAATGTCAGAAAAGAAACTTTCGAAAGCCGCGGCGACATCCGAATCTGATGTAATTACTCTGTCATTAATTGTTAAGCTGTAGCCACTCAAAGAGTTGTCAGCAAACGGGAGGGGCCCGCAAGGGCCGGTGCCTGCCAGGGCTGCGTGACTGTTCGAAAGAGATACCGCGGCCCTGGAACATAAAGGGCCAAGGAAGGAACATGGGTGGTTTTTAGTCAGTAAGAGTCTGACACTCCCTTCCGCTCCGCCCAGAGCGGGGGAGGTCATTTGATGATTTCCCACACAACAAAAAAAAAAAAAAAAGGGCCCTGTAATTTAGTCGTGCTAGCGAAGGAGTTGGCGGAACGTGAGAGGGAGAGAACCTCACGTCTCAGCCGCCGCGGGAGAAGCACCGGGCGTCAGGGGCCACACCGTGATGGCTCTCGGCCACCGTAGGCGCGGGCCTGTGGACGGCGAGTAATGGGCTAGCTCGCCGTCCGTCCGTCGTATGACGACGGGCAGGCCGTGTCGACGGCGCGTTCGTGTTCCACGTGCGCCTCAAAGAGATGTCAGCAAACGGGAGGGGCCCGCAAGGGCCGGTGCCTGCCAGGGCTGCGGGACTGTTCGAAAGAGATACCGCGGCCCTGGAACATAAAGGGCCAATGAAGGAACATGGGTGGTTTTTAGTCAGTAAGAGTCTGACACTCCCTTCCGCTCCGCCCAGGGCGGGGGGGGGGGGGTCATTTGATGATTTCCCACCCTCCAAAAAAAAAAAAAAAAAAGGGTGGAAAGTGTCTCATTTGTTATAGAATAGGGAGCGTCAAACAAGCCAGGTTGTAAGCAAGTTGTTGTAAGTACACTAGCTTTTGCTCGCGGCTTCGTTCTCGTTATTAATATGAATTAACCCACGGGGGCGTTTTAAATGTAACCTATGACACTCTGGGGTAATGTAGCTTCCCGTTAGTGAAAGAATTTTCGGAATCGGATCAGTAGTTCCGAAGATTACCCCTTACATACAAACTTACAATACCTCTTTATAATAATTATAACAGATACCCCTAATATCGTCAAATAGGAAATGTCAGTGTAGTTCGTATACATAGACGCCGTCACAAGTCGCAATAAGACAGATAGACAGACAGATTGATATTATGCAGTTTATTCATCACTTTATCCTTACAGTCACAAAAGAGTACACACCAGTGGCGAAAGTTCCCTACAACTCGATTCCGACCAGATTCCCTTTGAAAAATATCACAGTCAGTATTATACAGACAAATAATAAATCACATCAAAGATATACTACTCCGACATACCTCTTACAAAAACTGACCCTTCGCTACTGGTAGACACTTTAACGTTCAAGTATAAGCCCAGCCCAGTTGTTTCTAGCTTAAGTCGAAGCAGCCTTTAGGGAAACAAACTTCGTTCTGTTGCCACAGTAGCAATGCAATGTTCTAGCAAATTCCTTCGGTTATAATCCTTTAGTCGCCCTGGAGACTTAGGGACGTGAGATTAATACTAACTTACTTTGTTGTCTTAGTAAGTTTACAATGGAGTAAGTTTATCTTTATGCACAATGGTTAGAAATTACTCTGGCTTTCTGAAGGGCAATATTCATATTTTAAATACGTTCAAAATTTAGTCGTTATAATCATCTCAATCACAACCATTTTAAAGACAAAGGTGAGCTTGAAACTAGAATGCAAGAAGGTTATCGTGATTAAAAATACCTGTGTTTTCGTGAGATATAAATGGCAACGAACAGCATCCACATTCATGCTCTCTTGCTCACTGAGAGTAGTCATTCGGCTTACAGTTTCTTATTATATAAACGCCACAGTATTCTTTTTACGAGCATTTTTTGTCAATCTGCATCCTAGACTAGTATTTTAATCAATCGTAATAACAATCTCAAATAACATAATTACCTCAAAAGCCTGCAACAGTACTTACTAAAAAAATAACCACAAAGTCCTACCACGAACCGACTTCACTGCTGACTCCCGTACATTAAAAGGCTCAACCTAAATAAAAACAAGTTGATTCCCTAGGAAGCGCAAAGCACACCGCTTTATAAAGAGGGCTGTAAAACAGAACGGTGGCGCGGGACCGCCTCGTAAATGTTCCCGTGTCGGGACCGTGGACTGATCATCGAGTAGTAAGATATAGAAGGTCAAAAGACGGCAAGAATCGAAGGTAGGTGCTGGGAGAGGTGTCCTAAACACATGCAAACACCTTTCTATTGATTTGATTCCATTTTACGTATGAGTTTCTGAAACTAGACTCTAGAAACTAGAACTACATTTCATTTATTCGTAAACAATTTACATTGTGTTGAACATATATTATGTAACTAGCTTCTGCCCGCGACTTCGTACGCGGATCCCGTTGCTTATGCCAGCGACAACGGGGTGGTCAAAATCGAAAATTTGAAACGTCTGATGTAGAATTCTAAGGCCCGGGGACGGGAAAACAACGGGATGAGCGAGACGATTGGAGTCGTTCCAGATCATTCATTTTTGTATGTCAACAGGAAATGCCCATCAGACTAAATAACTTTTGCTAAGACGTCATTCCTTAATATGTTATAGCGCTGCCATGGGCTTTGGAGTTCCACAGCAGGTGTTCCAGATCTTTCAAATTTTATACGACAACAGAGAGTGCTCATCAGGCTGAACAACTCTTGCTAAGACGTCATTCCTATATATGTTATAGTGTAGCTGGGCTCTTGGAGTTCCACATCAGGTGTTCCAGATCTTCAAATTTATTCTCTTAGCAGAAAATGCTCATCACGTGAAACAATTTTTGCTAAGGTACCATTTTTGTATCTCTTATAGTTTAGCTGGTCTATTGCAGTTCTGAATCAGGTGTTCAAGTTTCCAAGATAAATTATAGCCTATATGTTGCTCAAACTTTATATCTATACCTACAACAAAACAAAAATCATTCAAATCCGTCAAGTAGTTCCGAAGATTAGCGTGTACAAACAAACAGACAAACAGACAGAATTTTTTTTTGGTTTCGTGCTCTATTACTGTTTCTAAATCCCCCTCAATTATTTTTTTTTTAATATATTCAATGTACAGACACAGTTTTTTTACTGTTTTATTATATGTATAGATCACCACACTTACAGACAATTTATTGGTGATCACAACATTTCCATAGCTCATAACAACATGTTTGTGTCTGTCTGAACATGAATAACCATTGTTCTTTATATACCACACCCACCACACACCCACACCACCACATACATATCGTAGTTTCCGTCACCAGTTAAAGAATCATAGCTTCGCCATAAAATATGGAGCTTCTGTAACTGCATCTGCTCTTTGGTGGGACACCACTTCCAGCCCGCATTGCGGGATTGTTTTTGTATACTCACTACAATTTTCCTGCGGTCGGGACATGTGTTGTGACGACCGCGGGACATTCGCGGGACACTCGCGGCCCAAATATTACTGTTATGCGAACCGCGCAACAATTTTATTTTTGGATTATTTGTTAGTTTGGCAACATATGTTGACAGTAAGGGAAAGAGCGTAGGTAGTGAGAAGAATTTTAGTTTTCTAGGATTTTTAAAACAAAAATATTTTCACGAACTTTCTATGACTTCTGTAACTGAACCGAGGCACTACCAATATCATGAAAACTAAATAGAGAGATATCTTCAAAATTTTTCTTAATGTTGAAGATGTTAGAACGGGCTTGTGATGAAACCGGCTCATAGAAAAATAACCTTTTAATTATGGAAAAACAAAAGATAAAGATGCATTTATTTGTATAAACATGTGTGACATGGATGAAAACGAGTTTAGTTTGCTGGTTCAACATGTTTTGCCATATTCGGCGTACAAAATTGTTTATAATACGAAAATTGGAAATTACAAATTAAACAAAAATTAAATTTCATGTAGCCAAAATTCAATCAATTCAAGTACATATTTACATTCAATACAAAAATATGGTCAAAAAAGAATAATTAAAACAATAAAATTAATAAAACTAAAATCACATATTAAAGACATTCAAAAACTCGAGTAACATTATAGCCTTACTAATAAGCAATTTTTTTTAGTTGTCTTTTGAATGAATTAATATTCAATGACTTTTTATTATACAAATCTATTGAAATCCACACCAATGACGACAACATTATAAGCTTAATACGCTAGACTTTGTTACGAAACTGCTAATCTATAAGCAAAAGAAACAAAAACACACAAAACAAAATAAGTAATGAAACTATTGTCATGACTTATTTTGACAAAATATAAGTTAAAAAAAAGCTACATTTTCTTTCAAGCCCTTTTATCATAAATCGTTAGCTCTACAAACATCTGGCTCACCAAAGCGTCTGTCACTTGAAAAAGTATCTTTTTGGTTCCAAACGACAGTTGTGAGTGTAGCGTTATTGGCACAAAAACTTGTGTTGATCGTCCCCTCGGGGCAAACTGCGAGGTTTACTTTTATATGGCTTTTAGACGACCTAAATGTTGCCTAGACAAAATGCTTAGTTTTTGGTTTGAGGGTACCATTCCCAGAGCGCCTTTTTGATTTTATTTCATTGGCAATACTGTTAAACGATTATACATAAAGACGGTCTGATATCAGCAGAATACTGTCATTTGAGGATTATTTATTTCGTACATCTAGAAAAAGAAGACACAATGCCTATTTTTGCCAAAAGAAGATCGAGAATATTTTGATATCGAATATTGTGATTTCAGTTGAAAATGAACAAATTAGGGAGAGAATTACCTCTTTCTTTTTTGTAATGGAAAAACCCAATAACACTTTATAAAATATACTATAAAACTCTGGTCATGCTGATGTAGTGTCTACTGACCACTAGGTCAAAGTGGCATACTTTTGTTATTTTAATTTAGACTCAAATCGTATCTATAAAAACTGGTATTTCTTCATTACAATTTAAAATGAAAGCTCTGTCTCCCGGTGGCTATTTTAAATACAGATCCCCATTTGCAATATTGTACTGTTTTCGTAACAAAATTAGGGACGTATATAATAACATTTTGTATAAAATTAGCGACAGATGTAAGCAGATGTCGAATTAAATTGTAACCGGACTAACATTACAAAATTGTAGTCTGTTTAAAACACAAAGGATTTTTTATTCTGCGCAGTCGTAGCGTAAACAATAAAAATATATTATTGAAGAATAAATCTTGTTCCACTTAAATTGAATTTTTGGTCATCCTTTGTCTGTGCTAAATAATATGTTTTTTTTAATATTAAATGGGCCTGCTCTTGACCTCAATCTAGTCCTGAGAATAGAGATGAGGTCAACGATGGAACGAGCTAACCCAAAAGAAGCCTATTAACCCGCGACTTAAATAGATTCGGGTCATATGAACTTGGGAACACCGACACAGGCAGGGAATTCCACTCATTGGCTGTGCGCATAATGAACGTTGTAGCAAAGCGGTTCGTGTGAATGTGTGGAACATCGACAAGAAATGGGTGATAACCTGCAGTACGTAACTGTAAAGTACTGTAGTTGCGCATTCCAAAGCGTAAATCTTTATGGAGAAGAACGGGCTAGGAACTCCATGGACACTGTTTTTAATCAGGATATTATTACAAAACCCATCCTATGGTGTGAGTTCTATTCATACCGTAGAAGCCACACTGTCCACATCTCAATGACTACCTCATATAAGCTTGATTAATCCGGAATAAAACAGTAATCATAATTAAACCGAATGTATTTGCTTACTACTTTGTATTCAGCGCTTGTAAATACTGTGTTCTGATTGGTCAGTTACATTGTTTGTTTTTGTACTATCTACGTGGTACATTAAAGTAAATAATTCTCTTTTGACCGGTCTCGGATTCATTGTGGTTGTTTCATGGTAATTTTATTGATTAAAAGATATTCGGCTATGTTTTTAGTGGCACAAGATTGATCAATTTTTACATTTAAATCATTACACATTTTATACTTATAACTAGCTTCCGCCCGCGACTTCGTCCGCGTGGAATAGTTACTTTGGGCTAACATGACTGCCCGGCTTTGCACATTGTGCGCGCAGTACCCGATCATTATTTTGCTGTGATTTTATTTTAAAACTGCGACAGCTCCTAAGATATTCACTTAAATCGAAAATGAAATACTTGTGATGAGTTAACGTATTTATTTGGATAAGGATTAATATCATGTTTATAAAAACACCTCCGTAAATAATGCATTATTTTAGAACAAATTTGGTTAGCATAAAAAAGGTTATAGTGAGCTAACCTTAAAAGATAGACATATGCTGTCGCGGACTTTTTTTAGAACTTTTAAAGAGGAATAATTCTGTAATACATGATTTTTGCGAAACTTTAACCGTGAACGCGCAGGCAACGGACGTTACCAAAAGGAATATTTTTTTCCCCGTTTCATCGAAACATTTTTCATCACATCACATCTCTATACTGCGACGACGCCTTGTTCAATGGACGTCTTGTTACGATGCGATGTTATGTTACTTAGGAAAACTTACTTCGGATGATCTTACGGCGATAACCAAGTACATCGATTTTCTTTTTCAAAACAATTCCTAAAAGAGATGGCTAAACGACTGCCCCCAACATGACTAGCACAAATAGGAACCTCACACTAACCAGTAATATTTAAATATTAATTCATGAATTATTTAGTGTTTAATAATTTCTTATAACTTTCGTGAACTAATAAACATAAAAAAGTTTCTTAATTGTATTTTTATGCTTTGTTTTGGTTTGACATGACAAGGTAGTCAGGATTGGGAGCGTCGTAAACGACTTTTTAAAAAAATAAAAATTAATAAGTAGATTAATTAATTATTTAATACGTGGCTACGTGCTCACAGAATGGGATGCGTACACGGAGTGTCCTAAGGTCTAAACTTAAATCTATGCAAGCAACTTTATCTTACCAGGAATTATGCAAGCACAGCAGTACCGTTCTGCTGTTATGCTGACATACGCACAATTTGTATTGGTGGTGCTTCCATAACTCCTCCCTCACCAAGTGCGAAATTATCGGTAATATTTGGATTCCGATGATTTCGCAGACGTTTACTTATACAAGACATTTTCTTCCAAAGTACTATACTAAGACATATTATAACTAAAATTACATAAAGTAGTATAGTCGCTAAGCTAACACTATTTGTTTTCACTGCACTATCACTTTCCACTATTTCACTTTTTAATGAGTAGGATAGGTGTTTCAAATCGTCGAAATTGAGGTGGTTTAGGTTCACTGTCTTGTTCCAGTCAATAGATGTTTCCTTTAATTTAGGTAGAGCAGCAACCGGAATTACTTGATAATGCATTTTCCCTGAATTAAATTGTCGTTTGTGCAGTTTGATATTTTTCAAATAAACACTGCATTTTCCATGAATTTCTAATATATATGTGCCCTTGATTGGTTTCCTGATAATATCATCAGAACATGTTTCGGTAAGTATTATTTCATTTCTTGTATAAATTATCCATTTCATAAAATCAATAGGCTGTACTTTAAGGCTTTCCAGGTTAACCACGAGCGGTTTACATAGACTGAGGTTTGAAGCGAAATTCATCAATTATTCTATGCACGTACTTTCAGGATACAATACAACATGGCTTTCCTTGCACAGGAATTGGTTGGCTGCAATCTCTTCACATGGGCTGGCTAGCGGTAAGTATATAGGACCTTTCACCAGTAGGTAAGGATATTTAGGAATTATAACAGTAGTTATACAATTGTCATTAAGAATTGGTAATGAATAAATTTTGAAGTAGTTGTACGTATTTTTATCTATTAATGGAATTTCCATAATGAATGTTATTTGGTTTTCTTTTACATATGCTTTAACAGACATAGTTCTTTCCAACATCAGTAAAGTTTTTTCTGTTACAGGATAAATTAAGCTTTCAGTTTTAGAAATATTGTTTAACAGTGATAATAATTCAGATGGGTCAACAATGGCTTGATGTACAACAGAAACTTTTGTAAATGATAGCGCAGTTTCGATTTCATTTAAAACTATATATATTGTCCTAAAATTACTTTCAAACATATGAAACATACTTAAAATATATGTAGAGTATATAGAGTTATTTTCTTTTGTACCTATATTCTTAACAATTCTCTCTATGCGTTTCATGCGTTCCTCCAGGATCTGTATATTTTCCTGTAGAGATGTACTTTTATTAGTGATGGAATCCAGCATTTTTGAAATGATAGTTATTTTCTTATCTATGTGAGTTTGGCCAATTTTCAGTTGAGATATTTGAGTATCGTATTTAATAGCATCCTCATGGGCTAGGTTACCGGTCAGCGTTTTAATAATTGAACCAAGAGGGTCAATGAGGCCGCGTTTAAAGCGTTTTGATGGAATAAGCTGCCTGAATTTCATGACTGTCGAGTTACGTAAGTATTCTATCTGTAGTTTCATATTTTGGAACTCATTTGCATATGGCTTATGGATGTAAATTATATTGCTAAACTCTTTATATCTATTAATATTAATCTCTAAATCATCATTTATCGCCTTAAAATCTAATATCTTAACTATAGTCCATTTGTCTCTCTCTACTACCGCCTGCCCTTGCTTAACGGGTAGTATGCCTGGGTTATTTTTAATCTCTTGAAGTTGAAGGCCCTGGATCTTGATCACGATGTTCAAGATCACGATGATCCGCCACGACCTGTGAAGGACGTTTAACGTTTTTAAGAGGCACTTTAGCTTTTCTATTTCCTATCTGTACTGGTACTACGTTTCTATCTATTTGTCCTGTTACTTTTGCTTTATGGTACCTAGGTTTATCTTTACTTTTTCGTATATTAATGTCTTTTACAAAAATACTGTCTTCTTCTTGTAACCTTAGCTCAGTTTCGCCGCCTTTATTTATTCTAGCTTTTTGCTTACTGGCAAGAATCTTTTCAGCTATGTACCTGTACAGATATTTTGTGCGCTTTGCATGGTCTTTTACTAGTTGTTGTGTATACGCCTTTTCTACGTTTACATCAAATATTTTACCGGAGTCTGTATGTCCAAATGCTACTTCAAAAGGTGTTAATCCTGTAGTAGAGTGTATAGTGTGATTGTACGCCATAATGGAATAGGTCATTATAGAAGCCGCATCTGTACATTTACGTTCATATTTTGCAAGCCTATATATCTCTATAATTGTAGAGTGGAATCGCTCTACAATGCCGGTAGAGTTGGGATTGTTTGGCGTTGTTATGTGGATCTCTACTTTGTACATAGCTAAAAGCTCGCGCATGAGTTCGTTGTTAAATTCAGTGCCAGGGTCACAAGATATCTTCTTAGGCACACCGTATATTGAAAAGTACTTTAATAAGGCTCGCGCCACTTCTGTTGTTTGTCTACTTGGGATTTCGATGGCCTGTCCTAGTTTACTGAAAGCGTCTACTAGTGTTAAATAATATTTCTTTTCTATGTTAAATAAGTCAATAAATATTTCCTGGAAAGGGGCATCCTGTGTTTGGGTCAATTGTAACATCGGTTTTATGGGCTTTCTGTCGTATTTCATCTGTTTACAGGGCTCACACGTATTTATTACTGCTGCTACGGTATCCTGCATGTTTTCCCAATAATAGTTTCTACGAATCCTAACTATTGTTTCTTTAATTCCTCTATGGCATGTCTTTCCTTCGTGATGCTTTAATATAACAGCTTTTTGTTCTTTTTCATCCTCTACATATATTACTCTATCAGTGCACTCAAAGAATTCTACTGAGTCTTTCTTGAAAATTTCTATTATAACTTTAGTAAATAACCTTCTATGTATTTCGCTCTCAAAGTATATAAAATATTTTCGCTTGGGTGTAATGTATTCTTTTAAAAATTGCTTGATTAATTCTTCGTTATCTAATGGGAGAAATACTTCTAAAACTTTTTGATTCTTTCTGGACAAATTTTGAACTTGCAATTTATTTTGAAACCAGGAAAACACTAATATTTGGTTTGGTTTAGTGTCAATTGCCTCTCTTAAGATTGGAATCCCTAATGAGTCTGGTTCTATATTGGAGGCTATTGTATCTGTTCTACTACTACTGGTTATTGAGCGAATGGGGAAATTTTCTTGGAATAGGTCTTCTGGCGTGGTCACATCAGAGTCGGAGTCAGAGTCAGGAATCGTTATTATTTCTGTTTTATTTTCAGTGTCAGGTTTACTGGTAAATTTTTCGAGGTCTTTTAATTGTTTTATTACTTTTTGTATGTCTGATTCGTCTACATTAACATCCATTGATACGTCGTCTTCAGAATCTATTGCATTGAGTTTTATACGTGACAATGCATCGGCATTACTATTTTGTTTGCCATTTTTATAAATAATTGTAAAGTCATACTCCTGAAGGCGGAGGCGCCAACGAGTCAATTTACTGTTTGGTTCTTTCAGGGAATATAGCCAAGCAAGAGGTCTATGGTCGGTAAAAATTTGGAACTTGTTCCCGTACAAGTAGGGTCTAAAATGTTTAACAGCCCAAATAATAGCTAAAAGCTCTCGCTCTATTGTGCTATAGCGTGTTTCCGTGTCGCTAAGTGTGCGACTTGCGTATGCGACTGGTTTGTCTGATCCAATAGGCCCTTGGGACAGGACAGCACCGAGTGCTACATTAGATGCGTCAGTTGTTAAAATGTAGGGTTTAGTAGAGTCGGGGTATTGTAATAAGGGGGAAGAAGTAAGTACTTCTTTACATTTATTAAAAGCATCTATGTAGTTTTGATCTATGATAATTTTGTTTCGTTTCTTTAGACAAGACGTTAAAGGTTGAGTAATTCTAGCGAAATCTTTAATAAATTTTCTATAATATCCGACGAGACCAAGGAAACTTTTAATTTGTGTTGTTGTTTCAGGGAGAGGATATTCGAGTATGGCTTGAATTTTATCGTTGTTTGGTTTTAGTCCGTCTTTCGTGATTGTATGTCCTAGGTACAAAACTTCTTTACGTAAGAATTCAGATTTGTCCAGTTGTACTTTTAAGTTAGTCTGTCGTAGTCTGTTAAAAACGGCTCTAAGTTTCTGTAAGTGCTCCTGAAAGCTGGAGGAAAAAATTATGACGTCATCGAGGTAAATAAGGCAATGTATTCCTTGCAGACCTCGCATGATGTTGTCCATTGCTCGTTGAAAAGTCGCCGGAGCTGTTTTAAGTCCGAACGGCATTCTTAAGAACTCATAATGCCCGTTTTGGGTGCTGAAGGCAGTTTTCGGTACATCGTCCCTATTTAATTCAATCTGATGGTAGCCGCTAGCCAAATCTAAAGTTGTAAAGTAAGTGCTTTTACCCAGTTTATCAAAGAGGTCAGTTATGTTAGGAAGGGGGTATTTATCATCTATCGTAATGTCGTTAAGTCTTCTGTAGTCGATCACCATTCTGTATTTTACCTCACCGGAAGCATCAGGTTTTTTGGGCACAAGATGAACTGGTGAGCTCCAGGGAGAAAAGGATTCCTGGATTACGTTTTCTTTTAAAAGTTTTTCGACTTGTCTATTGATTTCTGCTGCTTGAACAGGGGCTTGTCTATATGGTTTAGTATAGATTGGATCTTCATTTTTCGTTCTAATGCAGTGTTTTACCTGATTAGTAAAACTTAAAGGTATTTGGTCACAATAGAATATATCTCTGAATTCTTCACATAACCTTTGTATACATGTTTTTTCTTCGTCATTCATGTGGTCTAGTCGTAATTTAGTTAGATTGTCGCGTAATAATTGGTCAGTCTCTACATTTAAATTGTCTATGGAATTAACAAGGCATTCATTTTCATTATATTCAGAAACTACAAAAGGCTTTGTGACACATAGCTCTACATGTTTATCAGATGTATTTTGTATGACGGTTGTTGCATAACCATTAATACATTTCACGAGCGCGGTAGGCATCCGCACTCCTGCGTAAAATTCAATGTAATTAAGTATTCCTTCACCATTCATTATATTAGTTGGTATTTTTGCTCGAAGTTCTGTTCGCGGAGGAAGTTCCACAGCATGTATAACGTTAATATCCGAATCTATACAGATAGGTATTTCCGCTGTCTTTGTTATAAGAACACGTCTTTTTAGATCTATAACGGCTTCTAGCTGCTTTAAAAGATCATTTCCGATCAACCCATCGTATAGAGAGTCAACGTTATATACGTAAAATTTATGATGATCTGTACTTTGAAATATAGAGAATAAGGGAATTTGTATTACCTGATTATGTTTACTTGAGGCATGTGTGCTAATTACTTCGAATGGTTCGTATGAAATACAGCTAGGGAAATATTGATTTGCTTTTCTAGGATGTATAAATGAACGAGTACTACCCGTGTCTATCATGAACTTGCCTCCTATTTCCGGTATGTATATATGTGGTAACTTTAATTTTACAGTATTAAAATTAATTGTTATTCTTTCAGGTGTTGCTCCGTGGAGGCCCGCATATAAAAATTTTCCACTTGTGGGATGGATTCAGCTGTCTGATTACTACTATCATTATTTTCTAACTCTATCTTTGTGTTTTCAGGTACCTGGTCGATCAGAGAAGTATTTTCTTCGCAAGGGTAATATGCACCAGCGTCATAGTAATATTCCACGGGATTTGTAAAATAATCATCATTATAAGGATACAGATCTAATTCGTTAAGAGGAAAACCTTGCTGAGGTGCTCTTTGCGGAGCAGTTCTCATAGTAGCATCTGTGTTATTTGGTTGAGGTATATTTTGTGTGTTTTGTTGTGGAACCGTATTACTATAACGATTGTTACTACCAAATTGTTGTGGAAGCATTGGTAGCATTTGTCGATAGCCAGGCGGCCTATAACCGAAATTAGGTCGATATCCAAACTGGAGTGGCATTGGCACATAGTTTTGTTTATTCACCCCAAATTGGCCTTGGGACGGATGGTGTCCCTGCGGTAAATTGAAAGGCTTATTCGGTGGGATTCCGAAATTAAATTTGGGTGTTGTACCAAAATTATACTTAAATGGTTGATTTTGTTGCATCATCGGAAATCTGAAGCCTGTAGGCTGTTGAGGTAAACCGAATTTAAATGATTGCTGAGGTGCCATAGTTCCACTAAGCTGTGGTTTTGAATTATGGTTTAAATTTAGCATTTTACCTCTCATTTGATATTGCTCGTAGAAATTAATTTCTTCTAAAACTATGGACAAGGCCTCTTCCAAGGACTGCGGCCTTTTTAGACGCACTACGCGTACCATATTTTCAGGTAAATTGTATAAAAATACCTGTAAGGCTGTATTATTATAGATGGCAGTCTTACTTACTCGTAAATTTTGATCACTTATTTGATTTACTTTTGATAACAAAACAGATTTTACTGATTGGATCCGTGCGCAAAAATCGGTGTGACTCTCGTTATTTTTAATCTTTAATGTCTCTAATTCTATGGCCAAACATTCTTCGCTTCGTGGATCACCAAAGTGTATCTCAAGCAATTCTTTGAATTCCGCCCACGACCGAATGTCTACGCGCTCGCTTATCAGCGCTGCTGCGTCGCCCGTTAAGCGGCTAGTCACAACATGCATTAAATATTCATTTTGTAGTTCGGATGATTTAAATTTGTCAATTATGTACTCACATTTACGCAAGAATAAATTCAGATGGCGTTTATTACCATCGAAACTTGGGAGAATTTTATATAATTCGTTGGGAATGAGTTTAATTTCCGACATTTCGGCGATAATTTAAGTTTTTATGTTAAAATTAACTCTATGAACTCTACTTATTTATTACAATAATTATAACTAATTGCCTATAATTAAGTAACTATCTTAGAATTCAATAAAATTAATATTTCAATGTAAGTTCAAGACTCTATTTTCTATTTATAATAACATAATATTCTTATAATCAGTTTAAGAAAACCATATAACAGTTAAAATGAAAAACGTCCAATTCCAAGTTAACAAGGGGTATGATGGATATGAGGTTGAAAGGAGGTGAAAAGTCGTACTCACCAGCCTGCCTCGCCCATCATCAGGTCTCAGCTCCTCGTCGCTGACGATATTTGTTTGGTTCGCTGGATCACTTCGCCGTACACCACGCGTACCGTTGTGAAGATCGGAAAAGTCTATTCGCGAAAACTCACTAACGCGGGACAGCTTCCTCAGTGATCCTACCGGCTGCGCCAGTCAGGATTGGGAGCGTCGTAAACGACTTTTAAAAAAAATAAAAATTAATAAGTAGATTAATTAATTATTTAATACGTGGCTACGTGCTCACAGAATGGGATGCGTACACGGAGTGTCCTAAGGTCTAAACTTAAATCTATGCAAGCAACTTTATCTTACCAGGAATTATGCAAGCACAGCAGTACCGTTCTGCTGTTATGCTGACATACGCACAATTTGTATTGGTGGTGCTTCCATAACTAGGTCAAGGAATACTGACAGCTAGGCAAGAGACATATTGCATTACCAAAATGTATCAAGTTTTTTTTTGCTGCAATTACCCCTATGTAGATATTTACTTCAAGTACCTTAGTGCAAAATCGCCAGTCAAAAACACAATTATCAATAAAAATCGTCGCAGACTCATTAACACGCCTAGATAAAAGTTTATAGCAATGTCATTGTTTGAAGTTTTTGTACCTTTGTCGTAGGAGTTGCGCGATTTTGTTTGTAGGATTGTGTAAATATTAAAAGTTCCTGAACCTTTTTAAATTACAAAATACTAATTTCAGCTATTTAGCATTACATATTGCTAGGTACCATGTTTATACATGCGTTTTCATTGCGGGGGCAGTCGTCCATACTTCAATTTAGCCATGTCCTTTTTAACATTTCTTTAAAAGCAGAGGACGCCATCTGTCATGAATATCAGTGTTTAAGTAAAGATTGTAGATCATTGCAAAGTTCGTCTAGATTTATTTTTAGAATATTAATGATTCAACTTTAGGTAACATACATAAACAAATTGTTCCCTGTTACTACTTTACTAACTTTTTGCAACCACATTTAGCACTACATCCCTTTTTACAGTTGCAAAAAATTGTGTTTATTTTGACGGGACTTTTACTGGCTATAGAAAGATTGATAGCTGATGTTATAAGGTTTAACATAGGCTACTTTTATATTAGAAAAGTAATTAGGGTTCCGTGCAAAAAAAATTAAAACCCTTGAAATTGGTATCAAAATTCGATTCAAAAAGGGAAGTAATATTTTCTATAATAATTTCACGCGAACAAAGGCCGCGGGCAACAGCTAGTAATAATAAATAATTATAAATCAATGATATTTCCACAAGAGCTCGTTAGGAGTTACAAGGCGTCGCTTCATCTGTGCTACGGCGTAGTCTGTTCTGTGCTACGGCGTAGCGTGTGCTGTGCAACAGCCATCATAGTCATGCTGTGCGCAGTCTATCAATTTTGCCAATCGGTTCGGATGTTTAGAAAAGTGATAAAACAGTGTTAGCAGTGTAAATAGTCATTATACAGTATGTCCAATTAAGTGTATAAATCTATGCGTGTTTGAATGAACGACCACAGAGTAAAATAAATAGTAAAACAAGCTAATCAGTAATTACCCAACTGTGTATTTATCTCAATTTGATCAGTAAAATACAAGCAACTGCAAATAGTTGTCCCGCTTATTTGCTTTGGTAATTAAATTGTTGTAGAAACAGTGCACGGAGAGATAATTAAATTAATCAATGAATACTATTAAATCCAAAATAAACTCACACATTTTGTGTGAAGGAAGAGCAAGTGAATAATATCGTGAAAATCCCAGGTCTTAAATTATTAGTTGGCACAAGACAAAAGAAGCATTCGTATAGCATAATCAGCTCATTTCTAGGACAGAGACCTCTTCTAGGAGAGGGAGTGGACCGTAATCCACTACGTCGCCCTTGTAGTAGTTATGTCACTGTCAGTATGACAGCTGTCATCACATAGTGTAACGGCAGCACTAGGAAGCTCTTAGCAAGCTAAAAGAGCTCAGCTACGGGACAGAGCCAAAATTTGAAGATAAATTTAAATAAACTGCAAAATATCTTCAGCAAATTGTTTTATTAAAAGAAAAAACAATACAGACCTAGTGCGGGTTGCTAATTGTCACATGTCTGATGTCCACGATTTTTTGGTTCCAGACATGTTGACTTTTGTTGTTCCTCTCGACGTTTTCCTTCACCGCTTTGAGAGCAGTGGTGATGAAATAAATTAAACGAAACACGTAAGTCAAATAAATCTTTCTAAATAATTAAAACAAAACGTTTTTATTTTATGATAACGACAATACTTAAAACAGTCCCTCTAAATTAATAAGACATGGCGACCGTACTTACGAGTACCGTTAGAGCTCCGTAAATTAATGGCGCCGTGAATTATAATACGTGGGTAATAACCTTGGTCCCGGCTTTAAACTGGGCTCATTGAAGTGACCGTAAAGATTCTGGAGGTCTAACGTGTGATTCTGACACAGATTGGAAGTCGGGGTGCTGACATGGAAATTTGTTAACTTCTTAGAGGAAGGATGAATTATTATCTCATGTGTGGAGTTAATTACTACTTATTCTTTTTAGGACGGAACACAGTTTAAGGTTCGTTCAAACCAGTATGCCGATTGGCCTTTGATAGATACCGTACTGAAGTATCTGACTGTAACTGCTGTCAGTAGCGGCGGTAGCTAGTCCGCAATTGTCCGTACCAGTTTTAACCAATACTTGTTGTTAGGGGGATTTTGGTTTCCGCACTAAGTCCCTAAAGTGGACCATTGTGCGTGAGCCATGGTGGCCGTTACTCCAACCAGCCCTGCTCTGCAGCTCCTTCCAGAAGCAGATCAAACTTCCCAGTCTTCTCAGGACATCCGCAAGAGATCTTGGTGTTCCAAGAGTCTCCTCGCGGATCTGGGTGACGCCTGCAGTGCACTCGAGGAGTGCGCTACCGCTTCCTCCGCCTCCATGCGCGCCCTGCATAGGGGACTGTTAGTGATACCTAGAGTGTGGATGTGTTTGTTTAGTGAACAGTGTCCAGTGATGGTCCCCGCCACCAGTCGCAGGCTATCTCTATCCAGGCGCAGAAAGCGCTTGGTCAGCTTTCTATCCAGAAATGGCATAGCCTCCTTGGATTGCCTGCACCCTGATGTCAAGGTCCACCACTTCTCCGCTTGTGTTTGAGTGTGACCCTTTAACCAACTTCTTAGCTGCTTGAAGGAAATGGGCACAATGGGTTTGGGTCCGAAGGCTTTTGTACTGGATCCCCTTTAAAACAAGATTACCCATTACCCATACCCATACCACCCATACCACCCATACCACCCATACCACCCATACCACCCATACCACCCATACCACCCATACCACCCATACCACCCATACACCATATTACCCTTTTTTGCAAAATAAAATTCTATTCTATTCTATTCTATCATTTAATGTGAACTAAATGACATTGCCAGAAACTCTATAGAACTTTGACCCATCAAATAAAAGTTGGTTTACAAGCATGCCAAATGTAGCATTCTATTTGTGTTTTATTAGTGATAACTAAAAACATGTTTAAATGCCTTTAGATCTTGCGGTTTCTGTCTAAATCTAAGAAAAAATATTACATTTAGGTTAGGTACCAAAAGCAATGCTATCCTAGGATGTTTGGCTATGGAAGGAAGGAATGACGTAACACCGACATATACCTTAGTAAGGCTGGTTTTATAGTCACGCCGCTAGACGCGCCGTTGGGCAGCGCGCTGTTGAACAGGAACACCGAACGGCGCTGCTCAAGCGCGCGAATTTGAAACGCTACTACTACCCCAATACATATCCGAGCGCGCGCGCTCCGAACGGCGCTGCTGAAACGCGTGACTATAAAATCAGCCTTATACTTTTGACTTAGGTCATAAAGTCCTGACTGTTTTCATTGAATAATTTTCATTAATGTACATTTCTTGTAAATTTATGAAAGGGCAGGGCAGGCTCTGGCATTGTCTTTTAATTAAGTTCAAATACGTGAATTATTTTTTTGGAAAAACTGAAACCTTTTATAACAGAAACGCATTAATTTCAACCTCTATTCAATAACACGACTATTAGTGTAAAAAAGTTGTTTTTTCAAAAACATATTTCACTGACACTGGTTTCATCTAATAATTTATTTGTCAAATCCCATTCGAACTATAACATATAATAATTATTTTTATTTCCATACTAATATTATAAATGTGAAAGTAAGTTTGTTTGTTACCTTTTCAAGCCTAAACCACTGAACCGATCATCCTCAAATTTTGCATATACGTTGTCAGGTGTACAGAAACGGATATAGGGTACCTTTCCTCCCGGAAAGAAGTACTGTTCACGAGGAAAACAACAATAACGTTCTTATGATAATAGATGGCGCCACGTGTCTTTCGAATCATGATTAAATTATTTTATTATCTAAGTTTTGGTAGTGTGTTAAGAGTTTAATTGGCAAATTCTAAATTAACGTAAGCGAAACCGCGGGCAAAAGCTAGTAAATAATAAGACAGTCCAACTCAATAGCTGAACCATGGCGCACCTATTCTCACAACATTCAAGCTTCGCGGATTAGTAGTGTCATGAGTTATGCTCCTAGGTATTACGACAGAGTACTAGGTATTACAGCGGCTTCATCTGGATCTAGCTAGTACTTAGTATTAGAACGGTACTTATTACACCTTGCTCATGGCGATACGACTTGCGACAGCGACTTGCGACAGTGACTTGCGAGAGCGACTTGCGTCGAGTGTATCACTTATTTCCTTCACGTGTAAGTACCGTCGTGTCCCTGTCACTCGTGACATGCTCAAAGCAATTTGTTTCACTTGATTTACCGCAATCGCTGTCACAATACGTAAGTCGCTTGAGCGCATAGCTCGTGGGTCGTGGCCGAGCGGTTACTGCTAGAACGGTATTTATTATGGGTACCTAAGTATAAGAACTAAGTGAGCTAATGGACAATTCATTTAATTTATTGATCGTTACGTTCAAATTAGGGCTTCTACAGTTTTACTAGTTAAAGATACGACCGTTTAAAGAGGTAAGGTACCCGAGTGAAGATACCGAAATACGTTAGGGACGCCTTAAATTATTCATTTAAGCTACCTTTTTTAGCAGTCAGCGGTGACATGTCGACACAAAAAGAGCAAAATAGTACGCTTTATCTCGGAGCTAAATAATAACAGCCGCACAGGTCGATCTTAAAAGTTAAGTCGCGCTTGCCAAGGTCGGTCTGTGGATGGGTGACCATCAATTACATACGGAGTTTCCCCCGTACCTTGGAAAGCACGTTAAGTCGTTGGTCCCGTCTGTCATTTATAGAACTTTGATAGCCGTTACAGTTAGTGGCGAGAAAAACTGACAACCATTTTTACCAAGGGGTATCGTATTACCCAGTACTAACTGGGTTGTGGAGGTCAGATAGGCAGTCGCTCCATGTTAAATGCTGGTATTCAGCTGCATCCGGTTAGACTAGAAGCTGACCCCAACATAGTTGGGAAAATTGCCACGAAAAGCCGCATTACGTATTCAAAAAAAAAAATATCTTTTGGTTTTTGGGCAAAATAATCAAAAAATCCACTAGAGCACATTCTTACCGGTAAAAATACATCTTCTATTTGACGTTTTAAACCGATTTCCTCACAGACTTTAAACGATTTCCTTACAATTATTTAAAGTCCATTCTTTCGGAAACATTCGGAAGCGACAGAACTTCGAGTTTTCAAGGAAACAAGCTAAAAGGGAGCATTACGAAGCTTTCGACTGTAAAGTGGATTTAACTTCAATTCGTATAGATTTTGTGAGACGATTGTCATTCTTGAGAGACATCTGTTTACAACATTTTCAAGTAAAGTTAAAAGGGTGACTGCCGCCGCTATTACCGGTAAAAAGTTACACTTCATATTTACTTTAGGATAATTTAAAGTTATTTGTAAGATTTTATTTTAACATTCAACGTGGCAATGCTGCCAGTCTTCCGGACGACAGCGATGCGGAGGAGTACTTTGACGCCTAAGTGTTTTTGTAAAATATAATATGTAGGTACTTAATTTTAGTTTTAATTTTTATTATTTTAGTTCTATTTGTAACATAACATTTCATTTATTTATTTAACATCTCGTCTTTTTGGCATGTGAGCTATGTGAAGTGGTAGTCAGATTGTTTTAGTACAGACACATTTTATTCAATAATTTTATGTGTCTTAAGTTAAAAGGAGTGAACCTGTTGTCATTAGCTTTGCAGAATAAATTGCAGCTAAATAGTCACAACCACATCTTATCATCAGACTAATATTTGGAGGAAACCGACCTTAAGACTAATATTAACATAATTTAAGAAAAATTAAATTTGTATCATAACATAACATCACGCTTATAATCCCCGAAGGGTTAGGCAGTAGTGTACCTCATAGGTCCCCCACATTTCGCCAGTTATGTTAAAGTCCCATGTAATAGAGGGCCTATTGCCATCAAACGGGCATAAATCCAGACACTGTGGCTGTTACTGAGAAATTCCTGATGGATAAACCCAATAAAACTTTGTCCGACCCGGGATTCGAACCCAGGATCTCGTGCTCAGCAGTCGCGTTTACGGCCACTAGATCAACGAGGCAGTCAAAAATGTAACAGTCTAAGGTAATTTTGGAACAGTCGCAAGTGGTATACTAGCTGATACAGCTAAGAAGACCACCACTCGGTACATCCTATCCTCAAAAGTGAGCTGTCACTCCTAAGAAGAAGATAAGGCTACCCTGTTGTCTAATATAGCGAGGTATGTGCAGAATTACACCAACCCTAGCTGAATATCACCATTACATCCTAACCTACATCTAATAAAATAGCTGACATCCTGAGGAAGACAAGACTACACGACCTGTCTAATATAGCGCGGTTTGCGCAGAATTAGGCTGACACTAACAAATGTATTCCGTAAGAGCTGCGCCGCAGTTTCATCTTAGGATGCGTCATCATAACTTTACAATTACACGAGAATACTGGGGTGCATTTTCATGCTGAAGTTTAGTGGAAGATTGAGATGATTTGCCTCACTAGAAATTACCTGATGTTCATTTTCGTGCGTTTCAAGCTGAGTCACAATACCTGGCTGGTATTAAATAGGGTTTGAAGTAGACTTCAAACTTTGAGGAGCTATGGCTAAATAAGAACCGCCGGATCCTTGGATCGATCTTTAGGTTAAGCCGCGCTGGCCTAGGTTGGTCTGTGGATGGGTGACCACCCATTACTTACCGAGTTTCCTCCGTGCCTCGGAAAGCACGTTAAGTCGTGTTATTTGTCATTGCTGTCATTTGTAGAATTTTGACAGTCGCTAGTCGTTACAATTAGTCAGTAGCGCGAAAATCTGACAACCAGTCTTACCAAGGGGAATGATATTACCCAGTTCTAACTGGGTTGTGGAGGTGAGATAGCTGCATCCGGTTAGACTAGAAGCTGACCCCAACATAGTTGGGAAAAGGCAAGGCAGGTGATGATGAAGTACACTTGCAATGTTTGGTTAGAAATTTACGGACAATCCCCGTCTGCTCACGTGGTCAAAGCGGCCACGTCAGTAATTCTGATTATGTTTCTGCTCCCTTGACATTTTGAACACAACTGTCTCCTTCATTCATACTGAAAATCGTATTTATTTTATCGTTCAATGCGGAATGTGTGAAGTCAGTTTAAAATCGTTGAAACTTAAGTTAACGTCGCACATTATATGAGTGCTAGTGGCACAGTAAATAAACTGTTAGAAGTTTTTAAACTTTCATGGTCACTAACATTATCATTAACTTTAGAAACGGGATATTTACCAAGTTAATTTAACATGGTAAATATCCCGTTTCTAGTGTTAATGATAAACTGTTAGAGTCAGCTATACAGTAACACCTCTGAACAATTGTTACAAGGAGTTTCACCAAGATGTTACCCGGTATAAATATTAGTCTAAATTACACTTACCTGTTCCTCCGTCCTCCGGTACATTGCAAGCAATTCTTTAAGGACATTTCCTCCGTACGTGCCTTCTAGCTATTATGTTTTATGAAGAAAGCAACTCACTCGAGTGCACAATCGCAAATATGTTCCGAAATTCCGGGATTTTTGGTTGAATAGAATGAGGTTACTACTCTATTTTAACTATTGCTCTGGATTTGTACATCTTTACCTTGAAATCTTGCTTTTGCGATGCTATTGTATGTATGCCGAACTTCCTATTTATCTTGTAAGATGAAGGAGACTAATCCACGACACAGGGTATCCTAGTGTGGAGGGTAGTGACATTCAGCTTGTGTAATGCTCTCTTCAACATTGCCTACCGGCAAGTGCTGATTGTTTTTTTTTCAATACACTTTCTCGAAAACTGGTTCTTATCACACTACGATTAGGTTCAACATGCAATGTATTTCACACATGCGGCATCATACCTTTGCTTCTTCTTGAACCTGGCGAAAGCAATGCGCGGGAAAAAGGCAATTAAATACTCGTAATAGTTTCCTAATAATTCCTGACAAAAATAATTTCTGTTCTAATATTTTATTTCTTCGAAAGTGTCTTGAAAAACGTCGTTTGATACGCGTGGGGATTAGTTACTGCAGTTATCGTCTCCATAACACCCTCGCCTGTAGCTCGGGTGTTAATTCCGCCTCGAATGCAATAACAAAGTTTCCCCACTTATATCAAAATGTACTATTTTTCATAGCCTAAATTATGTCCCACTGCTGGGCAAAGCTCTCCCCTTTATTCTTCCAAACCTCTCTATTTTGAGCAATTTCTGGCCACGTTTACCCCGTGAACATGATCAGATCGTCACACCACTTCGCATTTAGTGACGATCTTTGCCCACCTTTGTTGGTGGTGGGTTGCATTTGTGTTCGCTCACTGTAGTATCTCTCGCGTTCTGGCCTAGTGTGTGTTGAGACCGGCTGCCGTTACCGAAATCCGAATACAAACTATTAAGAAAATACTTTTTTTTTTCGTGAAAATAGTCGTAGTAACTGGCTCCAGTAGGTAGGTACAAGTTAATCTCACGTACGGCCATAACTTATTGTACTTAGTTGCTCTCAAGGGGAGTTTATAACTCAATAAAACTAACAGCTTTCCTACTTCGATGCCGTTTTACTATCGAATCACACTGTCTACAATGTTGTAGTTGAGTGGATAAGTACACTATGCCTTTTGAAAGAAAATTGGTTTTTAGTTTTCATCTGTTAAACTACATTCTGGCTTGACTGCTTCATTGGTGTTTTAGTCGCATCCACTAACAGCTGAGCATGAGGTCCTAGGTTACATTCAGGTCAGACAGTGTCAATAGACAATGGCTTTTTTGAGAGGGATGTTTCAGTAGCACACCGAACAGACTTCTGCTTGGTTGCTGGCAAAGAGATTTAAAACATAAACATTTGAATGTCTTTGGTTGCTGGCAATAGGCTCGCCCTCTATTAGATGGGACATAAACATAATTCCCCTAGTTACACCTTGAGCGAGATGCAGACGTTATGTTTTTCCCTGTTTAGGGTTCCAACCTTCCGGAACCTTCATTTAAGAATGTATTGTCCATCTGTCACAGAGGGGTTTTTTTTCAGTGCGTCTTGGCGTCATATCGACATACCGTTAAACTTTTTAATTTAACTTTTGACAAAGTCGGACATCTTGTCAGTCTCCAACTTTTCTTTTTCGTATTTTAATTTTAATTTATAGACACTGCTGTTCACCGCGTTGTAGAAATGACTAGATCTATGTATTTTTATATTCCTAATAAATAAACGAAAATCGATACAATGAAGCTGTTTCTAATTCAATGAAGATTCAGTCAAGCGCACGTTCAGAGTAACGATTTGAAATCGATAATCTTATAAATAACAATAAAAAGCGGCCAAGTGCGAGTCGGAATCGCGCACGAAGGGTTCCGTACCATTATCTATAAAAACGGCAAAAAAATCATATCTGTTGTATGGGAGCCCCCCTTAATATATATATTTTTTTAATTTTTAGTATTTTTTGTTATAGCGGCAATAGTAACACATCATTTGTGAAAATTTCAGCTTTCTAGCTATCACGGTTTATGAGATACAGCCTGGAGACAGACAGACAGACAGCGAAGTCTTAGTAATAGGGTCCCGTTTTACCCTTTGGGTACGGAACCCTAAAAATACAACCTCTTGAGACGTATTATTTAATCCAATAATCAATAAATTATTAAAATATCCATTCCATCGTATAGCTACTAATATGACTTATAAAAAGGAATACTTGAAATGAATCGGAATACTTGGCTGTCGGGGAATTTACATTTTTCCAATATTAGCGGGGAGGTGCGCGTCGGGGTAGGGGGCGGGGGTTGTTAAATAAATCGTTATCCCTGGTGTGAAAAGTACCTTACAAGAATGGTTTCTTGATTAGTATGCGTAATCATATTATTTTATAGTTATTTCAGAAGTATTTTACTGACCGGCACTAGACCATCGACCGTCTACTAGACTCTAGTGGACGCAAGCGCGACTGCTGAGCATGAGGTCCTAGGTTCGATTCCCAGGTCGGGCAAAGCGTTTTCGGGTTTTTCCATCAGAAATTTCTCAGTAGCAGCCACAGAGTCTGGATTTGTGCCCGGTTGATGGCAATAGACTCGCCCTCTATTGTATGGGACTTAAACATAACTGGCGAAATGTGGGTGTACTGATGGGTACACCTCTGCCTAACCCTTCGGGGATATCAGGCGTGATGTTATGTTATTTTAGTAAAGTCGTGAAGAAGAGAATGCTATACCTATATTAGGTAGTGATTAAATCAGTTTCCCAATACTAAAAATGTGTGCGATCTAATGGTCTATTAAAGATCTTTGTTCTTCACAGTAACACCGTGTAAAGAAAGAAAATTGTAACAAGTACAACAAAGGCCTCCTAAGTTTTCCGAAAGCCCCTTCACCGGACGCATTCGCCTTTAAGAGGACTACAAGAGCCAACTGATGCACGCACACATTAACGCACGTCCGCATTGTAACAGGCGTTGGCCGGCACTGTCGGTGCACAGGCGTTTACGCACACATGCGTACGAATTATATTGCGAAATAAGTAAACGCGATTTACAGAAAATCTATTGATTGGATTAAAAAACTAAAACAGTATTATGTTAGTATGTTGCTTGTTGAATGTTTTGTCGAAAAATCAGAACGATCGTATGTATTTTAATATGGTTTTTGTTCGATCAAAGATTTTTTTAGAGGTATCTTTGTGTTTTTTTTTCTATCGATTAAAATTAGTTTTATTATATTTTCAGCACATTACTTAACTAGATTATATCCTGAAGAATAACATATATTTTTTTGATTGTGTTACCTGCAGTGGATCATATAGTTTTAAGCATTATAAAACTCGCGTTTAGCTCTTGTAGTCCCCTTAATGTAATATTTCAATTACGAGCATTACATGTCAGTGAGGCAAACCGAGCATTACAGAGCGCAACCTGTAACGTTACAATTTGTAACAATCACTTGTTTCTGTTCAAAATCGAATCTTGAATAGTTACATTACAATTGAAAGCCCCTCGCCGGGATGTAATTTAAACGAACAATGCCACAACAACAAACCTCAAAACAGCCAAGATAAATATCTTCAAAATGACCACTATTTCCTCCTAGATTCCGACAAAGCATTGGTGCATTTTCCTCGTCACGTAGGGCAATAACTTCGCGAGCGGAGCGCACCGGCGCGCCGACACGTTGAGTTGATTTTAATTTCTGTTCAAAGTTGCGAACAATGTGGTGTCATCAAAATATCAGCCTGTATTTGTATCATTAGGATTTTGGGAGAATGTCAGAAAATGACGTGTTCCGCCGGCTCCAAGTAAAGAAAACAGGAAGATGGTGTTGATTTGTATCATTGTAGATTTAAAGGATAATGGGCCTTTTATGTAAAAGCTATTGAGAATTGAACCAGATGTTGTTAAAGAGTTGTGTAATTATTTTGGCGTACAATAATGTAGCAGTAGGTAGTCTAGTTAAGTCTAGGTTTTTTAGAACATAGAAGAGTTGAAATCTCTTGTTTAGTTAAAAGCAGCAGCTGCTTGAATGAATGAAAAAACCTTATAACACTTAGCTAGATTCCTATTTGGGTTCGAACCCAGGTCTACCATCATGTATGAGCCCACTATCCAACGAGTCGTGATAAGATTAGGTGTAGGCTAGCAACCTGTTGCCACAAACGGGAAATGTTGCCAATTTTGAAACCGCAGTTTAGTTTATCGGTGACGCGACATTATGAAATGACTAATAAAACACGCGGTTTTTTCGCAAAACTGATTTTTTATTCTTATTTGCTAAAGCTACGATGGATGGTACGGTTGGCGCAGTGGCTGAGCGATTGACTGCTGTGCTTCGAGTTGCGGGTTCGATTTCCGCACGGAATAAATATTTGTATGGCCTACAGATAGTTGTTCCGGGTATGGCTGTTTGTGTGTGTGAGTTTAAATGTTTGTAAACACACCCACGATACAGTAGAAATTCCTAGTGTTTGCCCCACACGTTTTTTTAAAAAAGCAAAAAAAAAAGCAAAAAACACTCGACTCCCGGAGGGTCTACCTCGCTAATGCATTACGGACAATGAAACTTAGCTTTACGACATTTAGCTTTATTTCAGCTCTGTCTGTGTCCCCAGTGCCATATAATATTGACACTGACGTCTACTGAACGCGATTTTGATGAAAGTATGGCGTTCAGTTTGATTGGAATTGCTTATGCCAAGTCATAGGTCTCAAGTTCGAACCCAAGACACAGACCTCTGATTTTTCGTATTCATGTGCGTATTGTTTAATTACCACTTGCTTCGATGAAGGAAAACGTCGTGAGGAAACCAGCATGTCTGAGAAATATTTTTCGACGACATGTAAAGCCAAGACAGAGGTTCATGGGTGGCATAAGCACTGACGGTGTCAGAGTGTCTGGTGTCAGAGTCATACGAAAAAATAGAAGATCCTTAATAATGTTTTTTTTTGTAATGATTACGGGGTTTTTTGCTGCCGCATTTTTCCACCAGGAAAATTAGGTCTAAAGTAGACAGACATAATATAAAACTATGGCCAACGTAGCAGTAAAACTAAAGTTTTCAGTGTTCTTCGTGAAAGTAGAAAAGTTCTAAAAGGGGAAGGAAAATGAAACATAATTTAGAAACTACGTAGTTTAACTCAGTCGTAGTGTGCGTTTACTTTAAATATTAGAAAACTTTTAAGTAGAATTATTTTCTTTAAGCTAGCATATTTCCCTAGGTATCAAGGTATCCGTATGCCATTTATAAAAGCAATTGTCTAGACATTTGATTGGAATTAACAACAGCTTTTAAATTCACCATTACTATAGACGACCAGCATGACCATATACCATTTGAAGAAAATTATAACTTGACATCACGTTTTAATACCCTGGAGCTTAGGCAGAGGTGTATCCTATAGTACGCGCGACGGCTAATCAAGCTATACAAAACCAAATTAGGCTGATCTCTCATTGTATGGGAAGCTCATACAAAGCGAGGTCAGGTTGTACTGGATATGTATAGCTTGATATGTCGCAGTGTGTACACTCAAATTCGGTCAGTTATGTTTAAGTCCCATGGCCATATTACATGAGACATCATCTACGATACATCTATTGCCATCAACCGAGTACAAATTCAATCTCCGAATTGCTACTGAGAAATTTCTGGTGGAAAAACCTAACAACACTTTGCACGACTCGGGAAACCAACCCCAACTTTCAAGGTCAACAGTAGAGCTTGCGATCACAGACCATCGAGGCAGTTTAAAAAAAATGAAGCTTAAAACCGACGAACACATATTTTCTTACTTTGTGTGAAAAAGTAATGTTACTGTCTTCTTGGTAATTTATTTTCCAGAATTTTCTCCTATATTTTTTACTCGAACTGCAATTTATTTTTTCTTAATCTGTTCTTTACGATTTTGCCATAATATTGTACCGCATAAAAGAATCATAAATTATTGAGTACCAGGAAAAAGTGAACATTTTAGAAATTTTGCGAAAAATATGGGCTTCCATAACCTCGCTTGAACAATCTCTGCCCTCATAAATATTGGGACCTGTATTATTCTACAATATTAACGTACTCTACTTTCAGCTTAGTGCAGAGAGTCGAAAATCCAACAGCACGGTTCTATGTCCCTTACGATGTTTCAACCACCGTCGATATTTGTCTTGCTCTTAGATTAAAGAATAAGAATATGTTTAACTTATGTACTTTATATAATTAAATATACTATCGAACGTATACGCGATCCGATTAATTTTGTGTATATGTATTATAGGCTAAATTAAAAAAAGACAGATTTTATTGGAACCCCTTTCAAACTGAAATGACTTATTGTGATTTCTGGTCAAAATAAGTATGTCTTCAAACAAACTCTTTTAGAATCGATAGTTGAATTACTACCTACAGATTAATCAATATGCATAGCCTTTCCCCAACTACGTAGGAGCAGAATTCAAGTCAAGCTTTCCAGTGTTTTACATGGAGGGACTATAATTATAATACGTTTATGATTTGATATTTTCTGCACTTGAGAAACTTAAATCAGTTAAAGTATATCTTGATTGGATTTACAAAAATAAAGGTCATTAGTACCTATACATAATACAACATTCATGGAACATTAACGGAACTGGTTTAGTACAATTATTGTGACCCATGTTTTTGGTAGAAAGAGATGGAATAACGGTATTTCGATACGCGCAAACGAAAGAGCATGCAATTTAGTGTGTTTGACATTAAAAAACGTGGAAATATTATTTTTTAGTTAGTGCAATTGTGAACTAAGGCATCGATATGACCTACACCACATAATTTCTGGATAACGACACCCCTGAGCAAGCTGATCTTCAGACTTTCAGACTTCTCAACGAAACGAGATTCGGTATGTAAAAGATGGTCACCCATCTGCGTGTCGACATCAGTAAGCCGTTGCTTAACCTTGAAAAATGAGTCAATTGCTATCTGGCAGCTATTCCCCTAAAGATACCTGCTCAAATAAAACCTTTACGAATAATAAACAGGTAATAATAAACAGCCCCTTTACATTGTGACACCGACATAGGGGTCACAGCTGGGCCTTCCTCAGCCCTCTTGTAATATTCAGTGCCATCGTGAACATAAGGGACTGCTCCCTTCACAATATCTATGTTAATTCACTTCTCGATATGAATGTTTAGTGACTCAGGTATATTTGTAAGTATTTTTTTCTTTTTGCTTACCAATACCACATACCGACTTACAATCTAGCTTAGATGAGGTTGATATCGACTGAGTATTGCTATAATAATTGGAAAATATTGATATTTCGAAAATATTTTATATCGACGGCACGGTTGGCGCAGTGGTCAAGCGATTGACTGCTGCGCTGCATGTCGCGGGTTCGATTCCCGTACGGAACAAATATTTGTATGACCTACAAGTAGTTGTTCCGGGTCTGGGTGTTTTTCTATCTATAATATGTATGTATTTACAACAAAAAAAATGTATATATGTAGTTTATCAGCCATCTAGTTACCATAACACAAGCATTAGGTTGCTTAGCTTGGGACTAGATGGTGCTGTGTGAAATGTCCAGGGATATTATTATTATTATTTAGAGAACTACGGCAAGCTACGCATTTGTTGGGTCAGCACGTTTGATTCGGTAGTACTTGTTGAACTAGCACAACCGATAGGTTACTACATAACATGACATAACATCACGCCTGTAATCCCCGAAGGGTGAGGCAGAGGTATACCCATTAGTACACCCACATTTCGCCAGTTATATTTAAGTAAGTAATGCCATCAACTGGGCTCAAATCCAGACTCCGTGGCTGCTACTGAGAAATTTCAGAAGGAAAAACCCAATAACAATTTGCCCAACCCGGGAATTGAACGCAAGACCTCGTGTGAAGCAGTCACGATTGTGACCACTAGACCAACGAGGCAGACACACTACTACATACTATATTGCATACTAGATGTTACCTGGCTGTGCCAAATAAAATCAAAGATCATTTCAATCAGCACTTTTTGACCGTCAAAAGTTACATAAGACAGTTCCTCAAAACGCCCACTCTTCACCAATTCCTACTGATAGAGCTGGGGAGAATAAGTACTGCAACAGGCTCCCCAGCAATAACTCCCCTATCTACCTGTCTGCCGATTAATGCCGACCTGAAAGAGAGTGTAGCAAGTCTAACCCGTTGTCAGAGCAATTCTGGTGATATCATAATAGAGACGAGTGGTCCTCGACATAGAAGAGCTCCTGAAGATTGATATACATTTCAAATAGATCTAATTGTACGTTTTTATCCAGCCATAAGCCTTTAGATCCATCTATGACAAATATCCAATATGAAACCAACCGTTAAATCCTATCAATTCAACACCAAACGGAGCATAGTAACACCACGACAATACAACTCAAATATACAGGGTGTGTGAAATGTATCGCCGCGAATGAAAACCGACGCGCGGCGATAGATCGTGAAAGTTGCTGAAGAATTTCCTTTCAGGCAGTGATATATTGAATGTTCCGGCCCGGATCGGAACCGGAAGGGATACTCTTCCGGATTGTACGGTTTCGCTTTATATTTTTCGTTTTAAAGTGCTGTTTTTGTTTAGAGTTTTGGTAGCTTTTTGTGACTGTTGATGGGTTTAGAATGAAAAGGGCGGACGTTATGTAATGACATATTGCAAAAAAAGTTTTTGTAAGCAAAGTGTAGGCTGACATAATAGGATTGTTATTTTTTTTTGTGTAATTTTTCTAAATTTTTTTTTGTTGACAATCGCGACTGCTTATCATGGAGTGTTGGGTTCGATTCCCTTGTTGGGCTAAATGTTATTTATTTATGTACACACAGACACTTGACAGGGCAATATATATGCGTTATTGTGTTTTCCCATCACATAATTCTCAGTAGCAGCTTCAGAGTCTGGATTTGAGCCCGGTGGGACTTAAAACATAAAACATGGCGAAATGCAGATGCACTATTAGGTACTCTCTTGCCTTACCCTTCGGGGATTATAAGCTCGGTGATATGCGTTATATTATCGATTTGTTTGGAAATGGGTTTATTGATAACTTATCCGATCAGCTGTAGAACGCAATTTTGATTGCGTGTGTGTTGGTATTTCGTCATGATGTAAAATAAGTCTGTCTGTGTGTGTGTGTTTTGATTGTGTGTGTGTGTGTGTGTGGTGTGTCTGTCTTCAGGTTCCAGGCTACCTTTCTGTCAAATTCGGTTTGTGTGAGAAAGTAACGGACAAGCAGATATAGTTATGGGTGCAGTTACTAATTTTATGTCTTTGTAGCCTACCCAATGATGATAAAAGGAGCCGGTCGCTTCGAACAAGCAAAAATGTTCGTCATCATATTTGCCTGCCCTTGCCCCATATTACTTGGAGCCGACAACACGTTTTTTCGTCCATTGTCTGTCAGCCGTCACGCTATCATTTATTCCTTTTTCTTGCATCATCTACCTGCCTTTTCCCGTCGGCTTCCAGTCTCACCGGATACAGCTTAATACCAGTATTTTACATGGAGCGACTGCCTGTCTGAACTCCACAACCCAGTTAGTACTGGGTAGTACGATATTCCTTGGTAGGACTGGTTGTCAGAATTTCGGGCCAGTTTTTACTTTCATATCAATCCTAACCTAATTCATCCATCTTTTAGGACTTCCTCTCGCCATAAAAACCGTAAATACATAATAATAATTCTTACAAAGTATTACTTGTTCTATCAATACCACTACACTCTTATATTACGAGTTGGTTCCCTAAGGGTCCAGAGTTCCAGACCTGCCGGATGTCGTCGCGAGCCGGTACCGGATATTAATGTTACGGCGGATCAGGGGTAGGTAGAGTACATGTTTCTGAAGGAGACGCCATGTTACGGAAGTTGCATTCATTTGTACGTTTAAATTCTGATACCTGATGCTGTAGTCAAATTATATTTTCAGTGCCGATATCTGACCACAGGATGGAATAGTTTTTTTTGGTATCGTTGAGTGCCAACAAAAACGGTGTCGCATACCGCTTATGATATCTTGCTATCTCGCTTATGGTCTCTACTACATATGGCATAAATCAGATTATTATCTTCATACCGGTGGGGCACAACCGTGGTGGCTTTGTACATCGCAGATGCTGAGACAATGATGTGCACGTAATCACCCTTCAAACGGAATATCTGCTACTTCACCAACCAGCGCTGCTATCTATTACTACCGGAAAAGAAAATATGGCTGCATGTAGTACTTCCTAAAGAGCTGTGTATTTCAACTGGTCTGAGTAAGTGCTAAGCTTTGAAATGCACTTAGAAAAAACAGTTATAATTATGTTTCTTCAAGTGAGCGAATACATGAGATACTTACTCGTATTACAACTAAATGTACGTATTCGAATCTCAATTTGTAAACCTTTCAGTGCACTGCAGCGCTTTTACGATGTAATCCTGTACTAAGGTGGAAGCTCCTGGGTACCCTGCGAAATTCAATTTTCTTACGTTTTTTGCAATTTGTCAGTCAGTGTCAGCCTGAATGCTGAACAAAATATGATTTGTGGCCGTAGCAAATATGGCTTTACAGAGATTATTCTGTAAATACATGCGTGTTACGGCCGCAAATCATGTTTTGTTCAGCATACCTACAGCCTGATTTCGCGTGTCACTCTGGCGCTTCCCCCAAGCAAGAATTTTAAAATTTGCTTTGATATCACATCATTAAAAGATAACAAGGTGCAAGCTGCGTTTGTCCCAAAACAATCCTTTATTCACTTCTCAACAACTTTCAAAATGATAAAGCGAGCCAGCCCAGCTGCAAAGCGAGGCAAGTACTAAAATATACAACCTAAGTATCACTTAAAGTGATTTGTGAACGAGTCGAAGTTCTGTTTAATGAAATTCAGTTTTCCGACTTGGCACTAGTTTCTCAGTTAAACTTCTGCGACCGGTGTTGGATGGAACTGTGTTTCGTATATACCGGGTTTCTGTTTATCTCGTTACATGAATATCTTAGTGGATGAAGTCAGTTTTGTTTTAATGAAACAAATGTAGTGGCGTCCATCCCCAGGGTCCATTTAAAAACCAGCTTCAGGCATTAGCTGTCTGGCATTTTTTTGCTGAACTGGGCCTATTTGATGAAGCAGTGAGACACATTCCCGATTTAGTATCTCTTTTCTTATTCTTTATTGCACACAAAATAATAAAGGATACAAATTGCAATAATATAGCTTATGTACAATGGCGAGCTTAACCCAGAATTGGGTTTTCTTACAGCAAACCAAATTTTGACTGCGAGATTTGCAGAAGAGGGTACACATGGTGCAATAACATTAACAAAATTAATTAATTTTATAAACTAAACTACATACCTACAATATAATATACGTAATACATACAATACATACGTATATACATACCTATAAAATGCTATATATATATACATACATTCATGTTGACAGGAAATGTTCCTTTATTCCTTTCTTGAACGCCTCTAACGATGAACTATCCCGCAAGGAGTGTGGAAGTGAATTCCAAAGGCGTACAGCACGAACAGTGAATGATCCATCATACCGACTTGAGGAGTGTGGAGGGAAACGAAGCAGAAGAGATGATGATGAGCGGCAAGGTTTACCTCGAGGAACAAGGTACTCAAAGCGTTCCCGAAGATACGAAGGAGCTTTAGAATTGTGAAGAATGGAAAAGAGAAAAGAAAGAGTATGACAGTCTCGACGCTGCCGAATAGGTAGCCACTTCAGCCGCTTTCGAAAATCTGATACATGGTCGTATTTACGAAGCCCAAAGATGAAGCGGATACACAAATTCTGCAGACGTTCGAGCTTATTAAGAAGTTCCTCAGTTGCATCGAGAAAACAGACATCAGCATAGTCTAGAAGAGGTAGAAGGAGAGACTGAGCAAGAATAATTTTAGTTTCAAATGGCAGGAACTTCTGAAGACGCTTAACCCTCTGCGACTGACGTGGCTCAATTTTTACAATTGTACTGACGTGGTAGTACACGAGACACCATTTCAACCGCAAATATTTTTATAGAATTAAATTGAGCAGCTATTTTATTTATATTTATTAGATTATTAGCCTATCTTTTATGATATATGAACTTCAAATAAAAAAAACAATTTGTATTTTCAAAATTAAACAGTGTTTATTAAGTTCACTCAAATCACTCTACGAATCTCTACTTAAACATTAATGACATAGAAAAAAATATAAAATAAACTTTTTTTTTTAAATACATTAGACATTTTAAAAATTAACAATTACAATAATCAATCTAGAAAACATGAGATTCATTCATTGGTTGACTTCAAAATTAGACAGTTTCAAAATCACAGCTTTGCTTGACAATTTTCACATAGTGGTTTGGAGCACTGAAGGCAAATAGGCTTCGCACAATCACAGCAACAATATTTAGTTTGTCTTTTTATTTTTATTGGACAAATAGAACATTCTGGCACTTAGTGGGATAGACCAAACTGGTGGTGGAGGGGGGAGATCCTTACCTAAAACCCTAGTGATACTCGGGTTTTCATATGATTCAGCACTAGAGATTCTAAAATTGTGCGGTCAATCAGCTTAGATCAAAGTTCCAAGTAGCCTTCATAATTAGTTGTTGTGGTACGGCCTAGTAATCGAATTTATTATGAGCTGCAATGCGTGATGTCCTAGGACGTTCTTGTTTACTCCAAATGAAAGCGTTTTTGCCTGTGTAGTCTTGTGACACGTTTGGCTCTGGATCTTCTTCACATGAAATGACGTCTTCTTCAAGGTGTTGGTTTTCTGGCTCGGAAGTCGGATCTTCATCTTCATCATCAATATCGCTAAACCCACGTTCACTTTGCTCTTCCAGCCACTCTATTATTTGATCTTCGTGACCTACAAACGTTTCAGCCGACGTTTTCTTACGAGTAGAAGAAGTACCTGGCCTAGGGTTGTTTTGTTACTTTAGTCAGCCATCTAATAAACCAGTTTTTATTATGTAAATAAAATCAAATTATAAAATTACGCAAAATAACACAAAAAAATACCATATCGTAAGATAAACTAAACTTATTTACTGATGTGGTTGTTTAGGAGACACTATGAAAATATAATCATTTTTCTGAGGTGGTAGTATAGTAGACACTTACCTTAACACTGATGTGGTAGTCTCGTGGACACCTTCCTCCCGCTACGTACATGTGCACTCGCTACGACCGCCCTCTGCACACAGACCGATGCGCGAGCTCACTACAGTAAGGTACTAAGAGCGGCGGCGCTCAAATTTGAAAATTAACGGTAATAAACCGAATTTTATATTTCGCGGTGTCTGTTAGACTACCACGTCAGTCGCAGAGGGTTAAGAGACCGATACGAACAAAACACCCTCCTGCTTACTTCAGCAATGTGAACATGCCAAGATAGGTTGCAGTCCAAGAATACACCCAAATCTTTCACTTTCTTCGAGTAAGTAATAGCGACACCATCGTACACGATAGGAGGGAGGGACTGATGATTCAATAAGTTTACGAAGTATCTGCCACCAATAATGAGAGCTTGTGATTTTGTTGGGTTAACTAACAGTCCAAAACTTTTAGCCCACTGACTGATGTTTTGAAGATCATTATTGATGGCATCGATGGCTCCAGGAAGCTCGTCGAGTTTAAAATGACTATAAAGCTGCAGGTCGTCTGCATAGAGATGATAATGCGAGGTTAATACCTTGGTGACAGCGTTAATAAAAACGGAGAAAAGAAGTGGAGAAAGGACGCCACCCTGAGGAACACCCGCAGAGAGATCGCACCAATGAGAGCAAGCCTCATTCAAGTGTACCGACTGCGAGCGACCCCGAAGATATGAATCAAACCAAGCAGTCACAGGAGGAGATATGTTTAGAGAGGAAAGGATGCCTGAGAGGATGTCAAAATCAACTGAATTAAACGCACTGCTAAAGTCCAATAGAACCAACACCGTAAGAAGTCGGTTTTCCATTGCCAGTCGGATATCATCAGTAATTTTAAGTAGGGCAGAAACAGTGCTATGGCCAGGACGAAATCCAGACTGGTAAGGACTAAGCAGGCTATTAGAAGAAAGGAAATGCGATAGTTGATTATTAACAACACTCTCAAGGACTTTGGACAGGATTGGAAGTATGGAAATTGGGCGAAACTGGGATACAGAAGACGGATTTGCAACTTTGGGAAGCGGCAAAACGTAGGCCTTCTTCCAAGCAGAAGGAAAGGAGCCAGTAAAGAGGGAAAAATTTACAATGTTTAAAATAACAGGAATAAGGTCATCAAGGATAGGGAGAAACATTTGAAGTTGAAGACCATCATCACCCACTGCTTTTGTAGAAATAGATGTAATGGCCCGCTTAATATCCCCTTCTGTAACTGGGTGAAAAGAGAAAGAAGTACATGTTGGCAGAGGAAGATTAGCGAGATTGTTAAGAGTGGAAGACTTAACGTTATCGTTTAGAGTCACTGGTGATTTGGAAAAGTGTAAATTAATAGTGTTTAGGTCAATATCAGGCGCGCTGTCATTCGCAACTTTGCCGATACCAAGGGATTTGAGGAAATGCCATACTTGTGCAGTGTTGGAGTTTTGAATAGTGTCGTGTATGTGACGCCTTTTAGCATCCCTACACATTCGACCGCAGCGATTACGCAGCTTCTTATAGAGGGACCAGTTCTCATCAGTAGGGTCCCTTTTGTAATGCCTTTTCGCCTTGTCCCTTTCAGACATCGCTTTTTTAATTGCATCCGACAACCAAGGAGCTGGAAGATGCTTAACCCTGACCTTTTTCAGTGGGGCATGCACATCAAAAAGTTTCAAAACTATCTTGGTAAATTCGGCCACCTTAGTGTCCAAGTCATTGCTGTCATAAACAGGAGACCAGTCAATATTGCCCGCATCCCCCCGCAAACGCTCCAGATTAATGTTCTTGAAACTCCGTAGCAAGAGAAATTTTGATTTGCGTTTAGGAGGGCGAATTTCATATGATATATATAACAGATCGTGGTAAGAAAATGAGGCAGAAAGTTGTCCGTACGTGGCTACTTTGTTTGGGTCAGAGACTAGAATAAGGTCTAGAAGTGAGGGATTGCAGTGAGGAGCATGATGAGTAGCATTGAGCTGAAGGATGTGCATGTTGACAGAAGAGACAAGGGACTCGAGTTTACGGCTGCGCACATCATCTTTGATCAGACAGGTGTTAAAGTCTCCGAGTATTATCGTGTGGTCATATAAGGAAGAAAAATATTCAAGGTTTGTTTCGAAAGAACTGAAATAATCTATATGACAAGAGGGACTATAGAAGACACCTAAAAGTAATTTTGCGTGATTAAAAGTGATCTCAATAAAAAGATGTTCAGCAGATTTTGAATAGTTACTCGGAGACTGATCGATAATTTTGTAAGTAATATCTCCACGAAGATAGATGGCGACCCCCCCACCACCCTTGCCCGATCTGTCATTACGCACAAGCCTGTAGCCGGGCAATGAATATTGCGTTGAAGGAAGAGCAGGTTTGAGGAAGGTTTCAGAGACAAGCACAGCATGAATAAGATCTGAGTCAAATGAGGATAATAAATCGGTGTAATGGGCTGGAATGCTTTGAGCATTAATATGGATGGCGTTGAAAAACTTGTTGAAGCAAGAAAATGTAGAAGATAGCTTGTCGCGTAAGTGCACAGAATTATCACTGAACGCACTGGCATAGCTCTCGTCAGACGAACAAGAAGAGGAGCAGGAAACAAAACTGTCATCAATATTATCTAACATAACAGAGAAATAAATATATAATAAAATAAATAGATATTATATTAAATTATTCAAAGCTATTTAAAAAAAAAACAAAGCAATACTAAAATAACAATTAATTAGTTATTCTATATCGAATATCCTCGATACACCTTGCCGTTTAAACAAAGATTAAAATGCTGGTATCAAAGTCATTAAAAAAAACATGAAAAGTTTCCGAACGAAGTTTTCTCACTGTCAAAATGTCAAACCGAATCCGTCTAAGTGTCTATACTCCATTTGTTTAGGTAGTTAACTAAAGGTAAACAATCTTAGCATGTCTTTTATCTAAAAAAATGACTAAAAATTGTATCTAAAAATGTTTACAATTAGGTATTTACTTAAATAGATGTTAGGTAATTAACTTCATTTAAATAATCTTTGTATGTCTTTTATACGATTTATTTTACATAAAAAGACATATCAAGATTGTTTACCTTTAGTTAACTACCTAAACAAATGGAGTATAGATAAATATTTTCAGTGACCGACAGCGACACAAAAGTTCACAAAACAGAGATATTTTGAGAGTATGCTTTATAACATGTTGTGTGCGATCATTTGGCCTGCCTCCGCGGTCTCCTGTCCAAAGCAGGGTTGCTAATAGGTGACGATGCAACCTTCGCTACCGAAACAGCAGATGTAGATGCAGGAAACTGGGCAACAAGTTGTTGAAGTTCGGTAGCCGATTCAATCTTGCGACGCGACTTGTCTGGGAGCATGATGACAATCTTGCCCTCGGTGGTCCAACACTGCTGCACACTAAAGTGCTTGCGAGCGGCCAGAAACACGTCGTGCCTAGGCTTAGTCAGGAACTCCGAGAGGACCAGACCAGAACCCTTCAGCGTTGTTTTCTTGCGCCATACCTCGCTGCGCAGATTGTAGCAATTGAACCGAATAAGAAGAGGACGGGGCTTGCCTGAATTAGCTCCCAAGCGATGGCAGGATGTGATGTCCGATGACGAGACATTTGCAATCTTCATCTTATCTGTTAAAGTTAGGACGGCCTGGGAAGTGCAATCTTCATCCTTCCGCTCAGGAAGACCATGTAGGAGTAGAACTTGCCTGCGAGATGCCATTTCATGCCGGTCTAAGCCCACAGTCAGCAACTCCATCTGAGCCTTCAACGCGCCCATAGTCTTCCAAATGAAGCACTTGAACTCCAAGAAGTCCCGAGAGAGGCTGGCTATTGTCTTGTGTGAAGCCTCGTTGCTGCTGACATTCTTCAGGTCCTCCTCATAGGTGTCCATCCGTGTGGTGAAAGTGGCTGACAGCTCCTCCATACAATTTGACAGCTTGGCATACAGGTCCATTTTGTGTTGGTTCAGGTTAGATTAAAGGAAATGGAGAGTTTATAAGTGCAGTGAGTGCATCCGAGGATAAACTAAGCTTTTAATGCATATGCACTTTATAAAATTACAATAAACTGTTTAAAATAAATATATTAACTGAGAGCTACTAAAACTTGTTTTCACTTAAGCTACCCTCACAAAAAAAAGTTCTCTCTCTTTTGTTTTATTTGTTCAACTCTTTTGTTTTATTTTTCAAAATATATTGTGTAGTCTGTGCTAAGTAAAATTTTCTTTCTAACCAGTTACAACGTCATTATTTCGTATTGTAAGAAGAAATGGAAATCCTTTCCATTGAAAGTTAAAGAACATCCTCAAAGACCACTGTCTCTTAGTTAGCAGGCCGCCATGTTATTAATACGTATTTGTATGGATATTTAAGTATTAAAGCAGAAACATGACTTTTATCTGGAATCATAACGTTATTATTGGCATTATACATTCAAATACTCCAGAGAGAATACCGAATCAAAGGCACCTCGGGACCCCAATCAGCAGAATAAACAAGGAATATCAACGCATTACATTTGTACCGATATTCATACCACCACCGAATAAATAGGTACAGAAGGCACACATAGACACGCTTCACGTATAGCGAGTGCAAGCGCACTCGCGCGACCGGCATTTGTTTGAGATCGCCGCACTCACACATAGACACGCTTCATGTACAGCGAGTGTTTGTTTCAAGATGGGTTTAAATCCAACGAACCTAGAACCTCAATAGGAGCAATATGATTTTTAAGACCAAGGGAATTTTAGTATGGATCTCTCCATGCAAAAGTAGCATGGCCTCGGACAAGAGACCACTTCTATCACTAGGTACTCAGACGGTTCTCTATCGATAGACCTCGGATTTTGCATCACTGTGATCTTTATTTACTTTGCAATAAGGTTGATAGCAACCTGTGTGTTTGATGCCGTCGGAGATAACATACCTGTAAAAGGACTGTATGCAAATGAATGACAGTTATATTCTTCAATGTAGACATTGCGCCGTAGAAATCTTTCTTTTGGAATCTTTTTTTCGTTTCTGCGGTTGCCAAGTTACCCGCCATGCACAAAAATAATTTGATAATGTAGGTTAGAAATGTTATGGTCCAAAAAAGCCATGAAATAGTTTGAGATCGCCGTACGGACGCGTCTGCATGCGGCGATTTCGCTCGTCGTAATAATATGTAGCCGAACTTCTGTACCTGTGTATTCTGATATTCTGTGCCGATATTACCGCTCTGGAAAGTACGTTATCGGCATTGACTACAGATGTCAAGATATTGTGAATAATGGGACGATATACAAGTAAATTATGTTCCGATATGATACCGGTACTGATTGTATATTGATTATTAATGTTATAGTTGGTTTATTGTTGTGTGTTTCTGTTTTAGGTATAGAAGCGGACCTGAGGTCTTCTTAAAAGTATTGTCGTTCGTTCTTAGGCCGATATCTACAATCGTTATACACGTGCATCAAGTAAGACATGTTCTCATCTCTATCTTGCACTAGCAGTGCGACAGCAAAAGGAATAACGTTAACCAAAGTATGTGCCAAGACAAGTTAGTTTGTAAACGGCCTCAGTGTTTTCTAGTTTAAGTCCAAATATGCGAACAGTACAAGAAAAATCCGATTTCTAAAATATTTTACCCACAACAATTTAAATGCATCAGGTGTGAAAATATAAAACCAGCACCATCGCCGTAACTTAAAATTTTTAAAGCCCAGATTAAAGATTTTTATGCGGCCGTAATCTGCAGCTAACTTTGAAGATGGCGGCAATCCACTTATCTTAGTTGTTGATACTTACCAAGCAGATTATAGATGCAGTATATTATTCAACATTATTTGTTCAGCAAGATTTTATAATAATCTTTTTGAATTGATTACATAGAATCCCAGAAATATATTTTAAAGTCTTTTGGGATCATTTTCATAATTCCTTTCATAAGGGATAGGTAGTGAACTCTCATTTCGCTAGTTTAAATGTCGGATTTAGATGGCAATAGCCATAAACCGGTCATAAATCAGAAGTGGTTTCTACTGAGAAATCCCTGAAGTTAAAACCCAATAGGTAACAATTTCCCGATCTGGAAATCGAACCCAGGATGTGCTTAGCAGTAAAACTAACAGAGCAGCTATCAAGATCTGGAATGAAAAAAATCACGTCTTGAATCCTTAAGAAGAAAAAGTGGGATATAAAATATCCCAAAAATAACGTAGATATAATATTTTCCAATTTAATGCTAGCCTTGGGAGCAATAGAAATATAATAGAATCAGTTCGCCATGTTTTGATATGGGTTTATGTTCTGAGAACTAGAGATAGGGATTTGGGAAAATTGGCAAATGATTTACTAGTGTGAGAACAAATGGTTTGCTGAATTTCATATCCAGGGAGGGATATGAAATTCAGCAACCACAATTTCAGTTACCACTCACAATTTCAGTGCCTCAATTTAGTCAATTCAACAGCTCATTGCGGTGTCGACCAGATGAATTATTCCCAACATAATTATGGAGCAAAGAATTATTATATTATTACTATAATATTATCTTCAAAATCCTCCCGTCATCATCGACTTCCAGTCTAATCGGATATTATTTGATCTAATAATATACATGGAACGACTGCCTATCTGGTCTCCACAATCCAGTTAATACTGGGTAATACGATACCCCTTGGTAAGACTGGTCGTCAGACTTTCGGACTTCTGGCTACTCGGAACGTCAGCCGGGACATGCTTTCCGAAGCATGAAGGAAACTCTGTAGGTAATGAGTGGTCACCCATCCACAGATCAACCCAGGCAAGTGCGACTTAACCTGAAGATTAATCCGAGCTGCTGATAAAAAGAACCTAACCAGCCAGTTAACGTAATTATCCCCAGCCACATCTCCTATGAGCATCAATCTGTAATCCCACTATCTCTATAAACTAACGAGTTTGCGGCCATTAGTATTTCTCTCTCCGGTCAATTTCCTGCGAGTTTCAGAAGAATAACAACCGTGAAGTTTTCTTGGCAACTTTTTGCTAACTTGACTTTACTCTGGTAAATTGCAAATGAATTTATCGAGACGCTGGACTGGGTGAGTGTTAATGACTAGGGAGTAGATTTACTTGGTAAAGAAACCGGCTAAGTGCGAGTTGGACTCGCGCACCGAGGGTTCCGTATAAACTTGTAGGTATTTTAGTATAAAACTACATATTTACGGTTTTCAGATTGTTTCCTTTAAATGTGCTGTAGACATTGCTTCTTGCCAAATTTCATGATTCTAGGTCAACGGGAAGTTTTGATGCCCTTGTGAAATCGCAAAATATGCGACATAAACGGTAATATCTTTTGATCGCGTTGACTTACAAGTTTGATATTTTCACTGCTCTAAGAAGTAGCAAACTTGAGTATTTGATGTTAATTTCAGCATGATACCTCCACGCGTTCCTTAGAAAAAGGGTCTTGTCAGACGGACAAAAAGACGGACAACAAAGTGTTCCTATAAGGTTTCTGATTTTGCCGATTGAGGCCGACGGAACCCTAAAAAGCAATACAGTTTACAATAATTACGATACGCAATATTTTTTGGATTTAAAGGTTCGATACTTCAACAGTGCCAACCGAATTCTGTTACTGCTAAAGCTTTATGTATGTACTTCACAGAACCGTGTGTTTTACACCCTAGTAGGTAGCCAGGAGTTAATTAGATAGTCTAGGTGGTACAGAACGCTTAGTGCGCTAATCCAATTCGCACTTGGCCGGTTAAACTTCTTTGCAGTGTGGCTGATTTGATTTTACCTTGAAATAAAGTCATTTTCCTAAGGTGCAAGGTCTATAATATAAACAAATATGTTTTGAAATAACCGAAACTGGAACTTCTTTTTGTGCCAGATTTTATCTGAAGTCCAAAAGTCTTACTTATACAATCCATGTGGTTTGGTGACATGTTTATTTAACTACAATAAAACCAGGTTATTTTACGACTTAGTAGGATTTGGCACCCAATAAAAAGGACGTTTTATGTCTTAAGATTTCGAGGTATATACATGTGGAAGTTACTTTTTGGGTGTTGTTCAGTATGTTATGTATCTTTGTATAATAATGTGTATCAAATATTTACCTTGAAGTTTACAAGAAAAGGATGTAAACTGTTCTCCATATTTGAAGTTAAAACTTGACGATAGACAATTCTAGGTTTCAAATTAGGTATAATTTTTAGATTTTATTTTATTCTTTTGTTTGTGAAGAGCGCGAATATACCGGTGTATTTGTTCTGTGTGTTTTATTCATGCAACATTTTGCAAGTCAATAGGTAATGTAAACTGTTCTAAGAATTGAAATGTTTGCATATTCAAATTGTATGACGTGGATCAGTAACTACTAACTATAAATCATAGAGAATATCAGAATACATTGTGGAATAGAAATTTTATAGTCAAATGGAAAAAAATTTAGCGATCCATAATTTTTACAAGTTTTGCTATGTAATTTATTCTGTAATAATACTAACAGCAACAACAAAAGCCTAAGTATTTGAATTCCATAAAAATTGTAAACCAATTTGCCATTCAAAATGCTTTAGAAATCAGACCCAAAATATCTGAATTTCACGAAAATTATATCTGTCATAGATCCAGTCAATTACATCCCAAAAACTATCAAAAGTAAATCATGTCCAGAAAATTCATACAACCCTTGTCACCCACTACTTAGGGTCCAAAATCCTAATTTAAGACCTCAGAATTCCATTCAGGGGCTCCTAATCCCCAAATCCGAATCCCATTTTCAGTGTGGCTATCACCGAAGTTGTACTAGGCTCCCATAAGTCTGCGCAAGTTACTTGGGTGAGAATATTTAGAACACTTTGGGCTTTGCGAACGGTATGCCAATCACCCGGTCCGCCGGTTTTGGGTCAATTTGCTTTAAACTGGGGTGTAGTGGTGGTCCTGATTAGCGCATGTTACACTGTGAGTTAGTTAAGAATGTGACTGGAGTTAGTTAGTGTAGAATGTTTTAAAAGTCTTAAGATTTAAAGGCTCGCCTTATAGTATAAGGCACTTAAACATAACTGGCGAAAGCATGTACGATAGTTGCACTTCAGCCTGAATCTCTGGGTATAACACGCGTGTTCTTTAAATTTTGAAGAAAAACAATGGTTTTCGTTAGAATGTTTTTTTGTGAATCATTATGAACTATCACATGGTTCGCGACAATCAAGGCAGAGCACTACACTAGTTCTGCATACAGGTGAAACGTTAAATGTGAGGGGCTCGTGGCAAAGTAATAAAAATCACACGTGTCGATCAGGTTAAGCCTTGCTTGTTGAGTTCAGTCCGTGAATGGGTGGCCGTGAAAGTTCTAGGTATAATTTTAGAATTGTGTTTCTACTACTGTTGTAATTAAGGTATGTAGTATTAGCAACCAACGTGCGTGTACGACCAAATGTATGAACGTGGACACGCAAAAGGAGATGTATGGATAGTAGCTGGTGGCGTTGTGTGGTTCCTTAGAAAAGAGGCGTGATTTTTTATGTATGTGTGTTTGTTGCTACTAGGAATATTCTGCTCTTATTCGACAGCAATATCTTTTAGATTTTTGTCAAAAAATTCTTTATTGAGAGCTCACAACCGCACATGGCATATTTCGGTACATTCTTATTCAGTACTCGCAAGAATTTGAATATGTAACTCAATACTGTGCGCTCCGTACATGGAGGTTATCGTAAATGGCAGCTGGCCAGTTTTGTTGTGAAAAATGCCGTCCAAACTAGAGAGAGATACTTTCTAAAATATTGTCAAAGTTATTCTTGTGCATTTGCTATACAATTCAATATTCATATTTTGTTGAAGTTTGAGTAGAAGTAAAATCTTAGTAACATAAGTAAAAAAATATATTATAAATACAGCCGGATATGGAACCGCCCCCTTTTTTGAAGTCGGTTAAAAAAGAGTAGTTCTAGCCCAGTGTTACCGACTCTGACTTGCGACTGTGGGTCGTGGTTGAGAACCCGAGCAGCCACATTATTCAGTGTAATGTATTTAATCGCCACTGCTCTAAAAACAGTTAAGTAAACATATTGATAAAACGGGCATGATTAAGAACCCAAAAATTCCAAGACAAGTGTCATCTACCACTGCGCACTGTGCCCGCGCGGTGGATTATGTATGGTCCACTTCCTTTTACAAAGATGAGACCAGTGTCTCAGAAGTGTAAATAAAAATTTGTTCATTAGTACCCAATTTACAACAATTTGGCTACCTCGACGATTCAATATCTCTTTGATAAATTGAAAAGTATTCTCTACTTACAATTTCCAATGTTCAAATAATTTTCCCCTTCGAATCCATCATGCATCTCACGCCATGCCGCCATTTAGGCTGCAGTAACGTGTGGTCCACAAAATGTCCGGACACGATTCACTGGAGCGAGGCTTCGTAGGTTCTGTGCAGTACACTGACTGACTGACTGTTAATTGGACGCCCAGGCGAGGAATATTGTTTGTAAGTGTATGGTCTAGATTTTGCAAACGGCTCGCTAGTTGCGTAACACAGTTTCTATCGCGCCCCAAAAGATTTTCAACGATAAGCAGTTGCTCTGTAAGTTTATAAAATGGTCGGCCCGACAGCGCCAAGTTTTTGTATTCTAAAAAAAAGGAAACGCCATTGTACCTCACCACACCATCTCACATATCAGAGCGCCTGAGGTGGGTCTTTACAAGTGGCAGGCGTCTCATTTTCCTACTGTGACGGCCTTCAAGATACATTTTTCGGTAGCTTAAGTCAATAATATGCTTATGTAAATTGTCTCAGAATCTCCTGTGGATAAAATAGTGTGTGTGCAATATTTTCTAGTGGTCGCAAGCGCGACTGCTGAGCATGAGTTCCTTGGTTCGATTTCCAGGTCCGGCAAAGTATTTTTGAGTTTTCCCATAAGGAATTTCTCAGCTTAACAGAAATTCTTTACAAAGATCTTCAATATTTTCGTGAAATAAAACCAATAACAAATAATTGAACTCAGAACTTCATTCATGCTAACTGTCGCTTGGAACTTTTTTTAAACCAAAATACCAAATAAACAACTGCCAATGCAATACATTGAAAGCCACCTTTTCATTCACAGAGACCGTGAGAGACAGTCCATTATCTGTGTGCATCGAATGTTCTGTTCCAGTTTTATATAAGTACTAGATGTTCTGGGTCACTGACCGCCGAATCTGGAGTTTAACTTTGCATCGCTATAGACTAATTTTGACTTCTGCCTATGGCACAGTTTATAGTCCTAAAATGTAGAAAGATGTTTTTATTTATTTGAAGACCAAGTCTAACAAAATCGAAATAAAGTGATTAGAAAAAAAATCTGTTCGAATCGAATGTCGATAAAACGTATAAAACGTGCTGAACGTAGTCTTTGATGTAATGAGCGTGCTCAGAAGATGCTAGGTATCCCGCTAATGGCGATTATAACAACGAACACTTGCTTTAATGAACATAAAAGAGACAATTTTTCAAATTGATTTAGAACGTTCAACGGTTACCTGTTAAGAAAAAATATACATGTATGTATATAAAATTGCTGACGAAAACAAAAAAAAACCGGCCAAGTGCGAGTCGGACTCGCGCACGAAGGGTTCCGTACCATTATCTATAAAAACGGCAAAAAAATCATATCTGTTGTATGGGAGCCCCCCTTAATATTTTTTTTTTAATTTTTAATATTTGTTGTTATAGCGGCAATAGTATATCATTTGTGAAAATTTCAGCTTTCTAGCTATCACGGTTTATGAGATACAGCCTGGAGACAGACAGACAGACAGACAGCGAAGTCTTAGTAATAGGGTCCCGTTTTACCCTTTGGGTACGGAACCCTAAAAAGGAGCGCGGAAAATAAAATAAAATGCGGGGAAATAAAATGTTAAGAAAATAAGCGCGTTTAGTAGGGCTCCGTTTCTCCCATTCCCTTTCCGCAAATGCGCACATTTTTCTTACGGCGCTAGTGTTAGTTTAGAAGTTTTTAAGATTATCTGCAAAACAAAGCTTATTCACTTCAAAGTCATTCAACACACCCAGACTAAGAGTATTCCCTAATCCACCGACAGCATATTGTCCATCCACAATTAGAATATCTATCCGGAATTCCCCGTCAGCTTCACAATTAGGCCTCGTCCGTACACCCCGACTTTGATCTCCAAGACAAGAGCTGTCGACCACGAGAGGTGTCAGGTCCTCATTGACATTTGGAACTGCCCTCAAGTGGACACACTTGAAATATTTTTGAGAATTTTGTTAAACTTGTATGTAAAAGTGTATTTGAAAATGAAATTACAATGTCACTGAAAAGCCGAAAATATTGTGTTACGCTAACTTACGACTGAATATTTTTTCAACACTCGTGGTGTTTTTCTCTGCATTACATTTAATAAAATTCGATACTTACTTTTCATAGCCTAGTTGTACCCATCACCGTCGCTTTTTTGCGTCTAAAATTACCATAATAGTCTACAAATCTACCACAGCACAAATATTAGATGTTTAGTGATAGTTAGTACACAACTTTTTAAAGCTATGCTTCTTAAAAATATAGAATTATTTGAAACTGAATTAATTGGATAATGATGTACATCCAAACTTAACTGATTTTATGCACAAACTCGAGGTCACATCTGTTTTCTGATTAATCTGGCATGGTTTTACAAAAAGTGTGCTTGCTATGACCGATGTCCTGGCTTCATGCCACGACAAGAGAAATAGGGGACAAGGTTCTATGTTGTAGATTATGATACAACTGTTGTCATCGTAAGCCATTCATTCTCTCTAGATTTTTGTCATAAACTTGGTAATTTATGGCTAGATCAAACCTACTTTGAGATTTTTGAAGAATCTTGGGTAATTTGAATCTACTGCTCGTGACTGTCAGCCTACAGCACCAGAAGCCAGAACCATACACGATGGGCGTGGTGGTGGTAACGTGGTAAATACCGTAGATCATAATTATAGAAGAACGCTCTTTCGAAACTTTTACACGAGGAAAAATGTATGGGTACCAATATAAGGGTTCATGCCAAAACCACTAACTAACCAATTACGAAAGATTTATTACTTCAGCTTTAATACCTCCTAGACACATCGCCGCTAATCCTCCGGCAAAAATATAACCGTAGTGCTGCAGAAATTCATTTTTATCAATCGAGATCCAATTTGCGGAGACAGCCCGCCTTTCTCGTGTTAGAGTTATAGTCGCAGTAATAAAGATAGTGCCTGACAAGTGTGAGGGATTATATCTTTTAAAGAACATTTTCTACGATATGCCGAGTGGGTTTTGAAATCTTTTAACAGGGAATTAAAAATGAAGTATTAAGAGATCGTTTTACTTTATGCTTGAGGCAAGTCAGTTTCTTTGTACTGTTATTAGAACTTAAAGATTGGTCTCTGTCAAGTTTTCACAAACACTAGCGAAATCTTATTGAGTGAAAAAGTATTATAATTGTTGTAAATTGTAATGTCAAGGCTCGCCGCTAGCCGCTAAGCCTAAAGTTGATAACACAACAGAACGCTTTCATGTAGGTATTAAGTTAGTTGCCACATAGTGTTACAAAAAATAGCCTGAAAAGTAAGTTTGTTACCTTTACACGCCTAAACCACTGAACCGATCATCCAATTTTGCTTCGTTGTCAGGTGTACAGAAACGGACATAGGGTATCTTTCATCCTGAAAAAAGTACTGTTCCCGAGGAAAACAACAATAACATTCTATGATAATAGATGGCACCACGTGTCTTTCGAATCATGATTGAATTATATAAGCAGAGTACAACCCAAATTGATTGTCAAATTCTAAATTAACGCTAGCGAAGCAACGGGCAAAATCTAGTTAATTATAATAATAAGTTAACTAGGTCCGAAAATCACCAATTTGTTCTACTAATTTCGTTAATTACCTCACGAACAGTCATCTTTGTATGTACTCTTTAAGTTGCCTTACAAAATAAATGATAATACTAAATAATCTCTCACAAAGAGCAAACCCGTATCCTAGCAGTCCAACGTTACGTTACTCTGGCTATGTTAAACCAAATGTACAGGGTGGACTATACCTCAATGAAAGCATTACACTTAACAGAAATATCCCCCAAGTTGTCCAACTAACTTCAAGCAGGTACGTCACGGTACCTATCTGCTCCAATTCCGACCGGCGCGCGGCGTGCTGCCAAACTAAGTACTTAGTACAGTGAGTTTACAAGTCGGCGACAAGGCGGCTTACGACTGAATCCTGCTTATTAGTTATGAATCCTTTGCTCAACAGATTTCTGGCAAGTTGAATGTAATATGAGAGAGAAACTCAGGTTTTGGTGATGTTACTGGTTCAATATCAGCGGGTAACGTCTTTAATGTTTGTGGAATACGGTGGTATGGATTAGCATAATGATTATTTAATTGCCTCACGGCAAATGGTTCTGTTTGTCAAAGAATGAGTAGGCATTTAATGAAAATTGTCATTTGTGTGGGTAAGATGCATTGCAGGCCAGCTAAACCAAGGTGTACTGCTGTACGGACATCAACGGTCGAAGTACTTGTTAAACCGGCCAAGTGCGATTCGGACCCTCGCATGAAGGGTTCTATACACAGAAATATTAAAAACAGGAGAAGTGGCAAGGGGGCGTGTCGGCGACCACGTGGTGCTGAGCGCCTCGCTCAGCTATTGAAAAAATGGCCGTCACCGCGAGCTAGTGTGTTGTCAACCGCGTTCGTAATAACAACGATTATGCCGTCTTGTTCGGTGGTTTCGTGCAAAAATCGAAGCCAAGACAAACATTTTAGTAGTCATGGCATCAGTTACCACAGGAAAGTACAAGTATTTTACAGTATTTGTCTTAAAAATCACGAAAAACAACAATCCCTAAAATATATCTGACTTGTACTACTTTATTTTTGTTTTCTTGTAATACTCCGACTGTATTGTTTGCATTAAATACATTGCTCTTTTACAACCACCTCAGTCTGTCACTGAGTGACTGAACAAGCAATGTAAAGCTGACATAACGAAACATCATTAAGCCGTAATGTCGCATGGTGCGTCCGCTGCTCCGGTCCGCCGTATTTGAGCGCGGATAGTGATGTGCTCGTGGAGGTTTGACAAAGTCTACCGACAAGAAAGTCGACTGCGCGAGTTGTTATATTACTATTTTTATTTTTTTCGATTTTTCTTCAATATGTTAACTCTTGTAATCCGGTTGGAAGACCGATGTGGTTCTATGCATATTTACCCATTTTTATTATTTTACAGCGTAGTAGTGCGTAACCAAAGATCGTGAAATAAGTTCATTAATGTTAGTTAAGTAATCTATGGAATGTCCTTGGGTTTGAATTATGAGCTACTTCGTCACTTATTATGGTTCTGGTATTTAACTGAAGTCTTCATAAATGCACCATTAGCTTCGTTTGCATTATAATAATCAGCCTCTTAGAGTCATAATTATGTACTATGCCGCAGAATTTCTAAAGAGGGTTTGAAGACGCTATATTGTGACGTCATGTACGCTTTTTTTAACACTTGCACGCTCTAAAATAAACAATTATAATATGAAAATTACTTTAATATTATTAAAATTTTGGCAATGGGTCAACATTCATGCTATTTATTTATTATGCATGCGTGTGTCTTTTTGTCACATAAACCCCTAGTTGCTAAAGAAAGAAGAATTTAATTTCTTAAAAATACTGCTTGCTTAGGGGTTTTTTAAGAGCCTGCTTAACATACAAGTTTATGATTAGCTTCGTTTATAATTCAGTAAGTCACTAACAAATTGTAATTGTAGTTTCCCAAAATATTTTTATTAATTGAATAATGTTTTGTTGGTTTCATATTGTTTTTATTAAATTATTTCTAAAACCCGATATATTTATCGATAACTCTTCGATTTTGTCAAGCACTATGTCGTATCCGCCCCCGTGTCCCGACAACACACAATGATAATTGTTTTAGTGTGAGTAAATTATACGGAAAAAGTACGCTGTGCTTTAAAGAATAAGGTTTATATTTAAATGACAGAGTTATCGATGGCGTGTGTGTGCACTTGTTCGTAGTATTGTTTTGACAGAACTGTGTGTGCAATATTAGCGTCCTGGAGGGGCAACTGTGGCTTCACTGGTTTTTTATACATTTTGAACTCCACGCCATATCTCCTTCTTTATTATATCTATGGTTCTATACCATCGTAGTAAAGGAACCCCCTTTACTTTTTAGTTTATTTTTTATTATTATAGCGGCAACAGAAATACACATTCTGTGAAAATTTCGACTGTCTACCTATACGGATATAGTATATATAGTACGGATCCTGAGATACAGCCCGGTGGCCGACAGACGGACAGCGGAGGCTTAGTAATAGAGTCCTGTTGGTTACCCTTCGGGTCCGGTACCCAAAAATCAGACTGATCCTAAATGTTTCGTAAACGACCGTAAACCGGCCTCAAAGACACGACTTCTTTTCACGTAGGTAACTTTACCTTGAATATGTTATGGACCTTTGAGTCTGTTGTACTAAATAAATGTATTTCGTTTCCTTCTTTCTGAACCAGCCCACTACGTTACGCTAAAAAACATCAAAGTTTCAAAATTATTCTCCCTAATTCCACTCCATTTCAAACATTTCCTGAATTTACTCCACTTATAAAACGTCGCTTTTCCAACCTATTTGCATTCAAATGACTAAAATATGAATACAACAAATCTGCATACATTATTATGAATTCATCCAAGTTTATCCGACGCCATATTTAATTTCCGTAACAGTGACGCGTCCAGGGCTTCCAGTAGAGAGTACTATACACACGCAAGTATTGAAAGTATACAAAATCGTATATCGCCCTCTAATGGAGAGAAGGCCTATCACCTAGCAGTGGGATTATGGTTTTGAATCTGGTTACTTATACAAAAAAAAAAATATTGAAGAAGAAAAAAGCCATAACGACGCGCGACGTAGTAATAAGTATGCAGTAAAACATCGAGAAACGTAAGTCTGGTATAGTTGTAAACAGGAAAATATCAGGTTTTAGCAAAAACTAAACGTTTACTACTAATATTGCTATGCGAGTAAACTTTATATTCTAATTCCTATTAATGTATCTACTTATACAGGGCAATCTGCTATACAAATAGAAGAGAACAGTATGCAAGAAGAATACTTGCACCGACTCCAGTTAAATTCGGATAAGGGCAGGAGAATGATGGCTATCTATACAAACAGGATACGTACGAACACCGAATTATACAGATTTTGTATACAATTATACATTCTGGCAGCCCTGGTGACGTCATCTGAACGCAACGGGAAGTGCCCTCAGGGCCGGTAGTCTCGACATAGATACCGACACTTTCGCAAACTTTCAATCGCTTTATTATAACGAACAAATTCGGTTGCAATAACAATGCTTGCGAGAAACACATCTTGGATGTTGAGACTTGCATTTCTCGCAAGCAACGTTATGTACGTTGTTTTTTTCTGTTATTATTAAGCGATCGAAAGTTTGCGATAGTGTCGGTATCTATGTCGAGACTGCCGGCCCTGTATACGTTTCATTATGCCCAACAAATTAACAGCTCGACGCATTTTCATTAAATACGGGTAAATGTAGAGAATTGTGGATTTAATATTTATTCTGATGAGTTCGTATACTGACAGATATGTGTCATGGGTAATAGATGACAATTTATGCCCGGTTGGAAGCAAAACAGTATGACATTTGCACGCAAATCAACAACGTATCAAAATAAAACAAGTGATTTAAAAGATTGTTTACAGCAGTTGACTGAACTGATTTCAGGACGTAAAGAATGCCATTGGATATTTTATCAGTGTGGTCACCTACTTGGTTAAAATAATATTAAATTAATACTAGACGAACATATGTATGTGTCGGATTGTCAGGATTTATTCCGTTAGGCTCGTACATCATTTGGGCAGAAGATGGGTTTCGTGCAATGAAAATACACTGGGTGCGATACACTGTTTCTATTAAACTAACAAATTACTTGACATTACAATTTAACACAATAATACAATGAATTGGGTACAGTTCCAAGACGTCTCAACTCTACTGCGATCATATATTGAATGTCGACCTCGCTGCGAGTTCAAAACATCAGGGCTCTGTAGAAAGCACGCTGTGCTGTGGGTAAACTTGTAACTAGGTCGCGTGATGTCACGATAGGCGCACTTGCGGTTCATTTTGAGTCCATACCAATGACCGTCTCCGGCATATTATGTATCATTGATTTGGAAAGAAGAAGAGCAGTTAATTAATATTTATGTTGATTTTCCGGGTGATAATCGCTAATAATTTATCTGCTTGCCTTATTTATTTAGAAAACGGGATGAGCAGGCCATTAGATACTCTCTAACATGGCTTTCACATCCTAATCAGCAATAATTGTAAAAGAGTGTAACAATTTTGGGATCCAATAAACTATATCATATCTATTTACGTCCTACAAGCCCTCCCATTCATACCGGAGAGTAGCCTCCAACGACACTCGTGAAAGGTGGTCGAGTTACCCTATTTGCAAACGAGTGGTCTCCATTCTCGGAATTGATACTAAGTTTCGGGCAGTCCCACAAGATCACTTCAATATGCGGGTAGTGTGATGTTGAGCGTACCAATTGTGCAGGATCCGATACCTTAGTATTATTGTTTTTACTTTCGAAATTAATGGTTTAATATCGTAGTTTCTTGTTCATGAGAATAAAGTTTTAACGGGTTGTGAGACATAACATAACATCATGTAACCTGTTATCTTTGGAGCGATGTGGTGTATCTAATAGTACACCCACATTTCGCTAGTTATTTTTAAGTCCCATGTTATAATGTTGAGCCCATTTACATAGGAGCATCATAATTATTTCTGTGATTCATTGTTTCTAGGCATTATGATTAGTAATAAAGCAAATTATTCTTCAAGCAAGTCGTCTTGGACTAGTTAGACGTTAGCTACGAGTCCGTGTCCAACCGAAGGTCAATTTATGGCCGAAGCTGATTAATCAGTTATCGTAACAAACTTCGGCCGCAGCCAAAGGTTTAATAACAATAAGAAATTCGGTTCCACATTGAAATATTTTTTTTTAAACTCTACGTTTTTGTTGACTGTATATGTATATCAACTTAACAAAATTATTACAATTACCTCGCAACTTCTTCCCCGGAGATAGCAATTCTCCTTACTGATTTGTTTAGAGAATAATAATTTATATTGTATGTGTAGTTTAGTTTTTAATAAGTTAAGTTATGATGAGGCTGACTTGCGTTTGAGGATAAAAGCCTCAGATAAAAAATGAGAATAAAAAAAAAACCTTGCAACTTGTCAAAAATAATGACACTTCCAAATGTGTGACCCCAACCTCCCACGTGTCGCGTTTTTCATCGCGCTTCGTAACAGTTCGTCCAATTTCGGCTCCTGCAAGAAACCTTCGGCGTTGGCCAAAACTTCGGTCCAATTTGGCCACAGCCAAGGTTTTGCCGAAGGAGGTTTTTTTGGCCAAGTGGCCGAAGCCGAAGCTTCAGTCGGACACTAGACGTAACCAATTAAATTGTGTCGTATTCTGTAGGTACGGACCGCCATTGAAATATTATACTACTAGCTTTTGCCCGCAGCTTCGCTCGCGTTAATTTAGAATTTGACATTCAATTCGGGTTGTACTCTGCTTGTATATGTTATGGACCAGGTGATTAATGCGGGCATTATACATAATGTCCGAGCATTATGAATAATGTCTAGCTCTATCGGGCAAAGTGATTAATACTATCTTAACTTCATTATTTATCACATTGCACGGTCATTATTATATTGCTACAAGATAATTGGGCAATTTGATAATAAAGCTAAAGAAGATGCTAATTATGCCAAATAATGAGTCTGATTGCTTAAACTTTAGTTTATTTTATGTTTTATATTAATAAGTCATTTCTATAAAACAATATTAGACATGTTGTGAATTTTTTATTTTTTTAATATGTTTTATATTATATTTTTAATATGAATTTATAACGTAATTGAAATTTAACAGAAGCTGACAGAAACCCTAACCCTAGACGGTCGACGTCAGGGGCACCCCGAGGTTCGGTTAGTTAGGTTCCTGTAAACCCTGCAGACAGAAACAGGAGCCCCGCGCAGCGGGGATCCTTCGACCCTTCGATTTTAGCACTGTCATCGAGAGTTATGCATCCAGCGCAAAAACCAGCGGTGAAGAAGTGCGTTCATTGAGAGAGGCCATGGTAGAGCGAACAAGTTCAGCCTTAAGTCTTGTCTCCAAGTGGGGTGATGAAAATCTGGTTGTTTTTAACGCCACCAAAACCCAAGTGTGCCTGTTCACTGCCAAAAGGAGTCCGTTCAATCTGGCTCCTACTTTCCGGGGTGCATCTGTACCAGTTACCGACAACCTCGAGCTTCTTGGTACGAAGTTGAGTGCGAATCTCAACGTTGGTGTCTACATTGAGTCGAAAGCTCAAACAGCGGCAAAAAAGCTGGGTATCCTAAATAAGGTTAAGCGTTACTTCAAGCCAGGACAGCTTTTAGTCCTATATAAAGCTCAAGTTCGGTCCGGCATGGAGTACTGCTGTCACCTTTGGGATGGCTCGGCCAAATACCAATTAGCCACACTCGACTCTGTTGAGCGCAGAGCCAAGAGGCTCATTGGTGACGTTGAGCTGGTGGGTACCAAGCTTCATAGTTTGGCCCACCGGCGCAGGGTTGCATGTCTGTCGGTCTTTTACAGGCTGTACTTCGGTGAGTGTGCACAAGAGCTCCACGAGATCATTCCACCATCTCCCTTCTTCCATCGGGAGTCCAGACGTACTGCGGGTTATCACCCATTCCTTGTCGATGTTCCACACATTCGCACGAAGCGCTTCGCGTCATCGTTTATTATGCGCACAGCCAAGGAGTGGAATTCCCTGCCTTCGTCAGTGTTCCCAAGTTCATATAACCCCAATCTTTTTAAGTCGCGAGTTAATAGGCTTCTTCTGGGTAAGCTCGTTCCATCGTCGACCTCATCTCTGTCCTCAGGACTAGATTGAGGTCAAGAGTAGACCCATTTAATATTAAAAAAAACCTGCTGACGGAAACGCTAACCCTAGACTGTAGAACTGGTCTCCCTCGTGGTCCTACTAGTAGGACAAAATAGTAGGACCACGAGAAAACAGCGGTTTATTTTTAGTTAAATGACAATAACAATAAAAAAATTGTAATTAAATATGTTTGTATTACTCTGCCCAAAATGTGATGGACAATATGTATAATGCCCGGTCAATTTGATTATTTGAATAATTCTTATCAAATTGCACTCTCATATTTGGGCATTTTTCATAATAACTGGGCATTATGTATAATGCCCAATTTATCACTTCGTCCATAACATATATTTTAAGTAAGGAAGTAAGGATGTAAGTGTTGTGACATACTTCTGGGTATTTATCGGTGGTTTGAGTTTGTAACGCGAAGAAGCGTTGGAGATCATGTGCTTTAAATAAACAACGATTTTTAAAAAACACTTTACTTTTCTCATAACACTATACTTAACTATTGTAATGAATTAACCACATTTCACAAAATAGCATTCTAACATGAAGTCATAAACACTAACGCCCGTATCTATAAACAAGTCAAAGTAATTACATGAGTAAAAGTCACTATTTATGATTCGATTTTTAATCTGTAGTTAATTAATTGCTTCAAGTTAGAACTGTCAATAGTTAGAATTCTTAGTTCTGCTTTCTGTGACGGTTCTTACCTACTTCGTTCAAATTCTTGTCTATTGGATACAAATGTTTGCATTAGTAATTACCTAAACTCAGGCAATTACTTTAACTTGACTATATATACATATATATAGATACGGGTGTCACAGACTTTTCATATCAACATTTCGATCTCAAATTGCGAAGACAATCTTTATGTATTAACGATTTCCAATCAAAAAAATATCCGTTTAAAAAATCGTGACTTTTTTTACCTAGCATTACTAAAATAAAATTTTGAATCAGTTTTTTCTTATAAAAGTGCAGTGTATGTATTGCACTTAGGTATCTAATTTTGTTAAGTTATATAGAAAAGGTGTTTTGTTTTTTAAGTTGCCATCACGATGACACCGTCTATAATTTTAAACGGTAGCAACCCTTTCGTTTTAAAAACATAGCAACATAAAACCAACGCCATGTCCCAGTCCAGTTGTAAATTAATATTGACATTCTCCGTGCTTCAAATAAACAGCACCGGCGCAAATTAATCTGTGAAATAAGATAATAAAATACATGAATGGCCCACAGACTGAGAAGATAACAATTTAAACCTAACCTTTAAACCGCTCTCGCCAGAGATTGCATCTTGCTGTGGAGGCGTTGAAATTGACTGGGTCAGCTGGGCCCACGCACCCAAGAAAACTTTTGCGACTTTTCAGCCTCTGGGGCACTGAGCCGTAGCTGTGCATTTGGTGGCGTAAGTCAGCTTGTAGCTTCAGCTTCGGGGTGCATGAAACGAGCCTCCCCGGCGTACGTCCGGTGCACCCTGGGTAGTCGACTGGCAAATCCTTTCACCACGATAGCAAATATAACTATCTTATGTGTTGATTGAAATAAAGTATTCTAGTCTCTAGTACCTGCACTTGTTTAGATAGCTGCATCCCGTCGTGGAACAGACTGGTACGTAGTTGTCGTTGCAGAGGCAAGAGTCGCCATCCGCACAGAATGCTGCGCTCGACTGAGGTGGCATAAGTAGAAGTGTAGGCAGCAAGATTGTTATAACTTAAAAAAAACAAGAATCTATTAAAAAAATATTTTTCTCAGAAACGAACTAAGGACATTAATAAATAAATACGATAAAATATCCTAAAGGAACTAACTTAACAATAAACTAAAAATGGCATTAAAAAACTCCTCAACGCGGCGTATGGCAACGCTGAGCCTCTGGCCAAGTTCAAAACACATGTAATGTATTATCACTACAATTATTTCAAAGTAGTAAAGAGGAGACGAAGGAGTGAAGAAAAAATATATCTATCAGATAACCTGGCATTCTCTTCACGAGAGAACTCAACGGTTACTAGCACTGACCCGGACCTTTTGTATATGAGTTCAATTCTGATAGAAAAATTAACCTAAACCTAATTCTCTGTTTTTCATTTTTACAAAAGCGTGTTTTTAAAAAAAAAAGGTTATTTTATTATTCCTCCCAAGACTTTCCTGCACGCCTTTACTCAAATATGAAATTCAATGACATTTTATCCACTTTAACAGCAGGTAAAATCGACAAATGAAAAATAAATAAAAATAATTAATAAGTAAACTCATCTCGCGGGGCCCATCGTGGTGGGACAGCTGACCAGAGCCCTCGAACTAAAAAATCGAAGAGATTTGAATAGACTGGGCCCACGTGCTTTATAGCCCTCTCACGGGGAGGAGCCCTATGTCCCAGCAGAGGGAACATAATTATAAAGTGAATAATGCTATGATCAGCTATTACTACTACATTGACAATGAGTGAAAAAGAAGTTGAGAGAAACGTGGGTTATTCGGTCTTATTGGAAACTAGCTTCTGCCCGCGACTTCGTACGCGGATCCCGTTGCTTATGCCAGCGACAACGGGGTCGTCAAAATCGAAAATTTGAAACGTCTGATGTAGAATTCTAAGGCCCGGGGACGGGAAAACAACGGGATGAGCGAGACGATTGGAGTCGTTCCAGATCATTCATTTTTGTATGTCAAAAGGAAATACCCATCAAGCTAAAGAACTTTTGCTAAGACGTCATTCCTTAATTTGTTATAGCGCTGCCATGGGCTTTGGAGTTCCACAGCAGGTGTTCCAGATCTTCAAATTTATTCTCACAGCAGAAAATGCTCTTCACGTGGAATATTTTTAGCTATGGCACCATTTTTATATCACTTATACTGTAGCTGGTCTGTTGCGGTTCTGCATCAGGTATTAATTTTCCAAAATAAATTATAGCCTTTATGTTGCCCAGACTATACAACAAAAAACTTTTCTTCCCGTTACTCCGCAGCAGATCCCAAGGGTACACTGAATTAACTTCTGTCTCTTCATGCCGTACTCCAGCAATCCTTTCTCTCTCACTTTCTAACTGATTATGAATATTTTGTTGTGTGCGTGTTCGGGACAATGTATGATAATCTCGAGCAGCAGTTAGTCGCGCATCACGTTCATCACTCGTTTCAAAAGACCTGTTAGAAGATGTGCAAATTCGCTGAGAACTCAAGCGTGATTCTGTATCGGTAAACGTTTCTGACTCGCGAGACAATGCATGTCGCTCACGATCAGCAGACAGTCGCGCATCACGTACTGCACTTGTCTCTAGAGACCTAGCAGCAGATGCGTAGATACGCTGAGAACTCAAGCGCAATTCTCTATCCGTGAACGTCTCCGACTCGCGAGACAATGCGTGACGTTCACGATCAGCGGACAGTCGCGCATCATGTTCCTCACTTGTCTCTAAAGACCTAGCAGCAGATGCTTAGATACGCTGAGAACTCAAGCGCAATTCTCTATCCGTGAACGTCTCCGACTCGCGAGACAATGCGTGACGTTTACGATCAGCGGACAGTCGCGCATCATGTTCCTTACTTGTCTCTAGAGACCTTGAAGCAGATGCGTAGATACGCTGAGAACTCAAGCGCAATTCTCTATCCGTGAATGTCTCCGACTCGCGAGACAATGCATGACGTTCACGATCAGCGGAGAGTCGCGCATCATATTCTTCACTGGTCTCTAGAGACCTGGATGTAGATGCATAAATACGCTGAGAACGCAAGCGAGCTTCGCGACCCGAAGAGGTTTCTACAGAGCGAGTTGCAGCCTGATGTTCTCGAACAGCATCAAGTCTATCCTGACGCTCTTCGTTAGATTCTTGGGATCTTATGATCCTCAATCTTTTAGCTCCTTTGGAACGTTGGGAAAGATTTGACCTCTTTCTAGGCATGGTTATAGTTTTATTATGAAAATACCTGATCAATTAAAATCTAAGTGACTGCTCCCCTGCGTTACCGGGTAGGCTACCGTGTCGCGAAGATAAATGGAAAAGGAAATAAATGGGAGTTTTAGCCAGTAGAGTCAAATTTTCAATGATTCATAGAATTTTCATCGAAAATCAGTCCTAAACTGTTACCGCCTCACCGCGTGGAGGTACTCTCAGCTTATGTTATTTTATAATTACACAGTGAACTCTTGGAGTTCCACATAAGCTATTCCAGATCTTCAAATTTTATACGTCAACAGAGAGTGCTCATCAGGCTGAACAACTCTTGCTAAGACGTCATTCCTATATAGGTTATAGTGTAGCTGGGCTCTTGGAGTTCCATATCAGCTGTTCCAGATCTTCAAATTTTATACGACAACAGAGAGTGTTCATTAGGCTGAGCAACTCTTGCTAAGACGTCATTCCTATATATGTTATAGTGTAGCTAGGCTCTTGGAGTTCCACATAAGCTATTCCAGATCTTCAAATTTTATACGACAACAGAGAGTACTCATCAGGCTGAACAACTCTTGCTAAGACGTCATTCCTATATATGTTATAGTGTAGCTGGGCTCTTGGAGTTCCACATCAGGTGTTCCAGATCTTCAAATTTATTCTCTTAGCAGAAAATGCTCATCACGTGAAACAATTTTTGCTATGGTACCATTTTTGTATCTCTTATAGTATAGCTGGTCTGTTGCGGTTCTGCATCAGGTGTTCAAGTTTCCAAGATAAATTATAGCCTATGTGTTGCTCAGACTTTATACCTATACAACAAAACAAAAATCATTCAAATCCGTCAAGTAGTTCCGAAGATTAGCGTGTACAAACAAACAGACAAACAGACAAACAGACAGAATTTTTTTTTTGGTTTCGTGCTCTATTACTGTTTCTAAACCCCCCTCAATTTTTTTTTTTTAATATATTCAATGTACAGACACAGTTTTTTTACTGTTTTATTATATGTATAGATTAAGCCAATACCACCACATTGTCCAAAACGATTGTTGATCATAATTAGAAATCTAAATCACGACTCGACGTGCATTAAGCAAATACCCATTTTAACGAATTTTAAAAATGGTTTTTTTGTTCTTGCACTTTAAAAGCACAAAGTAAAAAAAAACAATAAAAAGTTTTACTTACCATGTAATAGCTTCATATCCAACATTAGTTTCGTTGCCAAAAGATTTAAAAAAATTAGCTACAAAAAATTTAGAAATAGTAATAAAAAAAAATATATTTCAGCGACAAATTAGAACAATGTACGCCTCATACAAAGTAACAGCGAGCATTGCCCGTCACGCGTGCTCACTGAATATAACCCGTATCAATTTCAGTTTTCTACATCCATTGAGCTCAGTGTTTACCATTTTCTTCAATAGACACTCGTCCATTGAAGAAAAAATATTATGGTGCAAGACACAGGGCCACGGAAGCCACAAAGACAAATGTTATTTTTCTCATATCATAACATAACATCGCATGATCACATCTGTAATCTCTGGAAGGTTAGGTAGAGGCCCGTAGAGGTGCACCTAATGTACACGCACATTTCGTCAGTTACGCTTGAGTTGCATGTTATAGATGGCTATCAACCGGGCACCAGAAAAATCCTGTATAACAGGCTACTACTGAGACGGCGCGTTCGTGTTCCAAGCGCGCCTCGAAGAGATGTCAAGGCAAGGGCCGATGCCTGGCGGGGCTACGGGACTGTTCGAAAGATATACCGCGGCCTTGGAACACAAAGAGTAGGAAGGAACATGGATGGGTTTTAGTCAGTACAAGCATAGGTACAAGTCAGGCAATCCCTTCCACTCCGGCGAGAGCGGGAGGGGTCATTTGATGATGAAGCCTTTTTGTCGGATGGAATCATCCGACAAAAAGGCTACTACTGAGAAAAATCCTGACAGAAAAACCCAATAGCACTTTAGCCCGACCTAGGAATCGAACTCAACCTCATACTCAGTAGTTGCGCTTGCGACCAATAGAACAATGCACCACTCACAATACCTCCTGTTCACAATTGTATAGAAGAATAAATGAAGGAGGATAGTAGTCATTTGAACAACGCCACTTGAAACTTTTGATTTTTAAAAATGGAATGGAAAATATGTAAACACATTTTACGTTGAAACTTATTGACAACTTTCACGAAACGTACTCATAAAACTACTACGACTTGACTTGATTTTTATGAAAATCTCGCAAACTTAAATATTTATAGTTAAAACTAGATATTTCATTATAAGTTTGGTTTTACAGTCAGACACATAAAAGTACACGTGTGTAAACAAACATGTTAATACGTTAAACAGTTGCGTAAATAGAAAATGGACATCACACAGTACCAATTTGTAAAGTAAATAAAGTATATAAAGACTTACAACTTAATCCGGCCAAGAGTTCATTGACTTACCTGAAAGAAATATAAAGCATATTAGTTAATAATTTTTACCCGATAGAGAAGTTGTTCAGAAGTAAATAATTTAATTGATGTTTGAAGTGCTTATGCTGTACCTTGTAGGCACAAACCAGATTTTAAAATCCTATCTTAAAAGAAACACACCCAACATATTATTTCAATGTAACCCGTTCTCAGCGCGTTCTCCGCTTCCCAAATAAATAAAAGTCTTACTACTCCCCGGCGAGATTTGGTCAAAAATATCCCAAATTAAACTCCTTTAACTACTGAGAATACTTTTATATTACAACAGTTTAATTACAGGGCAGAGCGAGACGGAGCTATACAAATTATACAACTGTCTCGCTGGTTCGGGCAGCTTTGGCCTTTAATCAGTTTCCTTGTGATTAAAATGTAATTCCCTTTGAAATAGCGCTCAAATTTTGTTGCTGTACTGTAGTGGACCGTCTTTCGCTGCTGTTTGAATAGGAATACTATGCAGCGAAGATTGGACGTTTGTGGGTAGTCGAAGTAAAGTTATTACTTGTATACTATAGGACTTTTGGTATCAAAGTCTAAGCATTTATTTCAATTAGATTTTGAAAGTCAAAAACAAAAAAGCTAAGCTACAGTCACAGTCACAAGGCATAATAACTTGCGAAAATACTGTATTCGCACATTCCAAATCGTAGATCTCTATGGAGAAGAATGGGCAAGAAACTCCATGGACACTCTTTTTAATCAAAAATCTTGGTTACATCATTAAAGTTCAGATTATACATATATGTGAGAACGATGTACAAAGACGTGCATATTAAGAGCTAACCTAATAGGTTGTCTATTGTAATCTTTGAGGTTCATATTATGCAGCAACGATATGAAGTACGAAGACACCTAGTACTATAAAATCAATCTATATTATAATTATTTTGAAAGTAACTCTCGTTTGTTTGTCTGGCTGTATATTACCTGTTTACTCTTTAACGGCGGACTGAATTCGGATGAAACTTGGCACACGGATAGACCATATACCGACCGTAAAGCGGGTGAAGCTGCAGGCAGAGGTTAAGTAAGTAGGTAGTTAGGTAAGTTGTTTAAGAGCCATTATGCTTTGTGTACAATAAAGCATATTTTATCTACCGTCTACTTAAACTAAGATAAAATAGAAACCCATCATTTAAAACAAATATCTCTCATGAAGCTATTCCTGAGAGTATATTTCCAATCACGACATCAAATAAAAAGTAATTGAAATCTGTTCAAACAGTGAGTCGGTTAGAACCGGTTTAAACTGGAATCGATGTAGATATGTGTTACTGATGCATACAGTACTAAGAAAAATATATTGTTTTTCGATTTATACTTGAAGGTTTTATGGTGTTGAAAATCGTTGAAATCAAACAAAAATACTCAGAGGCCTAATCGTACTATTGCTTTCTTGTTTATACTTATATTAGTTAGTTAGTTCCTTTTATAGAATTAAGTATTTTTGTACTGTATGTTGTTTAAATTATTCATTAAGTCATTTGAGTTCTTAGTTTAGCAAAAAAATAAATAGAGTTTCTTGGCATTGTTAAAAGCACCATACGATTAACTTCATTTTTTCTTAAATTACATGACATGTACTTAGCTGAATCCCCAACCTGGAAAAATCTAGGTAGATGATGATGATGATTTCTGCTCTCATTTTGCTCTAATATTAAAGTGTAGTTAAAAATAATAATTGAATGTTACCAATGTAACTGCCTCGTTGGTGTAGTGGTTGTATTCGCCACTACGCGCATGAGGTCCTAAGTTCGATTCCCGGGTCGCGCAAATTGTTTTTCTGTTTTTCCATCAGGAATTTCTCAGTAGCAGCCACGGAGTCTGTATTTGTGGCCGGTTGATGGCAATAAGCTCGCTTCCTATTACATGAGACTTAAAAACATAACTAGTGAAATGTGGGTGTACTATTATGTACCCTCTGCCTAACTCTTTGGGAATTACAGGTGTGATGCTATGTTATAAATGTTACCAAGTAATTTAAACTTTAAGATAATATCTTCAGGTAATGTTTTGATGAAGCTATATTATTTCAAAGTTATCGTTTAATAAGCACCACCCACACTTTGATACCGTTATTTTACAGCACCCCTGTAGAAAGCTGAAGAAATTTCCTCAAGTACCCACTTGTGACTTCGCGAGCATAAAACTAGGTTCCCTATTGTTCCAAGAGAACAATGTTTTCTTTTCCCTTTGTTTCACCTCTTTATTATCCTGGCAACACATAACAGTGGGTAGCTTACTCAGGTATAAAAGTAAAATGTTAACTTTATTTTTATTTTAGAGGAGCTCTTATTCTCAATAACTTTCTGGCCCTCGAAGTACAAGTTGATACAATAATATTGAAGGTTTTATTTTACGTCACCACTTAAGCCGCTCATGTTCACAGTCACACACGTTTACGATGCGGCACTGACATTGGTCGACACGTCTGTATCATGAGACGTACGTCAGTAGCATATGAGAGGCGATACGAACCCAATGTGCGCCAATGCATCGCTAATGCCATTGTTGTAGGACACGTAAACAGTTTAAAGGTACCTACTACGTCACCTAAGAGATAATAGTTTAGTGGTGTGACCGTTGGACTGCCAAGTCATAGGTCTCGAGTACACACACCTCTGATTTTTCGGATTCATGTGCGTATTGTATAATTATCACTCGCTTCGGCGAAGTAAAATATCGTGAGGAAACCAAACCTATTATGATATTTCTCGACGGCATGTACAGCCAAGTCAAAGGCCTATACTGCCGTGCTAAGCTAAAAAGCGATATCTTAAAAAAACACATGTGGATTTTAATGGCATCGGATAATTTAAATAAATGCTCATCTGATGAACTAAGCCAAATAGCAGTATCTATTTTAAAACATAAAAATCCTAATAAGCAAAAATATCAATACGTAATGTGTATACCAAACTATATTTCCAAAACTGTAATTTTCTCGAAACTGGCTTACCTTGAGTTACCTCTTTTGCGTTTAGCACGGCAGTATAAGCGGCATAAAAGCTCTGACACCAGGTGGGGCACTAACCACACAAAATAAAAATAAAAGACCTCAGATACGGGATGATCAGTAAGAAGAATATGAAGTAATTCACATACGACTTGATATTACAATTTATAGCTATCGAGAAAAAACAGACTCACTCAGTAACATCTAATACAGTAAACTAGCGTAATTAATAGCCTAAGTCTAATGCCTTTCTTCTACTGTATTGGAACAAAGACAGCCTCATCAGCAAATGAAGTGTTCGTCCTCGTAGGTCCTATTGGAGAAAATGAAAAAGGATTTAGCTAGAAAAACTATACCTCCTCAAATGCTGAATGAAGAGAACTAGGTACAATTCCTCATCCAATTTGTTCAGCAATTAACTGAACAGCCGTCCTAATGGACGGAGCCGTTGTCCTAACGTTTCGATTTAAAGGAATTACCTGGGCTTCTATCGAGATTAGATGTACACATTGGGCGTCAAGGATTTGTAAGTTGTTAAGTCTAACTTAAGAAGTTTTGTTAAGAAAAGTTGTATTAAGTACTTTAAAAAGTAATAACATAGCGAATAAAATCATTCGACGTCATTTACTTGGCTGCGAGGGAAATTAGGTGTTAGTATGGTGACAACCAACTTAAACTGACCCGTACATGTTGACTACCCTCCGGCCGCGGCTTCGCCCGCGGAAATTTATTATTTTTACAAAACATCACGCCTGTAATACCCGAAGGGTGAGGCACAGGTATATTAGTACACCCACATTCCACCAGTTCGGTTTAAGTTCCATGTTATAGGGGGCGAGCCTATTGCCATCAAGCGGGCCCAACCCAAATCCAGTCAGTCTTATTATTTTTAAACAATATCGTTATAAATTATAGCTTATGTGTTATTCTAGTGAATAATAGTAGATCGTACAACAAGTGAAAAAAAGCGAATTTAATTCAAGGGACTATGTATGTGTAGGTATGTAGTAGTAAGATTCTAATCTCAACTTCCATTCAACATCTGTTCAATGTTAACTTTGGACATTGACTCAGCACTCGGCCTGGCTTACGCGCGGCCCATGCAGTTAAGATAATGATTGGGTTGCATCTTACACGCATACGACACAAAGATTTTATATAATAGTGTGTGTTAAGAAAAAGTAGTATATAAGCGGTAACATTTGTAAAAAAATCAGATTTGAATTTTATATTCTTGTCTCATTACCCCTCACTGTGGCTAAGACACCTTTAGCCATCTCTGATCGGTCTCGTGAGTCTGCGGGACTGGCAGTGAGTGTACCCTTCCCATACCTGGAAATCCTGTCTCCAATCCGTCTGTAACCTTAGGTCGCATGGTGCAGACATCCCGCACTTATTTATATATTTATCTATTACATACTAGGTATATGATAGGTTAGGGCTGTAGGGCTTAGGGCTTAGGGCTTAGGGTCGTAGGGACTGTTAGCCTTGTAGGTCTAGTAGGCTCCTTCAACTTATCATTTACTTTCATGTAACATCACACCCTTGGCAGTATTGCGGCCTAACGTGACCTTTGTTAAGGGTGGATGTACAACATCCTATTGAGGTAGTGTGTCAATTTGCTGAACAATTTTAGTAACCCTGACAGTTTAGTAACACTCTCTAGGTCTATCTGAATGGTAGTTGATATCGCCCGCAATACATAAGTTGCATTTCCTCATGCGGTCATGAGTAGAGGTAAGCCGTGTTAAAAGATTATCCAGTCAGCAGGGTGCCTGCGTAGTGTGTGCCAGACTTACTTAATGTCATTTGTATGGGCGCTTCTCTTGCACACTAATCGTATGATATGATGTATGGTATGGTATGCCAATGATTGTAAACGCATCGACGATGTCTACTTTAAAAATATCTCAAATTCAAATATGACATACAAGTGCAGCGTGCACCCTAAACCGCTGGGTCAAGAAGCACGAAATTTTGCGCAGGAGTTCTTGAAATAACGAAGGAACTTAGGAGCGAAATTGGTCCCATTAATAGAAAATGAACATTGATGTACTTAAGGAAGATTTCTACAGGTGGTAAATCGGTGCTCGGCTAGTCTTCTTAATAAAAATCTTTAATTTATGAACTGGTGTACAACGTGCCGTTTAGATTTCTTCGGAAAGATTTGACAGTTTAGGCCTTATAAATAAAAACCCTTGCTTATTTTCTTTTAAGTATAATATCACCCCTCTTTTTGCGTCAGGAGTTTAAGGGTAATTAATTCCAAAAACGTTATCTAATGCTTTCACGCATAATTAACTAAGCAGTCTTAATGATCTTAACAAAATTAAGTTCGCGCACATGATGTATGAGTCTCCTACATTATCTTAATTCAGCCATTGAAGATTGGCGTGTAACAGGCTAAGACTAGAACAAATGTATATGCTATAGGTACCGATCCGTGGGTATAATGATGTAAGAAAATTTACGATAAGTGAGGTAAGTACTTTAACGTAAAAGAAAATGAAAATACATAAAACACATGCCTGTTTTCCCAAAAGAGTTGGTTATAGTACACCCACATTTTAGTTTTGTTTAAGAATATCTAACGTTTAAGGTCACCTCAACTTGTGCTGATCAAAATTTTTTCTACACATAAATTCATACTTCTATCTATCGTGTGGTTAGTGCTTAACCTGGTGTCAGAGTTTTATGCCGCCCATGGGCCTCGGACATGGCTGCTGGTTTTAATTATGCAAGTGTTAATTATACAATACGCATATGAATCCGAAAAAACTTAAAGAAAGCAGGTTTTACTCGCCATCTTACCTCTCGATTTTTTTTCAGGTAGAAACCGTTCTCAAGAAATAGATAAAATATATGATATAATACTTCTTACTAGCTAGCCGACATAGCCACCTCATAGCGATTACCTACACACGTACAGAGTAAACGCACATCTCACCACCTCCCCAATAGCCTTAGGCCGAAGTTAACGACCTCAGTGGCTTACGAAGACATCCCTTCACAAAGAGACAGCCTAACTATCCTTATGAAGGACTGCCCGCTGCCTCACTCGTACACCTTGGCCACGAAGCTAAACGATCACGCAACGCGTATTGCAACAGCGACAGCGGAGAAAACAAATGAAAGCCGTTGTTTGGAGGCTGCGTGTCACCGTGATATTACTCAAGCAAAGGAAATGCAAGTCGTTTAACGCAAAATGTATCATCCGAGGCTGTGAACGAGGTCTTAGAGATAAAGTATGGACCATAATCTGTTTATATCTTGTGCAAGGTTATTAAGAAACTGTGTGATGGATGAGATACTAAGAACTAGGGCATAATCAGTGTTGTATAACTACTTTATAGTTATAAAATATAAGATAAACTTTCAAAGTTAACGTTGTTATAGCAGGCTACACCCATGATGCGCCATAACCACGAATGCCACAGCATCTGGTACTCTGTTATCAAATGTTTGCTTGCAATATGAGTGCACGGTAAACCCCAACGGTACTATTCCAAAGGTGAACGCAAACCACGCTGGGAAAGCCGTCCAATCACAATGATTCCATGACAAACCTAACCGCCAGGATGGGTTTCTATATAACTCCACGAAAACGGCAACAGGCGGCAGTGCAGCCAGCGAAGGAAGTGCTTTCAGGGCTACGTAGAAAGCTTTACCGCTGCGGTATTGGAATTGTCCTTTAGTAGATCATTTAAAACGAAGGTAGATTTAAATTAGATGCAGACAGAAAGATAAAAAAGAGTAATATGTGTAAATGATTCTATTTTAATAAAACAGCTATTTCAAAAAAGTTTTTGTATATTTCAGACAGTAATAAACGTGAAACTTCACAAGTCTGACTTTCCTGAAGGTCGCAGAGCGCTGAACGGTTTGCGTTCAGAGATTATGCTTCGGACTGCTGACAGACACCGCTGGAGAGCTATGAGATTTGCATGAATCAGACTAGATTATTTTGTAAAAGATTTTGTTCATGACTGCAGTAAAATAAAAATGCAAATTTAATAAAATTGAAAAAGAATATTATCTTAAAATAATAGTTTCTATATTATTTTCGCTAATGATCGGAATATATAGGGTGACTGGTAAATTAGTGACCGATACTTAAACACGTGATTGTACTCATGATAACAAACAACTTTTGACAAACATTTGACAAACCCGAAAGTATTGTCGCGCTACCGAAGTACGGTGAGGGATGTACCCTCACCGTACTTCGGTAGCGCGACAGTACTTTAATTACTAAACTACTAATGATTTAAATACCTAATTTATTTAAATACTAGCTTCTGCCCGCGACTTCGTACGCGGATCCCGTTGCTTATGCCAGCGACAACGGGGTCGTCAAAATCGAAAATTTGAAACGTCTGATGTAGAATTCTAAGGCCCGGGGACGGGAAAACAACGGGATGAGCGAGACGATTGGAGTCGTTCCAGATCATTCATTTTTGTATGTCAACAGGAAATGCCCATCAGACTAAATAACTTTTGCTAAGACGTCATTCCTTAATTTGTTATAGCGCTGCCATGGGCTTTGGAGTTCCACAGCAGGTGTTCCAGATCTTCAAATTTATTCTCACAGCAGAAAATGCTCTTCACGTGGAATATTTTTAGCTATGGCACCATTTTTATATCTCTTATACTGGCTTAGCTGGTCTGTTGCGGTTCTGCATCAGGTATTAATTTTCCAAAATAAATTATAGGCTTTATGTTGCCCAGACTATACAACAAAAAACTTTTCTTCCCGTTACTCCGCAGCAGATCCCAAGGGTACACTGAATTAACTTCTGTCTCTTCATGCCGTACTCCAGCAATCATTTCTCTCTCACTTTCTAACTGATTATGAATATTTTGTTGTGTGCGTGTTCGGGACAATGTATGATAATCTCAAGCAGTAGTTAGTCGCGCATCACGTTCATCACTCGTTTCAAAAGACCTGTTAGTAGATGTGCGAATTCGCTGAGAACTCAGCGTGATTCTGTATCGGTAAACGTTTCTGACTCGCGAGACAATGCATGTCGCTCACGATCAGCAGACAGTCGCGCATCACGTACTGCACTTGTCTCTAGAGACCTAGCAGCAGATGCGTAGATACGCTGAGAACTCAAGCGCAATTCTCTATCCGTGAACGTCTCCGACTCGCGAGACAATGCGTGACGTTCACGATCAGCGGACAGTCGCGCATCATGTTCCGCACTTGTTTCTAGAGACCTAGCAGCAGATGCGTAGATACGCTGAGAACTCAAGCGCAATTCTCTATCCGTGAACGTCTCCGACTCGCGAGACAATGCGTGACGTTAACGATCAGCGGACAGTCGCGCATCATGTTCCTTACTTGTCTCTAGAGACCTTGAAGCAGAATCGTAGATACGTTGAGAACTCAAGCGCAATTCTCTATCCGTGAACGTCTCCGACTCGCGAGACAATGCGTGACGTTCACGATCAGCGGACAGTCGCGCATCATGTTCCGCACTTGTCTCTAGAGACCTTGAAGCAGATGCGTAGATGCGCTGAGAACTCAAGCGCAATTCTCTATCCGTGAATGTCTCCGACTCGCGAGACAATGCATGATCTTCACGATCAGCGGAGAGTCGCGCATCATATTCTTCACTGGTCTCTAGAGACCTGGATGTAGATGCATAAATACGCTGAGAACGCAAGCGAGCTTCGCGACCCGAAGAGGTTTCTACAGAGCGAGTTGCAGCCTGATGTTCTCGAACAGCATCAAGTCTATCCTGACGCTCTTCGTTAGATTCTTGGGATGTTATGATCCTCAATCTTTTAGCTCCTTTGGAACGTTGGGAAAGATTTGACCTCTTTCTAGGCATGGTTATAGTTTTATTCTGAAAATACCTGATCAATTAAAATCTAAGTGACTGCTCCCCTGCGTTACCGGGTAGGCTACCGTGTCACGAAGATAAATGGAAAAGGAAATAAATGGGAGTTTTAGCCAGTAGAGTCAAATTTTCGATGATTCATAGAATTTTCATCGAAAATCAGTCCTAAACTGTTACCGCCTCACCGCGTGGAGGTACTCCCTGCTTATGTTATTTTATAATTACACAGTGAACTCTTGGAGTTCCACAACAGGTGTTCCAGATCTGCAATCTTTATACGTCAACAGAGAGTGCTCATCAGGCTGAACAACTCTTGCTAAGACGTCATTCCTATATCGATACCTTTAGACTCAAAAGGCGTAAACGCCAAAATGCCACTTTTCAGGAAAAGCAAAACACAAAAAAATTTTAAAGAAAAAATTCATAACTTTTTTGTTTCAAGACTGAGTAAGTTCATTTTTTGCCCAAATTCTTATATTATGAATATAAACAGTGCGATTATATAATATTTAGGATAAATAAATAAATAAAGAAAATAGGATTGTTATACGCCCCAAAAAAAATAAAAAAATGTTGTTTACAACCCTAAATTTTACATTGTCTGTAGAATGCTTAGGGTGTATAGGTCGCTAAAAGCGCATTTTCTATTTGAAACGGGGTGTACATGTCAGTCAACGGAGAAGTATGTACTTAAATGCACACTATTGTAATAAACGTTAGGGTTTAAACGTCACTACAAGCATCTATTTTTGTTAAGGAGTGTATAAGACAGTCACTGGAGTACAATATTCACAATGCTTGTCACTTTTCGATTATTATTTAAATCACAGTCATGTCCTTGTTATTATTTATATTCATTAAAACCTCTACTAAAAAAGTTGGCCATCGTAATCTCAAATTTTTGCCTTATGGTTACGCAAGCTACTCATTAAAAAACAGGACTTAGATTTACTAGAACTAAAACCCAGATAAAAGCTCGATAAGGATCAGTATAACAAAAAACAATAAAATTAATCAACTCAAAATCTTTATTAACATTATGACATTAATTAGAGTTGGGGCACTTCTACTGTAGTCTCTTTTTCTCGACCTTACTTTAATTATAAATATTCTTTGGAATCGTTACAACATTCTTAATAATCACAATAACAATCACTGCTCAATTAAATCATGAGAAAAGACAAGAATCTAAGACATAATGCTTTTAACTATCAATAAAATTATTAAAAAAAACTCAAGTTCCTAAAAATGTGCTAAATTACATTTTACGAAAATCGAAAGATTGATCTGTTTGACCAGAGGTAATTGCGGATCAGTGGGTTTATACAATTCAATAGAAAAAAAAAGAAAATAAGTGGGTTATTAAATGACCACAGAAAAAAAAGAAATATTAATTTTATGAAAATCAATTGACAGTGCCCTCCCAGTCAATCTTCATTAATTTCTTGGTTTTCTTCGTAATCACTATGAGGAAAAAAGTCACAAACGGTTTCTTCACAAGGAAGTCGACGATACTCTTCGTGATAAGTCTTTGGAATGGTTCCATTATCACAAAGTGGCAACACTGCCCGAGTGACATGTAAAATTTTTGTTCCGTATTTTAAAATTTAATTTAATTAGGAAATAAGTTATATTAAGGTGTAATTATTTGTGTGAACGTATTATAAACGCGTAAATACTCAGGAAAATTGTTTTCTTGATAATTAATAAAGTTTTCGGTAGTACAACGTTGCCGGTAACCTAAAAACAGCTGACGTTCTAACTACGGCTATATACGGATTATTCAGGGGAAGTATTGTTTACTTTTATTTAATAACAGCACACAAACTTCACTTTAACTCTAAAACACATCCATGCTAATTGCTAGTGTATTTTTTTTTGCCGATTTATTACGTTGTACCGGTTCTAAATCGCTTTGTTAACAAATCCATAAGTCTGTAGATTCCCTTTTTTTTTAATTCATCTTTTCAATATTAATTCATACATCTTTAATGATCATTATTGTGCATCATTGTCTTGTAGTGATATCTTAATAAACTAAGTTTAATTTTTATTTCATAAGCAAGCTACCCTCTTATGAAAAAGTAAAACCCTAAGACAATAAAATCAGTAAAATTTAATATTCAATTAGATACAATCAGTATAAAGATAATCTTTTAAAGTTAATATAGCAGCCTACCTCACTTCATTTCATAACTGAAGGCTTTTCTCTGTTTTATATATTATTATTTTTTATTTTTTTCCTTTCACCGCTAACTTTTCTTTAATAGTCTATTCTATTAGTTCTCACCGTTTCTTTACTTCTAATTTTCAGTTACCAATCCTGAAACCATGCCTGTGATGACCCGTAAGGCTACTGCTCAAGATATGGAGCTAAAATTAAGAACGGCTCTCAATGAACTTAAAGAATCAAACCTCCAAGTCCAACAACTGTTACAGGAGAGAGAAGAGAGTGAAGTGGAAGTCTATAAAGTAAATAGCAAAATCTGTAGCTTGAAACGAGAGCTAGTAGACCTACATCAGCAATACTTGGACATTGTTGATGAACGGGATCAACTGAAGGTTGTCACAGCTGGTTTTACAAATTGTAGTAACTTGTATGAGGAGGCTTTAAATAAAATTAGGGACCTAGAAGATAAGTTAATTCAAGCCAATAATTGTATATTGAACTTACAAAAAGAAAAAGAAGTTACTCAGGTTAAAGAAACCAACCTCTTATATAATGAATTATTAAATAGTAATTGTATCCCACCTTCCTTAATAACAATTGATCTGACTGAAGATTCCTTTCATAAACAGAAGTATTCAGTAAGCAATAATAAAATTAAAAAATATGCAAAACTGAATAGAATAATTAAAAAATGTAATCAATTTAGGAAACAGCATAAACGCTTTTCTAAATATATTCCAATGAGGAAAGAGCGTGTTGATTTAGTTAATAAGTTAGATAATTACCAAATAAAATTAGAAGACAGTATAAAAATTTATGAAATTGATACTCAGCATTTGCAGTCTGAAATACAGGTACTTCAAGACTCACTTAGTTCCCTTTCTAGTAGGTATGCGAGTTCTCAGAACCAAATAAGGGAACATATTCTTGCGGCAAATGATTTGGTACTGTGTCGGTGTAGTTGTCAGACAGTTACCAACCATGATACTGTCCAGCCTGAGGTAATGGAGGACCCGTCCGAGGCTGAAAATTTATCTCAGGACTGTATACTCAACCAAGAAACAAATAATATTACACAAGAATATTTACATGTGGTACAGCCTGAGTTACATGATAGTCATGACTGTTCTAACTCAATAATGTTTTCAGATAGTATAGGAAGAGGTGTAGGTAAATTAGTAAGTAATAACCTGAGTTTTTCCAACCAAAATCATTGTATGCCAGGGTCAACATACCAACAGATAATGGCATCTGTAACTAGAAATGTTTATAATGTTAATACCGATATAACAATATTTATAGGAAACAGTTCAAAACTTACAAAACAAGATATCACAGACAGTGTAACGGAGTTGTTAAAGTTGAATTGTCGTAAAATAATATTGTGTGCTTTCCCATATTTTGAAAAGTTGTCAAGCAGGAAAAACAATTATATTCACATGCTGAATAAGCATGTTCATTTTCTAGTAGGTCACTATAGTGACAGGCTTATATATCTAGATATCAACAGTTTTGTTGGTAAACTTAAGTCGACACGGGGTAAAGTGTATCTACCTATCAGTTGTAGACACAAAATAGCTAGGCTATTAGTATATAATATTCACTCAGACATAAGTAGTATGTCAATGTTTACTTCAATTATTAACACTGCGACTATTAGTAATCATACTAATCATTCTTTTTTCAATTGTGTAACTATAGGAGATCCTGGAGTGGGGTCCACTAGTAGTAGGATCTCATTGCCTTGTGATGGCATAGGAGTCTTGGGGCTCACTCCGGATACTCATTTAAACTAGTTAGTAAGACAACAGAGGGTACCGGTAACATTGATGTTGCACCGATCAACAACAATATACTTGTATCTTCTTGCTCTCAAATAGCTAAATGTAAAAAAGGGGCTAAGCAGAATTCCATGCAATTATTTCATCAAAACATTCAAGGTTTCTCTTCAAAGCAACTAGAAATTGAATTGTTTTTAGAAAAAACTAAGATTGAAATTGTTTGTTTCACTGAGCATTGGTTAAAAGATTATGAAATGCTAATTAATTACGCAAATTACAGTGTGGGCAGTTGCTTTAACCGGAAAGCTAAGATTCGTGGGGGTTCATTAATCTTAGTTAAAAATTGTATTAAATTTAAGCCTCGTAGTGATATTGTTGATCTATCGGTTGAACATAATATTGAGCTGTCTTGTGTTGAGCTGGATAGGCATGTTATAGTGTGCGTTTACAGACCCCCAAATTATCAAAACTACTCTATTTTTGAATCGGTAATGGAAGATACTTTAGCAAAGCTTGCAACTGGTAATAAATCACTGGTAATCTGTGGTGACTTTAATGTAAATATTTTAGATCAAAATTCAAATAGCAGTAGATTATTACATCTTTTTAAATCATTTAATTTGTTAAACGTGTTTTCGGAACCAACCCGAATTACTACAAATACTGCAACATGTATTGATAATGTTTTTTGTTGCTGCGACTACTTGGATAAATCAATTGTAAATTACCTTCCTTCTGATCATAGCGGTCAAACCGTTGTTTTCGAGTCCTACACACCATTACAAAAAATTCAGATAAAGTCCAGACAAATGACACCCAGTAATTTAAATAAATTTAATAATAACTTAATTAGTAATTTAGGTATTCCGGACCATATTATTGAAAATGTAAATCACTTTTATGAGGAATTCTTTTCGGTAGTTTACACCGAGTTTAATAATACATTAAAAATGAAAACTAAATCTATTTGCCCAAAGTTTATGTTCAGTGACTGGGCAACTAAGGGTATTAGGAAAAGTAGGGAGCGATTGTTTGAACTGTACGGCCTTAAGCCTTACATCAACTCAGAAACTTTTAATAAATATGTTGCAACTTACTCTAAAATTTTTAAAAACACTTGTAAGGTAGCTAAAGCCTTATTCATTAGCAACAAGATTAAATCCGCCGATAATAAAATAAAGACGGTTTGGAAAATTATCAATAGTGAAACTAATAGACATAAAAAATATAATAATGATATCACACTAAATACTTCACGTGGTCTTATAAGCTCTAAAAACGAAGTTGCTCAAGAATTTGTAGATTTCTTCACTAGTATCCCACTTAAAACTACTGAAACCTTAAATTCCTCACCCTTGGTTTCTATTGATTTGTTGAGAGCGAACGTTACAGCCTGTCCGGTTGAGTTTCAATTTAAGCATATAAACCCCATCACAGTCATTAAAGCTTTTAAGGAAATCAAAATCAAATTAACTGAAGATCTATGGGGAATGTCCATTAAAGTTTGTCAAGCTATTATTGACACTATAGCACCGTTCTTAGCCTTAATATTTAATTTATGTGTGGACCAAGGAGTCTTCCCGGACCTTATGAAATACAGCAAGGTAATACCACTTTTCAAATCCGGGGACAGTAAAGACACCAATAACTATAGACCCGTATCCGTGTTGCCGGTTTTCAGCAAGGTGTTTGAAAAGGTAATGCTTAATCAAATGCTCACACACTTTAACACCAATAAAATCTTACATGAGAAACAATATGGTTTCACCAAAGGACGTTGCACGACTGACGCCGGTGTCACCTTATTAAAACACATATTTACGGCGTGGGAAGAGGCACAAGATGCCATAGGAATCTTCTGTGACCTCTCGAAAGCATTTGATTGCGTAAACCACGAAACCCTACTCTTGAAACTTGAACATTACGGTTTAGGGAAACTTGCGCTCAGTTTAGTTAAATCGTATTTAAACGATAGACATCAGCAAGTACAAATAAATGGTGTCAATTCAATGGGTTTAAAAGTGAGTATGGGTGTACCGCAAGGTTCGATATTAGGTCCTTTCCTCTTTTTAGTCTATATAAATGATCTACCCCATTTATTTAAAAACCAACCACAAATGGTGTTGTTTGCTGACGATACCTCTTTAATATTTAAGACAAACAGACGTGCCACAAATCTTGACGACGTAAATAACGCCCTATTGCTGGTCCATAATTGGTTCACCGCGAATAATTTAGTATTAAATGGGAAAAAAACGAAGTGTATAAGATTTGCTCTACCGAATGTCAAAAGTAGTGATAGTGACATAGTATTGAATCAAGAGAAACTAGAATTCGTCGAAAAAACTGTTTTCTTGGGGATCACGCTCGATTCAAGGCTTCAATGGGGTCCGCATTTAACTTCTCTTGCAGGACGGCTGAGTTCAGCAGCATATGCTGTTAGAAAAATCCGTCAATTTACTGATGTAGATACCGCGAGGCTAGTCTATTTTAGTTATTTTCATAGTATTATGTCATACGGTATTTTACTATGGGGACGGGCTGCAGACATTGAGTCTATATTTATTCTGCAGAAAAGAGCTATCAGAGCCTTATATGATCTACGTAGACGCGATTCTCTAAGAGAACTGTTTAAGGAAATTAACATCATGACAGTACCTTGTCAATACATCTATGAAAACATCATGTACGTTAGGAAAAATTTGCATTTATTTAGTAAAAGAGGTGACCGACACCACTATCATACTAGAAATAGGGACCAACTAACTCAACCAGGTTTCAGGCTAGCTAAAGTAGACTCATCTTTCATGGGGTACTGTTTAAAATGTTACAATAAAATACCTCCCCACATTCTACAACTGAATGAGACGAAATTTAAATCTTGTATAAAACGCACACTATGTAGGCAAGCATATTATAAGTTGGGGGATTACATTGATGATAAAAATGCTTGGCTCAATGCTGGTCCTGCTCCACAACCATAGGGGCAAATACCATGTGAAGTTATTGTGGAAGCTGCAGAAGATTGTAAAACTATCTTTGAATTGTATAGATTCAATCTCTTAGTATTATATAATCGCATAGCACATGTGTGAGTACTATGTACTGTAAAGCTACCATTTACATTTAGTTATCTTCATTGACTTGAATGTGCCCTGGTGGCTGAGAGAATGTCATGCTCACACAAATGTCTCGCTGATGGTGGCGGGTGTGTCGGGTCATTTAGTTCCCTTCAATGTGGTTGAGTTGAATGGCGCTGATCCATGCGTCATGTTCGTGAACGGGCGCTGTCAGTTGGGACTGGTCATCTCTTAGCTGTCACGGTTTATTTTAATTACTTTATTTTTAAATTGTTAGTTTAATCTTTTACTCTGGACGCTCTTAATGTGCACGTCTTTGTACATCGTTCTCACATATATGTATAATCTCAACATGAATGATGTAACCAAGATTTTGTAACAATATTTTGATTAAAAAGAGTGTCCATGGAGTTTCTTGCCCATTCTTCTCCATAGAGATCTACGATTTGGAATGTGCAACTACAGTACTTTCGCAAGTTATTATGCCTTGTGAATGTGACTGTAGCTTAGCTTTTTTGTTTTTGACTTTCAAAAGTGCCTATAATGGTCTAATTGAAATAAATGCTTTGAGTTGAGTTTGAGTACAAAGTCTCATCAGATCTTTGTATTTGGCCTTAGATATAGGCAATCTGGCATTGTAGGCAGGCTTTATCATAGGGCCTGGAATTTCTTGTCTGGAGTCATCAACAACTTCAACAGTATCTTGTGTGTTCTCTTTTCTTGCCTTTGACTTCCCCTTTCCCTTACCCTTCAACTTACCCTTCTTTTCTGTTCCTTTACCTTTTCCTTTTACAGTCTTTGTTTTTAGATCAGCTTCATCCAGTGTTACTCGAATTTCCTCTGCGTCCTCAATCATTGAATATTTTAGTCTTAATTCATTGGGATAATTTTTCTTAAAAGTCGCCGTTCTTATTTGTTGGATGCGCACTTTTTTAAAAACTAAGGGTGTGAATGTTTTTTCAGCAAGCTCATCAAAATTAAGAAAGTCTGTGTGATCGAGGACTTCTACTCGGTAGGGTCTTGGGTTCTTCCGGGCGGACTGAAAATATGTGGGCCATTGAGACGGGCTCCATACTATTAGTTTTTTAACTTCTCTTTCAATCACTGCGTGAACCGAATCAACCGGCATGTAAGTATGTCCCGGCAACAAAAAGTTTATTTGTATAACTTCCAAATTATTTGACGTCTTCAAAAACAAATTTAGTGCAGCTAATACCGTTTTGTTTTTATTTTGGCCGCTACAAGAATCACAATATAAAAGGAGGTTTTTTACACCTCTACTATCTATGTCTTTTAGGTATTTTAATAAACAAGTAGCAATTTCGTTACTGCCACGATGACCATCACTTTCACCCCAGGTGAAGCAAAATGCATCCTGCGTCCCACTTTCATAGACTGTAAAATTGTATACCGCATATTTACGCGAATAATAAAGGAGCATACTTTCGCCATAGGGGGTGTTCAGAACTTTCTGTAAATCGAAGGATGCTGTGATGGTATCATTTGATAACTTTATATTTTGATGAGATTGAAACCTCCGGTATGTGGCTTTTTTTTCTTCTAGATGCGCTTGAAATTTTTCATCCTTAGCGGGTGTGTTGTTGCAGTCCTTGGTTGTTTCTTTGTTGTTATTCTCAAACTGAGTACAAATCTTACATTTATCTTTTTTTGGTACATGAATGCTGATATTGTATTCATTGAATATCTGTCTAAAAATAGATTCACTAACAGGTTGGTATCCATTTATTTTGCAGTATTTTAAGTACATACGATAAATGTGCATTGTGCTTTTATACTCCTGGGGCAGATACATTCGGTCAGTTTTTGGTCGATTGTAATGTGAAGGCAATACAGGTAATTTTTCAATGTATTCCACAACGTATTTTTTAATTGCCTCAGAATACTTTTGCGGCATATTTGGTTTTCTCATATCTTGCTTGGCCATATTTTCTTCAGAGTTCTGAATTGTATAAGTTAGATATTTTTGAGTAATATCCAAAGTGTGTATAAGAAATTTTTGGCAAATTTTTCTATGATCTTCGCCATCATTAATGAAGTACTCATACGTGGCAGTTCGACGACTCTCTGGTGTACTAGTTCTTTTCCTCTTAATAGGAACTCTTTGAACACATCTAAGAATCCAATCTCGTCTTCGCTGAGTGTCCAAACTCCAAAAATGGTTAAATGGTTAATAATGGTTAATGATTTTCTTCTCTCCTCCGTAATTTCAAAACAACGTTTAACGCATTTGTTTTCGATGCATGGGTTTGCTTTAATTTTTTTTTCTTCTACAGTAATGCCTGTCTTAGTTTCATAAGCTTTACCTTCATCCTTGTTCTTTTTTCGTAATTTATTGATATTACAGCGTTTTTCTTTTTTCTTGATCAAAGTGGCAGCTTCCTTGTCTTTAACTTTCTCATCAGTAACCTTAAGTTTCTTTATTTTCTTCTTTCTTTTTTTCTTTTTCATGTCGTCGCTTGAAGTATCTGACTCGCGATTCGACCACAAATCAGAGCTTCCTGCTGAAAAGTCCCTTTGTTCTTCGTCTGATAAAAAGTCAACATGTGCTTTATTTATTGTCCGTCTAAAATACCGTTTTCTGCATTTAGGTGTATCGTTTACTCTATTATAGTTTTTATTTTCAGATGAAGGTCCGGATATAGATTCATACATGTCAATAATATGATCATTAATATGTGGAGACAATGCAATAGGTTGTTGATTTGGTATGCTGACCTCATGTGTGACGGGTGGTGAGTTTATTTGATCAGCGATGTCAGTATCTAAATGAAATATGTTTGTTTGCAGACTTGCTGCTGTGTTTTGGACATCAGGTGAGGTGTTGATTGGAGCAATATTATCAGCCGTAGGAGACGTCTTAGTGGATTCTTTAATGGAATGTATTGTTATTTCAGAACAAGAGTATTTATTTATATCTGTCTTTGTACTTGGTATTAGTGCAGAATTTTGATTTGTATATTCAGGCTCAATTCCAAGCATGCCTTCAGGTGTTACATGCGTAACAACATTTGTAGCTGACGCTAAGGCAATAGCGTTGAGATTGGTATCTTGAGATGTTGCTTCGATCACACTTTTTTCAGTCATAGGTGTAGGCTGCAAGTGCTGAGCTAGCTGAGAGTCAGAAAGCATCTCGATTTCGGATTTGGCAATCAAATTAAGCATTGTTGGTGATCGAAATATTGGGGCATTGTTTGGCACATCATCAACATTCGTAGCGACGGGTGGTACTATAATTACGTTGGAAATTATACGAATTTTTGGTTCGGGTTTGGTCAACAGTACGCTCGCACTTTTATCGAGCTTTTGTGGACTTTGGAAAAACGGATGTACCAGTGGTAAGCTAAACGTTGAAGTATTACAACTGTCGTTACTGTTGCCACTAGAATCGACCACTAGTTTCTTATCAATATTTTCACGATAGTCATTTTCTATATCGCTGTCCTCTATTATGTCGCTGCTGCTGCTATGTAAAGATAAAACTTGATTGGCATTCGCATTTATCGTTTTTGCTGTCTTTTCGTCCTGATACTGTTTAGGCGTAGATGAGCTAAAAATAAAAATAAATCATAACTTTTATACATAAATTGCCGGCAGATCTTATACTACTAACTGAAATCATTAAGAGGGATGACTATTTGAACTTTTTAATGGAGTCATATGCGTCTATGCCAAAATAGTTGTATTGGCGTACACGACCAGTAATTTGGGTATTTAGAGCATAAAAATCAAAACTTTTAAATCATTTGGGTCGTATACGCCACAGATATTTTTTTTTGCCATAAGTACGTTGTAAACGCCAGAAAGAAGCTGTATTTACGTATAATAATTATTGGATTGAGAATTATATATTTACGTGTGACAAAAAACAGCATAACTGTACGTTTTATTTATCTATTTAACACTATCTAACCCGTACTATGTGTTTAGGTAAGTGCTTGTGCGTACTGGCCTTTCGTGCTTGTGAACGCCAGTAGTATGCATACAGGATTTTACTAATTCGTTTCTATATTAAACCTTCACAAAACCGTTCATAGAGATGACACTACAATTTTTAATTAGTTTTTAACATAAAACCTAGCTAATCACGCACTAAAACTTCATCTAACCATAATAGGTATTGTACCTAATTCAAACTTACCTCAGAATATTTAAACGACGACGGGCAGCCAACGAAGCTAGCAGTTCACGTCGACGTTTTAAAGCATCCAGTTTATTTTTATCATCGTGCTTATCCATTTTCACATAATATCAACACAAATTACACAAATGTGGTTCACAGAATAAAGTCACGTTGCTTCTTCACTTGTTTACTAACAACTGAGCCGGCCGGCGGCGGCGCACCTGACGCGCGGTAGGGATCAAAGATGGGATGGTGCTATCGTCGCTCGTGCGCTATCTTGCTTGCACACATTGGCGATAATGGCGGGCGTGCAAAAGACAACTATCAAATACTCGTACTAGTTCAGGTTGTTAAGAGCCCTGGCCGGCGTGAGGTAGTATTTCGATCTACAAACATAACTTTCGCTCATAAGACTTTTGCTTAGTGTAATTCAATATTAGAATTATCGGTCGTAAAACGCCAAAAATACATAATGATAAAATAACTAATACAGTATAGGACACGGTTGATTTTTTAGAGATAATCTCATTTAGGGCGTATGAGTCATCTTTAATTTTATAGCGGAATAATAGGGGTGTATGCACCATATTTGGCTTAAGAGCGATAATATGACCTAAATTTAGCGGCATCAACGTTAAGTCATATGAGTCAACTTTATTTTTATACGAGAATAAGAAGCGTATGCTGAAGTTTTGGTTAACGAATTTGTTATACGACCTTTAAGTTTTTTTATTAATTGTGCATGTTACCTAAATAACCAATGAAATCAAAATGTATATCAAATACGCCTCATGTCTTCAAAAACTCTCCAAAAAACACGTGGGCCGTATTTGCCTTAATTTTGCGAATTGAGCAGTTTTAAGTACACAGATCGATAGAGAAAAAAAAACTGAACAGAACTGCATCAAAAAGTCATTTTGGCCAAAATGGCGTTTACGCCCTTTGAGTCTAAAGGTATCGATATAGGTTATAGTGTAGCTGGGCTCTTGGAGTTCCATATCAGCTGTTCCAGATCTTCAAATTTTATACGACAACAGAGAGTGTTCATTAGGCTGAGCAACTCTTGCTAAGACTTCACTCCTATATATGTTATAGTGTAGCTGGGCTCTTGGAGTTCCACATCAGGTGTTCCAGATCTTCAAATTTATTCTCTTAGCAGAAAATGCTCATCACGTGAAACAATTTTTGCTAAGGTACCATTTTTGTATCTCTTATAGTTTAGCTGGTCTGTTGCGGTTCTGCATCAGGTGTTCAAGTTTCCAAGATAAATTATAGCCTATGTGTTGCTCAGACTTTATACCTATACAACAAAACAAAAATCATTCAAATCCGTCAAGTAGTTCCGAAGATTAGCGTGTACAAACAAACAGACAAACAGACAAACAGACAAACAGACAGAATTTTTTTTTTGGTTTCGTGCTCTATTACTGTTTCTAAACCCCCCTCAATTTTTTTTTTTTTAATATATTCAATGTACAGACACAGTTTTTTTACTGTTTTATTATATGTATAGATTTGACCGATAAAGTCTGTCAATATTAATTTTTATTTTTGAAAAAGAAAAGACCTTGATTAACACTATCCATTTTTATTCACATTTATGGGATAGTACATCCCAAATATATGTATTTTTTGGATAAGCCTATCACTTCGTAATTCGGTCATGATAGATACTAATATTAATGATAAATTGATATAATTGTTACTAAACCCGTAATGGCGGATTGATGAGCCGCCCCGACACTGATGGATAATGGTATCATGTTCCGATACTGTAACGTTGTATAGCTAAGTGAAATAATGTTATTTATCGTTCGGAATTGCGTCAGAATGTTCCGATGATGATGCCACGTAATTTTCTGTGGTTATCGTATTTGGCGAATCGAAATTGATCCTGTAATTTAGTAGCGGATAAGTGTAATGGTCGGTACTCAATATTTAGTAACTGTTAGGCGTCTTTTCCTGTTTAGTTTTGTACACTGATATGGGTTAGCCGGACATGGTGGTCGAAGATCAAAAATCTAATAACACTTTGTCGGAGCAAGCTTAGCAGTAGCTTACGACCACGAGACTGTTGAACCAATTTGTGGTTATTGACATTAACCAATAAACTCATAATTTTTGTAATTTTATTATCTTGAGCTACTTAGCTAGCGATTTGATTAGTTAGATTTACACATTTCTCAGGGCCTAGGAAATAGCTACCAGATCGTGTCGTCTATATCCAACAACTATCAGCAACATTGGATTTCGGTAGCTCATGGCTTTTACTCCGAGACTGTTAGGACCACACAGTTTAAGTATGAAGAGGAAGTGTCTTTTAAGAGCCGCTGGACAATACTGATGTGAAATTTACGAATAAAAAAATAGGGGTGGCCATACATGTAGGTAACTGTTTAGCTTTTGAGGTATGGACTTTTTCGTGAAACTGCAGCAGTGACTTTGTTTTCAGTTTTGCTGTTCAGTGTTAATTGACCCTTGAATCATTCATTAGTCAATTCACATTATCGTTAAAAATATTGTCATTATATTAGTGCTTCGGAACCATTTTGTGTGCGAGGTTTTTAGTTTTGCCGTTATCGCTGATAGAATGTCAGGCGTTCTTGTTACGCGTCCTCACATCTGTAGGTTTGTTTTTTTTGCCGAATACTAAAGTTTACATAGGATCCTTCTTTACTCAGTTTTCTCTGAGTTAACAAAAAGTACATGACCTCAAATATTCCCGTATAACCGAAAAATCCGTGATTTGCGTAAACTGTTGATTTAGTTTCAGTATTCAGTGTGAATAGACGCTGTAGTTCTAGGTCTAGCTGACTCAGTATTGAAGGAATATGTTAATGTACGCCCGTCAGGGAATTTACGCGTCTGTAGGGAGTTCGGGAGAACACAATTGTTTGAGTAAATACTAGAAATTGAGATGGTAAATATAAGAAAAGAGGAATGTTCTGATAGGGAAATATTACTGTTGATGAATGGTAACTATTTGTGTCAGGCGTTTGTCGTTCCTGAGGTTGAATTTACGTTTTTAAAGTAAATGTGTGCAAGAGGCTAATAGTTAAATAACACCAGTTAAACAGGTTGACCTTCTAGGTTCAGTAACGCTTGCTGAGGTCTCTCCGTGGATGGACCACCATTCACTACATGCGTGTCTCGGAAAGCACATTAATGAGTTGGTCCCGGCTGTCATTCGTAGATTTTTAACATTCGCCGCGGGTAATCAAAAGCTTGAAGCCCAGAAGCCAGCAGCTCGTCTGTCAACCAGTTGTGCCAATTGTGCTGTACTGGGTTATGAAAATGGGTCAGATAGACAGTCGCTATGTGTAAAATACTGGTATTAAGCTGCATCCGGTTAGACTGGAAGGCGATCCCAAAATAGTTGGAAAAATTATGATTTAAGCGGCTTTTCCCACTCATTGCAGTTTATGAGTATAAGCTCGATATAATTAATCCAATTTGTACCACAGAAACAGGTATTAAAGTTAATAAGTTTTCCTTACAGAAATCCTTCCGGCAGCAATAAACAGCAAACCTAATCAAAATGTATGAAAGTATTTCTAAAAGCAACTTATAATATTTCCTTCCGCTACTTTTAGTTTATAAACTTTAACGTCGAGGTTTTCGTACGGAGCCTTTAATAGTTGTATATTTCTTAGTTCGGGTTAAGTTTCTGAAATAAGAGTAAAATGTTATATAGTAACGTAGAAATAGGAACAAGAAATTAAAATGTGAAAATAGGTATTTTAACGATTTGTACTTTTCTTTGGTATGATATCACAATCGAAGCATTTATTTCAAACTAGCTTCTGCCCGCGACTTCGTACGCGGATCCCGTTGCTTATGCCAGCGACAACGGGGTCGTCAAAATCGAAAATTTGAAACGTCTGATGTAGAATTCTAAGGCCCGGGGACGGGAAAACAACGGGATGAGCGAGACGATTGGAGTCGTTCCAGATCATTCATTTTTGTATGTCAACAGGAAATGCCCATCAGACTAAATAACTTTTGCTAAGACGTCATTCCTTAATTTGTTATAGCGCTGCCATGGGCTTTGGAGTTCCACAGCAGGTGTTCCAGATCTTCAAATTTATTCTCACAGCAGAAAATGCTCTTCACGTGGAATATTTTTAGCTATGGCACCATTTTTATATCTCTTATACTGGCTTAGCTGGTCTGTTGCGGTTCTGCATCAGGTATTAATTTTCCAAAATAAATTATAGGCTTTATGTTGCCCAGACTATACAACAAAAAACTTTTCTTCCCGTTACTCCGCAGCAGATCCCAAGGGTACACTGAATTAACTTCTGTCTCTTCATGCCGTACTCCAGCAATCATTTCTCTCTCACTTTCTAACTGATTATGAATATTTTGTTGTGTGCGTGTTCGGGACAATGTATGATAATCTCAAGCAGTAGTTAGTCGCGCATCACGTTCATCACTCGTTTCAAAAGACCTGTTAGTAGATGTGCGAATTCGCTGAGAACTCAGCGTGATTCTGTATCGGTAAACGTTTCTGACTCGCGAGACAATGCATGTCGCTCACGATCAGCAGACAGTCGCGCATCACGTACTGCACTTGTCTCTAGAGACCTAGCAGCAGATGCGTAGATACGCTGAGAACTCAAGCGCAATTCTCTATCCGTGAACGTCTCCGACTCGCGAGACAATGCGTGACGTTCACGATCAGCGGACAGTCGCGCATCATGTTCCGCACTTGTTTCTAGAGACCTAGCAGCAGATGCGTAGATACGCTGAGAACTCAAGCGCAATTCTCTATCCGTGAACGTCTCCGACTCGCGAGACAATGCGTGACGTTAACGATCAGCGGACAGTCGCGCATCATGTTCCTTACTTGTCTCTAGAGACCTTGAAGCAGAATCGTAGATACGTTGAGAACTCAAGCGCAATTCTCTATCCGTGAACGTCTCCGACTCGCGAGACAATGCGTGACGTTCACGATCAGCGGACAGTCGCGCATCATGTTCCGCACTTGTCTCTAGAGACCTTGAAGCAGATGCGTAGATGCGCTGAGAACTCAAGCGCAATTCTCTATCCGTGAATGTCTCCGACTCGCGAGACAATGCATGATCTTCACGATCAGCGGAGAGTCGCGCATCATATTCTTCACTGGTCTCTAGAGACCTGGATGTAGATGCATAAATACGCTGAGAACGCAAGCGAGCTTCGCGACCCGAAGAGGTTTCTACAGAGCGAGTTGCAGCCTGATGTTCTCGAACAGCATCAAGTCTATCCTGACGCTCTTCGTTAGATTCTTGGGATGTTATGATCCTCAATCTTTTAGCTCCTTTGGAACGTTGGGAAAGATTTGACCTCTTTCTAGGCATGGTTATAGTTTTATTCTGAAAATACCTGATCAATTAAAATCTAAGTGACTGCTCCCCTGCGTTACCGGGTAGGCTACCGTGTCACGAAGATAAATGGAAAAGGAAATAAATGGGAGTTTTAGCCAGTAGAGTCAAATTTTCGATGATTCATAGAATTTTCATCGAAAATCAGTCCTAAACTGTTACCGCCTCACCGCGTGGAGGTACTCCCTGCTTATGTTATTTTATAATTACACAGTGAACTCTTGGAGTTCCACAACAGGTGTTCCAGATCTGCAATCTTTATACGTCAACAGAGAGTGCTCATCAGGCTGAACAACTCTTGCTAAGACGTCATTCCTATATAGGTTATAGTGTAGCTGGGCTCTTGGAGTTCCATATCAGCTGTTCCAGATCTTCAAATTTTATACGACAACAGAGAGTGTTCATTAGGCTGAGCAACTCTTGCTAAGACTTCACTCCTATATATGTTATAGTGTAGCTGGGCTCTTGGAGTTCCACATCAGGTGTTCCAGATCTTCAAATTTATTCTCTTAGCAGAAAATGCTCATCACGTGAAACAATTTTTGCTAAGGTACCATTTTTGTATCTCTTATAGTTTAGCTGGTCTGTTGCGGTTCTGCATCAGGTGTTCAAGTTTCCAAGATAAATTATAGCCTATGTGTTGCTCAGACTTTATACCTATACAACAAAACAAAAATCATTCAAATCCGTCAAGTAGTTCCGAAGATTAGCGTGTACAAACAAACAGACAAACAGACAAACAGACAAACAGACAGAATTTTTTTTTTGGTTTCGTGCTCTATTACTGTTTCTAAACCCCCCTCAATTTTTTTTTTTTTAATATATTCAATGTACAGACACAGTTTTTTTACTGTTTTATTATATGTATAGATATAGATAGGCCAGTTACAGGCACTTTTGAATTGTCGAAACAAAGACAACAATGAAATGTAGCTACAGTCCCAGTCACAAGGCATAAAAACTGTGAAAGTACTGTAGTTGCCCATTCCCTAACGTAGATCTCTATGGAGAAGATCGGGCAAGAAACTCCATGGACACTTTTTTAAATTAGAATATTTTTACAAAACTTTGGTTACGTCATTTATGTTGAGATGGTACATTATGTGAGAACGATGTAGCAAGATGTGCACGTTAAAAGTGTCCATAGTAAAAACAAAAAAAGAACAATTCAAAACTAAAAAATTAATTCAAATAAGCCGTGGCAACCAAGAGATGACCAGTCACAACTGACAGCGCCCGTTCACGAACATGACGCATGTATCAGCACCATCCAACTCAACCATTTTGAAGGGATCGATCAATCGATGTAGTAGAAACTGTCAATCGACGTCGACTTACCCATTCTATCATCGATCGATGGCCTAGATCGACGTCCGATCGATTGGTGTGGTAACACTCAGAAAACCTATTCCTATGTCAAAGTGAGGCCCTACATAACATGCCTGTAAGCCCCGAAGGGTTAGCAGAGCTATACCTAATAGTTCACCCACATTTCGCCAGTTATGTGTAAGACCCATGTAATAGGGCGCGAACCTATTGCTATCAACCGGGTACAAATCTAGGCTCCGTGGCTGCTACTGAGAATTGTTTTGCATAATTCTCTGCGAGTGCTTACTTCTTACTTTCACTTGCCTGTTTACTGTTTCTTGTGCTACCCTAATATTGCCAGTGAAAACTTTTAATTGGCCATCTTTCACTAATTGTCAGCTATCTGTATTCTAGCTGTAAGTTTTCTTAAGAAAAACAAAGTGTCTTAGGAAATAGCCCATTCCACCAGCAGCGTGTATTTCATTCAAAACTACTGAGGGATTAAGTGACAAGCGTCTCGATGTCTACTAAGCCTCCACCCGTGTGTCTCTCTGTCTGTCCAGCGTTGTGCCCGTCATAAGACTTACAAATTCAAAGCATTTATTTCAGTTAGACCATTACAGGCACTTTTGAAAGTAAAAAAAAACAAAGCTGCAGTCCCAGTCACAAGGCATAATAACTTGAGAGAGTACTGTAGTTGCACATTCACAAGCGTAGATCTCCCTCTGCTATATCTGTACCTATCTGTAGTATGTAGTGGATGGAATATCTGTATACCCATAATAGCCAGTAGAAATTGCCATAGATTTTAACGAATAATACGAGAACTTATCATTTAGTACGGGATTTCAACTAGCTCGTGCTCGTTGGTTTGACTTGCTACATAACATAACATCACGCCTGTAATCCCCGAAGGGTTCGGCAGAAGTGTACCTAATAGTACACCCACTTTTCGCCACTTTTGTTTTTAAGTCCCATGTAGGTAAAAGTTGTTCCTGATGAAAAAACCCAATAACACTGCCTGACCTGGGAATCGAACCTAGGACCTCATACCCAGTTGTACGCTTCCGATCAGTAGACCAAACGAGCCTTTATACTTTTATCTAAAAAAAAACGTTAAAATGTCGGTTAAAAAAAGGTAACGAATGAATTTGCAGACAAAGCAAAATGTAATTTTATACGAAATATTACAAACATTTCCTGAAAATATTCTTCATCAGCAATTTTATTTCTTCAAACGTTTGTGTCCAGACATTTACATCCAAAGCCAATATTATGAGCCAATGACCTCGGAAGGCCAATAAATATCAGACGGGCCTCAACTTTGGTTTCGCGGTCACCATCTGACCTGACGTTAGGCCTCGTTACACCCATCTGTTGACAATAATGTAGTGGATGGAATTGCAGTAGAACCAGGTTTTAGTCAAATAAGGATGCCCGATGTGTGGTCGAAGCACAAAGCGGATTATAGCAGGTGGCGTTTTGTAGTTTCTGCCTAACCTATATAGGAAAAAAGCGTAATGTTACTTATGTATGTACTTGTACATATGTATTGTATCATCATCTTCCTGCCCTGGTCCCATGTTATGTGGGGTCGGCGCAACACGTTTTTTTCTTCCATTCTCCTCTGTCAACCGTCACGCTATCATTTACTTCTGCATTGTATGTTTAACATTTTAATAATTTAATCAAGCAAGTCGTTTAGTGTTGAAGACTCACATCATCGTTGTGACAAATAATAGAGAACAATGGTGAGTATTATCAAAAGCAATATTATTAGCCCTTGTCTATGCAATAGAAATGTAGTGAGTCAGAAACACTTTACTGCAGCACATTACTGTATGATACAGTAATGTGCTGCAGTAAAGTAGCACATTACTGTTGCCATGCATGTTGGTTTTGTTCGAGGACAGTAGCCAATAATTATCACAATAATGATGTAAAGTAAGATTTCACATTTCGACGGTTCCTACGTACATAAAGTCAAGTCAAAAACCGAGGTTTACAGGAGAGCGTAATTTGTGTTCAACACGACCTAGAAATAATTCTATGACCAATAATAAATATTTTCTTTCTACAATATTTTAACAGTTTTAAGAGCTTTATAATGCTATTTACACATATTTTATTTTTTTACGTTTTCTTGAAAAAACCGATAGATGACCGTTTCTACGCCGATAATAAAATAGAAGTATGTCAGTCATGTCTATGATACCTTTTTATACGCAGGAAACAAAAAAACAGTGTCCGATATAGAATTTAAATAAAATGTTTTATGAAAATGTAGGATCATGTTACTATTTTTAAATCAATACGTTAAACATCCTGAAATCGTCACCCATGGATATAAAAAGTACAAGTCAATGAAGACATATCACTTTATACGTGGTTTTAGTCATTCGGGGTAGGACAAGTTCTTGTATTGTAAATAAAGACATGTCTTTTAAAATTATCAGGTTTGTGTTTTATTAAATAAACAAGGTTTACAAATTCAACATTATTTATTATTAAAAAACAATCTTCTTAACATCTAAATAATAGGTACCTATAGACTCACTGAAGGAGGAACTAAACATAAAAAATCACTATTGTCTAATATTAGTGATTAACAATCTTAACTTTAAGCATGTGTCTCAGCCTAATCATGTCTAGCAATGCAATTGGTACCTAGTATTTAATAATCATCACAGTTTTATTAAGTAGGTACCTCAGCTTAATTAACTACCTATCGACTTATTAGTAAAATTTTATAATCATCACAGCATTGTTTGAGTATGTGCCTCATCTTTAACACCTAATTGGTAACATTTAACAATCATCACAGCTTTATTCAGACTGATTCATCTTATCTATACATATTATAAAACTGTAGAAAAGTCGTTTTTGTACATCGAAAAAAATTCCAAAAAAAATAGCCAGGGTGTTAAAGGACAACCAATAGAACCCATTTCCAGCATTTTTGGAATTTTTGTCTGTTTGTCTGTTTGTCTGTTTGTCTGTTTGTCTGTTTGTCTGTGTATTTGTTCGGGCATCACGTAAAATGTACAAAAGCAATGTAGATAACTTTTATACACAACGATTGAGCGTAACTTGGAGTAACATTTAGTTTTTGTTGCATTGCAATCGGTTTAGTCTATCAAAAGATATTTGAATTTATAGTGTTACAGAAGTAAAATTAGGGTTATGTGCAGTTGGTCTCACAACTTCCCGTAACTTTTATACACAACAATATGTGCGTAAATTGAAGTAATTGAACATTAAGTTTTTTGTTTCATCGTAATCAGTTCACACCTTATAAATGAAAAGAAAGAAAAATGTAAATTAATAAAATTATAATAGTGTTTCCGAAGTAAAATATTAAAACAGCGCCATCTATCGAACTCAGACTGGACTATATCTAGAGCTCTACTGCGTGCAGCATTGAATATAGATATTCGATAGATGGCATTGTGCGTGTGACGACATTTTCTGATTGAGGCATGTTCAACTAAATACTGATGGAGAAATTCCTGACCTATAGGGTACGTGAAATTTGTCACAACAGGTCCTTATTGCTATTAAAGAGATATTTATAAGTATACTAGGGAACCCGATCAGTCAATACGGTTTGCCCACACCGACAGTCGATGGGGAACGTATAAACAGAGAATACGTATCAGAAATTAGTTAAATACCCGTGGAACTCACAGAAATTTTACAAAATGGCTGCGCAAAGACAGAGGAACAGCGCCAGACGTTTGATAGGGTATGATGCAGTGTAAAAAACGCCTCGGGTGAAATCCTGTTTTTAGACGCACCGGGCGGAACAGGTAAAACTTTCCTAACCAAAGTCATTTTGGCTCGAATAAGGAACTTTAGGAGTATGAAGAACAGGGTGGAAAGCTCTTCAACCCCCATTGAAAAGGGAGGATCCTCCGACCAGACGGGTGTTATGTCTGGTGGGCTACTGCCCAACAGTTGTTGTTGGGTTCTTCTGTATAGTCTTAAGTCGCGAATAACTTGCGCGATGTAGAATTAAGATATATTTCGATTTTTAGTTTATCCTCTGCGTCATAGATCGTACTGCGGCGCTGTAGTACTTTTTGTAGTGCCGCTACAGAACCAAAATAAAATTTCCCTTGCTGTCGCCTCTTCAGGGATAGCAGCCACATTATTGCCTGTAGGAAAAACGGCACACACAACATTTACAATAATTCCTATCGACTTAGACCACACGAAAAGCCCGGTTTGCAACATATCGCGAAATAGCGATAAAGCAAGGGTTTTATGCGATTGTGTTTTAATTTTTTGGGACGAGTGCACTATGGCAAACCGCAAAGCTGTAGAAGCAGTGAATAGAACTTTACAGGACATAAGGCAAAATGACCGGCCGATGGGGAGGCATTACGGTGCTGTTCTGCGGTGATTTTCGGCAGACACTCCCGATAGTACCCCGAGGAACGAGAGCCGAAGAAATTGCTGCCTGTCTGAAGAGTTCTGTTTTATGGCGCAATATATCATCTACACACCTAAGTGTACATATGCGTGCACAGTTGCGAGGCTGCGAAAATGCACAGGAGTTTCCCAATTTATTGTTACAAATAGGCGATGGCACATACCCCGTACAAGAAGATGGAAAAGTTATTATATGGTTGATAATCTCTGTTCTTGCGTTACATCACAACAGGAGCTAATTTCTTCTGTGTACGGAGATTCCACAAACATGGGATATCAAGCCGGTTCTTGGCTATGTCAGCGAGCTATTTTGACTCCTCGCAATGTCCAAGCTGCGGCAATTAATTTAAAAATATTGATTCATGTGTCCGGGAATAGTAGAGAATACACCTCTATAAATACAGTTATGGAAGAAGATGACTCCACATACTACCCGGTAGAATTTTTGGATTCCCTCAACACACCCGGACTTCCAGCCCACAAAATAGTTTTAAAAATCGGTGTACCAATAATTCTCCTCAGAAATGTATGTCCTCCAAACTTTGTAACGGCACTCGGCTCAAAGTCACAAATCTGCAGCAAAACATAATCGAAGCTGAAATATTAACCGCTTGCGGCGCTGGTGATATTGTTTTTATTCCAAGAATACCTATAATTCCTAACAACTTTCCTTTCTCTTTCTTGAAACGAGTGCAATTCCCAGTCAGTCTCTGTTATGCCATGACAATTAATAAAGCTCAGGGCCAGACATTGTCCGTTGCGGGGGTGGACCTAAGTATTGGATGCTTTTCCCATGGTCAACTATACGTAGCTTTTTCTCGCGTAAACCCCAATATCCTTTTTGTGTACGCTCCAGATGGTTCCACAGCTAATGTTGTTTATAAAGAAGCACTAGCATAAATACATTGTTAAGTTCCGACATCCACGCGAACGAAGTCGCGGGCACAGCTAGTTACTAATAAAGTTCCCTTAGTAGTTAAATAACAAAACAAAATGTATAAAAAAGTAAAGATAAATTTAACAATCTTCTTCGTCATTGCCCTGTCCTTCCTCACTATGCTTAAGGTTTCTATACTGCCGTGCTAATTAGAAACGCAGTAAGGAAGGATTTTTGGGAAATTGAGTTTTTCATATATTCGGAATCCTCGTAATAAGCTCTGTATAGTGATTTAATCCTTATTTTGATAGCTGTCCCAGAAGTGGGACTTTTAGTAAGCCAAACTGGAGTATTTTTCTTGCTGAGAAGTAAATTACTAAGCACAACTGCAGTAAGACACATTACTGCTCTTTGCCTTCCAGTATTTTTTTGAACATAATTTATTTCACTAGTAAGAAGCGCAGTAAGGAACACTTGCTGCTGTTATGACTTGTTAGTAATAATGATAAATAATAATGTTTAGTGAATAATTTTAGATAACAAACACAACGAAGATCACGTTATTTTGTGGATGGATAATTGTTCAGCCCAAAAAAAAATTGGGCGATATTGTCTTTCTTAGTTAACATAATTAACAGCAACTTGATTTCCGCACAGTTAAATTTTTCGAACCAGGGCATACATTTATGTCTGCTGACAGTTTTCATCACAGAGTTTAGCAATCTTTACAAAAGAAAGGAAAAGTTTACGGCTTTAAAGATTTTATTTAATGTTTTCTGTTTTAAGATTTATTTGGAATACATTTTTTTTAATAAAATAGTTGTATCATTTACCTCTTCTTGATATATTATAGATATAACCAAATTGTGTTTTTTTTACGTATGTACACTAATTGAAAAGCTATAAGTCACTCTTTTACTGCAGTTATGGTTTGTAGTCAGTCTAAGCATAGCTTTAAGAAAATATTATGTCACTAATAAAACATGCAGTTGGTAATTGTGTATGATTAAGATAGTTTTATTTGTCATTTAACTCCCGTAAATGGCGATAAGTCTGACAAGACCGCGTTCGCACCGAGTGGCACGCATTTTAAAACACCGTACAAAAAGATATGTATAGATGTCCGCATCTACGACACTTATTCGTTGTTTTTATAATACTTGTTCTTTTATACGATTTGTAAAACAAGGTTAATAAATAAAATTAAAAAAAAAATCGTATGTCAGTATGTGCGCATAGTTAATCTAAAGCCAATGACAAAATAAAAAAAAAATGCCATTTTCGACATGTCTTTATATACGTAGGGACCGTCGATTTTATTTTTTAACTTTTCATTAAAATGTGATGCCATAAACTGAAACGCTGACTAAAAACAAAAGTTGGACCTCAAAACAAGATACGATCTTAACTTGATCTACTGCTAATACGGAGCTACTCTGGCACCTCGCCAGCTCACACATTAGCATATGTATCCCTTTGCGGGCCAATGTCTTATTTTCGGGCAAAGTATGTTAAGTACAGCTACTGTAGACGCCATTATTGCCTACTTACGCTGAAGGGCTCCACACACTGGAGAATGGGATTTTGATGTCGGCAATGATGTCTTAGAAATAGCTCGAAACCGTTTTTGAGTTCTTAAGCAAATGCCGTCAGTATCTTACGAGTTGCAGGGCGAACTCAGGCAAACACTTTACCATAGCATGTAATCAGACTTGACCTTTTTTAACGCTGGGATACAGAAGTCCTCTCCATGAGAGTGGGCTATTATCTAATACATACGACTTCGAATTTTTGGTTCTGGGACAAGCCTGCTTCCTCAGGATTTTTTCTTTTACTATATTGAGAGCAGTGGTGATGGAATTACAAAATTGGGCCTGGCTACACACGACGTACGACGTCCTAAATCGCGGCCGTGGCCTTAGCTCTCTAGCCAAGTAGGCACTTTACTTTATGTAATTTATTTAAACACCACAGTAAAGGAAAACATCAAATAATCCAAACTGAACGCATAAGTACATTTATGAACCCGCACTGGGCTCGCGTGGTAGATTATAGCTTATTAGACCCAAATAAACTTGAATAGCGTAAAATTATTCCAGAGACACTTCTCAAAGAGGAGGAATTAGTATATATACTCTTAGGAATTAAGCTGTCTGAATACTTCGAGAAATAGTTCAGTAACAGTAAATCTTGTGTCACTATTTCAAGCCGTCCTTGATTTGGGTACGAAACCAGCTTAAATGGCTTTCTCGTTAAGCTTGAACCACTACAGAAGGATTATGTTGCCCAAAACATAATATGTACAAACATAATTTACAAACTATAATTGTTTGTAGTTGTAAGTTATGTTACTAAAATAATTTTAATAATCTAAACTAAACTGTACCAATACGACGACAATAGGACACTTATTAGGTGTCAAAGTACTCCACCGGATCGCTGTCATCCGGAAACGTTCCCCGAAAGATTGGCGGCATTGGGCACTTTAAATGGAAATACTAATTGTTAAAAAAATATGAGCAGATTTTTAGATTTTATTCCACGTTCATCGTCAAAATATTCAGATCGTTTCACTAAATTAATTGAATTACCACTTTAAATTCACTATGTGTGAACGTGAAACTATTGGTATCGAATGAAAGACATAAATGAACAAAAATCGTATATCTGCTTAACTGAATATTACGTATGTTCAATGTTTAACAAGCTAGAGTTATTGGAAACCATGTTAGTGTAATCTAGGAGAACCCAAGTTATAACTATAGTCAAAATATTTTCATTACTCAGAGCGACATGTTGTTAATACCGGCAAACCGTGCCTATATAACCAGGAAATAAATCAAGATAACCTCAATCGTGGACTCGTGGTACAGGACAGAAAACGGTTGGGAGCCATGAGGTGCTTACTCGGTGAGTTTTGCTTGAATAATAAGTTTCCAAGGGGTGAGTGGTTGTGGAGGTCAGATGGGCAGTCGCTTTATGCCAAATACTGATACTTAGCTGCATCTGGTTAGACTGGCAGCCAACACCAACATAATTGAAAATGGTTAGATGATTGACTGTCCCGTCGAAAACGGATCATCCACTTAGACCGACAACCACTCTGCGTGCGTATGCGGTGTTCGAAAACAAATTTAATGATTTGCGAAATTAATGCCGGAAACATCTCCTTGCACATCCTGTCTAGCAGTGGAATTTCGCTTAACTTTTCGGGGAACACAGATGTGTTCAGCTCAGCTTCACTGTCCACTGGCGGTCATAGACCTCTTCCGAGCTGTGCCACAACACCCAGTTTTCCTTCCGCGTCCAGTCTGTCCCATCTACCTTTTAAAGAGCCACCTAGCTGGAGGGTTTACCACGCTATGCTTGTCGATGTAGTATTTTGTTCTCAAGTCCAAAACTCGTGTCAACATGGCCAGTTCACTGCCACTTTAGCTTGCTATGCCGGTAATTCAGCAAGCAATGTCAGTAACCCTATTTAATTCCAGATCTCTTGTGATGATGATCTTATCACGATTTTCTCTTACGTTTAGTGATAGCATATTCACTCCGAGACTTTACTACTTTTCACCTGAGAATTGAACCCAGGCCGGGTTCAATTCTTAGGTCGATATGTGTTATGATTGCAGTACTTGCGGCATTGGCAGTGATGATGTACGAGTCGCAGGTAACTGCGTGGCGTCCTGAGTGCCAGTGTACTGAGGACTATTCTCCAGTGTGTGGCCGAGACTTCAGGACCTATATGAATGTTTGCCAGTGAGTTTTTAGGTACAGTATGCCACGTGCAGCACAGTAGTCACGTGTTGCACAGCTTGGCTCAGGGGGGGCATCTCTACAGTCTCTCTATGGATGTGCCCTAGTAGGTGGTGTACAGAAGGGGCTCCGGACAGGTCTTTTAGACGGAAATAGTGCCTTCACCCATGTGAGGACTGTGACCACCGAGGTGGTTTTAATGACGTAAAAATCTCATATTCTTATCCCCAAAGGCCGGTCGTCTTTCGGAGGTTTCTCCGCGAAAACAACAAAAAAAAGGTATGGTGTGCCAGGTTCACTCACATCGTGCTTGGGATTGGTCTCGTGGTCGCAAGCACGACTGTTGATCAGTTGGCCCTGGGTTCGATTCTAGGGTCATGCAAATAGTTATTGGGCTTTTCCATTACGAACTTTTTAGTAGTAGCCCGAGTTTAGAAGACGGCGGTGGAAGTCAACGGCTTTACGATTTTTACACCTGAAAATGATTATTATAATAATTTTTTCGGACTCGAAGTGTACACTTATATCTCCTCGATTTATTTGCAGATTGAAATGTGCCAAGCAAACGAAAGCCTACGAAGGAGCGTGCGTCCGGAAAGGGACCGTCTTCAGAAGAGATCCGCCGCACTTATAACACTATAATGTCTTTATTTCGCCTACTCTTACACATGTCGAAATACCCTCAACGTATACTCACTTACATTAAGTGATACCTCAATGGATACAGATTCATTGTGTTGAAGTTCCACCAGGGTGCTCTGTGCGCTAGTGTCAAGTGCGCTTTTAATCTCGAAAACAACTTTTCCGGTCTTGAAATTTGACAATAAATTCAATATACGACGCATTATTTCTGGAAAATTATATACATAATATGTCTATAGAACTCGCAAAAAAAGAAAATCGCAATTTAGTGGTACTTGTACTTTAAATTTATCGTAGACATAATTTGTTATTACTAATACAATAAAATAGATATACCTACATTTATAATACTCTTTCCCATGGAGGTAGACAGAACGCCACCTGCTGCGATCTTTACGCACTCCTTAAGCTTCGTCCACGATCATATTTCTGGTATAACACGCACTACTACTACTACTACTAATAGAGTACTAGCCTTTGTGAGCTTTTGAAAAATCATCACCAATAAGGTAAATAAGGTATCTGTCCTTCTAGGGCGTCTCCTCCCAGCGTTTTCACTAAGATCTGGCTTGTAAACAAATACCTTTCGTTATCTTTAATTTAGAAGAAGTATTTTCCCAGCATCTTTAATTACTGACTGCCTCGCTGGTCTACTGGTCGCAACCGCGACTGATGAGCATGAGGTCCTGGATTCGATTCAGGTCGGACCAAGGGTTGTTTGTTTCTCAAACGGGAATTTAGCCACGAAGTCTGGATTTGTGCCCGGTTGATGGCAATAGGCTCGTCCCCTATTACATGGAACTTAAACATAACTGGCGAAATTTTGGGTGTACTATTAGGTACCCCTCTGCCCAACCGTTTGGGAATTACAGGCGTGATTTTATCTTTAGTTCATCCTCTCAACATAACTAATTTATTATACGGGGTGGAAGGGACACCGACGCGAAATCGGTTACCACGTATTCAGTACTGAACATGTGGTAACCGTTTTCGCGTCCGTGCCTGCAACCGTGTGGAGTCTATGTGCTGGGGCAGGGTCATATTCAATTGACCATAACTCTTAAAATAATAAGTGTTGAGTCAATATTTTGATATAATTTTGTAGGTTGACTCAATACTTCTTATTTAACATAAAAACATTTCCAATATTCACGGGTTAATTTTGCTCTAGAGTAGAAAATGTAAAAAAAAAACATGTAATTTTTATGTAAAATTTCGTAATTTCTTTTTTTTTGGTTCTTTTTGCTTATTTTTCAGAAAATTTATTTAATAATTTGATAGCCTTGGCGTTTACCCTTGCGATAAAATCATTTGTACGTCTCTAGGTTTCTTAAATTCAAAGATATCAGCATTTCATTGAACATACCCTAAATCAAGCGATTAAAAAAACAAGATGGCTACCATTCGCCGGGTGTGGGGTTAGGAGTATTTGTAAACGTGTATTTGTCGATAAAAATGAGTATAATAAAATGCCCTTAAAGTATTGGTAACCGATAGCCAAACACACTGTATACAACTAAACTATCTACATTGCTGAATCATTCTTTAATCTATAATTTAAACCAACACAACCTGTACCTCGCAGTTGGGTCAAAAGCCTGAAACTCTGATAATCAAACTATCCAGTCTAACTAGTCAGTCAAGGATTTAAGCTGCAAGCTTAAGTCGCTGAATAAGATATACTGGTATTCAGCTGTATCCGGATAGACTGGAAGCTGACCCTCATATAGTTGCTGAAAGACTAGGCAGATGATTATTAGCCAATAAATGTAAAATTTCTTCCACGTTTGAACATTTGTCTGCCCGAAAAATACAGGCTAATAAAACATTAAAATTTGTTCGGATACATGGAATGGAATGCCGAAATCTATAAAAGCAAAAGAATGTATGAAATATGACGTGTGCTGCTGAAATTCCCCTGTAATTAAAACTCTTTTATGAAATAAGCGTGTAAGGTATTTAATATGTAAGACCGGTCATGATTTATAATGAAATTGTGACTGTCTGTCACGAACTCCTAATTATTAAACAAATATCTTAGTCTTGATTGTTATTTCAAAAATCACCACACGATATCGGCCACGTGCAAACACTTACCTCTACTTTATGGCTAGACACGTTACCGTAATTAATGGTCAAACGTCTTTCTTTTGTTGAAACAAACAAAAACGATATGGTTTATTTCATGATAACTAAATTATTTACAAACTACAAACAATAATAGTAATAAAATTATGTACAAGCATCAAAAGGGTTATTGGGCGTCCAAAAATTCGTCTACATCGCTGTCAACAGGATAAGTGCCCAGAAGGCTGGCAGCATTGCCACCTTGGATGGCAATGCTGATTCTTTGCCCAACAAATAGGCCCACCCTCTGGTCACATGAAGATTCGACTAGCCGCTTGGCGATTTCCCGAAATACTAGGTGGGGACACGGACCCCATCGCCCTAGTGTTTCAACCCCGAACGGCTCAAAAATATAACTACTAATTAAATTATTGTATTTGTGCCGTTTGAGGTTTTCAGCACACCTGCAGTAGCTGCCCCAAATAATTTTAGATTTTTTAGGAACGCATATATTCCTTATATCAATTGGAGGCGACTGACGGGTCAAATGTAATATTTTAACAAATACTTAAGAAAGCGATAAAAACATCATATTTTAAGGGCATTTCTGAAAACTAGCGCCACATCTGGTTGTAATATACCCCGGCCATGGGCGCCCAAGAGGATGCTTAAAACAATTGAGACGGTTAGGCAAACAAAGGACCAAAAGACGATTTTGGGAAGAAATGCATGGTGTTTTTAGAAAGGCTGAGACCAGAGGAAGCGTAGGGAACTCGGAGAAGTTGGTTTTAAATCACGGAAGTGTCCGGACGGTAGTCGAGCTAAGCCAGAGACGTCGGCCTAAAACTAGGTTAGTTGTTAGTCCTAGGTTAGTTAGGCTAGTGAAGTAGCGTAGTCATGGTACCAAGATGCACATGTTCCAGTGGACTGTTGTAAGAGAGCGATTAATATTGTATAAGTTAAATAAGTAGTAGTAATAAGTCCAGCTAACCTTGTATCCCCTCCCTGTTCCCTAGCTTTCAAAGTCGGGACAGGGCTGGAATCCAGTCGCCTCAGTCGGTGGGGAGACGACCTGTCTGGAGGGCGCGTCTCACAAGAGCCGTGCGGATGGCGTGGCACGGTCTTTTCCCTTTCGGGGAAACCGACCTTAATACTAATATTTACATGAATTAGGAAAAACGAAAATTTTATCAGCCTAGAGTGATTTAAGAAGAGTCACAAAATTTTTATCTTTTATCAATGGGTAGGGGTCATAGTTACTGTTATAGGGTTGTCATCTGCCTTTTTTCAATCCTGCTTTTTTTCATTAGTAGGTTCTGTCGGTATAGCACAAAGGTTATGGCTTTGCCTCTCATACACGAGATTGTGGGTTCAAATCTGGGAAAGTCCCAGTGTGGCTTTTCCAATTCAAACGTACTTTCTAAGTTTATTTAAGAGATTACTGACATCAGTGAAAGAAAATAGCGTAACGAAACCTGGTGGAAGTTTTAAGTCCCTCAACCTTTATCATACGTCTGCCTCAATGGTCTAGTGGTCGCAAACACAACTGCTGAGCATGAGGTCCTTTTTTTTTGGGATAGGAAATCATCAAATGACTCCTCCCGCTCTGGCCGGAGCGGTCAGACGTCAGACTTTGTCAGACTTTTACTAACTAAAAACCATCCATGTTCCTTCTTTTGCCCTTTATGTTCCTGGGCCGCGGTATCTCTTTCGAACAGTCCCGCAGTTCTGGCAGCCATCGGCCTTTGCGGGCCCCACATGTTTGCTGACATCTATTTGAGACGCGCGTGGAACACGGGCCGTCAACACGGCCTGTCGTCATAAGACGGACGGACGGCGAGCTAGCCCATTACTCACCGTCTACAGGCCCGCGCCTACGGTGGCCGAGAGCCACCACGTGGCCCCCAATGCCCGGTGCTTCTCCCGCGGCGGCTGGGACGTGAGGTTCTCTCCCTTTCACGTTCCGCCACCTCGCTCCGCTTCGCAGAAGGAGGTGACGGCTAGAGCATGGGGTCCTGGGTTTTATTCCCAGGTCGAGCAGAGTGTCATTGAATTTTTCCATCAGGATTTTTTTAGTAGCAGCCACGGAATCTGGATTTGCGCCTTGCTGATGGAAATATTCTCGCACCCTTTTACATGGGACTTAAACATAACTGCCGAAATGTGGGTGTAGGTACTATTAGGTACACCTCTACTTAACCCTTCGGGGATTATACGCGTGATGTTATGTTATGCTTTATCATAATCAGCCAACGGTCCCACGGCTGGAACACAGGCCTCCGGTGCGATGGAGTGAGCAGTAATCCACCAAACGGGTCCAGTGCAGATTGGTAGTTATCACATGTCTTCGAGTTTTTGGTTCTTGGAAATACCGATTTGCCTCCGATGATTTTCTTCACTATTTTGAGAGAATTTAAGATGAAGTAGGATACAATAAGTCTACTACTAATTACTCAAACATAATTTAATGTAAAGTAAGAGGAAATATCTTTTTTGGATGAGTTCTTTCGTTCGTTCTTTCTCCGTGAAATAATAATTAGATTAGGTTACTTAATTAATTCAAAAATCTAATCGTATTATGGTTTTATTAACTTGCTTCTTACTAATTATAATTTATTAATACCGTTGTAATAATAAATTTAAAAGGGAAATGTTAATGTTTAACTGCGGAACTCTTATAAAAGGATTAAGAACTCATTTTGTACTTTTCCATTAGTAATCTTCTTAAAAATAATTGTTTAAAGATATTTGTATTTAAAGAAATATCAGATCGAAATCTTCTAGATATTTACTACATGGCTAATATTTGGGTTCCTTGTAATTAGCACGCTATCTGCGGCAAAAAAAATGATAAGCTTTTTCTCTTTCTTGACGCGGCGGTCGGAATGGGCATCCGTCGACCTTTTCGTGCGTATCAGTCCTTTTTGACCTGACACCGCCAGGATATATTAAAGCGTTGTAAGTTTGCGAATACATGGTGTATCTTGTTTTTTATACTGATAAAAATAAAAATAAATATCCTGAACCCAATTTCTTTACGTTCGTTTCGCCCCTGGATCTGCCAAACAGGAAATGAGAAATCAACCAAACAAAGTATCAGTGTCAATTACCGAAGATAGTCGTTCCGGCCCAGCGAGAAAGATAGATACAGTTTTCACCGTACGCAGCAGCGGTTTGCACCGTGTCGGGACGATTTTGTGTGGGCGGACCACAAGGTGTTAATAAAATTATACTAAGCATTATTGCAATTATCAGACTTATTTTCAAATAAAAAACCCACTTAACTCTGTGCTATTTATTTCATCACCACTACTCGAAAAATGGTGAAGGAAAACAGCTCAAACCTAAAATTCCATAAAATTTTGACATTCAACCTCTGTTGGGCCCTCTCATCCCTCAGAGAGAGCTGTGGGAACATTCATCATCATCATCATAATCATCACACTTACATACAAAGTTGATACGACAGAGGGGCTTTCCTTTAAACTGCCTATACTAGGTACCATTTTCAAGCTCTGTACTAAAAATCAATTAAATAGGAGCAGTAGTTTAGCCGCAAATGATTTTTTAAGTTTTTGCAACATTTGAACACGATGTATCTTTCCTAACAGCTGATTATGTCTAAGCATAGGTCATGCACCTTACAACGATAAATTTACGATGCGTTGTTGCCGCTCTGACGCATGTCACAAGTACAACCAATTCACTAAAAATAAGTTGGCATTGCAAACAAGCAAGCAATAAATACACACACACTTGCACTTTCATTACGAGAGTGACAATCATAGCAAAACATCCCGCGCGTAAAAGAGAAAAATAGGGTAGTTTGTTGCATCCTAAATCTTTGCGATCGGAAGTGGGGAGCGGCGCGAGCGCCGGCGCCAGTGCGCCGCGGCTGTTTGTTCCGAACGGATGTTTTGTGGAATTCGCGCGCTCACAATGATTTCGTTTTGTTATTGTGACAGGACACGTAACTTTTTTGTGTGATTGACTGTTTTTATTGTGATAGGACACGTTATTAAACTTTGGTTGTGTGTGTGTGTGTAATTAAGGTATTCAACAATGCCTCGTGTAACTTACACAGCGTCAGAATACACTGACATGATTTTAATTTACGGCGAATGCCGTGGAAACGCAGCTTTAGCTCTGCGAACATACGAAAGGTATGGTGGCCGCCGCAATTGCCCTAGGAACGCCCGCACCATACAATTGGCGGTACAAAGATTACGGGACAATAAACCTATAGTTCCGCAACAGGAGGGAGTGCCACCGCGGCAAATACCCGCTGCTTGGGAAGAACGAATTTTAGACCATTTTTCCCGCAACCCGACGACGAGTCTCCACAGAGCCGCCCGACAGTTTAGATGTTGCCATACAACCATCCACAAGGTTCTAAAACGTAACAAACGCAAACCTTTTAAATATCGAAAGGTGCAAGCTTTGGGTCAGTGGGTAGCCTTAGGGGTTTAGTGTGTTTGTTTTTGTGCGCGTACTTCAAAACGCCCGCCTCAACACGAGATAACACACACCGCGCTCGGCGCGTGCGCGACGCTGCCGCTCTGTTACCTACGCATCTAAGGTCAGTCGAATTTTTTTACACAGGATGGTTACGTTTTATTCTGATTTGTAAGCTATTTAGTTTCTTTGAAAAAAATATTTTCTCTTTTTTGGCGCTTTTTATTTTTATATCGTATCGAATTAATACTAAACACGTATAGTATACGTAGTGTAATTTAATGCCCCTCTGTCGTATCAACTCTGTATACATAGAACTATTAAATTAACCAAATCTTTTCTTTTCTTTAGTGTGGTTAGTGCCTAACCTGATGTCAAGAGTTTTATGCCGCCCATGAGCCTCTGACTTGGATTTACATGCCATTGAGAAATAGCTCTCAGGCATGCTGGTTTTCTGACGGTCTTTTTATCGGAAAAATCAGAGGTGCGTGTCTTGGGTTCGAACTTGAGTCCGATGGTCACACCACTAGGCTATCACTGCTACTAAAACGAACCAAATAAGGAAGCAGTACTATAAACACACAGTAAAAACCGGAAAAAAATTATCTACATTAAGTATTTCTCAGAGTAGTTAACGGGGATTCCTCCGCAGTTTTCCTGTTCGGTAAAACCTAAGATCAGAACTCGTCATTACCGCATTAGTCGTAATCACGCTTGACTGTGCTATTAAGTCGCGCGTATTTCGACCAATCAAAGGCAATTATATTGTTCCATGTGAAGGCATTGACCAATGAGACGTGAGAACAGTGTGCGTGCTGCGTTTGGCATGTTGTCATGTTTAGTTCGTTGACTTAAGGGGAATGCTCCAACCAGCCCGCGAAATTCAAAATTTCTTGGGTTTTTTGCAATTTGCAGGCCAGTGCTAGGTTGTATGTTGATTAAAATATTATTCGCGGCTGTAAGACGTATGTAGTTACAGAATTATAATCATCAAAATCACCAATACAACCCTCCAAGTTCATAAAGGCGTAGGAACAAAAAAAAAACAGAAAAAGTCATTCCTACAGCTTTATGAACTTAGAGCGTTTTATTGATGATTTTGATGATTATAGTTCTGTAACTACATACGTCTTACAGCCGCGAATAATATTTTAATCAACATACAACCTATCACTGGCCTGCAAATTGCAAAAAACGCAAGAAATTTTGAATTTCGCGGGCGGGTTGGAGCATTCACCTTAAGGTTGGACAAATGTTGGTCATTGGTTGGCCCAACTCTTGTTGACTTGACATACTGTTATATTGGATCCCATTGAGGCATGCACGACATAATATGAATATTTTCCGTTTTTTTTTGGGGTTCCGTACCGTACAACCTAACATGTAGAGGTATCACGCTGAAATTAATATCGAATACTCAGGTCTGCTACCTCTTGACTAGTGAAAAAATCAAAATTTAAGTCAACGCGATCGAAAGATAGCACCGATTATGGCGCATATTTTTCGATTTCATAAGGGAATTAAAACCTATAGGGAACTTTCCGTTGACCTAGAATCATTGAATTTGACAAGAAGCAATGTCTTAGACCACATGTCTAGGTAAAAAAAAGTCAATATATAGTTTAATAACAAAATACCTACAAGTTTATACGGAACGAATTCGCATGAACATACTGATTGAGCATGTTCATGCGAATTCGTTTAGTCGTGAAAAGGTAAGAGACAAACTGACGGACTAACTTTCGTATTTATAATATTAGTATGAATTAATTCTAAATTATTGCTTGACATATTTCAGGACTCACAATACTAGTGGTTGGAATGCTGATGGAGGTCCATGGCTGTACCGAGGAGTATGACCCAGTCTGTGGGACGGATGGAAAGACATACGACAATTGTATGTAATGTATAAGAAAAACATCTTTTTACTACGTATTAATGTGTTTGTTGTCGCACGCATAACTGAGCACTAGTTCAACGTAACATAACGACATCACGATCCATAGTACTCCCACTTTATACCAGTTATGCTGAAGTCCCATGTAGAAGGGGGCGAGCCTATTGCCATCAACCGGGCACATATCCATTCTCTGGGCTACGGTGCAGCAATAAGTCCTAACTAAAATATAATAAGTATTTGTGTTTAATATTAATTAAAAATCTTGATCGAGTTACTTTACTACTCTTTGGTCTGCTTAGCACAATAACAAAAAATTAATAATAATAATCGTTTATTTATAAAAAGGGCACATGTACAATGAAATATCTTAACAAATAAAATAGAGCACAGTTGGTTATTGCCTGAACTAGGTTGAACCTGTGTTTCAGGCCACAAGGTGCTTATATATCTACTTAAAATAAATAAATTAACGTTCAATGAAAAGTAAAGTACTAAAATTAAAACTTACATCAAATAAAAATAAAAACACCGTGTCAGCAGTTTACTTGCAGACATCAAGTAAGTCTTCTGTCTGTGCATAAGATAACATTTGTAAAAAAGAAATTACAGACTTATTTCAGCTAAAATAATTTAACTTAAATATACTTAGTTTTCTATTTAATCTATTGTACAGAAATGGGCCTAAAAATGAAAAGAATCTTTCCACAAAGACATGTTTGGAGGTTGTACGAGTGTATTAGAAATGCATACTATATCATTCCGTCTCTTGTTAGTATTGTCAGCATTGTACGTGAGCATGGTGTGCTGTTTTAAAACTAGAAATGTATCTAGGGTCATAGGCAGTTTCTCCGTTATGTTTTGGTCGTAAATGCATTTATAAACCTCATTTTACATTTTTTCCTCATTTTTTTCCTTATTTTAGTTATAGTTTACTTATAAGCACTAATTATACAATTGTTTAGAAATAACACTACTGCACCTAAATGTACACTTTTGTAATACCTACTTTTTTTTTTAAATAAATTATTCTTATTATTCTTATTCTTATTTTCAGCCATTGATGCGGGAAGTCCTATTATAATAATGCGAGGTTTGCGCTTCCGAGGTTCGTCGACGGTAAGGCCTGACGAAGCGATTTGGACTGTTTTTTGAGCTTGTCTCGGTCATCCTTAGTCTCAGTGCTGATGATAAGTCCTCCTTTTCCTATTTTACGTACGCCTCGTACTTTCAGCTTCATTTCACCAGGGCATATGATTTTTTGTACCATGTTCTTTGTTTCATCACTGGTCTGAGTGTTGTCGCATGGAAAAATCGCCACGGAGCTGAGATTATTAGGGCGAATAAAACTGCTGGACCCCTTCTTCACCATATCAGCAAATGATGTAGAAGTTGCAGGTTGCTGCTTCGCACAGGACTCCTGAATCGTGCGGTTCATCTCTGTAAGACAGTCCGCTAGGTCTCGAGCTTCGGTCATGGTTTTCAGGGCGGTATGTGTTTGTAGGGCTCTTGATTTCATCGACTGATATTGAACAGCCAATTGCGAAACACCATGTCCAACTTTTCGGCAAAGATTGGTAATTCTTTGCTTCTGGTCGGAATTTAGTTTTCCCTCAGAAGCAATAACACAGACCTCATTCAGGTACTGCTCGATGGTCCCCAACCAATTTTGAATCTCCGGAGTAGAGATTGGTTCAACGGCTTCTTCTTGGTACTGCTTTGGTTGTTGAGGTGGTCTCGGTGTTGGTGTCGACGGAGGGCTGCGTGGCGTCATCCCACTAAATAAGATATATGATTAAAAGGGTTGGTGAGGGGAAACGTTACGCTTGCGCTTAAGAATTCCATTATTTATTCGTTACGTTAACTTATTTGATTCCAAAATACAAGATGCCGTTTCGCAAACGCAAACGATTCCATGTAACAGCATGGAACCGTTTTGCAACGTTTGTCCGGCGTACGCTTACTGTTAGACCTAAGTGCATAGTCCTACTGAGGACACTGCTGCGAACTCTAACAGGTCACGTTCCCTAAGCACTATCTACATGTCTTTCCCAGTCCTAAGGTAGTGGGTTGTGAGGCCAGCCGCCATTGAGGAAGGCAGGTTTTCAGTATTTCTACTTATACGAGTACTCACGTTAATAACTCCCTTACGGCCGTCTATCCCATTTACTATTTCATAATACAATTTGCACAAGCGTATCGCAGACTTAGTCTGTAGCAGAATATATTACGATAGTTATTGGTGGTCGCTGAAGTGGGAACTGTCGTCACTTCACATTTCTTTAATCTACCCCATGTCGTGGTTGCGTGTCTCGCTAAATAGTGTCGATTCAGTAATAGGCATACCATTAGCCAAGTTTTATTTTAACGAGACACAGTCCCTAGCGTTCCTTAGAACGTAGCTATCAATTCAGTTTAGAATACTTAGTGAAGCCTACCCCACGCTCCCAGAAATGTGCGCCAACAATCTCTACGCAATGTTTCTGAGCTAGACCTTTATAAGAAGCAATATTCACCATCAGAGCTTGGTTACTTTGTACAACAAGTACAAGTTGGCATTATAAATTACTGTTAAATATCATTTGTTTAATCAAACTGTGATATATAGATTGTTCTACTTGAAATGTAAATATAGCGGTTCTGCCTTCCATTTGTGGTGCGTCAGAATATAAGTCAATATTTGTCTATATACATTAGTCGTACGTATTAGTCGAAATTGTACATGTCGTTATGAAAAGCGAACCGTCCCTAGAATCAAGCGCAGACGGTAGATATTTGCCAAGGTACGGAATAGGAGTTGGACACATAACACATGATATTATAGTTATATACATCGTGGCTCCGGACCACCGCTTTGCATGCTGTAATAAATGAATTACTCTGGTGCATTATATTAACAGTTAGACATTGTGATGATTGAGGTGGCTGCCTCGCCTTACTGGAATAAATGGGTTACGCGGTTACGCTTGGCCTTTATATTAACAGTTCCTCTACGCTATCGACAAACTGCGACTTAAGCTAGAGTTTAATTATAGTTAACACTTACCACGTGTTCACCGAAGATGATTAGTCTAAAACTAACTTAGAGAGTACCGCTCACATCACCAGTCTCGTCCCACCACTGCTCGTCTCCTTACGCGTCACAACACTTGTTCCACCAGACTTATTATTACTATTTATATTTAACTTATAAAACATTAATCGCTCTATTACGACAGTCCACTGGGACATGTGAATCTTGGTACCAAGGCTACGCTAACTTCACGAGACTAACCTAGGACGTCCTAGTACTCAACGTTTTCGACCGATCACTCTGACTTAGCCTGACTACTCCCAGACTCTTACGTCAGACCTCTCAAGCTTCCAAAACCAACTGCCTCGTACCTTTCCCCGTTTCTTTACTGGTTTCAGCATCTTCGGCGTTTGCCCTTTTTTTTCGTAAATCTCTCAATTGTTTTAAAGGATCACTTCGGGCGCGACTATATTGCAACCAGATGTTGCGCTGGTATTCAGGAATGCGTTTAGAAATCGGATACTTTTATCGTCTCTTAAGAATTTGTTGAATTATTACATTTGCCCTGTCAATAAGCCCAAGTGGGTTTCCCATTAAGTAAAGAATTTATGCGTTCCTAAGAAATCCAAAATTGTTTTAAAATTCAATAGAAGAAAGAACTGCGCCTTTAACTGCCAAGCCATAAAGTATAGGTTTAAAGTGTTTGCACGTGGCCGGTAACGCGTGTTGATTTTTGAAACAATAATCGAGAATAAGATATTTGCTTAATAATTACGAGTACGTGTGAGACCGTCACACTATGTAGCTAACAACTGTATACATACAGTTGTTAGCCAGTAACAAACACATGTGTTTGCTCCCAGCTTGAAATCCCATGGCGTGAAGTTGGCACACACTGGCAAATGCAAAAAACATTAAAAAATTAGAGGAATGGCAATAGCTTGAAGAAAGATGCAAGAACCGTCTTGATAGAGTATTTTCTATCACTCTCCCCTAAATAATGGCATTTTCTAATATTGTTTGTACCTACACCGATCACAATGCTGTCTTTTTAAGCTAAAGGTAGAGAATGACTTGCGAGATCAAGTCCCTGTAGGTCCCACAGCTTGCAATCAATGATCAGACAAAAAGTTATTGTAAAAAGTATTTAATATTGTTGTTGTTGTTGTTACGTCTTACAAACATTTACAACATACAATACTTTTTCGAACGGAAAAATGTCTGCTACAGGAAGAAGTTTTTCCTCATAGTAACCCCGGCTGCTATAATTAAGTTGTCACAACTCAGTATTACATTAACACATAGTTTCTGAAAGAACAAAAACAACACGCATGTCTCCTATAAGTGTTTACTTATAAGTGGGGTTGCACCAAACAAAGGAACAAGTTCATTGACTTGATATTTTGTATATCTTAAGATTGCCGAAACCGCAGATAACAGCGAGTGAAGTATGTAACAATAATCTTTGAATTTTATCGTTGTTCCTCTAGTTGAGATAATATTACCTAAACTCGGATGCTTACCCACGTACCAGGACAGGACTGTATAAACAGGTAAAGTGATATTTGATAGGGTCCCGACCATTACAATATCCTGAAGCAATCCAATCTCATTAGTTGGGAACACATTAGCATTCAGATAAATAGAATTAGTAAATAATGACTGTGTTGAAATAACGTTATCACATCAAACTGAAATTGGTTCATTACTGATAAGGGAAATTACCCCATGGTCTGTGTTGATAATGTGAATAAAATGATTGATATGTTGCTGTCCGAGGGTTGGCTTGTCAAGAAACGTTCCCCACATATATGTACATACATACATGTCGGAGACGGTCATTGGTACGGACTTAAAACGAATCGCAAGTACTCCAGTGGTGACATCACGCGACCTAGTGACAAGTCTTCCCACACCACTGCGTGCTTTCTACGCAGCCCTTATTGTGTTAAATTGTAATGTCAAGAAATTTGTTAGTTTAATAGAAACAGTGTATCGCACCCAGTGTATTTTCATTGCACGAAACCCATCTGCTACCCACATGATGTAAGTACGTGCCTAACGGAATAATCGGATATACATAAATATCTTTATCTTTATCTTTATTGGAACAAAAACACATTTAACAAAATAATTGCGTACGTAAATAGCTACATTAGTTAAAAAGTGTGTCGCAGCTATTAACGCCCACCTCCAAGAGGGAGACGACAATGTTCCAGGTAGCGATTAGTAAAATTAAAACATAAGATCACCGCTTGTAATTCTGATAGTCAACACCATCGGAATTACAAGCGGTGAGGCGCAGAGGCTTTCCCCAGATTTCGAGGGTTATATTCAAGTCTCTTTTTATAGGAAGGAGCAAGCCTCTTGCCATCAACCCGGACGAATCTATACTCCGGGTTACTACCGAAACATTCCTAGTGGAAAAACCCGATAACACTTTGAACAATGCATGAATTCTGGTATAGAAGAAACATAACGCTTAAAAAGTTATTAGGCCCACAAGCAGTAGCAATTTTCAAACACATGTTTTTCCAGTGCCTGGCATCTATAACCGGCACATGTCGCTTATAAACTATCAACACTAAAAGCATCACAGTAAGTAAGTCGTGGGTTCGAACCCAGGCAAGCGCATTACTTTGTGTAATTTATTTCATCACCACTGCTCTCAAAACGGTGAAGGAAAACATCGTGAAGAAACCGGCATGTCCTAGAACCAAAAATTCGAAGCCATGTGACATCTACCGACCCGCACTGGGCCAGCGTGGTGGATTATAGCCCATTCCCTCTCATAGAGAGGAGGCCGTGTGCCTCAGCAGTGGGAACATTATAAGCTGATTATGCTAAAGTGTGTAAGTTTGGATGTCGGAAGTAATCTTCGGAACTACTGATCTGATTCCGAAAATTCTTTTTACTAACGGAAGCTACATTATCTCCGAGTGTCATAGGCTTATACTTAAAACTTTTCCATTGAATAATTTTCGACAATAACGCGAACGATGCTGTGGGAAAAAGATAGTGTAATACATTTTTTGTTGTGTAACTTTCTGGTAGGTACACAAAATTGACCAAAAGGTACCCAAATTTTTCATTTCACGACTGTACACTTCATTCCTATCTATTTTCTTGCCAGCACACGTACACAGTAGCACTACGCGTCCTCCCACACATGACGTCACGTCGTCAGATAACGTCTGCTGCATTGTGTTCACCTGCATTCAACAGATGCGGAGAGACATAACCGCAAGGAGACGAGCGGTGATCGGTAGTTTAATTTACTTATTTTAATACCTAATTTTATTATGAGGACCTCTAAACCAATTATTGCATGAAGAAAATTAGATGGTTTAAATTAAGATTAAAACGAAACACGTTTAAATAGTTTAATTGACAGTTTTGGAAATTGAAAGGGAGGAAATAGAGCATACTCTTTGGCAAACAAAATCGAGCTTTCGTTTTTTGGTCAAATAAAATTACACAAGTAAAATCATTCCAAATGCCTTTTTGGTCTGAGTCACTAGCGCGACTGCTGATCGAGATGTCCATGGTTCGGTTCCCGGGTTGGGCAGTGTTATTAGGTAATTCCATCAGGAATATCTCAGTAGCAGCCACGAAGCCTGGATTTGTGCTCGATTGATGGCAATAGGCACGTCCCCTTTTACATGGGAGTTAAAAACATAACTGGCGAAATGTGAGTGTACTATTAGGGACACCTCTGCCAAACCTTTTGGGGATTACAGGTGTGATGTCATGTTATGTAATTAGTAACAAATTAATTCACAACAAAATATGACGTTAATTGAGTTACGCACGCACAATCCGCGGATCAAAAGGATTGCACATTAGGATTATTTAAAGATTAGATTAATAATACTGGGTGTGCCGAGTGGGGTTCATGTGCTCTAATTTATCTTTACTGCTTTTGTATCTATCAACAACAAAATACACAAAAACAAAATCGTTGGTCCCAAAAAATCTATATATTTATTTGGAAAAAGTGGAAAAATAAAAGGAAAGGTAGCTCTTGCCGGGTTATGAGTTTTTTTTTTTATATCAGCCTGCTCTGTCCAACTGCTGGGGAAGAGGCCTTTCCCCAGCAGTTGGACAGAGCAGGCTGACTACATGGCTTTCCAATTTTGTTTACAATTTGCCTTCTCCGACCAATACGTTAAGAATGTGTCTGAGACTGCGGTAGTGAGTGCAATACATAATTTATTAGTTAATATTTGATGTGTTATTCTAATGTCACGTGACCGCCACGTTAGTTTAGTGGTACTGCTGAGCATGAGATCGAGTCCCAGCTCGAGTGATATTAGGTTTTTACATCAGACATTTCTTAGAAGCAGCTCGGAGTCTGGATTTGTGCCGAGTGGATGGTAATAGGCTCGCCCTTATTAAATGAAACTTGAACGTAACTGGCGAAATGTACCTAGGTGTAGTACAGGTCCACCTACCACACCTCTGCGGTCACCCCTCAGGATTACAGCTGAGTTGTTATTGTGTAATCTAGTGATATAAAACATGTAAGACATAATAATATACATTTTATAATTCCTATTGAGATATCACAAGGTAATCCAGCGAAATAACTATCTGTTGCTATCTATGCTTATCTAGACTGTTTGTATAAAATACTTTGATACAAAAAAATACATTAATTCGTTAGTTGTGATTAAACTGTGACTTCGCTAGGACAAGATGAAATTCTTTATTTTTGGTAAGTCCGTTTTAAATTCATACTTTAATTTTTAAGCCGCGGTTACTGAAGTTTAAAAACATACGCAACTGCTGGCATGTCCATGTTCCCCAAAGACCCCAAATTCTAATCCATACCATCTATATCCATCCGTAGTAACAAAATGAGTACCCGGCCCCAGCTCGTGAAAATGATTTTTTTCAGATACTCGTATGAGACCTAGCTAGACCAATTTTCGCCCAAGTTGCAATATAGGCATATACAGATATGCCTATATTAACAACAACAAACAATAACAACAGTTAACAACAACAACAACAGCTAACAACATTAACAGTTAACTAACAACAGTTAGTCAGTCAGTCAGTTTGTCAGTTTATGACTTTTTAATAGGTTTTTGTAATTTCGAACTAAACTTAATTTAGTGATACTGAAGGTAAAATGAAAAAAAAACCAAAATGTCCCAGGCCTGTAAATGACAGAAAGTATAATAATGTCGACCATTTCCTTGAGCGTGGCAAGGAATATGGTCGATGTGCTCACTGCAATGACCTTGAAACGGCTGAACCAATTTTGATAAAACATGTCTAAGAACCACTGCTATAAAATCTGCTTTCAAATAAAAAAAACCGCATCCAAATCGGTTCACCCGTTTAAGAGCTACGGTGCCACAGACAGACACACATAGCGGTCAAACTTCTAACACCCCTCTTTTGCGTCGGTGGTTAAAAAAAGGTTTTACTACAGTACTTTGTCTTAAAAGTAACGTTAGGTTATGTTTTTTTAAGATAGGAACGGTTACTTTAATTATCACCATAATTAGTCATGTATAATGCGTTTTTTTATTCAATAAATATTAAAAAAAAAAACTGTTTAATTTAACAAACTATTCGTTTCTCCCCAGTATTCGTCGTGATTCTGATGCTGGTGGGGTCCATAATGGCTGACGCCTGCTACTGCCCCACGATCTACCAACCCGTGTACGGCCCGGACGGAACCAAGTACGGCAACGAGTGCGAGTAAGTCTTCTAAACATTTTAATTTAATTATGAAATTAATAGCTCTTCGCCTGCGTGTGTGTGTGTGTGTGTTCGGTAATTATCCCACGGGATCGTACTACGGGGATAAAAAGTATCCTTTGTGGTAATTCAGGTTATAATCTATCTGTGTGCTAAATTAAAATTAAATCCGCTATGCAGTTTTTGCGTGAGAGAGTAACAAACATTCATCCACCTATCCATCCTTACAAACTTTCTCGTTTATAATAGTTTTAGTATAAGATGATGTTTTGTTTTAAGCTTTTACGGTTTAAACTAAACTTATACTGTCACATGTAAAATCATGAACAATCACGGAAGACATCTCGTAAGTGATAGCATAAGTTAAGATGATATTTTTGGCAAGACGTGGTGATGGCAGGTGGATTATTGTATAGCCCTCACTGAATGTGACCGAGAGTTGGTAGAAAAAGAGTTCCCAAGTCGGCCAAAGTGTTATGGGGCTTTTTCATCAGAAATTTTCTCAGTAGCAGTAACGGTGTCTACTTTTGCACCCGGCTGATGACTATAAAGGCTCGCCTCTATTACATAGGACTTAAAAAAAAAACATACATAACTGGCGAAAATGTGGGTATACTATTAGATTCACCTCTGCCAAACACTTTGGGGATTACAATACAATACACAGTGTGATGTTTACATGTTGTGTCATATTAATTTTATTTTCTATTTGTTTTCAGAATGGCCTGTGCACTGGGCCTGAACGCAAGCCAATAAATACAACTATAACAAGACCAGCACAGCGGATCACGATAGTTTACTTTTTTAATCATTGTTTTAAAAATGTTTGAATATATTTATTTGCACAATAACCTTCTTTTATTTGTACCCATCCATGTATTTTTTTATTTTTTACTCTACACGGCAGGCATTCAGAATGAATGAGTAATTTATGTTTATTATGAAAATTGGTTTTAAGTACAAACACTTTTACACCGTGTTACGAGGCCAACCTGCAAGCTCAGCACATCGTACCGCCAAAGTGACCGTTCGTATTACGACACCGCGCTTCAGACGTCACCGACTATTGTCATCGCCTTTTCTTTACCTAACTTCGGTGGGAACGGACACTGATATGTTATATATAATTCATAAGAAACCAATTTTATAATTTATCTGTAATTTGTGAACTTTCGAAAGATATTTCGTAACTGAAAAAGGACTTATTCATTCGAGTTTCCCGACACATATCTCACGCCAAAGTATTTTTTTTTTAAACTAAATAAGGCAATAAAATACTTAAATAAAAACTAGCTGTCAGAATTTGAACACTCGAATTTGCGTTCACAGTGCAAGGTAGATACGTAGCGTTTGATAACACAGTAAGTAATTACAGTATGTTTGTAAGATTAATATTGTAATTTTATCAATATTAGAGTTTCATACACGCAAATAATCTTACTGCATTTGCATAACGTGTTCAGAATAACAATTCACATATAAATTGCTACCCATCCGATTCCAATTTCCTCAAGAACATGACCAACACACATAAAAACATTGGCAGCAAATGTTGACACGTCTCTTGGCCATCATTACTGGGCGATTGCTTGGCCAATGTTGGCGCCAACTGAACGTGCCTTATCAAGCTTTGTATAAAAGACACTTGTACGCAGGTTAGTCATTAGTCGTGATCAAATTGTGACTTCACAAGGACAATATGAAGGTAACTTTGGGTAAGTCTGTTTTAAAATATATATATTTTTTTTTATTAAATAAAAGAAATCGCCATTAAAGTTCAGACTAAAAAAATAATAAAAGAAGTTTAAGCAGGGACCGTGGTAGGTGTTTTATTTTTTCTGCCTACATCCATGGGGAAAAATGGTGAGTAGTTGAAGAATAGTGAGTAGGTATTATTTTATGTCTCCGATTGTGAGTGAAAAACTCAATGGCCAAGTGTGGTTGTAGTACACGCCTGCTTACCCCTTCGCGAAATTACAGGTTTAAGATATAATTCAGTATCGAAGTCTCTTAATCATCACTTTTCTATGTCTTCCCAGTATTCACCCTGTTCCTGGTGCTGATGGGAGCCATGATGGCCAGCGCTAGGCAAGGCTGCTTCTGTCCCGCGGTCTTTGACCCCGTATGTGGCCAAAATGGGCAAACCTACGGAAACTCCTGCCAGTGAGTTTTACTTGTATACTGCGTTCACAATTTAGTTTACGTCATGTAAAAAGATATGTGGTTTTGGAAAAGTATCTTTAATGGGTCTCCCTTGTTTGACCGAAAAGAAATTGCCAAATTATCACTTCCCAAACAAATTTTCGCATAATTTCATTTGCCAAATTATTACTTACCAAAAAATCTCTTTACAAATAATTGTTACGAAAACCTATGTTTGGCAAGTGAACGTTTGAACAATAACTTGTTCACCAACTAGTACTTTTACCATTTTTTATCTAGTCAAATATTTCAGTTGGTATAACATATTTTACGCAAAATTACATAAGCCAAATATTTGGTGTCGTTAATTTTAAACTTACCATTTCAGTCAAAAGCACTATTAACTAGTTGGGATCTCCTATTTGGATTCGGTTGGGGCTCCTATTTCTGTCTGCAGGGTTTACAGGCACCTAACTAACCGAACCTCGGGGTGCCCCTGACGTCGACCGTCTAGGGTTAGCGTTTCCGTCAGCAGGTCGACGGATCCCCGCTGCGCGGGGCTCCTATTTCTGTCTGCAAGGTTTACAGGAACCTAACTAACCGAACCTCGGGGTGCCCCTGACGTCGACCGTCTAGGGTTAGCGTTTCCGTCAGCAGGTCGACGGATCCCCGCTGCGCGGGGCTCCTATTTCTGTCTGCAAGGTTTACAGGAACCTAACTAACCGAACCTCGGGGTGCCCCTGACGTCGACCGTCTAGGGTTAGCGTTTCCGTCAGCAGGTCGACGGATCCCCGCTGCGCGGGGCTCCTATTTCTATCTGCAAGGTTTACAGGAACCTAACTAACCGAACCTCGGGGTGCCCCTGACGTCGACCGTCGAGGGTTAGGGTTTCTGTCAGCATCTGTTAAATTTCAATTACGTTATATTAAATCAATTTGTGTTATGTCTTCATTCCAAAATTTTTGCCTTTATATTTTTTGTCATAACAAATCATTTGACTAAACGTTTATTTTCTTAATTTTGTTTGCTGTAATAAATCATTTGGTTAAAGACCAAAAGCCTAAATGACATTATCCTTAGTAATAATCTGCCAAGTAAACATTTGACCAAATGAAAATGTGCGTACTAAAATTATTCCAAATATTACATTGGCATAAAAAAAGGTTGCTAAAATTTGTTTGGGTAATGAAAATTTGGCAAAATCTTTTCGGCAAAACGGCAGGATCCCATCTTTAATACTTAATGTTTAGTTTGCCCTGCGGTGTTGCTTTTTTTTTACAATTTAAATAATAGGTACGAGTCATTTTGATTTTGTAACCAATTATAATTACACGAGCTTAGCTTCGTGTAGCGGGAAATAACATCAATTGGAAACAAGAATTTAAATAGACTTCTTCTTATCTTTCTTTTTTTTTCGAAAAAGTTACTCACACGTAAAGTCAGAAGTGCAGAGTATTCCCATATTTCCCAGGTTTATAATGAGTACCGATATACCTCTATAAAAAGTGTGAAGTACAACAAATAGGTACCGCGTGTGATGTAATCAAACACTCAAGTATTCAAAAGTAATAGACCTATTACTTTTTGATTTGACTTTTTATAAAGGTATATCGGTACTCATTATAAACCTGGGAAATATGGGAATACTCTGCACTTCTGACTGTATGTTTAATCAATTATGTAACAATCACTAATATCAACACAACGTATGATTACTGTTTAACACCTCAATATAGACTGCTCTGTCCAAAAATATCAACCAAAAACTGAATGTTCCCCACTCTAACAGTAGGTCAACATTCAGCATGCTATTGGACCAATCAGAGCAAAGTACACAGTGTCGATTGACTAAAATACATTAATAACGCTTAATATTAACAGTAAATAAATATTTTAATTTAAATAATAATAATTTAGTAATTATAAAATATAAATAAACTTAAAAACCTATATTCAACTAGAAATAATAGCTAAAATGGATGTATTAAATTCGTGTACCCACTAGCGCCATCTGTCGCTTGTGGAAAGAAGTATAATTATTTAATATTATCTTACAAAATCATTACACGCGTAACCGGATTTCCGAGTGTTACTTTAAAATCATTGATGGAAAAACCGATTGAACTTAGGACCTCATTTTCAGTATTTATATTAACTAACTGTTTAAGATGCTATAATAAAATTCCACAAAGTATTCTTGAACTGAATGAGATGAAATTTAAATCATGCATTAAACGTACACTATGTAAGCAAGCATATTACAAGTTGGACGATTATATCTCTGATAAAAATGCTTGGCTCAATGCCGGTCCTGCTCCACATGGACAGGGGCGCATAAACTGATTAATGGATAGCATTAAATAGTATTGTTGGAGCTGCTGAAGATTGTACAACTATCTTTGCATTGTATAGATTGAATTTCTTTTGATATTATATAACCGCATAGCCCATATTATGTGAGTACTATGTAATAGAAAGCTATCCTTCGTTGGAAACCTACGTCATTTTTTTTTTGACTTGAATTTGCCCTGGCGGTTAAGTGTATGTCATGCTCACTCAAATGTCTCGCTGATGGTGGCGCGTGTGTCGGATCAGTTAGTTCCCTTCAAAATGGTTGAGTTGAATGGTGCTGATACATGCGTCATGTTCGTGAACGGGCGCTGTCAGTTGTGACTGGTCATCTCTTGGTTGCCACGGCTTATTTGAATTAATTATTTTATTTTTTGAATTGTTCTTTTCCTTGTTATTACTATGGACACTTTTAACGTGCACATCTTGCTACATCGCTCTCACATAATGTACCATCTAAACATGAATGATGTAACCAAGGTTTTGTAAAAATATTCTGATTTAAAAGAGTGTCCATGGAGTTTCTTGCCCGTTCTTCTCCATAGAGATCTACGTTAGGGAATGGGCAACTACAGTACTTTCACAGTTTTTATGCCTTGTGACTGGGACTGTAGCTAAATTTCATTGTTATCTTTGTTTCGACAGTTCAAAAGTGCCTGTAACGGGCCTACTTGAAATAAATGCTTTGATTTTGATTTTGATTTTGATTTTCTAATTTAAAAAAGTGTATTTTGCTACTACCGAATATGAGGGTCCGCCGGGCAGTGTTATTGGTTTAATCTATCACCAAAATCAAAATCAAAATATTTTTATTTCACATAGGCCTGCATGGGCACTTATGAAACGTCGACAAAAAGGTGCACGGTTCGGGTTGGTCGTTTCCTATGGAGAAGAACCGGCAAGAAACTCCATGGTTACTCTTTTAAAATGATTAGATTTTACAATATTTTCATGTTACAGCATTAGTACTCAAGTATGGGGGACAGCATAGGCCCGACAATAAGTCGTTGCATACTACACAAAAAAACGGAAAACAAGATAAGAGGTTAACAAAAGTTATCACACCTCTAGGAATCTACAAGGCCTACACTGTTCACACATTCACAAACGTTCAGTCAATGCAAGCACTTGCCAGTTATCGTGGAGCTCGACTTATAACTCAAGGAGCTCAACATCACGACAAACAATACCAAAGAAAGGACATCTGGGTGGGTCGCTTATAGCACTGTTTTTCTAATTTTAACCACTGTCCGGCAGTTTGCCGTAGACAATAGTCAAAATCAGAAAAAGACAATGGTCCTCACATTCAGAATATAAAAATAATAAAATATTTGTCATATTAAATAATCATGTCAATTCATTAAATGTCAATATACAGAAAACTAAATAAAAAATAAAATAAAATATTTAACATGTAAATATTCGTCAAAAAAAAATAATATCATACTTGAAAAAGTAAACAATGTCATGTGTATAAAGAAAATTCATAAAATGTCAAATTGTAAAAAAAGTAAAATAAAAATAGGTATAAGTAAAGTCAATTCAAATTGGAGCAGTTCAATCCCAAGCTTTTTTGTCCTCTATATAATCTTTAATAGTATAAAATCCTTTCTGGCAAAGTTTATGTTTTATAAAGGATTTGAATTTATTAAGGCTTAAATTTTGAATGTGGCTTGGTAGTTTATTATAAAAGCGAATACATTGGCATCTGAAAGATCCACCTATTTTCTTGAGCCTTGTTGTGGGTACAATATATTTATGTCTATTTCTTGTATTTATATTGTGAATATCACTATATTTCTTGAACAGCTTTATATTTTTGTGAGCATACACAAGATTTTCATAAATATACTGAGAAGGAACAGTCATTACATTAATTTCCTTAAATTTTTCTCTGAGAGAGTGTCTTGGACTCAATTTATAAATTGATCTAACCGCCCGTTTTTGCAAAACAAAAATGGTCTGTATATCAGCGGCATTCCCCCACAATAGAATGCCGTACGACATTATGCTATGAAAATAACTGAAGTAAACTAATCGGGCTGTCTCTACATCGGTTAAATTACGAATTTTTCTAACTGCGTATGCTGCAGAGCTCAGCTTTTTCGACAATTTATCTATGTGAGGCCCCCACTGAAGCTTAGCGTCTAAAGTTAAGCCCAAGAACACCGTGCTATCTTCAGGGTTCAACTCTTCGCCCTTTACCAACACACAAGTTCTCACCTGCCTAACGTGAGGCAGTGTAAACTTAATGCATTTGGTTTTTTTTTCCTATACCTATTTAGTAGAATCTGGGGGAGTTACTGACAAAATAATTCTGTGGGTATACTATAGCTGCATTTCTGCCTAACCGTTCAGGGAAACCGGCGTGATGTTATCTTCGTGGTACACCTTTCATCTCTACTTAGTAATTTGTTTCGGAGTTTCCAAGTTTCGTGTTAATTATGTTACGTATACTCATACAAGTTTGAGATAGTTGCGGCTTATGAGGGGCTTAACACACATTGTTGTACATTGCTGCAACATACAAACATACCTAATACCAAAGAAATTAGGCATATAACCAAAGTTTTTGACATACCTCACGGAATAAGTAAGCTGAAGTCCCTATTAGCCGTAATACCGACTACCCTGGGAAGACGTTCATATGTCACTAATTTTGTGAAAAACCAAAAGGTAACCAAATAAACAGGTTCAGGTTTCAGCTACCGGAGTCGCGCTGCAACGTCAATTTCAAGGCGTTTGTGGTGCGCATACCAACCTGTTTGCTCCATTTGGTGCTGGAAGACAGTTTTTGGGCGCAGGATGTGGTGTGGCGTCGCTTCCGCGGACAAATTCCACAAGAACGCACAAAGCATCGTGCAAGTGAAGTGATACTAACATAGTTTTAAGTTGCTAATGCTAACAAAAATGTTATTAGTATGTATATTTAGGCAAAGGTATTTATCTATGGGTCTTTATTACCTGAAATAAATAGTGTATTATTATTATTAAATCTTTACAGCTCTTTGCAGCAATCGAAAACACGACTAACTGCGTGACGTTTGAACGCGCAACTCGTGGCCAAGCGGTTATAGTTCTTAATGCCTTAGAAGCTAAGTCATGAATACTTCTGTAAAATCAACCTATTTATGTATTCGTTCTCTTTACTTTCAGGGCGAGCTGCGCCGGAGTCGAGGTGAAGCACACGGGAGCTTGTGGCGGCAGCCTGTCGTAACGTCTTTCTGCGCTTGGCCTATGTTACTTGGGGTCGGTGACCTTTAATAACTTAGACTAGATCACCACGATGTCTTGCATTTATCTCAACGTTATGACTGAATCTCCTACTGTTAAAGAAAAATAAATATTGCCATAATTATTTTTTTATTTACTTAAATATCTTACAATCACGAAAGTCTTCAGACCCCCCTTTACAACGACGATAAAAGGGGCCATATCAAGGAGGGAGGGACCCGAGCCTGACATCTGCGACAATGACTGTCATCCATCTACAAATCGACCGCGAAAAGCGGAGAATAACCTTGAAAAAAAACCCATGTTAATTAGCCACTAGCTCTTTATTAATTTGTGTTCGTCCCATATAAGAACGGCACATAAATATAAGAGTGTGTTTTATAAATAATCAAGCACAGCTTGCCTTGAGACGAAGCTGATTCAGTACCGTGCATAAACCTATAACTACAAGCAAGAGCTAATGTAGCTCAGTACGAGAGATTAGCAGAAGTACAAGTAACGTGACTAATGGTAGCAAACGCCTGGTAAACCAATTAATATTAGTAATAGTGCGGTGTAATAGCAGGTCGTACACGTTGGTAATTAGTACAAGGCGGGTATATTAATCAGTTAGCGATATTGACGGCACACGGTTATTAATATTGTTGTTGGTTCTGTGTTGGGTTATGTAAGGGAATTGGCAGTTGTGACGAATAATCAAATATATACGTTCAGATGTCATAAAATATAGTTCAATAATTAATTTCCTTGAGGGCCCACTGATACATTATAAGGCTATCCAGTTAATTATTTATTTTATTCCGTGCAGGCATTGAATCTACGATCGGTAACTCCAAAGCAATGGCAGATTTAATAAAAATTTTAGAGCGGCCATTGGGAATATTGTCATACAAAAATTTTGATTGCGAACATCTATTTTTAATTTTGACACACGAATGTCATCTGACAAGCGGGCGTACCACATCTGACAGAGCGACTTGTTACTAACTAGTAACAAGTAGTAGATGGACATTGTCCTCGTCTTGTCCCGTCTATTGCTCGTAAGTATTTGAACGTCTTTGGCTCCAATTGCTCCGAAGGATATTCATTCGCGGAAATATTTCTCACGTGTCTGCTTGGTTCATTTGTTTGTCAGCCACGCAACCGTGGGGTGGGCTTAGCCATGGGCGCCTGCGGATTGGTGCCTTTATAATCAAAATTGCTGTCTATATCCAGTAGAAGCATAATATGCGTAAATGTTCGCACTGCCAGGGACCTGGGGCATGACGAGGGCCTTAACCCGCCACACGGCCCAGAGCGGTTTCGTATCCGGTGGTAGACTTATGTACATAGTGCGTAGTAGTAGACAAATGGGAACGTTCCTATCCTAATCACTTGCCATTATCACTGGCTGCCGTGTAACAGATGATCGTAAAGCAATTAATAGTCTAGTGATAACAAATTGTGGCCACTATGTTGGAATATACGGGAGAATATTTGGAAAGAGGCTAAGTTCGGATAGATCGATCTAGGTTAAGCCACGCTTGTCGAGGTCGAACTGTAGATGAGTGGCCATCTATTTCATACTGAGAGCCCACTTTCCAAAGCACGTTAGTCGTAACGTGTCGTGTTACCAATCTGGATTGTGAAGGTCAGACTGGCTGCACGTAAAATTGAGCTGTTTCCAGCTAGACAGGTACCTAGCCGATTCCAACATAATAGAGAACAGACTCCTTGGAGATAGATCCTTTGTGCGTCACTAAGCGGAAGCAGATAAACTTTAGGTTGATAACGGCAAATTGCGGCAATGGAAAGTTGTTGGATAGATCCGACGACGGAATACTAGATTAGTAAGTGAACTATGGTTGAAACTGTGACAAGTACGGGGGGAGAATTGGGACGGGATCTAAACTGATGAAATTGGTCCAGTTCAGATAAGACTGAAAGTTAGTATAGTTACAAAAGCATTGGCATTCAACGTGGCAATGCTGCCATTTCTGGGCATGTTCCCGGATGACGGTGATGCGGAGCTTCCACACAGTATATTCATACTCATAACTTTACTGTAGAAATTTTCCTCATTTTTCTGCATCACATTCATGTAAGTACGATGCTTTAAACAATAGGGTTTATCCAAAGCAATAGGTTATTTAACTTTTCCAGCATAAAGAGTAAGGCCGAAACTCCCGCATAAAGAAGATAAGCCCACGGTTAAACGTAGCTTACCTTACATTGTGCAAGTTTCTCACACAATCGTGGAAGGAAGTTTAAAACAGTTTTGTGAGACGTGAGTAATGGAAAATTGTGGCAATTAGCTGATACTAATCTGTTGATTGCAGAGTGCAGTACTTACTTACTTCTCGTGTCGGGTGCCTTATATTTTGTTGTGAATTTAGGGCCAGACACAAGGATGGTTGAGAAAAATTTGTATTAGATTGACTTATAGTAACGGACACCGTATGTCCAACCGGTTGAAAGTCGTCGTAGAAACACAAAACGCTTTGCAAATCAAAAGTAATTTATTCAAATTAGGCTGAAAATAATCAGCACTTTTAACTGAACTCTTTTTTAAGAAAAACAATAGATAAAATCTGTCCTCATCCCATCTTTGAAACATTCAACGTTACGATGCCATTATCATAACAATCCACTGAATGCGCTTACCGAGACAAAGCCTAGATTCTATAGACGTATTATCTATGACCTAAAGCTAGACTAGACTATTGTCATTGCCTCTAAGCCTAATTAATCGCAACTGCTCAAATAAGGGTAATAACAGACAATTGGGCGTTAGCCAAGACCTAGTCATTGTGTGCCTTAATGTGGAAACATAGAGATATACGTTATGATCGTGCACGCTGTTTAACATGGCCGTTTTCGAGGGGTACATTTGATGCTTCTAAATAGCTGCCTATTGTTTGGATATTGCCACAGTCTACATTTACTAACTCTGTTCAGTATGTTAAGTTGTTATCTAGTTTAATGTTGCGGGGATATGTCCCAAACAGTCAGTGTGTCGATAAAGATTTCATTTTAAACAACATACAGTACCATACCTTAGAGAATTCAATATTGTATTATTTGTGGAGTTTATTCATGAGAGACTACGCGTTTGTCAATTTTAACGTCAAAATGTTATTGGGTTTAACAGTTTTAATCACGTATGTTGTCCAATTAAAAATATCTAATTTGATTACATGTATTATTGGCATATACCATCAGATAAATGTTGAATGAAACTTGTACCGCATGTATCGAACACAATATCTGCTAACGAATAGCTCAACTTAGACCATGAAGTGCTAACAATCCACGTTCCCGAACGCTCCCGCCACAATTACGTCCCCGTATATTTCCGCCGGGTCGTTAGCGGTACAGACAAAGTGCGATCACGTGCATGCAGATCGAGGCGATCCGTCTCGAGCAGTTGATGCGAACAATTAAACTGCGGGCTGCGGTATACATGCGCAATTGACTCGCGTTTAACTGTGCAATCTGGGCCTGTATGTATATCCATGTGGGCTGTATAGATTGGAGATTGAATTGGTTTGCTTATTATCTTGGGAGTATCTGTATACTATAACATACATTTTGGACTGTTTTACTGAAGGGTACAACAGTGGTGTTCACCCACATTTCGCCAGATATGTTTAAGTATTATGTAAAAGAAGGCGAGCAAATTGCCACGAGCCGGACATAAATTCAGACAGAATAACTCGATAACAGTATGCACGACCTACGACCTGCGAATCGAACCCAGGACATCATTAGGCCCACAGGTATTGCTCAGCAAAAGCGCTTGCCATCACTAGATTTACTAGAAAATCTATCTGTAAATTGAATGTATAGTACATGTAGGATAAACATAATAAACTTAAGACATTGTAATATATTTTTTCCTCGTGGGAAACCCACACAGTACACGGTTTAAATATTAAAATGACTTGGCATTTTGCCATGTTTCGATTATCATTGATCCAACAGACACTCTTGCCTGACCCTGGCACAACATAAATGAGACCACTTAATCTTTAATCACATATTTACATATAGTCTGCTTAAAATACAGTTGATTACAAAGTGTGATAGCTACTACAGTCCCCACCGTCTTCACAAAACATGCTACGAACAAATTTCTACAAAAAAAAAAAAAACATAAAATAAGAATTCAAAAAAATGAATCTCCTTAATGGAAATCAACCAGTCATATTCAAAGTTTAACACACAGCAACGTCATCAGTCGACCGATAAGAATGATGTCAAAACAGCTGAATAATCAATGTGATATAAAGGTAGGTAACAACTGATGTGTTCCCCTGGCGGTGTAACGTGTAAATGTAGACGGGTAATAGAGCGCTCGCGGTAATGGCGGAACTTGATAGTTTCGTGTTACGGTAAGAAGGTGAGCCTACTTTTTGGAGCTTAAGTGGCTTAAAAAGCCTACTATTATTTTTGAAATTATTTATATCAAGAAGTGCGTACCTATAACTTAGGCTTTAGAATATATTTTCCAACACACTTCCTCGAAAACCGGCTCTTATCGCACACTGATTCACTTCCTTGCCTACGGCTCGGGTGTGAATTCCACCTTGGCTGCAATTACAAAAAAATCCAAAACTTGTGTTAAAATGTACTATTGTTGGCTACTATACATGAGTCTACATCTCCTGAGGATGCCCCGTGGAGTGGAGGAGTACGTGTCGAGTATAGATATAGGAAGGCAGTTGCATTGTGGAAGTCATGTTGCATTCTGATTATTACGTCCATTTAATGGGCATACTTTTGCTGGCAGTAGAATGGCGACCGGCAGCGCTGCATTCTGCACCTGGACCAAGTTTTTGCAAAACATATGTCATGGATTTCCGCAAAGTAACACGTGACTCCATAGCTGTACATAGCTTAATTTTTAATGGAATTGTTGTCTGCTACGATCAATATTCTAATTCTACGTAATATAAAGCAACGAGCGACACAATAAAATCTTATGATGTAATGAAAAGTTTAGCGGTTCAACCAAGTGTCCTCCAAAAGTCTCCTCCAAGCTTCTTTGCGGTTGGTAAAGGAACCTGGAGATCCTAAGTAGGACATCCCACAGTGCAACACACAGTGCCAAGTGCGAGTCGTACTCACATGCACACAGGGTTCCGTAGCACCAAACAATATAATTAAAATATTATGAAGGATCATTCATGTTGTATTGTATTAAATTCAACAGCAAAACTAAATTTCTTTTTTTTACGTTCTACAATCCTACATTTTTTTTCTGATTTTTCCTACTCTTACTTTAGAAATTACAGGGGGGGAGGAGACACAAGTTTGACCACTTTTGAATTGTCTATTTTTCAAACGATGGACTTTGAGAAAGAATGGTTTTACGAACCCCAATGTCATTTTTAAAGACTTATCTATAAACACCCCGCACGTTACCCCGTGGTTTGATGGAAAAAGAAAATAGTTTATGTCCCATGCATGGAGAGTCAGTGAGTTCCCCCTTAATCTTTTATTTTTGTATAATTAATATCGTAAAGCGGTTCACAGAATACATCTACCAACCACGTCTCAACTGTGTAGTCTGTGTGGTTTCATAATAAAGTACCTGTGACATACGAACGGACAGACGAACAGACAGACATGACGAATCAGTAATCCTAAAAATGCCCGTGTGAACGAGGGCTAACACTTACACTTTAACGTGCGCTGACCTTTATGCATGCTTATCGTTATTTTGTTCGACTATAGATGTTTAATACTCTACTTACATAAATAATTCTTTCACGATGTTTCCTGCCACCTTGAATGTATTATGTGCATGCAAGAAATAAGCCCGCCTGTATTTTTATAATAATGCAACATGCAAAAAACAGTTGTACGAATGCATGTTTTCTAGCGTAGTTCAAGTGCGAAGGTCTTAGAATTGATTCCAAGTTCTAATGTAATTCTAAGAAGTACTAAAAATAAGGTTTTTAGGGTTCCGTAGCTGAATGGCAAAAAGCGGAACCCTTATAGGTTCGTCATGTCGGTCTGTCTGTCTGTCTGTTCGAATGTCACAGTCACTTTATTTCAAAACTATTAGGAGCACACAGTTGAAACTTGGTAGGTATATGTATTCTGTAAACCGCTTTACGATTTTATACAAAAATAAAAAGATTAATTAATTAAATTAAATTAAGGGGGGCTCCCCATGTGTATCATGTATGTAAACTAAAAAAAAAACTGAAAATAAAATACATGTGAATGAGCCTTAAAAATATTTTTATTATATTGCTTGGTGCTACGGGACCCTGTGTGCGTGTGAGTACGACTCGCACTTGGCCGGTTTTTGTTTTTAAATTAAATTAAATTTTTGTAGTTGAGGTACTCGTATTACGTTAATTGGTTACTTACTAATCACTAAAAGTAAGACCTTCATTTTTCGTCTTTATGTCATTCGAGCGCAGCTCAGAATTTGGGTTCTTATGAAGACGTATCTGTGGTTAAGGAATAAGGTCTAAGGGTGTTAAAATGCCGCATACTTTAATCTCGAAACCGAGTAATTTGTCACAGCTTTTTCAGGCTCTCCCATTTTTTTTTGTCGAGAGAACAAAATACGTGTGGCATTACGATAAATTTCCGGTTTAGTGGATTTATTTGGTAACGAAGGAATACAAATAAGATAATTAGGTGTTCAAAAAATTGTAGAGACCTAAAAATATAAGAAGTAAAAAGCCAGTTCTCTTTGAATTGCAGAAATCAACTGACCAAATCTTTCGGTAACAATGTTGTTAAAAGTTTCACAAAATATAATAAATAGGTAATATAACCTACAATTAGTAATAGTAGCAACTACATAAAAGCCTTGACTAAACGTAATAATTGTGCTCTCAAGGAAAACTTACCCCCATAAATTCTGTACAAAGCCCACATATATACAAGCATGCATAAACGGAACCTCTTAAGCGCCTACCAATAAACTAACAAGATCATAAAAACCGCTAACTCCCCGCGAAATTTCCCGCGATATACGACTTTAACGTAACACAAATCTTCGGCACAGTGGGTCTTTTTCTATATGTCACTTTTGGTAAAAAATACGGCACATACAGTAAAAGTCCAGTCAAGTCGGTACGGACAAAATACAGACACGGATTCTGACACAAACACTAGCAAATAAAATTTATCAGTAAGTACCCAGTGTCCGTAGCTGGCACGCAATTTATTCTTATCGGGTTGTCTGAACCAGTCTTACCAAAGGGTATCGTGTAACCCAGTCTTAGCTGGGTTGTGGAGGTCAGATAGACAGTCGCTTCATGTAAAATAATGGTATTCAGCTGCATCCGGTTAGACTGGGAGCCAACCCCAACATAGTTGGGGAAAGGCTAGGCAGATGATGTGGATTGTCTGAATCTATACGTCCATTTTTTTTTGTCAAAAACAAAGCACACTTACAGTGAAACCTGTACCAAATACTGCTTTGGATTAATGCCTTGCTGTTTGTCGGTGACTGCGTCTGAGGGGCCGTCTCCACGAGCGAGAGAATCGCGGCGATATTACGTATTTGTATGGGATAATATCGTCGCGATTCTCTCGCTCGTAGAGACGGCCTCTAAGAGAGTTTATAGAAATACGTGGCAACGACGATATAATATCGTCGCGATTCTCTCGCTCGTGGAGACAGCCCCTGAGCTGATTTTTAATATCAGAATAATTAGCAGTAGTATTTTTTAATTATTTTTTTTGGCTAGTTTATAATCATAACAAGCCTGGGCCCGCGTGGTGGATATAACCCTCTCATAGAGAGGAGGCGTGTGTCCTAGTAGTGGGAAGATTATGCAGTAGTTTAGGTGTGACAATGTGTCAGATGCACATAATTATGTACTTACATGCTTTTATATTGTAACGATATTCAAAATTGAAATCTAAGTCCGCCATGTTTGTTTGCAAAAAGAAACAAGTTAAGAAGAATATACTCTAGAAACACACAACATCCACTAGGCAGAAGCAAACCAATAATTTCCTCATACATACGGTGCTCGTATATTACAGTAGCAAATGCAAATACTTACTCTGATTTATTTTGGAAGAGGCACGCGATATTGATGTAGAATGTAGATAGAGAGTAGAGACAAAAGTTCAAACAAGGAACCCTTATAGTTTCGCCATGTCCGTCCGTCTGTCTGTCCGTAGCTTAGCTCAAAGAGTCTTAGTGCTAAAAAGTTGTAATTTGGCAGGAATATACAGATTAGTTACGCCGACAAAGTGGTAGAATAAAATGTCGAAAAATATTTTTTTTAGGGTATCTTTAGTACCTACACGTAAAGTGGGGGTTTTTTTTCTCGCGTACCCCACAGAGTGGGATGTCGTGGGATAGGTGTTTAAAAAATATTGCGAGTTTGTTAATATAATGTTTCGATTATGGGATTTGTTTGTAAAATATTAAGCTAAATTTTTGTTAGACTCAAGTGCCCCCCCCCCCTCTACCAGCTAAACGGTTGTGTTTAGTGCGTGAAAAAATTCAAGGTGATAATATTATCACCTTGAATTATTGTTTTTTTTTTATTAACGAAGTTAAAAGGAAAACTATCACAGTTAGGTAGGCTTTACAAGTTTACGAGTAATAGTCGACCAACTTATAAAGCGTGCTTGGAACATATTTTCCTAAACATAATGTATGGAGCATAGGTTTCAATTACAAAGTTTGTTTTTTAATATTACAATAATAATCATCGTTCGGAGGCAAATCTGACCGTAGGAAGTGACCGCATATTTTGATGGGCAACTACGGAACCCTACATTGTGCGTGTTTCGAGACGCACTTAGCCGGTTTTTTATGATTCTGTTTATTTAGGATCACAGGCTCAAGGACACAAATAAATTTCAATAAAATAGCAAGAAGGTGTAAGAGTAAGAATAGGGGAAGACCAGGGGCTGTGTCGACCTCTAAAAAATTGGTACAAGCACAAGATAGTCAATGATAATGGTAAGTGATATGAACAAAATTAACACCCGATGACTAACATAAATTCCAATTAAATAAATTTAAAGTGTCTTACTTTGAAGTGTCATCGTTCATAATGTAACTAAACATTAAACAATAATGTACCACCGAAATCAGTCACGTGAGTTGACCTACTTAACTGTATGTCTGTACTCTGTGGTATTACGACATATTCATATGCGCTAGTGATGGGCATAGCGTGTCCAAAATAGTTGAATTTACAATTATCGTACAATCGGTCAGTTTTGAATTTACAGTAAATTCGTTTACTGTTGTATCGATTTGTAAGTCCCGAAATATGTTGCGTTTCGCTTTATTGTCCACTAGCTGATACCCGCTGCTTCGCCCGCGTGGTGTTCGGTACTGTCCAACGGGATCGTAGTACCGAGATAAAAAGTATTCTATATGCTAATCCAGGTTATAAACTATATATGTACTAAATTTCATTCAAATCCTTTGAGTAGTTTTTGCGTATAAGAGTAACAAACATCCATCCGTGCATCCATCCTCACAAATGTTTGCATTTATAATATTTTATTGTCCATAAGAGGATGTTAAGTTGAACTCAAAACAAAATGCACACAAATTAACATCTAAACTAATAAAGCTATCGAATTGCATGCAAATAATCTCTCTGGTTTAAAAATAAAAAAGCAAACAGAACGTATCACTTATTCAAACAGCGCACGTTCTGAAAATCCAAGGAAATAACCGATTATAGTGCTGAAATGCTTGAAATGCAGACCGACGTATGGGAGCTACATGACTGAAATTTTGCAGTTTAAATTGCTATAGATAGCTTCCTGGATTCATTCGAGAAAATAAATTATAGCAGTACCTACTCTGATCATGTTCGGAATGCCAAAAAGAATATTCTGATGACGGGAGCAATTTCAGTGATATGATATGTAATCTCTGGAGTAAAAAAAGGTTTTTAACAGGGCAAAAAAAGCACGTACGTATCTCGGGATGGTATGGTTAATTTTTTCGACGGACGCAGCATTTATGTTTACACGGTGAGAATGTAAGTTGAAAGATTTTCACATAAATTGTATGAAATCCTTTTTTCCTGATTAACAAAATCATAAATTAAGATCACAATAACAATGCTGTCAGTCTTCTGATGTGCCTTATGATTATTGTAATTATTTTTGTTTTTTTTGTATGCACGTCATGTCCCTGCGACAAATAAATATTTTTTCATTCATTCTTCTTTCTTTCTTCTGAGCACTTTTCCGGATGACAGTGACGTGGAGGAGTACTTAGACAACTAAGCGCCCCGTTGTTTATTTAGTTAATTAGTTTTTTTTTTTTTTATAACTTAGTCCCTTTTTCGTAAATATTTTGTTTTGTAGTCTGTTTATAATGTACATTATAACCTGAACCTAAACAAATAAATAAAATTGAAGTGTCTGTTTATAAACTATCACACATATTTTTAGTTGATTCAAATTCCCGTTTTAACTTACACTAAATAAATGTGTTGATAAGAGCGCGTTGTGGATTTTCCAATACTTTGCTAGAAAGTTGAAAATCCAGTAGCATTTTTATTTAGACATTCATTTAGGTGTCGCTCAGTGTTACTAGAAATGGGTGATATATAAGGTGTAAACGGACTCTTTGTGAAGCCGTCAACCAAGCATTCGGTACATCAAACTATGTAACTGTACGCAAAAAATATTGCTGGGAAATGATTTTTTTTTTGGGGTAAAAAATTCACGTCTTACGGTAGGACTCAATGTAACGCACTCAAAAAATTAAGCTGGTGAATTTATTAAATATTACGGGGGTCATGGAGGAAAAAACTTGTGAAAAAATTTGACCCCCAATATCACCGTAACTATTAGGTTCCTAGGTATGGTCTAGAACAAAAAAAAATATCGCAATGACGTGGAGAACAAGTGCCTTTCATCTTCGTTAAGAGTACTTTTACACCCATTCTTTTAAAAAGCGCTTACCAACAAGCAACCACCAAAAAACTCAAACCTTCTAAATTCAAAATAACTCACTCCCTTTATTCAAAACCCACGTACCGAAAACTTTCAGCCACAAAAACAGCACAACATCGAAACAATGGCGAACACCCCCACAGTCACACACATTTTCATTCCGCCATGTCTTTGTCAACTCAGCTCATTGCGAGCATTCCCTTTGACTCGCAGCCAATTCAAGCCAAACCAAGCCGTTCAGATAACATCCCGGAATGCAATACATTAGCATATCGCCAGCACTAATTCCAATCTAAATTTGGTGTTGGCTATGTTGGTGTTTGCTTTAGTATTCGATAATTAAGTCTTACTGGTACTCAATGTCACATTAGAGCTGTGTATCGGGCCTGCCTTATGATTATTGTAGATTCTTTCGAACCGAAACAGAAACTTTACTTTGTGTTAATGGTTTCATCGACAGTGCTTTTAAAACGGGGAAGGTAAGCATCGTGAGGAAACCGGCATGTCCTAGAACCGATAATTCGAAGATATGTGACATCCACTAGCCCGCAATGTGCCCACGTGGTGGATTACTGCCCTCTAACAAAGAGGAGTCATGTGTCCCACCAGTGAGTCCACCTTATACTTGTAGTGAATATTTTCAGTAATTAGTTTTAATGGTAGTCTGTGTCCCATCCCTAGTGCCGCAATTTTGGCGCGCTTTGCATATGACCACCATATTTGTTTAGTGTTTAAGAACTTCTGAGCTCTGGTTTATGATAGCGCTTGTTAAGTTCGTAACTTATCGTAAAAGTCTTTTTGATATAAAATGTTTATGCTGGTCTAGAAATTGTAGTGGTTTATTTACCAAGGTCGTTCTAAGAGAAGATTAGGTTTTTAGCAATGTTACTTATTGTTAGAGAGTTGTGGAATTGAAAAATATTTTTCACTCTGAAATTAGACGTTTTTTTGCAAAATCATAGCATAAACATAGCATAAATTAAGGCAGTTTTTCACGCTATGGGCTTATTTTTGTAACTTACTCGTATTCAGTCATTTTAGATCCGCAAAAGTTGAATCGTAAAACAAATGGTTAACGTTATTTTAACATTATCTTTATAGATACGTGTTCCTACTCATTGCATCCCTTATGTGGACGGATTCAAACATCCTACACAGGTGACTGGGTCACTTAATTGTCTCAAAGCACCCCAATTATACGGACAGCTAATATGTGAGCCTCTAGTAGCAAGATGTCCTTTATTATGAGACATAACATGGCGTAGCTCAGATATAAGGTTGATTTTAGATACACTGGTTTATCCAAGGGCAGGTTTGTATATAGGTTGAAATTACAACAGTGAATGGACAACCCAGGTGAAACCCCTTTCGCCTGGGTTGCCCATTCATGCTTGTAATTTGGATTTGAGGGTTTTTCAGCAACCATATTCAGCACAAAAAACTTGATATACTGTCTGTGGGGTGATAGAACGCCAAAACCAGGTATATTTGAAACTTTCAGTTAGCAGCTCTGCGCCTTCACCATATGTTTAAATACAGTTTTGGCGTTCTCTCATCACCCCACTCTACCCAATTATCTAATTTTTGTGTTGAATATCACATCCTTGCTGAACCCTCTGGGCTTCCCTTTCAAAGGGCTTAAAATGTGCTTTAACCTGTTGATTGCAGAGTGGCTATTAAAAATGTACATACAGGGTGTAAACGCAACCTTCAAGAAGCTGTCAAACAAGCATTCTGTACATCAAATTGAGTAACTTTACACAAAAATTATTGCTGGGAAACGACTTTTGTTTTAGGTAAAAAATCACGTTATACGGTATGACTCAATGTAACGCACTCAAAACATTGTGCTGATGGATGGATTGAATAGTACGAGGGTTGTAGAGGTGTTTAAAGTAAAAATCTCACAGTAAAAACATGTATTTAAAAAAAAACTTGTGAAAAAATTTGAAACTTTGACCCCCTATATCTCCGTAACTAGAAGGATCCCAGGTATGGTCTAGATTAGAACAAAAAAATGATGGCAATGACGGGGAGAACAAATGCCTTTCGACTTCGTTAAAGGGTTACACCCTTTATGTGTTGGCATTTTTTCATTTATTTTATTTGATAATTATCTTCTAAATAATAATGCATTGCTTTTCTTTATGAATAATCTAACAAATCGCAAAATATCCTCTCTTTTATATTTTCATGTTTCTACAACATTTTAAAGCTCCTTTGGCACATTTACAAAATCCGAACACGGCTGCTTTTAAAGAAATAAAAACAAAAGACGAAAATTTTACAACTTTTGAAAAGCCAGTCCGCATTGTTTTTAAAAGGAGGCTTTAAGTAAAAAAAGTAGAAGAATGGATAGGTCGTTAGTGAGTTGTCACTCGTATCCGTCACTTTGTGAGTGGAATCCGGAGGTTTTAGGATAATTTGTCGATAAAAAGGAAGTCGTTACAATGCCTTAAAGAGATGCTCTCTATGCTTTCGGTTTTTATGTCTTCGTATCTTATGTAACAAAAGAAGTGATATTATGACTGTAGAGAGTCTGCATGGCGCACGTACTGGCAAATATTCCCTGTATATATTGTTTGTTTCCTTTGTCTGTCGTATGTAGAATGTAAATTAATTCATTATTAATGAGAAAATTAACTGTTTTTGTCCATCTGTTACTTTTCCACGCAATAACGTATGAACTTATTAGGATACTTTAATTCCAGCGTTCCCATGGCATAATTTCTAACAATAAACGGTTTAAAAATAAAAATAAGTAACTTTACCTTTCTCATAAATTTATTCATTAATATTTACTCAACATCAATTACACAAAAACGAACACAAATAATACAGTAAAGTTGAAAGATGAAAAGCGCCAACTTAAGTAATGACAAGCCGTTCCCTGGGATTCAACGATTAATAATTGTGTCTAACGAGAATTGAATTAGGACTGGTCGACAATTTACAAGCTTTTCGCTAATTACTGCTGGCACTCTGTCAGATTTGTTAATGTAAATTGTGAGAGGACCAACAATTCTGCCATTGAATGAAAATCCATTTGCCCTCATGGGTTTTCATTAAGTTTTCATTATTAAAAACACTTCCACAATACCTTCATTAATTTCGTTTCGACAGTTCAGTAAAGTTCATGTTCGCTCCATGTAAAATACTGGTATTCAGCTGCATCCGGTTAGACTGGAAGCCGACCCCAACACAGTTGGGAAAAGGCTAGGCAGGTGATGATGATGATGAGTTCAATAAAGTTCATTACACTACATAATTATGCATTTCTATGTTCGTCCTTGAACATCTTATACGTAGACAGAGAATGCTATAGACTAATTGATATGTTTTGTCGCATTCACACAAGAAAAAGAACAACTTATGCCGATGTCGTGTAAAGAAATGAAACAGAACGATAAAATTTTTTGTTTCATCGAGCGTGCCACGTTTTTTCAAGGTCAGCACACTAGTTTGCTAAACAAAGTTTGACAGCTGACGTGCAGCTAGCCATCGTCTACCTTTAAAATACAGTTTTTACGTGTTATATGTTAAGTAATTTATGTTATATTTTGTTTTGAACAATTTAGACTTACTATTTCAACCATTTATACAAAAAAATGGTGTGGTGTAGCGTTAAAGGGTGTAAAAGTGATAGTGGAACGAAAATCCCAGGATTGTCTTTTCATTCGTAAGTATGCCACTCTTTATCAGTTCTAGGCATTCAGTAACATTTTATTATGTTCATATATTGTGTATAATGTACGCTAGACGTACGATTCATCCTTAAAGAGCACAAAAATAACAATTATTATTCAATTATAAATTCTAACCTAAAAACGTTGGTGTTGCCAACTTTTCTACAAATTATTACCCACTATTATGGGAAATAATAATATGATGGCTTCTGCAGTGAGTATTAATTAAATATCTGAAATATTTAATGACTTTTTGCAGTTTCCCTGAACCTGATAATTTACGTCAGAATTGGATTGTAGCTACAGGACGAACAGATTGGACACCAAAACCGTCATCAAAAATTTGCAGCAAACATTTTGAGAATTAAAAAGAAGAATATAAGTTAATTAAAAAGAAGAATTCATAAATAATCATTTTGAAAGTCAACCTTTTATTGGAAACCACAAAGTTTTACTTATTAAGGCAATTGCCATGCACTATTTTGAACTGCGTATACATCACGCAACAAAAGGATTTGAACCTAAGCAAAAAATTAGAAACATACGAAGCTTGTTTTATTTAAAGGACAATAATGTGTTAAATCAATAAAAGCTTATTAAAAATAAACATGTTCTATTATTTACCCACAAACCCAGAACCTACTATCACATCAGAAATGGCAGTAATTTAGAACCAAATCATCATCATCCATCGTCACTCCTGCCCTCATCGCAATTAATTTGAGTTCGGCAGCATGTCTTCTCCGCATCGCATGCCTTTGCGTACCGATGGTAACGGATATGTCATTGGCATATTCAGGCTTTGTCTTACGTACTAATTTCCAATTCTCATAAATTGTGGGGTAAATTTTTCCTCACCCGGTAACCCTAAATTCGTGACGTATTTATTTTTTGTCTCTTTTTGCGACACGCTTTGCCGGTGTCTATAGGATACTCTGTCTACGATCTTATATGTCATTAAAGTCAACCGAGGTGTGGCTCTCTTTTTAATTTATTTTAATTTGACTGTTCGGTACTTTTTAGGATTCTAGTTACAATTTTAAAAGAAAAATGGTAGTTTCTCGTCCATCTGCCACAGAAGTTTTCCCAAGATGGTCAAAAAGGAATTTAAACTGTGAAAACATGGTGACCACCCACCCACCCCGCCGAACCACCAAGAGAAGTGAACTGAAGTTTTAGTAAAAGACAGTAGAAGTGTTGGCAGACCAACATCCCGAAGATTTATGTCGATGACATCTAGAAGATTTCGGGTTAGATCTGATTGAGACTTGCACAGAACTGGGAATAATGGCACAAAAGGGAAGAGGAGGCCAACTTATACACAGAACAGGTGGAATAAGGTTGCCAATAATGATGATGATGTTAGTCCTCAAAAATGCGTACACCAATAGCCACTCATAGACCAAAAAATGTTTTGTTAGTTTTTGTTGTACCACTTTATTAGCCTGAACACACAGGATTACCTAGTTCAGGCTAACGCGTATGTCACTAGTCACTTAAGAACAATTTTGTATTTTCTATTTTAAAAGTTATCCTACGTTTGCAGATTCAAAACCTCGAAAATTGATTCTGGATTACCAGTCATTTATTTATTTATTTAAACTTCATGTACAATAGTGGAACATAAGCGTACTAGTGGCACATAGGCGGGTGTAGTCATCAACACCATAATTACGCCAACGACACAAAGTATGACTGGATTGTAAAAAATGAAAGATAGGTATGTGTGTGTGTGTGTATTGCAATTATGTGCAGCTCCTTGAGAAAGTATTAAATTCGTTCATTATTTCAGTATGCTCCGAGTTTCAGTGAAACAGCATCGTATGAGCAGGCGAATGCTTTACAAATTAGTTTCTAGAAACTTCTGCGTGTTTGCCTGTAGGTAAGGGAAGTTTGGTGTTATGAAAGTGTATGGAGCCTTCTATTATATGAGGAATAGTATTCAATTGAATTATGGTACACATTTTTGATTACATAAGTTTTAATTCAGCTAGCGCAGTTCAAAATTGTTTACAATTATTTATGAAACACAGCATTTCTTCACAATGAACCTGATTGGCAACCAGGATTTAGTTTCTAAACAAACTTTAATAACATTGCATAAGGTTCAATTTGCAACTACAACTTGAAACATTTTTATATTATTTTCAATCCTTCTGAAATCAGCGTATTGAGCGGAGTATTGTTGAGAGTATATTTGTTTATATAAATGGAAATAACATCAATTTTAATTGGAAACAATACTATGAATAGACTTTTTTGTAGTATTAATGTTTTTGCTTTTTTTTTCTAATTTTAATCTATTCAGTAAAAAATTTTGATTCAATATTTTTACAATACAATAATTCATGATCACATATAGATATGATACTGGGTGATTATTTAAGTAATAAAATTGTCAGCTTCGTGGCCCGTGAATGTCGTTAACCCCGTTTACTTATATACTAAAAATACATTAAATATAGTTAAAACTGACCTGTTCATGCTTATGATCCTTCTTCATGGACCCCCCATGGCCGCCGCCGGTGCTCTGTACCGTATTCATCTCTAATACATCGACGTAATGACGTCACAACAGTCAACACTACTGATATACCACTACTTTCAAAATGGACACGTTTCGCTACTTCAGGCACTGTTTAAGTCATTTCGTTCACAGCACAATTTTTATGTATTTTATATTTTATTTTGTTTATTTTTAAAAGCCTTTTTGATATTTTGAAGGTTTGTAGAGTTCCACTGGATTTCGTTTATTTTGAGATTTATTATACAGGGCGGGAGGAACATTGGTGTTTTATTCTCTACCATGAATTCAGCTGAGGATTCTTGATAAACCAGCTTACAAAAAAAAATATTGAAAAAGTTTTTTTTCTAATCGACGAATAATTCGTACTCTGGGTCCTAGTATCATGCACTGAATTCATGGCACAGTTTCCAAGTGGATTTCCCTGACGTCCTGTGTATAAATGCTAAGAAACAGAAAAAACCGGCCAAGTGCGTGTCGGACCCGCGCACGAAGGGTTCCGTACCATTTAATCGTACATCTATAAAAACGGCCAATAAATCATGTCTGTTGTATACGGGCCCCACTTAAATATTTTTTAATTCTGTTTTTTAGTATTAATTTGTTGATAAAGCAGCAACAGAAATACATTATCTGTGAAAATTTCAACTGTCTAACTATCACGGTTCATAAGATACAGCCTGGTGACAGACAGACAAACAGCGGAGTCTTAGTAATAGGGTCCCGTTTTATCTTTTGGGTACGGAACCCTAAAAAAATGAGGAAAGTAGTAACGCGTCTGAAATCGGATTAACTTTAATAAGGAAAAAGAATTTGGAAAAAGAATCTGGTAATGAAAGCAATAACATTAATAAGGTGTTGACCTACATGTGACTCCATGCGGAGTTCGTAATTTTTGGGTAACTTAGGTTTTCATAAGTAATGAGTGGTTAGTTGATTAAGTATGTATTATAATTTATTACGATCCGTTGACATTGATCTTAGTTAAAAGACGGCGTTTTTTTCAGCAAGTTTTGACCTGTATCGTTTATAACTTAACTGAAACAAATCATTTATTTGAAACTAGCGACACGCCCTGGCTTCGCACGGGTGCAATATAGATAATATACATTTACTTATTAAGCTTTCTCTTGAATCACTCTATCTATTGCTGAAAACTGATCTAAAACTGACTTAAAAGATCGAAGCGTACAAACAGCGGGAGCGACTTTGTTTTATACGATGTAAAGACAAAGATTAACCAGCTGCAGGCACTTTTAAATTGTTAAGAAGTCGCTCAGTGAAACCAAAATGTTGAAGCTAGTCGCCTATTCCAATTCATAGATCTCTAGGGAGACGAACGATCTTGCCAGTTCGTCTCCATACACTATCTTTGACCAAAATAATGCTAGCCACGAAACATTTTGTAGACTAAGTTTAAATAGACTGGCGACATAATATCAAAACTTATTGATATTCCAGCAACAGCTTGCCCAAAATATAACAGATTTAAAAACCAAGGCCTAATTTCCAAGCCCACGAAAACCTCATAGCCGAAAAAATAGCCTAATCAGTATGCAAACTAGACAGAAACCTATACACTCTTTCCGACTGACCCAATTCTGTGTCTCAATAGAAATATAAACGACGCAGAGGGGGGGGGGGCAGGAGGAGGGGTGGTAGGAGGAACACCCCCTCCCAGTTTGAGGCCTCATCCGTAAGATTTGCATAAACCAATTTGCGGCCAGTCACGCGAGCTCCTAATGCCAGGCGCGGAAACACAATATGGCGACAGTTGCGACACTGTTGCGCCATGGTTGCGCCACAATATGTACGCTGTTTGTTTAGGTTCTTGGAGAGGGTTCTTAGAACGAGTATCTGATAGTTTACACATAAATACATACATAAACGCGCGCTCATCTCTTGACATGGGTGAAGACAGAAAGATTCTTACAAACTAATGAGTATGTAAGAATCTGCTGTGCTTTGCTTCGTTCACTTTCACACATTTATTTTGATCATACACACGCCGCTCCATGAAAAATACTGGCATGCATCCGGTAAGGCTAGCAGTTGACCTAAATGGCTATGCAGATGATGATGAATTGGACAATGGTGTATAGACCTACGGGCCAATGCCGGCCGGCCAAAAATCGGCAGGGTATATATTTATAATCACCAGTGATCGGAATAGGTAGACTTTATTTACCCAAATTTTTTACACGTGGGTAAAACCCCTATACAATTCCCTAATATTTTTTAAGTTTCAAAATAAAGCTGTTAAATTATGATACTTATTTTCTTGAAGTCATCACATACAGAACTAAGAGTAGCACGTATTTGAAAATTTCATATAACCTTTATGGACCAACAATATGCCTCAAAATCTGATAAAATAACCCTAGATTTCTCACACACAAATACGTACACAAGCAGTTCTAAACACTAAAAACTGTCTCAAGTAATCCATTTTACGAAATTCCTCTAACCTTAACCAGTCGTCGTTGCATTAAAATAAATTCGATTGAAATCGACAGCTAGTCGGGTTCCTTATAAAGTGGTACAGCGAATGGGCGACTTGCAACGAGAATACAGAAGCAGTTGCGCTACGACGCAACGTAAATGCGACTAAATAAAGCTGGTTTTTATTAGGGCTACGAAGTTGCTACGGCGTAGCTGCGTCTACGCGATGCTTGCTACGGTGGCGTAAATGAATGGTTATCTGCTACGAAGTGATTTTTTTTAGGACAAGCTTCTTTTCCCAAACCACTGTAGCTCCTGAAAGCCAGAATCAACAGTGGCGACCGCCAGAAAAGCGCCGAGACAATGAAGCTCGACGAAGTCCCAGAGAAACAATTTAACTGTCTCGAAATTAATTTGAAAAGTGTAGCGGAGGAGTAGAAAAATCATAATTTCCACTTCGACGTGAAGACGAAGACGAAATGAATTATTCTCTCTAAACTTCTGAATTTATGCATTTCAACATAATATGAAAATCAGTAGTCACCATGTACGCACGACGGTCAATCAAGCTATGCAAAAACCAGTTTATGTGGATCTCTCTTTGTATAGGAAATCTATACAAAGCGAGGCCAAGTTATACTGGAAATGAATTGCTTTATGTGTCGCCGTGTGTACACGCTAATCTCTGAAACCACCCAAACGATTTCAATGAAATTTTGTGAATATCTACGGTTGGTTCCAGCTTGAATGGTACGATAGCTTTGGACCTGATAGGTGGCGCTGTTGTCGCATATAAATCTGGATGTTTTGTTGTGTTGCCATTGCACGCCAGTGTTGCCAGTCGCTCGTATTATCATGACATAACCGCGTTGTTCTGTTGCGGTTTTTACCATCATTCAAAGTATTTATTACGGAGGGTTTACGTGTATAACGAATGAAGTCGTAAAAGACAAGACGAACCAGGGTAAGGTCGCTAGTGAGTAATAAAATAAGTAATTGATACGGTAATAATTTTGCTATTTTACTTTTAATAAAATAGTCGTGGGAAATAAGGCTGTATACTGTAAAGCCAGAAAGGCTTTACAATGTAAAAGATCACTTGAATTGAATTCCAATGTTATGTGACTTGGGTTACAATGTTATATGGTGCAATTTTGCCGGAGAAATTTTCATGAGTCCGTCAAACTTTTAGGGCTTTTGTGAGAATGTCAGTCACGACCATAAAGTCTGTATTTACGACATCTGCAAACATTGTCTTTTATTTAACCACATATTTGCCTAGCCTTAGTTTAAGCTAAGGTGAGTACAGCTTTCAGTCTAACCGGATGGATTCACAACTTAGTTACTGAGTAATACGATATCCCTTGGAAAGACTGGTTTTCAGGCTTTCAGGCTAACCGTGACGACAATTAAAGATGTCCTTAGGCATAGGGGCGCGGGGGGTCTTGATAAATTATGTTTTTTGTTTTTTTTTTTTGTAGCAGGCGTTTTTTTTTAAACTAGATTAGTCCGATGCTTTGTGCCTAACTACTCTGAGAAGAAACAGCCGAAACAAACTCATAGGTAATAAATTGTTAGGCTCACCCATCAAAATTTCCCCCATTCAATGTTTAGCCACAGCCCAAACACAACTCGACCTAATATTTTGATTGATCTACATTTAATCTATTAATCTAGACCCTCACTTAATACCAATACACTGAAGAACCTCCGTCTAAGCTCAAACCACCGATATCGCCTAAGACCGCAAGTCCCTGCAAATAAATTGAGCAACAACATAACTCTATTGACACCTCATCACATAATCGTTCCCTCAGGCCCTCCTATTAAGAGGCTCTTCGGAGATAAATAAGGCTCATAGCAAGTGTAATAGAGCTCCTGAATATACCATTACGTTGTGAGATTAACTTAACTGCCAAAGTAGGCACACGCGTTTTTTAAACGCGACGTTTTTTTTTGCCGCGCTTTGAATTTCTTTAAAGTTCAAAGCCAACGTGCTAGGTGAAGAGATCCGAAAGAGACCAAAAGGTGACCGACATAGCTTAACGAATGGTGAAACTTAAGTGGGAGTGAGCAGGACACATTGCTCGCAGGACTGATAGCCAATGTCGCCGTAAAGTTCTTGAGTAGCGACCGCGGACCAGAAAGCATAGCTTTGGAGGGCCTGACACTAAGTGGACCGATGACCTGGTGAAGAGCCCAGGAATCTGCTGAATGTGAAAAGCACAGAAACGGTTTATATGGCGACGCCTGTTAGCTATGTCCAGCTATGGACACCTTCAAGCTGAATTGATGAACACGCTAAAGACTTTTCAACGCAGTCTTTTGGATTTTCTACACTCGGTTTACTGTTACAAGTTGAAAATTCAATACGCGGTTAGAAAACGTTGCGTTTAAAAAGCGCCCGTGCGTAACTTGGTTCAATATCAATATCAATCGAGAGCGATAGGCGTTTGTTTATGTTTGTGTTCAGTATCTTTTGAATAATATTGTTTTCATTTGGTTAATGTGGTAGGTTTGTTGATCAGGAGTTTCGAGTGAGCTTGCCTGTTTAGTAAGATAATTTTGATGAAATGTTCTGTTAAATTAAGTAGATAATTTTGAGTTTACTTTGATGTTTAACCATTTAATTTGGATTGATTTTGAAAACACTGATCCAAATCAGTTAAAATTTATTAAACAGTGTTACAATTCTTATCTTATTAACTTTATCAATGAAAATGAAATGACATGGCCGGAATTTGTATAGAGCTGTGCCCTTACAAAAAATATTCATGTACATTGACATACAGTACGTCAAATTAAAGCTTACAGGTGTGTAATCATAATAGTTTAAGTTTTATGATCAGAGAAGAAGCGAGAGATACTATAAATAGGGTACAAAAAATGTGCCTAAACATTTTGAATAGCAATGATCATAAATTCCGAAACGAAACGATACGAGAAATGCTATTACCAATGGATTTAAAGGCCGTTTCTTCACTATCCGACACGACATGTCAAATCGAAGAAGAGCGAGTACTAGTCGTCTACAGATATTTCTGGATATTATGACTTCCAAGCGACCCAAGCGACTAGCAAAAAATATACAATTGGATAGGCAATAAAACACTAAAATGGTATTTGATTTTTTATTTAAGAATATCTAATTAGGTAGGTAGTATATGTATATACCTACATTCGCAAAAGTATAAAATATAATTATCTACTTCTACTTCTTTTACAGACGTTTTAAGAAAAACATCATTGCAATTACTCAGACAAGACACATTCATTGTTTTCATCCACTTTTAAGCCTATTCATCTTCAAAAATCAACAAAATATTATCAAGGAATGAAGCTGGTGCCGTTATATTTGCTTGATGCCTGGCCCAGCCTAAATACCATAACAACGTCATGACATGGCAACAACATCCAACTGTCCGTTTACCAACTAGGCAACTACAACAATAGCCTAAAATGGCATCCAAGGGGTTGGGGCTAAATGGCTGGGATGTCATACAAAATATATGAAAAATATTGCTTCCGGCTTATGTGACGTGACTTTGTTCTCCCTCTCAAAAGATAAGGGCTATTTCCACGCACTTGTGCAATCATGTTTTGCGCATTTTGCAATTCTGGACACACAATTCAAGCACCTTGACATCGTGAGCGTCAGAATCCAAATCGTAAACAAACAAGTCTAATAAGCACAGCAGAATATTAACATTAGAAGCGTAAACGAAAGTCCGATTAGCGTGGGGTCAAGTGAAAATATCCAATACAATAACGAAAAGACAACACAGTATTACGTGATAAGATCAACGCAAGACTGCACAGATAGTTTTGAGCTCTTTGGTTTTGAGCGTAGAAACGTCAAAATAACTCTAGGATATTTGGATACACACTCTTGAAAATAAATATTTGAATATATTCATCAAGACGCGCGGCAGGTCGAAAAGTGGTGTCTGCGATAATCGTGAAACCGTTAACTTTTTAAGGTACCCTAGCAATACAATTTGACAGTCACAGGTGTTTTACATACATTTTAGTCTGACCTTCAGGCGTAATTCAGATAGATACAGTGTTCGTCTCATGCGTGTATCCAAACGTAGATTTTGTATTGCATTCAATGAAACAAAACTACAAAAAAACTATTAACACACATATTATTTTGAGATTTTTTGTCGCCTGTTCTAGAGATATGTAATTGTTGCGATTAATTTTTATTTATTTTAGAAGTAACTTTAATATAATAATAATTAGTGTACATTACGAATTATGAATTGATTCTGAGGGCAGTATTCGGCCATGTCCTTTATCTCAAAAACTACTAAAGTTTCTGGTCTAAAAATGCCAATGATTACCTCACTTCCAATTCCCCATATCAATGAATACGATTTTATTATCATCCACCTAGCCTTTTCCCAACTAAGTTGGGGTCGGCTTCCAGTCTAACCGGACGCTGCTGAATACCGGTACTTTACATCGACTGCCTCTGACCTCCACACCACAACCTAGTAACTTACTAACACGGTACCCCTTGGTAAGACTGGTTTAAGAATACCCTTCCCAAGCGTGATATTTACTAGCTTTAAAGATAATCACAGCAAAAAGTTTGGTTTTGAAACTGTAAGGGCAAAGATACTTTATGAATAATAATGTGAACTAACGTCAACCGTCTAGACCCCAAAAGGTCAGACAGCCCACATTCTTGTACAACCGTGAAAGAGGATATAACTTAATCTGGGAAATTACCTAAAGGTCGGACGTCGGTGTTTCGTTAGTTTTTCTGTCGAGCCAAGATTTTGAAACAGTCAAGGTCTTGAACTATAAAGTTAGAATTATCTTTCTCTGGAGGCGGTACAACGGTTACAGTCAGCTCTATCTCATCATCTGCCTAACCTTTTCCCAACAATGTCGGGGTCGGCTTCCAGTCTAACCGGATGCAGCTGAATACCAGTATTTTATATGGAGCGACTGCCTATCTGACCACCACAACCTCGTTAATACTAGGTTATACGATACCCCTTGGTAAAACTGTTGTCTGGCTTTAAGGCCACTGACTACCGACTGTAACGACTGTCAAAGATTTACAAATGTCAGCCGGGACCAACAGGTCATTTTGGTGATTTGAGTTATTGACATTACTATTACATACTATTATTGATTTTAAAATCTCTCTGCATAGCAGCAGTAGACGGGACCAAACAGAATAATCGTGTAGATCTACTAACATTTTCCGAACCTTTTTAAAAATATGTAACCTCTACCTCGTATCAACGTCCAATGTACAGGGTTTTGAAGCAATTTAAAAAGGTAGACTTTAAACGGAGCCTAGAGGATTTAACGCTAAGTACTGACTGGCAAGCTGTGAGCATCACAGCGGGTTCTGTGCGAGAAACGAATAAAGTGTTGAGTTCAAGGGAAAAGTTTTGTAAGGAGATTGAACTGTTAAGAACAAGTGTTAAGATTATTTGAATCTGTGTTTTGCTATTTTTAAAAGTGACACTTGGGCCGTCTGCCAAGTGTTGTGAGTATTATATTCCAGAGACACACGAGTGCTATGGCGACATTAACATTTCTGTGTACTATCAATGTTTATCAAAAGCGTCAACGTTATTCGAGTGCACAACGATCCTTGAAACACTGTCTTTGCTTTATCCTGACTAGAGAAAATACAAATGGCCTAGATAAGTCGTAATCGATTTCAAAGCGATCTGTTTATCTACAGTAATTTTCAACGGGATTAAATTAGGCTTTTTGGTAGAATGTCAATACAATAATATTTTGTTTTTATCAACATCTTTATCACTGATCGAGTATGACGTTTTCCAGGCCCCCAGGACGTTAAATACATGTTTGTAACCGCTTATCACTTATTACTCACAGCTGAAACTCCTACTTGAAACTTTAATATCGGTGCTAAACAGTACTGTAGCGGCCCGAAGCCGGCAATATCGCGGTATTATCCAGGTATGATGACATAACTATTATATGTATATATGTATTGCCCGAGCATGATGACGTAATAACACTAATTATTGTTGACGCCTGACGGTATCCATATAATCGCTGTGAAGAATAGACAGATAAGAAACTGAATAGGAAGTGAGTGAGCGGCAGTAATGATATTAACATGACGGCTCGTGTTCGATACCCGCACGGAACAATAAAAAATATTTGTTTGAGCTACAGTAGTTGTTCCGGGTCTGGCTGTTTGTGTATATGAGTTTAAATGTTTGTAAACGCACCCACGGTACAGGTGAAATTCCTAGTGGGGCCATCGTTTAATTTTTTTTTTAAGATTATTATATTGCATTTCATTTTGTGATCACTACAAGTGTTAATAACGTTTAATTTAGGATTTATTTTTGTGAGAATTGCTAAGTAAAAATGCAATCTGTCTTCTTAAGGCAAAGTAACATGTCTTAATACTACTGAGTACTACTTCCATAGTTAAATAATGAAACCAGCCAGGTAGGTTCAGAAAGTGATAGTTAACCTTTTCATAGAACCTTCTGCATGCACGCCACGACTTTCATGTTACAACTTGATATGCATTTTAAATAAGATTTATTATTGTCATCCTCACCGACAGTTCTGTCGTTGCAATTTGTAGTTGGTTGAGTGAGATGTTTCTCAGACCAAAAGTTATCAGAAAGTAAGCTTATATTGTCACTTACGGGATATCTTTCGTGATTGTTCATTATTTTGAGCTCCCAAAACCCCCAGCTGCAGGATAAGTTAAGTTTTATACCGTGAAGCTTAAAACAGTGTTTATCAGAAAGTACCTGGAATGTTAGGTAACAAAAAAGGCCTGGGTTAGCCACTCAAAACTCAAATCAATTAGGGAAAATATCGTGATGAAATCGGCATGTCCCAATTCAAATATTCAAGACATGTGACAAGAACGAACACTCACTGGACCCGCCTGGTGAATTATATCCCACTCGAGCGAGATAGGAGGGCTGCATCCCAGCTGTGGGACGTTATAAACTGACTATACTATGATAACTACATCCACCATCCATCCACCATCCACCACCAACCACCAACATCTATCCATCCATCCATCTACTACTATGATATGTCTCTGCCTTGTTGGTCTAGTGGTCGCAAACGCGACTGCTGAGCATGAGGTCCTGGCTTCGATTCACAGGTCGGGCAAAGTATTTTTGGGTTTTACAATCAGGAATTTATTAGTAACAGCCACGGTGTCTGGATTTTTGCCCGGTGTATAGCAATAGGCTCGCCCCCTATTGCATGGGACTTAAACATAACTGGCGAAATGTGGGTGAACTATCAGGACCTCTGCCTAACCCTTCGGGGATTACAGGCGTGTTATTATGTACGTTATATAACTTCGGGAATATTATACTACACAGTCATATACACACTGAGACCCAATATAGTCACGTTTACCGAAAACACGTCTTCCTATATTGACATCAAACTCAACATTGTTTATTATATTGCCTTCATAACAACTCCCTCAGGCTACACCCAGTAAATAAAAGGAATCTTTTAAAAATCCAATATTGAGACGCAAATATGACGAAACAGGACGCAACCTTCTTTATATTCGTTGAAGGAATCCCCTGAAGGATGCCATGAGACATTATTTCCCTGAAGCACGTCTTTACAGGGTAACGGGGTAAAGGGTAAGGAGAAGGTTTAGAGGGACGATTTTGGTAAGCGCAGACTGTTTCAGGGATAGACAGGTCTATTGTCTACTTCTTATTATTAATATCAAGGCTGACAACCAGTCATGCCGAGGGGTATTTTGTTACAAACTTGTATCGTGGAGGTCAGATGGGCAGTCGCTTTATGTAAAATATTGGTATTCAGCTGAATCCGGTTAGACTGGATGCTGATCCCAACATAGTTCGGAAAAGCAGATGATTTTGATTTTTAAATACCTATCCAAGATCCAAAGTTTGATATCCGAGTCAGGCAATGTGTTGTCAAGTTTTCAAAATTTTAAAAGAAGTTTTAAGTAGCCGTTTGAATATAAAGTGTGTTTTACAACAGGTGATCTCCACAACCTTTGTATCAGACATGAAAATAGAAGAGAACGTACCGAGATGTTAACGTTGAACATTACCGTTATCAAATAAAGGAGGCCTCTCTACTTTTTAACACTCTGTGGTGAAGAAAATGTAGGATGCTTTTTGTCACCTTTTAGATTGTACCGGGATTCCTCTGGGTTGTGGGACGAATGTGTTATCATCACTCACTTTTATACGAACCTACTATGAGTTTAACATGTTATGCTGAACATATTTTTTGTGGTCCTTTCTTTGTGTAATAGATTTTACTTTCGCAATTATTTTACAACAGATTTTTTACTTTCGAGATAGCTTACTGTGACTGAACTTCTGAATTTGTGTACCCAACTCAATCCTCCAACTTAAGTTGAAATGGTTTGCAAAAGGGTTCAGATTCATGTATATTTAAAAAAAAAATTACATTATGTTTTATGATCTCATTAATTAAATAAAAAATAGATTGCAGGCATTCAATACTAAACGCAACTTTTAAATCATAAATCTTTGAGGGCACATAATAAGAATAAACTTGCTCTGAACCCAATCTCTTCCGCCTTTCATTTTGCTTTCTGCCAAAAACTCCCCCAGGACATAAGAATGAAATATAGAGTTCAAAGTGAAGCACAGCTAGAGTCGGTCCGAGCTACAAGCTACTATGGCATTTTACATTACACGAGTTTTCTCAAAAGTAAGAAGTTTTTTAGGTTTCTGTGCCAACAAAAACGAACTTATTAAAACACTTTATCCGTCTGTCACTACTGACTATTTTCTCTGAAACTCGACGTGAGGTAATAAGTTTTGGTATTGACCTAATGTTAAGGCTCTCATGTCTGGTTTCTCTAACTCTAGGCTTCACCTAAATGATGGCTTAGTGCGCTGTTGCATTCACAACGCTAGGGTCACCGAAAAGAGTTGAATATCCAGCAGCAAATAGTCATCAGCTACGTTTTAGGCTTAATACTCACATGATTAAACTTTTCATGACTTGATGAGATGGAAATAATTAGGTCAGTAGTTAGAAAGAATCATACAGTAATATAAAACGTAACAACGAGTAAAATTGGCAAGTTTAATAATCCTGAAAACAGCTCTATCTGAATGTCAATTTACAGGTTGCGGTCAGCTACCGACAAAATCCATACCCGGGCCACTAACTGTGGAAACTAACATAAAGTAATAGTAGGTAGTAATTTGGGTTATCTCATAAAATAATATCTAGGGATCCTGCTATCGACCACATAGTTTCACCCAAACACTTAATTGAGTTTTTGTTTTGTACTAGTAATATAAACATTATAAGAGGTGGATATATAGTACAGTCACATTTTACTAGTTATGTTAAGGTCACATAATAATTCGAAGAGTCTTCGCCACGTCTGTATTAGTGTTGACAGAATAATGGTTAATAATAATAGGAAGGGGGCATCGAAAAGGAAGAAACTTCTGTCTAGAGGAATTCCGAATGTTTTGATGAGGTTTCGTCACAGAAACTGCTACTATCATTATAATTTTTTTTTTCCGATTTGAAATCATCAAATGACCTCTCCCGCTCTGGGCGCAGCGGACGGGAGTGTCAGACTTGTAGTGACTAAAACCCATCCACGTTCCTTCTTTGCCCTTTGTGTGTCCTACTATCCTTACATACTCCTTTCGCTGCGTCCACGTTCACACGACCGGTCATACACGCACGCCGCCGCCGGTTGCGAGTACTACGCACCTGAAGTTTCCGTAGAACATCACCAATAAGGTCAGCCCCTCTGCTCTAATGAACGAAAACGTAAATAAATAACTTTTCATTTATTATCTTCTACCCCGGGAGTCGGGAGTTGTATCGGATGAGCCATTGTTCTCACTAATTAACGGCTTCGCCAGTGTGTAGTTAAACCTCTGTGGTTTAACTGAGGAAATAAAAGATGGCGCTCATCTTTTGTTTCGATACCGGATTATAATTATTATTATCCTATTCTTGTTCTTCATTGTAATTAATTTCTACATCATGGGTGTTTTTATTGATATATTGTTATCACAACACCTAAAATCTTTGTATGGTGTGTATACCTATTTACAGTATTTTTGCAGAGTGGGTTGAAGCCGCGAACTATAGTACGGAAGACAAACCTTCGACCACTGTGTCAAGGGGTGTTGCCGACTACATAAAAAGTCTGGATTTTGGAAGAGTTATCATCTAATTGTCATCTTGGATCAATGATATCCCTATCATCATCGGAGCAGATAAATTAAGTATAGTCAACCCCTTAATTGCTTTACCATTTTAAGTTTGAAATACTAGTATACCAAACTTTCAGGTCCATTTTTACTAATGAGATAATAAAATAGTTTTAATCGTGAAGTTCAATTAACTGGGAGTTTTTGTGAAAAGTGGCAAACAATTTTTACTTTAAAAGAAAGATTTTGTATCGATACAAAATTTTCAAACCTCAACTCAACGCTCTACCAATACCCTCTAAGATTACAAGCTCAACGATATCAAAATAAAAACTCCCGATAATTTCTTCCACCAGAGCATAAACCAAGCTCAGAACAAAAGGGTCTTACGTTACAAAAGGACATCGGAGACCGTTGCGGCATAGTTAGGTCGGCTGGGATCTAGAATAAAATATTACTACGATCTGAACAACCTAGGACTATAATGAAGCTGTGGTCGTGTAAGAAGGCGAGTTTTAGCAGTAAATTGTGCTTTCTTTTGTCTTTATAAGCTACGGTATCTCATGACGTAACAACCGTAAGAATAACCGTTTTTAAATCTATAGAATATGGTTTGGGGTTTTAATGATGTAAGATATAAAAAAGCCCAAGTTTTAGATATATAAATATCTAAAACTTGGGCTTTTTTTTTAAAAAAAAAGGGACGAGATTTTACTGCCGGCCTTTTACATGTTATTTGTCAAGTGGATGCTGTTAAATCTCTTATCACGAAGAGGAGGGACAGAGGTCATCGTCGTTAATCATTCGGTGCACATTAAAAGTATCCCCATAATTTATCTTATAAGCTTTTTTAGATTATTTTTTCTTCTTCTTCTTCGTCGTCACACTCTTGGCAGAGTGGTCGTGGTCGTCACATCAGGGGTGGTAGCAAGCTTTACAATCCGTCGCCATTCCTCTCTTACTGTGGCTTTGGCTTGTGGCTTATTTTTTCTTAAGCGCCCCCAAAACTTGATTGCCTTGATTAATAAAATTTAAAAAAATTAAAGAATTCATTACAGCATGCAATTGACGTGAAATGAAATGTACTGTTTTTGAACTCCATTATCATCACTTCAACCGACAGATGTCCACTGCTGGATATAAACCTCCCCCAAGTGTCGCCACATTGACCGGTCCCGTGCGTCTCGCATCCAGCGGATCCCCGCAACCTTCACCAGGTCATCGGTCCACCTAGGGGGAGACCTTCCAACGCAATGTCTTCTGGTTCGCGGTCGCCGCTCCAGAACTTTTCGGCCCCATCGGTCATTCGTTCTGCCCTGCCCACTGCCACCTAAATTTGGCAATTCTTCATCATTTTCAATGAAATCGTATGCACGTCATTAATTCATGCACGTCTCTCATATGCCTGAAAAAGCCATTAAATTCCACAATAAGCCCGTCAGTACATATATTGAAGAGCTTATATCGACTCCGGCTAGTAATGAGAACGTACGTCGAGCTGTCATCGTTTACAAAAGCACACGTTACTGAAGTTATAGACTGGCTGGTTCGCTGTCCCAGTTCACTCATTCACTCATTGCATTGTGAATGAAACTGTAGTGTCTACATAGGAACCATGACCTACGTTAACAAAGAAATAATGTACGCTTGGTCAATATAAGTTGAATTGACGATAATATTTAAAAGTTAAAGTTAATTTTTATTTGAGTCTAACAAAGAATGACGTAAAATATTTTTGTCTACATAATAATTATGTGGCACGAGTAGGGAATTTGAAAATACCTGACAAAAGTCGAACTTTTACAAACACTTTAAAGTAACGGATACTTTTCTTTTTGAATGAAATACCATGATGTTCAAAAGACTAGGTAAAATCTTTAAACTGTAGTCAAACATTTAATACAAGTTTTCACTCATTGAACCTCTAAAAGGACTTCTTCAACGATCCTTTTATTTGTAATTTTGAAGAAATCGAAAAAAAAACAAATTGCAATTCAAAAAGCGGTATCAAATAAACCAATCTTGAACAGTAATCCTGGTATCCAGCCACCTCTGAAGCGGAAAGATTTCTCTATCTCTAACAAGATTCCAATCATGACGGACGACACCAAATTATCGCGACCATCGGGCTCTGATCCGCGACCGAAAAAATATTTGTCTTTTGGTACAGTCGACAACACGTACATGGTAACAAATCAATAAAAAAAGGAATTTATCCAAACCAGGTTAATAATCACTACTCTTATTAAATTACATAAAACAGTCCTTCACCATTTCCTAGTGGTATTTTATATAGAGAAAATAAGTGGCGCAACAAACTCCCCAGCAACACATTTGTCTGTTACTTTAAAATACATGATTTTCAACAATAGTAATATAAAATTAAATTATTTACCAACATGCTAGCTGACACATGCCAACGCCATTGACAGCCGCTCATATGTCCTAACAGTAAAGGCGGTTTTTACAGCGGGTTTGTAAATAACGTGCGGTTAATGGTACCAAATTGAGAGAAAACTGATTGGATGATTTGTGGTGTTATTTTGTCGTACAGGTTGTCTATTTATAGCAAAGAAGGCTTGTTTTTGTTTATTTGGGTTGTTTCGTGAAGGTCGTGCTCTGTCTAGGACTTGTTATCAGTGTTGTATGACGTTACGGTATTATTGTAAGTGAGATTTATTTCTTTAGAGGTTGATTTTAATATTATAATGAAGAGAAAGCGTTATATATTTTCAATTTTAAAGTAATCGCGAAATGGCTATTATGTTTTAAGGCTTAGAAGATAAACATGAGATTTGCCAAACTTTCACAATAAGGCTGTGTTTCCACCAGGGATGAGCGAGGACGCATAGAGAGGGATGTACCTATATGAAAAAAACCAATAATATCGCTTCTTTTTCACAGCTTAAGGTATTCTAGCGATGTGATTGGTTAGTCCCACACACATCCCTCGCTACGCATCCTCGCTCATCTGTGGTGGAACCGCAGCCATAAACTTATTTTAAACATTAAATCAAAACTTAGTTCCGTCAATCCCCGCCATATTTTCAATTCATTTATCAAATTAGTGAGCATATATAATAAACTAGTTTTCCGCCCGCGGCTTCGCCCGCGTCGAGTTCGGTTATATCGCGTTTCCAAGAGAACTCTTCAAAAATCCGGGATAAAAACTATCCTATGTTCTTTCTCAAGGTCAACTCTATCTCTGTACGAAATTTCATTAAAATCAGTTCAGTGGTTTGGACGTGAAAGCGTGACAGACAGACAGAGTTACTTTCGCATTTATAATATTAGTAGGGATGACATCGCCACTATTTTTGGGGCAGCCATAATTAGTTTCCCTTGAGAATGAGAGGTTTAATTAATCAAATATGAGGGGTGGTTTCGGTAAGTTTGCTTGTAATGTAATAACTTTGATTCGCATTTATCAAAAGGCACTATTGATGAAAATATTTTGGTCATATGGGATGCATATCGCATATCGTCAAATTTGGGAAGTCTAAGTGATTTTGAAATATTTTGTAACAATATTTTGATTTAAAGAGTGACCATGAAGTTTCTTGCTCATTCTTCTTCATTGAAATCTATATTTTGGAGTGGGAGAATTCATTTCATTTTTCTGACTGATAGACTCCTTGACCGTTCAAAGGTACGGGCTCATTGAAACAAATGCTTTCAGATGCTTTTCAAATGGTTTGATATTTAGCATAAGCATAATCAGCCGATGATGTTTTCACTGCTTCTCCGTGTTAGAGGGAGTGTGCTCGTGTTGGTAGATGTCACAGTTATGTCTTACAATGTTCGGTACTAGGGCACCGTGGGGAAACTAGTTCCTATGTGTTTCACGATGTTTCCCATCACATTCATGCATAAGTGTGAGTTAACCTACTCTTAATAACGAATCTGTGAGGATTCTTTACCCATCGAGGGTCCTTTTGTGAAGTAAAATCATGGCGTCGCCGTCGTTCCGATTTTTTTATCGATAATTATAATAAACCTAATTAACGTGACGCCTGCATTTTATTAAGACGGTCGTTAGTTAGAGGTTCAACACGATTCCTTACCACTGTTTTTTATTTATTACGTTGATAAAAAACAACCTTGGAATGAGGGAATTGTCGTGAGGAAAGTTATGAGTATAGGCTACGAGAAGAAGACCTAAGAAACGATGAATAAACTATGTGAACAGATGATAATATGGCTGAATGTGGAGATAGAAAAAAAAAACACAATTAAAACCTTAAACATTAGGATAAGCCCTACTATCCATAATAGAAAGTCAACATGGTACTCACATTGACAGAACTGAAATAATGCTACTAATTTATACAAAACAATGGTAATCGAAGTAACTAAGTTTCCAAACGAGAAAGAAAAATAAAAAAGAAAGAACTAGAGGGGGAGCATCACTTACAAACATTCTCATCTTACATTCGGTAACGCAAATCTTATGCATTTAGTTTTATTCCCATTTAACACAAAATTATTTACATTAAACCAGTTATCAATCTTAAGTATAGCATTATTTACGTCGTCAAACTCTTGTAAACGTCTGTTTACCTTAAAAATCAGTGATGTGTCATCAGCAAATAACACTATTTGAGGTCAACTATTCAGTAAGTGAGGTAAATATGTACTAGAAAAAGGAAAGGGCCCAATATTGAGCCTTGCGGTACCCCCATTTTTACTTTAAATCCTAATAAATTTATGCCATTTATTTGTGCTACATTCGATCATTTAAATATGATTTTACTAACCTAAGTGCTTGTTTTCCCAGTCCGTAATGCTCAAGTTTAGCAACAGTGTGTCGTGATTCACACAATTAAATGCCTTGGAAAGGTAGCAAAAGATGTCTATTGCATCTTTAGCCTCTTCTCATGCATTAAAGATGTGCTTTAGAAAAGTGACACTGGCGTCAGTAGTGCAACGACCTTTTGTGAAATCATATAGTTGATCATGTAGGATGTCATTCAGATTAAAATGGTTGAGAATTTGATTTATCATTACTTTTTCAAATACCTTGCTGAAAACCGGCCAATAGATACGGGTCTATAATTATTTGTGTCCTTGCTGTCTCCAGATTTAAAAAGTGGTATAACTTTGCTGTATTTCAATAAATCTGGAAATACCCCTTGGTCTACATATAAATTAAATACTCGTATTAAAGCTAAATAGGGAGCTACTATCTCAACAATTGATTGACAGACTTTAGTAGACATGTCCCAAAGGTTTTCAATAGTTTTTATTTTAAGTAGCTTAAAAGCCTTCATAACGACCACGGAGTTTATATCGAAAAATCACGTTTTAGGATAGGACTCAATGTAACGCACTCAAAACATTGTGCTGCTTGCTGGATGCATTGAATACTCGTAGTACGGGGGTTGTGGTATTTAAAGTAAAGTTATAACATAATAACTTTTACTAAAAAATAACTTTGACTACCAATATCTCCGTAACTAAAAGGTTCCCAGGTAAGGTATGGTCTAGAATATTCTAGAACAAAAAATGATTGCAATGACCCCCGACCCCAGAACAAATACCTTTCGGCTTCTTTAAGGGCTTAGGCTTTTTTACTTTTACACCCTTTATAATAAAAACGAACTTATAGGTATAACTTTAAAGTATTCTGTTTTATAGATTCATGCATAATATGGTATAATATAACGCTCCCCTCACCTTGAGGTGGTAGAGTAATAATCATAACATTATACTTAAAAGGAGATAGGTTAATATAGTACGTCTATATGACGTAATCATAGGTGGAATAGCCTATTATATGTTTCTGTCTTCAGAGTTCCTTGGTTATAGAGGTTACTTGGTTATATTTTTTGGTTTGTATTACCTTATCTCATTATAATAAGTCAAAAATGCACGTTTACCCAAGTCTCTTGTGACATTATCATCTACTCAGAAATGTGTCTTATGAAATAAAAGCTTGGTTAGAAATAATAACACGTAGGATCTAAAGCAACAAAAAGCAACTCTTTAGCGAAAAAACTGCTAAAAATATATCGCTTTGTCTACTGAAAACAACTATTGATACTCCCCTGAAAAGTATGCAAAAATAAACTGATAATATTAGAAAAGTTCTCCAATCTGCTATTTTTATATAAATAATAATAATAATAATAATAATAAAGCCTTTTATTCGGACAACAGATTTACAATTATACAATTTTGTTCTTACACTACTGCACTGTTATATATATATATTTAACTTAAAATTATTCACGCATTTGGTGCTTCTTTACTTTCTGTAAGTCCGTTTGCCAGTTGGCAAAGGCCTCCTCCAACCTACTCCATTCTGATCTCTCTCTGGCTACTCTACTCCATGTTATGCCCGCTACCTGCCTGATATCATCGTCCCATCTTTTTTGTTGTCTACCTCTTTTCCTTTTACCTTCCCTTGGGTACCATTGTGTAATTATTTTGCTCCATTTGTCCTTGCCTCTGACCATGTGTCCCGACCACTTCCATTTCAGTCTTTTTATTTTTAGGGTTACGTCCTGTATCTTAGTCTTTTTCCTAATGATGATGTTTCTTATTCTATCCCCTCTCTTTACTCCTAGCATGCTTCTCTCCATTGCTCGTTGGCAAATGGCAATTCTATTGGTTGCGTTTTTTGTTATGGCCCATGTTTGGCTCCCATATATTAAGATTGGTAGAATGCAGACATTGAATAATTTGCTCTTTGTTGCTATATGAAGGTTTTTGTCTTTCATTACTTCCCTTAGGCCCCAATACCTTTTCCAACTGTTTGCTATCCTTCTTTCGATTTCTTTGTTTATGTTATCTTTAGGCGATATCAGCTGTCCGAGGTATATATATTCATCAACATAGCTAATGTGTGAATCGCCTACATTTATGCTGCTTTTATTTCCATTTGTCATTACTTTTGTTTTTTCGGGATTTAATTTTAGACCTACTTTCTCACTCTCAGATGCTAATTCGTTTAACATTCTATTTAGGTCTCCTGGCGTTTTTGCGAATAACACAATATCATCGGCAAATCTTAAGTGTGATAGTGTGCGGCCGTCGATATTTAAACCCAGTTTTTCCCATTCAAAGTTTCTGAAGATCATTTCCAAAACAGCGGAAAAAAGTTTTGGAGAGAGAGGATCTCCTTGTCTTACTCCTTTTTTTATCTTAAACGAATCTCCTTTTTTTTCTAGCTGAATGCACGCCGAGCTATTTTTGTACACATTTCTAATCAGTCTTATATATTTTTGTTCTATCCCTTGTTCTCTTAACGCCTCCCAGATGTTTGTATGGATTAACGAGTCGAATGCCTTGCTATAATCGACAAATGCTAGATAGTATATGAGTTGATATTCCGCAAATTTCTCGATGGTTTGCCTAACAGCATGGATATGGTCAAGTACTGAGTAGTCTCTTCTAAAACCTGCCTGTTCTATTGGCTGTTGTTCATCGAGTTTTCCTTCCATTCGCTTGAGTAAGATCTTTGCAAATATTTTGTACAGGTTGGACATCAAACTTATGGGCCGGTAGTTTCCGATATCGTACTGATCACCTTTTTTGTACAGAAGGATTATATTAGATTTAGTCCATTGCTGTGGAATCGTTTCTGTGTGGATGATGTCATTGAAAATTTCTTTGAGAATAGGTGTTACTGTCTGTTTCGCTTGTTTTAGTACTTCGTTGCTTATTCCGTCGGGTCCTGGAGCTTTATCGTCTCTTTGGGTTTCTATAGCGAATTCTATTTCTTCCTGCATGATGTTGGGTACGGACGAGATTTCTAACAATTCTATTTCTTTTTCCGCTATGGTACTTTCATATAGTTTCTTGTAGTAAGATGTGGCAATTCCTAATATCCCTTGCCTTCGGTGCTCCTTCAATCTATTATTATCTTTCATCTCTACGATCCAATCCTTTTTGTTATTTAACTCCTTATATGCCTTTTTTATTCCTCCTGTCTGTATAATGTGTCTTTCAATTGTTTCCATTCTTCTCTGAATTCTATCTTTTCTAATACTTTCTTTTATTTCTTTGCTGAGTTTTGCTATTTCCTTTCGATTGTCGTTAGTATTTTTTCCATTGATTAGACTAGCTCTTTGATTAAGAAGGTTAATGGTTTTGGCAGTCATCCACTTGTTAGATAGGTCTTTGCTGTTAGTTCCTTGTTGAATAGATGTTTTGATTGTTCCTTCTAACCAGTTGTATTTTCCTTGCACCTCCATGTTTGTTGTCTCTTTTTTGTAATCCATAAGTTTTGTCGTAATGGAATTGGCTATTTGGGCTGTTTGGAATTTGGTAGGTTTTGTGTTCATCATATTATTCCTTGGTCTTGGGTTTTTTGGCGGGATAGTCATCAGTTCTGCACGAATCATTCGATGGTTGGTATTGAAGTTGAAATTGCTGATGACTTTCATGTTTGAGAAGTATCTGCTTTTATTAGTCATTATGAAGTCTATTTCGTTTTTTGTTTTCCCGTCTGGTGATATCCAGGTCCACATCTTAGTTTCTTTCTTCTTGAACATTGTGTTTAAGACTCTCAGGCCATTCTCCTGTGCAAAGTTTACAAGCTTCTCTCCGTTTCTGCTTCTGGTCTTTTTTCCATATACAAATGGTCCCAGGACTGAGTCTTCTTCTGCTTGTCGTTCTCCAATTTGGCCATTGAAGTCTCCTATCACAACAAGGTTTTTGTGAGCATGGTCTTGGATTGTTTTATTTAGCTCTAGGTAGAATGAGTCTATTGATCCTATATCGGATTGTTCCGTAAGCGAGTATACTTGTATGATAGACCATGGATCTTTGTACCCCGGCAGCTTAATATTCATCACTGCTATGCGCTCTGATACTCCTATAAAGCTCTCCACATAATTTGTGAGGTGTTTTTTGATAATAAAACCAACCCCATGATGGCCTGGGGTCGTTCCTATATGGTATAGTAGGAAGTCTGGTTGAGAAATAATTCTTTCTCCCATTCGTCTTACTTCACTGAGGCCGACGATATCCCATTTAATTTGTTTTAATGCATTTGTTAGTTCTATAAGCTATTTTTATAGCAAGTTCTTAAGAAAATAAATTGAAGGTAATAATTTATTCAAATGAATGTAATATCATTAGTTATTGTACCTACTATAAACTGTTTCAGTTATTTATTGTGAATCTGTGTGGGTGGGTGTTTAATTTAATTTCTTTGTGTAAACATTTTAAAACGTTTATTTTTTTCTGAAACGATCACTTTCAAATGTAACACACATTTGAAAATGCATTAACAGGCGCTCGGGTCGATCTTTAGGTTAAGCCGTGCTTGCCTAGGTTGGTCTGTGGATGGGTGACCGTATTACGTACCGAGTTTCCTCCGTGCCTCGGAAAGCACGTTAAGCTGTTAATCCCGGCTGTCATTTGTAGATCTTTGACAGTCGTTACGGGTAGTCAGTGGCCCGAAAGTCTGACAACCAGTCTTACCAAGGATATCGTATTACCCAGTGGACCAACTGGGTTGTGGAGGTCAGATAGGCAGTCGCTCCATGTAAAATATTGGTATTCAGCTGCATCCGGTTAGACAGGGAGCCGACCCCAAGATAGTTGGGAAAAGGCTAGGCAGATGAATGATGATTTGAAAATGATCGTTTATTTAGAGAAATGGATACATACACACACACACATCATGGTGGAAGAGATTTCTTTAGAAATAAGCATCACCTTTGCACCTACTTTTTCTGTTCCTTTCTTCTTTTCTGTATTTAGTGTGTACATAAACTGTTATATAAACAAATACATTTAGATGTCAGACAATTGTTTTGAATGGACTACAATTTCAGCACCATCATTATCATCTGCCTAGCTTTTTCCCAATTATCTTGAGGTCGGCTTCCAGTCTTACCGGATGCAGCTGTAATTTTACATGGAGTGACTGCCTATCTGGCCTCCACAACCACCTTGTTGTTAGTACGGGATAATACGATATCCTTTGGTGAGTCTGATTTTAGCATCTACCATGAAAATTTAATAATTATGATAACTAATTGGCCCTGTATTGGAAAATCTGGTCATGCGGTTATGAAAGTCATGGGGAAAGGCCTTTGCCCAGCTGTGGGATGACGGGACGTCGAATGGTAAAGGCTCTAAAGCCCACTTCAAAAAATAGTCCTTAGGTAAATTTTGCTGTCATCACGACCAACAACGACGACCACGACCACGGCGACGACGACGATCGAGCGCTTAAGGATCATTTTCTTTTGTACAAACTTTTTAATATTTTACCTTGTTAAGCGAACTGAATAAAATTTATTTAACAAGTTATACATTTTCACCAAGGAATATGGCTCATTTACCTTATCATATTATAATATAATGAGTGGGGTATCTATTGAAAATGTTTTTCTTATTTTTGAAAAGAAAGACAAATCGTTTTCGCTAAACATGGCCCATAAAAAGGACGTAAATTACATAACGGCTTTAAATTCTCGAACGGTAAGGAAGAGATGTACCTAATACTGTACTCACATTTCACTTTTATGTTTTAGTTGCATGTACTAGGAGCCATGGAAAAAACGAATAACCAAACCGGCCCCAAATCAGTTTCTGAAATCAGTTTATAGCAAGATACCGGTAACTGTCCCGCTGCGGGATAAAGAACGTTAAGGAGATAAATATCACCCAGAGAATAAACTATCATTGGAACAGGCTTGCTTAGTGTACGAGTATGTTGACGTGTTTAGACCATTATATAATTCAAGGCTTTCTTGCACTATTTTTCACACTGTGTGTCACAACAACAGTTTGTCACAATACGCAGTTTTTCTTTCATTACCAGATTACTTTCTAGCAAAGATTATCTAATTGAAATTAATATTCAAGCTCTGTTTGTCATTATTGCTTTTTTTTACTTTTTCATTTATTTTACAGTTGGTGCTACACACTCAATGTAACTATTTAAGTAATGAATGTTGCTTAATGTAATATTTTGCAGATAGTCTTAAACCGTGTTTAACAAGATATACGAGTATTGATTTATTATTTCTTTAATATTGATTAATAATTATGTATTGAACGAATTTTTATTTTATAATAATTTGGTTGACATTGTATTGAAATTAATTTATTTTATTACGGACATTCTACATTTTATTTGACGAAAAATGAATGTATTAATTTAATTTAAATTTTATTTTTTGTTCAACTTAGTGAAAATATAACTATGGATCGTGGGTCTGATACAAATAAATAAATAAAAAAAAATACAAAAATAAATAGATCTTTACAAAACAAAACACCTCTTTTCTCCAAGAAAATGCTTCATGAAAAATAAGTAGCGAACTACTTGAATTCAATCTCACAAAAGCGCTATGTTATGATAGTGGCGCCCAAGACAACAGTCCGAGATAAGAAAATACCTTATGTTATTGCAATAGCCAACACTACTGATATTCTTCACGTTACACAAAGAAACGCGTTGTTATCACAGCACACACTGTTATTAGGCCACTGTTATTTTTCCAAAAAAACACTATTATTTTACAACGATAACATTTATCCCGAAAACGTTATTTATTTACGATTAAAACTTCAAACTTTAAAATTGGAACTCGATTTATTTTTAAATATTCAACAACAACTTATTTTTTAAATTGCAAAATTCGAATTACAAACACTAGATCACTTATTTTTATGATAAAACACGAATTACGATAAGACAAAGAGAGCGAGGAAATTGAAACTCTATTTTCTTTAAGGAAAGGTTTAAAATCGAGTGTTAGATTACAATCCACCTGTAGATTTACGTGATTTAGTTGTAATAATAATTGATTTGTCTTTTTTTTTTATTGTGTTTTTTTGAGGCCTAGTTTAAGATGATGGTATTGGTAGACGAACATGAGTTTTTAGGGGTAGGATAGGTGAGTGAGAGAAGACGTAGCGCGGTGCGCCCGGCCCGTTCCCCGGCGGGTTGTATACTGAGGGTTTGCCCGGCAACGGCGAACTGCGGAGGATCGCATGCGGATCCGCGACGGTCACCGGATCCGGACCGTTGCGGTGCGTCCTTCGAAGAAGGATAATAATATGCGTGCAGAATTGTTGTACTTTTTCAAGAACGTCGGTTAGTTGTTTATTGGTAAATAAGTAAAAGTGTACTCATCAACAGTGAGGACGGGTTAGCAAGCTTTGTTTTGGTGTTAAGTCAAAGAAAACTAAAAAAAAAAGAGTATTCCTATCTTTGATTAGAAATCCTTTTAACCTTTTCTGTGCTTACCTACCTACCTGTACACTGTACAGTAATTGGTACTATCCCAAACACACGTATTAATTTCAGTCTTTCAATTTGCAACTAACATTTTCCTAAGTGTGGGATCAGCTTTCATTATAAATAGGCCTCGTTGGTCTAGTGGTCGCAAGCGCGACTGCTGAGCATGAGGTCCCGGGTTTCAATTCAATTCAATATTTTTATTGTGGATCATAGGTACAATACAGTTCTTAAGTCGTTTAATTTAGATTGGGATAGGTTTGATTCCCAGGTTAGGCAAAGTGTTATTGGCTTTTTCCATTGGGAATTTCTCAGTAGCAGTCACTGAGTCTGGATTTGTGCCCGGTTGCTGGCAAAAGGCTCGCCCCCTTGTAAATGGAATTTAAACATAACTGGTGAAATGTGGGTGCACTATTAGGTACAGCTCTGCGTAATCCTTCGGGATTTACAGGCATGATGTTATGTTATGTATAAATAGAGCAGAATTTTCCCTGAAATTGTAGTGGAAGAATTTCCCTACTTTTTAACCGAAATATTGTTATTTATTATTCCGAGCAGCGCGTGTATTGGTCCCTACGATAATAAAACTTAAGAGTCAGTCTCTCATATAACTTGAATGTATTAATAAGGACCAATTTCATATGAGTCTTTATTATAGTTATATACTTAATTCTATTTTACTCGTAGATACCTTACGTCTCACATTTGCTAAAACCAATTTATTACACAAGATAACTGTAAAATATCGCGCCCAATTTACTTTAATGGTTCATGGACGTAGATATATGATATTTTAAATTTAGCACCGAATTTGAGATGAAAATTACTATAATGAAGAAAGAAAATCGAAAAGCTATTTTCTTTTGTGGAGAAACTTGAAGTATTTGATTAAAAACAGTGATATCGTCACCTAATCTGCAGAAGATTAAAGACGTTATCTACTGCTCATCAAGAAAACTTAGTCCATGAGGACCATAATTATTTTTGGACAACATCGCTTAATGTTTTGGAGAAATTCTTTGTTCACTCATTTATACATTTATTATAATTATTCACAGATAAACTAACTCACTGGTTTTCATAAAAGCTGTTCTGATGAAAACTTTATTTCTCTGTGTACGTATTTGAAATCTTTCTACTTATCAGACAACTTTATTCTTCTTATTAATTCATCTACACGTAGAAACTTCATTTAGGTATGTTTTGGTCACACGTAAGACTAGTAGAGCTAAATAAACACTTAATTATTACTAATATGTTCTAGGCACACGTTTTTTTCTGATTATATCAACGTTTTCTTACTTTATTACCTCAGCAGACGGGATACCCAACTACCAAAAAAGGGTATTTTATTTATTCTTACCTGGAAACAAAAAAAAAAACATTAAATTAATCTATGTAAATAAATAAAATTGAAGTGGCTGTTTGTAATTTCAAAATAACAGCTTTTTACTGAATGCATATGAAAGTATATACGGTACTTATTGTAACATAAACCATATTCTTTTTAAAATTTTTGTTTGTCTGTCTGTTTGTTCCGACTAATCTCCGAAACGACAAGAACGATTTTGGTGAGATTTTAACTGGCAGGTAGCTAGTGTTATAAGGCGTAACTTAGACTTTTAGTCTAGAAAAAATAATAAGGGTAAAAATAAAACCCTTGAAATTCGCTTCAAATAGGGAAGTAATATATTTATAATAGTAATAATGTCACGCGATCGAAGGTCGCGGGAAAACTAACTCTTTTCTAAAATAATACACATTCTACATTGAATCGTTTATTTCATTTTCAATCCCTTATTCCATTCCATTCGAAAATTTTCAGAAACAAAATAAAAGGTAACCTCTTTTCTCGTATTATTAGGGGACACTTGACCCCCAGGCTCGGAACCAACGACTGTATCGAAACAATCCTTTACTGAAATACTCTTAAACCAACGAACCGTCTCCGTGGGTTATTGTGATACCAAACTCGAGTATTTCTGTATTTTGTAGAAGGTAAGGACACAAAATAGATAGATGCAGAAGGTCCGTTCCATACAATGAGCGCATCGCACCCAAGCAGTTCACTACTGGACAGGGCCTCCTCAATTGCACGCCATTCAACTCGATTCTCATCCAGTTGCTACCAGCATCCCTGCCAAGATCGTCGCTCCACCGAGCCTGAGGGCGTCTCACCTTACGCTTACCGATTCGCGGTCTACACTCAAGAACACGTCTACCCCAACGGTCATCGGTTCTATGGCTAATATGGCCGGCCCATTGCCACTTGAGCTTATTTCTATGTCGACAACTCTGGTTCTCTGTCGGATCATCTTGTTCCGTATGCGGTCCCTCAGAGAGACTTTAAGCATAGACCGTTCCATAGCTCGCTGAGTGACCTTGAAATTATGGACCAGCCGTACCGTGAGTGTCCACGTGTTCACGCTCGTTGTATTGTAGCGTACCTACGCTTCACGTACAGTGAGTGCAAGCGCACTCGCGACTGGAATTTGTATGAGATCGTCGTAAGTACGTGTCTACGCCCCTGTATTCGCTCGTTGTATGGAGCTAACCTTCTGGACTATTCTACGGTTGCGGTAACTGGGTCCTGAGGGAAATCGTATCGCTTTCAATGTATCAGATAAATTGACCGAATTCGACATTATGTAAACAAGCTATGATGTATTTCGGAAAAACTACGTAAAATACCGGGGTGCCGTTATAACAAGGTATATTTTGTCTGCGCTCATTTCTGCAACAGTTTTTTGCCTGTTTATGTTTATTTTCATGTAAAAATTGGAGACGAAATAGTAAACCATAGGTAAAACCCGTAATTAATTTCAACTCTGTAACACATTTGTCACCCCGACGGATTTGGGAGAGTGTACCTTCTTCCTTCTTTTAATCGCACATAACGACTGTTATGTTTATTTCCTATGTTATAGGGAGCAAACCCTTTGCCAACTATGACAAACACAGACTATGGGCTGATAGTGAAAAATCCTCATCGGAAAAACCTAATATCAATATACCCGACCTAAAAATCGAACCTACGATCACTGCTAAATTATTTCCTAAAAATAAATATTAACAGAATTCTTAAAATAATTTGAATTTCTTCCACAAACGTCATACGCACGTGTCGATAGTAAGGACGGCGCATGAATGACGCCAGATTATCCGTCAGGCGGCCTTCCCGAGGCCACTGTGACGGCGTTTGGCTTCCTGTTAGCAGGTCAACGGTGCGGGAATTATAACAGATTTCGTTTTGAATACCTACCTACTTTGTAATAGCCGCCACGTGTAAACCTGAGACACCAGTTAGCGCTACTAGTGTGCTCTACTGACTGGCTAATATCTTCACTCTTATGCATGAGGTACATACTGTGAGGTATGGTATACCCTATATGACCTGTCCCCTCTTACTGAAGATTCTCTCTTACGAATACTCTTAAAGAGGAATTAGGAAGAAGAAACATTGTCACTTAGATCAGGTCTACAATTGAAGGTCGTATTCGACCTATCGGATTTCAGACTGCAGTAATTGATAATAAGTGGACCGTACCTGTTAAATTTCTTCGGAAAGAGTCTTCCACAAAAAGCTCTGCTGCTGATATTATGTATATCAGATTGAATTTGAATGGACGTAAATGAATGACCTTCGAAGTATTGCAGACGGTACCTTAACTTAACACTGTTTGTTTCTACTTGTATTGTCATTAAGTGGTTCCGTGGCCGGTGGGAATTAAATACCAGCGTTTCCACCATTGATATTTGTGCAGACACCATCGCGAAGCCATGACCTTTAGGAGTCAGGCCATGAGAATCGAGAACGGTTCACATTATTTTATTCCATCAATTTTTTGTTGTTACCTTTTCGAAATACTCAGTAAGGAGTAATCTTCTTAATATGAATTACTAAAGAAATTAAATTAACCGACAGACAACATGCAAGTTAAACATTCCATCGAACACATGACTTCTATATATCAGAAATGTGAAAGATATACATCTATCTGCTCCTCTAGAGAATTCAAACCTAACTTTATATTATCCTGTAAGAACTAGTTAACATTCAATATACTAACCTGCTGCAAATGATGAAGAAAACTAAAGACCTGGTGGTCTACTTTGCTTTATCTTAAGTTTGCCACAAACATGACTGGAATTCGAAAGCAGTTTCAATCTTTGTTTCAGCAAGGAGCACGTACACAAGTGATAGTTTCTTTGACAATCAGGGAATTCTTTTCAAGAAAATATTTGAAACAAAAGAAAGTTCAAAAGAGATTTTTTGGATTTATTTTTAGGGTCGTTATAGGTCTCGAGGTGTATCCTGGAACACGGTAGGTTTTATTTTACGATGTTAAGTTTAAGTTAAGTTGCTAAGGAAGAGCAAAAGACGGTCAAATGAAATAGCCAACCGAAGGATGTACAGCGATCTCAAAAGATTTAATGTTTTATTTTATGACACTGCTGATTAGCGAAGTTTCTTGAGAAAATATTTTTCTTTTATTACCATACTTAATACGCTTGTGGAATTTTGCTAGTTATTTTATTTTGACCCTGAACAAATAACGTTCAATTACTCTATGATATTACCTGCTTTATCATAGGTGCTTTTACAAATTAAAATTTATATCCTAATTAAACTGTACCTACATCAAAGGGACTGCCACTATCCAAACGAAAAAAATAGCATAACAGAAAAACGCTTTCAAAACCTGCTATTTACCCAACCCGCATGTTCTCTGGCCACCTGCCTCATCTCAGACTGCTTAGCGAATGATACAACAGAGCTTCGTAAGAGCTTTACCTACATTTATCTATACGTAGGTTTCCCACAAATGCCTATGAATGATGATCCATTTACTTTTACCGCACAGTTATAACAGATTTGCTTGCCGACTAAGTTTTTCAATTTACCTGCTTGCGGCCTGAAATACGGTAAATGTGAGTTATATGATGGTTTCTGTAATGGTGGGATACCAATAAAAGGGAAAGTATTAGATTTTTGACTGCCTACGAATTGGGCTGTTATGGTTGATTTAGTGAGTGAACCGGTGGTCGTGTTAAGCGTTAAGGTTCTCACTTTAAATGTACCCTTTTTTTTTCGGATGGGAAATCATCAAATGACTCCTCCCGCTCTGGGCAGAGCGGAAGGGAGTGTCAGACTCTTACTGAGTAAAAACCACCCATGTTCCTTCTTTTGCCCTTTATGTTCCAGGGCCGCGGTATCTCTTTCGAACAGTCCCGCAGCCCTGGCAGGCATTTTAAATGATGTTACCTTTTTTTATTTAACAGTACTTCTTTTTTTTCGTTTGGTTATTACCTAACCTGGTTACGTACACACTAATTACAGAAAATAAGAACGGAACAGAAAGATAGATACAAAGTTAATACTGATTACTAAGGAAATCTCTTCCAGCATACCTGCGATAGGAGAGGAGATAAAAAGAGATATAGACGCAGTGTGTAAGAGAAGAAGAGAAAATTAATACATAACACAACTAATTAAAATAAACCATACAAATAAATTAATACATTTAAATACAAGGACAAAATAATTAATCTATTGTTACCTATAACTTTTAGTTGGAGCAAGAAACAAGCATAATGCTTGAAAGCATTATGCTTCTAAGACCTGCTGTGATAGCCACAGTAAGTACAGTACAGTTATGTCAATGAAGTATTTTTTTTTACTTTTCCGTGATCGTTATCGCTTTTAGAATATCACTATGGATCTAGATACACTGATATACTACCGTCTTGTTTGCTGATATTCATTACCCATACTTTCGCAGTAGGGTAAATGTACACAGTAAAACCCTAGGAGGTTAACCCAACAGTGAGAAAAGGAATAGGCGAAAACGAAGAAGCCATCTTAATAAATTATTAATAAATTCACGATATTCGCGCCCCGATGATAATGACTCCGTTTAATATTGAAAAGGTATTAAGCGGGTTTTGAGGACGAGTGCCGACGGCGACGGCCGAGCTAATGGGAGCCGAACCATTTCGTATTCATAAATCTTCTCTTTAGGAATGATCACATTTTTGTGAAAACTAAAGCTGCTTGGGTTTCTTAAGAGAGCGGTGCCGATATAATATAGCGTCCTTGCTGAACGCTTTTTTGGCTATACTGATTCGTATCATGGCGTAAACAAGCATTGACAATTTTTTTTTTCGGATTTGCAAGACAGTTACAACTTTAAAAAGGAAATAAAACATGGGTTTTTTATGTAGTATTTGAGTATACCTAAATGTAACAAAAAGGTTAATTAATCCTTGCTACTTTTATCTATGAAGTCAGTCGCTAAACGTAAATCCCTTTGATGTAGAACGAGTAAGAAATACTGTGTTTGTGTAAATTATTACAAAATTCAAGGCTATTTTCACCCTTTACATTCTCTCCTACGAAAACAATTATATCTCAACGAGTAGAGAGATATTTGTTTTGTTTATTTACACAAGAAGGCGACTAAAGTCTCTTCCCGTAATCCTTGCACGAACATTAAGACAAATTAAAGAGATAATGAAGAAATTAATGCGTACATGTGCACATTAGGAAGTAAACACTACCCTTAATGAGTTTTGTAAGTATCACTACGTCAACTCGGCCTTAACATAAATTTCCGGCACAGTATATATTCCAAACAACGAGCAGGTGGGCCAGTGGCTTACTTACGATTTGTAAGTCGTGATTTTAAACCCAATCCAGTAATTATTAAACAGTTTCCAAATAATTACGAAATGACGGTTCATATCTAACAAACTTGGTGATTACTAAAGCACTTCAGTTCTAAAAAGTAAATTCATCCACTGTATGTCTCAAAATCATTGACAAGACCACAACATAAATCCTCTGAAGAACATCAGCAAATAAGAAACAAAAGACTAAAGCTATCAGACTACAATAGCAGACGAATAAACTTTTTCTCCTTAAACTTGTATACTTTAGCCATTAGCCTATTGCGTCCCTAGAACTTTCTCACTTCTCAAAAAGTAAACAAATAAAGAGTTTTAAACTTCTCCATCTGGTTTCAATTCCCAATGACGTAATAACACAATGGGGTTACATTACGTCACGGCAGTGTCGTCATAGTGCTCACGGTGCTTCACTTCGCCTGTCCATTAGTCGGCTGCAAATGGGTCGCGTGTTTTTTGGTGATGCAACGACGTGTCATCAATCGTAGTGGCGTAACGTATGTTTGTTTTGCTTTTTGGGATGTGTGAAAAGAGCAGTAAATTGGTCCATAACAGCATTAAATATGGTCTAAAAAACTATGAGATGGAAATTGTCCAGATTAGTGTTAAGATTATCCGGTTACAACAATAATAGTTTATTATTTATAGATGTTTTAGGGATAATTAAAAACTCATTTAGTTTTTAGGGTTCCGTACCCAAAGGGTAAAACGGGACCCTATTACTAAGACTTCGCTGTCTGTCTGTCTGTCTGTCTGTCTCCAGGCTGTATCTCATAAACCGTGATAGCTAGAAAGCTGAAATTTTCACAAATGATGTATTACTATTGCCGCTATAACAACAAATACTAAAAATTAAAAAAAAATATTAAGGGGGCCTCCCATACAACAGATATGATTTTTTTTGCCGTTTTTATAGATAATGGTACGGAACCCTTCGTGCGCGAGTCCGACTCGCACTTGGCCGGTTTTTTTCATTAGAGGCTTGAGCAAGAGTTTTGCCCAACCTGTGACCTTCGATAATTAATTTGAAGTATTGTGTGCCTTACCGAACTCAAATCTTGTCTACGCAAGATTTACAAGCAGACAATCCTTTTTGTTTCATACCTTCCCACACTGATTTTATAGGCCACAACCTTTTCTTTGTTTTCCAGACCAAACTAAAAGGGATCCTCTTGTTTTCTTTATTTCGTTTTCTAACTTATTTCTTTCACTGCCCCCAATTCGCAGAAACAATTTTCCCCTCACCTACACTTTATTTGCCGAAACACCCCTTTGTCTAAGACATCATTATACCGTGCAAACATTCTCCGACTGACCAATCGGCCAATTTGTTGGACAACAAGTTGGTTAGCGAGAACGCGACAAAGTTAATAAGAAGTGAGATCTTCAATAATCTTATCGAATCGTATAATTGCATCCGCGCTAATCCATACAAATATTTTATGTTTTATTTATTTATTTAACAGTTTATGTACACACTAAATACAGAAAACAAGAAAGGAACAGAAAAAATAGGTACAAAGGTGATGCTTATTTCTAAAGAAATCTCTTCCAGCATACCTGCGAAAGGAGAGTAGAAAAAAAAGAGATGTAGACATAGTGTGTAAAAGATGAAGACAAAATTGAATACATAAAAACAAAACAAATAACGAATCTAAATAAAACATACAATACAAGAATATACTTAAATATTTACTAGTAAAAAGACAAATATAAGCTACGATATAATACATATCAAATAATATATAATAATAAATACCTATGCAACTATGGCGAAATGGAAAGATAATGTTCTTTCACTCTTCTTTTGAAAACTGCAACAGTTTGGCAGTCCCTAATATCAGGCGGAAGAGAATTCCACAACCGCACAGCGTGTACAGAGAAGGAGTAGGAGTAGAAGTCGGTAGAGTGGGGAGGGGATTTAAGGAGGTTCCTAAGATGCGACCTGCAAGGTGCATCAGAGGGACGGGAGTAGGAAAAGCGTTCCCGCAGATAGGATGGAGTTTTAGGGTTATGCAGGATGTTAAAAAGCAAACATAATATTCGAGATATCTGTTACCTTTTCACGTCTTAACGGCTGAACGGATTTGGATGAAATTGGACACACTAGTAGAGCATGATCTGGGTTAGGAGAAAGAATATTTTTTATTTTGGCAGCACATTCTAATGGGACATCTTTTGATATACACGCGGTCAAAGGTACACAAAATAAACATGGAATCTTTTCACTTTACTTATTATTTCAGGCACAAGTAGTCCACAAGTAGTCCCCTGGGATAGCACTCGATTAAGAATCAGTACAGACTGAATGTATAATCATTGTCAAACAATCATCCTTCCTCCAAGCACTATGAAGTAGCAACAAAAACGAAAAGCGCCGAAAATGGAGAATGAAAAACCGTCTGATACAAAATGGCAAGGAAAAAATACCATCCCACCATAGCACAAGCCTTTGTCCCGGTAGGTACTATGTATGTGTACCAATTGTATCTGTCAAATGGAATGTTCATTTAAAAGGGGAACGTCCAAACCTTTACAGGGAAAACCTTTAAAAGGAAATTCGTGCATGCCTGTTAGTATCTTCTTTAATGTGGTAAAAGGGTAAAAATAATTTTAGTTACTTGACTTTATTATAGTTGATTTGATCCGTAAAAGTGACAATCAACCATGGGGTGTCGTGTCATTCAGTAGCCATGGAATGTGGAGGTCAGATAGGCAGTCGTTTCAAGTAAAATATTGGTATTCAACTTATTCCGGTAAGATTGGAAGCCGATCCCAATGTGGTTGGGATAAGATTAGGCCGAAGATGATATATTATACTCGTATTTTGCTTCTAATAAGTGAGTGATCAGAAACGCAAGTTCCCGTTAAAATACTTCATATAGTATTTAAATAAAGTGCCAATTTATTGAGCCGGCAGTTTATATGACACCCCCAGTAATCAATTTAACAATCAGTAAATAAAATTGGTCAATATATTTCTATCCCATGCCTTTTAGCCCCGGGGGCTTTGATTGAATCAATCACTTTTTTTTAATCTAATAACAACACAGTGATGAACTGATAACTGAACGGTGGAAATGTTTGGGAGCCCGTTTTATAATAATTTGAAGCATTTTACCACCACCGGTGACATTTTCCAACATTATATATTATTATAACCCAAAATTGTTTCCATACCATTTTCCTCGTAGATTTCTTCCTAAAGTTATGTATAACAGGCAGGTAAGTTACCTACGTTATGCAAATCTTATAAGACAATGCAGGAATACTCGTTACCTACATTAAAGAATTAAACCGTTTTTGCAGTAACCGGGGAAGTTCAACATTAAAATGAGAAAGATTTTTTTTGTAAGATATTAAGATGTAGGTACTTCGTATTATTGTGATCTGATTGGTAAGCACCTTTTCGGTTTTCTTTCCAATTCAATTCATCGTTTTTATTTTGTACTATAGCTTATGCTTGCGGCTTCACCCACGTGGAGATCGGTATTTTTCCCAAAGTATCGTGCTACAAAGATAAAAAATGTCCTATGTGTTAACACATATGACAGTTTTTATCTTGGTCCAGATAATAAAATATCGCTGTGCATGCCAAATATACAAATCCATGCAATCGTTTTTGCGCGAAAGAGTAACAGACATCCATCCATCCTCACAATCTTTCAGAGTAGGATGCTATTTTTGTATTACATGTAGGTAGTTAAGAGAATTGATATATTGATAGGTATAGCTAGGCTTCCATTTCTACTCACAAGTTTGCAAAAGGGCGAAACATTTATTTGTTCGCGTTCAGCCTCTATCGTCCCTGTTTTGTTCGTGTGGTTCGTACCTAACCTGTTGTTAAGAGCTTTTATGCCTACCATGGGCTTGTGACTTAGCTTTACATGCCGGCAAGAAATATCGCTCAGGCATCCTGGTTTGGTTTCCTCACGAAGTTTTCTTTCACCGAACCATGTGATAATTATACACCCCGAAAAATAAGAGGTGCGTGTCTTGGGCTCGAACTCGGGACCTATTACTTGGCAGTCCGACGATTACACTAATAGGCTATCACGGCTTTTTATATCGTCCCCGTGTCAAGCAGTAAACAAATATTCTCAATCAGTTCAAACAATTATTTTCAGTTTTTCCTACCCATTCCTTAATCGTATTCGCTCATTTCGGTTTCGTAATTATATTCATTTCATTAGTGACTGCTTTACTTCTAGATTTCTAGAACCAAGACATTTTTGTTGCTCCCAGATACCCTTATATAGAACGCGATCAAACATAATGTATGTTAATAGCATAAAATGTAACGAAAAACCAAATCGGATTACTTTTATTTCAAATAAAAAACTACAATTCAATGTTAACTTCAATTTTCCGCTTTAACACAATGATAACTCCACTACTGTTACTCAAACATACTGCACTATTATTTCATAATTTCTCCATTACAGTAAACAACAAACGCGAGTGCACGTGATCCCGACGGTGCCACATAATTGGCTCTCGGGTGAAATAAACATGGGTAACTAGAGAGAAACAAATAACGTAAATAATATTAACATTTTAAACGCAGCTTATTGCCTTACAAGGTAATTTGTTAAGCAAAACAGACAGGTCTCATATTGTTACATATTCATTGCTATTGTAAAAAAATATGTCAAGTCTTGTGTGGCATGCAGGGTGAGGGTTCTGGTAATGTAGTTTTTGACAGCCGTCTGATTAAAATATAAATTGAATTAACTGGCGGAAATATAGTACACATTTTATGGATATCGTTGAAAATAGAGAGCATTCGAAAGGACCTGTAAGATGATCACAAAGGCTGAAAAAAAGTAGATAATCGGTATCGCTAGTCTAGCGACAAAAAGCAAAGCTCATCATTTCGTGTAGGTAACTAATCCATTTTGTTTCGCTATGATTGTGAACTAAGTGTGAGTTTTTTATTAGCATCTTTTATCAGAATGAAAATTATTACCCATTGAAAGCTAACTACAGCGTCAAACAATGGTTCTGGGTTTTAAATCAATTTCACCTAATAAGTACATATAATTATAATGTGTCCAGCGTTCTCCTGGACACGGCTCGTATCTTTAGGAGGAGCCCGGACCGACACCGGCTGCTTGGACCCTGATCCCGATACCGATGGGCTTCAATTTTTATATTGTTTTTTTTTAAGGAATAATAAAAAGATATTAAATTTCTAAAGTGATAAATAAAGGAAATAATGATTCCATATTTCCCACGGAACCTTAACCCCCGGTTTGAAATTTCTCATGAAATATGGAGATCACGACACAATGTAAAAGCGTTTCACAGGTTAAGTAAGCACTTGTAATTCAAATAATTTATGATCAAATAAATTCTCTTTTAAAAAGTATTTATTAAGGTAGCATCTCTGGAATTATACCCCTGCGAATAGTTTAATGGAAGGACAAAGAATTGGAATGAGAGATGGCATATTTTTAATGAATACGTGCCTATTACTTTAGCAACGTGGTTTTAATTTTAATAAGGTGTAATCCGGCAAGTCGTATTGTAACCAAAAATTCACCAACCGACCCGCATCGGGCCTGCGTGGTAGATTATGGCCCACTCCCTCTCACAGAGAGGAGTCCGGTGTCCCAGCAGAGGGAACGTTACAGGCGAATGGGTAAGATGTAAGTAGGTTTTATTAGAATGCGTTTAGTACTGGAATAGTAAATAGGTTTAATAAGTACTTGTCATTTTTCACGACAAGTAAACGAGTATAATTTAAAGCTTTGCATGAACAAACAAATAATCGGGACTACTATCATATCGGATAGAATACGAGTTTAAAGTACCCAATACAGAGATAGAATCTTTAAAATGTAACCTACTTCTGTATCTCACATTATTAGGTACTAACTTTTGTACCTTTTGTACAGCAAATTGGGTACCACAGGTACCCTGAAACCATATTAAAACAAAGATAAAGCTCTAAAAAGGCAATAAAAATACAAAAAACGATATAAAAGTTAAACGAATTAAACAAATAAATTACGCGAGCACAATGTTGTTTTCTGTAATGTTGCTCCATTCGCCGCGAGCTATGCGGCGCAAACAAAGTGAGGAGACTTTTTCTAATAAATTAAGTAGATTTTATTGAGATTTCATGTCATTCCGTTATAATTTGTTTTTTTTTTTATGTTATTCCAGTATGAGCTCAAAAAATCTGTGTGGCTAGCGATAGGTCTAACGTATGGAAGTGATTGCTGCAACCTTACAAATCCTTAGGGGATACAAACTTAGGGACCTCGTCGACCTCGACCTCGGGAATCAAGAGCAAAGACCACATACGTAATTTTATCATGGATTCATTACCATGTAGAAACAGCGGATATTTTCTTATTAATTGCCAAAAAATTGATGGGGTTTAGAAAAATTGATTCTTTTGATACATGTACCTACCTATTATTTTATTCATTCATTAATCTGTACATATAAACAGGAAGACGGCAATTTTGTCTGGGGACAGAATTTGGTGTACACTGTAGAATCTTCTTTCTGTGTTAAACTTTCACAAGAAGTCCTTTACGTTTAAAACGCAACATATTATTAAAATGTAATGTTGTGACGTCGTTACGTCGTTGTTGCCCGCAGCTAGCGACGCGACATGTACTAATGAAACTCTTGCTACGTTTCGTTTTCAATCCTCCTTACAAATGTGTTTATTTTTTCTTTACAATATTGCTATATTTTCTTTTACATAAAATATTGTGTGATTAAGTTATTTTGAAAGTTGTGTAAGCGTGCGACGGTAGAGGTTCTGTTTTTCAACGAAAATTAAGGTAGAAGCACTTTTAGATAAATGCTTAAAACTTTTTAGTATTCAATATATATCATCGCAATGTCATAATGTTATGTGTCACCTTTGTTGTGGATGGAAACAAAATAGAAAATGATCTCGTTGGTCAGGATAAGGAACTCTCAATTGATTGATTCCATCAACTTAAAATGAGATGCATTCTGTTACCAATCTATCTCGATGTAAAATCTTTTGGTGTTTGCAAAACTTAAATTTACCGACGAAATACAGAAACATATGATAGAATAAACGTGCTTTCTTTCTGTTTAGTAAATGTTTAGATACGGATGTAGTGGCAGACCACATTTCTTATAGATAGATTTAAAATATTAAAACATTATAAAAATCCTTCTTTTTAAAGCATCTTTTCACACAAAGAAGCTCTTCAGTGAACCCTGCAAATGCTGGTCGCGACAGCTTTCAGGAAAGCGGAACAGAACACATCAAACGAGTTACTGCTGAGTACAAATGGCTTTCTGGAAAACAACGGCCTGTGTTTAGAGGTAACATGATCCACAACAGAGGTACAGATGATTCTCGAGCGGTGTCAGTTTGGACGGCTGCTGGCAATGGTCGTCAAATGAATACCTTTGACAGAATAGGTACGGCTGCAGTACGGGCAGTTAAGAGACAAAATGTTTGACTAAAGATTCAACTGAATAATTTCTTGTAAATAGTTTTGATAAGTAAGTTTTGACTGCTGTTTGCATACCACAGGAGCTGATGGATGCTACTGAAAGTGCCAAATTAACCGGAAAATTTTGGGCTGACTCAATTTGAATTGTCATCCACACGTTAAGAAGAAGAATTGGTAACTTTTGATTCAAATTCTGCATAGTATTAAGTCTTCATTTCAAATCCTAACTTCCTAACTATATATTTCATATTATTTTTATTTTTAAAATGCGAAAGTAAGTTTGTTTGTTTGTTACTTTTTCACGCCTAAACGACTGAACCGATCATCCTCGAATTTTCGTTGAAAAACAGAACCTCTACCAGGTTCTGTTTTTCAACGAAAATTAAGGTAGAAGCACTTTTAGATAAATGCTTAAAACTTTTTAGTATTCAATATATATCATCGCAATGTCATAATGTTATGTGTCACCTTTGTTGTGGATGGAAACAAAATAGAAAATGATCTCGTTGGTCAGGATAAGGAACTCTCAATTGATTGATTCCATCAACTTAAAATGAGATGCATTCTGTTACCAATCTATCTCGATGTAAAATCTTTTGGTGTTTGCAAAACTTAAATTTACCGACGAAATACAGAAACATATGATAGAATAAACGTGCTTTCTTTCTGTTTAGTAAATGTTTAGATACGGATGTAGTGGCAGACCACATTTCTTATAGATAGATTTAAAATATTAAAACATTATAAAAATCCTTCTTTTTAAAGCATCTTTTCACACAAAGAAGCTCTTCAGTGAACCCTGCAAATGCTGGTCGCGACAGCTTTCAGGAAAGCGGAACAGAACACATCAAACGAGTTACTGCTGAGTACAAATGGCTTTCTGGAAAACAACGGCCTGTGTTTAGAGGTAACATGATCCACAACAGAGGTACAGATGATTCTCGAGCGGTGTCAGTTTGGACGGCTGCTGGCAATGGTCGTCAAATGAATACCTTTGACAGAATAGGTACGGCTGCAGTACGGGCAGTTAAGAGACAAAATGTTTGACTAAAGATTCAACTGAATAATTTCTTGTAAATAGTTTTGATAAGTAAGTTTTGACTGCTGTTTGCATACCACAGGAGCTGATGGATGCTACTGAAAGTGCCAAATTAACCGGAAAATTTTGGGCTGACTCAATTTGAATTGTCATCCACACGTTAAGAAGAAGAATTGGTAACTTTTGATTCAAATTCTGCATAATAATAAGTCTTCATTTCAAATCCTAACTTCCTAACTAGGTATATAAAGTAAGTTTGTTTGTTTGTTTGTTACCTTTTCACGCCTAAACGACTGAACCGATCATCCTCAAATTTTGAACATACGTTGTCAGGTGTACAGAAACGGACATTGAGTTGACCTTTCATCCCGAAAAAACACAGTCCCCGAGTAAAACCACAATAACTTTCTAATGATAATAGACAGCGACACGTGTCATTCGAATCATGATTGATTATATTATTACAGGCAGAGTCCAAACCAAATTAATTGTCAAATTATAAATAAACGCGAGCGAAGCTGCGGGCAAAAGCTAGTTTCTAATAAGACTAAAGTGTGTGTGAAGTATCTATAGAATATTTATCTATAACCATAAACAGAGTTTCAAAATGTAGGTAAGTACCTAATTATAAACATCTATAAAAGAGGGAGGCTATTTTATAGATCTTTCGTTCGATATTATCTTTCATAGCTCACATTTGAATAGCTATTTAAAAGCAATGAATACGAATTCTCATCTCGAAACGAATCCTAAAGCTATGAACTTTAAAATTTGATCAAAGATTAATCGCCTCTTAAAAACTTGAAATCGTAAATCTGACTTGTCTCTTTCACACATTTTCGTTGGCATGAGATGGGCTATATTTTATTTTAGGTTATCATAATTATGTTTTATAAACTTATTCTACCTACTATGTGTTAAATTGTAGTAACTTAATTAATATTAATGTTATATTATGTAAGAAATACGCTGATGCCGACATTTTAAAAATCAGACCGTAATTTCATTATACATTCACAGAGTAAAAGCCTATTTTCTTACTGAAATTTTATTTATGATTTGCTCGGCCGGATACAGCTGAATACCAGACTATTATGTGTAGTGACTGCCCATCGAACCTCTAAACCAGTTAATGGGTTAGACAATATCCCTTGGCAAGACTGGTTTTCAGACTTCTGTTTTCTGACAACCCGTAACGACTGTCAAAGACCTACACAACCGAGATCACCTACACACCTGATTCTTAGGCTCTTGTTTTGCAGCAGTAACTTACGTGTTACTTTAATCATTTGAAGGCAGATAATTATAACCACGGCGGTTCTTATTCCGAACCTTCCCCATCTACCAAAAAGTTAATTAACCTTCCCTTCCAGCTCACTAGTTGAGCAAATAACCGAAAATAACAGCGTATAGCAGAAATAAACAAGAACAGCCGTGATCGTGTGTTACGGAAATAAACATGGAGTTTGTGCGAGAACTAATTAGATACAATTAGTTAATTAGAATAGATGAGCTGTGTTTGTAGTGGGTAAGTGTATGTAAACAGGTGTTTATGTATTTGCTTTGGAATGATCAAAGTTGGTCATGGAAAGTGGTTACAGCTGCTTAAGTTAATATATTGTGTGACGTGCCCACTTCTGGGATCGTCACCTTTCTAGGAGAACGAGAGGGCCATCCACCACGTCGGCCCAATGCGGTTTGCAGCATTTTTCCAACTTCGCTGGGTCGGCTTCCAATCTAAGCTGATGTTTCTGAATACCAGCATTTTTCATGGAGTATCTGCCTATTTAAGGTCCACCACTACTTAATCTGTATAAAACAAGCGAGATTTACGAAGCATGGAGGTTCTTGGTGTGTAAAGATGGTAATAGTGGACCATCCACGAAGCGACCTCGGTAAACGAAACTTAACCCGATTGCTCGACACACACGCGAGCCTCCTTTCACCTCTTTTCATACTTTGGTTCACACCGCGAATTGCAAAGTTAAGCTACGTCAGCGATACAAACGATCCGAACGAAATATCCGATGATGCCAGCGATGCTATTCGTTCACCTCGCCGGCCTCGCCTGGTGCGCCCGCCCGCTTGCTCGCCCACCCCCTCGGTCGTCCGTTTTGCTCGCCAAAGTTTCGATTAGTTTATATAGTTTCCCTCGCCTCGTTTCACCCGCCAGCTCGCTCGCTCGCTTGCCTGCGCCTGCGCTTTATACTTTAATTCGAGTATAATAATAGGGATAGACTTTACTGAGCCAATTTATTAAATTATTAGTTAACAAAAACCAGTAAAAACATTTCATTTCAAAACAATTAAAACAAAACATTGTCTATTCAACCAACCATCTTTTTCTCTTGCTATTAAATAACTCACAACTTGCTACTGAAATTAGTTCTGACGTTACAGTACCTACACGTACGACCTTTAACTTACAAGACTGTTCTTGTAGAGAATGAAAACTAAATTAATTTTGTTTCTATCAACTCTGCGTTTTTCTGAAAGATCAACAATCTAGTAAATATTGTACAGAATACACTTTATCTAGGTATGTAGGTGTATTTAATTAATTTGTTCGTGAGAGGTATTATTTTCTCGAGTGATGGGTTGTTTCCATAAAATGTATTAAACTTATATAACATAACATCACGTCTGTAATCCCCGAAGGGATAGGCAGAGGATAACTTATTACACCTACACTTCGCCAGTTTTGCTAAGTCCCATGTAATAGAGAGCGAGCCTATTGACATCAACCGGGCACAAGTCTAGACTCCTTGGCTGCTACTGGGAAACTCTTCGTGGAAAAACCCAATCACAAATCGAACCCAGAACCTCATACTCAGCAGTCGTGCTTGCAAAAACTAGCCCAACGTGGGAGTTTGACAACACAATGACAGACCGCAGTAACACAATTTGTTATCTTCTTACAATTTACATTTCCTTAAACTTCTGACCGCCATAGTCACATATACGTGACAAGCGCATGCCCTGTACGCCAAACGATACAAATATGTGACAAAATGGTAGGTGAAATTGTCGCTTGGCGTGGAGGGCACGCGCGTGCATTTGTGCTCAGGCGGTCAAAAGAAAAACTTACAATTTCTCGCTCTAGTACCGCCTGCTTGTAAACAAAAACATTGTTGCAATTTGCAAAAATCTCTAAAAACAAAGCAACGTCGCATGCGATTGTAAACCTAATTGGTAGTTGTCAGTTTGTAATACACTAATGCACCGATGCCATTCCGCTCGCTAACGACTTACAACATAGTCTCCTCTGTGCGGTCACAAATGTTCTGACAGCAGTTTTCCTTTGTTTTATTTTCGTGAATTCAATTACGAAATTGGACTTTCGGATAGACAGTTCAGTGGAAATGACTTCAGAAACACAGCGCAGTTTTTGGGTACATACTTGTTTTATATTTTTTGGTGTTTTTCGACTTTCATAGTCTGAAATGGAAATATTAGTCGTACTGGAGTCATGTCGGCCTGATAGCCGAAAATGATACAGAACCAGCAGAAGTTACCTAAGTTTAGTAGGCACTTACGACCACTATACTACTTACAAAAAAAAATGGATGCCTGATTAAGAACTCATCAACGCTGGGCGCAGCACTGTGGGTTGGAAATCCAATATTGCATAATAATTACGCATTCATTTAAGTGCTGCTTAGTGTTAGTGAAAACACAATAATATATTGTTATAGAGGTAAGTGAAATATTGCCTGAAAACTACAGTTATGTGGACGGCAGTTTCTGCAAAAATCTTTCCTATGAACACAATTTTCCTTGATACGATATCCCCAGTAAAGAAGCGCAAGACGGATGTTTCGGGGTAGGCATATAAAGCGGCAGTTCTCACTTGCGTTCTTATCTAAAGGGGAAGAAGAATAATGAGGTAAGAGGAGTGACAAATTGTGGGACGAGAGGCGCAGGACAGGAGGGGAGCAGAAGGACCAGTTTTTACAAGATTGCACATAGATTCATTTCAAATAATGCAGGAAAATAGATACTTACATCACTTAGCAAGCCTAAAGCCGCTCCACAGCTTTTCCCGGCTAAGCTAAGAATTTATGTACAGTCACGAACACCAAAATGTTATACTTAACAACTTTGAAAAGTGGTTTTCTCCTACTGTTCTGATTAAAATTTAATGTTGTACTTATAACTTTGTTTATTTTATTTGTGGTCCCAAAATACTACCCAAAAATAATGATTGAATTTAAAGGCGCAATCCGGAACAGCGGTCCCGGTTCCAAAAGCCCAACGACCCTTACAAACATAGTATTTTTATAAAAAAAGATCCTATCTGCAAATTACAATCATCATTTCTCGCGAAAATTGCTTTAAAACTTAGGAAAGTGTATTCATATTGGTGCTCGTGACTGTACTTATCTTTGCTTTACCTATATGAAAATGTAAGCAGGATCATCCTCGAGTCGAGCTGACCAATAAATGAAACGCACAGCGAATGTGGCAAACTTCTCTGTGTACATCCCACAGTGGCATGCCGGGGGGGCAAAAATACGGCAAGCAGACTGTTCAGAAACCTTAACATCACAAAAAGTTTTAGGTTATACGGGCAATCCAAGCTTGTAGACTTGTATGAAAGTACCACCACTAATCCTAAGTAACAGTGGATGATCGACTTATTCATAAATACTGGCATATGACTCTCTTATGAGCTTCTTACGTTTGTTGGAAATCTTTCGATATATCTCATCCATGCGTGATTCTAAACTGTTTTTTATTTGATTTTAGAGGAACGTTCTGTTTGCTTATCGTTGGCCTATTTACTGGGCAAACGTCTGGCACTGTTCTTTCCATCGGTCCTGAGCTTCTGTATACCTTCTTACATCGCGGCACCGATACGGGGTACTATAGTACCCCATAGTACAGGGCTATTACGGTGGTCGCAGGCGATTGATTCCCCTCATTCTATTCAAGTAAGAAAAAGATAAGCTCACACATTTTTCCTAAGTATCCCGTGATTTTTGGGGGCTGAACAAAAGAGCGTGGAGTGGATATCAAAGTTTGGATATTTTCAACTAATCCTATGTAAAGTCTAGAATTAACTAAAATCACTTTTTCCTGTGTTTATCGGACTAAACACAGAATCATAATGAAAGGAAAAAGGCAAAGTGGATATTTTTGTGTAAATTCAAAATCTTCAAAATCTTATATTTTCGCACTCAACTTTTTTCCTTCAAATTCTTAAATTCATAACTTTGACATAGACTGAAAAATAAGCTTAGAACTGGAAAGATAATAACTATCTGATTAAAACGGAATTGTCGCTATCTTATTTAATTTTAATAAAACAAAATTCACAGTCAAATCAGAGATTTGGTTCTGTCGCAAGTTCTATTTTCCCTATCTTATTAATTTAACACTTAAAAAAAAAGTATTCCAATGTAATTCATTTGAAACTCGCGGTAGGGCCCTACATTAAAATATTCACGTATTATGAGGAATGAAAAATAGTGTTCAAGTTTTTGGAAAGAAGAAAAAAGACAAAGAAAAAGCATTTATTCGTGGTGACATCCTAAGCAAAACAAAAAAAAATTACTTCTGCCGAACTGTAAAGTAGTTTGTTGCCAGATGCAGATCCCACATACAACATTACCTATATTTTTGTGTAAGTACTCGTAGGTACTTTTCCATCATTAACAAGGATACATCTACGCAAACAATAAAAAAAAAAAACAAAAAAGACCAATCTTCTCTCGCCGTCTTCATCATCGTCGTCGTTCTTTTTCTGTTTCTTGTTTTGTTTTCTATCTTGACGACTATTTAACCAGAATCGAAAAACATTTTAATTTTACTTTACCCAATTTTTATTTTGCTATGAGTACACAAAACAGTGGCTTGACCTTTTATAACCCAATTATAACGCTTGAAGAATTACGAATTAACGAAAATTCTAACTTCGACAGGCATTCTTCTGACACCATCGGACAGGGGTACCGAACTTTTGGTAATTTTCATCAGCTCGGGTGGTTACTTGTTAATGTAGGATTATTGTAATGAGTATTGAAAGGACTCGAATTTTGTTAAACTTGATAACTGTTGTTATTTCATTCTAAAATTAAGGAATAACTTTATTTTTTTCAATATTTTCCTAAACCTGTGTGTGTAGGCATTATTTTGTTTTAGTCGAGGCATCATCTTGTTTCAATATAATATCTAAACTGCAAAAGTAGCTAGGAAATTCTGCTACCTTTTACGGTAAGAAATACCATAGGTTACTGTTATACAAATGTGTATTTCATAAGACATAAAGTGACATTTTCCTCATAAAATAAGTCGAGAGAAAATATGATTGCCACATCGAATAAAATACAGGAAAAACAAAACACAATGTGGTATTACTTTGAACGCACCGAGATATTACCACCTTATTATTCTTTGCATAGCAAACGTGTGTCTAGCACTACAAGGATCTGTTGGCGCTTGAATGACATTGACAGACGGGCATTGAGAGTAACTATTTGTTTAAAATGTTGTTTAAAATGTTTCATTTTATAAAAAAACGAGATGGAGAATTTTGTTCCGATTTAAGCTGCTTGCCAATAGATCCATACACCTATTTATACCCCCCTCAGCTACATTAGCACACACAATATCTATATCTTCAATGACTAATGAAAAAAAATAAACACTTCTACGTATTTTCTTGACACACCATTTATTGATTTATTTTATTTTATTTACAAATAAAACTGAACGCGATCAGTACATTCAAACCGCGTTAAAGACCTGTTAGTACAATACAACAACACACAATACTCAACAAGACTTGTCGAATACTGACAGCTCATAAATAGAATAGAAAATAATTTATTGTAATTGCGGGTGGTTTAATTATAACTAATTTTCAGATCGGTATGTTGCTTCTGAAAGCTATCTGCTTAGTAAATACTATTATCACCGATATGTAACGATAGTGACTTGAGTAGGCAGAGTAACGTAAAACGTAATTAAATATAATCGGGAATTCGGGATACAATTTATGTAGGCGGAGTCTAATTGAAAGGTACAGACACCAGCACATCAAGCTACTATAATCTGTCATATTTCTTTAATAGATTTTCAACTTTATCGCTAAAGCATTACGTTCAAGGTTGATTGGGAAAATTTGACAGTTTCGGGTAGCTTGATGTGCTGGCCAGACGCCAGCACCTCAAGCTCAACCACACTTCCTAATATTAATAATGATGACTATCTAAATAAATACTCTATATAAAATGTATAACCGAACGATTAATCAGAGAGAGTCAGTGATTTAACTTAGATTTTCTCGTATCTAAAACAATATCTTTAACAAAATGTTAAGCACCCCTGATCCAAACATTTGAGGCCACGGTAATTAAAAATACCAGATTAACAAACTTCTCATAATTATATTTAATTAAGTATTTTATCACAAACAAGCAACTTATTAAAATACAGCACGCATATAATCAGGCTATATTTAACCCTACCCGACGTGTGACAAGGTAGCATGCTGAAAGCGTCAAGTCGCAGCGCAGTTCCGGTGGGGCCGGAAATACGTCATTACTGCCGCCACAATGGCGGCTGTCTTTCTATCCGCACTCCCCGCACCCCGCTGTGTTTGCAGTCATTATGTCGCACCTCCGGGGTGTAGGTCATGTGTGAGGTAAGGAAACTGGGGAATAGGTGGGAAGATCTTAAGGTCATTTGTGTTAAGATTTCAATATTTTCTTTAGTTTTTATTTTACTTCTTTGTTTAAGACTCCGTTTCTACCAAGCGGAAAAATCCTCGTGCACTTTTCTGAAGTCATTGAATAAAGGACTGTTCTTTATTCAGTCAAAAAACCGGCCAAGTGCGAGTCAGACTCGCGCGTGAACGGTTCCGTACTATCGTAGTAGGGGAGCCCTATTTAATGTATTTTAATTTTATTATTTCTTGTTATAATGGCAACAGAAATACACATTCTGTGAAAATTTCAACTGTCTACTATTACGGATCATGAGATACAGCCCGCTGACAGACAAACGGACGGACGGACAGCGGAGGCTTAGTGATAGGGTTCCGTTGGTTACCCTTCGGGTACGGAACCCTGAAAAGTGCGTGAGTATTTTTCTACTTGATGGAAACAGATTTTTTCATCAGGTTTTTCTAACTTAGCAGACAGATGTGTTGCTGCGGAGTTTATTCCACTACTTCAGTATTGATGGACTGCCATGTATATTTTTGAGGTAACAAAACGTGCTGATTTTCAGCCTAGTTTGAATACACTTTTGATTTTGATTTTATTTTATTACTTGGCATAAACTATTTGTGTCGTAGTCTTGGTGAAACTTAGAAAAACTTTTACTTAATTATTTTTTAAGTCTCAATAAAGATAGATTCAAGTTCAATACGTACACACAGACTCTTTTTAAAAATCATTCTATCATGTATAAGTCCGATGTGCCATATTAAGTTCACATACGTCGCTACGTACAAACAAAGAACCGAACAAAGTTCTATAAACCACAGCAGATTCATTAATATCGCTGGTGGAACCAAAAACTGTTGTTAAAATCTTTTAATTTTAAGAATCACTTTACCATGCCAAACCACCGCATGAATTGTAATGTATCATCTGTCTGTCACATAAAATAAGGTCGTTATTTCAAAAAACTTGTCATGAGAATTCGCTCGGATTTCTACCTGGACATGTCATTAATTTCTGTCAACTTAATTTCCCGAAAAAAATGGCGGTCTTTTTATATTTGTCCTCTAATATATTATTCCGGAAATATTTCTGTGCTAACAATATCCCATGGTTCCATTCACAACGTTATATGACATTTATTTGATAAGATCTGAGTAATTACGAAAACATTTCTATCAATTGCCATTTGTGTCAAAATTCTTTTTTTAATATTTTAAGCAATGAGTTTTGTAGAAGACTTACTGGTAATCCAGGTGTCTATCTATATGTTAAAGAATGTCATACAAATAGGTGTATATTCCAAACATGGCGAAATACCAACCTGAACTTTTTCTAAAATTCTACGCTTCATATCTTTTAACCATTGCATTCTGTACAGGTTTTTTTGTATTATTCTCTCAAGAAAACAAAAAATGTCTCGTATTAGGTAAAATAAACAGGACGGTAATCCCCCATCATGGCACAATTCTCGTACAAATTGCGTCGCACTTTTTGCGTCAGCTTGTAACGATCTCGTCAATCACTTGCTATCTCGCAGACGGCTTTAGGCTGCTACCGTAACACAGGAACACTAAGAAGTTTCACTCCAAATAACAGGGCGATTTAGTAGAAGGATAGTTATCGCTTTTATCTATCGATCTAGGACCTGGAGTGATTTTTTATACACTATCAGCATAGCAGTATACACTAAAGCATCATCATCATCATCTCCCTGCTCTTGTCCCATTCTACTTGAGGTCGGCGCAACACGTTTTCTTCTTCCAGTCTCCCCTGTCAGACATCACGGAATCATTTACTACTTTTTCTTTCATAACATTCCTCACACAATCCATCCATCTTTTCTTCGGCTTCCCTCTCCCTCTCCATCCATCAAGAGGCATACGACATAACTATTGAAAACTATGCATCCTTCATATAATTGGTTGCATTGGTTGCATTTACATGGATGTAGCTATTTCTTAACAATTAAGCAATCAGAAGAGAAGAGTATTATTTATCTATGTATGTTTTCTTATAAAACCATGCTTTGTCAAATTAGGCCAACTTAGGCTATTTTTGTTTATGAGCACTTATTTCCAACACCTAGTCTTAATTGACTCCCAAATACTCGTAGACCGTCTAACCTTTTGATTCTCATCTGTGCTGTGGCGCTATCAGCTTCATCCCGGGAGATACGTGATCGAATGAGTCACATTGCCGGGAATAGGCTGTTGCGCGCTTTAAGGGTTTGCAAACAAACTTAAAGAAGTACGATAATATCTAAAAACACTTCTTCTACATTTAGTAAAGGATAAAAAATTGCTTAGTGTGTGCAAATATGCAAGCTTTCAGACACTTCTGCTAATAAAAATGTGATCTCGAACCTAAGGAAGGCACCAATAGCCTCAGTTGTGTCTGCTTAGACCCGGACTCTCAAAAAGCGCGAGTTTTATGTGTATTAACCGCACTTACATAATTACTTGTAAACTCTCTAAATAACATCATGATCACTACCAACATCTCAGTCAAAACCGGAGATAATGAGGATTTAACATTTCCCATGAAATATACGCCTGTATATATCGGAAGGGTTAGGCAGAAGCGCAACATGTTTTCTCACATTTCGGGGGCGAGCCTATTGCCATCAGCCGGGCACAGATCCAAATTCCTGAAGAAAAGAGATAGGATATTCCCTTAATTGTGATCGAGAGAAATGAGAAAAACATAAATCAATTAATAATCGTTAATTGAATCATTCATTCATTCATTGTTCATTGTTTGTTGTTGTTTTCATTCATTGTTTTTTTTCATTGGTTTCAACGGATATGCAATGTTGAGTGAATTAATTGTTTCTCTCAGCAGGGACACAATACCCGTAGTTCCAAAGCCAAACAGCTTTCTCAAGCTGTTTGGCTTTGAAGAGTTCTCACTCTCCATGAGACAAAGCAAGCAGCGTAGATAAGTGCTACTCCATACACTGCACACATCCCGCGGCGCTGCTTGTTGTCTTAAACGTTTAGCTCAGTACAGCGCGCAGTCGGGCGTGCATACTGATACCGAGTCTGTACTACTGGCTGGATAAAATAATACGTTACTCTTTCGCTTGCTCATAAAACTGTGTTGGAAGTATGAGGGTTAAGAACTTAAAATTGCTCTTTTTAAAGCAATGGTGGTTGAGGGTTACACTTCACGCTTCACTTCACTACAATTCACGCTTTTTACCCATGGGGATAGGTAGAAACTATAGAATGCCATCTACTACGCACCTGACCGTTCTGAAGATCCACCAAAATAAAGTAAATACACAAGTTAACATAGGTACTGATGCATATTTACTAATAGTGCAACACCCGGAGGAATCAACTCACGATCTCTTACTAGTATGTGCCGGTATGTGGCTTCTGACAACACAAAGAGTTATTAGAAAGCAACTACATACACTGACATGGTTCCTAGTTGGTTCTTGCGAATCTGCATTACAATAATCATCACTCAACAATGAAAGCTTCATGTCGCACATTGCGCGTCCAATTTGAGCATCCGCATTCTCTTCTACGCGATTCATTAAACTTTTTAACGCCCGCTGACTTGAAGCGCTTTACAGTGGAATTTTCCAGCGTTCCAGCTATGTTACAGCGCTAAAGCGATGGTTACAACCCATTCCTTTGTTTTACGCGCTTCATAACAGCAGATAACACAGAGTTTGGTACTTTCCACTGAGTTACGACACTTGCTAGCATTTGAATTATACGCATTACTACAAAGGTAAATTTTGCACGATTTTTTGTGGAAAATGCGGTCCAAATGCTAGACACGCAAAACTTTTTAGGCATGAACAGAATATTTTATGTTTGTACAATATTTTATGATTGTGATCGCTGAATAGATTATTATTATTTTCAACATGTTTGGTGGGTGTCGCATGACACAGGCGGCCTTTCTGAGTCCTCGTGGTAAATGGCCACCGCATAAGGATATTTGTAACACCAAAGGCATCGCTAGTGCATTGCTATGGGAGTGTCAAAGCTGAACCGTCTTATGTACCTGTAAGGGCCCGGACACATCGCCTCGCCCGGCTGCCGCCGCCGCCGTGTGCGGAAATTCGAAAGCCAAAGTTGAAACAAAACACTTAAAGAAAGTGCTTTCTTACGTAAATGCGTAACATATTCGGTGAGGAGTAATTTATTTCGTAACACCAGTTATTTTTACTCAAAGTATGTGCGACTTGTTATTTAAGAGAACTGAGAAGGCTCTTACATTATATATTGCTGCAACTTTGTTCAAGGGCTGGGCCGACACGAACAAGACACATAACTTCACTAAATATCGATTGCGAACCTGTTCATTTGGAAATAAAAAAGAATTAGAATGAAGTTAATACATTTGTCAGGACTTATTTAAAAAAAAACCTACTGTGCCGATATTTATTTGCAAAGAAGCAATGAAGCTGATGGATTGCGAAAATGGCAAGTCGAGCTCGATGTCTACAGTTACTGGCAGTATTGGTCCAGGCTAGAGAGGATCGGAAAGGAGAAAAAGAGGCTTTAGCCCTGAAGTAGCACAACGTAGGCTTAAAATCTGCTATAATTATAATATGAATATCTTCATTTACTGACAGGCAGCCTTCTGTATCGAAAAGTGTGATGAAAAAAGGGAGCAGTGACCAAGGAGTTTAGTTAATTCATCCCCTAAAGAGGTTAAGTAGGGGATAATAGTGTGTCAGGAAGTTAGTTATTTTATTTTTAGCAACGTATGTACAAGTTGGTACATAGACTTCTATCAACTTTTATTAAAGATACAGGATAACAGGTTATAACGATGACAGGTACAACACCTGTCATCGTTTACTGGAATCTGTCCCCTGAGACTCCTTAGGAAGTGCCGATCGGGCAGACGACATGTAAATAAATAAATGTTTCCATCATAATAACACAGTTTCAGATTAGAAACATCTACAGGATATCTTCAAATGCATGTCAAAAAGAAAATTCTCAGACAGCTACAGAATTTTCTTTTTTGTGATTCCCGGTTCGCAACTGTCCATCCTTTTAATGTTACCCTTTAATCTATTTAACATCTACAGGGAAAACGGTGAACCCATTTCCCCTGTAAGGGAACTTTCCAAGTATGTGATTTGAGTCAGGAAAGCAAACTACAGAGTTATAGAAATGACTTCTTTTTATCTTTGTTCGTAGCTATTAGACAATGTTCATGATCACTTTCAGTGTACACCGTCAGAAGAAATCTATGACAGGCACAAATCATAATTATTTCAGCTGATAGCAACAATAGGTATGAACACTAGTATCCTGAACTAAGTTGGCCTTTAATAATGGTTCCTACAACTTCTTGAAACACTGCCAGCCACCAAGATAATAGCAAGAGTTCGCCGTAAAAATATCCAATGTAAAGGAAAATTGTTATAAAAACTTGACAGTTAGTGAGAGTTTGTCAAAGCCTCCATAATGGCGGCTGATGAGACCAAAATTACTGAAATTAAACGTTGTTTTAATAAGAAATGGCTTAAGACAGCCGCCGGCGTCGGCGGTGTGGCTGAGTTGTGTCGCGCAAACCGTTTCATTGCCACCCCGTAATGAACACGTCGCCGAGGCCATGAAGTAAGAGTATTACGTGCAGATCTTATCTTCAAGCTCACATTTCAACGATATTTATTGCAGAGTTTAGCAAATTGATTGTTTCTTGGCACGCACAGGTAAGGAATATTTCTATCAGCTATAATTTACTACAATTTGGTGCTACTTTGGGTATTTCATAGTTTTTTATTTTGTGCTTTTATGAATTTAGCTATAAGACGATTTTTGAAATGTAAGTATTTGATTGCAAGTACAAACATTAAAAAAACGTATGCCAAACAATCATCAATATAATCAAACCGCGTCCCAACATGAACTTAAACAGTCTCTCAAAAAATCCTCTAAAAACATAAAAGTTGAACCAGTGTCATCTATTGCCTGCACAAAACACTTAATTTCACCTTCAGACGTGACAGCACGTAGCCGACGGCAATGTCGTTAATCAATTACTAGCTCGCCCCGTCCGTTTAGGGGCTCCAACTGAATTATACGGTAGAATCAAATTACCGGCGATTTCATTTAGAACGCTCTGGTAGCTTAGCTAACTCTGTCGTGAGAGACGCTGATCCAAGGCGACTGGTCTTTTGACTTTAATTGTGGAATTTATGCGAAGAAATTCTGTTTTAGGGCAACGTAAATAAAGCGGAGTCTTTTTGGTAAGTCTGTAATTGTGTTTTATGGAAATGGTTTAATTACTTATGTAGGTTTTCACTTGGTTTCTTCGTCTTTGGATTCGCTGACTTATGTCTTAGTGCCTCCCCACTAAGCCACATGGATCAAGCAGGAGCACCTTTAGAAAACCAAATTTATGTTATAACAATATTAGACTATAAAAATTAATTTCCCACTTCAGGGTCAATGCTTCTTCAGAGTGGACAAGTGCTCAAGATGGATCATAGTTAAATTATTATACAAGCATTAAAATATTTATGAATGCGTTTGGGTGGACGAGTCGTAATGAGTATTTAAGGATTGTAGCAGGTGGCGTTATATACTTTCTGCCTACCCCGTGGGAAAAATGCGTGGTTTTATGTTTACACAATTACTACCTACTTGCCTATTTAATTTAAAAGGAAATGTTACATAAAATGCTGCTGAAGTACTGAATCATGCCATCTACCAGCAGTTGTATAAACTAAAAGTAAACGGTGAACACAGCTAGCTAATTTCGCTATTCACTACTAGATGGCGCTGCATAAAGATAACTGAAAGCTGGTGTGCAAAAACGAGTTCATTCGTTGGCGGCATTTAGTTCCACTGCTGCCCACTAGATGGCGTTGAAAGAATTGTTAACATCGGAATTTCTGAGAACTCTACAAAGAAAATAGTCGCTGTAGGTGTCGACGATTTGATTTAAGTTGTTTGCTCCATATAACAGGAAAATCTTTAGTAACCACAAAGGATCAAATGTTTGCAATCAACTTCAAGTCACTTCGGAGATCTCTTCAAAGGATAGAATATCTAGATTTATAAAATAGATTTTGTACAAAAGCCACACAGTTCCCCACAACACAGTATCACATCGAACTGCCAGGGCGATTACTGAGAACCGTTCCAACAGATCCAATAAGCCTTCCCTAGGAAGCAAAGCCAGTAAGAAGACTGGCAGAAACAGCCAATACAAAATTAAGTAAATCGAATACAATCCTAGGATCCAAGTGTATTCGAGCTAAGTCCCTTTCAGTCTGATACGGAGTGGGTTGATTTCCCATGGGGGTGCAACACGGAATGGTAGGAAATCCTTCAAGATTTATAGTGAGGGATCGGTGGTTCTAGTGGGGTGAAGGGGTTTGGCAGACGTTTACAATGAGTGATTTTCTTTTTAGCATTTGCTTGTGGCTGGGTGAGTTGGAATTAAAGCTGAGATCTATAGAGTGAGTTTTGACTTTCATCAAGCTAAGTAAAAACTGTTAACCTATCCGATTAATCTATTTGTTATACTAATACAATAGTGCTTAGCTAGACTAAAGTTTTAGTTTGCCGTATCAGCCTTAGTGGGTGATTTGTAGCAATATTATTTCCACGTGAAGTTTGTAGTTTTGAATTGCGACACAGTTAAAAGCTAGGTTGTAAAGCAGACGGGGTTGTGGGTCCGATACCTAGTACGGACTACTGAATAAATACATAATATGTATTTATGAAATAGAGAAAATGTTTGTGACAACTCGGATGCTCTAAATGAACGCAGAACGCAGTTGTAGAACAACGGGGTAAACGTTCCAACAACACAATCTTAGGCAGCGGTTTACCACGAAAATGGTTCTCTAGATTCTCTAAAATAACATTTGCGGGTAATTTCCCGTCCAACCATTACCCCAAATAAAAATAATCATCTTGTCTACCCAGCTGAAGTGGCTCCATTTCCTGCGGGTCGTAATTCGATTCCCTGTTTAGGTATTTCTCGGCGCTATCTAGCTTGATTGATGAGCCGGGGCCGACGTTGGGACAGCCTTATTATCGGCATAAGTTCCCAATTTGGGATAGTAACCAATGTTATTTCTGCTGAGTACCATTCTTGGTTTATGTGTGAGGAAATTACGTGTTTCGTTCTTTTTTACGGCAATGAAGGATAGTTCAATCAGACGGAGATTGTTGGGTTGACGAGGATGAGGACGGCTGATGTAAGAATTTAAGGTCTTCGGAATGAATGGATTCCACTGCGTTATTGTAACGTGTTCTATGTTATCGGGATATCTTTCCACTCTTAGTTCTTCTTATGAAACATAGTGGCCGTCGTTAGTCATTCCAACTAACCCACCACCCTCCTGAAGCAGATAAGGTCTCTTAGTATGTTCAGAACATCTGCAAAAGATCCCGTGAATGATGTCCTGAGGGTTTTAGTTCAAAATTGTGTGACGTCCGTAACGTGTAAGTTGTATGTAAGTACATCACTTCACCTTCAAATAACTTGAGTAAACTAAAAGTAATAAATGAAGATTCACATCAAAAGCTTCAATGCTTCATTGTTTTATACTTTCTAAAGCTTTTTTTATTATAATTTTTTTTATTCAAATAATTAAGTTCGAAGGGCCTAAAGATTTAAAATTCTCGCTTTTTGTAATTTTTATGAAAGGTTCTTTGTTACAAAGTTCAATGTTACTGGAACGGGCTAAAGTTATTTTGGACTTTAAATTGATTTGAATTTTTTTTAATTATGTGGTATATTGGTGGAGGCCAGACGTGCTCTTGTAACAACCTCGATTTACGTATCGTAGGACATGTGGGTCGTGAGCTCGAACCCGGGGAGGCACTTTCCTCTGTGTATCTTATAATATCACCACTGCTCTCACAACGGTGAAGGAAAACATAGTGAGCAAACCGGTGTGTTCTAAAACTAAGACTTTGAAGACATGTGACATCTACAACCGGCGCTGATCCTGCGTGCGCTGTATCATGGTCCGTTCTTCCTCACAAAGACGAGGCCTGTGTGTTAGCAACGAGAAAATTATAGGGACGTCATGCTTATGTGGTGCATTAAGGTACATTTTGTATTTGTTAATAGGACAAGTTCTATCTATATGTAGTGGATGAATAATAATGGTACCTACTCTGGCGAATAGTAGAATGCATACGGACGTTTCCGCATAAAACAAGAATGATTGACATTTATGTGATTACTCACAGTAGCCAATACGAACGTGATAAAAGTTGGAGCGCTCATAAAGTTATTGAATAATAATAAAACACAGAAAGCGATAAGTTCAGAACAACGAGTGCACTTCAATGTGATGTGTTTTCTATATTTAACACTACTTCTATGTACTAATGTCATCGTCGAAGCAAATGATGTGAAATATGAACTTGCCGAAGCAAATAACCTAACAGTATACGAAATCACCAAAAGATTATTAACTCTAGCTGACATTAAATTTGACAAAGGGAGATTCAAGGAATTGAAAGATAATTTTGACAAAATCAACCGTTATGTGGTGGACCATAACCTCGTAGCAGACATTCTAACCAATGTGACCAGGGAAACCAAGTTGAACGAAACCAACTTTTACGAGGCACTCAATGAAAATGATCATTTTACATACTTGACTAATAATGAAACGAAGAATCTGTATTTAAAGCTAAAGGAAAAAATGACTCGTGATGATATCATGAAGATTGTAGCAGAGAAAGGTAAAAGGAGTAAATTGGTGCAATCAGCTCGAAGGATGATGGAACATAGTCTTCCTAAGCATGAAGATGATGAGAAGATGAATGATGTAGTTGATAAACTGTTAGCAGAAGCACCCAAAGATCAGCACAAAGTGAAAGCTAAAGAAAGTAAATATTGGGGTACGTTGAAATGAAATTATATTTCAATTTTTTTCTGCTAGGCTAAGCAAGGAGATGAATTCTTTATTTGCTGGACCAGTTCCTAACGTAGTTATTAACGCTAGTTGTGCAGTAAGATGGTGGCGAGACTGACCGTATGTTGTTGCTGTACTTTCGTGTACGTTTCAGTATCGCCACTCGCGGTGAGTATTGTTATCAATATTTTATTGGTTACGAAACATTTACATTACTATGTGAAGGCGCCGAGTTTTTTTGGTAAAAAACTAAACAGAGTACCTATTTATTTTAATAAAATGAAAAAAATAAACTGAAAACTTTAAGCTATCACGTTTAAGAGGCATTTAAGCTTATTCACAACCCGGTTTGGCAGCACAAAATAAGAGAGATACATAGTTTGCTATCAGCACAAGCTGAATGAAAGCCGAGTATGGTAATTTATATAGGTTGACTTTATTATTCAACAAATACTGCTGAATCGAATGTGACAAAACATTTGTGTATAGCGCCTGTAAATGTGGTTTATTTGATGCAATACCATGTGTTAGAGCAGAACGGAATCCCATAGCATTTTTCATCATTCAATCCCAGATCCTCAAGGAGAACTCGAAGAGATGAAGAACTACCAGGATAGCAAGATGAGCGGGCGCCGCATCTTCAAGGGCGAGCGCACCACCATCCAGTACTACCCCTTCATGGCTTCTATCCACCTGATGGGCAGGTTCTGGTGCGGGGCGGTGCTCATATGGTCCGATCTGTGCATCACTTCGGCTTCTTGTTTGCAGTTGTAAGTATCTTTATCATTCAGCAGGTTTGTTCCACGCACTGCTGAGTCTGCTATCTCCTTTTTGTGTCTTACTTTTCTGGTCTGTTTGAGTCTCATCTTCTCATCCACGCATTGGTCTGTCTGAAATTATACGGTGAAGGAAATTAACGTCACTTGGAGGACATGATCTAAATGTTCTTTGTTAATGTCTCGTGCCGCGAAAAAAAAAGATTCATAAATTAATTGCGTCAAGGTCTAAGTCCCTAGAGAGAGGAAGATCCAAGAACAGATGGGTTGTATGAAGGCAGATAGTTAATGTTATGATGTCTCATTACTTGGGGCTCAATATAAGAAGAAAAACTAAAGAAAAGAAACATCAGAGTGTATTACGGATTAAATCAACGAAAGTTAGTGAAAGATAGTCTGACGGTTGATAAAGGAGAATTTAACGTTAAAAATATTGCGGTGACTTCAAGTAGCATGTGACCAGCACCGGTGAAAGAAGAAGTCCAACTGATAAAAAAAATACTACTTGATATGAGTTCCCGATATTTCGGCACTGTTGCAAGCACCATCATCATGGATAAACTGAAGTTACTGCGGGTGGGTGTTTATGAGCAGACAAATCGGTCTACCATCTTTCTTGTTTATTTTTTGCACTCAATATCGCTACCACTGCCACTCGCAACTCGATTCTGTTTCCGACACACGAAACTCACTGTGTCCGCTCAGTAAACATGACGAGTAACAGTAAACATGGTAAGTATCCCGTTTTTAGTTTTTTTTTTTACATTTTAGGAAAGCTTACAGACTAATAATATTTTAATAACAAAAAATTAATGATAATGTTAGTGAGCAAGTCAGTTTATAAACTTATATTGAATTGAAAATGTTTAATTCCCCTCTTGACTTTGATCTTTCATTCCCCAGGTTGCATAACAACCGTTTCTTCCGCGAGAACCCACGGATACTGCAAGTGAGGATCGGCAGCAACCACAGCAGGATTGGAGGCGAGATGATGGATGTGCTCGAGGCGAGTGTGGCTAGCACAGAAATAAACAAACTAGCATCATCATCTAAGATCGACATTTCGATCCATTGTTTGGAAAACGATTGCAAATAACCAACCTTTTAACCTAACAATTCATTTTTGAAAGAGCTTAATAATCACTTATTGTAAAAACATTTTTTGGTCGGCATAGACATATTGCGCGTATCAGTAGCATGATGGTAAACTTTATCCCAGTTGAATCATTGGCACTTGGATAGAACAAACAAAGGTTGAATAGGAGATATTATGTATACTCATGACGGTCTAAAGCAGTTTCAGCAGGAAGCTGTACCCCCGTTCTCTTAATGATACTTCTAATCAGTTGATATTAAAACATTTAGAGGCCAGGATACCCTTTAACGCTCGAAATATTTAGAATAACAAACAAAGCAACAAAATAAATAAAAAATACTAATATTTTAGTCTCTACTATTGCATGATTTGATTTTTGGTAAGTAAGACATTGATAGCCAAGATTGACTGTATCTTATGTTCAGGTCTACTTCCACCCTGCTTACAACCCGAAGACTCTGAAGAACAACTTGGCAGTAGTACGCCTGCGACGGCACCTGTTCCTCAAACGCAGAGTCTTTATAAAATACCTTCAGATAGACTACAAGGAGCACCCTGTGCCGTCTACTGCCGAAGTGCTGGTGTTGGGGTGGGGAGTCACCAAGGTATGGCTTTAGGTTTAACAATAGATGTAGACTTTTTTGCAGGTCTAACTGCTTACCCACGAGCGGAATCGACTGCAAAGAAAATAAATATGAGAAGTTGTTTGACTTAGAGCAAGCGATGCGACTTGCGGAGTTGCGGTACTCACGTGAAGGAAACAAGAGAAGCGCGTGCGTTTGTCTTGACGCAAGTCGCTTTACCCCAGGCCGAGAATTGGGCCAGAGAGCTTAGGTTAGACCCTAGTTCAGGCGTTCTCACGTTCTATTACTTATACTTAGAACAACACTGGTGAAAAGGTCTATCTATACAGATACACAGTGATGCCAAACCCTTCGTAGAACACAAGCGTGATATGGATACGCCAGATGGCGGTAGTTCTCTATAAATCACACAAGTGTTTTATGGAAAATACAACCGGCCAATATCAACCAAACGTTTAATAAAAGCAGCCATTTCAACAAAATAATAGCCAAAGAGACCATCAAGCAGGATATGGGCGACGTTATAGACAGAGATGATGGTATTATTAGCAGTAAACTTGCCGTTATCGTGGCTAATAATTGAGATTTTTGCGGCAGCCATCAAGAATATAGGTTAATGACCAAAGGCAGGGAAAGCGACTTGTTGCTTGCCTGTAATATGTTTTGCTGAGTTTAAAAAAAGTGAAGCCTGTTGATTATATTTTTTTTAAAAGGTAGTCGTTATTTAGGGTACGGGGCACATTCATTTGTGCATGACGTATGCTTTTAGCAAAACTAAGGAGTGTTTGTTTATTTCCTTGCACTTTTATAAATATTCTAACTCTTTTGGTTTAAAGGATCCATGTATTATAAGACAGTTGGTGACTCACTTTGCAGACACATCGACACTCAAACTTTTAATTTACGAAAAAATCAACACTGAGGGGTCTAGTATGCATCATAAGCATAACAGTTTTTTCTTGCTTTTCTGTTACACCCTGTATTAAAATTTGTGCATCGATAAGCCCGAGCACATTATTTTAACATTACACATAACAATCGTAAAGGTACACTCAATGGCACGACAGTAGTCACTCTTGAACTACAAAAACACTTCGAAGAAATTAACACAGATTCAAGGTCAATCAGAGGGCCAATTCACGTAACTAATTAAGTGCTGTTGCAGTGCAGTTGAAGTTAAGTTTCGATCAAAACAACGCTTTTCGTATTCTCTACAGCTGTCAGACACGCTCGCGTCAAGTTCGCGTCACGCGAGCGCAATAACGGTATTCTACTGTTGCGCGTCTTTAGTGCGTGCTTCGGAACGCAACATAATCGGTATTCTACTATTCGTTTGACGTCTCAAAATGACAGCATAAAAGTTTAAATTCGATTAACGTGCAGTTTCGGTTACGCTCAACATAAGTTTCTTGTTATTTACTTTTGTTGGCATCCTGTTCCCACTCACGCTGACGTGCAGTTGACTGTATAATGTCCAGCAAATTATCACGTATTATTAATAGCTTCCTATCAATTTTGTTCCAGATGTCTCAGAAGATGTCATTCGAGCCCGTATACTTGCAGAAGAAGATTCTACCGGTGTATCCAAACGCGTTCTGTAAAGAGGTGTATGGCGAGTAAGTACTTACAAAAAAACATTAAAAACAAAAGCAAAATGTAATACAACTACCAAGGAAAATAAGTGCCCCCAACCTGATAGCAAATGTTTTCAAAAACGTTTAGAAAAAAAGTCTATAAAAACCTTTTTGTCCAACAGAGGGGCAGTATAGTTACTTATATAAATGAAACACCCGTTGTTGAATTTTCACCTCTCGGGACCGATAGTTTAAAATCTAGCATTAGTGAAAACAAGAGTATCCTTGTTCTTCGCTTTAGGGCACGTCTCAATTCACTGTAATTTGTACTGTACGACCTGTAAACCCTTAATAAGAATAACCGAGGATTGAGTTCAATGGCGTGCCTTATAAAGAGGCCTATGTTGAGCAGTAGACTGGTCTTAGCTAACTATGTTGGTGAAGAGAACATACCCATAAGATACAATAATTTGAACGTGTTAATTGCAGGAAGTTTCTGGAAGATACCATGTTCTGTGCAGGCACTCTTACGACTGGAGAGGGGGCTTGTGATGTAAGTACTGATGTGGAAAACATGGTTTCCTGATTTTGTCCTGGTTCGATTGCTAGGCCGGGCACAGTGTTGTTGGATTTGCCATCTGGAATTTCAGTAATAGTCACAAAGTTTGGTTTTGTGTCCGGTTGATGGCAATATGTTCATCCCTTATTCTATCATCCGACCTCTGCCTCACCCTGCGGGGATTAGAGTGGCGCCTGTTAGCTTCTATTCCAAAAACATAAAATTTACTTTGCTGAAGCGAGTTTTAGTCAGTCAGTCCTGCATTGACTTTACTATGGTTGCCTAACCGTGATGGTTAATGCTTTTGTCATATATCTACTTAAAGTAGAGTCAAGGAATTTGATAAGCAAATTGACTATCAGTTTAAATTCAAATATGAAACTGCTACATCAATGTGCTCAACAATATATTTCGTTTGTAGACTTGAGAATCATTGTATTTTAAAGCATGACGCGGGTGGTCCAGCGGTGCTATCCGGGCGACTGGTGGGCATCATCTCTTTCGGCCCGACGATCTGCGGGTTCGCGGATGCTCCCACAGTATTCACGAAGATTGGCTACTTCGCTGATTGGATAGAAATCATCAACGAGACTGTACGTAGCAATGTATATTCAAAGTGTAAGGGACATAAAACAAGCAGCAACCAGCTAATTTATTGTAATAACTGCCACAAAATGACTACGCTGAGCGTCTAGAATCTTCTTTATCGTGTCAGAGTTCAAATGCCGCCCATGGGCCTCTGACCATGGCCTCTGGCCATTTATATCCTATCCTACTGCAAGGCAAATGCAGTATCCCTACCCAGTACTGTTGTTTGCCAATCCTTTTGAAAAGAGTTGATATTTCTCAGGCTTGCTGGTTTCCTCATGATGTTTTCCTTCACCGAAGCAAGTAATAATTATACAATACGCACATGAATCCGAAAAATCAGAGGTGTGTGTCTTGGGTTCGAACTCGAGACCTATGACTTGACAGTCCAACAGTCACACCACTAGGCTATCTGCTTCCATATATTGCTGCTTACTTGATTATCATGAGCTGAATTCATGGTAATAGTGAACGTGTTGATTTTATAATGTTATGCAATATCTAATGTTTCTTTGATTTTCTTAAGGCGCACTGTTAAACCGTTTTGACCCGTGAGAACCCGTACCTGGCGCTGCGTTAATTTATGCAACCTTTATTCTTCTGCTTTATGTAGCTGTTGGGTCTCCTCTACCCACATAACTTAACAACGATAAATCCTAACTGTCACAACGCCAGTAACTACATCTCTCTTCCAATTTATAGATGCCAAGGAACTACCGTGGCGAGGCGCGCACAACCACAACCACCAGGCCCAAATTTAAAGGGTATCTGGCGACCTACAAGCTGGGTCAGACAACCGAACTCCTAGACCCATACACGCGGAGCCTGGAGGGTACAGAAGAAGAGATAACAATGGCCACCGAAACGCCAAAGGCCAGGCTGAGGACTGAGACTCGGTCTATATCTCAATCTACGGCAAAGACGCCAGGACGACCCGTTCCGATGAGGCCGGCGGCAGCTGACGATTCATTACAGAACTGGAGTGTAAATTCAAGTTAATAAATGCATGGGATTATGTTTTACTTTTTCTTGAGTAGTTCAAGATAGAAAAAGTTATTTTATACTGTTCCATATTATAATATTATGTATGAAACTGCTGACTGGTGTGAACATACATGTGTGGAACACCAGTTTGATTAAGTTTTGTCGCATAGTAAAGATTTGACCCACGAGCAAGTTCTAAATTGAATGGCCAGGTTTTCGCGCTAGTATCAGGATCCACATTTAAAAAAATACCTGAAGGTATAGGTAGGTTTATTTTATTTTATTTTCGAATTCCAAATATTTATTGCTGTCTTTGCTTCCTCACGTTTTTTCTCGGGCGACCACTGAAAACCAGCGCCGTGCTGTGGGCACCCCATAGCACAGCATCGTGCTGAGTGGTATCATGCTGGTCGCAGTCACGACGTGCGCTGTTAATTTTTTCGTACGTTTGTTCAAATTTTTATTTGGTTTTTACGGTTCCGTACCTGAAAAGGTAAAAAAGGAACCCTTATAAGATCACTCTCTCGTCCGTCTGTCCGTCTGTCTCTCCGTATGTCACCACCCATTTTCTCAGGAACAGGTGAACCTAGCAAGTTGATTTATACCAGATAATGAAGTTTACAGTCCCTACTAGGTGTATAAAAATCAAGGTCCTGAATCAACACGATAAAAAGATATGGACAAATTTAGATTTTCGAGAAAACTTGTAAGTACCAAATATGACCTTAATTTTCAACTTTATTTTTATTTTTCGGAATTCATTCTATTCCCTTTTTTTCATTCATATTCAAGTACCCTATAGGTTTTGGGTCGAAAACCTATATGGTAGTTCCCTTGACCTAGAATCATGAAATTTGGCAAGAAGCATTGTTATATAGCACAAGTAAAGGGAAAAATCAGCAAACCGTAAATATGTACCTAGTTTATTATCAAAATACCTACAAGTTTATACGGAACTCTCGGTGCGCGACTCCAACTCGCACTAGTTTATTATGCACATCATGTCCCCGCTACAAATAAATATGTTGTCTTTCCTAACTACTTACCTACTGATGTACTTACGAATCCCACAGTAATCCCACAGTACCGTCCTTTAAAAGTTAATGTACAGACGCCAGCACATCAAGCCACTACAATCTATCAAATTTCTTTAGTAGATTTTCAACTTTATCCCTAAAGCAGCAAAGCAAGTTCAAAGTTGATTGGAAAAATTTGACAGTTTCGGTTGCTGGTGCCTGTACCTTTGTCTTACCCATCACTGGTAATTTCACAGTCTGACTTTATTCTCGTTATAATAAGCTTGCTTTTAGGTTGCAGCTATTACAGGTAAAATAATTGTAAAAGGACTGTATTTCCCATAATATACAAACACAGGGATGGTCACGTCCCGATTTTTTTTTACACCACCCATAAACACTTCGTGGATGTTCCCGACAGTTACAGTTAAGTGCCGCAGTTACCGGCAGATGGGCACGTAGGCATGGGAGTTTGCGGGCTCTTATAATATGTTCAGAATTTTAGTCTGTGTTCTTTTATAATATAACATCACGCCTGTAATCCCCGAACGGTTAGGCAGAGGTGTACCTAATAGTATACCCACATTTTGCCAGTTATGTTTAAGTACCGCGTAATAGGGAGAGCCTATTGCCATCAAGCGGGCGCAATTCCAGACTCCGTGGCTGCTCCTGAGAACTTCCTGATGGAAAAACCCAATAACTCTTTGACCGACCTAGGAATCGAACCCAGAACCTCATGCTCAGCATCCGCGCTTGCGACCACTAGACCAACGAGTAGTTAGGGGGTTAGAAAAATGGAAACTGGTTTTTTGTCAAGCTCTAAATTTATTGTTCTAGTGGTGCATGTGCCCGGCGGAAATGGCCAATCTTTTACACGTTTTTAAACCGTTGAAACAGCGTAACCTTGTGTCAAGCAGTACAGTTTCGAAGCTGAATGATGATGATAGGTTGTGTACTTATAATGAAACGATAAACCATAATGAGTGTACAAATTATTTCTGAAAATAATCAAATAGTGTTTGAAAGTAGAGGGCACAATAATTATAGGTTGCTTAGTCAGGTTGCCCAATGTCACGATTCATTATAAATCTCTAACACTTCAGTCTACGTCTGTACTATATTCTAGTATAATTATTTACAATTCTAAGAAAGTAGCTTAAATATTACAGTTCAAAATTGATGACAGAACTCAAACTAAAAGCATTTATTTCAATTAGACCATTACAGGCACTGTTGAATGCCAAAAAAAAAAGCGAAGCTGAACAATGTTCTTGCCACACTCGGGAGCCAAACTGACTAATATTTGAAAAGTAACATCCTGTACTTTTATGACATCAATCTCTCCAACAAACATGATGAATTAAATGAAAGAAAAAAAATGAAATCTAAACTCATATGTATACAATAAAGCATCTTTGGACGAAGATTGTTTAATAACGCAATCGAATATTTGGTTAGTTTTTATGTTATTCATATGAGTGCGTTAATTTTGTATCAAATTCAATTCAATTTTGGTCACGATAACTAGTTTTTCATACTGATATACACCACTTCGCGCAGCCAGACCGACATATTTGGCATCAAGGAGTTGCTCTTTGTCATATCAACCCATAGTAGGCCATTTAGGATATCGTTACCAAAAATCTATTATTTAGATGTAATAAGAATATTGAATGTGTGACCTTTCGCCCACATTTGAAACAAGACACATAAAAGTAGGCTTTGAGAATAAATTGTTGCTTTCTTTGTATTTACTTTTAATGTGGTAAATGTTTTTAGACTTCTCAATACGACGGAACTTTCTCCTTAACGTAATGTTTGCCAGAGGTACCGTTTGGGTCTGTTTTATTTTAAACCCAAAGTAAAAACAAGGACACAATAACAGAGCGAAATTCTACAAAAAGTGGTTGTCTTTTTAACCGCCTTCAAAAAAAGACCGTTATTATAAAACCTCAAATCCATTTTTGTAAAAATAAAACGTTACTAGGTACGTGTTATCGAATGGCATCAATGACACAACGAAATCGGTCATGACTACGATTATCGTTATCAAAACCAGACGAAAACTTTCAGCTCTACATAACAGGGGGGCGGGATGGTCTATTGCCACTAACTGGGCACCACAAACACAAACTCCTTGCCTAGCCCGACTAGGCCAACTACAACCACTAGACCAAGATTACTGTCCGGAACATGCAGATAAGTGGCATCTGCGCTGCGCTGTAACCGATGACGCCATAGAAGTGGTGAAGTTTTCGGAAAAAAACGCTTGAAGTATGTATTTCCAGCGATACGAAAAAGCAAAAGTTGAGGCAGTTAAATAAAACGGTTTAATCATCGGGCCTGTAATCCTTGAAGGGAAAAGCGACTGCTTATCCCTTCGAGGTACGCGACTGTGTACCTAATTATAGTACACCCACATTTTGCCCGTAAGTCCCATGTCATAGGAGGCGGGCCTATTGCCATAAATCGGGCACAAACCCAGACTATTACTCACCCGCTCACTCACTTCAGTTTATCCGTGATCATGGTGCTTGCAACATCGCCGAAATATCGGGAACTCAAAACAAACAGTAAACATGGTAAATATCCCGTTTCTAGTGTTAATGATAATATTATTAAGAAAACACCCGAATAAAACCCCTGGAAATCGAACTGAGGACCTCACTCTTGCGACCACTAGACCAACAGCATCAGCATCTCTTCTCAACAAACATTTTGACCCCGAAAAACACAGAGAATACAACCGTTTGTGCTGCCTCGACGTTTTCCAGCAAGCGGTGACAAATGCCGGCACTAACTCCCGGCCTAATATACCGCGGCCCAGACGTATAGCACCCATTACAGCTCCGGGCCACTATTTGTTGGACCCGTTGTGTGGGAGCGAGTGCCTTAAATGACGTAATATATTAAACAATATTTTTTTAGAGTAGGTTAGGTAGTTTGAGACAGTTTCTTGAAGAACGATACTCTTGGTTGTATGAGTGAATTAAGGTAGTAATTTATCATCTGTGAACCTAATTGTTAATGATCAATTGTTGGTCTAGTGGTCGCAAGCGCTACTGTTGAGCAAGGAGTCCTGGGTTCGAATGTCGTTAATATTTGGATTTGGGCCAAAATGTGGGTGGGTTTACTATAGTACACCCCTGCCTACCCCTTTGGAGAAAAAATAAGGCGTCATGTGAAAACAAGTGTATTTAGTATTCACTCTGTACTTTTATATTTTTTTGTTTGCTTGGATCGCTATCCATTCTAAATTCCTTCAAGAAAACCGATTATTCTTAACGTGTGGTTTATATCATTATTTTATATTACCGTAGGACATTATGTAAATATTATATATAAACAACGGAACACGAAAACTAACCATTAGGTTTAAATAAAAAACAAATACTTAATATTTAAATAGTATTCATACATTGAACAACTATTAAGTCGTGGATTTTAAACCAAGGGAAAAAACACCTTATTAGACAAATAAAACATACACGGATAGGCAGCGAGATAATCTCAGCAGCAGCCAGCGGAGAGTATCCCTACATCTCTTCTTTCTTACTGACCGAGCACAAACAAACATACTATTAATCAACTTAAAAATCTAATAAAAGTAGCACAAGACTTGTGCCTTCAAAACACACATACATACATACATACTACATATACCTCACCGAGATTCAACCAGAGTATGAAAAAACCCAGGACTGAGTGGTGAGTGGCGCATCCCATAAACTGCTTTATCTTTGCTTTATTCAGTTTTCAGTTGCGGCGTGATCAGCGACCTCAGAGTGCGGTATTCTGAAACACGTCACGATTGAAGGGAGGTCAGGAATTGTGTCACACTTGTATCATTTTGGATACACAAGTACAAAACCTGTCATTATTTTATGAGGATTACAAGTATGAGTTTTGATTTATATATATAATTATAATTATTGGGAATATTATATTGGAAGTTCTAACTTGTGTGCATCATTTAAAACTGTAAACGATGTCTTTTCAAACCTACAACGCGAACAGACCAATAACAAATAATGTGATTACATGATGGACATTAGAGTCTACTGTTCATAATATTATTATAGTAGATATTGAATGGCGTTCGAACTTGATTTCGCTTATTTAAACTTCTTAAGAAAGATAACTTTTCCAGGCAAGACACACACGTCACAGTCATAAACCAACAAACAAAAGAAATAAACACGTTTATTGCTGCCCAAACAGCTTTTCAGACATTCGATCATCATAGGTACAGGAAAAACCTCTTTGTGAACCAACTCGCGTGTCCGAGGATCCTAGGGCCCACCATTATGAGAATTATTGATGTTCCTACCTGGGTCACTACCTGTGCAGTAATAAGATCATGCTGGTCAGCAATGGCATAGTACACGTATTGACATACAGTATTTCAACTCGGAACAAATGGTCGGAATCGACTCACACACACTTGCAAAGTGTTTACACGAATTCTATGCATGGATCAGGGGTAACAAGTTACTCGTGAGTAAGTCGAGGCTGTTGCATCGAGACAAGTGGTTAAAGTTTTAGATGTAGTCATCACCATCCTGAGCCTATAGCAGTCCATTGCTGGAAATAGGATTTAATTGCACCTGTCATCTGTTATCCAGTTGCTACTAATCAAGATACGGAGATCGGCGCTCCACCCACCTGAGGGCGTCCTACCTTACGTTTGCAGATTTGCGAACACTTCACCCAAGTACACGTCTACCGCAACGGTCATCGGTTCATAGCTTTAGTTGACAACCCAACACCCTACCCGCCTTGATATACTGATTACCTTTATACTGTGTCATCGCAGGCAACATGTTAGTACAAGGTTTCGACGTGACTAACAAACGTAACGACGTTGTCTAGGAGGCAACTGGGTCAGATGTGTCTTGTTTATCTGTACAGAATCCAAGGCGGAATACACGAGAAGGGGTTGCTGTGACTTTTATCATTTACGAGCTTTAGACCCTTTTTAGAAGTCATTTATCTTCCCTTTTAGATTTTATTTGATTTTATTTGGTGTAAAACAGTCAAAAACTAAAACGAATGCATCGTTTAAGACCAATAACATGATTTATAAATAATACGCTTGTAATGCCCAAAGGGTTAAACATAAAGTGTACATATAGTGCAGACGCCAGCATATCAAGCTACTACAATTTGACAAATTTCTTTAATAGATTTCAACTTTATCGCTAAAGCATTGAGGTTGAGGTTGATTGGGAAAATTTGATAGTTTTGGGTAGCTTGATGCGCTGGCGGCTCTACACCCACATTTCGCTTTCGTTTCTGGCTCGTGTAATAAGGGCCGACTCTATGGCCATCAACCGGCACAAATGCAGGTTGCTAACAGTTTGCTCCTGAGAAACTTTTGATGGAATATTCCAAAGAAAAATTAGGAAGGCCCTACCTACAAAAAACTACACAGCACTCATAGACGCATTTCACAATTTTCCGGACGAACTGACAAGAACTTTTTCCATTTGACCGCGAATGTAGATGGTATCCTAAGTGCCTACCATTTATTTTTTCTGAAAACGTAGCGCTTAATGAGCGCGAACTTACAAAAAGCTTCTAGACATTTTTTATCATCTCTCAAACATTATAGACCTAAATGGGTCATCCAAGTCCCTAAAATCATGTTTAAATCTGATTAGCGAATGAGATAAACTCGTCCATTAATTAACTAATTACACATTGCCAAGATATCTGACCCTCAAATAAACATTACTTGTCTCCACATTTTCCAGTAATTAGCATTTATTTTCTAAATTAAAATACTTGACAGATTTTTTAGTTATGATAAAGTACGTACGTATATATATATATACAGAACATATATATATTACATCGGAAACCTTAACTCACAAGACTCAGAGATTGTATTTTCTGGCCAGGCAGTTTAAAAAAAGCCATGGATATGACTTTTGCTGGACGACTAACGGGTTTGTTTACCTCAAAAAAACCGAAGACTCAACTCACATACGCATAAATCATGACACGGATCTGGATAAGTTAAGGAATTCAATATGACTATTTCATGTAGTTACTTGCATATTCGTTTTGATAGTGATTTATTTTATATTCCATGTTTTGTTCACATTTCGAATTTTAAGTTATATCTGTTTACACTTTAAGACACCATACAGAAATCATACACTACTCTTTATAACGCTTGTTTCTTTCCTAGTTCAAAATGCAACATATTTTTGTTTTTACTCACTCACCACACTATATAGAAATTATTCATTACACTTCAATGACAACACATTTTTCTCTGAATTCAAACACTACTACACTCACAGTGCCTACTATATATCAACACTCATAAATAATATACACCTTAATTTCCCATCACACGATCATCTAGTCTCATTCGAACCTTTGACAATAACTCTCATGTACAACACGCTTTCTACAACACGATTACTTCTTACATTATATACATACATCACAAACATAGTGCACGCAAACCATAATAAATCTTTTAGATACCTTATTCCATTCCAAATACTATTCTGTAACCTGGACGACAATTTCTTACAATACTTTTTACTGACGTCGAATTCAATGATATAATTAACTTAACAGATAATCTGGATAAACTATCTGTATCGCAATCACAAGAAACAAACATTGAAAACTGTCATAAATTAATATCACGGCACCCTAATGACTTGCTAATCTTGACGCTAAACATACGCAGCATAAGCTGTAACATGCCAGGGCTTGAAATTTTATTGGCAAGAATGAAGTTAAAATGTGATGTAATTGTTCTGACCGAATGTTGGCTCTCAAGTTCCTCAGTTATACCAAACCTTGCAGGTTATTCTCATGTCGGGACTAAAATAAACCCCAAACAAAATGACGGAGTAACAATCTACTATGAGGAAAACCTAAGTTTAACATTAGAGGAGCCTCACATGCAGGAATGTAACTGTTTGGTCGTAAAAATAGACAATCGCATCGCGATACTAGCTTTTTATCGGTCCCCATCCTTCAAAAATATTGACGAATTTCTTTCATCCCTAGACAGATTACTACACGCAGTGTCAGCCTATAAACAGATCTTGGTAATTGGTGACATCAACATAGATATTAATCCTAGCAAAATAAACCTAAACGGGGAACGCTACCTGACTCTAGCGGCTTCTCATGGCCTCTTGCCAGCTCACACTCTGGTAACTCGCTATGAAAGCAACTCTTGTTAGGATCATGTGTTACTAAAGACCAAATATCCTGCTACTACTCTAGTTCCACAAACTACCCTAACGGATCACTACCCTGTTGTGGTGTGTTTGACTGCTGGGGTAACGCGTCAATATGCACTAACTACAATAACTAAAATCGACTTTACAAACCTAGACCAAGATATTTTAAAAATTAACTTTGACCCAATTTATCACTTGCCAAACCCAAACTTATCATTAAATTACTTTACAAATTGTCTTCAACACGCAATTATAAACAATACTAAACATACTACTCTATCTAAACGTCACAAAATCATAAAACCATGGATGACACAGGGCTTGCTACGATGCACAAGAAATAGGGATAACTTACACTTGAAATCAAAGCTTGCACCAAATAATTTGATTTCAAAAGTGACATACACGCGATACAGAAACTTCTGCAATGCGTTGCTAAGAAAAATTAGAATGGAGTATGAAAAAAACCAACTTCAAAATGCAGAACAAGATAGTAAAAAACTATGGAAAGCCATAAAAGAGATCACTAATACATCAAAAGTTACAAACCATCCGAAAGAACTACTAACGTTATCAACCTCTCCTGAGGATTCATTGAGCGAAGTAAATAGTTACTTTATAAACGTAGGAAGTTCACTGGCAAACAAAATACACCAGCAAAACACGCATACTGTAAACAATAGACATACAGATGCGGACACAGCTACTAGTAGTCCGCATTCGTTTGCTCTCATTGACACGACTGAAGAGGAGGTGGATCGTCTCATCCTTGACCTAAAATCGGACTGTGCCAGTGGCGGAGACAATATTAGTAATAAATTTCTGAAAACATATAGAAACATCATTGTACCACCTCTTACTAGGATCATAAATGATTGTCTGCAGAACGGAGTGTTCCCTGACGTTCTTAAAAAAGCCGAAGTTTGTCCAATTTATAAGAGTGGGGACAGAAATAATATCAATAACTATCGACCTATATCTATTTTACCAGCGATATCAAAAATACTTGAAAAAATTATAAATATACGACTAGTTAAATATTTAGAAAAAAACAAACTGCTTTCAGCTAACCAATATGGTTTTCGACAAGGAAAATCAACTGAGCAAGCCGTAAATAAATTAATAAATTTTGTAACTTCCAATTTAGATAAAAAGAAAAAATGTCTCACTATTTTTCTAGATCTCGCCAAGGCATTCGATACGATTTCTGTTCCCCTCTTACTGGACAAACTCGAAAGATTGGGAATTAGAGGTACACAATTGCAACTTCTTACTAGTTACATGACTGGCCGGTCTCAGTGTGTTCGTGTAGGAAATTGTAAAAGTCCTCACCTTCAGATTACACATGGTGTACCACAGGGTAGCATACTGGGACCTAGTTTGTTTCTTGTGTATATTAACGACCTCACGAGTCTTGAACTTACCAATGGTGAAATTATTTCTTTCGGGGACGATACTGCCCTCTCTTTTGCAGCCGATACATGGGAAGAGGCTTTCGATGCTGCGCAGCGGGGCTTTAATATCGTGGGAAAGTGGCTTCAGAGTAATATTCTTACATTAAATGTCGACAAAACCAAGTATATCTGCTATAGCATAAAAAATGTAACTGGAGATGGCATCGTGCGAAATATCATGTCGCACGTGTGTTACTCCGGAACAAACTGCACGTGTCCTTCACTGGAACGCGTGCATACAGTAAAATATCTAGGAGTTAACATAGACAGCAATCTTAATTTTAAGGTACATGTTAAGCTGCTATGCGGAAGAATACGAAAGCTCATATATATTTTAAAAAACCTGAGGCACATTGCTGATTTTAAGTTGCTAAAGCAGATATACTATGCTCTCTGTCAATCGCTTATAACATACTGTCTGTCATCTTGGGGAGGGACATCAAAAACAACTTTGAAGTCAGTCGAGGTCGCCCAACGTGCAATATTGAAAGTTGCGACGTTCAAGGCTATCCGATTCCCTACAGCAACATTATACGAGGAATGGGAGGTCATGACCGTGAGACAATTGTATATACAAAGCGTTGTCCTCCAACAGCATAGCAAACTACACTACAACCCACTACTCCTCCAAAAACGAAGAAAGGACATAGTATGCGAAGGAACGAAGCTGTCTAGAACTAAATTTAGCCAACGCTTTGCCCACTCCATCGGTCCATTAATTTACAATAGATTAAATAGAATCCTTAATATATACCCGTTAACAAAAATCCAATGCAAAAAGAAACTTTCCGAATATCTTACCTATGAACAGACTGAACTTCTTCTGTACATAGTATCCTAATAAAAACCATTATAATACAATATAACATCATCACTACATACACACAAACGCGCGCACGCTCACTCACACCATAACACACCACACAGCAGAACACTACACAAAACCACACACATCCTCTAACACATCACACACGTACATCCCCATCTCACACAAATTAGAGGCACTGCATGCAAACACTACACAAAATCTTTTTCTTTTTACATTTTTTATTTTATTTTTGTATTTGTTGTTTTATTTTTTCTTTTTTGTTTACTTTCTCTAATCCACAATATTAAAGAAAATATATTATTAATTGTTAAAATGTTTATTGTACAAGATACAAATGAAATGTTACTGGCAATTATATTTGTTTAATACTCGAGGGGGTTGGCGCTAGGGCACGCCACGATAGTGGCGGTAAGTCCCCTCTTTGAGGAGTGGCTTGAGAGGCGCCACGGCGCCCTCACCTTCCGCCTGACGCAGGTCCTCACCGGACATGGATGTTTCGGGAGGTACCTGTACCGAATCGGGCGGGAGGAAACGCCCGGATGCTACAATTGCGAGGATCGACCGGAGGACACGGTGGAGCACACCGTGGAGGTCTGCTCTGCTTGGGCGGAGCACCGCCGTGTCCTCGTAGCGGCGATTGGCGGCGGCGACCTCTCGCGTCCGGCCCTGGTTCAAGCCATGGTCCGGGGCGAGAGGGAATGGGAAGCCGTCGCCTCCTTCTGCGAAGCAGTCATGCTAGCGAAGGAGGCGGCGGAACGTGAGAGGGAGAGAACCTCCTCACGTCCCAGCCGCCGCGGGAGAAGCACCGGGCGTCGGGGGCCACGCCGTGATGGCTCTCGGCCACCGTAGGCGCGGGCCTGTGGACGGCGAGTAATGGGCTAGCTCGCCGTCCGTCCGTCGTATGACGACGGGCAGGCCGTGTCGACGGCGCGTTCGTGTTCCACGCGCGCCTCAAAGAGTTGTCAGCATACGGGAGGGGCCCGCAAGGGCCGGTGCCTGCCAGGGCTGCGGGACTGTTCGAAAGAGATACCGCGGCCCTGGAACATAAAGGGCCAATGAAGGAACATGGGTGTTTTTTAGTCAGTAAGAGTCTGACACTCCCTTCCGCTCCGCCCAGAGCGGGAGGAGTCATTTGATGATTTCTCACCCCCCAAAAAAAAAAAAAAAAAAAGGGGGTTGGCGCTGATAGTCGAAATACAGGCTCTGCCTAGTTCGACTACAGATGACTACACCATTTAAACTGTCCTTATTTAGCTTGTTAAAATATCATGTAATTTATGTCTAAGTACAATAGTAGTAATAGTAGTAGTATAAGTACATACACACAAACGCGCGCACGCTCACTCACACCATAACACACCACACAGCAGAACACTACACAAAACCACACACATCCTCTAACACATCACACACGTACATCCCCATCTCACACAAATTAGAGGCACTGCATGCAAACACTACACAAAATCTTTTTCTTTTTACATTTTTTATTTTATTTTTGTATTTGTTGTTTTATTTTTTCTTTTTTGTTTACTTTCTCTAATCCACAATATTAAAGAAAATATATTATTAATTGTTAAAATGTTTATTGTACAAGATACAAATGAAATGTTACTGGCAATTATATTTGTTTAATACTCGAGGGGGTTGGCGCTAGGGCACGCCACGATAGTGGCGGTAAGTCCCCTCTTTGAGGAGTGGCTTGAGAGGCGCCACGGCGCCCTCACCTTCCGCCTGACGCAGGTCCTCACCGGACATGGATGTTTCGGGAGGTACCTGTACCGAATCGGGCGGGAGGAAACGCCCGGATGCTACAATTGCGAGGATCGACCGGAGGACACGGTGGAGCACACCGTGGAGGTCTGCTCTGCTTGGGCGGAGCACCGCCGTGTCCTCGTAGCGGCGATTGGCGGCGGCGACCTCTCGCGTCCGGCCCTGGTTCAAGCCATGGTCCGGGGCGAGAGGGAATGGGAAGCCGTCGCCTCCTTCTGCGAAGCAGTCATGCTAGCGAAGGAGGCGGCGGAACGTGAGAGGGAGAGAACCTCCTCACGTCCCAGCCGCCGCGGGAGAAGCACCGGGCGTCGGGGGCCACGCCGTGATGGCTCTCGGCCACCGTAGGCGCGGGCCTGTGGACGGCGAGTAATGGGCTAGCTCGCCGTCCGTCCGTCGTATGACGACGGGCAGGCCGTGTCGACGGCGCGTTCGTGTTCCACGCGCGCCTCAAAGAGTTGTCAGCATACGGGAGGGGCCCGCAAGGGCCGGTGCCTGCCAGGGCTGCGGGACTGTTCGAAAGAGATACCGCGGCCCTGGAACATAAAGGGCCAATGAAGGAACATGGGTGTTTTTTAGTCAGTAAGAGTCTGACACTCCCTTCCGCTCCGCCCAGAGCGGGAGGAGTCATTTGATGATTTCTCACCCCCCAAAAAAAAAAAAAAAAAAAGGGGGTTGGCGCTGATAGTCGAAATACAGGCTCTGCCTAGTTCGACTACAGATGACTACACCATTTAAACTGTCCTTATTTAGCTTGTTAAAATATCATGTAATTTATGTCTAAGTTTCTTTAAATAAACTTTATTATTATTATTACTTTATTATTATACAGGGTTATTTGTAAAACACCAGAAACCTCTTAAGAGGTCATTGTACTCATCACTATGAACAACTTTTACTATGGGACCAAACCTGAAATCGCGAAAAAAAAATCAGCTGTTCACTACATTTATCTCGTCAAAATGTAGGGAACAGCCCATAACCCTGTACATATGTACGTACTTCGGCCACACAGTGCACAGAGGTGACGAAAATTTGGAGAAGCTTATTGCGGTTGGGAATACCGAAGGTAAAAGATCGCACGATCGTTCACCAACAAGATGCACCGACCAAATGAAAGACTTGGCATCAAAATTCTACACGGTTGTATGAGACGCGCTGGACAGAAACCGGTGGAGGCAGATCATCCGCTACAGATGGAACTCTAATGCTGAACACGATCCTCAGACATGAGGGCCCGACCCCAGAGAGAGAGAGAATATATATAGGCTGAAATAAACCAATCAACCACCACTCGGTATGACCAATGAAAATCACACGTCATAGACAATCACACGCATGTTTGTGCCGTAAAAACTTTTGAATATGAGATCAGCGAGAATGTTGGATTAGTATTACTATTTAACATTAACTTAAATGATTGATAAAATTATTGTTCTCATACCTTTCAGTTATGTACTTAATGTAGTAATAAACTGAATGAGAGTACCTCTCTCTTTATTTGTATCTTTTCACCTACTTCTTCTTCTTCTTAGCGTATCGATGGCAAGAAATAAATAAATCAAATATGTTTAGCCCAAAATTCAGCCACGTTAACCCCGCTCTCTGATGCAGTAATTAAATCATCAAGAGCGCAGGTGATAGGGCATGCGGTGCAAGATGGAAGGTGGGCCATTGTTTGTGGGGAGACACCGCATACGCACTTGAGGTCTGAGCCGTCCACGAACCCCCATCTGTAGAGATTGTCTTTGCTTCGGCCGACCTGGGTTCGAAGTCTGTTTAGGGATTTCCAAGTCGGCCACGGCAACTCGTGCCCAGGTGGAAGCCTCTCCATTGGATCGCCGAAGCTATCAGGGGGTTTAAACTGTTCTCGCCAGAGATTGCATCTTGCTGTGCAGGCGTTGAAATTGACTGGGCCAGTCGGGCCCACGCACCCAAGAAAACTTTTGCGACTTTTCAGCCTCTGGGGCACTGAGCCGTAGTTGTGCATTGGGTGGCGTGAGTCAGCTTGTAGTTTCGTCATTTCGATACGGCTGGCTATAGTCCTACGAACTTGAGGAGGCGCGATGCCGGAAAGTGGATACAGCATTCGTACCGGTGTCGGTTTAAGACAACCAGTAATTATTCGGCACGTCCTCACCGCAGGAGAAATCGCGGGCAAGAGCTAGTTTAAAAATGAGTACATACACAAAAAAACGTAGACAAACTTTCGTTCTGCATACAGTCCTTTAAAAGCATTCCTAGGTAATTTACGATTCGGATCTATTGAAAGATAAGCGAAGAAAGGGTACTGTATTTATTAATTTTATTTGATACTATTCGGAAACTTACAGCTAATATAAACAATGTTCTTAAATACTACGAATTTGAAGGCCATTTACAGTATGTATGAAATAAAAAAAATTATCCGTTTACGTCAGTGCCACAAGTTTTTCTGTTTCCTAGGAGATTATCTATTTAGTGTCATGAACAAGGGTCAAAATATATTATACCCATTACACAAACGTGTAGTTGTAAGAAAAAAGTAACTGACTTTTTGAAAACTTTTCTCTGTATGATCCCTTGCTAGACCATGCATTACTTTTAGATGATGAATGAATGGAATAAAATTGTCCGCAAGGTACTGAGCTTAATGGACTGATGGAAATGAAGTGAGTGACGCGGCCCTTGGCTGTAACGAGAACGCCTGGCTGACTTGATAGCTCAACGCGAACTGAACTAATTGTTATGAGTTGAAATAAACGTGGCGTAAACTGCTGAATTGCAGAATGTGCGGTTGCACCGTACACTTTCCTATGCGGACACAGAAAAGTTGCTCCACACAATGACATAATACTTGGACTCACATAATTACCTACACATTCACCACCATCCACCTACACATTCACACACACCCTGTGACTCCTGTGACTCCTTTTGTTGTGATATTTAATTTCATTCTTTTCATTTATTTATTTTTGTTTATAATTGTTTGGTGGGAAAACATGTTACCTGCCTGTTTGCATGCATGCTGTCTGTATGCCACTAAGTGGCACCTGGTGATCTGTAATATAGGTTTTTTCTAAAACCTACTTCAGGCACCAGCTCTCACAATGTGAATGTATATAGTTCAAAACTGTTAAGTGCTACAAAACCATTATGACAGAAAAAAAGATATTTTATAATATCTGAAACGATGATGAACGACTTTATCCCTTAAAATTTACTTCGGAACTCGGCCCCAAGTTTGTAACCAAAAACTGCACTATGAAGTATAAACCTTAACCGGTAAATATTATTTTTTACAAAAAAAGTAAGCCAGGAACACTCCAGTAAAGTGCTTTCAAAAATGTTACAGTGCACTGTTCTCTCGTTCATAACAACGTCAGCACATTCGTCACGGTATAACTGGTGGCGGCAGGTGTATTACAGTTAAGTGCATTGTTCTGCGTTGTGATTGGTTGGGTTCTCAGGCGGGATATCTGTCACACCGTAGCGTAACTCATGAATATTTAATGCATGAAGGCTATTGTGAAACATGCGGTATAGCGAAAAGTTTGGAACAATTGGGCTGGTACAATACGGTAATTTTATAGTTTCATGCATGGACAATAATGAACTTGCTAAGTCGTACTTATACGAACTGTTTTTGTTTTTGTGAACTTTCAAACTTGTCATGTGTTTTGTTCAAAAAAATCTTCAAAACTTGCATTGATTATTTTAAAATTCTTGACCTTTTTCCTGCTATGAGATTGTGCAGGTTAACAGTAATAGTAAGCAAAATGTTAAATGTTTCCTCTACGACACAAATGTAAAATCCCACCCACTCACAGCGCGTCGCCGTCGGTGTCACACTTTAACCCTTCGCTGTGACAAATATGAGTTCATAAATTGGTGTAGCGATGTTCCAGTGTGGCGCTGCCATTAGTTGCCACTCAACCCTGTAATTGCTACTGCTTCTGTGGGCACGAGGCATGTGCTCGCGTGCGCAGGGTTAATTGTACGCCATTATGAGAAGTAATTTAGTGTGAGCTACTTTCGCAGTCAGAGCCTTGTCAGAAATTAACAGTTCATAAATAATATTACCAGAAACAAAACAAAACTAGTATTTTGAATGTTTTCATTTTATTTTCAGTGTATATATAAAAGACAGAACCGCTAATATTATATGGAGCGAAACCAATTTATCGTCGCACGAATTCAAATAAAACCTTCTACACCGTGTAACCTAGGATCAAAATTATTCATAAAATGTATGAAAATTATTACTTTCGACGGCAAATAAAATAATCTACAATTTTCAAACTGAAATAAATCAAACAAATATCCAGCATTTTTATCTGTCATCGTAACAGTTTCAAAGCGCGTCACACCGCTTATGGTTATCAGTAACACGCGGCGATTTAAACCGGATCCAAGTGGATACAACCAGTTATGACCACGCCAACAATAAAAATGGCGGATTTATGTAACACTCGTAAAACAAGAGTGGTTTTTAAATTTTAACTGAAACGAGAGAGGTTTAGTGTCTAGCACTGATTTATTTATGTTCGTAGCTTGTGGAGTTGCTGTCCTAAAGGAGCCTATGTTAGGTAAATTTAATTTAATCACATGAAGTAAAATATTAATTGCTAGTTTGTTGTGACGTGGATATCTATTCCTGTTCATGGTATTTTGAAGTTGCGTTATAAATTCTGTGTCAGTTTGTTGTTTCAAAATAACAGCTTTTTACGGAATACATAATTATGAAAGTACCTATACATAAACGGTAGTTATGACAAAAAACTTTTTGTTTTTGTCGGTCTCTTTGTTCCGGCTGGTCTCCAAAACGGCTAAACCAATTTTGACAGGACTTTTACAGGCAGATAGCTGATGTTATAGGGAGTAACTTAAGATCCTTCTATTTTAGACAAATAATTCGGGTTCCGTGCAAAAAATATAAACCGAAAAAAACCGAAGGTCGCAAGGAAACAGCTGGTCTACAGTACAATTCTAGCCGTACTACATACTAGTATGTATAATAGGTCCCACTAGAACCAAATTAATAACCAGCGCACTTAACGAAATTGAGTTGAACCTAAAGTGTAATTGGCGAACATCCAGTATTAGCTCGGTTAAACTGGTATCAACCGCTTAGTTCCGGCGCAAAGGGGTTTGATCCGGTTTCAGGCGGTGTAATCCAAATACAGTTTGTAGGTAGTTAAGGACTTGTATTTGACGTAGACGTATATTTGTGAGTTATTGACTGTGTCATTGGGGTACCCAGTCGTTGTTCCATGAGAGCAGATTATGTTTTACTGACATTTGTAGACTAAAGACGTAAGGCGTAATTTACTCTTTATCTAAAAAAAAATAACACTTCATACGAGTACGGCGTGAATCAGGTGACTAGATTGCTTTCTCGGTGACTGTCAAAAAGCGTACCGCGACTATTCTTTAGTTACGTAAACCAAATGGAAAAGCTCGTATCTTATCTTTTAATGGCGCTTTTTAGGACGGCCGTTTCAGCGTTTTACTATCTTTTTCCTGTACGTAAAAAAAGTGCTCGTACGGGTCAAGCTTAACATTAAACTCCCGAGGACCTTGATGTCAAATGATGAAGTATTTCTAACTAAAAGTGACACCAGAGAGTTAGAACAGAAGGTCAGCTCCATGCATCGACTGAAAAAAGGTGCACGCACACACAGACGCGTACGTATGACGCAGCGATCTCAAACAAATGCCGGTCATGCACTTGTATTCGCTACACGGGAAGCGTGGCTTGTGTGAATTATTCTCTATTCTGTGGTAACCGGCTCCTACGTGAGAGGATGAAACGTTTTACTTCTGAAACAATTTCTATTTATAATGTATCTTCCCTCGACTGGTTTCAAATTAAGTGCGTTTTTCACGAGATTTCATGAAATGTTTATTTTTAGGCTATTCATCAAATATTTAAGAGAGACGAATGTATTGTTTTATTTGTTTCATATTATAATATTCTGGATTGGTAGTTAAATGGGTTATCATTGTTAAGAGTGAAGTTTTCTCAAGAGCCATAAAAGTAGATTGATACAGCTAGGTATAAAGTTAAAAAACCAAAAGTATATTAATTTCGGAAATCTCATCCACTCACCTAAAATTCCGAAGATGACACCTATCTCTAAATGTAGTGAAAAAAAAAGTGTTTTATGACACAATTTTACAAAACTTCTGATTATCGAAACCCATTAACGAAACCAAAAAAAAAACCGCAATCTATATGGTCCTAACATGATCTGACCAAGACCATGTCTGGATTTTAAAAGAGACTGTAACCTCTCGGCTGTCGTGGTCCAAGACTCCAAGTAATACAACTGACATACTGTTGACCGTATCCACTTACTTGGCTATGTACTCATGGTTGCTACATAAATGATGCGTCTGTGAGGCACTCGTGTCCTGTACTCACCTGAAATGAGAAAAGTTCTCGTCATTTACAAGTAATGAGTTGTGGAGGGGTCTGCTTACCCCTTTCGAGATGAGCTTTGTTAGGTCAGGCAGGAAATGAGAACTCTTTGAGAGGGATGTGAGGGAAAAGAGTTACGGATAATTAAATATTTTACCAAATTGTTTTATAATCATACAAATGCTAAGACTTACTCTGTATCGTAAATATGTTTACAGAGTTTTTCATACGATTATTTTTGTGTTTGTTTTGTTTTAGTAGAAAATTAAATAATTAAAACGAGTGTGTAGTGTGAGTAACTACTCCAGGGAAAATAATATAAATGTAAATAATACTTACACAACGTGTTTTGAAATCCCATAACTCTACGGTTATATTCTATATGAAAAAGTCCTAGAATACGTGGTCTAAAATAAAAATGCATTGTTTCGAAGATATCATCAATCATCTCGATGTGTGCAGGACTGCAGGTATCTAATTTTCATTAATAAAATACATACGAGTAATTCATTTTCATTAAAACCAATCATTCATATTTAAAATTAAGAAAATGCGACGTTGTCATATTTCACGTAAGGGTGTTTTACATTAATAATCGTGACTATGTCGAATTATTTTGTATAAAAAATTAAATAGAAAAGATAATTGAAAAATGATTTATATGCCAGTTGATTCTTTGATTCATTTATGCCCAAGAGTTAAGGGATATAAAAAAATCTGGTATAGCTAATTAATATACAGATCTTTAAAATGTTGCTATATCTTGTATACCTACATATTCATGTATCTAAATGAGTTTACATCTAAACATTTACTCAAAGTATCTATAAATTATTTATTGAAGAGCAGTTTCAATAAAATTATTTATTTGCTTGCTATAAAATAGCACTCAAATGAAATGGACGCATACTAGACTGTCAACGATTGATATTAATGCGAGATGGGAATCGAACTCCGTACCCTGGGAGGTTGGGGCGAATGACACTGTATGTCTTAGGAGAAATTATTTTTGCCCTTTATTAAAGGTTAAACAAATTATATTGCATTGAACTCGGTTTTATCAACTGACTTGGTAGCTGAATTACGTTTACACGAATCAACGAACTAGAGCTATGGTAAATTTTTGGATAAGTGTTCAATCTGAAAACGTCTAGACACCTTTTGTACTTAAGAGATCGTCATAATATTGAGTCATAGATCAGGTTACAGTCGCTATTTTATTTATGAAATTACTCAGTTCCATTCTCATGTATAATATACCTACTGAAAATCGACACCAACCCAACATAAATCCAAATTTAATATCAAAAGATCACTACTGAGATGTCGAGTCATCACATAATGATGACTGTAACATCCATTCATAATCAGACACTGTTCTTCCGACATTGATTCCAGGGAGACAGATTATAACAGCTCTTTGACAACGAGTATTACATAAAATCAACCCCAAAATCCAATGTAATCCAATGTAATTGTACACCACTCCCGCTCACATTCACTTAAACCTCATCTTCTTAACACACGACATTTCTTGTCTCCTGAGTGTCGCCGTGTCACCACATTATAGAACAGAACAAAAGGCCAGCTTCATACGACGTGCTATAACGCACTCACACATACACACGGTTAACTCACAGAGAGTGCAAGTGCACTCACCACCGGCATTTGTTTGATATCGCAGTATTTTTATGTCCTGTAAAAATATACAACTAAAGAAGTACACCGGTATTTGGACTTAGGTGCCGTGATTACAGAATAAGAGACTGTCAATTCTTTGCAATTCCAAAAAGATTTTAAAATTTTCGGACTAAATAATTATAACAAGGTGCGTCCAGGCTAGGTAACCCAACAGAGAAAAGCTTCGCACGAACGCACAGATACAGGTGATCTACGACACAGTAAAAACTGAGAGTCTTAACCTTAGTGAGGGGATCTAACTCTTAGTTAGTAGCTAGTACTCTCTAGTTCAGTAGGTTTATACTAACATGGAAGCACGAAGATTACTGAGCTACCTTTATTTTATAATTTAACTGTACCTTCGTGTCTTCGGCGAAACAACTAAGATTAAATGATTATGGGGAAATCTTTGCCCAGCAGTGGGTTAGCTAAAAAAAATGTCTATGTGTGCATGCACTTGCTTTAACCCGTTGTTTGAAGTTAGCCTTCTGTTTTATTTTGTGGTATCAGTGTGTCGGCGGTCTCAAGTGTCGGCGTTACTTTACACACGCCTGTCTCTTTGTGGAACTGTTTGTACAAGCGCTCGAGTTAGAGCAATGTGGAGAGAATGATGTAGAGAGGGTTTTGGAGGATAAAAGATGGTTTTAGTGTTCAAGACGTTTGAATATTTACTGTTTTGGGGTCAAAAAATCTTTTACCGTCGTTAAGGGTTGTCAGAAGCACGGAAGTCTTCTGAAGAAGTTACTGGGTTGTGGAGGTCAAATAGACCGTTGTTCGTAAATTTTGATACTCAACTGAATGGTAGACTCGCAGCCGATCCCAACATAGTTTGGAAAAGGCTACGCAAATGATGATGGTCAGCTATATATTGTAATGTTGTGTGTATATCTTTTAATTTTGTGTGCAATAAAGAATAAGAATAAGAATATGGTCTCGCTAAACAAATTGATTCTCAAATGTTGAGTTTACAACATTACATTGCTAATATTATTGACCTTTTCATTGATTTTGGAGCTATCTGGCTTTGCGGAAAATCTCTTAAGAAACATTCTACTAGCCATGTTCGCTGTTCCTAATTTCTTTGAAGCTTCCACCCAGTCCTTACTATTTTAGGTACAAAATTAAAATGGCTGGACAAACTCCCCAGCACCACTACTCTCTCTCTCTCTCTCTTATTTTTCTCAATACTGTCACATAAGCAGCCCTTCTATCTACCTCCTTAAACAAAGCTCACTCAGGTCCTCTCGAACGTCTCATCGTATTTACCTCTCTCATGAATAAGTTACACTGCTAACACAATTACTCGTACTCGCGACGCCCCGCTACTTGTAAACGAGTTACCAGCATAAGTCCCTAAGTCAATTAACTGAGCAACCACGTTATAACGTCATGTGCAACTTTGGCCCGAATTTACATGTTTCGAGAAAATGTAGGAATTGAGTTTTGAACAGTTGGTTAATTTCAATTGATGTTGCGTCTTAATATGAGTAGAATTATCAGTGTACAAAGGTCCCACTTATGGGAAATAGGTCTTCTCTATATGAGAGGGATGGGTCGTAATCCACCACGCCAGTGCAGGTTTTTAGATGTCTCATGTCTTCGATTTGTATGTTGTAGAAGATGTAAAGAAAAAAAAACGAAGATGTGAGGAGCTTGAGTGAACAGCCGCCCGGATCAATCTTCAGGTTATACCGCGCTTACCTAGATTGGTCTGTGAATGGGTGTCCACCTATTACATACCAAGTTTCATCCATGCCTCGGAAAGCACGTGAAGCCGTTGGTCCCGGCTGTCATATTATGTAGATTTTGGACAACAGGTACGGGTAACCAGTGGCCCAAAAGTCTGACAAGCAGTCTTATCAATGGGTGTCGTTTTACCCAGTACTAACTGGGTTGTGGAGATCAAATAGGCAGTCAGTCAGTGTTCAGTTGCATCCGTTTAGACTGGAAGCCGACTCTAACATAGTTGGGAAAAGGCTAGGCAGATGATAAGAATATATAAAGAAAACATCGCAAAGAAACCAGCTCCGATATTTTTTTTCACCATTTTTAGATCACTGGCGATGGCATACTGGGCCCAAGAAATATAATCAAGTGGTACCATCGACACGAAAGAAGAAGAATTGGTGATGCCAAAAATGACTTAAAGAAGTGCCTTTGCCTATGAAGGGTCGCGGCTGGTACCACTGGGCCACTGCTCCTCACTTATTCAGAGTAAATAAATTTTAAATTAATGAGAGAAATAAAGTTAAGTCTCTTTCGTAACAATACAACGTTGCTCAGTGTGTGCATAAAAGGTATCTTATGTTAGTTATGGGGTGATCAGAAACTGATTCCTTACTACCATTTAGCAGGTCGCACATTCAATACAATAGCACTGACGTAGTTTGTGGCAACAATTAGTTTAACTGAAGTAATGGATAGATAAGTGGGATCGTTTGCACTGACCGGAGATAAATAGTGTACCGTTTATAGCGGTGACTGTTCAGCACTTTAATGTATTACGCTATCGTCGTGACACTTTAGAAAAAGTATCGGTTTTTTAATACTGTTTTGTCTACGCTGTCATATTTTCACCCTTACTGAAATATTTAGTTTCGTCATTCTGAATAATACGTCATCGATGTACATATGTGAAGGTTTGCCATATTTCTTCTTCACGAATCGATGACTCAAATATAGTCCGACCAATTCGTGGTGTCCTGGACAGCTGCACTGTCTTTTACCTCATTCAAGTCCTGGAGGGTGCAATTAGTTTAATACTGAAATAGTTCAGTATGACGTACATCATCTTGTTGTTATTTTAGACAGATTTAAAGGTTTTTAGACGTATAAGTTCTTACAACTCCTGTGTCAGAGCTATAAAACAAAAGGTTCGACGTGTACGTCTGCTGTTGTAGAACTAATTTTATTATACGAAATATTGAGTGCTCTTTATATCTCTTTAATATCTAAGTACCGCCTACTACAGGCTTATATCGACATCTTTGTGTTTAACGACAGCCGATTCGTTGAGTCGTTATCGTGACGTGAGTGCTATCGTAAACTCTACCGTTCTTTGTCAGGTTCGCACATATACGCGTTTTATGAAGGACGTTAAAGAGGCGAGGTTTTGGGCCACTGTTTCCATTTAATGTTATATGTTTGACATGAAGGTTTTAATACAAGGTCTTAAAAATAAAACTTAAAAACAACTATTCTAGTATTTAGGTCAAGTAAGATATTCCATAACACAGTGCAATAGTAAGAGTAGAGGTGGACCAAAAACTCGATGGATGGACTGTGTGAAGGATGATATGGCTAAAAAGGGGGTGTCTGATAAGATGTCGAGTAATAGAGAAGTATGGAAGAAGAAGACATGTTGCGCCGACCCTAAATAAATTGGGATAAGGAAGAGAATGATGAGTGCAATAGATAGCTGGGGTCACGGTCTATCGCACCAGTCCGTACGCTATTGCCGCTTCATCATCGATATTTAGGTTTGAGAATCATATGTACAACTACTGTTGACCGTGTTTTCGATGATTTGTTACAAGTCTAATCAAGTCCCGTGTTACAGAACGCCACTCAATACTCAAAACTAATTTCAACCAATCAAATGGAAATCTTTGAAACATTCTGTTAAACGGGCCTAAATAATTATGAGCTTTCATCTCCAAGTCTTCATTATATTCGCATAACTGGACAAAATGTCGGGAACAGAATAGTAGATTTTTGTCGCGATTTTAATGTTTTTCTCGTCTCAAAAGTGGTTCATAATGGTGAGTACAATGACCTCCAAGAGATGTTCAGTTATTTCAATTACACTTTGTATTTATAGCTCACAAAGGGAAACTTTTATCTAATATTTTATTTTGGGGCATAAAGTTTTTTAGGTTTTTGAGTGAGGGTGACCTGACTGGAATAAATGTACCGTCTGATCCATTACAAGTGGATTACTATCATTTGCAAATAAATAACCGAAAACTAGCAAGGGCACAAGTCTACAGGCCGTCGTGTGCATTTTTCATCACATCATCTATTTTGTGCGTTGCTGTGGTTGGTACACAGGGGAAATGCGGCAAGGTGAAACAAGAACATAACCACTACTGTTATTATAATTAGCTATCAACTTAATGGTCAAACCAAGTTTGAGTTCATCGAACGCAAAGAAAAAGAATGGTTATAATATGCGTATAAATTCACTTGATGTTAGAGGCTTTAGAAGTGGGCATTTTCGGATGTTTAATTTAGAAACCTAAATTAAAATAATCTTTAATCCAATAAGGCTTTTGTAACTATCGTGGGCCCTAATTAGCCTGTCTAGCCAATATTAAAGTACTTTTAGATGTCGGATCCGGTCATTGGTACGGGCTTAAAACGAATCGCAAGTACGCCAGTGGTGACATCACGCGACCTAGTGATAAGTCTTCCCACACCACTGCGTGCTTTCTACGCAGCCCTGATGTTTTCTGCTCGAGGAAAACGACATTGAAAGTCAGATCGCAGTGGAGTTGAGACGTCTTGGAACTATACCGATTCATTGTGCCCCGTGTTATTGTGTTAAATTGTAATGTCAAGTAATTTGTTAGTTTAATAGAAACAGTGTAACGCACCCAGTGTATTTTGATTGCACGAAACCCATCTTCTGCCCACATGATGTACGAGCCTAACGGAATAAATTCTGACAATCCGACATACATAATAACAGACGCACGAATTGAATCAATGAAGCGTGACGGTTGACAGGGGGGAAAGGAAGCAGACATGTTGCTCTTAGCCCTAGTGGCAGGAAACAAAGGTAGGAAGATGATGAATAACGGCCAAACATAAATCGATCAATCGATACAAGAAATTGATTATCCCACGTTTTGTAGAAGATAACTTCTGGCGTTGAAAAATAAAAGCCTTTTTACTGTAAATAAAACACCCAGAATTTCGCTGGAGTCGCAAAGTGCATCACTGTGACCATGGCCTATACCAACAGTGCCTAAGTAAACGCTGTGAGGACGGCGCAATAAGGAAGCGCACACAGAGACAGGCGACGCGGTTTGCTCAAATAAATCGTTTGGTTGGCTTGGTATTTTGTTAGCAAACTTGTTTGTTGAAGTCTGTTGCTTTGAGGCTAGTGTGTTTCGGCGTTACTTCTCAAATTTGTTTATTTATTTTTTGTCTTTGTTGGAAAGGGAATTGCTTTGGTCTTCGAATGAAAAAGTAGTGTTACATTACAACACTTTTGTTGTTCACTCAAGGGAAACGCTCCGTTCACGACCTCAAATGATGAGATTTCCCTATTTAAGCAACTTCTTTAATTTCGTCTCGCCGCAGTTGGTGTTGAAAGATGCGTCGTGTCGCTTAAGCGTGTAGCTCGTGGCCCCGCAGTAAGGAAGCACACAGAGACAGACGGTGCGGTTTAACTTATTGTAAAGAAATCGCACGGTAGTTTGTTAGCTGGTTGGTTTGTTGTGGTCTGTGCCGTACGTCACGCTTTTCGTGTTTGTTTATTTACTTTTTGGTGTATTGTTGGTAAGGGAATTTATGTACCTAGACAAATCAAACACGAGTAGTGTTACATTATATCACTTTTGTTCAAGCCCCGTTCACGACCTCTCGCGATGCGACTTATGTCAAGCAATACGAACGTGTGCTACTTGTTTATTTCACGTGGGTACGGCTAAACAACTGATTTTGTTTGCTTTTCTCTAAGTCGTTGTCGCAAGTCGCGTGTTGCTTAAGTGTGTAGCTTCATTAAGCAAGCACACAGAGACAGACGACGCGATTTGGTAACACAAATAAATCGCTCGGTAGTTTGTTTGCCGGTTTGTTTGTTGTGGTCTGTGCCGTTTGTGGCTAGTGTACGTACTCTGCAACTAACGCTTACCGCTGGTTTAGATTGGTTTAGGTATTTACTTTTGTGGTTTATTGTTAAAAGAATTGCTTTGAAATCAAAGTCGAGAGAAAAGTTTTACATTATATCACATTGGTTTTTACGGAAGAACAATGCAGATTTTAGTTAAAGTGGAGAATGCCATAAATCAAGGTATACCTTGCCATTTTTAGGCAAAAATCTTTTTTGAATTATCATTTCACATATATTTATTTTAATCATTATTCTAAACACATCGCATCGAAATTTTTCTAAAATAAATCTGCTGGTCCATACATTTTGACTATGTAGATATTGCACTTTTGAAGGAAACTGTTTTTTTTTAATTACCCTAAAAAAAGTTCTATGTAGGTATTGGAAACGTGGTAACCGTTTGGGCGTCGGTGTCTTTTCCACACTGTGACATTCTTCCGAGAGAGTTCTGTCTAAGATACGACGATACTGTATAAATATATAACATCTTGTATTATGTGGGAGTTCTGTGTTTTTCAACAGAAAACCATGAGGACATAGAGGTTCAAATGATGTTCTACTGAAATTCTACCTATAGAGAGAAGAGTTTTGACGGAAGTGTTGGCATCCTTAGAAAATTAATATAAATTAATATAGACAAACCTAAAACCAAAATTTCTTAGTATAATGAAAGTGTAAAATATAATTAGAACGCGGAACCCATCAAGGGCTCTCAAATTGTCGGTAAACTCAATTAAAGTGCCGAAGCGAAGTAAATTAATTAAGTTTTTATTCGCCCTCGGATTACAAGAGATCATAATATTTTTGCGAACGTTACCAATAATATTTTTAGGAGCCAATGGGTAGTAATATTTTTATAAAGGCTGATTTATTTTTGTTATCAGGGAGGTTGGATTTAATTTGAAAAATACCAAATTATACAAAGAGCAGAAGTATTTAAACAAAATAAGTAAAAAAAAACTAAAATTCCGCAACAAAAACTTATAAGATTATCGTAATAAGTGCTTTCCTCGTAAAAGAGTCATAACTTTCGTTGCTTGCACGTTCTTTCTTCAACAATACAGAAAAAAAAAACTCCTATCTTTTTAAAGCTTTTCTACGATTTATCACTACAATCATAAAAAATCTCGCCTGGCAAGCAACATTATGTCGAAAGGTCAAGCATCAAAATATTTACAACACAAACTCTTAACTTTTGCTCAAAGTTATGCCCGAGGCAGACTTCACTCGGAGTTAAATAATAATGTATAGCGAATAGCTGAAGAAAATGTTATAGGTCATAGAACTAGGCTTCACAATTATTACACAAATGTGAGATGTTCAATATGGAGGAGCTCGTAGCTAAATAATACGAGCCACACGGGTCGATTGAAGGTTAAGCTACATTTGCCAAGGACGGTTCCGTAGATAGGTGACCATCCATCACATATCGAGGTCCTCCGTACCTAGGATAGAACTTTAAGCCGTTGGTCCCTGCCTTGATCAGTCGCTACGGTTAGTACACCCAGTCTTACCAAGGGGTATCGTATTACCCAGTGACTGGGTGGTGGAGATCAGATAGGCAGTCGCTTCATGTAAAATACTGGTATTCGGCGGCATCCGGTTAGATTGTAAGCCGACGCCAACATAGTTGGGAAAAGGCTAAGCAAATGATGAAGTGAAATTTCAATATTACTGAGTCCTATGATACTATTAGCTTACGGTGTAGGAAAACAATGGGAGAATTGGTTAACACATTTAGAGGGAATTTCACGTTCAGAACGTGATCAGCGCATTTCAAAAGTTATCAGTGTTACAAAGTATTGACACAGAAAGCTGTCGGAGCGCGGCGGTTCAACGTTCAGTTTCAATTTCAATCATTTCAGTTTCCGGAAAATCGGTCTGTACAATAATAGCAATGCCCTTAATTATAAATAATTCAACAATATTCATTGCAAAATTGTTCTCTTGTTGAAGAGACGATTTTTTCAAGCTGATGAAACAATGGATTATGGATTGCTCTCAAAGTCGTTCGAATTGTGATCGGCGGTGAGTTAAGCAATCGGTGTCTTCAATCATGCTTTTGGTTTCAAAGGGTTCGTCCATTGCCCAGAGTGTGTACATGAAAGTGGAAAGCAATTTTTATTCAGTTGCGAAAAAAGGATGGAACTTTTCTCGTCCTATACCTTTAGTTCCATCTCTTTCCCACTTTTCAACAAGGCTGACGTTAGTACTTCCTTGAACAGCTTTACTCATTAAGCTAGTATTACATAAATGTCACTTCATTGTAGGAATAAGATGGGGCTATACAGAACGTCTGGATACGTCTTGCTCACACAGAAATCAGATTAAAATAATACTGCTATAAGAGGTGGCCCCCAGAACGTTTTAATTAAAATTTTATAAATATTTAAAAATATACGATTCTACAATTTATTAAACAAACTCTAAAGTTACACTCAAAATCAAGTTGCCTAAAGCACAATACAGCACAATGAGCACAATGGACACAATTGTATACAAGTTATTGTACAATGCTAGCTCACAGCTCGAGCTCAGTGAACTCATTCAACTTATCAATTGGGATAATGGAATTGTTCTCATAGCTTTGAATTATGTACCTACTTTGATTCGACAGTAGGGACATTATTAGAATCAGTCATCAAAACTGCAGGTTCAATTTATATACGAATACTGGGATTATAAAAACATTGGACCTGTATACGTAAGAGCGACTCCAGCTCAATGCATTTATTTCAATTAAACCATTCACAGTCACTTTTGAATTGTCAAGGGTGCCGTATGTTGGTCAGAAAGTTGAAATTAGTTCCCGGATCCAAAACGTAGATCTCTATGAAGAAGAATTGTTTTTGGCTCAAACAGTTACCAGTACTGAGGTCGGGTAAATTTATAATGACAATCGACCTATTTTAACTTTAACTTTTTTTAAGCGTAAATGTGGATTTACCGTCACTTCAGTAAAAACCACTGCATTACTAAATAACTATTTACTTTGTCAGTAACGTAAGTAATACCTTGGACGGAGGCTTTCAATAACTTGATACTTTATTTATTATTAACGCTCGAACGATTTCAAATGTTGTAGAACAAGTCTTAGGCGCTCGGCGATGATACTTCTATTAAATAGTAAATTGGGTCCTATTAAAACTCCGTACTACACCAGGCCAGTTCTAGGTGAAGGTGATACCACCGAAGTATGGTCGACTGTACGTGTAAATGATTAAGAGTGGAGTACCAATAGAACTGAACCCGATTAGCATATCGGAGCTGTCAGTGTAACTGCCAAGCAAATATGACACTGACAGGTCATGATCATAGTTAAGGTTCAAGATTCTTTATTTGCATGAAATATAAATATTATGGTACAGAATCGTCTTACAAATAAAAAAATGTTGATCGTGATCAGACAATAACAAATAGTCCAAACATCAGTAGTTTTCTGAAGAATGAATTTTCCAATTTGTTCGCGATTCAATATGTTTAATAGGACTGCCTTTATTTCCATCTGGTCTCTTCACTGGACCATACGCTGCCGCATAACGTCCTAATTTAAGCTTATACCTTGTACCACATCCGGTAACAAATTACCAAGTGCGGCTATTTCTCAGCAGATGGCCATTTCCTGCGCAAATTGAGGTCTGGCCAGCTTGTAATCTAAGCCAGACGGGCTTATGTACGAGTATATGTATGTACTCAGTACTAGGTACTAACACTATACTCAGTTCTACATACGTAGTATTATGGTCAACAGCACGTATAGTCAACCTCCTAATTGCTTTACCACTTTTGACAAATATTCCCAGTAAAATTAAACTTTACAGTAATTTTAGCATATTGGTTTTAAGCAAACAGAGATGTAAGGGACTAGACACTAGTGGATTGCTTTCAAATCGTTTTGTATTTCTCAACAGGATAGAAATGAGCTACCCAAAAGCATCCCTTAAACTAAATTCTTTTTTAACTTTGAGAACATCGTATCGCTGGTAGAGTAACATTTGGTCTAGGCTCTCTTGATATTTTATAGCGTACAAGTGAGATTCAATCCTCCTCACCCATGGGTGGCAAAGACATTACAAGGAGAAAAATGCGCGATTATTGTTTGAGTTTCAAAGCGCCTCTTTGTGCAGCAATAAGGATAGTTTTCGTACTTCTAGTGTTTGAAACTTGTGGTTGATCGTACTACTAAAATAATACTTACATAGGCACACATAAGTGCAAATTAGGTTGTTGTAACGTTGGCTAGATAGATTGTGGTGGACACTATGGAAATGAGAAGCTTTATTTATGGCAAGTGACGAGGAATATTACACGAAATTCTGGTTGCAGCCACGTCTTGGCTGGGCTACAAATGATAATATTACGAATGGGACATGGTTCTGGAGTGACCCCAAATAATAATACTTTTTTGTATGCTTTTTTGATATTTACATTTTATGATATAAGTTTTAACTGTCGTGGACATTAACATTATCAGTAAATATCCCGTTTCCAGTTGTAATGATTACATTTTATTCGTCATGTTGATATCAACTAGTAAGGTGAATGAGGTGGAATTACTCCATGAAAAAGTTGTCAGGGTATACATTGACATATTAAAAGGTACTCGTATGGAGCACTTACTTTACCGGCTAGTTACCATTTGCATCGTTTGTAGACCTTCGACTGTCGTTACGGGTAGGCAGAAGCCTGATAGACTGGAACTCAAAATGCTGATACTTAGCTGTAACCAGTTAGATTGGAAACCGATCTCAATGTTCATACATAGTTGGGAAAAGGCAGGCAGATAGTGAGGTAAATACTTATAAATCCATAAATATACATCGCCTTATAATCAATGGTACCAGGATAAAGGCGTAAGAGTGTAACCGCGCGGCTGCGGCGCGGCGCCTGACCGGCGCCGCTGCGGTTTTCTACATACAAAAATGCATTGTAGCCACATGGCGCCGTGCGGTCTGCTCCGGCGCCGCGCCGCGCGCGCATCGGAATCGAGACGAGGCGGGGAGGGGTGTAAGCAGAGCGGAGCCGGAGCGGCGCCCCTCGCATTTGTTTGTTTGCGCAGCTAGGGAAGGACGCATGCTGGATTAAGTACGATCACGTAACCTGTACCTATCAAAATGAGTAAGAAAATATTGTCATGGACTACCTCATTTCTTTAGTTCAAGAACGGGAAGTACTGTGGGATAAGTTTCATGTGGATTTTAAAAACAATAATTTAAAAGCGAAGGCATGGGCAGAAGTTACAAAAAGTAGTAAGGCGAAGTAATAAGAGCAGCAGCACACGTCTTTCCCGATCCATTGTTATTACAGACTGTCGCGTAGCGATGGGCAACCCCTCATTTTGCCGCCGCTGCGGCGCCGCCGCGGCTCCGTAGAACGTTGCGACGCCGGTCTGCCCGTGTGGTCGCCAGCGCGGCGAAATGGCTTGCGGTGCGGCGCCGCACCGCCCGTGTGGTTTGGCTCTAAGCCCGAGGGCTAATGCGCGTGTTGTTTATCAAATTACGAATCCTGGCTTAACGAGATGACCCAAATAAAGACCACGAGATTATATATGGCCAAGAGATTATATCGCCATGCCAGGCGATGTCAGCGAAGTAAGACTGACATCGCCTGGCATGGCGATATAAATCTCTTGGCCACAAGCACAAAGCGCACTTCTTTCGAAGTTGACTGCGTAGGAAACAAATGAAAGAAGCTGTTATGAGCATGCCACAAGTCAACGCGACGCGACGGTACTCACGTGAAGGAAACAAGTGACGCCTGCGCTTGTCTCTTCGCTTGATATCGTGACCGGGGTCTTACGATATAAAATGTGACCAATAAGTTTGACATCGCATGGCGTGGCATTATAAGTACATTTCCGCCCTTATCCTGTCTCCCAACAACGCAACAATTCGAAGTCAAAAACTCGTGAAGACGAAAGTGTTGTGGAGTTGGCAAGTGGGTGTAAGTAGAAATACTTGTCGCGAGGAGTGGCGGGAACGGGAGGGATGTGCACAATGGATGCGCGGGGTGCAAGGGGGGGGGGGCTTGTTAGATGATGCTACGACTTTAAGATGATGCGGATTATTGAATCATGGGTCGCGGGTAAGGAGGCTTTATTTGGGTAGTTATCGAGACACTTCTTGTGCTTAAGTATAATCGGTGCATTGTTTGAAGGCTTTTTATGTAAGTAATTGCTAACTTATGGATTAATATCGTGTCCTGTTGGTTGTTCATTACAGGAACGGATGGACGCCTCTGATGGCGCCAAACTAGTGGCTCAGTTCTGGGCCGACATAATTTAGATTGATATTGACACGCTAAGAAGAATAATGCGTAAGTACCTACTATTTTTACAATTTTATGCTTGATTTAAGACGGTATAATACTCATCGTAGGACAAAAAAATGAATACCGTTGGTGAATCCCACTTTCAAATTACTTTAGCTTATCGGACTCCTAAAACGAAATCAAAATTAAACTCCCAAAGGCTCTTCCCTACATCTCGAACAAATAACATACATTACCGCTTAAGTTCGTTGGCGAAGAGCCAGCTCACGATTGGTTGTTCAACTGTAAAATGTGCGGTTAAGCGGCGTGATTGGTCAGATGTTGTAGCGATTGATATAAGCAGTGTCGGAACTGGTTTTTTTGTTGGCAAGAGTACAGTTTCAATGAGAACTTGATCACATTCACGAACAAAACTTCCCTCAGCCCGTAGGGAACAGTCATCGGTTTTACGGGTTCAGAATATAATATTTCAGCAGATATAATGTTCTTGAGTGTTGACTGAAAGGCGAGCGAATCCGCGAACGCAAGATAGTGGAGAAACCTTTACTTAACGAGAAGGTCGGCTGGCTTCCCTATGCAGATATTGAATTAATTTAGGTTTGATTCCTGAATAGAACAATATTTTATTCAATAAGCTTAAGCATAATCAGCCTATAATGTTCCCACTGCTGGGACGAATGGAGGGAATGGGCTATTATCCACCACGAGGCCCAGTGCGGGTTGGTAGATGTCATAATCATGTCTTTGAATTTTTGGTTCTAGGACATGCAGGTTTCCTCACGATGTTTTCCTTCACCATTTTTGAGAGCAGTGGTGATGAAATAAATTACACAAAGTAATGCGCCTGCCTTTTTTTTCGGATGGGAAATCATCAAATGACTCCTCCCGCTCTGGGCGGAGCGGAAGGAGCGGCGGAGCTTTATGTTCCAGGGCCGCGGTATCTCTTTCGAACAGTCCCGCAGCCCTAGCAGGCATCGGCCATTGCGGGCCCCTCATGATTGCTGACATCTCTTTGAGGCGCGCGTGGAACACGAACGCGCCGTCGACACGGCCTGTCGTCATACGACGGACGGACGGCGAGCTAGCCCATTACTCACCTCACCGCCCACAGGCCCGCGCCTACGGTGGCCGAGAGCCATCACGACGTGGCCCCCGACGCCCGGTGGTTCTCCCGCGGCGGCTGGGACGTGAGGTTTTCTCTCTCTCACGTTCCGCCACCTCCTTCGCTAGCATGACTGCTTCGCAGAAGGAGGTGATGGCTTCCCATTCCCTCTCGCCCCGGACCATGGCTTGAACCAGGGCCGGACACGGCGGTGCTCCGCCCAAGCGGAGCAGAAATCCACGGTGTGCTCCACCGTGTCCTTCGGGCGATCCTCACAATGATAGCACCCGGGCGTTTCGTCCCGCCCGATTCGATGCAGGTACCTCCCGAAACATCCGTGTCCGGTGAGGACCTGCGTCAGGCGGAAGGTGAGGGCGCCGTGGCGCCTCTCAAGCCACTCCTCAAAGAGGGGACTTATCGCCACTATTGTGGCGTGCCCTGCACGGGGTTGCGACAGTCGCTCTCTCCATGTCGCCATGAGATCGCGCCGGAGGTCTGTCCGCTGAGCGACAATTCTCCGCGGCAGCGGAGTTCCCCCGGCGTAGTGCCTCCGCGCGCCACTCGTGCAGGCGCGCGAGGACTATGGCCTCCAGATCCCATGGCGGAAATCCGGTAAGGAGGCTCGCCACCTCGCGGGGTAATGCGCCTACCTGGGTTCGAAACCACGACTTTACTGTTCGTAAGTCGAGGCCACCACTACTGGGCCACCGCTGCTCTCTCTCAAAATCAAAATCAAAATATTTTTATTTCACATAGGCCTACATGGGCACTTATAAAACGTCGACAAAAAGGTGCACGGTTCGGCTTGGTCGTTTCCTATGGAGAAGAACAATGTTCTCTCAATAATGTATTGACAAAATCAAAAAGCGTAAACTCTTTAAACCGATTTCTTAATACATCACATTTACCGACACAAACAGGAGAAGTTTTCAAAAGAAATATGTATGTAATTTCGAAATAACGATAATAATATTATATCGAAGATCTAAATAGTGTTATGCCAAGAGGACACTGCTACCATAAATTTGTTAACCACGAGTACCCAATCAATTCAAATAACCTTGGAACCGAATAGAGGTGGTTGCACAATAATAATTATTTCAGATTGTAGATTTATTAGGGTCACTACATAAATAGTGTTTCGACTAGCTTTGTGGTCCTGGAATTATATTACAGAATAGGGATTTGCTGGCTTACAGCTTTATAAACATTAGTATCCTTTGACTTAGGTAACCAATAGAAACATTTAACTATTAAATCAAAATGTGGGTCAGATTAATTTGGGGTTAGTACTAATAGTTACACAGCACAAGTATGTAGTTCAATATTTTTTGAAGGCTCCTAAGCAGAGATCATCGCGTAGCTCTTGGTTCCGTAGTCAACAAACAAGGAACCCTTATAGTTTCGCCATGTCCGTCTGTCGGTCTGTCTGTCTGTCCGCAGCTTAGCTTAAAGACTCTTAGTACTAAAAAGCAGTAATTTGGCAAGAATATATAGGTTAGTTACACCGACAGTGGTAAAATAAAATCACGAAAAGTATTTTTTTTTAGGGTATCTCCAGTACCTACACGTAAAGTTGGGTTTTTTTTAGCGTACGCCGTAGTGTGGATTGTCGTTAGATAGATCTTTAAAAATATTGCTAGATTGTTAAATAATTTTTTGATTAAGGGATTCGTTTGTGAAATATTAAGGTTTAAAGTGCAAATTGTTGTTACTTGGATAACATATTTTCCTAAACATAATGTATGGGAGCACAGGTTTATCAACTGCAAATGTAACTTTGTTTTTCATTATTAGAATAAAAATCATCGTTCGGAGGCAAATATTTTGAAGGGCAACTCCGGAACCCTATAATATTATGAGTGGCCCGACACGCACTTGGCCGGTTTTTATAATATCTACCAACCATTTGAAGATTTATCAAGGAAGAACTTAAAAAACATAAATAAACTTACTATTAATAAAAGAGTTTAGCACAAAAACAGGAAACTGAAACTCCATTTATCAGTAAAACAATCTCTCTCACAAAGAAAGTTACCGCAAAGATTGTTACAAAACTTTGCCGTACTTCAACTGAATTGATCGTTTTCAAGTAATCAATGTAATTATACATTCAGAATATTGATGAACGATTCATCAATTGACGCCTCAGCTAACTTCTCTTTAACGACTTTCTGAACGGCTATAAGTACAGTAAACCGTACTTGACTCGCAGCACTCGAGACGGGAACTGTCCTTACTGCTAAGGAATAAAGGCGTCGTTTATATTATATTGTGACGTGTGCTTACCTGTTTATGATAAAATCGCTGATTGTGAAAACCAAATCTTTTTCATAACGCCTGCTTCTTTGAAGATTATTTTTATTTTTTTGACTTCCTGGATTAGACTTGTTAACAAGGTATGTTGGCGATTGAAAAATATTATTAGAAAATTGAAATCATAGTTACAAACACTAGCATTTAAAATCTATAGAAAAACAATAACAAGATGCAGAAAATAATAAACTTCCAGCACCCTAAATACAAACTCAACCCACAAACATCTTAGTCAGTCAACTCATCTTATTACCGAGGCACAGCTGATGCAGCCCCTCGTCAGAGAAACGCAAATGAAATAACAGTAACTTTACTTATTTACCCACAACTGTGGCCTAAGGGCGCGTGTATAGGAGCCTAGCTCAGCTGGCAGCGGAGCGATGAACAGCACGTCATCGTCAGTCAACTAATCTCTTTACCACAGCACAGTGCATGCATCCCTATCCTTCGTCAAAAAAACAGACGTAATAACACTAACTTCACACCTGTGGCCTAATGGTCATGATATAGGAACCTAGCTGAGCGGGAAGCGGAGCGATAAAATATGAGGAATTAAAACCAGCACTTTTCTTTTTCTCATGTCAGAGGAGTGGTGTGAAGGTAGATGTTAGACTCCCCAAGGAGAGTCCTGAATAATTATTTATCTTAAAACCCACTCACAACAACCTAAACATCAGAGGATGTTTCCTCAACACCTAACTTAGCCTTACCCTCATTTAATCTAAACCAAATATGTCCGGCCACTCTAAAGAATGGAAGACTATGGGGAGGCCTTTGCCCAGCATTGGGACAATACAGGCTAAGAAAAAAAAATAGATATCTTTGTTTTGGGTAATGCGAGCAGGCTAGCGAGCTCAGCTCGTTCCGTTGTGATACGGTTTTAGGTCGCATGGTTTGTCCATAAAGGTCTTGCTTTATATCTTCACGCTTCTCTGTAAACGCAATCTAACATAGTACCCTAATAAAGTCTACTTACAATCAGCCCCGACGTGACGCGCTACTCGCTAGAACTAGCCGGAGCCATTCCTCTTCGTTTGCCTTATCGTCTAGAGGCGCGGCCCACGGCCCGGTGTTCAGCTGTTCAGGCTAAATAATGAGCTTGTTGATAAAAATTGTCGAGTATCGATTTTATTAGCTGGGCTATTGGCTTGCTAATGTGGTTTTATATTGCAAAGCTGTGATGGAAAGTTTTACTTTCGCTATGATGTGGAACCCTGACACAGCAAGAGGGTTTCGCGGCAGTTCTCATAGAAGATGGCGGGACCGACGCGTTTCTGGCTCAAAGAAATGAAACACCTTTGTTCCTTATAACCTAGTACCTTTTGTCTTTTGAGCTTGTAGACAGGTAGACCTACAAACAAATTCGCTTTTGCGTTTATAATATTAGTACGGGTACAGTGCCCATTCAAACACTGCAAAACTGGCCCTGTCTTCGTAATTTCCCTCAATATTTGCTCTCAGTAATGATCCTTGAAGGTCGTATATCAAATATCACCAAATACAGCGTCCGTTTCTACTTCCATACTGCCCAACATCTGACTATTGACAGTAACCCGAGAGGCTCGAGTCAACAACCCTGTAGGAGTCGTGACGGGAGACCGTGACGAGTGGGTGAGGTACTGTAGCTAGCACTAATATGTATATGTTACCCGCCAAACCCGATCTAAGGCTAAATTAGTTTGTCCTAACTAGTGGTCCTGGTAACTTCAACGGCTAGGGCTCATCACAAACAAACAATCAGAGCGCACCCCGACTAAATGGGTAAGGTTAGAACACTTAGAACTGAAACCAACAACTACATCCAAGTTGTTCGCAGTGTAATTGCTTTGTTTGAATTAATATCCAGAACTGATGAACCGGTTTGGCCCAGGAATAAATAGTTTGGCCTGAAATCGGGTTTGGCCGATAACATAATCGTGGAATATCGATTGCAACTATATCTTAAGACTACGATTTCATTATAGTATAGACCTAGTATAGACCTATTTAATTACAGTCAATGCACCAGGAGTACCACTCACCTATAAAAGTTGCTACATGGTACGTAATATTAGTGCACATGACTGTACAACCCTATCACATCGTGACGACGTGGAGGGGGCTTAGGGTGGGGTCTCGATGTCGACAAAATGTCGGGTCACAACCCGTCAGTAATCGACACTTTGTCGAGGGCTTGTTGAGCCTTTATTTGGGTTTGTAAATATACTCACCTTTGGTATAGGTTGCAGTTTCAGATGAATATTGAATGAAATTACCATCAACTGTGAGATTCTGATGGCCCAGACAAGTAGTGATGAGTGTTTCCAAAACATTTCGTTTTACTACAACGCCTTTTAACAGGATTAAAATGAGTTTTCGGTAACTTTTGTCAGTCTAATACATTTTTAGGGTTCCGTTCCCGAAGGGTAACCAACCCTGTTACTAAGCATCTGCTTTACAGCCGTCTGTCTGTCAGCAGGCTGTATCTCATGATTCATAATATGTAGATAAACAGTTGAAATTTTAACAGACTAATGTATTTTTGTTGCCGCTATAACAAAAAAATATAATAAAAATAAATTAAATATTTATAGGGGACTCCCCTACTATGATGGTACGGAACCCTTCATGCGCGAGTGCGACTCGCACATGGTAAGTATTTTTCCATCATTGCTATCGTTCACTGAATAAAATCACTTAGTCGAGGCCTCCTGGATTTCATTTACAACTAAATTGGTTGCCATTTCATAAAATGTAGAGGAATAATGCGTACAACTTTTTTTGAGTGACCTTTAAGTGAGAATCCCGCAGATTACAACCTAAATATTATGAGCTCGTACATTATAGGTACTATAGGTAGCCTATTTTATAAAGGCTTAAAATAAGGCTTCGCCGCCAACCCCCACGGATCGATACCATAATTCTCGACACATCCAATTAATTTTTAGAATCCCAGGATTAGTCTCGGATTATTGTCGTGACAAAATGTAGCCGCGACCTTCGACAAAACGAGATGTTTCAACAAAAATATAAACGATTGCAAAAAGATTTTAAAACCATATTTCGATCAGAAATTACTGAAATATACAATGTGGACATAATGCATTGTATTTTTTATAGCGACCATTTTTTTCATGTTATACTTAATTTAATCTTACAACAATAAATTGTACGCCTCAATAGATGTACAATTTTATTCAGTTTACTGTATGTCACTACTTCCCAGAATTTGATGCTTATTAGCGACACAATCGAATGGTATATTAATACAGCGTGCCCTGGCTATATTTTTTGCTATACCTCATAGTTTCGGAATTGGCCATCCATGCCCACTTAAAAAATTGAGCCTGTATACTAGGCGCTAAAAACCACTTCGGCAAATTAAATAAAAACTATTGTAGATGAAAACCCATGTTCCATCCACTATTACGTTGTCTCACACGACTTTGATAAATGGTTACAATCACTACGGCAGACGCTCTCAACCTTTTTCATGCATTCTTAACGCACAAGATACCACTTTGTGACAGCCCTAGCACCGGGAGAGACGTTGACAAATGTTGACAATCCCTGGCATTGACGACTCCGCTATTTTTCGTCTGAAGCTATTTATCGAAGGCCCACAAGACGATCGCCGAAATAAATAACCTTTATTGGATGAAAAAATTGAGGCCAATAAAATGTAGGAGGCACCTACCCTAGTTTATTGGTAGAAAAAATTTCGCGACTAGGTCTAGAAGAAATATAGAGGTGTTAGGAACATCTGTTAGGAATACGGCCTGAGTTTGTGACTGATTGTCGCAAATGGAATTGAAAGAAATCGTAAATCGTGCAGATAAGATTTTATAGCCTTGTTCCCGACTTTGCCCTCGTTTGCCACGTTGCTACGGCGTAGCGGCTGCGTAGCACTTTCGTAGTAGTAGTAACTTTTGCTCGTTATTTTATTTGCGTTGACTATAACAGCCTGTGATAAAAGTTCGCAAATGGTTGTATCTCAGACTCTAAAGTGGACTGATTGACATGAATAATGTTTTAGCAGAGAGGCTGCTCGCTACTCGGAAAAGGTATAAAACCCTCCGTTTTCGTCTCCCCGATGCTAAATTATTCCTAATCTCAATAACTAATGTTTATTTTATTATACTTCAACCATATAAACACCCGGCTATTAGAAATACACGCCTGTACATACAACGGTACATAGAGAGCAGAACATGACCTGTCCCGGGACATGTCAAATCGGATTATGACGTCACGTGTCAGATATCAAAGCCGCGGTCAGACGTCGATCCGATGTTTGTTCAGTCCGATATGGATGGAGTTGTGTGCGATTTACTGATCTAACTGAATAATTGGCGATTTTGATGTAGATTAGAATTGTTAGAAGCTACGAGTAGCCGTGTGTTCCAGTCTACTGACGTGGACAAAATACAGCCCTTTCAGAGAAAGTGCTTAATATGTAATTTTACGATCATTTAAAACAAACAAATAAAGTTTCCAATTTAAGTTCAAAACTATTTGAGTAAATAACTAACTCCCTGTAACTGTTTGTGTGTTTTGTTTCAATACTAAATGTTATAAATTGTCTACAGACAGACATAGTTTAGTAACTAGGTATGTCTGTCGGTCTGTTACCTTTTCACGGACTTCTGCGACAGACATACAGTGACCTATTATTAGGAATAGATAGGATACTTTTTATCTCGGTAGAAAATTCCTGTGGGATATTCTCCGTGTATCAAGGTTATCATGTGTATTTTGATAAGTAATGTGTATTGGCTCGATTATTTAAAGTGAACACATTTTATAAGCAATCGAACCAAGACACATTACGTTAAACTTCTCAACCCAGCTGTGCAAAGACGCTTCGTAAAGAAATGCCTGACATCTGTTAAATACGACAGAATGCCCCAACAGAAGGCGATTATCGCCTTAGACGGTATTATCTCTTTGTCTGCGTTGCATTACAAGGGCTTATCGCGACTCGACAGTAAATACTTTTAAATATAATTCGAAAGAGGATAATTATGCATAACCTTCTTAGAATTTGAAGTAAAATGCAACGAAATAAGCAAAGAAAATGCAGCAAAATTATCTTTCAAATCACTAAAACATCTAGTCATCAGCCATCTTGCCACCCTGGGTTATAGCCCTCTTGACGAAAGGGTAAATCCGCCACTGCTGAAGTACTTTCTGAGATAGCCACAGCATTTTATTTTACTTTTATAATTCAGCTGAGTTCCGCATTAATGCTGAACCTGGCTTGAGCTTTGGCTCGAATGCATTATGTCTCTTTACTTTTTACAGCGTCCGCAACGTGAGGATCCCAAGGTATGTTAATTCATTCATTTATTTTAAGACTATTTTTTACGGTTTGGATATCGGTTCAGCTTATGGGCTTAGCACAATCTGTGACGTCATCGTATATCTGAACAAAGACCTCATTACTACTAGTCTTCTACTGCCCGTATCTAGCGCAATCTCGAATAATTCAAATCCTCCCTTGTAAGGTAACTATGTTACCTAAATTACTTCAAATAAAACATTCAACAACATACAAAACAGTGCAAAGTGCTCTTAAAAATGTTCTTGCTATACCCCGGTACATAAACTGCTCCACTCCTGACACAATTATTGACGGTCGCTCGCAACACCAAAGTTTCCCCTATATTTGTACCGCGGTGCACCAGGGCAAGCGACATCTTTCGAGAAATACTTTGTGCAAGATATTCTAGAAATTATTAAATTATTGTGTTCAACTGAGTTAAGTTTTGGTGAAGTTTTTACAAACTTGGTTTAGTTTATTTGTAGCGGTGTTCAATCGATTGAAAAACCATTCCGTAAGTACAAAAGAAAATATCTATGAGTGTTATACAATAATATATATGTGAATATTCTTATTTTTTCGAATTTTTGGATCTAGCTCATATGCAGGTTTCTTCGAGATCTTCGAGATGTTTTCCGTCACCGTTTTGAGTGGCCTACAGCGCGTGAGTTGCGGCCGGTTCCACGGGGCCGGTCGTCAGCACTAGCTTGTTATTCGTTGCCACACAAGGTTTCCACACATGGTTTTTCTTTACAAAGCAAAAATGAGGCATTGTATACAAACTACCATGTTAAACTAGCAAGTTGCAGCAAATTTTTACACCGATAGCACCCCGACATTCAGTCCTACGGAATGCAGTACCATAAACTTCTAGTAGAATTCCACTATAAACTTTGCATAACAATTTTGTTATAGAAGCATAATCAGTCTATAATGTTTCCACTGCTGGGACACACGGCCTCCTCTCTAGAGAGGGAATGGGCTATAAATAATCCACCACGCGGGCCCAGTGCGGGATAGTAGATGGCACATGTCTTCGAATTTTTTGGTTCTAGGACATGCCGGTTTCCTCACGATGTTTTCCTTCACCGTTTTTGAGAGCAGTGGTGATGAAATAAATTACACAATGTAATGCCGCCTGCCTGGGTTCGAACCCACGACTTACTTTTCGCAAGTCGGAGCCGCCACCACTGGGCCACCGCTGCTGTCTGTTATAGAAGCGAATTTATAATATAATATTATGAACTTCCTTAGTCTTACCAAAAGGCGTCGAAAAGTGGCAATTGCTTTTAACCTTTTAACCGCCAGAGCATAAACGCACGCGCGTGACCCCGACACGTCAAAGTTTCACCTACCATTTTGTCACATATTTGCTTGCTTGTCACGTATAGGTGACTATGGCGGTCAAAAGGTTAAAACGCTTGCTATTTATTTGCTCGTGGCAATCCAATACATCTTCGAAATTTCCGTTAAATAAAATCGCTGTTAGAATGTCACAAGCAAATTAGTAACCGCTTTGAAAGAAAGTATTTTATCAAAAATCATGGTTATCATTACATATTGCTGTAAGGTTTATCCTCAATATTCACCTTCATACGTATTACCACAATCACTGTGCCAGTGGTCCCAGACGTCGACTATCTCGCTCGCTATCGCAGATCTCCGCTGTACCAGTCTCGGAGGTCGGATATAATACTTGACAGTCGGACGCGAAGCGAAGCTGCTTATCGGTAAATAAGAACAGTTGTGAAGGAATATGTGGCTGAGTGTGACTGTACTCTTTCTTACATAATTTTATAAAACGCAATGTCTCTTTGCCTGTGTGCACATCAATGACATCGTTTTGTTTAATAAGAAGCATAATCAGCCCTATGCGCTCTATGAGAGGGTGAGTGGTAAGTAATCCAGCACGCGGTCGCAGTAGGCGGGTTCGATTTCCAGGTCGGGTCTAGATTTGTGGGGCTGGTTGATGGCAATAGACCCGCCCCTATTACGCCCGTATACGTAACCTGTCTTGAAGCCGGTTTCCTCACGATTTTTTCCTTCGTCTTTGACTTGAACTCAACCTTATATCTATAGCCATGGAGATAGTTCTGTTGATCTAGAATACTACTGAGAAATTAAGAAGATTTACGTTACACGTTAGCATCATCGTACCCACATAAAAAGTAATGTGTACACTAAAACTACTCTATAGCGTACACTGAATAATGCATAGCGCGGTGACCTAATTAACTAATTGAATGCCCTAATAACCAGGTTTATGTTGTAATCAATAGTCACTACACTGTGATTGGTATTAGCTGGTAGTTTAACTTTTAAATCGATGAAATTGTTAGTACTAAGAGTTAAGTTGCTATAACCAGTCTAAGTCGATGTAAAATCTAAGTCCAGTCTAACTGATATGACAAAAGAACATTTTGCCCAATTTGTTTGCCAACTACAATTTTACGATTGCATACAATTTAAAGGTAACACTGAAGTGGTTTAAAAGAGTATAGGCAAGTAGCCTCCACCAGAAAAAATAAAAACTGCATCGTATAAAATGGAACGTAGTTTAAATTTAAATAAGTTCAATCAAAACCTCAACTGGAACTAAAGGCCGAACAGCCGCAAATATCTCGTACTATACATACTGTATGGTTTATAATCATAAATTGAACGCACATCTATGGCTGTCCCTGTATGTACCGAAGTCCTTCAACATCGCTTGCAGCGGACACCTCGTTCGAGTTCACGTGTTGATTATACAGCTTTACTCAGGGCTGCGAGCGACACTAAGGTCACCTGACATCTGGTGATAAGAGTGGATAGGTGGTAAATATTGCTCACCTGGCCATTGAGTAGGTCAAACATTGCAAACAAACGTCGAATACTACGAGATGAGTTAATAAGCGACTCATTCAGAAAAAACAACCACCTCGTCAGTCTAGTTGTCGCAATTGCGGCTGCTGAGCTTGAGGTCTTGGGTTCAATTCCTGGGTCGGACAAATTGTTGTTAGGGTTTTCCATTAGGAATTTCTCAGTAGCAGCCATGGAGTCTGGATTTTTGCCCGGTTGATGGCAATGGGCTCGTCCTCCTATTACATGGGACTTAAACATAACTGGCGAAATGTGTGTGCACTATAATTCGGTACACATCTGCCTAACCCTTCGGGGATTATAGGTATGATGTTATGTTATTTATAAAAATATCGCTCCATGGCATGGACAAAGGTATCGATTCTATTTCCTGATGGAACAGTGCCTAGTTACTGAAAGCCTTACTACATTAAAATCTTTTCATCATCCTTTCGCTTACGTTGTTAACGTTCTATAAGATGATTTTATAACGTCGTTTTCGACGAACAGCGGCAGCCCTAGCGATATATTCTCGAATTAATTAGGTACTGAGTTCGAGCCTGGCTCGGAGACCCCTCAGTCCTCCGTCCTCTAGAATTGCCGGAGGATATTCTGATGACAGTGTATTAAACGTGCTTAGAAACGATGCAATGGTTCGATTAGCTATCGGTTAGGAGAACGGCACGCTTTGCTTTGGGTTTATAAAGGGGACCCCGGGTTCCATGCTCAGATAAAGCAAATGTACATTGAGTCAGAATTTGTTAGTAATTCATATTAATTTTTCCGCTCTTTTCACACAGGACTTAAACAAGACTGAAAGACAATCATGTCATGAATTTCGGGCTTCTAAGTACCCACAACAACTGTCAAAGATCTACAAATGACAGCTGGGACCAATGGCTTAACGTGTTTTCGGTACCTATCGAGGTGGAATGGATGGTCACCCATCCACGGGCCTACCTTGACAAGTGTTACTTAACCTTTAAGATCGACCCGTGCGGTTGTTATTACTTAGCCATAAGCGTGATGTTATGTTATGTAATAATTTCAAAATCTATCCTATTAGCCTAGTCTATTTATCTCAAGATATGGTTGTTAATCATTGTCCCATCTCCGAAGAAACGCATTATCCTCGTCTTCGTCACCCCTAACTCTTCAATTAATTATTGAACCCCACTTGGAGTGGTCGGGACGTCGCATTAAAGTTTGACAAAGAGCGCCATATTTATTGCTACGTTCGGAACTGTTACATATTCAGTTAGTGTTAGCTATATTGCCTCGGGTGATAGGAAGTTGGTCTTGACACGGAATATCGGCTTGAGAGGGTCAGAAAGAGCAAATAAGATCGTATAGTCCAACGTTGTGTCCCGATGAGGAGTTTGCTTTAAAAAAAAATTAAGTGAATAGTTAGATGGGTCGGGTTGAAACTTAATATCTGAGATGAAATGGAGGACTCAGGGGTCCCTACTTAATTTTCGTTAATCTGGCGTTCTTAAAAAGTCGCATGTACACGGTATGTCCAGACTACACAAACCAGAATCCGTGACTGCTACTGAGAAATTCCTAATGGAAAAAGGAAACACCCAATAACATTTTCCCCAACCTGGGAATCGAACCCAGGACCTCATGGTCATCGCGCTTGCTACCGCTAGACCAACGAGGCAGTCACGTGCACAGACACTTACTTTTGTTGTATGATCATTATTGGCTCGTGAAATCGTCGAATTTTTATGGAGAAGCATTGTAACTTATAAGTACAGACAGGTCGTGATAACGGTCGTTATCGATTTCCAGTAATTCGTACCTACAAGTAAATTGGATCTCAGTAAGCTTGGTTAATCAATATTACTAAACTCACTTCAATACACACAGAACCTCTAACAAAACCACTGTTCCAGTGTGACGATTATTCATCTCATTGAATATTCTAAAAAGTTCAACTACGTTTATAACCTATCAAAATTTTCTTACTTTCTAATTTATTTTCCCTCCTGAATGGTTTGTATTTCAGCGTAAATTAATGGACTAGAAATTCTCACTTTTATGATTGTCTCCGAAATATCAGTGCACCGACATTTTGCAAATGAGTACCAAAACTGTGCGAAAATTCTGGACGAACAAACAGGACACGAGAAAACTTGTATTGGACACAATGTGTGATGTTTGTTAATATCTCAAAAATAACATCACATCATAAAATGTAGAATTAATTGTTTTAATATTAAGTATAAATCTAAAACCTACCTTAAGCCCATTGTCTACAGCTTTCTCAGCTCCAAAATTAGTTCACCGAAGCGTTATTAATGTGAACATATTGCTAGCTACCTCACTACGTGGCTGCGTCTAATATACGTTCGCGCTAAGCCACCACTGAGCTTAGCTTAAATCGTAGGTAAGCCTAAAATATGTACACGGTTGAGATATATACTCATAAGTTAGCGTGTTGTGCTCGGGTTCTTGTGTATAGCGGATGGCAATATCTTAAATGAAAATACTATGAGAGTGGTTCGTTTAACCATTACTCCCAGTTAAGGAGGATAATGAAAGCGTAAGGAGTAATAAAAGAGGTGTCTGAAGCAGATACTCACATAATATTATGGCTCTTATCCCAAATAGGCTAGGCAGAGCTCTACCTTTAGTACCTTAGCCTTAATTTTGAGAGTTAACTTGAAATCCCTCGTAATAGGAAGCGAGCCCATTGCCATCAATCGGACATAAATTCCCACTGCAGAAATGTTCTTATGGAAAAACCCAACAACACATTGTCCGACCTGGGTATCGAACATAAGACCTCATGTTCAGCAGTAGCATTTTGCGACCACTAGACTAATGAGGTAGTATTCTGGAATGTAACTACAGTTTAAACTAGAATTCTTGTTAAACTAAAATACGACTTAGGTAGTTTCACAAAACTAAAGCCATCTAGGTACTCATAAATAGGCAATGCAAACGATTCACACACTCATGGCTATAACACACTTCCATATCGCACCATTAGCTCCCAACTCACAGTACATTCAGACGTTCATTTAGTACATATTTACGTTGCTAAGTGAATTGTGGACGATATTATATGCAATGAGCGCGCTGGCGGGGAGCCAACTGTGTTAGCATAGACTAGATAGGGACAGAAGGCCGGCTTCGTACAACGAATCACATATATAAATGCTTTATTCACGGCAACAGCACGGGAGCAGGGCCTCAATTCTGCTATTTTTATAAAACTCGACATTCCAACACGATCCCATTGTCATTTTGCTTAAAGTTCGTAATCTGCTAAATTCATAATGGTCGATCATTGGTCGGTCAGTGGTCTCGTAATAGAATTGTGTTATAATGACATTGTAGTATTGCCATTATTATAAAATTCCTTGGTAGAAATGATTTTCGAAAAACTACTACTAAATTTGAACATCTATTCATGTGAGATTTTATTTATATATATTTTTACATATTATTTATTAGTATTATAAGCAATCTGAAGTAGTGAGAAGTTCGTAAATAGCAAAAAAACATTAAATTTATGTTATGTTTAGCTGTCAAAGTCAAATGTGACATTACTTTGACGTTTATCTGTTTATTTATTTCTAGCAGCCGGTGTTATGTTTTTACATTTAAGTGTTTTTATTATTAGATTTTTGTTTGTATATTTAAATTCCCTTTACAGAGAAGCCTATATTTATTGATTTTATACAAAATGGTGCTAATTGAGCAAATGAAGGGCGAAGTTCATCGAAACGATATTGTATGAAGTGCGCCCAATTTTTAAATTGGGTATCGGTGGACTGCCCCAATAAAACGCCGGCAGAGTGGCGCACAGTAAGTACCTAAATACAGTATAATTAGGTATGCATTATAAAATGTATCATTATTGTAATATTTACACTTTTTTTAGTTCTAAGTACAATGAATATAAGAGTAAAATGTTAAAGAAAATTAAATCACAGAAGAGTCACATAAGTGCAACAGGTTACTCTTTGTATGTAGGTACCTACAAACATACCCACAATAAGTATTAAGGAGCATTGAAAACAATACAATAAAAATTAATATAACCCCTCCAGCTAAGCTTAAAACCTTTGTTAGGTGTAGACTCACATCAGTGGTAGTACATTGGGCAGAATTTGACATCTTGATTGTAACTCAGATCAGATACTGAGCGCTAGGTTACACATCCTATTGAAGTGTTGTAACTATTGTATTAAAGTTAAATTTGTTTTCATAGAAACTCCGCAGAATTATAATGTCATCAGATTCTGAGTCTGACTAATGTTTTCTAAAGTATGCAAGAGGTTTTGTCAGATTATTAAAGATAAACGAAATCTATTTAAGGAGGAGTCTATGTCCAGCAGTGGATTCCAAATGGCTGTAATGATAAATGATTAAATGAAACAGTGTTTATAAAAATAGTATTAATTTATTTTAAATCATATTTAGTACAATACTGTGGATCTGTAAAAAAGAATTAAATCATTTTAATAATAATTAGAGCATTTTCGCACTTCACTAGAATATTGAGGTGGGTTTACATTACATATCTGCTAATTTAATTTATGTATTTCTCCACAGTCTGTCAACAAGAGCCTGCTGCAGTGCCCGACCTTCAAGAAGATCCCGATTCACCCTTTGATGGTCTTGATGATTAGGTGCTGCTTAATTATTTTCCTCCTAAATTAAAAGACTGATTAGTGATTAATGACATGACTGTTATTATTTTCATTATATATGGTAAAATTTGTTATTTGTTTTTGAAATGATGATTAAAATAGGGATCCCTTCTTTTCGCATAATGTTCTTTGTCCTATTATAGTTCGGCATAACGATTTTGGCACAATTTTTTTTGGCATAATAATACTTCGGCATAATTTTTTTAGGCATACATTTTATGTTGGCATAATCATCTTAAAGACTAATTTGTTTTGGCATAAATTTGATTCGCATAACGTTAGTAGGCCTAATGACTATTAGCATAATAATATTTAGGCATACAAAATATTGTTGGTTAAAAATTTAATATGCTGTGCAACAAAAGTTAGTGACAGAACCGAATTGCTGCTAAACCGACTCCACGTAGTCTTGTTTGTCCTACCCCTAGAGTGTAATTTAAAATCGCGTAGGCGCGTAGGGGCGAGGCGGCCCGCGGGCTGAGGAGCAGGTGGCTGCGAGCGAGCCGCCGCGGCTGAGGCTGGCCGGCGAAGCCGGCCAACAAGCCGAAGCTGCGGTGGTGAGCGAAAGCCATCTGCGACGATTAGCACGCGTGGGGCCGCCGGAGGCCCGCAGCGCCGGAGCCGTGACAGAAACCCTGCCTGCTGCATGTTGCATGCTCGCTTGAATGCTGCATGCTTGCTTGCATGCTGCATGCTTGCTTGTTTGCTGCATGCTTGCTTGCATGCTTGCTTGCATGTTTGCTTGCATGCTGTATGCTTGCTTGCATGCTGCATGCTTGCTTGCTTCATGCTTCCTACAGCGAAAAAAAAACCCACAAAATTGTTCAATACGGTATATTATATTAATATGTTATTTATTACCTGATTCAGGAGATATGGCTTTTTTCCAATCGTCGAAATAAATTGGATCGCCCTAGCTTTTTTGCCCGAAGAGGATAAATATCCTCTTCGGGCAAAAAAGCTAGGGCGTATAAAAAAGTTATGCTTTAGAACTTTATGCTAAATAAATTTATGCTTTAGAATATTATGCTTCATCATTATTATGGTTAGAGAAATTATGCTTAAAAAATTATGCGTAAGCTGTTATGCGTAATTATATTATGCGAAAATATAATTATGCCAAACAAAATTATGCTAAGTTATATTAGGTCTTAACATTTTATGCAAATGGATAGTGAACCATTAAAATATTATGATAATTTAACTTGGATTTGTTTTATTATTTAAATGATTTTCACATTTTTCAATTGGCTTGAAAGTCAACTTAAATATTGTTAAATAAATATTTAGTGTATGATAAATAAAAAGTAATTGAAATGTTGATTTTTTAACATAGTAGTAGTATCATTTAAAATTCCAACTTCATTATATTCCAAAATAATGAAATAGAAATCACATACCTATTGCAAGGCCAAGTGCTTCTGCATAAACTTCATCAGGCAGGTGGCAACGGTGCTCTTGCCATGTTTGCAATATTGTGCAATATGCAACATGCATTCACAATCTTGCCTGCAGTTGTTGGACTATAACGTAAAGCATGTGCTGCAACGCTGCAAGCAAACACCTGCAAAAAATAAATTTACTTTTATACAACCCCATTTTACTGAACGTCTTATTACTTTTATATACTCACTGTTCTTGACATATAGGTACTGTTGCATCTAAAGTTCTATAACAAGAAATTCATTCAATACCTCTCTAATGCCTGTTACTTCATTAATTGCTCCTGATACAGTAATTTGTGAAACATTATGGAGGGCAATCTGTCCAATCAAATTTTGGTAGGACCCTGATGCATAAAATGCAAGTGCTATTAGAATCTGCAATAAAAAATATAACATTAATCAACCTATTTCGTGTATATAGCTATAGAATAATAAATCAATGTCAAATTCAGTTTTCTCACCTTCATTTCTGCCGTTACGCTATCGTTTCGGCGCGGTCTGGCCATAAGGGGAATGAGTTCTTTAATTAACCCCCTTACTGAATCCTTTCAAAGGCGAAAAGTTTTTACAAATTCCGCCTCGGGTATATCATTCTCGTCAAGATGGGCTCGACGACGTCTTCTGCATTCCACCCATCTTCTTTATCTAACATCCACTGCGTTGGCTAGCTCGAGAATACATTGTCTCCATTCAATATTCCACAAACACTTTACTCGTAACTAAATAAAAGCAATGACTGCACGATGACGTTCTAATGGTAGGTCAGTGATCAAAGGAACTGTCAAAATTTTAGCAGATTACCGCCTAAGTCAGTCATTCATTTGTCATTATGTACAAGATTACCATTCTATGCCATTTCTTTCAATGGACTGTCAGTGGTTGACCATTGGAAAGTCATAATGACGCCATTAAATTAGTAGATTACCAAACTTGTCAAAATCAACAATTATGAAATCAATGAAAGACCATTCTGACACTATTGTAATAGCAGAATCGGGCCCCAGCACGCCTACCCAGCACGTGTAGCGTGTCCATGTGTGAGGGCGGCCATCTCAAACAAATGCTGGTCGCGACTGCGCTTGCACTCGCTGTATGTGAAGCGCGTTTATGTGTGCGTGCAGTTCCGCTCGTCGTTTGGAGTTGACTTTCTGTATCTGACTTTTTTGTGGTGTTAGTGTAGTAAACGATGGCCGGCGGGTACTGTGGGCAATTGGGCACGGATAGATGATTGATAGTAGGGAATATTGATGGATAGACTTGTTGAGGTGTAGTTGAAGAACTGTTCTCGGACAGTTATTCAGCACTGTTAGCCATACGGCTCTCACTCTGACATTCAGGACATATATCTCAGCATTGGAAGCGCAATAGACTTATGATTATGCTTAATAATAATGCTTTTGTTAACCATTCAGCTTATTATCATTGTACATACATACATACATTAGCGGTTGGTTTTGCTAACGTTGTTAGAGTAAACCCTCTGTCACACGCCCGAGTTTTGCGCAGTTACTTAATTTTATAATGCTGTTACGACACATTTTTTTTAACAATAATATGTGCTGTTCCGTTGAACAACATGTTAAATTGGTGGTTTGTCGCATGTCACATGCCAATTGTTGGTTTTCTTAATAGGCCCCCGGGGTCTAAAAATACAATTTCGAAGGCTGCAGCAACCGCTAACCGCAGCGGCCAGGCCGCCCAATCGCTATGACACACCAAACGGTAACAGATATTCACCGCAACGTTTGTAAGTTTGATGAAGGGGTAATCTTGGGAACTACTATTCCGATTCCAAAACTTCTGTCACTATTGGGAAGCCATGTTATCCCCGACTGTTATAGGCTATATTTAAGACGTCCCCGTAAGCTTATCTCCGGCCATAACGCGAGCAAAGCAGTGGGAAAAGCTAGTGGAGTTAAGGAAATTTGTGGAAACCAGTCAGTATTGTTGCGATCGCGTTGAGAATAAGTTACCTTTAAGATAAATCTGTGAACAAGTTAGACAGTAGCCCCAAAACGTAATCATCTACCTTCATAATAATGTATGTAGGACAGCTAAAATATGTGTAAAATATGCAGGCGCATGCGTTACTGAGCAGGTACTTAGTATGTATTCCGTGAGAACGGAGTAATTCTCTCTAAATACGCTTAACTTTACAGTAAGCGGCTCTCGACACGTGTGTGTTACCTATGTACTTACTTATGTATTTAGGTACAGACGGCGTAAAAGGTATTTAGTGTAAATTCAACTGTGCATAGGTAGGTTAGTGTTAGTGATGTTATAAATGTCTGAAAGTAGTCTCGTTATAGTCATGTTTGTGAGTGTTTGAACATTTCATCACAAGAACGTCATTGTACCCGGATATTTATATAGTAAAAGGGCAGCTCTGTCAAATTGTACAATAAAGTATACCCCCTGTTTTAATATATTTCTTTCCTGAGCATAAGCTCAAATAAATATAAATTTACCACCTTTATTTGTGACCCACCTACAACAGCAGCAAATTATGATTCCATTCTATTCTATATTTAAAAAAAAAATAACACTCTCGTTTTGTGGATAAATCAAAATTAATGGTTATAAATTGTTTGAATGTGGATTGAAAATAAAGCAAAACAAACTAAATATTTCTTATTTTCAGGGTTCCGTAGTCAACAAACAAGGAACACTTATAGTTTCACCATGTTCGTCGGTCTGTCTGTCTGTCTGTCTGTCCGCAGCTTAACTCAAAGACTCTTAGTAATAGAAAGCTGTAATTTGGCATGAATATACAGATTAGTTACATGTGTGGGATGTCGTTGGATAGGTCATTAAAAAATATTGCTAGTTTGTTTAAATAGTTTTTCGATTAAGGGATTCGTTTGTGAAATATTAAGCTTTAAAGTGAAAATTATTATTAGATTCAAGTGTCCCCCCCCTGTACCACGCACCCTAACACGCACCCCCCCCCCCTGTCTAAGTAGGCTTACTTTCAAGTTTACGAGTAATAGTCGACCAACTTATAAAATGTACTTGGATAACATATTTTCCTAGGTTTTTCAACTGCAAATGTAAGTTTGTTCTAATCTTCGTTCGGAGGCAAATCGGACCATAGGAAGTGTCCGCATATTTTGAAGGGCAACTACAGAACCCTACATTGTACGTGGCCCGACACGCACTTGGCCAGTTTTTTAAACTTAGTATTAAAGCTTATACCGTGGAAGTCTGCTCCGCTTGGGCGGAGCACCGCCGTGTCCTCGTAGCGGCGATTGGCGGCGGCGACCTCTCGCGTCCGGCCCTGGTTCAAGCCATGGTCCGGGGCGAGAGGGAATGGGAAGCCGTCGCCTCCTTCTGCGAAGCAGTCATGCTAGCGAAGGAGGCGGCGGAACGTGAGAGGGAGAGAACCTCCTCACGTCCCAGCCGCCGCGGGAGAAGCACCGGGCGTCGGGGGCCACGCCGTGATGGCTCTCGGCCACCGTAGGCGCGGGCCTGTGGACGGCGAGTAATGGGCTAGCTCGCCGTCCGTCCGTCGTATGACGACGGGCAGGCCGTGTCGACGGCGCGTTCGTGTCCCACGCGCGCCTCAAAGAGTTGTCAGCAAACGGGAGGGACCCGCAAGGGCCGGTGCCTGCCAGGGCTGCGGGACTGTTCGAAAGAGATACCGCGGCCCTGGAACATAAAGGGCCAAAGAAGGAACATGGGTGGTTTTTAGTCAGTAAGAGTCTGACACTTCCTTTCGCTCCGCCCAGAGCGGGGGGGGGGGGGGTCATTTGATGATTTCCCACCCACCAAAAAAAAAAAAAAAGTTTTAAAGCTTATAACTTGTTTCATAAAGAATAACACAAACCTGAGATCTCTCATCTTTGATTAATAAAATAAGAAAACAAGTTTTAAACACATAATCTGAATCAACACTTATCCAATAAAAGAGCACAAAGTTTTCATTAAAGCAAAAAATCACACAAAAATGTTCACAAAGTTTCCGCGCGACTTGCTAAAAGATGGAAGTATCAAATTAGCATAGTTCTTCCGACACAACGCAAACATAACCAGACAAACTTGACCTCTTTAATTTTACCTTTAAAACAGAATTAAAATTATTTAAAACATGAATCTTTTGATGTTCCACAGAATTACACATTTATGTACTGTAAAAATATGATAATGTCAAATAGAAAAAGCAAATTCAAATTGTATAGTAATCTCTTTCTGTTTCGATAAAACTGGTAGGAGTAAAGGAGACAGCTGTATTTTGGTCGAGTTCTTAAAGCTTAGCGGTTTTCAATCAGCTCGGCAAAGGGCCGTCTGGTGAGTTACAGAGATATGTCGCTTTGATTTAGAAACCTTCGGGGATGTCTGTGTTTACTGAGTTTTTACTCACAGTCTCTAATGAAATACGGTTCCGATAATGATTTTCAGATTCTCTCATGAGGAATTGGGGTTCATATGCATGCATTTATTTTGTGTGTTTGTGCATTTACATCTTGTATAGTACCACGTTGGTCAAGTGCTTACTAGTGCAACTGCTGAGCATGAGGCACTGGGTTCGATTTGTACCCTGTTAATGGCTATAGGGGAAGCCTAATTGCCATATATTTAACTTATAGGTTTTACTATGGCCGCTGCCTGACCCTAGGGGAAAAAAGGCGTGATGTGTTATATAGGAATCATAACAGCATTACTGAACAACTATATCTATCTTCTCAATAGCCAAGCTCCGAAGAAAGGATACAAACAAGAATTTGTACAGAAATATGTTCGATACATCACAAATAGGTATTTTCCAAACAATTGCGGTTCTCATACAAGTCGTACTAGAAGTTGTATTTCACTGGGAAACTATAAATATAGGTTCAAAAGCTTCGCCAACACTTTATGAGCGGAATTTGAAGCTTTATAGAAGGAAACTGAAAGGAAAACGTTTTGAAGAATTTCTGTTGCGAATGTGTTTGCAAAAGGGACATTTTTGAGCTTCAATTTTTACCCCAAGTCAAGCTTTTATACTCCAACTCCACTGGCTAGAACGGCTCTAGTTTTATTATTAAATTTCATCTCGGCCATGCTCCTAAACCGTTGAGTTAGCTTGCCGATTCCTTTCCATAAAAACGACCAATTCAAACTGTAGCTTCTGACGTTTTTTTAAGTGCCCCTGTAGGTGTATGTGAAACAAAATTTTTCGAATATGTATTTATAACCACCACAGGTAAATGTAACATTACAATAATAGAGAATCACAAAAAATAGCATAGGAATAGAACAAATAAACGGTTACCAATTCACCCATATCAATCGTTATTTACAAAACAATGAGAAGACTCAATGGCTTGCAAAAATAATCAACATCTCTTGTTACAGAGCCGTGTGGCTTGGCGACAAAACTAAAGAAACACGTCCATAATGGCAAAGCTATCGATTTGAGGCCACAAATAGACTTGCATACAGTCCATAATGAATAATACATAACTACAACTTTACCGATGGAGCTATGTATACAGTATTGGGTGACATTAGATACTGTTATAAATTAGTTGTAAACTTGCAGTTCTTCACTTTGATGCATTTAGCGGTGGTTAAAGCCTGATTAGAACAGGCTGTCCAACATCATCTTCATTACATCATAAATACCAAATTATCTAATTATAAACTCATAATAATTCAGTCATCAATCCGGTGGTTGTAGCTCAACAGTTGAGCTGTTGAGCTACAACCATCTCGTTTTTGAAGAAAGTGCAAATTTAATTTGTACTTTCTTCAAAAAATTTAATAAAAGTACATAACGAGGGTTAAAAAGATGCAGTCTTAGTGATAATTAACTACTTAGTAAACTAAGTTTATTCAAATAATGCTATAAATTATACGTAACGCCTTATGCTGAAACGAGGCAAGACATCGGTAGAAGTCGACGACTTCATTAAGTGCTGAATGAAGACACCCCTTTGAACGTTTCAATGAAGAGTTTTAATTATTTTTAAAACTAGGGATGTGTCACATTATTATGTCGACTTATTTTTCTTTAAGATTTCCCTTCAAAAACTTTGGATCGTTTCTAAACCCTTCTGTCTCAGAGACTTTTCTAGAGATTAATGCAAGGTATGTCATTCGAATCTTTGCATAATACATATAAGGTGTTAATAACGCACACGTAGATCGCTAGTCAAAGAACAAAACTTGGAGTGTGAGCTCGGTCCTAATGAAAATAAACAGGCTAGCTTTTTGTTGAAATAAATTATGAAAAGTAACTCCGGTACCTCGTCTTTTGTTTAGTTATTGAATAAAATATAGATAAGATAGAAGATAAGTGGATGGATTAAATTGAATCTTTAAAATGGCAACGTGGGCATACAGTAATACCCACTAATGTATGCTGAATTGGTAACATTTTTATTTTTCAAGCTAAACATGGCTTTCATTTGATATTTCCAAAATTGCTTCCTCATTTCCTTTGATTTAAGCAGCAAATAATTACTACAGTTACTTATAGTGATTGAAGAGGTAAACAAATAAATCAAAGCCACAATCCTTCCCCTTAATTTAAATAGTCGATAAATCACTCTCTCAAGTCGATCAACTAAGAATCAATATTCTGCCGTGCTAATTAGAAACGCAGTAAGGAAGGATTTTTGGAAAGTTGAGTTTTTCATATATTCGGAATCCTCGTAATGAGCTCTGTATGGTAATTTAATCCTTATTTTAATAGCTGTCCCAGAAGTGGGACTTTTAGTAAGCCAAACTGCAGTATGTTTCTTGCTGAGAAGTAAATTACTAAGCACAACTGCAGTAAGACACATTACTGCTCTTTGCCTTCCAGTATTTTTTTGAACATAATTTATTTCACTAGTGAGAAGCGCAGTAAGGAACACTTGCTGATGTTATGATTTGTTAGTAATAATGATAAATAATAATGTCTAGTGAATAATTTTAGATAACAAACGCGACAAAGATCACGTTATTTTGTGGATGGATAATTGTTCAGCCCAAAACAAAAATTGGGTGATATTGTCTTTCTTAGTTAACATAATTAACAGCAACTTGATTTCCGCACACTTAAATGTATGTCTGCTGACAGTTTTCATCACAGAGTCGACCAATATTTACAAAAGAAAGGAAAGTTTACGACTTTAAAGATTTTATTTAATGTTTTCTGTTTTAAGATTTAATTGGAATACATTTTTTTAATAAAATAGTTGTATCATTTACCTCTTTTTGATATTATTATAGATATAACCAAGTTATTGTGTTTTTTTTACGTATGTACACGAATTGAAAAGCTATAAGTCACTCTTTTACTGCAGTTATGGTTTGTAGTCAGTCTAAGCATAGCTTTAAGAAAATATTATGTCACTAGTAAAAAATGCAGTAATTGTGTATGATTAAGAAAGTATTATTTGTCATTTCAAATAACGTATTTTTTAATATTCATGTCGTTATATTTAATTAGGAAATGGTTAGGATAAATATAACCAAATAAGTGTACTTTTGTATACTTAAATACTATTTTTAATAGCTTTTTCTCACTACTGCACTGCGTTTTTAATTTGTAGTCGAAGTGATAATAATAATTGAATTAAATGAAATAAGCGCAGTAATCTGTATTTGCTAGTAGAAAGCGCAGTAACTCCAAACTTACTGCTGTTATAGCTTGTAATACTGGGTTTAGTCATGAAGACCCTGCTAAGCATAAATAGTTCTTTTTGTTTTAAGATAGTTGTATTAAACTTATAGAAAATAGGGTTAGTTCTTACGAAACAATGCATATTCAGCTATACATGTAACTAAAAACATTTTTGCAAAACTTCAAAATCATACCTAAAAAAGCCAAATAAAAGTAAAAATGTTTAGGCGCCATTTACTCGAAACTACTAATAACCTCCTTACTGCACTTCTAATTAGCACGGCAGTATTGTCGACTAATTAGCAGCAGGGCCCATCACTACGTAGAGTTGGGATAATTTTATTGGATTTCAGAGCGAGGTTACTCAGAGTTTTGACCATAGACATATACGGTAATAGAAGCGACATTGCAAAGATTTGTGAAAGAAGAAAATTAGACAAGAAGTAAACAACACAGTTTTTCTAACTTTGTCTTATGTGCTCCTTTAATAAAATGTAGCTATAAATATTCTAAAGAATACTGTGTCAACATTTTTGATCGTTGCGGTAATAAAGCTCTAAAAGAATAAAAGTATTATATTCGACTCCTATCTATCTATTCGACCGTAATGGCGGCACCATTACGGTACGGCCATATTACTTGTAAAATGTATGACCGTTAGGTATCGTTAGGTCCCCACCGAGGGTGTCTCCACGTTGTCGTCGTGGTGGGGCTTGCGTGTCTCAATGATCTTGGGGCTCTGCCGGTAGAGTCACTCATGCCGGAAAGGTCCAAGTGAGAGACCAGACTAAGCGGGACACCGGGCAGAGTCCATTACATCGGACTTCTGCGGAGGGCGCACCGTCTGTTCACTTTAATTGTGCGCGATTCACTATCCGAGCTTTTGGAGAGTGAATAGGGGGTTTTCTTCGGGTGCCGTGCCATGGCTCACTGAGCGTGGTTATCGTACGACACGTGATTTGTGATTCGTTCCTTGAAGTTTTAGAGGAGCGAATCTGGGTTGGGGTTTTTCGCCAAGTGCCGAGCAATGACTCACGGAGCGGGTCATTGGTCGGTACCTGGTTAGATTGGAGTTCTGGAAAAAGCATCGGCCGCGCATCGTCTCAATTAACGGTGTGTGGTTCACTTTATCCAGAATTTATTGAAGGTGCTAATCGCGTGTCATAACTTGAACAAGAGCGCGGGAAGAGGGTTCACTTCCAGTAAACGTTACTGTGAGGTGAATCAGTAGCTTTGCGGGCAAGATAGGAGTCCCTGGATGTCGAATTGTCGCCCGAAATGACAGTGAAGCGAAGAGTTTGTAAGCCAGTTATTGCTGCAGATTTTGGGGAGAAAACCCCTTTAAAAAAATTACCTGGGGACCCCACCCCATAAAAAAGGCAAAGCTGAGTTCAGCATTAATAATGGAAGCGAATCAATCAAAAAAACTACCCCAGGAGGGTACCTGTTGCTCCGCAGCAGGAGAATCCCTCATCGAGCAGAGCTCGGTCAGTCCCACGTATTCTGGGGGGGACAATGATCGCTTTAAACCCCAATCGAATTTTTATCCGTCCTTTAAGGGCGCATTGAGCCAGGGAGGCTCACTTACCGGTGGTGAGGAGTTTCTGGGTTCTATTCCTAAAACATCCGCGACACCGGACCAAGAGCAGGCTACCACAAACCTGTTTTCTGACAATCGGAGAGATAATAGCTCACAGGATTTAGCTAGCATAGAGTTGTCAAAAAATGTACCTGGGAAGAAGGCACAGAAAGGGTCGAAGGGGGTATCAACCCGTACACAATTCGTGCGCCCGCCTACCCCAATTGCCGACGAGGTGGTGAGTGACACCTGCGAATCTTCTTGCTCGCAAATGTCATACGCCTCTGAAACGTCAACGAGATCGTCTCGGTACCGCATGCGCAAGCGAACGCAGACGTCAGGGACCAAGAAGAAGCCTGTTACGCCGCTGAGCCTTAGCAAACCACTGACCAACAGCGGAGAGGATGGTGAAAACACCGATCTTGCGAGTCCACCAGCTAAGCAGGCCAAAACTCGGGCAACGGCAAAGCAAAACATGCCAACACCAGAAATGTTGGCCAAAGCGATGCAAGCACAACAAACGGCGGAACTTAACTCATGCATCAAAGACAGCCTTAGAAAAATTGAGGAAGTTGCAAATGAATCGCGCAACCTCAAAGGGAGTTTTGTCAACAGTCTTAAGTTGGCGGCAGTGACAGTGCAAGCTGCAGTGGATGAGTTGGCCACGCGATCGACCGTTGAGGTCAACGTTGAGAGGTTGGAGACAGAAAACGCTGACTTAAAGGCTCGGCTTACCAGTCTTTCAGCGCAGGTCGAGAAGTTGACAGCGCAGGTCACCCTCCTTAGTCGCCAGGGTGAACGAATGACGAGCCCTGCAGTGGCCGCCCCTTCGATGAGACTTACCCCGGCTATTGCAGTCGCCGGACCTTTTGAATCTAACGAGTCAGAGGCCCAGCTTCGGCGTTCTATAGTCTTGGAAATTGGGAGCATGGTTGACGCTAAACTAGCCGCTATGGAGAAGAGGTTGCCTCCAGAGAAGCCCTTGCGTCCACCACTTGCCGCCGATACGAGGAGGGTTTTGCCAACGGTAGTCACTGCCGAACCGTGTCTAGTTCCTAACTCCGTAAACAAAAACGGTAGGGCTAAAGGAAAAGGCAAAGGTAAAGGCAAGGCTATAGCTCAAGCAGCTGAGTTGCCTGCTGTGCCTGCGGCGTTCACGCAGGCTTCACAGGCTGTGCGGGATGCAGCTACGACTGAAACGGAGGCCTGGTCTACTGTGGTGGGGAGAAAGGCAAAGAAAGTACAGGCTACCACTTTAGCGTCGTCCAATCCTGCAAAGGGAAAAAATCAGCCAGTGAAACTGCCTAGGATTCCCAATACGGCGGCTATAACAGTCTCATTAAGGGATGGATCAACTGCCACCCTCGGTGAGGTAATGTCCACGGTGAGACAGCGAATTCGCTTATCTGATGTTGGCATTGACACGGTTGGCCAGAAAAGGGCTGCTGATGGAGGTATGGTGATTACCGTCCCTGGCGCCGATTCTTCCACCAAGGCAGACAATCTCGCCAGCCGTATGCGCGAGGCCCTCACCGAGTTTGATGTTAAAATTTCACGTCCAACCAAAAGAGCTGAGGCGAGAATAATGGATCTCGATGACGCTGTGACGCCTGAGGAAGTGGCAGCTGCTATTGCTGAAGTGGGAGGGTGTTCCCCCGAAGACGTGAAAGTGGGAGAAATCCGTCGTCCGTCTGCTTCTCTAGGGCACGTCTGGGTCCGTGGCCCCCTGGCGGCAATAAGAAAGCTGGCTTCCGATAACCGCATGCGCTTAGGATGGACGATAGTTCGCGTTCAGATTTTGGCGGCGCGTCGTATGATGTGCTTCCGTTGCCTCGAGCCTGGGCACGTCCGCTCCCGGTGCACAAGTGCGGTTGACCGGAGCACCCAATGTTATGCTTGTGGGGGAGCTCACAAAGCGAGAGAGTGTACGTCGCTGACCATGCGGTGTCCGTTGTGTGCAGATCATGGTCTTCCAGCGGATCACCGACTGGGCGGAAAAAAATGCGCTCCGCGTAAAAATCAAGCTGCGCTTGTCCCCCTTTCATCGCAAAGATCGGAACAGGCACCAATGGGTGCAGGCCCTGAGGAGGAAATGGACACTTCACATTCCCAGCCTTAAATGTTCTCCAATGCAACCTGAATCACTGCCGCAATGCGCAAAATCTTTTTATGCAAACTATTGCGGAGTGGTCGGTTGCCTTGGCAGTGGTAGCTGAGCCCTACGGTCTTCAGGATCACCCTCGCTGGTTCCGGGACACTGCGAACTCTGTCGCAATTTATTGGGCTGGTGGGAGCGGTGGGCCTCACTGCTCTATTCTAGATAGAGGCCAAGGATTTGTTGCTGTGGAATGGGGACCTCTGGCTGTGGTGGGCTGCTACGTGTCTCCAAACATTTCCCTCACCGAATTCGAGGAATATCTAGATGGGGTTGCGAACTGCATCCGGTGCAAATGTGCACCCCGCCCGGTACTCGTCATGGGTGACTTCAATGCTCACTCCAGAGTTTGGGGCAACTCCCGAGACAGGCCCAGAGGACAAGCTGTACAAGACTGGGCGGCGTCACTTGACCTCCGACTTTTAAATCAGGGGTCTGTTGCCACATGCGTTCGTTGGCAGGGGGAGTCTATTGTAGATCTCTCATGGGCGAGTCCTTCTGTTGCTCGCATGGTGTCGGAATGGAGAGTAGCGGAGGAAATGGTCACACTCTCCGACCATCGCCACATTGTCTTCAAGGTGACACTCCGGCCTTTTGGCGGCCCCATCCACTCAAATTCAAGCCCACCGGCGCGACGATGGGCCCTCAAGCAGCTCAATTGAGACATGCTCGTCGCAGCTGCCAACATAATGGCTTGGCCGGAAGACACTCCTTCCCAGGGAGCTGCGTCCGATCCAGAGGAAGAGGCGGCCTGGTTTCGGGAAAAGATGGCATCCATTTGTGACGCTTCCATGCCCCGGATCAGGAGCGGCCAGCGTCTTGGTGCGGTTTACTGGTGGTCGGAAGATATCGCGCAGTTGCGTGTTTCCTGCCTAAGGTCCCGATGCCAGTATCAGCGCACCCGACGACGACGACAGCCCAGAGCCACGGAGGAAGAAATAGCCAGAGTTTATAGAGCATATCGGGAAGCAACAATGGAGCTCCAACACGCCATCGCGGATGCCAGGTCGAGGTCTTGGCGGGAACTTATCGATGGGTTGGACAGGGATCCATGGGGAAGGCCATACAGGTTGGTCATGGCTAAATTACGTCCATGGGTCCCCCCTATCACAGAAACCATGGACCCAAATCTGCTGGACAGAGTCGTTAACACGCTCTTTCCAGTAGTTAGGGACAGTCCCTCGCCACTATTGTCATCGGCAGACTGGTTTGACGAATTAGGAGTAACAGAAAGCGAGTTGGACAGAGCCGTTAGACGTTTGGGGGCTCGTAACACTGCACCAGGCCCGGATGGTATCCCTGGCCGGGCTTGGGTTCTGGCTTTGGGTGCTCTGGGGAACCGCCTAAGACGATTGTTTAACAGCTGCCTCCGTGCAGGCGTGTTCCCCTCCAGCTGGAAGGAGGCAAGATTGGTCTTGTTGAGGAAAGAAGGCAGGGACCCAGAGTCTCCCTCTGCTTACCGACCAATATGCCTGCTTGACGACGTCTCCAAACTATTCGAAAGAATAATTGCCGAAAGACTCGTTGAGCACCTGTCTCGTGTTGGTCCAGACCTGGCCGATTGCCAGTATGGCTTTCGACAACAGCGCTCAACAGTGGATGCGATCCAACGTGTCCGACTGCTGTCGGAACAGGTGGTATCCCGGGGTGGAGTGGCGTTGGCGGTAAGTTTGGATATCGGTAACGCCTTTAACTCTTTGTCCTGGGATGCGATCAGGGCGGCACTAGTACATCATAGCGTGCCACCTTACCTGCAGTGCATCATCGGGGCTTATCTTCGTGACCGATACATTTGCTATGTGGGTCGGGACGGTAGCGTTCATCGCAGGAAGATTACGTGTGGGGTTCCGCAGGGATCTGTTTTAGGGCCTCTCTTATGGAACCTCGCTTACGATGTTGTCCTGCGTATTGATCTCCCCGTTGGCATTGATGTCGTTTGCTATGCAGAAGACACCCTGGTGTTAGCCGGTGGCGACACCACTGAAGAGACCATTCAACTTGCAGAGCTCGGTTTGGAAAAAATCGTGGCGTCGATTCGTGAGCTGGGTTTAGAGATAGCGCCTCATAAAACTGAGGCACTATGGTTCCATAAGCTGCCGAGGAGCAGAGAGCCACCCAGCTCGTTAGTCAGAGTTGGAGATGCGCAAGTCCAGGTGGGACGATACATTAAGTATCTCGGCCTAACCCTGGACGGTCGGTGGGGCTTCGAAGAACACTTTGAACGTCTAGTTCCCCGAGTCGGGAAGGCAGTGGGTGCGTTGCACAGACTGTTACCTAATCTCGGGGGGCCACGAGAAGAAGTTCGCCGCCTCTACGCGGGGGTTGTGCGATCGATGGTCCTTTATGGGGCGCCTATTTGGTCAAATAGGTTGTCAAGCGTCCGGCGCTGCAGGACTAAAATCAACAGCCTGCAGCGGAAAATGGCTATTCGTATCGCACGAGGATACCGTACTGTGTCCTTTGAGGCGGCAACTCTCCTGGCACGTTTTCCACCGCTGGATATCCTGGCAGATATGGACACGAGGGTTTATAGCCAAATTCGCGCCATCCGCCAAAGTGGTAATAGTGTACCTGGAATCGCTGTTGCAAGGCTGAGGCGGCAGGAGCGGCGACACGCGCTCGAGCAGTGGCGTGAGCGGCTGCAACAGCCGCAATATTCGCGTAAGCGCGTTGTCGAAGCCATCCTGCCGCACTTCGAAGCCTGGCTGAAAAGAGGGGAGCGCATCTCCTATAGACTTACTCAGGTACTTACCGGGCACGGTTGCTTCGGCGAGTACCTGAATAGGATAGGGCGAGAGGCCACAACAAATTGCCATCATTGTGGAGCCGACCTAGACTCAGCACAGCACACGCTCGAAGAGTGCCCTGCATGGGACTCTGAGCGACGGATCCTGGTAGCCAGGATCGGGCAAAACCTGTCTCTGTCAGCCATAGTTGGGGCTATGCTGGCGGATCCTGACAATTGGAGGGAGGTGACCTCGTTCTGTGAGACCGTGATGGTCAAAAAGGAGGCTGCCGAGCGGGATCGTGAGAGAGCCGATCCTAGTAGGAGAAGAAGTCGTCGGGGAGGCAACCGCCTCGACGCTTAACACGCCGAAACCCCGCCTGCATTACTTAAAGCAGGTGGGACTTTGGGGTCACGGGCGTTCAGAGTGGGGACTCTGTGCGCTCACCGAGTGACCTCAGAGATGCCCGGCAGCACAGTGGTCACGTGCTGCCGTGCAAACTTGCACAGCGAGGCTCAGGGGAGACCTCTGTACAGTGGCTCCAGGGATGTGCCTTAACAGGCGTTGCACAGAGGGGGCTCCGGACTGGTCTTTTAAGAGGAAACGGTGCCTTCTCTCATGTGCGGATGGTGACCACCGGGGTGGTTTTAGTGCGGTAAAAATCCCACACTCCCCGGTCTTTTCCCCAAAGACCGGTCGCCTTTTGAAGGTTTCCCCCCGAAAACAAAAAAAAAAAAAAAAAAAAAAAGGTATCGTTAGGTAGGACGCTCTCGCTCTCGCGTAGGCGCGGGGCTGTGGACGGTGAGTAATAGGTTAGCTCGCCGTCCATCCGTCTTATGACGACAGGCCGAGTCGACGGCGCGTTCGTGTTCCACGCGCGCCTCAAAGAGTTGTCAGCAATGATGAGGGGCCCGCAAGGGCCGATGCCTGCCAGGGCTGCGGGACTGTTCGAAAGAGATACCGCGGCCCTGGAACGTAAAGGGCAAAAGAAGGAACATGGATGGTTTCTAGTCAGTAAAAGTCTGACACTCCCTTCTGCTCCGCCCAGAGCGGGAGGAGTCATTTGATGATTTCCCATCCGAAAAAAAAAAAAGGTAGAACGCTCTCGAGCTAGGTGGAGCGACGAGCTTCACAAGATGGCAGGTGACTGAGAGTTGCATGTCGTGTGACTGAAGAGGCATATATGTCCAGCAGTGGACAACTATAGGCTGATAATGATGATGACGCAGAACTATTGAATAATCTAGGCGCATGCGCTTTTGAGCTCTGCCACATTTTACAGGCAAACTTATACACAAACTTGGCACTTCTATGTCATAATTTTGTTATCAAGACATATCCGTGTTGCCAACGCTAAGAAGAACATCCCTTTGTTTGTGTTCACGGCAAGTTTTATCCAAGCTTATGTTATTTTTGCTGGAATCGTTAAGATTGTATCCTTTGTGCTTGTTTGTTTAATTTACGCGAAGAATGGTAAAGTTTGCGGTTCGGGTTAAGTTTTGCAGTTTATTTCATGTGGGGTCATTATTTTTACAGTCACTTGAGATACGGGACTACAATTGAAGCACCCAGCAACGTTAGAGAACATGATATTATTGAGAACTCTCGTATGTGCTGATTTTTTTTTGGATTTTTTTGCTCACGCATTTTATTTATTGGTACCTAACATGTTATCATACTACTGTATTGTCTTAAGTGATATCAGGAACTGTTCCATCACCTCTCAGCCTTTTTCCATAACGTGGTTAGTGGCGGTAGAGTTAAGGTCAGTTCACGCGTTTAGCGCTACACATTGGCATGTCCCTGTGCCGCGCACTGTGAGCAGTGGACAGCTATGGATGAGACTTTTGTCCAGCAACGGGACAATACAGTTTGATATAGAAAAAAACTGTCTCGGTCGCGAGATGAGAACCAAAATGATTTTTTAAATTCCTCTAGCGCTAAACGTATTTATTAACTTTACTACGAAGATATACACACATTAAAAGGTCTGTTATTTACATGCAGAACCAAACAATTTACGCGCATACCTGTACCACGTACGCTGACACTGCATGTTCTTGCCCTACTTTAGAAAAAGCTGACCATTTGAAATATCTTGGTGTCACTATTGACTCCAATCTAAATTTCCGTAAACATATCGAGTTACTATGTGCTAGAGTGCGCAAACTAATTTATGTTTTTAAGTATTTACGTAATGTAGCCGACTATAAATTAATAAAACAGGTTTATTTAGCGTTGTGTCAGTCTATTCTAACCTATTGCATAACATCCTGGGGGGGGGGGGCGGGAAATTCGATTCTTCTCCCTCTAGAACGTGCTCAAAGAGCAATTCTAAAGGTTGCTACCTTTCGTCCGTTTAGATTTCCTACACATCTGCTCTACAAAGCATGTAATGTGCTCACAGTACGGCAATTATTTATTCTTCACATTATACTACAGCAGCACTCTACCCTTCCCTATGACCCAGTTCCTTCAGATAGGAGAAGAAAAGACCTGGTTTGCACAAAGCCTCAAACTGGACATGCGTTTGCTAGTCGATTTTATGTGTTTTTAGGACCTTTTCTGTATAATAGACTCAACAAGAAACTAAACTTCTATAGTCTAAGTTATAGGAAATGTAATTTTGTAATATCGGATTATTTAGCGATGCTTAATTACACGGACACAGAAGAATTTCTAGAAGTCCTGGTTTGATTTGATATGTCATCTCCTCGTATTTAGTTGTACATATTGTTATTAAGTTACTTTTAATGTTTACTGTTTTTGTTCCTAGATTTACTTTATTTTAAAACTTTTCCTGTCCTAATTAAATTATGCATTGTAAAGTGATGGCCTGAAACACAGGTTTAAATAAACCTAGATCAGGCAGGTCGCTACCCAACATTTGATTTCGCCATTATCGTAACTTGCAACAGTTATATATATTTTAGTTATAGTTTACATATGCACTAATTATACAATTGTTTAGAAATAACACTACTGCACCTAAATGTACACTTTTGTAATACCTACTTTTTTGAAATAAATTATTCTTATTCTTATAATTATAAAAACTTCTATCTCCATTCACTATCCACATTAATTGCATGTACCACACATTAAAACGTCCCCGTTCTAAGTGAACCTCAAGTATTCAGCATGCAGCGCCGAGTCGCGTGACTATCAACTTTTAGTGTTAAAACTTCACAAGTTTAGCATTAAGTTCCTCGTGAGACTACCTCGGAAGACGGTGCTTTTAGAGGCGCTGTGAGAGTGTAGGCAGGTGTTTTCAAGCGCTAAGTAGTTACATTATGTACGAACTGGATGATACTTTCTTTTTCGTGTGGTTAGTGCTTAACCTGGTGTCAGAGTTTTTATGCGGCCCATGGACCTCTGACCTGGCTTTACATGCCGTTGATCGTATCTCTCAGGCATATTTAGTTTCCTCACGATGTTTTTTTCACCGAATGTAGTGATAATTATACAATATGCACATGAATCCATGAAAAAATAAGAGATGTGTGTCTTGGGTTCGAACTCTTAACCCATGACTTGGCAGACCGACGGTCACACCACTAGGCTATCACCGAAGTTCAACTGGATGTTACTTAAAAGTTTGGTTGGGTGACTGTTTGTACATTTGCCCGTTCTGCTCCATAGAGATCTACGTTAGGGAATGGGCAACTACAGTACTTTCACAGTTTTTATGCCTTGTGACTGGGACTGTAGCTACATTTCATTGTTGTCTTTGTTTCGACAATTCAAAAGTGCCTGTAACTGGCCTACTTGAAATAAATGCTTTGATTTTGATTTTTGATTGATGAAAATTATATATTCAAGTCAATGTTGCTTCGCCTTCTTCGTCTTCTCCAAAAAATATTTTAGACATTGCCTTAGAAATGGTGGCACTAGTTAACAAACTAGGTAGCTCTACAAAACTGTTTAAAATGATAATGTAACTTTAGAAACCTTTGTTCCATTTATTAAAGTTTATCGACCCCGAGTAGAATGGGACAAGGGCAGGAACATGATGATTTTAAAAGGTACTACAGGTGCACCTCTACCTAACCCTTCAAAAATTACAGGCGTGATGTTAGTAAGTAGTATTTGTTATTCATTACTTTAAATAATTCTGTTTAATACCTTTACCTTACAGTGACATGTACATATTTCTACCAGCCACATCCATCAATATACCAACATATAAAGAAACAAGGTAGTAACTAAGCTTTCAACTTCATTCGCCCTTCCGTAAACGTATTTACACCTTTAGCCCTATTTCCATAAAAGGTTCGTCCGAGCGACACACAACGTGCACGTACGCGCCGTAATCCTCGGCCTTCGTCCAATAATCTATATATTGGCCCTATGTAAGCCCAGTACGCTCGACACCTTTTAGTTCTACTATCGATAACCACCCGTAGGGAGGGTTACCTTTTCGAAATTTTAAATGGAAAACTAATATTTACAGAAAAGTTCGGACATTTTACTTTTTGATCAATTCTTTTTTTCAGTACTTGTACAACTTTTTAAATTTTCTTTAAAAATGCTCCTTAAGTCGAAAATTCCGGACATGTGACAAGTCTGGACAAAGTCGGGATGGAGGGCAAAAATGTCAGCCATGTTCGGGAAATCTTGATGAATGATAACACTATCTGTAGATGTATAGTGACAGGAGTGTATCGATAGGTTGGTGTGGACAGTGAACTTAGTGACTAACTGCTTTGAGACACAAATGGATAGTTCCGAACAAAGAGATTTAAGATACCGGCTGAAGAGAGATTTCATTCAATTTTTTACTTTTGGGATTTATTGGATAATGTTTTGATTTTAATATCAGTGGGAATATCGTAGAATAACTGATCCCATATATCATGAAGAAGCACGATGAGGCCATGGAGAAGTATATCACTTTGTCAAGTTTCTCTCATTGGACTTTAACAACAACGTAACATTACGATGTTATTCGTCCCGTTTAGTAAGTGTTTATTAAACTTCTTTGTTTCGCAGAATGTAAAGTATACAATTGTACAGCAGCCCAAGTGGCCTATCTTTGTAAAGCGTGTATTCGAAGGAGTTTATTACATAGTTGGTTAACAATTTTCAGTCCAATCAACTTGATTCCTCACAGCTCATAGCTGATCACAATTTAATTATTTAAGACCTGTATTATGTACCTACCTATGATCTACAATAAAGATATTGATTGATTAATTGAGCTCTTTTCAGAATGTCTACAGCCAAATTCCAGCTGAGAAACCAGTTTCACGACACCTGAGAAAGCTGCCGTTTTGTGCAATTTACAGCCAAACATTTCCCGCTGTTTGTGAAGATATCGGTGTGCTAATGTGCAGAGATAACGTCAGGAGAAAAAGATGGATGGCTACAATTGCAAGACGTATGAGGAACAAATGAAAAGTAACTAATAGGAAAAACGATAAAATAAAAGTGGTAAAATAAACGTTGTCAAATCAAATTATTTATTTAACAGATCATACAATCCAATTTCGCGAATCTAAGAGAATTGTTTAAAAAAATTAACATCATGACGGTACCTTGTCAATATATTTATGAAAATATTATATAAGTTCAATTAATTACACATCTTTTTAGTAAAATAAGCGACAGGCGTAATGTCAATACTAGAAATAAGGACAAATTAGATCAGCCATGTTTCAGATTGTCAAAAGTACGCACTTCTTTTATGGGGTACAGTGTAAAATGTTCAATAAAACACCACTTGACATTCTACAACTTAATGAGAAGAAATTCAAAAATATGCATAAAACGCACACTATGTAAGCTAGCATATTATAAGTTGGAAGACTATCTCGTAGATAAAAATGCTTGGCTCAATGCTGGTCCTGCTCCACAACCACTTGGGCTCACGAACTAAGATTTTAATGTTTGGAAGAGATGCTCTCCCTCTAGTTCTTTAATTTTATTTTTTTTGTTCCTCTTTTGGAAACTTAGTTACTTGTTATTGTTTTAATTGTGTATTTTTTCTACCTTTATCTCTACATTGTGTGTGCAAACTAATTGATTACCATGTTAAATTATAGTGGAAGCTGCAGAACATTGTAAGAATATCCTAGCATTGCATAGATTCCATCTCCTAGAATTATATAATTGCATAACACACATTTGTGTGAGTACTATGTACTGTAAAGCCACCATTTACATTTTGTTATCTTTCATTGACTTGAATGTGGTTGAAGGTGGCTGAGAGAATGTCATGCTCACTCAAATGTCTCGCTGATGGTGGTGGGTGTATCGGGTCATTTAGTTCCCTTCAATATGGTTCAGTTGAATGACGATGATCCATGCGTCATGTTCGTGAACAGACGTTGTCAGTTGGGACTGGCAACGTCCGGCCACAAATTTAAAAATAATTAGCAGCCACGGTTTATTTTAATTACTTTATTTTTAAATAGTTGGCATAATCTTTTACTCTAGACGCTCTTAACAAGCACGTTTTTCTACATCGTTCTCACATATATGTATAATCTCAACATGAATGATGTAATCAAGATTTTGATTTAAAAGAGTATCCAAGGAGTTTTTTTCCCATTCTTCTTCATAGAGATCTACGCTTTGAAATGTGCAACTACAGTACTTTCTCAAGTTATTATGTCTTGTGACTGTGACTGTAACTTTGCTTTTTTTATTTTCAAAAGTGCCTGTCATGGTCTAATTTAAATAAATGCTTTGAGTTTGAGTTAGTAATAAACCAGCCAACCAGTTAAATAAGAAGCACATAAGTACCTACCAAAATGCATGTTACGACAAAGATGTGAGTGTCTCGATTGTGATGGATCTCATGAAACTATAAAGTTTTCATGCCTTCCAAAGGTGCTACTGCTGCTACTTAATTTTAGAATTGCTCAAGTTATTTCTTAACAACTCATTATTTGGATCAGAAGGCTCATTGTTCAGAATGCTCTCATAAGTGATCAAGCACGAATTTAGTAACAAGTTCTGTCTAATTTCTCGTGCTAGTGTGCATTACTTACTCATCTTTTCATATTTTTTTATGGACAACAAGAAGCTATGAACATCTGTGTTGCCATACTAGAGGTTAAACTGTAATAACACGTTGAATTCCAGCATTATTAGAGGTCATAGAGCTCAACTACTTTACTACAAGCTTTCCGGATCCAGCTGTCAAGCTTCTTAATCCTGGTATTTAGCGGTAGTAAGTGGTTTCCGCCAGTAACTAAGAGCGGGCCGCCTCAGGACCAACTTTGTACAAAGTCTCCTTAGTAGCGGATAGTTGTGCTTAATCCCGCCCGTTGAATTTTGCTCGCTTAGACTGTCGGGGGCAGATAGTTCTGCGTGGAAGTGCGTAGGAATTTAGTCAGCGAAATAGTTAGCTAGATTATTGTATTTAAATTATTATTGCCAATGGATGAAAATAAATACCCACTACTATCCTACTAATATTATAAATTCGAAAGTTTGTGAGGATGGATGGATCTTTGTTAATCTTTCACCCAAAAACTACGAAACGAATATGGATGAAATTTGGCGCACAAATAGTTTATAACCTGAATTAACACATAGTGTACTTTTTATTCCGGTAGTACGATCCTGTGGGATAATTACCGAACTTCACGCGGGCGAAGCCGGGGCATAAGATAGTTTATAAATACCATTAGCTTTATTGCTGTCAGCTGTTAATTAATACCATAATAAATGGGTGGCCGCTATTTTGAAAATAAACTAAAATGGCGGAAGTTACTCAGGCCTCGCTTCATACTAAAATCTTCCACCCCCTTAGGCATATAGATAACTAGGCATACGCTAAGAAAGGATTTAGGTAAACTCGACTCCTAAACGGATGAAATAGGCTAATTCAATTACACAATCCTAATTCAATTTCCTTGCCTCACTTTAAACGGTTCACTATCCATTTGCATAAAATGTTAAGACCTAATTAATATAACTTAGCATAATTTTGTTTGGCATAATTATATTTTCGCATAATGTATTTACGCATAACAGCTTACGCATAATTTTTTAAGCATAATTTCTCTAACCATAATAATGATGAAGCATAATATTCTAAAGCATAAATTTACTAAGCATAAAGTTCTAAAGCATAACTTTTTTATACGCCCTAGCTTTTTTGCCCGAAGAGGATAATTATACCAATTTATTTCGACGATTGGAAAAAAGCCATATCTCCTGAATCAGGTAATAAATAACATATTAATATAATAATTATACCGTATTGAACAATTTTGTGGGTTTTTTTTTCGCTGTAGGAAGCATGAAGCAAGCAAGCATACAGCATGCAAGCAAGCATACAGCATGCAAGCAAGCATGCAAGCAAGCCTGCAAGCAAGCATGCAGCAGACAAGCAAGCATGCAGCATGCAAGCAAGCATGCAGCATGCAGGCAAGCATGCAGCATGCAGCATTCAAGCGAGCATGCAACATGCAGCAGGCAGGGTTTCTGTCACGGCTCCGGCGCTGCGGGCCTCCGGCGGCCCCACGCGTGCTAATCGTCGCAGACGGCTTTCGCTCACCACCGTTTCGCTCGCAGCCACCTGCTCCTCAGCCCGCGGGCCGCCTCTCCCCTACGCGCCTACGCGATTTTAAATTACACTCTAGGGGTAGGACAAACAAGACTACGTGGAGTCGGTTTTGCAGCAATTCGGTTCTGTCACTAACTTTTGTTGCACAGCATATTAAATTTTTAACCAACAATATGTTGTGTGCCTAAATATTATTCTGCTAATAGTCATTAGGCCTACTAACGTTATGCGAATCAAATTTATGCCAAAACAAATTAGTCTTTAAGATGATTATGCCAACATAAAATGTATGCCTAAAAAAATTATGCCGAAGTATTATTATGCCACACCAAATTGTGCCAAAATCGTTTTGCCGAAGTATATTAGGACAAAGAACATTATGCGAAAAGAAGGGATCCCACTTTAAACTCACTGTGAAACTAAAAATTGTCAGCTTGTCTCTCCGACTGTTACCTCTTGACGCCTTAACGACTGAACGATTTCAGTTGAAATAAAACAACTTTATTAATTCCTTATTTAATACGAGTATTTTATCGTATTGCAGACCTGAGAGGCGATTACCCACAGTTGTCGTGGTCTTCGTAAACAGATGTTCGGCTCTACAGCTACAACTACGATTCTCGTGTAGTCGAAATCTTAGATCGGGTTTTTGTTTCTCGCTTGACCACATTACAGTTGTGTGGCTCTTATTGGTTATAGAATCGAATTGCCACAGAATTAAACGCTGAATCGAATTTGATAAAACCGAGTACCAACGTGATTTTTTTTAATAAAATGACGACCTTTTGGCTGCACGTGAACCTAGAAAAATGCCTGCAGTAATCGCCTTTCGATACTCACCAACGAATCTTGCATGACCATTCTCACCTATCGACGAGCGATAGTGCCGTTTCTATATTGCTTGCTTGTAGCACTTTCAACTGCTTCAGCTACGACTTCACGTAATAATTTCAAAAGATCTTTATGAGAGAATAAATACTTATTACCACCTGCACTATTTTGTCTGAACGTAACCTCTCTAGCTTTATCAAGTCTACCCTGTGATACATCGTCAGAATAATATATGTCGTAGTCATCATCATCACTACTCTTGTCAGTATAATCATCATTGGTTTCACTTTCCTCTACACTTTCCGATGCTGATTCTACCGTAACTTCTGTTTTTTCTTCTTTCTGACTTGTTTGCTTCTTCCATTTAATTTTGTCTCTGTTAAGTTGTGTTTCCTTCATTTTGTAGATGTTAGATATAACGTCTATTGGTTTAATTTTGTCCGTGACAAGTTTTTTTTCTTGTGGTTTAATGTAACCTTTGTGGCTCTTCATACGTTTAGTTTTGTCTTGTGTGCGTTTTAGTTTCTTAGGTTTAAGGGACTTCTCTCGGGAAGATTTCTCAATGACAGATTCCAATAGTTCTTGTATGTCAATGTCATGAATAAGTTTGGCGATAGTTTGCTCCGCTAGTTCCTCTACGTTCATCTTTAAAATCATTGGCGTCGTTTTGTGTCTTGTTGTCGTGTCTTCTTTTTCTTCACTTTTTACTACTCGCTCGTCGAAGTTCTCTATTATAGTAACCATTTTAACAGATCCCTCTTGTACTACTTGAGTTACCTCTAAATCGTCAGAACTGTGTTCTTCTATATTCACTTTTGTAGTTGTTTCAGCGATCGGTTTAACGATAACAGATCTAGAAATGTCCTTTGTTGATAATTTTTGTTGAGTGTTTATGTCTGTGTCATAATCATATTGATCTAGATATTCTTTTACTTCTTGGCTACCGAACATCGTCTTAAGAAATTCTTTGAAAAGTTTATTTTCTTTGAGAGTTCTCAGGGCGTCTTCACTTGGAACAGGTGTAGGCAGATCTACGTCATCTTTCGCTACGGGAGTGATTTTGAAGCTTGGCTTTGTACTCATTACGAAGCTATCCGCGTTCCAGGTCTCCCGTTTTGTTCGCTCCGTAGTACTCTTTCTACCAGTCGGTACTTCCTGAAATAGCAGGTTAAAAATATATATTTAATATTATTTCCCTCAGTGTTAGTGATCGTGCCAGTATTTATTCAGTCATTTTCTTTAATTTTTGTCAATGTATGATTTTTTTTTTCAAGAAAAACATTTAATGTAATTAAAGAAGGCTCTCGTTAGGCAGCTGGATCTAGGGCTAAAGAAACAAATAAAGGAGTTCAATAAATAAAGGTGATTTGAAAACATTTTGATGCTGACTCCCAACCAAATGTTTAGCTGACCATATCAAACATAGCCATAAAATACTGACCATCTCTATGATGCTTTCGATCCATTCGGCGTAAAAGCCAAGTTTAGTGAAGACTGTGGGCTCGTCGGGGGCACCGCAGTTCGGGGCGCCGAAGCTGACCACTCCATAAAGCTTGCCGTAGGCCACGCCTGGTCCACCCGCATCTCGCTGTCACGACAATAGTTTTTACACAATCATGAGCAAATAAAAGTGCCCATCACAAAGCAGTCAATCAAGCATTCTGAACATAGTATCTCTACAAACTTAGTATCTCTACGCACAAATTATGGCTGGGAACAGATTTTTTTTTGGGTGAAAAATCACGGTTTACGGTAGGACTCAATGTAACGCACTCAAAACATTGTGCTGGCAAAAGTTGACCACTCTAATATTCAATGCATCTCCATTGAATATTACAGTGGTCAACTTTTGCCTTCGAAATCTCCGTAACAAAAATATTCTATACTATGATCCAGTACAAAAAAATATCATAATGACGGATCAAGTGCCGCTCGTCTTCGATATGGGTGTTTTTATACCCGTTATCTACCAGCTATCAGTTCTTTGTAATATACTGTGCACACAACGCGGCTGCGAGTCTGACCAGTGGGCTCACATACCAGTTTTGACAGCAACAGAAAGAAATTGAATGCACATCACAAACTTGACTGCAACGACCAGGTGATCGTTTAGTCGCACGGTCGGACTTGCGACCAGTCGCGGACAAAATTTATTTTATGTATGAACGACCCCATCTTGGACGGAGCTTCTGCGACCATGACCACGGCCGCGGCCAGTAAAGACTCGGTTTACACAATAGTGGAGACGAACGGTGTGGAGATGAGACCTGCACGATTCCACCAATAACAGGAGAGATGAGAGACGCAATGTCGATTTCAAACAATGTTCTGCTCTGTGGTTGGTCAGTTCCTGTACGTGTCTGCTTTGGTAGAAACCGGGCTAGCACCATCGCCTTGCACTGTTAATATTATTGTATAACTATAATCATTATGTTACGTTTAATGATTATCAACTTACGTTACATGCGCCACCCCCTTTAGAGAAGAACCCGGCACAAAAGTTCTTTCCAGTCACGAACTCTCTAAAAATAGTGCAAAAAAACTTACTTTAATTTGGTAATGGGCTTGTCAAGTCTGTCATCCAATAATACTTAAATAATAATAACCCGTTCGTGGCCTCGGACGATGCGGCTTGCGTCACTTGCGTCAAGCGACGCGCGAGGGTCACTTGTCTCTTTCGCGAGCGTGAGCTGATGAGGTCCACAAGGTAGCATACTTATACATAGCACTTACTTAGAATAAACTTCTTGACATTCCTTGAGTGGGTAGTAGTCGAGCACCGCATACGCCAGTCGATTATTCCAAACGTTAGAAATGATGTTGGAGGTCTGAAACACCAACTAAAGCTGGGCAAGAAGACTTTTATACTACCACAAAGCGGTCCAGAATCTCTCCTGAAGTCATGAGCCCCGGGTCACATACGGGGCACGGACAACTAATAGCAGATCTCGTTGCTCTTCGCACCTTAGTCCACGTCCTAACCAAAGCGATCGTAGAGTATATTTATGTTCGGCGAGCCTGAACATGTCGTCGCCGCGCCTACGCTGATGGAGAGTGCCTTGTTGTTTTCCGAACAAATCATGCAACGGACGGTTATATTTAGGACAGCCTCGTATAACTCTTGTTACTGTCTAGACAGAAATCTTGATCATTTCAAAAACATTGTAAAAACCACTTACAGATTTTGCACCCCAACCAATGATAGTGATGCCTATTGTATTCGTAGACAAAGGCCAAGGATCCCTATCAAAATCTATCTTCTTAATTTTTTTGATTTTCCTCCCAAACTTCAGAATCCGAACCAAACGCATAATTGCGAGGTTGTTCTTCAAATTCTTAGGGTTGTATTTTGGATGGAAGTAGACTTCCAGAACAGGGATGTTCTCATCACAGCCCTCGTATAAATTGCAGCCCACTTGCACTGAGAGGAAAGCCGGGTTCTCTCTGAAGAAACGGTTGTTCCAGGCGCTGATGGTTATAAAAAAAACATTATCGTCCTAGTACTTCTAGTTTTGCTGTTAAACATACAAGTAGGTAAAGGAAAGCATCATTCCTCCTAAAACAACCAATGATTTATTTATTACAGTTGCAAACACGACGCTGAAGTGATGACCAGATCTGATTTAATGATGGAGCCACCACATTGGAATTTATTGAAGAACTGGACGCTCGCCATGAAAGGAAACCGCTTGATCGACTCTCTGCGTCCCTGGTAAACGCGACGACTAACACCTGGAGCTGCAAAGTATATCATAACTTCATGAATCAAAGGCCCAAGAAATTAAATAACTCGGAAACCAGAAAGCTATCGACGGTGCCGATTTCGAGTAAACTCTTTAGTACGAAAATTAACTAAAAGAAAACTATACTTACTCCAAAATTCGTTACTGTTCAAAAGATTACCATCCTCGTCTACTTCTAGGGCCGTCTTTGTATTGTTTTGCGAAGTGTCATCCGACATCAAATGATTTAACACCTGTGTGTTTATACCAAGCTTAGCATTGTTGTTATCAAAGCCATACTTGAATTTTAAATATTGAAGCTTTCGTATAAAGGTTTCTATGTGTGCAGTTACACATTCATCCTCCCCAGCTTCGTAGCTTTTATTGTCTTCATTCAATACTTCATTTAATTGTGCAATAAAAAGTTCTGTGTTGTTATCGATGTTATCAACTTTAACTAGTTTTGCAATTTCCTTCAGATTGTCGTCATCTTGTAAGGTAATGGTGCCAAAGAAATTGTGAATTACTGCGAACTCTCCAAACCTCGCTTTATGCTTTACATGATCGAGTTTAAGGGTGGAGAATATACCGTTGACAGTCTTTCGTAATGCCGCCTCAGCTATCGTTAAATCTTTGGTTTCCTCACGAAGTTCAACAAGGCTCCACACTTCGACGACAGCAATGAAAGCAATGAAAATTAGTATATGGTTTTTGATGGAATACATGTGAAGGAAGACCCTTTTTGTATATGAGAAAGGAAATTCAAAACAATAATAATGGAATATTTCACACCGGTATCAACATGTTGTGTTTAAAGTATTTGCTTAATAAATTCTTACATTTTTTATGGTATTTGTTTTATTTCGTAGATATTGAGAAATCTTACATAAAGAAATGGCCAAACCATGCAATAAAATTTTCGATTTGAAACACATTTTATTAGATAGTAACATTACTTCGGAAATCACTTTGAAGTTCAAAAGGTTTAGCATTGTTCAAGCTGCAGTATGAAGCCATGAAAATGTATTGTCACCATAACCAAAGGTTAACATTTCAGCTCAATTGTTAGGGAGGAACTGGTTCGAAATTCAGTTGCAAGATTTGACCAATACATACTAACTAACTAAGTAATATGGCAAGTTATAATAACAAGTGGCCCTTATTTTGTTTTGTGTAGTATATTTTGGTAAGGCGGGTACTGTACGTAGACTGTGGGTACTTTTGACAGTCCACCAACTGTAAGTACATGCAGTCATAGTGACCTCTGTACTGTCAGCGATGACGCGCGGCGCCGTGGACGTGGCAAACGTTTTGTGCGACCAACAACTAAAAAACTTTTGTGCCACGTCACGAAGAAGAAGACCAACCGTTACAATAAAATACTTTATTTAAAACTAGCCATGCCCTGCGACCCTCGTCTGCGTGAAATTTTTATAGAATAGAATAAAATTTCTCTTTACTCTAACTGTTAGTAAAACTTACGACTATGCAGTCAGTAAGCACTGATAAAAAACAAACAACACAACACATATTCGGTGGATCACTGCTGCGACAATGCGATGAGTAATTGCACAACAGCGACCCACATAAACACAGTCCAGGCGACTTTATGACTTGCAATCATACTCAGGATTCTGTTTTTGATGCGCAGAAGCGCACTTTTTACGAATTGTTGCGTAATAAAAATCCACATGTGCATCTGCGAATATCCCCGACGCACTACAGAAGCGGGGCAGCCCCACCAGCATCCTAAACGCGTTATTATACTGAACGCGAAGAGCACTGTACGATCGCGTACATCTAGCCCACAGGCTGCACAGTCATGTATATTTAATGAAGTACAGTGTTAATCTTCTTCTTCTTAGCGTATCGATGGCAATCTAAATTGTATCAGCCCAAAACTGAGCTACTAGTTTGGCGCTTTCAGTAGCGTCCATCAGTTCCTGTAGCGAACAAACAACAGGACACGCAGGACACAATATTAAGTGCCCCATCGTTTGCAGAACAGTACCACATTTACACTCCAGGGCAGAATCATTAATCAATCCCCACCTGAGCAGGTTTAATGTTACTGTTAATAATTTCAAGGGTTTTAATTTTTTTGCACGGAACCCTAATCCTATTCTTTAATAGAAGTCTAACTTACTCCTTATAACATCAGCTATATGCCAGTAGAAGTCCCGTCAAAAACGGTCCAGCCGATTGTCAATATTGTTCTAGTAATATGTACCGTATATACTTTCATATGCATTCAGTAAAAAGCTATTATTTTGAAATTAAAAACAGAAACTTCAATTTTATTAACTTGTATTGATAGCAATATAAATCATGAATTTAACATAAACTCGAAGAAGACAAAACAAATCTAGAAACGGATTTACTGCTTAACTATTACAATAGTTAGAGTAAAACTTACTTAAGGGCCCAGTCGAGTAACACTGAAAGCCCGCCGAAATATTCGCGTAGGTTTACAATGTTTTTTGACTGAAGTTATAAATAAATTGGAATTATTTTTAGTGCACCATAATATTGATTAATGCTTAACTAACTACGTATTTTTTAAAGTTCATAACGGATCGCGCAAAGTCCTAGACCTTAAAAAAGGAGGTACCTCCTTATTAGTTATTGTAACAATTTTGCAGTGGCAAGGCGTCATGTTCCAATATGCGAAAGCCAAAAAAAAATTTTCGAAAACTAGTGATCATGAATTTCAAAATACCTATTCGAAAAACTTTTTTTTTGCATCTTTGTGTGATGGTTTCTAGACACAACTAAATATACGTGTCGAATTGATTTCCTCCTTTTTTTACAAGTCGGTTAATATATAGGTAGCGCAGCTTTAGCATCATCATCTGCCTAGCCTTTTCCCAACTATGTTGGGGTCGGCTTCCAGTCTAACCAGCTGAATACCAGTATTTTACATGGAGCGACTGCCTATCTGACCTCCACAACCCAGTTAGTACTGAGTAATACAATACTCTTTGGTAAGACTGGTTGTTCGACTTTCGGGCCACTACTTAACGAGTGTCAAAGATCTACAATTGACAGCCGGGTCCAACGGCTTATCGTGCTTTCCGAGGCACGGAGGAAACTCGGTGTATAATGGGTGGTCACCCATCCACGAACCAACCTAGGCAAGCGCGGCTTAACCTGAAGATCGCCCAGAGTGGCTGTTATTATCTAGCCACGAGCATCATCTCAAATATTTAAGTACGACTATGTGTCAAAGGGGGACGTCCCCGCACACACGATGTGTTTTTAAAACAAATCGTGTGTACTGTGAATTTTTGAGTTTTGCACGAGAAGACTATCGCCTTAACGTACCTATTTTTACTAATAACTAGCATTTTTTTTTTCTGATTAAAATAAAAGTTTTTAAGAAATATACTAAATTTAAATACAACGAATAAACACCAATTCATTGTACCCGCAACAAGGCTCAAGAAAATAGCTGGATCATTTAGATGACAATGTATACGCTTTTATAATAAACTAACCTAACCTACCAAACCACATTCTAGACCTAAGCCTTAATAAATTCAAATCCTTTATGAAACGTAAACTTTCCCAGAAAGCTTTCTATACTGGTAAAGATTATATTGAAGACAAAACCTTGGGATTGAAATGGTCCAATTTGAATTGAAATTGAATTGAATTTATACCTTTTTTGTTTTTCTACTTTTAGAACAGTTTGACTTTTTTTAAATATTAATTATATACAAAATGTCATTACTTATTTACTTTTTCAAGTAACTATCACATTATTATTTTTTCGATAAAGTTGGCATTATTTAGTTTTTCAGGTGTCGTATTGTTGTTTTTTATTATTGTTTATTACTGTGAATATGAGGATTATGTGGGTCATATTGTTATCACGATTTAGTTTAGTTAGTTTCACGTTTGTCTGGCAGTTTGAGTACTTTATGCGGCCTACCCACATGTCCTTTCTTTTGTATTGTTCGTCGTGTCGTTGAGCTCCTTGGGTTATGAGTCGAGCTGCACCATCACAGACAAATGCTTGCACAGGTCACATCACACAGAACAGGTCCACTCAAATCTGTGTGCTTATTTCTTCAAATGACCATCTCAAACATTAATCTGCATGGTCCTCATATGACTTGACCAATGTCTTGACTTTAAAAGAGATAGTGACCTCTGGGTTTGTTTCAGCTGTTCTTCCCAGAGTAGTTAGGTACGAAACACCGGCTCCATCTAGTTTTAAAACATAACAATGATGTGACATGTAAAAGTGGTTTTGTAAAACCAACTTACAGAAATAAATATGATTTATCATTCATGAGACGCCGGACGCCGCGCGCCGGACGGAAGTAAAGAAAATTTCATAAAACTCGCGTGTGTCACCATTACTTAGCCCTACTTGTAAGTTTCTAACAATTCAGTAACGTACAACTTTTCTCTTAGCTCGCTATTAGTCACATCTGCAGTATTAAGAGAAGCCTGTTACGTATTTATGTTAGCCTGGTACTTACCTGGTAATGTTCTTATAGTAAACTAGCTTATGCCCGCGACTTCGTCCGCGTGGATTCGATAATTGCCCCACGGGATCGCACTACCGGGATAAAAAGTATCTTGTGTATTAATCCAGGTTATAAGCTATCTGTATGCTAAATTTCGTCCAAATTCGTTCAGTAGTTTTTACGTGAAAGAGTAATTTGTTTACTCTTTCACGCATCCACCATCTATACAAACTTTCGAATTTATTATATGTATAGATATAATATAATATATACGAGTAGTGAGATTATGTTTCTTTCACGCTTGTTCTTTAATGGGGTAACGAGAAGTACCATAGGCCGACTACGAGCGGCTGGGCTATTCCGAAGGCATAATGACAATCGCCATCCTATGGGCTCCTTGGCAGCTTATCGTCAGTCCCATATATTTTTTTAACATCCATGAACGTTATATCGCTGTCTTTTTCGAATGATACTTTGGGTAGGCAAGGCCCTCTCTCTATTCAAAGTGTTTTAATTTAAGATGAATTTGAAATTTTTCATAGGGTTCATTATCTGTGCCATATACAATAAGTTAAAAAACCTTGTTCGATCTAAAAGGGGCATATAGATTATAGCTATACCAATGACATTATACCAAATAGAATAAGAAACAAAAAGTATTCATGAAAGGAAACATATTAACGAATTTTTAAAAATGTATTATTTATGTATCCAAATTACTACCATTTTCCCAAAATCTAACATGTATAGTGGGATGATTGGCAGAGGGATTGGCAGAGATATCCATAGAAAACGCCTCAAAACCGCTGATTAACAGAAACAGATTGGGGAAACCTACAGAGTCAAGCCAGTTTCAGCCTTTCCTTTCAGCATTTTATTCCTAGACATGAGCTTTAAAAGTCCACCCGTATAGTGGCAGTGGTCGTTATCGGAGCGCCCGGATCGCGCAGTTACATCGTTGGCGATTTAGTGCCAAAGCCGCTGATGGCAGTGAGGCCAGTAGAACAGCGGGTTCAGAAGAAATAATGCAATTTTTCTACATTTCAAACTGACTGAGAGGCTCAGTTAATTGACGTGAAGTTGACGTGAAGAATATATCAGGTTTTGTGGTCTCGATTTATCGGTACCGGAAAACCTTTTCCCTTACTATTCTTTTAAGTTTTTCTGTACCTGATTCTTCATGTACGCTCGCATACAGGCAGAAAAGGACTATTTTACCCATACTGATACTGATAGGTACCGATTTTTCTTTACCTACCCGTACTAAGAACCTGTATGTACAGACGCCAGCACATCAAGCTACTACAATCTGTCAAATTTCTTCAATAGATTTTCAACTTTATATCTAAAGCATTAGGTTCAAGGTTGGTTGGAAAAATCTGACAGTTTCGGGTAGGTTGACCTGCTGGCGTCTGTACATCCCAAGATCCCTAAGGCAAATTAATAGGCAAATCAATACAAAAGCAAGGCAACAGGCGCAGTTACGCCACTTAAAAGAAGGTTGTGTACAGTAATATTGATAACGTAAATCTTATTATCAGACAAGCATGCGACTTATAAGGCGAGAGTGAACCTGAGATTCACAGACGCCACATATACCATATATTTAAGGTGTGATGCTGTGATGTCCTTTTTAGATCTCAGTTTCCTGGCCCTCCTACAACTACATGGTCTAGGTGTGAATGTGTACTAACGCGACATTCAATAACACGCGCCGCACCGAGCCAACGTGGCGCACTGTTTACTGGCCGTGCACACACTGGCCGCCATGTAACGCTCTTCACTCCATTGCTTCCTTTGTTTACCTTTATCCAGGGAATTTTATTACTTTACGATTTACTGTCGTAGTAAGTTTGGAGTAGAGCAATGTATTTAAAAACAAAAGGTAACAAATCCCCAAGCATAAATTAAAATAATTCAGCACGCAATTTTGAATGACTGTCTGTTACGGTTTAACGCCTCCACTGTTGAATGGATTTCCATGACATTTTCACACGTACACCCGGTACATGATATCGGATCTTTTTATACCGGTAGTTGTTCCCGTGTTTAAGACTAAGTATGTCCTACAGAGTTTATTACAAATAGCTTACTATTTCATTTCTTCCCCAGCTTATCACGGCCACTTATTCCCGTGACGTCAGCGGCGTCCCGCCAACGAAAGTGAACCACAGTGAGGGGTTGCAAAGTTGAGCTCGAGTGTCTCCGAGTGACTAGCGACCTACTTCTGTTAACCGATGAGCCTCCGAGACGAGAGATACATTTGGTTCTACTTACCGACTTTACTTGAAGAAGAAGTTTTTGTGTGAGTTATTGTAATCAGAAAATACTAAGGTTGCAGAGCTTCAGGGCTTAGACAAATGCCAATGAAAAGCGCTTCGTCTCCGTTGTGTCTTCAGGTCCCAAGTAATAAAGTCTATTGCCATTTTAAATGAGCACAATGTCTAAATTCAGGCTGTTTGCGAAAAAGTCCATCACCTCGGCTGAACAACCTATTACAGAACTCGATGGTTAGCAGTCGCAATACCAAAATAACTACAATTTAAGAAGAAAAAACTAAGACTCTAAGAAAAAACGCTTTCATCATGAGGATAGGATATTCATGGAAATTGTTCTTTCATTGCAGAAAGAAACGACATCATATTATGATAAAATACCCGGGGCATCTCATTTATACTGAACTTTACAGTTTTAGTACAAAATAGCTATTATAGTGAACACGACAGATAGTCTTCTTACCGTGTTGACCCCACGCTATACAGAACGCAAGTAGCGGATGCAGAGAAAGCCTTCTGTCCGTAGCTAATGCCGTGGTGGTAGGTAACTAGCCGTTGTAGTATGTATTAGCTAGTCAGCAAGACACATAAATAACTAGTAAGTAATACACCCTGTGTATTACTTACTAGTTATTTTTGAATTCACGAAACACATATTTCTTTAACCCTGGGCTCCTATTCGTACCGTTTCCATAGAATACTAGTCACAAGCGATTTCTAAATTGCTTTCAGTGTAGCGAAGCCTTACCCTATATGTAGCCCGCCCGCGCCATCGAGGCAATTATCTCAATCGACGATTTTGCACCAAATCTGGACGGGAAACAACTGACTTTCGCTGCTTCACTGTTTATTAGTGCCCCGGGACTTGCATTTGAAGATGATAAAGCAAAATAGGACCTGCTTTTATTTTCTTCAGTGTCTTGTCTTAGTGATTGAAGATTTTATGGAGTAAGTGATGGAACTAGCAGAAGGCTTATTCAAAATCTTTTCTAGGAAACTAAACTTTTTGAAAAATTTAACTAAAAGGCAGCAAAGAGTTACCTACAGAATTGATTGCTGGAGTGTCCAAAGTGACCTGCATTTTACAAGCCTTGCGACACACTACATATTAGGGGTTAAAGCATGAAATTACCGATTTGTATGGACGATTTCGTGAAAAGTGATATTTCTATACAAATACTGATACTGTTAGCCTGTGTCATCCCAATGTTGGCCTCAAAATGCTAGTATGGATATTTTTTTTTTTTTTCTGGGAAACGTCTGAACCGATAACGTATGATGCAGTTGCAAGAGTTAGAGTGAAAAAAGTTGCGCTGCACTGCGTAACTTAAATTCTCAAAACACAGTCTAAGACAAAAATATACCTACTTGAAGTAGTGAATCCGACGGCACATTGAAACAGGTGTTTAGAGACACTACCCTATGAGGTTCTATGTTAGGGATTTTGGTTTCCGCACTTAGTCCTTAAAGTGGACCATTGTGCGTGTACCCGATGAGGTAATATGCAACTACTAGTACGTATAGTTATTTTTTTTATTTTTTTAAATTCATTTTTATTGGATTAATTGTTAAACTACCCTATGAGATAATAATAATATGCAACTACTAGTACGTAGTTTAACAATTAATCCAATAAAAATGAAATTAGGTAAAAACATAACTATACGTCAAAGTTGCAAACAGAAAAAAAATGTGTGAAAAAACGGAAATGTCATAGTTAAGGACCTATTACTAATAACACTATTTACGTGGCCACCTACTAGGCCAAGCCAAGTCAGAGGCGCATGGGCGGGTAAAAACTCTGACATCAAGTTAGAAACACACGATGAAGGAGAACACTGGGCCCAAATAATTTACTAAGATGTTCGTACCGTTGCACGTTGATACGAAAAGTGAAAACAGCTTACGCTAAGCTACTGGATGCTTTGTTAAAGTTGTAAATACGTGTAAAAATGTAGACAAATGCCATAGATATATAGATGAAAATTCAGTGAAGAGAATATTAGCAACTACAGGCAACATACCTACTAAGAGAAATGGAGCCATGCCACCAAGAAATAAACCATATTTCATTACAGACACGATTTCAACATCACGTAAATCTACATTTGCCAGACACGAAAACACATTACTACCATTTTAATACGGCAATCTTTTTGCGGTGCGAAGGTTAATAAAACGTTTTCGCGTGTAATCTTAGCGTTACACTAACAATAAGGTGACGCCTGTAGGCTCTCACGAGCGCCCGCAGCGCCCCCTGGCGCCGCGCGCCCCCAAGCGCCGTGAAATAGGATTTCCCAAGAGCCCCTACCAACTGCTGAAAGGAAACGATTGCCATTTGTTTTATGATTTGTGTGAAGATTTCGTAAAGCAAGGTTTATTTCTAAAAAAATATACCTAGGTAATTTATGAACCTCTACGAGTTACTACTGTTTTTTTTCCTAGGAAACACTGGGCAGTCAGTCCTGCTAGCACTTTTGCTGACAGGCAAAAGTGGGTTTTATCTTTTTATTCTTGTTTTTAAGGCGACACAAGAAAACCCAATCAATCATTGAAGCTGAATGTGTTAAGCATGAAGTATTATTGGAAATAGAAATTATTTGTGCAAATCAACTATGAGGATCATTATGTAATGATGATAATGATCGTGCCATCTAGTCGATCTCCACATTCGATGACCTTTTTTAAGGGTGGTTGAGAGCTTTAATATACTGTAGTTGAGCGGGCATGGCGCATCATTTAAATCTAACGTGAGCTAAATAGATAATACTCGTAGTAGCGGCGTGGTCGTCTCACTCCCGTCAGAGCGAGTTCATAAAGGGCAAATCATTGTCACAGCGGTTACAGCTAGCAGACGCTTATCTTTCATATTCGCTACATAAGCGGACGTAATGTACGTAACTATGTTACGTCTGTCTTTTAGGCATGGAGTCAGAATGACACACATGCTAAATGATCAAACGTTTTATATAGTCTTACAATACATAAATGCAACGAGATATAAATGGTTAGTTGCTACTATGGTGGGCAAAGTAGAAGGGAACCGCCAAAAAAAGTCAATTTCTATAGTTGAGAAACATTCATGAATAGACCGGAGTCACGAGTGCTACTGAGCTGCTCCACCTCGCAAAGGACGATGAGAAATATTTTGGGTTAATGGAACCTCTGTTAATAAAATTAGAGAAGCACCAATAGCAGAGTTTAAGACCAATAGAAGTAGGTTATAATTTTGCTCAGCTTAGTTAAGTGTAATGGCCTTTACTTTATACTTACACACATTTTTGTATAGTGATATTTAAACAGCGATAAGATACAAGCCATAATTATTAGTTTGTGGCTCACCGATTATATTTATGACACAACTGTTTTGTTTCTATTGATTAATAAACTTATTTTGATTTGATTTTGAAACCTACAAAACGCGCTCACAACTCGGGGAGAACAATTTTAGTTTTTCCTAAACTATTGTTCACCATGATTGAACCACATGTTGGTGACAGCGGTTAACAGGCTGAAGTTTGGAACGACGGCGACGCGCGACGTTGGTAAATCGTTTTCGGTTGCCGGGCAACCGGTCAGCCGTGCCGGCGACGGGCCGTCTGCGTGGTAGTGTGTGACGGAGCGATGGATTTATACTAGTAAGGGTGCGTATAGGCTGACTAGAGAGTTTCTGCGATTAATATGTAGTTTCTGCAGTCAGTCATAAATTGAATGATTTATTCTAAGGATATGCATTTACTTAACTTACAAAACCAGCCTACAATGTTCCCACTAATGGAAGACTGGCCTCCTAACTCATAGCTGTCGGTCACGACATAATTCGTTAATCATGGCCTATACACAGCTTACGCAGCCGGTGTTCATCTATGAGAAAGTAATTTGACTAACAGACTCCGTTATTGTACCACCGATAGTCTAACAGAACCTTGTGCAAAGCTATGAGATTAAACCTGTCCATTGAAGTCTAACAGTGAAAGCTAGATAGATGTTGTCTAGCTAAAGTACATTGCTTTGTTGCGAACAAGGTGGTTTACTGTGCCAAATAATGTTAAAAAGAACATCAAAATTACGGTTTTATGCATAAACTAAAGGCCCGCCCAATTAGTGCAATGGCGATATTCCAAAATATTTATAGCACGTTTAAATATATTTATTCTACATAAAAACCTTTCGGAAGAAACGTTCTAAATGATGGTAAAAGCCGCATCAAAATCCTCTGTGTATTTTAGAAAACAGAAGTAGCCGCACATTCAGATACGAAAGTACACCTCGATGTAAATGTATGGAATAAAGATACTTACTACAAAGTTACAAGTAAATAGATAAAACTCTGTGCAAAAACTCACCACGGCAGTTCGCGAGTAAGGACTTACCTGCAATCAATAAAACAACAAACAATTAAAACAACACTCCAATAATATTGTTTACATTCAGCCACATTACATGTTTGGACAGCAAACAGCATGCAAACTGACAATCACTCCATATCAGACATCTATATTTATTTTATACACGGTCAAATGTTGTTAGGACAGTTTCAGTTTAGCGTTGCGAAGTGCGTGTACGCTCGTATACTCGCGGCTTTTTGTTACGCGAGTGACTCGTACGAACGTTGACACGCTTATAAGATCTTATAATATAAGCGTGAGCCGCGAGAGATGCCTCTACACATACCCGCTCACCCCACACAAATACAAACGTATAAGCGCATGTACGCGCGTTCGATTTTTTGAAGCACGTAATATAGTGCGCTTGTAAGCCCGTAAGCAGGTACGGGTTTATACGCGCTACAAAATACTTTAATCTGAAACCACTCTAAGGTACCGTTTGGCAACGAGCTACAAGCGTGTGGCGACAGCGACTGAGCAGAAAAAATATGAAAGAAGTTGCTTAGAACAACGTAAAGTAAAGTAAAGCGCCGGATAAGGTTGAAACACACGTGTGTCGTGTCGTACCTCAAGTTTTTTCTAACCATACTAAATGTAAGAAACCGCAGACTTCTGGCGCGACATGACACAACCCAAAACATTAGTGTGATTGTACCTGTACCTGTTTCTTTGGGCGAAGGAAAGGAGTGAAGCGCACTCGTGTCGCTTAACGCAGGTTGCGCCGTAAGTCGCATCGCGCGCGGTTGTGAACGAAGCGTTAGTTCTACTTGCTTCTATTTTGTTAGGGAGCGTTAGTTCAACCTTAATCCTAGCTTAAAAGGCAAATGCCCGTTTCCGTTAACATTATGCGCCACCTAAATTAAACAACAAATATTATTGCATTGTTCGAATGTAAATTTCCCGCGCTGACTATAAATCGCGCGCCTTTTTTTAAAAAAAACCGACCCACTTTCAAATTCTCAGACGACATTTAATGTTCATAAAAGTCTTTCTATCACAGTCCTGCAATGCACTTTTGAATACACTTTTCGTCGCTTTAATATACTTTGCAATACACGTTCTACAAAGGAGAAAGAGTTTCAGTTATTTGAAATTGGACTACGATGAAAAAGTTTCACCGTGAGTATAAACACTAAACTGCAACAGAAACAGGTACCTAGTATTTTCAAAAAGATACTAAAACTATACTAATTACCCCCTTTGACCAATATAATTGAAAAACAACTCATATAACACTGTCCGTTTAGTATTTCCCCGCACAACCTTATCAGAACACTCCACATAATCAAACGTCACTTTTCTGATTGATATTTCCCGACGCAGAACACATTGTGTACTACAAAACACAAAAACCAAAACCACTTTAACTGTTGTAAAAACCTTCACAACAGTTAAAGTTGCTGTTTACGAGGTACCATTACAGTGAAAAGTCTTTAGAAGTCAAAATCAAAGCATTTATTTCAAGTAGGCCAGTTACAGGCAATTTTGAATTCTCGAAACAAAGACAACAATGAAATGTAGCTACAGTCCCAGTCACAAGGCATAAAAACTGTAAAAGTACTATAGTTGCCCATTCCCTAACGTAGATCTCTATGGAGAAGAACGGGCAAGAAACTCCATGGACACTGAAGTGAGTCACTGAGTGAATCCATTTTCAGCTGTCAACCTGTACTTGGAACCCAACAAACACATAAACATGGACACGTGATAGTTTTGATTCCGGTGCTCCGGACATTTCCCAAGGGAGACATAAAATCCTTGAGGGCTAATTATTTGGTCAGCGTATCCCCTTAGGGGCAGTTCTCGTCATACCGTTGTATTGCGCTGATTTCGTAAAAAAATGCTATTGAGTAATTGGAATTATTAGGTCTATTTGTTGTTCTACTTTGTCTGATGTTATTAAATTACTTAAAAACTGTACTCTGTCTACCTACAACAAATTCATCAAAAGCTAATTAGTAGTTTTAATTCATGCTCATTTTCTTGCTACATCGGGTACTTGAATACTAAGTAAGTTTTTGTTTATAAGTTATAGCTCTTTCAAAATCTAGATCAATTGTATGCACATATTTCTTGGCTCATATTATTATTTGATAATATAATAAGGAACTTTCAAAAGTGGCTGTCAAAGCTTTTCTTGCCTTTGTATATTTTATCTGTTCATGCTCTTTTCATCATCTGCTATCAAGCTTTGTTTCAACCATCTTGGGATTAATTTCTATTCAATCCAGATACAATTGAAAACCAGTATTTAACTTCGAGCATGTCTGACCTCCACAACCGAGTTTCTGAGTAATCATTATACTCTTTTCTGAGACTAGTTGTCAGACTATCGGGCTACCGACGACCCTCACCGAACATTCCCACACTTCTTAATACTGAAATTCTATTTTACAAAAACAAAAATATCATAATGTTTTTCCCTTTTCCTTTATCCTTCCAATATTTCACATAACTATCTGCCTGCAATCTCCCATTACCGCCACTTACAGAAGTCTTTACGATCACGATCTCAAACGGAATCGCATCTCGAGCCGGTCTCGAGCCGGGCCGGGCCGGATATGAGGTCTGGGATGATTGTAGGTGTATTTTGTTTTATACGGAGTTGGAAGGGAAAAGGAAATTAGTACGTTGTAGTTTCCTGTTGATGTGTGTAGTAGTAGAATCTGTTTAACCTGGTAAAAAGAAGTGAATGTCAACTTGTACCAAAAATTCGCAATAAAATTGTAAACGATATAACAATCGCTACCCATATTATCTGTCGTTAAAAGTCATATCTCGGGAGTTTCATAATGCAGAGCCTGTTATCATTCAATTGTTTCATACAACATAGTAGTTTGTTTTTCCCGATAAAGTTCTATCCTATGGTTGTCTGACAAACATCTCAGAGTTCTAGACAAGCCATTGTTAAGCTCCTCATATTTGGTGTGCAGTTAACACTATTATGTATATTTTAACCGTTTTATTGTGCGTAAAATCTCTCTGAATGCCAAGAAAGGTTAGGCAGAGGCGTAAAGTACGTCCGTGTTAAAGTCAAAGAGGCAAATAAGAGGTAAATCAACAGGTTGCAAATTCAGACTCGGAGCTGGTACTAAGAAATTCCTGCCTGGGAATCGAACTGAGGACCTCATTTAGTATAATCACTGTTATTTTTAAGTAGACTTCAGTATTATTGAGGAATACTTTTCATGAATACTTGTAAATTTCATAATCTTCTTCTTCATCGGATTCGGTCTATCAATTATTATAAGGTGCGAAACTAACAAAAGCTGTCTAGCTCTATCCCTCATTCATGGGATGAACCAATCCTTGGTATCCCTCACTTTTAAAACATAGATTTATTCCTCTCAAATCAGTCCCCGACACTTCGTCGAAAGACCAAAATGAAATGTATCTTAAGCTGCGTTCCTTCATAAATGCAGCGTGGGAGGATTGTTATAGCCTTATTATAGCCTGTCGGTTCTGCTGAAACACTTCAGTTAATTACCCCGTTATCTCTTTACGTCCTGAGAGGGTAAGGCCGCGAGCTGAGAGACAGTGGGAGCGGGGCGATGCGAGCCAGCGATAAACTATAGCGAGTACCCCTATAATCATGATCAACCTGGCACACAAGGCTCCTCTTCGTGAGAGCAGTAGGTCATGTCCACATCGCGGGCCCAGTGCAAGTTGGTGGATGTGTCTGATCTTAGAACTCTTGGATTCTAGGACATGCCGTTTTACTTACGAGGTTTTCCTTCACCGTTTTGAGAGCAGTGCTAGTGAAATAAATCACACAAAGTAAAATGTCGCTTGGGTCTGGGGCACATAGGTTGACAAAGACTATGGGGCCTCCAGCCCACTACTGCTCTCTAAGAACAATAATTAGGCAAGATCCTTCGACTTTGAATAGAAATTGTTGCAGCTTAAGACAAAATTCAGGAGCACTAGTAAATTGAAGTTGATGGCACAAAGCTGTCTTAATTATATTTTGGTAGAATAGAATTTTACGATGAATGACTGTCGAATCAAAATGATCTGTAACATAACGTGCGTAGAATCATTATTTACGTTCAAGCTTGAGGTACAGGGGTTGTATAAATAATTGTTCTGAATCGGGACTCGAGAGCACTCAGAGTCAAGTCAAGTAACAAATTATTTTGCGTAGGCGGCAGGATTCAATTGGAGTTCATTGAGTTGACTTACAAGTAAATGTTTCCCTTACGTTTTCTTTCAGTTTCAAACATGTAGCAAAATAACTACTGTAAACGTTCAAATTTTCTAAACCACCGACTAACGCTAAACTACAAACGCCGCAAAACACACGCTCAACCGTAAATCCAACCGGCCAAAACCAGATAAAACTGGATAAGAACCAGTCCAAACCAGAACGAACCGGTTTTTTTTGTTCAAAATTATGCCGACGGGCTAACAGCGTTACGGTAACGAGTGGCAAATGGAAATAAATTGCGTCCACACTCGAACGGTTTTATAAAATGTCACCAAAGGAGGCTTAACGCTTTGTTTATAGTCGTGCCATGTGAACTGGCGCAAAGCGGGGTTCTTCGCGTTTGTTTACATAAAGATGTTACTGTTGGTTATGGGAAATACATTACAGATTTTTGTATTGATTTAATAGCTGGAAAAGGCATGAAATAAAAAGATTTTATTTAGGAACAATATAACTTACAAATGACAAAAAAAAATAACTACTGTCTCAACACCCGATATTTAACGCAGCTTTTTTCTGAAGTTAAGTTAATTTTTCTTCGTCGTATCGATAATTTCCTTAAGATGAGCTTCGACTAGAAAAGGTCCAAATAAGGCGTCATTCAATTTTAATTGGTAAAAAAATGCGGAAGGTTCCCAGTGAATACCGTACTAGCAAAAGTATGGCCACCAAACCGCGGTTGATGTACTGTTTTAATCCAAGTAAAAGTAATGTACAGCCCTACTTATTTCTTTTGAATACATATAAAGTTAAACTTATTCCTTGTTCTCACGAGTCTCGGTAGAAACTACACTTGCTGCTACGACCCTGTATTTCTTTTACATTAAAATAAGGCAGCGCTAATATAGTAACATACAAACTGCAACTGTAACCGTATAATAAAACAAAAGCTAGCTAGTAATTACTAAAGTCATCCATTCATATTAATCCGAAGTTGCTACATTCACGTAACTTGTATGAATGAAAGCCTGACTGAGGTGATATGGACGAGTTAACTTTCACAATTAAATTATTACTACAGAGCTAGCTAGAGAATTTGATTACTCAGATAGGTTAGAATTTAATACGTAACATAATTGAATTGATAATTAATTTAGCTTCAAATTAAGAGAGCTAGCAAAACAAGATTTAAAAAACCGGCCAAGTGCGAGTCGGACTCGCGCACGAAGGGTTCCGTACTATTATCTATAAAAACGGCAAAAAAATCATATCTGTTGTATGGAAGCCCCCCTTAACATTTTTTTTTAATTTTTAGTATTTGTTGTTATAGCGGCAATAGTAATACATCATTTGTGAAAATTTCAGCTTTCTAGCTATCACGGTTTATGAGATACAGCCTGGAGACAGACAGACAGACCGACAGACAGACAGACAGCGAAGTCTTAGTAATAGGGTCCCGTTTTACCCTTTGGGTACGGAACCCTAAAAAAATATTTGATTATTTTCTGGGGTCAATGACTGCAGATAGTGTTATTATTTTGTGTATGAATTTCCACTTTCTAATTAGATACTTAGGTAATTTGACCCTGTATACATCATCGCAGCAGTTTCTCAGCAAGAAAAAAAAGTAAACCCATTTTGTCTCGTCGCGTCGGCTAAAGATCTGGAAAATATAACTTGTAACACATACCTAACCGCATCAGGCCCTCGTGGTGGAATACAGCCAAAGCCCTCTCATAGAGATAATGCCTTTTTCCCAGCAGTGGGAACATGATAAGCTGGCTATGTACGGTCTAAAGGATTACGAAATATGATACAGTTATTACAACAATCGAGACCATAAATTTCATGGAATTAAAATTAATTATTAAATACATAATTTACCAAGGTGTTAAGTTACCAAATGCTACGTCCTTTAAATGATTGGGTAAGTACTTTTTGTAGTCCTAGTAACACCGACCCGTGGAAGACCCTAGTATCATTCAGAATCAAAATCAAATCTAAATTTTAATAACAAAAAAGGGTAAAAGTATTTTAAATAAACTTATGGATATAGTTAGTGAATTTTTACGCTGTTTTTACTACCCCTTGCTACAATAAAGGGTTTATAACTGTGATCTCAATTTCACTGACTAACAAAGAAATTAAGATCCATCCTGTTCCAGAACCATTTTTACAACGTTTGTAACAATGAAAATATACGAGCAATAAAATTGCCCATTAATTTTATTGTTAATTATAAAATTGCTCACCGAGGCACACGGCGGCCTCAGCCGAAACACGACTGGAAATATCCTTTGGCGTGTGACGCGGGATTTTATTATTAGCACATATATTTAAAAGGATAAAACATGTTTAACAGACAGTAATTCTTTTTTTTCTAAAATAACATAATTTCACACCTGTAATCCCCGAAGAGTTAGGCCAAGTTGTACCTAAGACTAAACGTACTTTTTGCATTTTGTATGCCTATTGCCAACCGATGTAAGTTTTTAAACTGAAATGGTCACTAACATTATAATTAACGAGTATCATAAAAGTGATGAATTAATTATTTGAAGAATGAATTTTAATTAATTAATGTATCTTAATCACCAAATTCTTACCACTAACATAGTTCTTAGGTACTTATTCACTAATACATATGGACCTTGTTGTTTGGAATAAATAGTTACTTGATTTATTTGATTTGATTTTGATTAACACTGAAAACGAGATTATTTTGTCTGCTCATAAACACCCACCCGCAATAACTTCAGTTTTTCTATGATCATGGTGCTTACAACAGCGCCGAAATATCGGGAACTCAAAACAAACAGTAAACATGGTAAATATCCCGTTTTCAGTGTTAATCATATTGCCAACCGGGTACAAACCGGCCGGGTTCCGTGGCTGCGTCCTCATGGAAAAACCAAAAACACCACACCACACAGCCAGACCTGGGAGTGTAACCCAGGACCTCATGCTCACCAGTAGAGCTTGACCACTAGACCAACGAGGCAGTCAACATTTTAATTTAAAATGAGTACAAGACTTGGTGTGTTCGATACTGATGCCACGTATGTACATCGGCAAGGGCTGGATTGTATTACATTATATCATAAATTTAGAAGTATAGTCTATGATATTATCTCTCTCTAGGTGGTACTTCTAAATCATGACCGTAAAAAGAAGTTAATTGACAAAATTATAAGTGGTACGAATAAAAAACAAAGTGCTTGAGTTTTTTTTTTAAATCACGTTTGATATCAAGGAGAATCAAACCGAGGGAGTGATAGGAGGCAAGTAAATTTGATACTGGCGTAATCAGAACTCATGAATAACGAGAATTTAGAAAACAGATATCAAACTAACCTATTCCGATTCCTAGAGGTGTGCTAACTTTTGCTAACCTCTTATCTTGTTTTTCGTTTTTTGTGTAGTAAGCAACGACTTATTGTCGGGCCTATGCTGTCCCCCCATACTTAAGTACTAATACTGTAATATGATAATATTGTAAAATCAAATCATTTTAAAAGAGTAACCGAGTAAAAGAGTAATAATGTATTTACTAATTGTAAAGTAAAAGATTCGTCCTTAATTAGTGGTGTTAGGTCTGACCATACTGGTCAACTTGTATCTTTTGAGTTAGACAAAAAGCTAACCTTAGCCAAAACAATTCGATTAAGACCTCTTACTAAAAATAAATTAAAATCGTTTAAAAATAATGTTCTTTGCAATCTATCTAACGCTAGTTTTGATTCAAAAGACCCCAATATAAATTACGGTACATTATTTTCTACAGTTTGTCAAGAATTTAATAAAACGTGTCCTGTAAAAACAGTTAAAGTTAATTCCAAATCTAAATTTAGTGAATGGGCCACTACGGGAATAAGGATAAGCAGAGATATTCTATATAATTTATACCACGAAAAATCTCTGACTTCAGATCAAGCTTTTCACACTTATGTTAGAAGCTATTCAAAAATATTCAAAAGTGTCTGCGCTCAAGCAAAATCTCAATTAATAGTCAACAAAATTGGTACCTCTAATAATAAAATAAAAACCGTGTGGCAGGTGATTAATAGAGAAACCGGAAAGACACAACAACGAGATCAGAATGAATTGTCTTTGAAAATAAATAATCAAACTATTTCTGATAAGCTAGAAGTCGCTGAGACTCTAGAAAATTTCTTTACCAATATTCCGTTAGAGGTTACGAAATCTCTCCCCTCTTCATCCAAATTTGCTGAAGCACTTCTTAAAGAAAACTTTACTAAGGACATTCCAAACTTTAAAAGAGAATGCTCATTTAAGTATGGAATCCCGTACCATGCTGCATCAAAATCAAACCTTGTTTTTTATAGACTACACTGATCGTATTAACTCCTACAAAAATTATTTTTGAAAAAAAAACCCGCGTTTCAGAGTTATTTTATAAAATCGAAACTAACCTAAAAAGTAGGTCTATTTTTTCGACGCTACCAACGACGTATTTTAACACACATACATTACATTATTGCTCTAAAAACAGCGTAATACACTAATATTAGTAAGAATTACGAGTTAAAGTAACATCCACAGTATGCTTGACTGAAACTCGATTTTATTTTAGACCTTTACATTGCCAATAGTCAGTCAGTACAGTACAAATGTCAGATGCCACAGATAAGATAACTATAAACCATAGAGTATAGTAAGTGCTATAAACTAGTCGGGATTTAGGGATGTAATCGATAAATCAAAATCTTTAGGCTGAGAAAATCTATTTTGTTGCAAATAGTAATAAACCAAACTAAATCGATTTGGTGTACTGATCTTACTTAATTGTAATTAATTTTAGAGTCCGCTCGACAGACAAGGGTTTGTTCAATTGAAACGGAACGTCGTTTATATTCAGTTGAAACGGAACGTCATATAAGGGGAGTAAAACAATATTCATACTTTTAAACTCGAAAAGTATATTTCCAGTTCAAAATTCAAATCCCCGACGCGTAATGCCGTAAAAAAATATGAAACTAATTACTATAATATTTTGGTTTTGAGGCGCGAGACTTTTTGGTACCAACTTTGGTCATTGTCCTTTAAACCAATATGTATTGATACAATTATAAATGCATTCAAAAGCCTAAACATAAAAAATACTGAAGACCTATGGGGGATATCCGTCAAAGTTCTTGGGGATATTATTGACTCCATTGCTCCTCTCCTAACTGGCATATTCAATCAATGTTTGGATAGCGGCAAGTTTCCTGACTTAATGAAACATAGTAAAGTAATGCCAATATTCAAATCGGGTTGTAAGGGTGACCTCTTATTATAGACCTATATCTGTGCTTCCAGCATTGAGTAAAATCTATGAAAAAATAATGCTGGACCAGATGCTGTCTCACTTCAACTCAAATGGGATTCTGCATAGTCAACAGTTTGGTTTCACGAAGGGTAGGTCAACAACAGACGCGGGAGTAAAACTCATCAGTCACATTCTGGAATCCTGGGAGAAGTCCCAGGATGCCATTGGTATTTTCTGTGACCTCTCAAAAGCGTTTGACTGCGTCGGCCACAACACACTGATCTGTAAATTACACTACTACGGAATTCGTGGACTAGCTGCTGATATTTATCAAACAGGCAGCAAAAAGTAAATGTAAATGGGGCGACGTCCTCCGGGTCTCTAGTAAAGATGGGCGTGCCCCAAGGTTCAATTCTCGGGCCTTTCCTATTTCTTGTTTACATTAATGATCTCCCTTACATGATGGCCAAATTATCGGATATAATTCTATTTGCTGATGACACTACGCTAATTTTTAAAATAGATAGAAAGGATACGGATGTCTTACATGCCAACGAAAGTCTAACTGTTCTCTCGAAATGGTTCGCAGCTAACAATCTTTTACTGAATGCGAACAAAACAAAATGTCTAAAATTCTCTTTACCAAATGTACCTCAACGGGATATAAAAATCTTGACGGCAAAAAACTTGATGTTATAGCGGAAACTGTATTCCTAGGGATTACTATCGATTCAAAATTGCAGTGGGGACCGCACATTAGAACTCTTTCGGGTAGGTTAAGCTCAGCTGCATATGCAGTAAGGAAAATAAGGCAGTTAACTGATGCAGCTACAGCTAGGTTAATATACTATGCTTATTTCCACAATATTATGTCTTATGGCATTCTGCTGTGGGGATCGGCGGCAGACGTAGACTCAATTTTCATTTTACAAAAGCAGGCAGTCTGCGCGTTCTATAAAATGGGTCCTCGTAAAAGAGATCGATGTACTGACTCTGCCTTCCCTTTATATCCTAGAATGTATTTTATATGTCCGCAAAAACCGAGGGCTTTTCAAAACTAGAAGCGACTTCCACAATATTAATACACGCAGTAAACACGAAATTGTAATACCCAGGTTAACAAAAACTAGTAAGTCTTTTCTTATTAACAGTATACGTTTTTATAACAAATTACCTAAGTCAGTTATAGAACTGACCGATGGAAAGTTCAAAAATTACATTAAACGTGTCCTTATTAAAAAAGCATATTACAAAATCAAGGACTACGTTGAAGATAAAGAGGTTTGGCTTTAGTTCTTTCTGCGCATGCGGCTTCCCTGGTAGCTCATAAACAGCACAAATATGTGGATGTCTCTAACTATTCTCAATCTATTTTTTTTTTCTTTTCATTTTAATTTACAATGGTTTTTTTTTTTTACAATGGTTATCACACCCTTTGTTCAGAATAGTTGCAGCACTGATGACAATATTTTTGTCACTTGTTTAATTTAGTCTTTTATAATATTTTCTTGCCTTTGTATAGATTCTTTATAACGATTGTTTGTGAATGTGTGAACAGTGTAGGCCTTGTAGATTCCTTGATGTGTGTTAACTTTTGTTAACCTCTTATCTTGTTTTCCGTTTTTCTTGTGTAGTAAGCAACGACTTATTGTCGGGCCTTTGCTGTCCCCCCATACTTGAGTACTAATGCTGTAACATGATAATATTGTAAAACTAATCATTTTAAAAGAGTAACCATGGAGTTTCTTGCCGGTTCTTCTCCATAGGAAACGACCAACCCGAACCGTGCACCTTTTTGTCGACGTTTCACAAGTGCCCATGTAGGCCTATGTGAAATAAAAATATTTAGATTTTTTGATTTTGATTTTTGAACCATGGAGTTTCTTGCCGGTTCTTCTCCATAGGAAACGACCAATCCGAACCGTGCACCTTTTTGTCGACGTTTTATAAGGGCCTATGTGAAATAAAATATTTTGATTTTGATGATTTTGATTTTGAAACGCACACGTTCTGTGGCTGTGTGGATAATGTGGTGTTTGTTTTTACTTTGTCCTGTACCACGTGGAAAAGCCACTTGGTACAGGAGATAGTAAAAACAAACATTCATCAATACTGCCCAGGCGTTTCCAAGTATAATTTGGTCGGCTTCCAGTCTAATCAGGTGTAGCTGAATTTATCAGTATTTTACACGTAGCAATTGTCTATGTCAGCTCCAAAAACCTGACACAAAGGGGAGTGAGTAAAACGTTACCCAGCAAACAGACCACAAATGAATAAATAACACACATGAGCAAAAGCGAACAAGAACTTCAGAGCAGTTAACGAAGCGTTCTGATTGGTTACTTCTTTCGCAGCTAATAAGAAGGGTTCCAATTTCGAATTTCTTGCACCCAATGGGACTCAATTAGGTCTCAAACCTCCTTAGAGACCAACGTGTCGCAGTACGTTTAGCTGAATGTTTGGGGACTTACTACGCAGAATAAATCCAACATGGTAGCTAAGTATTTTGCTCAGCCTATTGGGTTTTATTTTATTAAAGGAGAAGATTCCTTTTCTAATCTAGTGTGGTTCACAGTGTTTGTTTTACTTTAGTATCTGCTTTGAGAATGTAGTGGAAGTGTTAAAAGGAACACTTCTAAAAAGAAGAGGGTCTAAGAAAGAGCCTTCGCTTCGTTTCATATTTTTACAACTATTTTCAACAGCTATAGCGACAACGGTTTCTTTCAGCAGTGATAATCTAGTGGTGTGACCGTCGAACTGTCAAGTCATAGGTCTCGAGTTCGAACCCAAGACACGCACGTCTGGTTTTTAGGGTTCCGTACCCAAAGGGTAAAACGGGACCCTATTACTAAGACTTCGCTGTCTATCTGTCTGTGTGTCTGTCTGTCTGTCTGTCTGTCTGTCTGTCTCCAGGCTGTATCTCATAAACCGTGATAGCTAGAAAGCTGAAATTTTCACAAATGATGTATTACTATTGCCGTTATAACAACAAATACTAAAAACTAAAAAAAAAAAAATATTAAGGGGGACTCCCATACAACAGATATGATTTTTTTGCCGTTTTTATAGATAATGGTACGGAACCCTTCGTGCGCGAGTCCGACTCACACTTGGCCGGTTTTTCGAATTCATGAGTGTATTGTATAATTATGACTTGCTTCGGTGAAGGAAAACATCGTGAGGAAACCAAACCACCATACCTGAGATATATTTCTCGAGTTCAAGTAAAGCCTAGTCTCAAACTTTGAAACCAGGTTAGACACTAACCACACGAAAAAGAAAGAACGACTTTCGACAGAATTGCCTTGACGATAGTGTAATTTGACTTCTTTCGCTGATAAATTGTCACTTTGTCTGGGCCATCAGAACCCCATTTAATGTGTGTCGCATTTAGATTAATTATAATTAGAAATCAAATTAGAACGAAAGCTCCCTGACTAACTGACTAATTGAATTAGTTGTCCTAAGCTCATACTTTCAAAGTTCTAAGTTAAAGTCTCAGATTTGAGTGAAATACATTTAATTAGCCAGAATATTCTGATCATCAGCCCGGAGGATAGCGCCCGACTTACGTCAATAGGCTTAGCCGTATTCTGTCTTATTCTGTGAGACTTAATACCGTTGCCGGTGAAATGTGGAAAACTATTACAATACAATACACGTCTGCTCTGGGAACATATCATACCTTGATATGTATTGTTTGGAATTTGATTTATTACGGATTGCTGGTATTATCAATTTCAGGCATTTATAAATCAGATTGGAGGATTATCTCTAGACGATGGACAAACACAAATATGTACCTAGGTATTTGTTACTAGGTATCTTTTTTAATAGTAGATAACATCAGAGCTGAAATACACGAACAGTTAGGCAAGAGTGCGCCCATTTCGAGCACAAATCCTGAAATTTTAATTCAATGATTAGGAATTTGGAAGTAGGAACTTGCACACGTTGCAAATTAAAAACATGCGAAGCTTAGTTAGAGTACTATTAAGTAACAACGTAGTATGCACTGACAGCCTAAAAAGCTTTTCCTTCAAAACCAACACAAAATTTAATCAAACACAGCTTGCTTAACAAGCCGCCCTATAAGAAGCGCAGTTGATTTATTCTCATTTCTTTCCAGCCAATCAGCGCGGGATCTAATCCCAGGGAGCCATCTAATTGGCTGCTCCACGAGTGCTGCGCCACGCGACGTAATAAGATTGTTGCGACTCCACGCTAAGGTAATTCCGTTGCTGGGTATATTAATTTATGCGATGTTTACGCAAGATGTGTTCACATGCTTTCATCAAAGAATGTTATAGCTAACTCCCAATATTTTACTTGGAGTGACTGCCTACCTGATCACCACAACTACAACACAACTTCTGGGTGAACCGATACAATTGGTTAGACTGCATGCCAGGCTTTTAAACTCTCGTAACGAGTAGTAATAAGAGAGTAAGTATCTCCATACAAATGACGGCTCGGACCAACGGCTTCTTCTTTTCGTGTCTATGAAACTCAAATATTGTTAGACTAGTATGTAGCAAATCCTGAAAGGTGCAAGTGGTTGTGCAGAATGGGCAGGAGAATAGGTGGGGCATATCCTGCAAAGGAGCTCCCCTCTGGCATTCTGTTTGGGATGGATCCTCATTTGGCCAGATTATATCTACAGCGGCCAACCTGGTCAGTGGGTAGCCTTAGGGTTGTTATTTCTCAGTGAATCGGCACTAGATCATAGACCATTATTGAAATATAATCTACTGCAGTAAGATTAAAAACCGGTAACCCAACACTTAAAAATAAGTATATCTAAGCCACCTCAACTTAATATCAAAAGAAGTACTCCTCAAATCCTTCAAACAGAAACCTCTTTCATCTCGTAGGCGCGTGTTCTTCATGAAAATATTCTGAATATTTCAACAGCGTGTAAATGCCCGTTTCATCTTGTATATCATTATTTGCTCGCACTGTTACAACATTCATGCCCCGCCTCGCTTAGCATTCAACACATACTGCTTACTTAATTAGGAACGTTGTTTGAAATTCTAAATATTTTTATGTTTCTAGAGTAGGGTAATGTGGGGTAAACTCATAACATTATACAAGCCTAATGAGATACATAAGTATGGACTTCAAATTATTAGTGTTCAGCGTAAACTGCTCTTGAAATTGCTCTGAAGTAGATTTTGGATTATAATAAAATGTACCTAATTGCGTGTCTCAAGTCTTTTAGCACTGATACAAATGAAGACTTATTCTTCAAGACAAGTCCAATAATTTCAAGGAATTTTCACCTTCATACATGTGATGCGGAGGAATGAGTCAAATGTAGTGGCGTAAATGTTGAATATGAATGTAGATGGCTATAAGAGTAGAGGAAGACCAAAGAAACGATGGATGGACTGTGTGAAGGATGATATGGCTAGAAAGGAGATGCTGAGATAATGACTAATAAAGAAGTATGGAAGAAGAAAACGTGCTGCGGTGACCCCAAATCAATTGGGGAAAGGGCAGGAGAATGACTATGACTTATATTCACTCCATTTTCCCACGAGGCAAGGCAGAAACTACTGAACGCCACCAGCTGTAATCCTTACGCGTTCCTTTAGCTTCGTATATACAAACACGCCGGTTGCGAGTAAATGAACTTTGACTTTTTGTAAATTCATTCATATTCCCGCTTTCTTTTAACTTTACCTTTTAAAATACAAAGCAACTAAGACAAAAAAGAAAAACAAACAATTATAGATCACAGCTCCATCAGATGAGATTCAGAAAAAGATTGCTTTCAATTCCATTCAAAAGAACGATGAATGGGACCGAACGAATAAACGAATAATGGAATTCATTCGCGAGCTGATTGACTCGCTCGCGATAACTTTTGGAATAAAACCGACGTTTGGTCGGTCATAAATTCTCTCCGATTAGATTTAACCGACTGTGCGGAAGTTAGTACGTATGTTGAATGACAACTTTGCAAATGCTCGACCCAGTTATGAGTTTGGCTTTTCATTTAATTGAGTTAACTTTTGTGCTTATGTGTATGAGTTTATTTCGCTTTTCGTTGACGCCACGAAAAGTTCCTTACGGGTTTACGCAGTGGATATGTATTTTTTTTTACATTTTCAGTACCTAATAATACGGCTTTCTCCTTCCAGTGTTTAGTACCATCTTTGTTCCAAACCACACCCGGGAACCTTGTAGTTACAGAGTTATTGGGGGTAAGTTCCAACTTTTCGCAAGTATTTTAAAATACAAGTTTTTAATATTTTTACTTTACTTTAAATACCTCCATGAACCCTGTACTATTCACTACACAACACATTCCATTACATTGAACACGTTACATTGTACTATTCAATTCACAAGTGAGTGCGTTACATGGAGTCCTAGCATAAATCGTGATTTTTCAACGCAAAAAAGTAGTTTCCCAGCAATATTTGTTTCGTAGTTCACGGCTTCGTGAAACGTTTACACCTTTTATGCGTGCTTAGATATCCTAACCATTTAAGCAAACTAATATGGTGTGTCCGAGCCCGCCTCCCAAGCTTTCAAAACTTCTCTGAAAATTTCTCTAAAATGAGAAATAAATAACTAAAAATAAATACAACGTTACAGAACCAATTCATCACTTTTCAAAAATCTTCGTCACCAGCATCCCCCTCTGATAGCTAGAACGGCTTCAATACGCGTCCCCCGTCACAGGAACAGTATCGCATCGGCAAAGCATTGTACTGTAGGCATACAAGCGTCGCTTCCCCACTTCAGTCGTATTCATGTCATGCCCACTACTCTTCAAGCGACCAAATACTTCTGCCGCCACCACAACCAATATCGAACTTTATTTCGTGGAAAATAAAGTGCAAATTTGAATGGTGTTGTTTTATTTAGATGAAAGGCATTGATTGCTTGGCGATTAAAAAGTGGAATCGGTCGTTTTATGAACGAGTTCATACGAGTACGTATTTGTGTATAAACGTTTAGAAGCAAATATTGATTGGAGCGGACCGAAAATTGATAATTGGTTTTCAGTTTGAAAATGTTTCATGGAGTTTAGAAGTTTTTTAAAAGTTTTTACAGCATCCAACTTGAATGTTGTATGCAGATTATCTAGATAGAACATGTGGAAATTACAATTAAAAAGTTCATCAGTTTGAAAGAATACCGTACGTCTTGACTTCACTGTCGTTTTTGAACTTCACAGTTTTTCTTTTGCGCGGTTTTCTTCTTCCTTTCCTTGCGTTCTATATGAAAAATACATCTTCTAAGTTTCAATTCATTTAAAACTCATGTTAGTTTATTAGACATTCTTCAATCGGAGGCGATGAGAGTGCATAAGAGAACATTCACGAGTGGGGATACTTTAGTTCGCCAACGAGCTCAGCTTACGCTTTCAAGCTCCTCTGCCAGTCTTACTGACTATCGACATGAGACGAAAGATTTTTCCTATACAAGGTGGAAGAGACACCGACGTTATGTGTATATGGGGGGGGGGGGGTCCGGACTGATGTACAGAATACGTCATATCCGTTTGTGCGTCGGTGTTCTTAAGCTTCCACTCTGTAGATAGACTAGCTTTTGCCAGCGGCTTCGTCGACAATTCGGTTGGATTATCCCATGGAAACGTACCAGCTTGATAAAAAGTATCCCCGCTCTAAACCAAGTCATGGTCAACCGTTAAAACGTGAAAAGATAGGTACTTAACAAAAATAATTATAGTTCTGTGGTATGAATGAATTCATTATGAAATACGTAGCTATGTCCATTGTGAAAACTTACCCACAAATCTGGACCCAACCTTTATCATTTCATACCAGACTCATTATAAAGTACGTAATAAGGGTTAGGTAGTCCTACTGCTACGCCCTTTAGGGTTTATAATCCTTTGCAGGGTAACTATATCCTATGCTCATATATGTATACACAGAATATATGTAGATAAACATAGTTATAAGTCTGATTTAACAAACTTCAAAATGCTAAAATGAGTTTTTTTTTAATGATGATGCATGGAGATGCTGCGGCGCCGCGTCATCTCGTCGACTTTATCATAGCGTAACTAGATACCTACATCAAATCAGTTTTTGTAATTTAAAAAAGAAACATGGCATGAACCGGGGGTGAGGCAGAGTTGTACCTTCTCACACACCCATACTTCACCAATTACGTTCAAACTCCAAATGATTAGGGCGAGGCTATTGCCATCAACCGAGCTCATTCTGATTTGGGGCTACTACTGAAAATTCTTAAAATTAGAATGAAACTTCGATTCAATTTGCAATTGAAGAAATCATTATATCGAATCTATTTCACATAATGCAAAAGCCAACCACTCACTCTCTACAGATAGACATGCAGATAAACAACGAAACAGAACCTAGTCTTTAAAAGAAACCAGTTTTATAGGTCTATGATACCAGCCATAAATATAATATAGAACACCAACAGTCCTCTCCCATGACACACCAAATTAAAAGGATACATGAAACCCTCGATCCTCTCAATAAAAACGAATACGTTTCTCCTGACAGCGTTCCGTAATAAAGTTACCGTTTAGCAGGAATATCCATTAGCCAGTAATCGACGCCAGTAACGCGAAATAGTCACTGGCGCGAGTAAACTGGCTCACCGGTCGTCAACCCCCACCCATACTGGACAGTACTGAAAGTCATAGGTATTTAGGGCATGAGAATATTGGTATGGAAATTGTGACTTAGGTTGTTATCAGAGAAACTATTGTTCAATAATATATACTATATCGTACTAGAACGATAAAATATTTGTAACAAGAAAAGATACCACGCCTTCAATTGCCGAAGGGTTAGGCAGAGAGGCGACCTTGCTATACACCCGCCCGAATCGAACCCAGGACCTCATGCTTAGTGCTACCGGCACTGGACCACTTCACTATCGCCAAAATATTGACTAGTCAGCAACGTTACGCTGATGTAAGTTGACTGACAAGGTCAGGGTGCGGCGGATATCATTTTGTGTCTTATCTCACCTCGCTTAATCCAGATCACACCATAATAAAATGATGTAGAACGTAAGAATTCTACTCGTACCTTAGGTAAGTGGGTTTTATGGTAACTTAGTAAAGATTTTGATTTTTCATAGATCCATGACGATGCATCGCATAGGCATGGAGTAGTCAGGCCAAGCTTTTATGTAACTGTAAAAAAAAATCTGCGTTTGAAAAAGTCATGAATTTGCTTATTATGTACCAAAGCAAGCTCTTTTAAGTACCTTCAACAACATCCCTTATCAAGTACACACCCAACAATAAAAACCTATCCATACAAAGTGATGAAGTGAACCACCCCTCATAACATACGTACAGTAAACCTCGCATCAATACCAACGCTTACAATACAAAAGCCGCTGTTACTACTATGAAATAAAGCCACTTTTAGCGTCAATAAGTTACCATGTCCGTGTGGCTGACCGCATCTACATTAAATATTACACAATGTGAATGTAGCTCTGTGTGTCGGTCTATCTGTTTGTCTGTACCCTTTTCACGGTATACAGCCGGACTGATGTAGTTGTGCGTAAGGATAGATCATGACCTGGGTTAGAAGAAAGGATACTTTTTCCCGCTAGTACATTCCCGTGGAGTAATTTCTTACTACCAACGAACGAAGCCACGGGCATAAGCTGGTACGCAATAAAACCGCATGTAATGGTATTGGTCAGACTGAGGCAATGCGGGCGCGACGCGGCGCGGTGTCGGCCATACATAATTGATTGATGATACGTCACTCTATCATATTAGATCATGTGCCTGGTGACTAGTTTTTGCGATAGATAGGGGGGTTCTTGTTCGAAGGCTGTTTTTGTATGAGTCATATTGGTTAAACTTTAAACAAAAAATGCGCGTGGAAGGCATTTTATTTGCGTATTTAACTTTCTCGACCTTTATAATCCTGCCCTAACCACAATCGTCAAACACAATAGTATAACTACCTATATATACTGCTGTAGGCCTTGTAGAGTAGGCCTTGTAGATTCCTAGAGGTGTGTTAACTTTTGTTAACATCTTATCTTGTTTTCCGTTTTTTTTTTTTTTTTGTAGTAAGCAACGACTTATTGTCGGGCCTATGCTGTCCCCCATACTTGAGTACTAATGCTGTAACATGATAATATTGTAAAATCTAATCATTTTAAAAGAGTAACCATGGAGTTTCTCGCCGGTTCTTCTCCATAGGAAACGACCAACCCGAACCGTGCAACTTTTTGTCGACGTTTCATAAGTGCCCATGTAGGCCTATGTGAAATAAAAATATTTTGATTGATTGTTTGATTGCTGAGTATGAGGTCCTGTCCTGATGCCGATACCCAGTTCGAGAAAAGTGTATTTGGATTTTAACTTCAGGAATTTCTGCATTGCAGTCAGATTAAATGATTGTTTGATGGCAATCGGGTCGCTCCCTATTACATGGGACTTAAACATAACTGGCAAAATGTGGGTGTACAATTAGATACACCAATGCCTACTGCTAGATACTTAGTACTATTAGATACCCTTCGGGGATTACAGACGTTACGTTATTACTATGTAAAGTTTTTTAAAATGCTAGCATAAATCTGAAATAAACTTTCATCGTAAAATCCCTGAACTCAAAAAGTCAACTAAGAATCACACTAACTCAGATATAAAATCCAAACACAAAGCTGACTAAATAGCCCATTACGGTCAGAATGCAGTCGGGTCAGCAGCGATGTGTTGTGGAGCGTTAACTGCAGATAACTTCAGCAGTTATATACAATGTAGTTTCCAGTTAAATAGTTCGACAGTTTGGCGTTATCGCTGCGATACTGACATCGGGTCAGTCAGCTGGGATACACAACTATTGCACCGTAATGTGGTTAGGGAACGTGACCTGTTAGAGTTCGTAGCCGTGTCCTCAGTAGGACTATGCATTTAGGTTTAACAGTAAGCGTACGCCGGGCAAACGTTGTAAAACGGTTCCATGTTCTAACAACTAAAATTTTATCAGCCTAGGGTAATTTAGGAACAGTCACACCTACAACCTCTGTATGTATGTAAATCATAAGCATTGCATATTAATTGTGTCTGCTGTTTTAAGCGCCGTTACTTCACTTACTGTAAATAGATTTACATAGTACTGCCATAAAATTCCAAATATCTCCCATTTAGAATTTGCCATAACATTTTCATAGTACGTAGGTGAAACTAAACATAGATATTCATCTATTAACACAAATGACGTACGTTCCGTCAATCCCTTCTTACGCCAGCATCAGGCCAGCGTGCGCTCAACTGTGCTGATATTAGGATAACCCGTACAACTATAAATATAGTGGGGATTTTGGATTGTACTTATGTTGAGCAGTAAAATCTATATTTGAAACATAATTCCAGAAAAAATTACCAATACACCGAAAAAAAAATTATTCTGTGTAGTCACTGTGTATATGTGTAGTTTGTGAGAAAAATGGTTTATATAAGGCTATTAAGTTAAATATTAACTCAGGCGGAGATTCATGAATGACTCTGTCCTGGAGTGTAAATGTGGTGCTGTTCCACAAACGAAGGGGCACTAAATATCGTGTCCTGCGTGTCCTGTTGTTTGTACACTACAGGAACTGATGGACGCTACCGAAAGCGCCAAACTAGTAGCCCAATTTTAGGCCGAAACAATTTAGATTGCCATCGACACGCTACGAAGAAGAAAAGGTACATATGTATATTTATGTAGTGAAAGTATTCCCAGGGCCGATTTTATTCTCAAAGAGTTTTTTGTTTTAAAATAATTTCCAGTCTTCAAGCTGCCTATGACGTATTTTACCTACTACGAGTATGTCATAAAATTATCGTTCAAACATGACGCATGTCTTTCATTAGACAGCAGTAGTACCAAGCTTGCGCTGTCTTTGCAAAACAAATACACTGCGAATTCCCGGCTTATTATGTACGGACACATACGTTATACAACAACAATTTAATATTAACTACGCTTTTATGTAGTAGCAATAACGGTAGTTTTTGTAGTTCAAGTGTACAACTGATTGCGTGGTTGACTTACTGTACACCTATATTGTATGTATCGTACAAATATTACATTATGACTTATTGTTTTATACTCGGGATTGCTGAATATAATTTGTTGATTCAGTGCGCCGTGAAAAGTGTTAGTTTTGATCTAGATTGGACGGACTGCTATAAATAAATGTTTGAATAGATAATATTGAACGATATTAATCACGGAATAGTGCGAATATTTCGTTTGCTTTGTTTACATCCTATCCTACTATTGTTATAAATGCGAAAGTTTGTGACGACGGATGGGTGGAAGGATGTTTGTTGCTCTTTCACGCAAAAACTACTGACCGGATTCGGATGAAATTTGGAACACAGATAGTTTATAACCAGGATTAACACATGATACTTTTTATCCCGGTAGTACGATCCCGTGGGACAGTTACCGAACTCCACGCGGGCGAAGCCGCGGGCATAAGCTAATTGTACATAATTTCCAAATTAAATTGCAATGACATGTGTATGCCCAAATATTGTTTTGATTTTCACAAAAGTCATGGCAATACATCAATATATTGACAACCATTGACCTAGATAGTTTTTGCCAAAAGCTAGATAATTTTTTACTTATTTTAGGTGTGTGTGTGTAAAATGTTAGTGATACTTTAACAAGCAAACGAATGGTATTAATCATTTTGTATATAAACACAGCACACTGACTGCCAGATCGCTTATTTTGATTGTCACAGTTGGAAAGAAAGAAAAATTGTGAGTGAGATCATTAGCTATAGTAGACCACTTTAAAAGGAAACTGTTTGAAACACAACAAATACTGACTGTCCTATCAACCAACAGAGTCTATCGTAGTTCACTGCTTCACAAAGGTCACTGGCCTCTCCGAAGCTGCGCTACAATTACCTGTCCTCAGGCTTCGGTACTCAGTCTGCCTGACTATAACAAACCTATTCCACTAGTCCTCTTCACGGGACAACGTCTTATTTTCATCATCCAAGAAAATTACATTACAATACAGGGTAAACACTATTACGTAACTTGAACAATGTATACATTTAAGAATCAAAGTCATGACTGACTGACTGACTGATATAACAACGCACAGCCCAAACCGAATGAAATTTGGAGGGTGTATTCTTCGTGAAGAGTAAAATATATCCACCAAGATAGAGTTTTTCGGAGTTCTACCCATTAGAGGGTGAAAAGTGTGTTTGAATTTTCTATGAAACTTAATATTCTCTGGGTCGGTTGACTCGAAAATTTGTGTACACACTCACTCTTCAATTAAAATTATGAGACACGTGTACCACAGTTTTTCCAAAATAACAGACTTATATAGTGCTTCGAAACTCACGTAGACGGGTGCATGGCGCGCAGTGTTGCGCAGAGCGAGCGGGGCGCGGGAGTATTTACCTAAGTAGATAGCATTTTTCTGAGGTAGACGTGTCTGTAAACACATGTGAAATCCCGATTTTCGCATTGGCTCGTGATACGCAACATTGATATTAAATGTAAATGTATTATGTCTATAAATAGATTCCTAATGAATCATTTGATTGTCGTCACCGGTGTCCAATCTCCAACTAAGGTATCAATATTTCACGTATGTAATGTAATTGATATTACTATAAACTAATATTTGCAAGTTATAAGTAAGTAAATTAAATACTTAAACACTAACTATTCTGTATTACCTATTCAACTTAAAACTAAAAAAACCGGACAAGTGCGAGTTCCACTCGCGTGGAGAGGGTTACGTACGTTAATTATCTAAAATCCTAAAGTTGTTTTAAATGTTACCCAAATTTGTTACCATACATTTCTTATAGATTTTTCTGTAATCTATAGGCAAATAACTATGTTTTGTATTTTTTCAAAATTTTCGGCCCTGTAGTAGGAATGGTCAATTTTCGCCTATTTTGTTATATAACTTCAAAACTATTTATTTTAAAATTAAAAAAATATATATATTTAAGATGTTCACAGTGAGCCCTTTCAATTGATATATAACTTGATATAGTTTACAAAACTTTTTTTTTCATTTTCTATTTTACCCCCGAACGTGGCTCCCATGTTTAAAATTAATTAATCTACGTTAAAAGTCCATCTTTGGGTCACTGACTAACAAATGTGTACCAAACTTCAACTCCATTGGTCCAGTAGTTTCGGTGTAAATTGACTGTGACAGACAGACACGCGAGTGATCCTATATGGGGTTCCGTTTTTCTTTTTGAGGTAAACCCCTAAAAACTAATATTACACATATTATAATTATCTTTCATAAACTATTAAAACTACGAAAGTTTGGATGAATGGATGTTTGTTAGTCAATCACGCCAGAACGGCTGACCAGATCTGGATGAATCTTGGCACAGAGATAGATTATAGTCCGATATAGCACATAAATTACTTATTATCCCAGAAGAAGGCAAGATCCCGTGGGCAATTCCCGAACTGCACGCGGGCGAAGCTGTAGGCATAAGCTAGTCCATTCATAAGCAGCGAAGAAACTACGCTACTGAATTATTTTTGTCTGTACGTACAAAAAGAATTTAGTAGCGTAGTTTCTTCGCCAATCTTTGAGCTAAGCGATGCAAGCGAGGTGGAAAATGTGGAGCAAATGAACTGCGATAATCTCAGTCAGCACCGCTCAGATATTTGATGTTCCGCTCATTCCGCTGCTGACAGCGTTTCTACTTTTAATAATAAGGTTTTTGGCTTCAACTGTCTTGTTTGAGACAAAGGTGGTATCCATTTTAGGTATCCTCTTTGTGAGATAACAAAACTTGGAAAGTAGTTTACACATGGTTGAAAACAAAGCGTTGCTATTGTGTGAAGTTCGACGCCATTTTGAAGCTCACTCAAGTAACCACATACAATTTTTCAGTGAGCTTACGTTTGTTTTGAAAGACCTCCTCCTAGACAAAATGACTATCTGAACGCGGTGTTATCCTGTATGGATATTCTTTGAACCATTTTTCCAAGATTTTGTTAAATGGTCTCTGGATATTGTCTATTGAAAATAAATACAAGATACAGCTCACGTGCTTAAATAACCATGCTGTACTTAACGATGATGGAAAAGTCTAATAAATATCTATGGGTCAGCTACCGTAAAACGTACTAGAAAATCGTCTTAGCTATACGAAACTCTTTGAAAGCGACTGTCACTTGTCTCGGCTCTCTGGACACGTTTCCAAATTCAGAATGAAGTATAGGTATATTCTGGCCAATGTGGCATAGGAACAGACCCTGATAAATAAAAAAAGATACTATAAAGTCGTTATACCACTCATTAAGAAATAAGTCTTTAATTAAGGTCGGCTTCCTGTCACCGTAATTTTGTGAAGAAAATTAATAAAAATGGAGGTTTTAATGTTAGAGCTAAGTGCTTGGAGTAATTTGGCGGAAGCAGGTGCTGACAAAGTGAACTCTTTGTGAATATTTAGTGACAAAAGTGTTTTAGATTAACTTAACTTTTTGTGTTAGTATGTGGAGCTACTGTTATCATTGAAGTTGTGGTAAATATTTCTTTTATTGACATTTGTCGATGAGTCTGCTTATATTCGGGCATAACATAGTTATTACTAGCTTTTACGCTGGGCTTTGCCCGCATGGTGGTCGGAAATTGTCCCAGTGGATCATACCCCGTCCAGGTCAAGAACTTCTTACCCGTGTGTCAGATCCTTTCTGCTGTTAAAGTGTAACAGATCGACGGAGCAGTTTCGCATTATAATATTTATGGATTGGAATATTTTAGAGCTTTATGACGCGTTACATGAAAACGAGTTGGAAGACTATTTTGTATCATACAGGAATTTTTGTATCAGTTTAGAGTTAGTTATTTTGTCGGTAGTCTGCAGGCTAAGCAATGGCTATATACGTGTTTAGTTTTTCAAACAGGAATTCTCTTACATATCCGATCAAACCAATTTCCATAAAAATACGCATATTTTAACGCTATGTGACTACAACGTGCCTATGTACTTTCTCGTTTTGATTATCAATATTCAAATGTCAAAGAGAATAACGGTCACTGTACGAGTGCTACGAGTACATACAGGCAGTATGACAAAGTAGTGGTGCCGCTATCGACCGTTGTCATGATAAACAGTTGCGCCGTTATGCGCGAGAAGCGACAATCGCGAATGTACGGAACGAGATACGACCGTTTGCGCTGGCTGCGTGGTGTATTGTTGTAGAGGCCATCTGTCGCCGGATTTATTGGGAAAAAATTGTACACAGTGTACACTTTTTTCCAAGCCTGTTTTGTGCCTGAAAAGAAAGGTGGTTTCAGTATCGTTTGAATTGGTTTGGATAAAATTGCGCATTCCTTTCTTTATTTTCGGGATCTATTGATACACAATCTCACACATAAAAACAAATGATTGAACACAAAGTTTCAATCACGTTCACGAGTCCAAGATACACATAGTTCATTGATTTAACAATAGTAACCTGATTGGAAACTATATTTTCGAGTCGTTTGGGGTTGAAACTCTAGGACCGTGGAGTCCGAGTGCTCACAGCCTTTTCAAGGAAATTTCAAAACGCTTAGTTGACACTTCCCGTGACCTATGGGCTGGCTTTTACCGTGGCCAGAGGCTTAGCGTTGCCATACAGCGTGGCAACGCCGCCAGTCTCTTGGGGACATTTGACAGCGCCAGAGTTGAGGAGGAGTTGTTTGACTTGACTTTGACTTTAGGTTATTTAAATTTATAAGTGTATATAATATTGTTATGATTTGGTTTAATAAAGTTTCTTTCTTAATAACTGTCCTTCACAATTATTTATTTGACTTCAACAGCGACCTCCCAGCAACCACAAGAAAACGAAAATAATGATCACTTTGATTTTGACAGTTTGAAAACCGCGTGTCTTCCTGGCTGCTCCGACCTTCGGTATTTCGGTTCACTCGTAAAAAGCGATGGTGAAATAGATCGTAGTGTAAAGCACAGAATCAACACAGGGTGGATGAAATGGCAGCAGGTCACGGGAACAATCTGCGACTCCCGCATTCCCCTTAAACATAAGGTGAAGATTTATAAAACAATGGTTAGACCTGAATAGAATTTTTTGATAATAATTGTAACAATAATAATATAATCGATTGTATCTTTAAAATGTAAGCACAAGTCTCATAAATAATGTAAATGTTTGCATGCCGAATGGTAAAATATGGCTGAGCTTTGATATTTCATAACAACTATTGTGCCATGTTTGCAAAAAAAAATTCTATTCTATTCTGTTGTCTTTTAAGGATCAGAATGTTGGGCCACAAAAGGGATGAATGAATGGAACTTGCATGTGTCTGAGATGAGAATGCTAAGGGGATGTCTGGTATTACGCGAATGGATAAAATAGGAAACGAATACATAAGAAGAAATCTGAAAATGGCGCCGGTGACTGAAAAGTTGTGTGGTAATCGGTTGTCGTGGTATGGGCATGTGATGCGAAGAAATGAGGACAATGTCATGAGCAAAGTTTTGAGTATGACTTTGGATGGGTACAAAAGCAAAGGAAGACCAAAGAAACGATGTATGAACTGTGTGGAGGATGACAAGGCACGAAAGGAGATGTCTGATGAGATAACGAGGAATAGAGAAGTATGGAAGAAGAAGACAATGTTGCGATGACCACAAATGAATTGGGACAAGGGCAAGAGAATGATGAGTATTGAAAACTAGATACCTATAAAATTAATAATTGTGAAAGGACTTTAAGTTTAAGCAATCAATGCAATGACGACAACATCAAGTAACTAAAATTAGATCCTTTTGGCTCGAACGAAGCTAATTAGAATGACTTTGATAGGGCTATTTCAGATTTGGCCCAAGTTAGTCATGGAGCATTTAAAACTGTTCGGAAGAAGGAAGAATGGATCAGTCAGGAGTCCTGGAAATTGATTGAAGAGAGAAAACAGTTGAAGTCAGTGTGTCTCAGGTCTGATAGTCCGAGAAGCAGATAACACTAGCTACATACCGAAATACAAAATGTACTCAGAAGGCCAGAGATATGTACATCAATAGCATCTGCGAGCAAGTGCAAACGGATCTGTTCATGAAAGTTAGACAGCTGACAGGTACCCTCAAACCGTGTTGCTGGGACACCTTGACGGAACTTGAAAGCATGTTAGACAGATAGAGAGACTACTGCTACAAACTATTTCGGGATGAAGATGGTTTAGGCACTGAGAAAATATAGGATGACCGCTTGGTAGAGCCAGATATAATATTATCTGAAAAATTTGGAAGACGACGGAGTACCAAAGTACGATTGGTCCGTGCCTGTGTTCTCGATCTTTTTGTATGGCGCAGAAACGTGGTGCAGCTCAACAACACCAAACGGCTTTCCACAATCTGCTTTAAGCGTCCTCTCAGCTGTTTCGGACATATTATGCATTCGCCTTGGTCATATGTTGTCGGGATCCTCAGCAGAGAGTAGACGACGAAGACGAAGAAGACGAATCTACGCCAAACGGCATACACCTCATAAATAGTAGAATATGCTTAATACCTTCAAACCTCCACAAAACCTACGGTTTCATACCAAAACATATACAGCGTTATTGCTTATACGCTTTACGCAGAAAGGTGTAAAGCACTTAAGCCTTTAGCTATTTGATCGATAGCACAAACGTACGCGTCTATTTATAATACAGAATGTGAGAATATAAATAGGGAGTGTAATGGAAATATATATTGGGTGATGATTCTTCGGCAACACCCGTTTATAAAGTGAACATGGTTAGTACCATGTAAATAAAAAGATAAAAAAATGACTTTTAGTCCTGATCACACTTAGATTGATATGACGTTTTGTTAGTTATAAAAAAATGTAAGGGTGAGTTGGTACATGTCACATGTCTTCGAATTTTTGGTTCTAAGACATACCGATTACCTTTCAATGCTTTCCTTCACCGCCTTTGGAAGCAGTTATTTTATATTTTTCATAACGAGATTCAGCATGTTTTTAGGAAAAAATTGTTCGGTGTCATCGATAAAATTATTTTGCTTGCGGATGTTGCCTACATTTTTTCATACTCGGCTCAGCATCTTATATCATACTCTGTAATGCAAAATAGCACCGAGAGCTCACAACACAAAGGCTCAAATGTACGCTAAAATATTCCATAATACATAGTAATTCACCTATATTGCTTGTAAAGCTCGACACAATAATGTTAATATACTTACAGTAAAAATATATACATACAGTATAAGTTCTAATAATATTAAAAATCTGTAAAGCATTTTTCTATGAATACATACGGATCCATCAATATGAATTTCAATTTGTAAAATATCACTGAGACATCTGTAATCTTTGCAATCCATTTGAAAACCTGTCGAAGTAACATTTTATTGGATTCATATTTTAGACAAATCACATTTTTTATGTGTTTTTGATAATGCAATCCCGTAGAAAATGTATTCAACGAAGTAAAAAACCCAAAACATTGTCTCTCGGCAACATTTTCCTACGCATAGTGTAGTTACTGTAGTGAGGTGAATGCCCCGCGGCGGACTCTGCACAACTGAACGAGCGGTGATTTCTTTTGCTTTCATCTCCGATGTTCAGTTGTTCTGCCAGTACTTTGTGTTCATCAAGGTAAATTACTTACTCGTGGACGATAAAGTACAAAGAAGTAAGGGACGTCTTATACAATGGATAGTAGATAAAACTCTGTATAATTGTTATAATTCTTCTTAAAAAGTAATGGTTTACTTTTTGCCCGTTTACATTAACACATACATGAATAAATTATCAAAGCGCAGTGTAATATTTAACGCTCGGCTCGACGCCGACAGAACCAACAGTTCAATAACATTAAGGCATTCAATTAGGTGTCATTTAATGTTAGTGGTAACGAGGATTATTGTGATTTTGTTACGCAACTAGAATGCTGACTTATTGCGACTTACCCAAGCTTTTGTGCGTAGGGTCACTTCTAGGGGATTGAACTTGCGACCTGAAGATTGGCAGGGTTCGCCCTTGCCGGTGGGTTTTAGCATTATAAGCAGTACGGCAAAGTGCCCTTTTATATAAATTGCAATCACGCAGTGTCATTTTTCATTATTAATCATTGGTCTAGTGGTCGCAAGCGCCACTGCTGAGCATAAGGTCCGGGGTTCAATTTTCAGGTCAAGCAAAGTGTTATTGGGGTTTTTCGTCAGGAATTTCTCAGTAGCAGCCACAGAGTCTGGATTTGTGCCCGGGTGATGGAAATAGGCTCGCCCCCTATTACCTGAGACTTAAAAAACATAACTAGCAAAATGTTGGTGTACTATTTACATAACCCTTAGGGCATTACAAGCGTGTAGTTCTGTTATATTAATCAAAAACTTCTTTACTATTGTGTGCTTATTACCTAACATCAGGTAATGACGGGGCGTGTAGTCATAAATACAGGTCAGACAACATTTCAACGAAACTGTATACAAAGGCTAAAAACGGTTTAACTTACTTCCATTAATTTATTTCAAAACAAAGAAACCACCACTACCATAAATATTCCACTAAATCCCCTTAATTTGCCCCAAAAAAAAGATTACTACTTATTTCCCAGTAAAGATAAAACTCAATTCGGCACAAATCGGCTAAATCCGTATGCATTCGGAAGCGGTCGGGAGTCGATCGCTGTGACGGCTATTAGCTCCGATTGATTTAATGTTAGCTTAAATCTTAGTAAGTGATGGTAATACGAAATAGGGGTTGTTTTTCAGCTAATTTAGAGAGGAATAAAATGGTTCACTATCCATTTGCATAAAATGTTAAGACCTAATATAACTTAGCATAATTTTGTTTGGCATAATTATATTTTCGCATAATATAATTACGCATAACAGCTTACGCATAATTTTTTAAGCATAATTTCTCTAACCATAATAATGATGAAGCATAATATTCTAAAGCATAAATTTATTAAGCATATAGTTCTAAAGCATAACTTTTTTATACGCCCTAGCTTTTTTGCCCGAAGAGGATAATTATCCTCTTCGGGAAAAAAAGCTAGGGCGATCCAATTTATTTCGACGATTGGAAAAAAGCCATATCTCCTGAATCAGGTAATAAATAACATATTAATATAATATACCGTATTGAACAATTTTGTGGGTTTTTTTTTCGCTGTAGGAAGCATGAAGCAAGCAAGCATACAGCATGCAAGCAAGCATACAGCATGCAAGCAAGCATGCAAGCAAGCATGCAGCAAACAAGCAAGCATGCAGCATGCAAGCAAGCATGCAGCATGCAGCATGCAGCATTCAAGCGAGCATGCAACATGCAGCAGGCAGGGTTTCTGTCACGGCTCCGGCGCTGCGGGCCTCCGGCGGCCCCACGCGCCTACGCGATTTTAAATTACACTCTAGGGGTAGGACAAACAAGACTACGTGGAGTCGGTTTTGCAGCAATTCGGTTCTGTCACTAACTTTTGTTGCACAGCATATTAAATTTTTAACCAACAATATTTTGTATGCCTAAATATTATTATGCTAATAGTCATTAGGCCTACTAACGTTATGCGAATCAAATTTATGCCAAAACAAATTAGTTTTTAAGATTATTATGCCAACATAAAATGTATGCCTAAAAAAATTATGCCGAAGTATTATTATGCCAAAAAAAATTGTGCCAAAATCGTTATGCCGAAGTATATTAGGACAAAGACCATTATGCGAAAAGAAGGGATCCCGAATAAAATACTTAAGTATGTCGTTGTCTCTACCCAAAAATCATGGAATGGGTCAAAGCAGAAATTTCATTTCAATAGCATCGTTAGTTTCGCAGACCTCTGAATTACCTACTAGCTTTAAACACGGCAGTACTCAAAAGAATCGCAGAGCTTAAAATGCATCGAGCGCACAAATTCTGTCACAGACCACCTGACCTTTCTTTACATCATAATATGTATCAGAGGATAAGTAAACGGTGACATGCAAGTAAACGGTGACATGCTTCTATGGAGTGTGCCAACTACCTAGTAGTCTCCGTGCTCTGTGGTTTCTTAAGACATCTTACTACTATTATAAACGTGAACGTGTGTGAGTATGTAATAGATGTTTGTTCCTCTTTCACGCAAAAACAGTTGAACGAATTTGAGTGAAATTTGGCACACAGATACTTTATAACCCGGATTAACATATAGGATACTTTTTATCCCGGTAGTACGATCTCGTGGGATCATTACCTAACTCGGCGCGGGCGAAGCCGCATGCATAAGCTAGTAGGGTAATATTTTTTCATTCGATAATCATCAATTTACACTTTACTCATTACCTCTATAACTTAACCCTCTGTAACTTGTATTACCCAAAGTACTAAAACTAAACTATGATGCAACTAATATGTGTTTCATGACACTATTCGTAGCATTTTATTGCTTCCTTTACTTGCTACGAGCGCGCTACGCTGCTACGGCGTAGCATCTCGTAGCACGTCACCAGCCATATCGGGGGGCACGGCAGTGCCCCCGCCAAGTCAAGCGCGAAGCAAACTGCCGCACCATCCTTTACTGGAACCATTTCGCCCCATTTTCAGGCCCCTATTTGAGAACCTTTGGATAAGACCAGAACGCAGAAACTTTCGTCATTCAGTAAGCTATAATTACATACTTAAAATCCAAAATTTCAAGTCTGTAGGTCATTTAGTTCCTTAGTTAAGCAAAAGCAAAGTTTTGCATTTATGAAACTCACTCACTCACTCACTCATGATCATCAAAATAGAACTAGTACTTCCCATAAACTCAGAGAGCTGAAATTTGGTACAGAGTTAGGGTTTAATGGCCAAATAAAGGGAAAACTATAACAACTAGGATAATCGAAGATCTGGAGTACCTGGTGACACTGACTAGAAAACACTAGAGCCCAACGAAACTATAAATAAATAGATCGACATTACCGTCTTTTCAAAAAATAATTCAACTTGGTGGGCCGCTTCATTTGATGTCAAAAATGGATTGAATTTATAAGTTTATCAATTGGAAATTACTTTGTGTTGTTATTAATAAAAACTTCTGCCTACCGCTACCAGATGGCGCTGTGCATTTTCGTCTCATTTCTGAATCGCGGTGTTAAGATTCTCCGCCAGTAAATGACGTTCGAACTATGGCCAAGCCTACGTGCCGCTTTCACGAGTAACCAATCTTCATGGGGTGCACCTCATAAATGTTGACTTCAAGAGTATAAAAGCTCAAGCTTCAGCGATCACCGAATACAACCGGCTTAGGCGTAAATACCGTGCTGATCTTTCGGAAATTAAACCGTCTAAGCCGTCTAAAAGAACAAATAATGAACGTGAATGGGCAATACGAAAAACTGTTGCTACTATACAAGATTCAGAGCCGGAAAAAAAGAAAAGAAAGACTTGTAAAAATAAAAATAAAACTATTAATAAAAAGAAAAAAAACTGAGTCACATAAGATATTCTAATAAAAGAAATCAACATACCCACGTTCCTACAAGAAGAAGTGAAATCCCACCAAAAACATTCTGTAAAAAACTAGCCAAGTCTCGATGAAGCTGCTTGTTTATCTATAAAAAAAGTATTGAAATCTAGACAAAGTCGTGCCAAGTGTAAAGTTCCATACTGCGATTTCTTTATTATTATAGTTAATGTTGTGTGACTTGGCCGTTAAAGTTACACAAGGGTACAAAACCAGGTGCTCCATGACACCATTGCACCAATCTGTCGCCAGAACCGCTACCCATTGACGATGGAAAATTGCCACTTGGAAAACGTTGATTTGATAACCAGTCAATTGTAGGCTTGATAAAGCTGCGTATTTCAATAATACTTATGTATAGTCTAAAACAAACAGTATAAAAAAATATTTTCAGTACAGACGGACTTCTAGTCATTGATATATGTCTGTCTGTCTGCAGAGAGCAGAAGTCAGCATTATCTGAATGAATGCGTTGCACAATCAACAACAGCCTAAAATGAGACTAGCGTCCAATTACCAATACCAGTATGGGCTATTATCTCGCTTAACAAACATAGGTAGGTACAACAGAATGTTATATCTGTGTAAAAAAAAATGCCTTTTACCCACTAGAGTATAAAGAATGTTCAACGGCCAAGTCACACAACATTAACTATAATAATAAAGAAATCGCAGTATGGAACTTTACACTTGGCACGACTTTGTCTAGATTTCAATACTTTTTTTATAGATAAACAAGCAGCTTCATCGAGACTTGGCTAGTTTTTTACAGAATGTTTTTGGTGGGATTTTATTTACGACATTAAATTTTTAGTTTACCGCGTTGTTTTACTACAATAGAAGGTAGTAAAGTTAGGAAAACGGCGATGATAGATGGAAGATGGTGATCTAAGCTTTAACAGTCACCACGATCGACCTCCTTATATATTAGTAAATAGTTATAACATAAATACATACATTTCTGACGTACTGATCAAATGTTCTCACCGCAGTCCTCCCGAGCAGCAGCGCATCCATCTCGCTCTCCGGTATTGGTACCACGGCCACCGTGGGCGCGGGACCACCCTTCATCGGCACATTCATTTTGTACCTTATATCCTTTGCACTAAGACACAAAAATCCACCAAACACTATTTACAGGAAATAAAGATTATTTACAGGAACTGTTTTAAACACATGACCTTTCAAGGAAACTTGAGATCACGATTGCTTTATTATTGTAAATAATATCTTATGTCTACGACACAGAGTACACTTTTCAACGTTATCACAATAAAACGCACCACTCATTTAGAATCATGTCTGATTGTATTCTCATTTCTTCGTCCGTGTGTTGTTCAATTAAAATGCTTTATCTTTCACTTTTAAAATAATTGAAACTGAACTTAATTGTATTGCTGTATTTAATTAAACTGAGTGTTTTTATAAAAACAATTGCATTTTCTGCCTCTTATTGTTCTAAAATTGAAATAAAATTGACGTTCTTTGTTTTTTTTTTATATTGAAATGATATGGTTGGAAATTATTATTGTCTTTTCTTGAATATGTATAAAATGATTAATCGTTATATTTGAATTGTTTTTCTTTCTTATTTCACTTTATGTTCACACAATATATCTTCTCGCACAATCTCGGCGTGTTTTATCTTTTATTTATCTTTCCCGTTGATCCCGTGCGTTCAGTCTTCACTATAATATTATCTTTCTTGATTTACTATTTATTGGTTCGAGGATTGGAATGAAAATAAAATTCGTTTTTGGACCGCTGTTACTGATGGTATACCTATATCTGTAACAATATGATTACATTGTGGTATTGTTTCATTTTCAAATGGAGACTTGAAACTTTTTACTGTTGTTCCTGTGGCTTTACTTTAGTTTTGAGTAACGTTAAAGTGAAAGTGTAAACGTAAATTATCTTTATTCATAAAATAAACCCTTTACACTATCATCTTTATGCAAAAATTACGACAGATAGGACAAAACTAACAACATCATAATCTACTTGCATCATAAACTACATAGTTGGTGTCGGTGCAAGTGTACTTAAATGACAATAACATCATTTGCTAGATGGCCTGAGACGTGGGATCACAGTTTTTCTAAAACATTTCTTCTGTTAACCTGTTTATAATAGCGAGTGTAAAACACCATTAACGCCGCACTTGTTTTACCCGTCATTCCGATGTTTTTTTTATACTGGACCATACCAGGAACCTTCTAGTTGAGGAGATAATAAAGTTCCGACTTTTTCAAATGTTTCTTTTATACAGTAGGAGTTATAAATGTGACAACTGTACCTTAATATAATTATCGCATTACATAAAAAGGAAGGCAATTAAATTTAACGCCATTTTAGCTATAACACGATTTTACCTACCCTGTGACATATAGAGCGACATAGATGTGTTATGATAATAGGATAAGCCGTTAATGATATTACTGGGGCTTCAATATAATTGGCTCAGACGAATGTTGGTTTAATCTAAACCTAAACTGTGTCTGTCTAGTCGGATTTCACGATCGACTTAGCCTTTAGCGAGCTCCTACCAGTTTCAGCCTTGTGATACCTAGCTGTCTACTTGACAAACTGATATTCATTTTTATATTAAATCGCAAGATATCGTTGTTTACTTTGCAAAAATCCTTGTAACGGTCTGCTACAATTTTTTTTGTAACGTAACAGAGCATATTGGTCAGGGCTGTGAATTTTTTAGTTACAGCCTTTTCATAGGGCTGTCAAAAATAAGTCATAATTTGAACATACGGTACACTAAAATTATCCGTCATTTGCTAAGCAATCTGTTTTTATGACTATCTAATGGGTTGATCCAGAGAGACTTATGTAGCTGAACTTTTTTGCTATTGGAAACGACGACACAGTCGACGCAGTGGCTGAGCGAGTGGCTGCAGCGCTGCGTGTCACGGGTTTGATTCCCGCACGGAACAAATATTTGCATGGCCTGCAGTTAGTTTTTCCAGGTCTGGCTGTTTGCGTATGTGAGTTTAAATGTTAGTAAACGCACCACTACTCAGAAAAATACGAGTATCTGAGTGTGGGGCAACGTTTTCAAAAAAAGAAAAAAACTACCGTACTTTAACAACTCCATTGAATTATTATATCTAGTGAATTATTGTATTATTATTATATATAATTTTGCTGCAAAGTACAGCGCAATAGTAAACACAAGACTACTCTCAGCACATCTGTACGCCTCATTAAGACGAAAGTCATAATCACCACATTATACTCAGGAATCTTTGCAAGTGCACTACCATTAGCATACTAATCTGCTAATATTAAAGTTAAAACGGCTTCTGAATATAATGGCTTTTAGTACCGCAGTCGGCTGTAAATATGATACAATAATAATAAGAAAAAATTCGGCTTGTAGAGCGCACCCGGATGCACTAAACACAGAACCACTCCTTCTAGTAAAATACGCATCATCATCATCTCCCTGCTCTTGTCCCATTCTACTTGGGGGCGGCGCAACACGTTATCTTCTTCCACTCTCTCCTGTCAGACTTCACGGCATTTACTCCTTTCTCTTTCATATCATTCCTCACACAATCCATCCATCTTTTCTATGGCCTTACTCTCCGTCTCCGTCCATCAACATTCATATTACCCTCTCTCTCTCTCTCTCTTATTCTCTCTAAGCCACATGCGTTTCATCTCTCCTCATCACATGTCCATACCTAGACAGACAGCCTTTCAATTTTTCTGTAACAGGCGCCACTTTCAACATACTCATTCCTTACTTTATCCATTCCTGTCACTCTACAGACATCCTCAACATTCTCATCTCCGCTACATGCTATCGTTTTTCATACATCTTCTTCACAGCCTAGCATTCCGATGTTTACAGTACAGCAAATAAAACACGCATGATCTGTTATTGTAACTAAACTGTGGTTTTATGAATAAGCATTAGAATAATTTTCCGCAAGGTGTAGTACATTACTATACACCCACATTACGCCAGGTATAATTCTGATTCTCCCTACGATTCCTCTTTCTCTTCACTATCTTTGGTTCATATTACAATCATAATAACAGTGTAACGTAATTGGGGGAACATCTGTGATAATATAGTACAGGAAGGCGTGTGACATCGGAGCGCGTCTCCAAAGTATTGAAGATCGATATCAGTGTAAGTTACCTAATTACTCTCACAGCGATATTGGCATGTGCCCGCGCCTTTGGCAAAGTTTTGATTTTAATGTTACATATATGTACGTACATCTACAAAAATATATAAAATTTAAGTGTCTGTTTGTAATATCAAAATAACAGCTTTTTACAAAATGCGTATTAAATCACTTATAGTAAAAACACTTTTATTAAATTTTTGTCCACCTGTCTGACTGTGTGTTCCGGCAAACAAATTAAAAGCCTTGAAATTGGTAAAAAAAAATAGATTAAAAAGGGTAGTAATATTTTTTATGATAATTTCACGCGAACGATGGTCGCGGGCAACAGCTAGTACTGAATACGTCAGGTTCTTCTTTCAGTGTGTACTGCATCCTGCACCATAGCGTCGCCCCTGAGAGTCGTGCAATGTTATTGGGAGTTAATAAGTTAAACAAATTTGCCTGAGAGTCGCTCTTAAGGGGATAAACTCGTCGATCGTTGTTTAGACCAAAACGTCAATAGCGGCTAATATGACAAACATTGATATTCTCTACCACAATGCTGTCCTATTTAACCCAAAGGTTGACTGGTAGAGAATGCCTTGTGGCATTAAGTCCGCCTATGTACCACTATTGTACATGAAGTTTAAATAAATAAATAAATATTCCATTACCAAGCCAATACGAATGCGATCTTAGATACACGTAGATTTCTAAATTGAAACACGTCTGTGTTTTGTTTCGGAACATGTAAACAAATATTTGCTTTTCGAAAAACTACTTTTATGACCCACACGGAGGAGGAGTAGTTAGTTAAGAGTTCAGTTTGTGCCATTCTGAAATTAACTTAATTCACTCTTCCGTAACGTTGATTTCAGTATTAATAACGTCAACTGGAAAAAAAATTGAATACTCGTAGACTTGCAACATTACCGCCACATTATATCACCCCAATATTCTCTAGAGGATTAGGTAGAGTTAAACTAATATACACACTACCTAAACTGAATCATATTAATATGTTTATGTGAGACTATTTTCGTTTACAAGTGATTGTTTCTATTTATTCATACAGATTGCGATCGATAACGGTATATGTCCATCAAATGGGTTCCATCAAATGTGAATTAGCACAGTTTGCCGTGATTGAGTTTTAGTATTTACCTCATGTGATCTCCATCTATACTGCTGGCGCTATTATTTTAGCGTTAGCTAGAATATATGAATTTGATTTATTTACCTTTGAATGTTTCCAACCAAGCAATTTATTTGCATTGTGCCCGGTTAATGGAAATAGGCTTGCCTTATTTTTTTTTGTGGTACATCTCTAAGATACACACCTCTGCCTAAAAGCTGCCTGCTTTAAAAAAAACGCGACTGTAGAAAGAAAATCCTGCTAAGATTGGATTGGAACTTGTACTGTATTGTATTGTGTAGCGGGCTGATGTCCGCAACTCCACGTCCAAGCGCGTAGTAATGAACGTTCGAGCCAACAAAAAAACGCGTCAAATTTAGAGCCTTCTCCTTTTTGTAAAACTGAAGTAAAAGTAACGATCAGAAAGGAAATCATCTGACATCTGAGTGCTGATCGAAAACTAATTTATCAGAAGGCATTTTAGGAATTCTATGTAGGAACCAAAAGCAATAATTGAATAGTCCTGAATTTGATCTCCGGAATCAGATAACTGTAATTGGATTTTCTGATAGAGAAAGTCTCTCTTTTATGTGCGGATTTGGATTTATGCCCGTCATCCTTCACAAAAGACTGGCTAAGATCGAATTAAACCTAATTAACACGGTCATCGGGAATGAGCCGATTACATCGATCACAAATATATAATTTCACATCACACACAAGAACTGTTAGAAACGAGAGATCCTAAGAATACAGGCATATCTTAACATATGTGTGAGCACTGCATATAGTAGGTATCTGCTATTAAAAATATACAAATTATTAGAAACTAAAACCAACAATTATAATTATTATGATTGCAAGCGGTTGACAACTTGACATTCTTCAAAACATGTAATATTTATGTAAACAAGAAAATCTCGACCGGGTCATAACCACTTGTTGACACACCCCATGTTGTTGACCCACTTTCCCTACCATAACAAACGCCGCCGGTAGCGTCACAAACATAACCTTTGTCCTTCAAGGTGAGGGTTTCAACGAAGGAAACGTACAAACATTGATCAGTATATTTCGGTGACTTCAATCTATATAGATAATAATATTATAAACAGGTAAACTTGAGACGTAGGGAGACCTCTCCGCGTCACTCATCTGATTTCAATAAGTCTCTCATTGATGGAAAGCCTCACCATTATTATCTCATGGTATATGTTTCTTAGACGCGAAAAGCAAGTTAAAAAACCCAGGGTTTCTCAAGGCAATGTTAAATCTTAATCAATTCGTGCTCGAAACACGACACCATTCTTCAGCTGCTGGGTTTGGGTTTACGTTAAGCGACGGTCAGCTATACCTTGAACTATACAGACTACCTCCATTCCTAAGGATGTCAATATCAAATTGTTACCTTCGATATCCCGGTGACTATATCTATGATATATGAAACAACATTTTTTCTTCCACTTTTATCAAAATGACGGCACGCTGCTATCAAAATCCAATAAATTATCACCCTCTATACCTTTTTCACCTCCCATCGATCGTGTCGCGGTATAAATCTCCATTGAGCGGCGAGGTGGGTGCCCTCACCTGACGGAACAGGCGCTATACATCATTGTGAGCCTGCAGGGCAGTGTCGGGGAAGTGAGCTACTGGAGATAGATGGCGGAATCTAAACGAGCTGGTTCCATCGTGGTGTGGATTATTAGAAGCAGCTGCCTTTATAAATTGTTGCCTGAACCTACAAAATATGTTACCAAAAACTCTTGCCTGTAATCCCTGAAGGACTAGGCAGAGGTCTAATAGCATAATCACATATCGCCAGTTATGTTTAAGTTTCATGTAACAGGGCAATTACATTCAGAAAATTACAAACTGCCGCACCAATTCAAATTACAAAAGATTTTTGAAAACATTATGTTATCTAAATTAAATTGAAACAACGAGTGAAAAACGCTGTTTCAGTAAAACTTTAAAACAAGTCGTCCAAAATTAGTTTATTTCAGCTTAAACTGATCACAGAAAGCACGTATTGCTTAGATAGACTTCAATAGTAAGCACGTTTGTAATAATTCAAAGTTAATTTCAAGTCTCTCAAATTACTAGGCTTCACATTTTTATTTATATTTTTATTTAACAAGTAATAAAGGCTCGATAATGTCACTAACAAATTATAATCTTAATAACTCTGTTAGTAACCGTATAAACTGAACCTAACATTAACATAATTTGGAATCACATTCACTAATGATACGAATAAGTGCCCATTCCCACGAGTGAAAATGCGCGTCATTCTGCGTGAACCCTGTTCGCGCCGTCACCGCAGTGTGAGCGTGGTGGTGTGTACTCAGGCGTTGCGGTGAGCGCTGAGGTTTTAAACGTTTATGGACTGAGCGAGCCGGCGGTTACGATCGTGTGAACAGGCTCTAAGCTATTTCTGTCATACCTACATTATATTTTTTGCGGGTTGTGATATCAGGTTCATATCAGGTAAATTCGGTAGAATCTAAGAAGACAACAAGCCAAGCAATTGCTAAATCACTACCAGTTGCGAAATTAAATTTAGCTTCGGTTTTAGTTCAACTTTTCTTTTCTTTGTGCATTTTAATTTCCCGTGCAAGTTCAAAGTAGATCGTGTACCTACTGCACTTGAACAGGAAATTACTTTCCTTTTGGTTTTATTCTGCCAACTCGTTCAATACAAAATCAAGTCACTTGCAAACGTTGACGAGCATAATCCCGACTCTTCTTATTTGGTGAGTGCCGCGATTCCATTTGGAATGATTTGGCACAACCGGGCGGCTAATAATGTATTTTATTTTGGTAAAAATCCACACGGTTTAACTCAAATTGTGACGAACCGACTCGAACATGATTCAGCGATGGTCAATGCCGATCAAAGTTTAAAGCACGAGCGAAATGAAAGCCGACTATGTGCTTCGGGTCGGCTTTGTTCATAATCCAAGACTGCTGTATCGAGTATACCAACAAATCTGTAGCACTCCTCAGATTCAAAATAATGATTACAATTCAGTTGTTAATTACTGAAAGAATACACTTGTTAGTCACCTTTAAACATGAAACTAAGCTGTTACTGGTGAACTAGTGAGTGACTGATGTTATCTAATATAATAACAGACATTAGCAGTCGATGTGTTTACTGACACTGTCACTACACTGTGTGTGTGTGTGTGTGTCTGTAAGTGTGGGGTATTGACGGCTTGTTTATATGTTAGCTTCGTGGCAAACAAAACTGAATACTTCGAATAGTAAAGTGATAATAGATTGGTAGATACTCGGGCAATTTGTATAGTAAGGTGATTCGCCATAACATGGAGTGGTATTATCGTAGAAAGTGTTGATTGTTTTGTCAAAACTTGGTTATACTTGGTAACACAGAGTGTAAATTAACAAAATTAAATCTTCTAAAAAGCACGAATGTCACTCGGAAAGCTGTCACGCAAAATTGAAGCTAAGCTGAACATCTGTCGTATTTCGGACGACTAATGGGTTTTATTATCGAGCCAATAGGTCCCTTTTAATAGGAAGCGAGATCACGGCATGCCCATTGCTCCATGCTTCTTGTGGAGAAGACATCTTTGCCTTGAGAACCATAATAGGCTGATTTACTAATAAATACTGTTGACCAAACTCTTCCAAGCAATAGCCATATTTAGGTCATCAAAACCTAGCCACACCGTACCTACCTGAATGATTCCCTTTAATGCGATAAGAACGATCTATCCCTCCTCCCCTCCTACTTTCCCTCCCACAAAGTGACAGTGACATGTTACGAAGGTTCATTCATTCAGACGGAGCGTAGCTGTACGTGTGTTCACTTATTTATCACTTTCTTTGTAAACGCACACCGCTCTGTGGAAACTTCTCGGGACGACATAGAACAGAAATGTGCAAAAGGTATACTCGTAGGGCATACATACAAATGAATTACTGGATTTACGCCAGTCTTAATTACTGTGACATTTAACCAAAGGGCTACGTTTTATTACTCATGATGAGCTATACTTCTTCAAGGTTAAGTAACGCTTGCCCAGGTCAGTCCGTGGATGAGTGGTCATCTCCCCCCCTTCATGCCTCTGAGAGCACGTCGTTACAGCTAGGGAAAGCCTTAAACTCAAACAATCAATCTTAGCAATCGTACTACCCAGTGACTGGTTAGTGGAGGGCTGATAGACAGTCACTAGACGTAAAATCCTAAAATCATATTCGTCAAGTTCGTCGGGATACCGACCTCAACATAGTTGGGAAGAAGCTAGACAGATGATGATTACAGTTTGTTGTGAACATTCTGTGTGTCGCTGCGATAGTGTAAACCACTACATCGAGATTGAACAATGTTTTTGACGGACAGCTTGAACTTACCGATATGGAAATTGTTTGGAATAATAGTTGCTTTTAGTTTTGGGAAAGCGGTAACAGTCAGCAAGAATAATTTGTTGTGGTTTTACTCAAAGAAACTGTTGTGTTCCGTTTTTTTTTCATTCACATTGGAATAAATGTCCGCGCTACGAAGTGTAAATTCATTGTAAAACAGTGCACTTACATTTTGGCATTTATGTATTTTCCGGCTCGTGTTCATGAAGACAGGCGATAGTGCCGGACAGTTAGTAACAAGATTCCGTTTCCATTAACCTTTGTTAACCCAGTCTAGGCCGAGTTTGAATTTTAATGAGCTACACATTTGTGTCATAGTCGAATGGGCTCAATTTTCGAATAAACAACCGAAAGAGACACCGAAAAGATCATCATGCTTAAACGAAAACTGTGTCTACCCCTGGAGCCACTTATAGAAATAATCGATCTGATTGACTAGTGTCCCTCGCAAGCTTACCCTTTTATTAAAAACTCTAACTTTTAAAATATGTTGATGAGATACTAAACTGACATTGTAACTTCGACAAATACTGGTACTATCCACGGTTTCCAATTCAATTCACTTTAAAAAGCAACAAAGTTTAAACAACACTAAACGTGTCATTCACTCCGCAGACTATACAACTTGCGCTAGCTAATGGAAAAAAGAGTTTCATTCAGCCATGGATAATGAAAAACTGGATAAATGAACTTACTCGTACGTATCCATACCTACCTAATATTATAAAAGCGAAATAAGTCTGTTAACCTTTTTGCACCTTCATCATCTGCCTAGCCTTTTCCCTTAATGACTGAAAATGAAATTTGCCAGTCAGCTAGATCACGGCTTGGGTAGGAATACTTTATATCCCAGCAGTTCGTGGGATAGTTACCGAGCTCCACGCGAACGCAGCCGCGGGCAAAAGCTTCTATATTGACGAGTAAGCACTGAAGCTCTTTTGATTTTTAATGCAACCCGTACAACGAGTTGAGAGTTCGGGAGAAAAGAAGGATTTCATTTCTTAAAATTATCAATCATGAATGACTGTAGTTATGAGTCCGAAAATAATCGGACATCCCCGAAACATTCACAAGTAGAGCATCCTGTTCATTATAGATTAATCAGTTACCTAAATAAAACAGCCATAAATTAATCTGAGAATAGTTCGGAATGGCGCACGTACTCGTAATAACGTCCTAGTTATTCAGATTTGAAGCTTTGTTCACGATCTAGAACTTTAGACTGTTTGTTGTGAAGTAACCCCATGTACCTACAGACAGCGCTTTAAGTCGAGAAGATTAAACTAAGTTCAAAACAGAATAAGACAAACTATGTCAGTTTTACTAATTCTCGTAACATAACATCACGACTGTAATTCCCGGAGGGTTAGGCAGAGGTTTACCTATACACATAGTACACAAGCCTATTGCCATCAACCGGACTCCAATGTAAACTTCAGCCCACTGAGTTCTGATAGAAAAACTCAAAAATACTACACGACGAAATCGAACCCAGTTCCAGATCTTTTGCATTAACAAAATTTACTCAAATTTTACCAACCTCAAAATGTCTATAAACATACATAACGCTATCAATATCTACAAGTAAATCCTACTGAACTAGCAGAAGTAAGCAACATCTAACTGAAGCTACAGAACCCCAAGTCCCGACGGATCCATCCGATATGACCTTGACAAGTTGTGAAGGTCGGCTCGCGACTAGTTTGAACGGGACGATCACTCGCTTGTTCGGGCCCAGACGATACATTGTAAGTGAATGACGTTAGGACTGGATTTTGGGAAATTTTTGGCTTGTTCCCACAGCTGGGACACAGGTCTCCCCTTCGTGAGATTAAGAGGCGATGGGATGTCATCATCCATGCGGGACCAGTGCGGGCTGTTCGTGAATGTCACAAGTCTCCGAATTTTTTAAAACATCGTGAGGAGTCACATGGATTCCTCAAGATTTTTTTCCATATCGTTTAGAGAGTAGTGTTGATGAAATAAATAACACAATGTGAAGTTTTAAGCCTGGGTTCGAAGTTCGAACCCACGACATACAACTCATCGCGACCGTTACGGCTGGACCTGTACCTACTACTGTTGGTAGATGTTGCTGATATAGTAATGCTTGTAAAATAATGTTTGCAAGCCCCGCAAGGTTTTTGATACAATTATCAGTTCGTGGAACGTGTTAATCGAATATTTAGTTTTTCAGCTTTTAATGAATTTTCACGAAATTCGAAAATTGTTTCCAAGAGACTTCCATTGGGCGTTTTTTGGATCTGAATATAATATTAAATGCTTGAAGTTAAAAATATAGCAAGAGCCCATTAATATTCTGATGTTTAACATTTTGTTTTACAAAATAATAATAACAAGCAAATTTTCGTTCCAAATATAAGGTTGAAAATTTGGACAATCAATATAAATTATCAATACTAACTTTCCCTTTTCCTTCAGGGAATGCTGTTGTTCTGTGTGTCATTGTCTATCACCTTTACACGCCCTAACGTCTGAAAACATTTAGATGAAATTTGTCACACAAGTAGTCCGTGACATGGGTTAGGACATAAGATGTTCCAATGAGGTTATTTCTGATCTCCACACGGGCAAAGCCACGGGCAAAATCTAGTGACATATTTGTTCTTTATTCTATTCAGCCCTATATGTATACTCGTAAAAGGTATCGGTCAGCGGGCCCCACGTTACAGCCGGATACGGTCCGCATACAATACTTCAGCACACATCGACACAGCACTTTATGGCACATAAACCATATGTAATAGCACATAAATGGTTTAGACTGGGGGCTGGGGTCTACAGGGAGGGGCCTTTACGGGGTAATGGCTATTCTATTAATATTGCCTTTATTGGGGTTGATAGTGCGCTTAAAGTGATAGTAATGGATTAGCTCGTGTGCCATGTAAGGCTCGCCCCCTATCACATGCTACTTAAACCATAACGTGGATCATTGAAACTTTATAGGTCATTGTCTCTTGCGCTACGGGTTGCAGGTTCGCTCGGACATGTCACCTGATCTGAGAAGTCGATTCCTGTTTTACTTACAAGTTTCTACAAAGGATTGCGCTTCATTTCAATACCTTGACACTAAAGAGAATTATCGTGCGTAACCAATCTTAAATACAAAGCTAAAACATTTGACCTGAGTATCATATGCCTGTCATTTCGATAGCACCCATATTTGACAATACAGATAACAATAATGCTGCTTGCTCTAAATGTCTATAAACAAGTATAGAATGATTCCACACGATCTCATTCACAAGCATCTCTTCTACTAGGCACTTAACATTAGGCTCACAAAATCAACAAGACCTTTCCAAAATCCAGTTCATGCTCGTGAAACAAATTTAAAATACTCTGAACGTAAGCATTTCATGCGTCGAGGGTATTAGACGCTCGGCCAGACAGTTAGCCGGACGGTCGGCAATCCAGGGCGGACGGTCGGCTGTCCGGATTATACTGAACTTTACTTCATAAATATGAAAAACGTTCGCAAACTTGTTGGCAGAGTTACTACAGGGTACCGTTTAGTTCATCAATAGGTATATGTTTGTGAGAGCATTTTAAATACGGTGAACAAAAATGTGTAGATGGGAAAGGCTTGATTGTCGGTTATAAGTTATGAAAAGATCTGAATGAATTTGAATAGGCACATAAGTAGATGTTGGGAAACAATACAGTAAATAGTGAGTGGTATTCAAAATGGCGGATAAAATCAACTATTGAATTATTATGATACTTCACTTCCTTATAAAGGCTTTCTCTATAACCATCTCATTCCATAACTTTGAAAACAATAATTTTGTATTCCACGAGCTAATGCATAAGGCTGATTTTATAGTCACGCGTTTCAGCAGCGCCGTCGGGCCTGCGCGCGCTCGGATATGTATTGGGGTAGTAGTAGCGTTTCAAATTCGCGCGCTTGAGCAGCGCCGTTCGGTGTTCCTGTTCAACAGCGCGCTGCCCAACGGCGCGTCTAGCGGCGTGACTATAAAACCAGCCTAAGTGCGCTAATGAGTAGTCTCGTGGTTTCCTTTAGTTTAGATGCATGGGATATCTATAATTACGAGAAAGACTGTGATTTGATACTGGTGAGTGTATACAGATACGTGTTCAGTTGGAAGGCTTCAGTATAAATAATACATATTCATTATTCAGTCAAAGATACATTTAAGGTCCCTAAGGACTAGTCTGCAAAATTGTAAAACCACGAACCCTTAGCCAGGCGGTCCCTATTTTTACCCTAGGGATTCTAGACTGCCTAGGGAACAAATAGGGATCGTCCCAATAAGGTTTCGTGGTTTTAGATCCTTACAAAAACATCGCCTACAAACCCACGTACTCGCCTAGGACTAAGCCCAAAGGTTGAGGTCTAACCCCACCTTACTCTGACAATAGTTTGCGTACCGTAAAACCGGCCTAATGAGCAGGTCCGCTAATATCAGTCATCAAGTAGGATTAATTGCTGCCCTCATTAAAAAGGAGCCTAGGTTTAACTAAGACCTGGAACACTCTGTATGAAACTAGGTTAATTTGAAATAAATCAACCAAAGTTATCTTAAGACTAGCAGTTGTCCGCAATTTTGTCTACGTATATTTTATGTAACATATTAGCTTTGTCAACCATTATGATTGGTTCAGTAGTGAAGCGTGAAAGGTAACAGACAGACAGGGTTGCTGTCACGTTTATAATGTCAGTACCTACATACTATACATAAGATTGGAACTCGATCGAAACACCTGGACGTCATGGGGCCTTTGCCCAGCTTTGATAACGCAGGATAGTCACATATTACACATAGGAATATCACGACGAAAGTTAAATGCCCTCTCTTATCACTTATTCAATAACATTTTGGTTTACCTAGTTGATATTTCCTATCCAGTGAAACATTCAGATGGAATAAACCTAATTACTTCTTTCATCTGCAAGTCAGTTCGTTCCGTACGGCTCCAGCTACCACCCAGTCCTTCAGCAAAATATTTTGAATTGAAAACAAAACACAATCAATGTCTGTTCCAATTAGCATAACTCAAAATCTATTGAATACACAAATTCCATTTCACAACGTAAAATACTTCTCCCAAATTGTCTAAAACAAGAGACAATTTAAAGCAAAAGTAAGTTGAATTGGTAACTCGTTGTCCTTTCATTAGCAGTTAGTCAAATAATTTGTTAAGGCGATACTTTATGAACTGGGAGCAACAACTGAGTAGAACGAGTCTCTGGAACGAGGCAGACTAACTTGTTCAAGTTACTTTGAGCGACTTATTTCTAAGAAATTACTGTTTAATCTTATTCAATGACTTTATTTGAAAGCCTTTCAGTGTTTCTTAGGTATTGGTGAGCGTCCCTGATCGTGATAAATTCATCCTAGAGGACCAAGTTGACCATTTCTAAGAGCCATCCGTAAATACACTGAAGCTTATAGAAATAAGTGCACAGTATAGTACACACAGTAACTGGTCTCTGTTCAAGTAAATCAATTACAATACCTATCTGAATTCAGGATTTCGATCTGTTAAAAGCAAATCGGTTTTCAAACTGCTTACAATATATCACTTCTTATAATCGTCTCATTTGTTTAAGACAATTGTTTTGTGATTTTAGCTCATTAAAGTATCATTAGCAGGAGGTCAAAAAGCAAACTCCTAAAAAATGAACCGTGAGCCACAGCCTTGAGCAGTCTGCTTCGCAGAATAAACAGTGATCCGTTGCCATGGCAACGCTCTAGCGTCGGAGATCCCAGCTGACTGTGACTCGCTATGAAAGTCAGCTGATCGATGGACGGCCATAATGATTGATAACGATATGTGCGCCCGCTCTCCGGGGAGAGATAAGTGATTGATTCGATGAACTTGACTTTGTTCTATGTGGCATGAAGTCATCACTATTCCTGTTTACACGTGTTTTTATACTATAATGCCTTAGTCCCCAAGGAGTTTTTATACTGACCTATAAGGTCCATGATTGATCATTATTACAGGGGACTGAAGCATAACTGGCGAAGTGTGGGTATACTGTAGGTCACCTCTGTCTAAACCTTCGGGGATTACAAGCGTGATGGTACGTGTTGTCATTGTACATACTTAACGAAAATCACCAGAGTTGACAGACTCATTGGTAACGCACAAAATTCGCTTGTCGTGTAATTAAATTAAGTCTTCTATACAATAGGCTGTTCCAAAAGACTTTATAAAGACGCAAGAGAACGAACTGTACAATATTACTGTAGCCAACAGAAGCAATGTTTATTTTTTGTGCCTTCATAAAGAAGGTTGGGCTCCTTTTTTGGGCAAAATTAATATCTTTTTAGAAGTAATCCTCTGTCAATAGTCTTAAGATTAAGGTTCGAACTAGTAACCTTCATCCAGTGTGCACTGTCATAAACCTACAATATTCTCACAAGCATTCATATTAAACTTTGTATGTACGTCTGTCTCTCAATCTCGTGGCAACAGCTGCGGTACCGAGCTGATATATATCCTGAATTAGCACATAGAGTAGTTTCGTCGAAACTGAAGTTTTCCCAGGCAAAGCCGCGAGTAAAGTCTAGGCTAGTATACTTCATTGCACGCCTGCAGTTTCACTGGAGTTGGTTTAAAGTAGTGCTGGCTAGTTTAAAAACAATCAATTATGAAGAGTGAGAAAGTTCCTGTTATATCCTTACTGATTTTACTTTGTAGCTTGTTTGACAAAGTGAAGATTTTAACTGAGAACACTTTAAGTATGAAATTGATACTGTTGACATAATGGTTGAGAAAGTACCCACTCATCTTAGTTCTATTCATTACATTTTGTTATACCTGTATTTAATTTGCAAAAACAATTCATCACAGGTAGTAGTTATCATTAAAAAGAACATTTCAACTGACAATTTAATTTTAGTGGCATGTCACCTATTTATTTTAGTATTTCTTTTTAATTTTATTTCATTCAGTTTTTTTATTTGAATGTACGGAGAGCAATTCATATAGTACATAATTATAAGTAAACATTCCAACGCAAGAAAGAAATACCGCGAATTGAATAATATAATGTGTGTTTTGTGTCCCACCCATCTTTACAAATGTAAACAGAACTGCAATAAACAAAGCCACAGGAACCACGTTGTTTGAAATTGTAACGTTTTTCTAAAATCACACAGTTCCACAAGTTTATTGTGCTGATTGACCGCGTGCGTGGGATTCTAATCAAAAAGATTCAATTTGTTTATTTTCACAATCCAACTTTCTACGAATTGTTTTTCCGAACGAACGCAATGTAAACTGATTTTGATAAATCCTACACAAAATGCTGATTGAGTTTTGTTCGGTCTACAATCACAACCGCGATTTATATAAACGTACGTGAATGAAAACACAGGCATTGAGACTGCTTGTAGCTTTTCGTTTCGCGCATTTTCCAGACGCTGTCTAGCGATGTTGAATGAAATTTCATCGCTTTTTAAAAACACTGTGTTCATTTTAGCGTATCCAAATTATACTGAAAGCACTTTCCCACGAAAAACTGTCCGATCTTTCCATTTTTCTTTTTTTCTCTCACTTTTGAATAAATACTTACTAAAAAATGAAACAATACCACAATAAGACACTTCACTACACTAGCTAATCTACAGGGTGTATAAATATAAATACTAAAGTGGTATGTATAAAAATATCGCTTAAACTTTGGAGCGGAGCGGGCGGTGAGCGGAGCGAGCGGGGCGCTCTCGCCGCGCGTCAGTCGACCACTGCCGCGCCCGCCGCCGGGAGCGGAGATGCAAGCGTCGTTATCAGTGAGGTGCCCTCAGCTGTGGGTAGTTAGCGATGTAATCTCAGATAAATGGGGAATGTATGTTGTGCTAGATCATGTGGTTCAAGGTTATAGGTTAATAACAGGGATGGGCAGAATTAGGAGTTGTCTATCATGACTTTAAAAAAAAAATTAGGTTATTGTTACGTTGAAGTTTCTTTTTTGGAATGTGAAAAGATTTGAAATGCCCAACAAATTAAAACTTTAACTTTATTTTTCGGAGCATTCTGAGATATATTACTCGATTTTTAAAACATACTGATGTCACTAATATGGCATTGAAACAAAATGAGTGTGAATAACTACAGACCCATTTCAGTACTAACAGGACTGTCAAAAATCTTAGAAAAAATCATAAACAGTAGACTGATAAAATATCTGGAAGAGAACAAACTACTTTCAGATAATCAATTTGGGTTTAGGCCTAAAAAATCAACTAAACAAATTGATTAATTACATTTCTACAAATCTGGATAGTGGAATGCATACAGTGGGTATTTTTCTAGACCTTGCCAAGGCCTTTGACACTATTTCTTGCACTACTCTTTTGCAGAAGCTTGAATCACTTGGGATAAGAGGAGCGCAGCTTCTACTATTATCTGATTATCTTAACGATCGACAGCAATGTGTAAAAATTGGTCCGACTACAAGTTCTGATCATTCTAATACTTGTTTTGGAATTCCACAAGGCAGTATACTAGGTCCTACATTATTTTTAGTCTATATTAATGATCTTTGCAGCCTGACACTCAAAAATGGTGTTGTAATGTCTTATGCGGATGATACTGCTCTGTTATTTGCAGCTAAATCCAGGGCTGAGGCCTATGAACATGCTCAGAATGGTTTCAACATTGTATCTAATTGGCTCCAGAATAATCTTCTAACCCTGAATGCTGATAAAACAAAATACATTTCATTTACAATGAGAAATACTAACATACCGCTTACTAACCAAACAATTTACGCGCATACCTGTAGCACGTACGCTGACACTGCATGTTCTTGCCCTACTTTAGAAAAAGCTGACCATTTGAAATATCTTGGTGTCACTATTGACTCCAATCTAAATTTCCGTAAACATATCGAGTTACTATGTGCTAGAGTGCGCAAACTAATTTATGTTTTTAAGTATTTACGTAATGTAGCCGACTATAAATTAATAAAACAGGTTTATTTAGCGTTGTGTCAGTCTATTCTAACCTATTGCATAACATCCTGGGGGGGGGGCGGGAAATTCGATTCTTCTCCCTCTAGAACGTGCTCAAAGAGCAATTCTAAAGGTTGCTACCTTTCGTCCGTTTAGATTTCCTACACATCTGCTCTACAAAGCATGTAATGTGCTCACAGTACGGCAATTATTTATTCTTCACATTATACTACAGCAGCACTCTACCCTTCCCTATGACCCAGTTCCTTCCGATAGGAGAAGAAAAGACCTGGTTTGCACAAAGCCTCAAACTAGACATGCGTTTGCTAGTCGATTTTATGTGTTTTTAGGACCTTTTCTGTATAATAGACTCAACAAGAAACTAAACTTCTATAGTCTAAGTTATAGGAAATGTAATTTTGTAATATCGGATTATTTAGCGATGCTTAATTACACGGACACAGAAAAACTTCTAGAAGTCCTGGTTTGATTTGATATGTCATCTCCTCGTATTTAGTTGTACATATTGTTATTAAGTTAGTTTTAATGTTCACCGTTTTTGTTCCTAGATTTACTTTATTTTAAAATTTTCCTGTCCTAATTAAATTATGCATTGTAAAGTGATGGCCTGAAACACAGGTTTAAATAAACCTAGATCAGGCAGGTCGCTACCTAACATTTGATTTCGCCATTATCGTAACTTGCAACAGTTATATATATTTTAGTTATAGTTTACTTATAAGCACTAATTATACAATTGTTTAGAAATGACACTACTGCACCTAAATGTACACTTTTGTAATACCTACTTTTTTGAAATAAATTATTCTTATTCTTATTCTATTCTTATTCTTATTGAAACAAAAAAGCTTCTCCACCAATCTTCCACAACATAGCCCCGTACTTAGACTTGTAAACGGTCACAACAGCGACCTACATACTCGGACGATTCCGCTAATGATATGACCTAATACCTGGAAAGTGGAACATCCTCGATATCGCGGGAATGCTGCTCTCTGTGCTAGCACGGTGGGGGGAGGGATGCAGGGGGGGTTAGGATGCAAATACCTGAGATATTATTCATCGTAACGACGAACCTTCGCGGCGAGGCTGGAGCAATATGTCCCAGGACGATACTGTACACTTGGATAAGCTATGTCGTATACAGACATACATTCGTCTTGGCAGTACACTCTTGTAGCTGGAACTAGAGTATGTTTAATTTATTGTAGTCCTTAAACTTTGTCACTTCCTCGACGTCGTCGGTGACAGCGCACCTTACTTTGGCAGCATGTGTTAAACCACAGATGGCAGGAGAGGTGGGGCTGGGTATTAGACTACCATAAGATACAAATAAGAGCAACTGCAATTCGTGCGTGTAACTGAACCAAGGCGATATTATTGTTTTTTTTCTTGGTTCCGTGAATAGGTTCCCGAACAATCTGTTGTACCGCGAGCTCCAGCGAGAGACTCTTATAACGTTAAAGTTTCGTGTTTAGTTATCTATTTCACAAACTGCATTGCACTAACTGTAAGTAATTAATAAATGCTTTCATTCTCGTGTGGAGGCTCCATTAAGCCTACGCTTTTTCTTTCATCTTTTGGCTCAAGACATAACCAAATACACATCACGCGTGTAATCCTCCGAGGATAAAGCAGATGTTACGTATACGTACGTTAAGTATAGTATTACCTCTTTTCATCACTTAGGTATATTTTAGTCCCATGTAATAGGGGCGAGCTTATTTCCATCAAACGGGCCCAAATCATGATGGAAAAACCAATACCTGATCTGGGAATCAAACCGAATACCTCATTCTTAGAAAGCTTGCGACCGCTAGAAGAATAATCAAATAATTAATTAAAATGTAATTACAGTAACAAGATGTGTCCTCTATCGCGACGTTATACTCTTACATCGGCCGGCTCCGGGGAGATATATTGGTAACTCGATTATTATCGCGCCTGCTATTCAAATTGTTCATGACAGACTGATTTTCTTACGACCAGCGGAATTTCGGTTCACGTTTTGGATGTAAATGAAATGAAAACGGAATACAGAGAAGCAGGTTCCGTATTCTGGCGCTACTGCACACTCTCGTCGACTAGTCAAATTGTCATTAAATTATTCAAGAATAAATAATTTAAATAAATAAATATACCTTTTTTTTTTTTTCGGTGGGTTGGAAATCATCAAATGACCCCCCCCCCCGCCCTGGGTGGAGCGGAAGGGAGTGTCAGACTCTTACTGACTAAAAACCACCCATGTTCCTTCATTGGCCCTTTATGTTCCAGGGCCGCGGTATCTCTTTCGAACAGTCCCGCAGCCCTGGCAGGCACCGGCCCTTGCGGGCCCCTCCCGTTGCTGACAACTCTTTGAGGCGCGCGTGGAACACGAACGCGCCGTCGACACGGCCTGCCCGTCGTCATACGACGGACGGACGGCGAGCTAGCCCATTACTCACCGTCCACAGGCCCGTGCCTACGGTGGCCGAGAGCCATCACGGCATGAAATAAATGTACCTGGCCTGCACTTTACCCACGTAACCTAACTATGTGTACAAAATGACTTCTTTTAACTTATTGTTTTTAGAAAAAAAAAAAAAAAAAAACGCCGAAATACGGAGATGAACGAGACAGGGCATAGCTAAAGTGATAACAAAAAGAAAGTGGAAGTGAGCGGGCCGTATATGCCGTAGACTGGATGGAGGATATGACGGAGGAATGTGGGCAGACAACCGACTAGGTGGACAGACGACCTCATTACAGTTCCCGGAAGAAACTGGATAACCATGACATAAAACTGTCAAAAGTGAAGAAATTTGAGAGAGACCTCACACTCCGCATTGCGTGGACACAGGTTGAAGATAATAAATTTAATTGTTTTTAGGGTTGTCCATAGTTTCCAATTAAATCTTGGGCAAGAAATCTACTCGACCGCAGGGCGGTCTGCAGTCAACTTGCGATCCATTAAGATTGCATTGTCCATGCTTCCTGCCTGTTAATCAACGTCACGCGGTCTGCGAGATCACTAGGTATTAGATCAGTAGGCAGATCATTGCGACATTGTAAATGCTAATCTTATCGTTGTGTGTAGATGTCATCTTATTGTTCTGTAGGATGTCCGGGGAGACATTAAATGAACAATGTGCATAATTACTATGTTCTGGCTTCCTGAATTTCAAATACCAATTTGTGGCTTAGAATGACATTTTGTAACAATATTCTGATTTTAAAGGTGTCGGTTAAAAAGAGTGTCAATAGAGTTTTTTGCCCATTCTTCTCCATAGAGATCTACTCTTTGGATTGGGCAACTACAGTATTTTCACAGTTATTATGCTTTGTGACTGGGACTATAGCTTCATTTTATTGTTGTCTTTGTTTCCTACTTAAATTAAATGCTTTGGTTTTTATCATAAGAAAACTACACATCTATATAATCATTGCAATGACGGGACAGAATTTACGATTCTCAGCTTCGTGATGGTTTTTTTTACTTCCGTAATTCTCAAAACGTAGTAGCTACTTCTGTTCCTATATTCAACCGGGAACATTGACGAACCAATCGTTTCTAGTAAATGGAACCACTGTGAATTCTTTATCAACTGAGTATGAACAAAGAATATCTTAATGGTCCTTTAATTTAGGATGAAGTTAAAAGGTTCTGATAATAGTTATCTTACTTCAACCGTATCATTATTCAAAATGAATCGGAAAGATTTTATCTTTCAAATTAATGGTTCAACGTCGAAATCAAGACAGTCATTGTAGATTGTTAAACGTTTTAGCTAAGGATGTAATTCCTTCAGACACTTTACTTATCGGATATAACTGATACTTAGAACAACCAAAGAGATGTGGAAAGCCACAGACAATAAGGGTAGGTTAGCGTCGTTAGAGATATCTATACGAACCTGGTCATTTACGTACTCTTTATTGAACCGCTACGTTGGTCTAGTGCTCGCAAGCGCGACTACTGAGCAAGAGGTTCCGAGTTCGATTCCCGAGTCGGGCAAATTGTTATTAGGTTTTTCCATCAGGAATTTCTCAGTAGCAGCCACGGTGTCTGAATCTGTGCCCGGTTGATGGCAATAGGCTCGCCTCCTATTACGTGGGACTTTAACATAAATGTGGGTGTACTATTAGGTACACTGCCTAACCCTTCGAGGATTACAGTCGTGATTTATGTTAAGTATTTTTATGTACAAACGATGGTAAGTTTGACATAATACCTGTTGCACAGCAGTAGCTTACTGAAGACTATGTTCGTAACAACACACAATTACAATCAAAAGTTAGTAAGTGTATACACATTAGTGTTCGCGATTGTACCTATCGTCACCCACGTGTTTACAAAGAGCCCCAAGCGCTGGAGCCTCCAGTTATAGGCGCTTGTTTAGCTCTTGTGACGTCCCCAGCGGGAGTGAGGGCACCCGTGTTATTGGTTTAGGTTCACAAATAAAGGCTCGCGGTCACACATTATGTAAAGCTTTAGTACTGTGTGACGTCAATGTAGTCGAAATTAAGGTATGTCTGTCCACGTGTAAGATCTTTTGTTTCTGGATCAAAAATATTATTTTGTTATATCCTAATTATGGCAAACATCTACGAACATACATTCGTCATGCAAATATTTGGTCCGTTTATTCGGGAATCAAACCCGTGACCGATAATGCAAAACTCAATAGGTCAGTCGCTACGCCAAAAGCATGTCTTAAACGAAAAATTCAAGTCTCATCAGGAGCAACGCTTCTAAAGAAACATAAATATCAAGTATTTCTTTTGTCCTGTCCAGTTGTTATATATATTTTAAAAAAATTACACGTTTTTGTCATTGATCGCTTACAATTATAACTTAAAAATTTTTTTAACGACAATTTTTATTGGTATTATTCGCCCTAAGTCTATTGTTCGTGATAGTTAGAACTACGTTTCAACGAAAGAATCTAAAGATGTTTAAACTGTAGGTATATGTTCACGAGAACACGAAGGTAGGTAAACATCAATAAGACGACAAGTTCATTAGGTCGCGCTGACCTCGGGCAGCCGCGTCGGTCGGGAGCAAGGACTACGCTTATTGGTCGGTCCATCTTGTGAGCTTTAATCAGTTACCTGCTGCCTTGTCTCACCGGCTGATAAGAGTGATAAGAAGCATGCTACTTGTTACGAGTGATGCTTATGGCTAATCTTTATGCCACGATATCACATGATGCGACGAAAAAACAGTAGCACTTGACCTGACAAACCTAGAACGGTCAACACTAGACCAGTGCTTCTGTATATACTATTCTGAACCTCAGTGGTATGATATGCATACTGTAGTGTATATAGTTTCTGCAACTTTGCGATTACATAGATCGATCTTGTATTGTCAAACTCATAATTGATTTAAATGCATCCATTCATGATGATCTGCAATTCAAAATACATTCGATGTGCGCGTTTACGAGTTCGACTATATACAACAGGGTTGGTTATAACAACGACCTATGACTACTTGACGGCCAATAGGGTAGCAAGCGTGTCTGGCAGCCAGAAGCCTAAATAATGTTAAATAAATAGGCAAAATCTGTCAATCTGGCTACATTCGGAGGCGGGATCTTTTCGGAGATTGAGTTACTGCGGTCGGCCGCCAACGCTCCGCGCCCAGCCGGTCGCTCGGGGAGATATACTCATACTTTATTCACTTATTTACGAGTAGCAGACTCAAATGACGATGATGGCGGTAATTTTATGTTTCAGTTTGCCTGCTCCCATATTTAAGGAAAGACGCCATAGACTAAGTAATGTAACAGCGTACTCATTGTTGAGAAGCCTAATAATAAATAAACAAATAAGTAGTTATACCAACTTCTACGAGTAAAAGAACAGAGTTTAAGCGAAGTAAGACGAAAACAAAAAATAACTGTTATTTTCTACATTTTGTGTTTTTGTTTTGTTTAGGAGCAGCTGTTGATCTCATATGTGATAAACATTGGGGTCATTCTACTCATAATTTTTAAGAGCTTTTCAGTTATTCAATTCAAAACAGATAGGGACGCAGCACGACCGGGGCTCAACGAGATGTCATAGACTGCTGTGCCTCGGTGACCCCTGACGAGCCCTAGGCTGGAACCTCATTGACCCGTCCATCGTATCGTGCTGTATCCTTCGTCAACAGAATGGCGTATAGGTAGCGTTTAGTAAGTGTAGGCAATATTATTATAGTTCAAAATAACTTGATCTTCTAGCGTTATTAATATTCTGAATATAAAATAAATAAATAATATCCCTGGACATTTCACACAGCACCATCTAGTCCCAAGCTAAGCAACCTAATGCTTGTGTTATGGTAGCTAGATGGCTGATAAACTACATATATACATTTTTTTTTGTAAATACATACTTATTATAGATAGAAAAACACCCATGAATGTCACGAGTCTATTGGTCTGTAATATCTACCGTTTATATAATTAAGATTAAAAGTTCTGCCCCGACATAAATTGATATTTTTCAATGTAGGTAATACCTAATTAGCCTTAATTCATTCATTAAGCTTCGGCTAAGAAAAGTTAATCTAATCTTTGAGAAAGTTCTATAAAGTGGATATTACTTCTAATCAATGAGAATCATTGGCGACAGTATACAGTTCATTAAAGTTTAATCAGTAATCTTAACTTGAATTTGGACGATTTCGGACTGAGCTGCCGAGGTCTGTGCTACACACAATCGGGACGCGTCCGCGGTACTGTCATACCTTTCCATAAAAATCGAGTATGTTTCCGTTTCCTGTATAATGGTGTACTTTCACAGAAGTTGTATGCTTAATACATTTTCAGTGCGCCGAATTGTCGAGTGGTTACTATCGCGACTGCTGACATAAGTTCTTAGGTTCGATTCCCGCGTAGAGAAAAGTGTTACTGGGTTTTTACGTTAGAAATTTCTCAATAGCAGCCACGGAGTCTGGATTTGTGCCCAGTTGATGGCAATAAGCTCGCCCCCTATTACAAGATACTTAAAAATTACAGGCAAAATGTGGGAGTACAAGGTACACTTCTGCCTAACCCTTCTGGGATTACAGGCGTGATGTTATGTATTTTACATCAATTTTATTAGTAAGAACTTACTGCCATCTCTAGACGACGGCACAGCGATTCCATGTTAGAGCATGGATGGTGGATACACTGAACTACTAGTCTATGGGCTTCAACAGACGGTCATCACTCATGGACAGTCTTTAAATACAAAACTACTTTAACGATAAGTAACTATCAACACTCCAACATGTGTTTAAAAAAACTATTTGTAAAACTTAACTGTTCGGAACAGTAAACGGAGCCAGTTAGGGAGTTGTTCTAGAACTTGAGGGGGAGGGAGACGTCAGGGTTGTGCGGTCACGGCGAGGACACCAACTTGCAGAGCAATAGATAGGATACAGTCTTAGAAATACACCTGGAGTGGGTAGGTAGCCTAGATAACTAGAGAATCCAGAAAGACAGTGCACCCCCATGGAACCATTGAAATTAGAAATATAAAATTATGCTCATTTATAATGACGTGCGCGCCTCTCCAAACCAACTTCCAATAGAATGAAGTTTATTTGGCATGAAGTCGTAATTAAGCTTACCAAAGGAAAAAAAACCAAAGCTAAAGTACTCGAGTCCTTATCTTTTAAATCATGAGGTCAAGAGTTTTATCTAAAAAAAAATTGGAGTATGAAGGCGGTTTACACTACTTCCAACAAGAAATGAAAGTAATCAATAATTTAATCCAAAAATCACCATTACTGCAAATGTTGTACAATATATTTGTCCAAACTATTCAAAGTTCACATTGCTATTAATGCTGACCTTTCTAACAAAACACCTAAAGAGCTGAAAGGATGTTACTAGCAACGCCATCTAGTAACAGTTGGACACACTACCAAGCCAGGCGTCTGACTGAAAAACAACGGTTGAAGAAAATGAACCGACAGCAGCGACATGCAGCGGCGAGTAGCGAACCTGCAGCAGTGGATAAGTTTCTTTCAGAACTTAAAAGATGGTGTTGTTTCTACATTGGTAAAATAGTATCTGCTCATTTTAAAAATAGGAAATAATAAAACGAGCACACTAGTTTCGACAAACAATGTACCCTGCTCTTCTGAATTACCTCCGCGAAAATTCTTTAAAGGTTCGTACCAAAGTAAATGATACTTAGAGCGTGAACGGAGTATCCATGATGGCTATTTAATCGGCATCAACACCTAGTGGTTTAAGTGTTAGTGCCACTTCTCTTTTGACAGGCCATTGTTTAAGCGATTATTCCGAGTTTACTACCTATAGTGCAAACCTGCTTAAATCATTTTGATTCTATGAAACCAATAATTTTCTGGTGTGGCATACAAAATTGTAGCCAAACATCAATTCCCAATGAAACGAGATAAGACGCTATAATAATATCAAACTTTGTAGCAGTGAAAGATTGCTGATCTCGACACTTCCGTAATTTGGCCCCCGGGGCTTCTACAGCGAAATTAGTTATGTTAACTTTGTTACAGGTTGCCGCGTTCCGTGACTAAAAGCAATTTTCAGCATTCAAATAAATTATCAAGACGAAGCTCTTTAAATTAAGAAATTAAAGTTATAATTGGTATTCCAGTTACTGTAATTGCTTAATAATGTTACTTAGTTTCAGGGGGCGTTGCTTGAGCCCCTGAGGCTTCCTTTAGGGACTCGTTTGATTCACACTCTGTATTTAAGGGCAACAGGTCTTTTATTTTATAAATCTATAGTCTATAGCGCTTTTCGTGTTTTTCTGTGTAATCATGTTGTACGTCTAAACTACAACATTTAAAGAAGTTATTCCGACAGGTTTATTTGTACACTTGTTTCACAATTAGAACTGAACGCTATCAGTATCTCTATACCGCGCTCAAGAGCCGTCAGTTTAAATAATGTTCCTTGACATTGATAACACTGATAGCTAATATACGCATTTGCTTTATTCATTTTTTGGTGAAATTCACCCTAAGACACAAATTAAACATACATAATAAAGGAAACTTTATTAAGTCAAAAAAACCGTGCGAAGCAGGGGCTAGATCATTTTAATAGTGAAGTGCTTCGACCAGGGTCCGAACCTGAAACCCGTTTCGCAGAGATAGAACCTCTTAACATAATCGCCCGATGGGTAATTTCCACATAATCCCTTACATCATCATTATGCGCTACCCTTATAATTTAGAGTCAAGTTGAGCGCGTTCAGTCGGGCTGTCGGGCGGTCTCGAGTTTCAAACTGCGCTTAGTTTTAATCGCGCCTTTGTTTGTAACTCAACAAGATATTGTTACTTATCGCCAAGTGACAGTTAAGTTAACACTCTGTTGTGTGCCGAGCAACTTAATGATACCAAATTAGAAATATCTTTTGAATTCTCGATATAAAGTTGGGAAGTTTTGAATTTATTGTAGTATTGGATGATATTTCGAACTTTTCTCGTTCTCGTATTTATATTTTGAATGGCAAGATTTCATTTGGAGATAAAGATACAGTCAGCAGCAACCTATAAAGTTAATTATTTCCGAATTTTTGAGTAAAATGAACTTAAAATTCATCATTTTGATTGCAATTCTAAACTTAGTCTTCGTGTTCTTTACCTTTTAGGCTGCTATACATTTACATTAGTAATCATGACGTCCATTACGTTGCACTTCACAATGTAAAACTGTCACCATTGAACTGACGTTTTGACAACTCTTCGTCATAATCATCATCATCATCCACAGCGTCACACACTGCTGGGTGTAGGCATCTCTATGCTCGTGCCAATGTCCAAGTTTCTGTACCAGCCCCAAGCAGGTTTGACCCACGATGGCAACTCTTCCTTCTTGAACTAAACTAATGCAAATTACTTAATATAAATCATCCATTATTCTCATTAAACCCCTAAAATCTTATTCTTTTAAATAAAGTGAATGATGAATGTCCATTTGTAGTAAAATAAGCACCGGGTTCACCGCCACGACACACAAACACAAATAAGGACATATAAAATAAATATATTTATTTGATATTTCAACAGCCATAACTTTTATGGCAGTACTAGTAAGGAGCTCGATTAAGTCGAAGGCGATCTTTAGATGAAATACGCGTCAAATGTATCTGTAGATGTAAACGTACAAGTTACAAGAGATGTTGATGTGTTTATGTGTTAACATTATCATCCCTTTAATTTCTCGGTAGCAGGCCGGAGTAAGGATTTGTGCTCGGTTGATGGCAACGGGCTCGCCCCTATAACATGAGACTTAAACATAACTGGTGAAATGTTGGTGAATGTTGTATGGCTATACACGCCAGAAATCTACGATGGATCTGCCTAACCCATCGGAGATTTCTGGCGTGATGCAATAGCATAAACTATGTGTTATTTTTTTTTTATAGCTTAGTTCAGAAAACAAGCCTGATCATCAACAACATCTACTTTTGCCACTGGGGTTGACAAACCCAATCTATTGATACAGGACTATTACTACATAATGTACGAGTATTTCAAACAATAGACTACGACGGATTATCTTTCCGCAAAATAATCTATTAAGCGAACTGTGGGGATCAAAGGCTATGACGTCGGGGACCGGGCGGTACGCCTCAAGTAGTGTTGGGCAGGACATCTGGCTAGACAAGGAGATGGCCGATGTAGCAAAGCTTTGACCGAGTGGTGGCCAAGATTTGGTCAAAGAAACCAGGGCCGTCCTAAAACTCGTTGCTCACGGGAAACACCTGATGATGGGATGAGGGAAGCACAGAACCGAGAAGTGTGGCAGAAGAAAGAGGAGGCCAGCACACCCAGCTGGCTGATATGATGACGACGATAACGGATCAATGCCTGTTTCCTGTATTATTTATCTTATGGGCAGGATTTAAATTGAATTAAAATAATCGCAGCATAAAAACGTTGTGTTCTAAGGTTTGCATACGATGACTTAGTGCTGCATACCCTTCAATATCAATCAGCAAAAATACCTGAACTTATAACCCATGTACTCGTGAGTTCACTAAAGTGCAAAGATGATAAAACCAGAGCTTTTCCCTCTCACCCCAGTTCTGCGATCGTTTATGCCTCGTTCCGCGGATTTCATTACTTTACAACACAAAATAAAACTTTACTGCCTTTTTTTTGTCGCCCAAAATATTTGATGCCGATTTTATCGGCGGTCGAGTAAAGCTGCGTAAAGTATAATAGCGGACGTGGAATTATTGCCGGGTCACGTGGCTACTGACGGTTCTTAGTCCTCCTTAATGATTAATTTAGTTAATCTGCGTGTATTTTATGTCTTTTGGCGTTTCGTTTTTAGTTGAATTAATATGTGATTAAAATGTAACTAAGCTTTGGTTCCTTTTTAAATTTTTGAGAAGTTTTTATATCTTTTCATGAGACTAAATCTCGAAATAATAAACCGCGACGATAATATTTACCCGACTGCGTTAGAAGGAGGGTAATGTTTTTAGCATAGTGCCTATTGTTACTATTGCATATTTATTTTAATGCCACAAGATTAACTGGTAGAAAATGCCTTGTATGAGGTCCACCTTGGTGTACCTACTCTTATAATTTTATTGCAGACAACAGAACAATAACTTGCTACGAGATTATATTTATTGCTATCCATTGTCCAGTATTATCCATTGGAAACTTTTCCCACGACACCCACTGCGAAATAAATTACTTACGCGAGGATTACTCATTTTTCAATTATATTTAATCGTCCGCACGTAATCACAACCCAAATAACAACCTTCCATTTTTACTTTTACGTCGTTTAATTTATCGGATATAACATCGTATACTCGATAAAAGTAATTATTTGAACAATCAAACGGTTTAATGAAATAACAGAATTAATGGATTTACGCTTCGATTTGTGCGTTCAATTATCTTCCAAAGGTACTTCAGTTTTGTTTATTCCGAGGCTAAAATTAAAAAGCAATTTTTTCTTTGTGTTCAGCTGTTATTTTATCTTGATAAGGGTTTTTGGTTTTTCAGTTATTGTTATCAGAAGAACAATTTAGCCCAGAATAGGAAATATTGACCACACCGCCAAAAAAATACGGACTCAAAAAGGAACATACTGTGTAATACGTGATCGTAACATGTCATAGTCTGATTCATGCCTGTTTTCCAAGCCAATTCAGATTCCTACTTTTCAACTAGAAAGTCAATCCCTACAGTGAATGAACAACCGGAAATCCCCCATTTTGAGTAAGCTTTTCCTCATACAACCTGTAAGCTGTGTTGTGTTCGCGACACGACAATATTTCTCGACGAGAATGTAAATTGTCGTAATGCTGTCGTGAAGATGTAGATCAAGAGAAATTGATTGTAGTGGAGTCTGCGAGTGACGGCATGTAACAAACATGCTTCATTTGCTTTCTTGAAGACTTCATTGCAAACTGGCGCAACGAGCGGCTCACAGGGTGACATCATTTTATTAATTTTCTGGTAATCACGAATAATATAGGTACACGCTACGTCTTCTTGTGTAACGGTGCATTTCCACTGGCGAAACACTACTACTATTATAAATGTAAAAGTTTGTGAGGATGGATGTTTGTTGCTCTTTCACGCAAATGAAAAAAATCCGTTGAGTAGTTAAACAGATTTTTTTTACTTTTTTTTTGTGGTGAAATTTGTGACTCAGGTTGTTTATAACCTGGATTAACACACATGATTTACTTTTTGTCTCGACAGTATGATCCCGTGGGAGAATTATCGAACTCCACGTTGGTGAAGCTACTGCTGCTATTAGTTTTATGTATTCACATAAAACATGTTTATTGAGATCTCTATTTATATCTTCTCTTAGTTGATATCTTATAATTCTTCAGATAAAAATGTTCTGTGTGAACGCTTAGTAAGTTTTTATATATGTACTTAACCGCTAAATCAATAAGAGTGATTTTCTTAAAGTCATAGAATTATCTTTATGTTTCAGAAGCTCTGTTTGTTTTGGATACATGTTTGGAATAAAAACTAGAGTCTAGTCGAGCTTTGTGTTATTGTTGATTTCTACACAGAATATAAAATTAAATCAATTGTCTTGGGACATTTGCTTGTGTTAATAAGTCGTACTTGTTAATACATATAATCCTGGTATGTACAAAACTACGAAAATCATCTGTACATCAGAATCAGAATCAGAATCATTTATTCGTAAACGTAGGTAATAATTACAAACAAGATCTTAAAAATCATACATGTGGGGCTCCACATCGCTGTCAATGTGGTGAAGCAGTCGACTGCCTCGGACACCATGGCCTTTCATGCAGTAAGAGTGCAGGTCGGATTGCGCGGCACGCTAGCATTAATGATCTCATCCGTCGTGCTCTTGCCACCGCCGGGGTGCCAGTTGTCTTAGAACCCAATGGCTTGGCACGCGTCGATGGGAAGAGACCAAATGGTATGAACATAATGCCATGGAAGTTGGGTAGGCCTTTGGTGTGGGACGCACCTTGCGTCGATACCCTTTCGCCATCCCATCTTCCTAGCACAGTGGGCTGCGCTGGGGCGGCTGCTGCAGGTGCTGAAAACCTCAAACGGCGCAAATACAATAATTTAATTGGTAGTTATGTGTTTGAGCCGTTTGGGGTTGAAACACTAGGGCCATGGGGTCCGCTAGGCCACCTAGTATTTCGGGAAATCGCCAAGCGGTTGGTCGACTCTTCACGTGACCAGAGGGCGGGCCTATTTTTTGGCCAAAGAATCAGCATTGCCATCCAACGTGGTAATGCTGCCAGCCTTCTGGGCACTTTTCCTGTTGACAGCGATGCGGACGAATTTTTGGACGCCCCGTGACCCTTTTAAGTGTACATATTTATTTCTATTATAGTTTTGTAGTTTGTAAATAATTAACATACAAATAAATAAAATTTAAGTGTCTGTTTGTGAGGAGCTTGTGGGTAAATAAGGCTCGAAAGTCTGACAACCAGTCTTACCAAAGGGTATCGTGTTACCCAGTGCTAGCTGGGTTGTGGAGGTCAGATAGGCAGGCGCTCCATGTAAAATACTGGTTTTCAGCTACATTCAGTTAGACTGGAAGCCGACCCCAACGGAGTTGGGAAAAGGCTAGGCAGGTGATGTTAACAAAAAAAAAACCCTTTTTATTTTTGTCTGTCAGTCTGTCTGTCGGTCTATCTGTCAGTCGGTTTGTTCCGGCTAATCTCCGAAACGGCTTTACTGATTTTAACAGGAATTTTACTAGCATACAGCTAATGTAATGTAAAATAAAGTAACTTAGGCTACATCCAAAGGAATAAGGTTTCGTGCCATAAAATTAAAACCTTTGAAATTGTTAACAAAATCCGATTTAAATAGGGAAGTAACTTACATTTTTATTATCATTTAACGCAGACGATGGTTGCGGGGCACAGCTAGTCTAAAACAAAATCAACAGAATCCAATGTCCCCCACTAACCCAGATCGTGAAACTTCTCGCAGACAATTAATTTGGAGCAAATAATAATATCTGACTGCCTCGCTCCTGAAACTCCATTATCTGAAGAATTTGAGAATGTATTGCAATGGCTTTCGCAGTCGTTGCGAAGTTTGAAGGTGAGCAATGTTATAAATTAATAATTTTATAGTTTTAAGCAAGATTTCTGTTAGAATCAGTGCTAAAGTAAGAACTAGAAAAAGTAGTATTGTTTTTGGTTTTGCTGAAAAATTGGTTTTTGGTTGAAAAATCTCAGTATATAATTAAGATTGACAGAAGCTTACTTACCTCAGCAGTGTATCTGTTGCCCCCCTTCCCCCCCTTGCCGTGCTCGGGGGAGTGGCGCAACCCCTTCGTGTCGATCTGCACGTTCGTCTGCATCCTGCGCCGGCGCACTACTACCAACGAGCACTAATACTCATAGACACTATTACCTACGCGCAGTATTACCCGCACGCAGTATTATCCACATGCCGTATCACTCACGCGCACTATTGCCCGTGCGCACTGTTACAGACACTTATTTTCACTGTTCAGCTAAAACGTTTCTGATTTATTTTAGTATCCAACATTATCTTTCACAGCTATAATGTACAATTCACTGAATAAATATAAGGGTGTTACTTCTTCAATTCCGCCGTCTTTTTCCGTCACAAAGATCACATTAAAGTCCACATTAACTGTTTATGTTTTTAAATTTACCGCAATTTTACCCCACTACCACTGCGTGGTTTTACGAGGTGTGCTCAAGGTGCATTTCCAGCGACCATAGCGCTTTACAGCACACTTTTACGACAGTTATACGATTTGATTTGCACCTTAACTGCGCACTTTTACACGCCTTATCGTATTTCAACGCGGTTTCATATATATGGAAGTGTTTCACTCAGTAAATGCTGCGTTTATAGACCTGCAACAAACAAAGTTTACTGTTACTCGTGATACATAAATTGACAGAATTATGATCATAATGTGTTTTAAACGGGTGCCTGCCGTTTTGCTAAAATTATTTTGACAAAATTTCATTATCCATGAAAATTTTAACAATCTTTTATACACCAATGCAATATTTAGAATGATTTTAGTACGCACATTTTCATTTGGTCAAGTTTTTACTCGGCAGAATATTACCAAGGATAATGTCATTTAGGTATTTAGTCTTTAATGACATGACAAATGATTTATTACAACATTTCGTCAAATGATTAGTTATGACAAAAAATATACAGACAAAAATAAGTCAATAAGTTTTGCGACAAAAGTTGTGACAGAAACAACTCGCTGTAAAATCGACTCCACGTAGTTTTGTCTGCCCTACCCCCAGAGTGTAATTTAGCCCGCGTAAGCGTGGACGGGCGAGGCGGCCTGCGAGCTGAGGAGCAGGTAGTGTCAACGCTTGCCGCCGAGGCTGCGGTGGTGAACATTAAAATCATCTGCTGGAGCCCCGCAGCGCCGGAGCCGTGACAGAAACCATGCCTGCTGCAAACTCAAACTCAAAGCATTTATTTCAATTAGACCATTACAGGCACTTTTGAAAGTCAAAAACAAAAAAGCTAAGCTACAGTCACAGTCACAAGGCATAATAACTTGCGAAAGTACTGTAGTTGCACATTCCAAATCGTAGATCTCTATGGAGAAGAATGGGCAAAGAACTCCATGGACACTCTTTTTAATCAAAATGTTGTTACAAAATCTTGGTTACATCATTCATGTTGAGATTATACATATATGTGAGAACGATGTACAAAGACGTGCACATTAAGAGCGTCCAGAGTAAAAGATTAAACTAACAATTTAAAAATAAAGTAATTAAAATAAACCGTGACAGCTAAGAGATGACCAGTCCCAACTGACAGCGCTCGTTCACGAACATGACGCATGGATCAGCGCCATTCAACTCAACCATATTGAAGGGAACTAAATGACCCGACACACCCGCCACCATCAGCGAGACATTTGTGTGAGCATGACATTCTCTCAGCCACCAGGGCACATTCAAGTCAATGAAAGATAACTAAATGTAAATGGTAGCTTTACAGTACATAGTACTCACACATGTGCTATGCGATTATATAATACTAAGAGATTGAATCTATACAATGCAAAGATATTTTTACAATCTTCTGCAGCTTCCACAATAACTTCACATGGTAATCAATTAGTTTGCCCCTATGGTTGTGGAGCAGGACCAGCATTGAGCCAAGCATTTTTATCATCAATGTAATCCCCCAACTTATAATATGCTTGCCTACATAGTGTGCGTTTTATACAAGATTTAAATTTCGTCTCATTCAGTTGTAGAATGTGGGGAGGTATTTTATTGTAACATTTTAAACAGTCCCCATGAAAGATGAGTCTACTTTAGCTAGCCTGAAACCTGGTTGAGTTAGTTGGTCCCTATTTCTAGTATGATAGTGGTGTCGGTCACCTCTTTTACTAAATAAATGCAAATTTTTCCTAACGTACATGATGTTTTCATAGATGTATTGACAAGGTACTGTCATGATGTTAATTTCCTTAAACAGTTCTCTTAGAGAATCGCGTCTACGTAGATCATATAAGGCTCTGATAGCTCTCTTCTGCAGAATAAATATAGACTCAATGTCTGCAGCCCGTCCCCATAGTAAAATACCGTATGACATAATACTATGAAAATAACTAAAATAGACTAGCCTCGCGGTATCTACATCAGTAAATTGACGGATTTTTTTCTAACAGCATATGCTGCTAAACTCAGCCGTCCTGCAAGAGAAGTTATATGCGGACCCCATTGAAGCCTTGAATCGAGCGTGATCCCCAAGAAAACAGTTTTATCGACGAATTCTAGTTTCTCTTGATTCAATACTATGTCACTATCACTACTTTTGACATTCGGTAGAGCAAATCTTATACACTTCGTTTTTTCTCATTTAATACTAAATTATTCGCGGTGAACCAATTATGGACCAGCAATAGGGCGTTATTTACGTCGTCAAGATTTGTGGCACGTCTGTTTGTCTTAAATATTAAAGAGGTATCGTCAGCAAACAACACCATTTGTGGTTGGTTTTTAAATAAATGGGGTAGATCATTTATATAGACTAAAAAGAGGAAAGGACCTAATATCGAACCTTGCGGTACACCCATACTTACTTTTAAACCCATTGAATTGACACCATTTATTTGTACTTGCTGATGTCTATCGTTTAAATACGATTTCACTAAACTGAGCGCAAGTTTCCCTAAGCCGTAATGTTCAAGTTTCAAGAGTAGGGTTTCGTGGTTTACGCAATCAAATGCTTTCGAGAGGTCACAGAAGATTCCTATGGCATCTTGTGCCTCTTCCCACGCCGTAAATATGTGTTTTAATAAGGTGACACCGGCGTCAGTCGTGCAACGTCCTTTGGTGAAACCATATTGTTTCTCATGTAAGATTTTATTGGTATTAAAGTGTGTGAGCATTTGATTAAGCATTACCTTTTCAAACACCTTGCTGAAAACCGGCAACACGGATACGGGTCTATAGTTATTGGTGTCTTCACTGTCCCCGGATTTGAAAAGTGGTATTACCTTGCTGTATTTCATAAGGTCCGGGAAGACTCCTTGGTCCACACATAAATTAAATATTAAGGCTAAGAACGGTGCTATAGTCTCAATAATAGCTTGACAAACTTTAATGGACATTCCCCATAGATCTTCCGTTAATTTGATTTTGATTTCCTTAAAAGCTTTAATGACTGCATGTTGTATGCCTGCGGTATGATGCATGCCTGCTGCATGCTTGCTTGCATACTGCGTGCTTGCTGCATGCATGGTGTATTCTTGTTTGCATGCATGGGTATTATAACTGTAAACGTTGAAATTATATAATTAAAAATGCTACAAAACACAGTGATAGTGTTTTGCATGATTTACCGACATTGAGCGTTGTTATGTGGGTAAATTATGATTTACCATCAACCCACATAACAAAACACATTATAATATAACTTGTATATACTGTGGAACTGACTTAAGGTGCAAATCTTTTGTCATAAGCAATTGACTGAATTGAAATGGTAAATTGAAAACTGACAATACTAAATATTTGTTTTATTTTATTTTGCTTAAAATATGATATACCAACTGAAATATTTGACTACATTAAAATTGGTAAAAGTACTTGTTCTTAAGCAAGTTATTGTTTAAACGCTCACTTGGCAAACATTACGTTTGCGATACAATTATTTGTGAAGAGTTTATTTGCTAAGTAAATGAAATTATGCGGAAACATGTTTGGGAAGTGATAATTTCTCTCATTTTCTTTGATGAAACGAAGGAGACCCGTTTTAAACATCAGCAGAATTTCTTTTTGTTTTCCTTCATCTGCAAATGTTATAAAACTCTATGTGTCTGAATCTGAAAATATAGTTTTACAATATGTAGGTAATTTAATATATTAGTCTGCTACACAACTTCTCTAGATTCTATAAAACAACTTGAGCTTTCACTGCAAAAAACGAGCAGTATTGCTACGCCGTAGCAACTGATTGCTACGGCGTAGTCAACGCACCAAGATGTCGCTGGAACCTATCCTAATCTTGTAGTGTTTTTTGGACACGCAAATTGGTTGCTTAGTGTTCAATTATATCCCGAAATTACATTTCATCGAAGTTTATTTGTTCTTCCAAGTTATTTTTAGTACATAATTATCATCTATCCTCGAAACAAAATATTCATCTTAAAAAAATATCAAATAAAACTCGTCTTTTTATTAAACCTTTTCGTTTGTAACTCACAGCGTTGAACTTTCCTGATCACAACTAGATGGCATGTGGATTGGTTAGCTAGCTCCGTCTCACTCTCTCGCCTACCATATCGTTAAGCAATATTTTTAAAACTCACCTGGGACTGACCTTCACTCATTTGTTTACTAAATGAAAAATATGTTTGCAATCTTCATACATAAACAAACATAATACTACGAATGGGTTTCCTCACGCAATTAAGTCTCGTGAGCCTCGACACTATCAGTACAACTACACAGTATAATAATTTTCGTTGTCGTTTAAATCGTGAAAATAATGTTGTTTCTGGGACAAAGTTATCTTGTTGTTTCACAGTTCGCTGGATATTAACGATGTTGTTTACTAACGTGTTACTGTTTGCTGTACAAACGCATCTGACGCAGACTCTTCGAAACAAGCTCTACTAAATAGACGCTGGCTCCGGATAACAATGAGAACATTATACGCTATTGCTGAAATAGTATCTTCTGGCGCCCAAATGTCATTGGCAGGGTGGCGATGTTGGTGTACATTTATTATTTTGTGAAACCGTGTTATAAAATGTATTAATAAATCAAATGTGAGGCGCCGTTATTTTCGATTCTGACCAAGTGCTTAAAGATTCATGTTCATTTATATTGAACTTTTAATTCGTCGTGCAGTGGACATTCATTTTGAGTATTCGTAATACGTGGTAGTAATACCTTGGAAAGTCATCTACTCCAGCAGCTGTTACAGATGTCAATGTGCATGAAACATTCCTGTGGCACGAATTAGTCAAAAATTAAAATCTGCGGAAAACAGAAAAACCTGCCAAGTGCGAGTTGGACTCGCGCACCGAGCAATTGACACTGAAGGAAACCTAGAGTACACATAGTTTCCGTACAGTCAGAAATATCGGAGAGTCTTAGAGGAGAACACCATTTCTCCTTTACTCATGTTGGTAAGCTACTTATGAACTTAATATTAGTAGTAGTGTCACTGGTTTATAAAATTGACAAGCTTTCAGTATAATAGAGTCGTGCTTCCCGATGACCCCACTTGACCAATATTGGTAGTGGCTAGTAGGTGCGTGCGAGTCCATGATTATGTATTCCGTCGAGAAGGCAGAACGCCTAGAAATGTGCGAGAGGTGGCATGCGGGTACGGTGACCATAAGTCATGCTGCAGGAAACAAGATACCTCCCCAATTGATTCAGGGAATGTTCAAACTAGTTATTTCTGATATTATCTTATTTTCTCCTTAATTAGATGTTTGGTTTTTGTGCCACTTCATTTTTGCCTAACAAAATAAATATTTGAATAACCCACTCATACTCGTAGTTGCTCCCTTTCTGAACGTAAGATGTGTCTAAAGTTAACTGGTTTTTGTGTCGATGAACGCCCCCCGTCTGGGGAGAGCGGAGGGTGACGTCGAGTCGGGGATCGCAAACGCGTCTACAACACAAGACAAACGCATTGCATATTATCTGTTCACATTCTTCTCATTAATGAAACAACATACTTAATAATTGTGCCATAAAATGATATGATAATGTACTACCATAATGTTGTAATTGCAGAATGTTACAAAATTGAGGGAGGTTAGTAATTGCTGCGGTTCGCGGAAATGTTCCATTTTAATACCAATTAAGGTATTGAAGGTTGTTTTAATAATGTTATTACTTGTGTCAAAATGCTCCCACGAGGGAAGTCGGTACGAGTCATATTGTGTGCCATTTGTGTACAATCCCCGTTTAATGGGTCGGTACGAATTTATTTTTATGATACGGGTAAAAGTTTTTTTTTTTCAAATCTGAATGTTTGTACAAGTGAGATCTAACCGCTATAATGGCAGCACATGGTCACAGAAGTCGCGTGACGGCTGTATAGCGATCAGAGCTAAATTAACTGGAACATAAACGCCCCACGTAATAGACCCCGTCTTTCCGTAATAATAAGGAACACGCGTTTATAAACATTAAGAAATGTTGCTTTAAGTGCTCACTTACAAGGGCCTGGGAAGGGTGAAATCACCTGCTTTGTGGTAGCAGTAGTCTACTGTGTTGATTGATTGATAGTTATTACAAACGTGGCTGCATTTAAATTCATACCGTCTTTGAAGTGGAAGATGCACTTCGTTCGCTGTCCAGTACCTACTGAACTTCTCAAAAATGCTCAATTATAATTAGTGGACTGCCTCGTTAGTCTAATGTTAAGCAACAGTACCGTAACCACACTTTATACGTACTTGAGAAATGTTGTGTAACTATATAGTCTAATATCAGCATTAACCTGTAATCAAAGCCAAATTCAGCGCAGTTGAGACGTTAACAAGCTCACATTTCTTCCCGTCTGACACGCACTACGTCGAGTGATCCCTCTCTAAGCCAAGTGTAACGTGACAGAGTGCTTGTGGTCCCTCCGTCTTCTCATCTGTTACTCTCTCCGTGATCTGACATGATCTTGGGATCACCCAGATTGTACTAAACGGATATTATGCAAGAAGTGAGAACGGTCAACCGCATGTAAGTAGTACCTTTTTGAACTACGAAACCCTATACAATCAGTTTATCATGTCCCTAATACTGCGCCACGGGCCTCTCTTAGTGTGGGAGTCAGCCGTTTAATCCGCTACCGGGCGGCCCTCATGCGGGTTGGTCATAACCACTCTTACTACCAAAAAATAAAGACGCCGTGATTATGAGAATATTTCCATGAATATCAATTGACCGATCTTTTAATAAGTTATGGCCATGAGAAAAGGGGTTGTTTCTATGGGTATCAATTAAGACGAGTTTTTGAATAAATGGATTTATTTTTGCTGTCTGTATTTCAGTGCAGTACCTAGATATTCTAATTTCCAAATCAAATCATACTTTAAAATTCACAGAGACCTCCGCGAGAGAGAGTGATGAATATTCATTCCAGTTTGAAAGTTTAGCGCAACCCACACTCGCCTACATAACGTACTAGATAAAAATGTGCTATATATTTTCGCTTTTCAATTTTTCGAATGATATGACTAGTATCTAAATCTCTTGAGCGCTTAATAGCCAGTAGCTGATCCCAAAAAAACTGAACTTGGAAATGTGTTGCATCGTATAATCTGGGCTATTTTCGGGTCTGTCTATGTAACCGAATTGTTTTTTTAAACTAAGCAAAAAATTTTAATGCGGTCAACAAGGAACCCTTATAAATAATAATAATAATAATATATCATTTATTTCAGGTAACAAAGACCCATAACATATATACCTTATAGACTATCATACATATTTATAAAAACCAGAAAACAAATGTTATTATACAACACACGTACGCACGCGCGTTCGCACGTTGTTGTTGTTGTTTCTTATACCTAGATTCGCCATGTCCGTCCGCAGCTTAACTCAAAGACTCTTACTATGTACTAGAAAGCTGTAATTTAGCATGAATATACAGATTAGTTACGCCGACAAAGTGGTAAATAATATCTTATAAAGTATATTTTTTTAGGGTATCTCCTGTACACGTAAAGTGGGGTTTTTTTTTTCTCGCGGAACTAGCAATGTGGGATGACGTTGGATAGGTTCTTAAAAAATATGGCGAGTTTGATAAAATAATTTTTCAATTATGGGATTCGTTCGTGAAATATTAAGCTTTAAAGTTCTAATTATTAGACCCAAGTGTCTAAACGATTATTATGTCTGGTTACGTGAAAAATTCACGGTAGTAGTATATATAACGACGTTAAAAGGAAAACTATCACAGCTAAGTAGGTCTTACAATTTAACGAGTAATAGTCAACCAACTTATGAAATGTACTTGGACAACATATTTTCCTAAACATAATGTATGGGAGCACAGGTTTTTAATTCCCACACGATTCCGAAATTCTGAGATTGTACCCCCACTAGGCATTTCTGCCATATGTTTAAAAAAAACCAACATAAAAAGGAATAATAATATCCATGTTTTGTCAACTTGGAAAAATCGTGCGAAGCATGGTCGCTAGTGTGATATAATCTAGCTCATAGTAAAGCTTTTAATTGAAACCCTTTATACAGCACTTAGCGAAACATTGAACAGCATTAGCTCACACGTGCTGCCGCGGCGCGCCGATCAATCATAAACATAGCAAACACTTAGCTTTATACTTGTGCTGCTTCACAGTGGGTTCAATCGCAGGGCTTTTTTATTTTTTTTAGTCATACTGTTCATTTGATCCTTGATTGTTAACATTTTGTTTAAGTCTACTTACCTACTAACAACAATATCGATCACTGTTTGCCTAAATTAAATGCATAATGCCCTACGGTTACATATATTACCAGCATATCCAAGTAATTGTATAAAAGAATTATGTAATAACCCGAGCTCGCATACGTATTGTATAAACCAGGCCGCTAAAATTACACTGTTTGTAATATAATTCCCATATTATACATCTGGGCAAGTTGACATGTCTATTTAATTGGCCTTTGAAGTAAAGGTTTGTGCATGTGAAGTTACTACATATATAGCGTTGTGTAAATGTGTAGATTGATTGTGCTTGTTTGTTCTGTCAGCTAAAAATACTTTAATTAATTTGAAATATTTAATATTTGCATGGTTAAAAGAAATTCGCACGAAACAATTCAGAGGGTGTTGTTCTCAACAGATAAAAAACCAGCTAAGTGCGAGTCGGGCTCGCACAAAAAGGTTCCGTTACACCAAAGAATTTATAATTTATTTATTTAGTTATGGCACTCCAACGACTTATTCACTAATACATTCTCTGGGGTAATGTAACAATTAAACTTAAAATATAATAACAATATTTTTAATACTCGTTCATTCGTAGACAGAGTTATCCTATAGACACCGGCAAAGCGTGTCGCAAAAAGAGACAAAAAATTAATACGTCACGAATTTAGGGTTACCGGGTGAGGAAAAATTTACCCCACAATTTATGAGAATTGGAAATTAGTACGTAAGACAAAGCCTGAATATGCCAATGACATATCCGTTACCATCGGTACGCAAAGGCATGCGATGCGGAGAAGACATGCTGCCGAACTCAAATTAATTGCGATGAGGGCAGGAGTGACGATGGATGATGATGATGTGGTTCTAAATTACTGCCATTTCTGATGTGATAGCAGGTTCTGGGTTTGTGGGTAAATAATAGAACATGTTTATTTTTAATAAGCTTTTATAGATTTAACACATTATTGTCCTTTAAATAAAACAAGCTTCGTATGTTTCTAATTTTTTGCTTAGGTTCAAATCCTTTTGTTGCGTGATGCGCAGTTCAAAATAGTACATGGCAATTGCCTTAATAAGTAAAACTTTGTGGTTTCCAATAAAAGGTTGACTTTCAAAATGATTATTTATGAATTCTTCTTTCTAATTAAGTTATATTCTTCTTTTTAATTCTCAAAATGTTTGCTGCAAATTTTTGATGACGGTTTTGGTGTCCAATCTGTTCGTCCTGTAGCTACAATCCAATTCTGACGTAAATTATCAGGTTCAGGGAAACTGCAAAAAGTCTTTAAATATTTCAGATATTTAATTAATACTCACTGCAGAAGCCATCATATTATTATTTCCCATAATAGTGGGTAATAATTTATAGAAAAGTTGGCAACACCAACGTTTTTAGGTTAGAATTTATATAATTGAATAATAATTGTTATTTTTGTGCTTTTTAAGGATGAATCGTACGTCTAGCGTACATTATACACAATATATGAACATAATAAAATGTTAGCTGAATGCCTAGAACTGATAAAGAGTGGCATACTTACGAATGAAAAGACAATCCTGGGATTTTCGTTCCACTATCACTTTTACACCCTTTAACGCTACACCACACCATTTTTTTGTATAAATGGTTGAAATAGTAAGTCTAAATTGTTCAAAACAAAATATAACATAAATTACTTAACATATAACACGTAAAAACTGTATTTTAAAGGTAGACGATAGCTAGCTGCACGTCAGCTGTCAAACTTTGTTTAGCAAACTAGTGTGCTGACCTTGAAAAAACGTGGCACGCTCGATGAAACAAAAAATTTTATCGTTCTGTTTCATTTCTTTACACGACATCGTCATAAATTGTTCTTTTTCTTGTGTGAATGCGACAAGACATATCAATTAGTCTATAGCATTCTGTCTACGCGTTCATTGGTCAATTTACATTCAACAGCAAAACCAAAGGACATGGACCAAAAAAGTACATTCCATAAACACTTACATAGTCAATATATTATATTAAGAAAAATAGAGAAGTGAATTGTTGCGTAGTTTTTAACCTCTCTGCACTTGGAAGTATTGATTACAATATAATAAGTAATGCAAGTTGAATTCAAAGTCTCATTTGTCAACTTTAGCCATTATGGACCACATAGAAAGATAAATAGAATAATAGACATTCTACACCACGCATACTACTTGTAGATATGTATGTGAAATGAACGAAAAATGCTCTTACCTGGATTTGATTTAAACAAAACTGTTTTCATTGGTATTTCTTACATTAAATTATATTTTGAAGTGTTGATACGTAAGATATATTTATTTCACACAATTATAGTAATAACGTAACCGTACCATAAAACGGAACGCGTTTTATAATGTGTCATAGTCTATGTCAAAATGGCGGTACTGAACGTCAAAAACGTCACTTTCGGAGTCTCAATAAATGTGACAATAATAACATAGGTATACTTTGTCTCAGTTTTCTGTCGGACTTTCTCAGTTCAGTAAATGTAATCAACATATGGTTAAAAAGCCTTAGTTCAGGTAGAATGACCACCTGAAATAAGGATTTTGGATCTTGTTGAAATGCCTAATAATTTTAAAACCATAACTAATAATTCACATTTAAAACGCCTTGAGGTTTTTAATAGCAAAATCATTATTCATACACTTATTGCCAACAATCTGATAGAAGGTAACATGAAACTGTTTACGTCTCGTTATTTGTAATGAGAAGTTCTTTGAGCTTTTTATTTTTTGCAATTTAATATGGCAATATTCACGAATATGAAACACCAAAAATCATCATTGTTCACTAAATTTCATAACTATGCAAACGCCCATGCAGAAATTGGCCATGTCCTTTGTTTTCATGTATGTATGACGTTAGAAGCAAATAACTCATCGAATATTGACTTAAAAAAACACTTAGGTAAGTATTTTAGAAACCTCGATATCAATTTAAAACGACATACGGACGGGCACACAGACGGACAGAAAGAATCTATAAGGGTTCGGTTTTTGTTATTTGGTAACGGAACCCTAAAATGGCATAACTTCCGTTTTTTGACGTGCCTCCGCAATCTAAAGTAACGTCACCCACCGGCTCCATTTTTCCGGGATCACTTGCAGAATTTATTTCAGCCCTAATTCATTTAACTATTTTACCTCTCCTTCGTAATAAAACTTGTCAATTGTCAGAATTCAATCCCTAAACATTTCATACCAATTTCATAAATGCGAAATAACTTAGTCTGCCTATCACCTTTTTACACATATTCATACGCATAGACAATGGCCTCGGTTAGGACATAATACATTTTATTTCGATGATACCTTCTCGGTGGTTAATTTTTCAAAAATACACTTGATCGTATCCAGGAGCAAAAGTTAGTATTATGATTTCAGTTCGATGTCACCGCACTGTATGCGCGGGCACTAACTCACTTCATTCATCAGATTCAGTAGCGCGTCAGTCAATGCCGTCTCATACAAAAGCCATCACAGTGATTGTGTTCAGTGTGCTGCAATTATAACGTACTTAGTACTGCTCACTACTTTATTTTTTATAGAAGGTATTGCGGTGTTCAACACTTTGTACGATCATTTATGCAGCGGTAGAATTCTTATTCTCCTCTCTCGTGCGAGAACTATTAAAAATAGTTTGTGACAGAAGGCTTCCGTAGTCATCAACGATGTTGTCGGGGCTGACTGATCTAGACCCACAGCCTAGACAATGTCATATTCTATGAAGGATAGCGATCATCGAAAGGTCCAAATTGCATTGACATGAACTACCGAAAAGTTTATTATGTCAGTCCTGTCGAAAGACGTTGTAGAAATACGAAACGCTTCGAAAGCGATCGCCACTTGTTTAGCTCCTCAGAGTTACAATTACAATATGCTGCATGCATACAAGTGTATGGAGTAGCTGATTATTTTTTAGTTATAAGAACACAATGTGAATAGTAATAGAAAAACAAGAAAAATTACAAATATTTTCCAACTAGAAAACATACGCTGTGAGCAAACCTAGTGACGAGCCATAGCTACACTCTACAACAATGACAGCTTGGCTAATAGTTTCACCGCATACCGCTCTTCTCGCTCGCCTAAAGTCAATGGCATTTGTTTCCTTCTTTTGTGCGGCTCAAGCGAGCAATCAGTCGCTCGGCAACAATTAAGTCAGCCGCCGACTGGCTTAGTGTAGGCTAATGATTCTTTGCGGGTCTATATAGTAAAGTCTAATATTTTTCGTTTAGACCAATACATAAACAGTATGAAGATCGACCAGTTAGACGTTGTGAATGGAACTCAATTCTGTTGTGTTTAGATTCAGCGATAACAAACCTGGAGAAGGCTACTTTTTCATTCTGGACTGCAGACAAAGTCGCGGACAGTACACTACAGTAAATTTGATTATAAAGGATTTACAATTCGTAGGAATTCGATAAAAATATGTATTTGCCTATTCTTTGTCCTTGGGGAGCCAGATGACGCTTGCACCAGTTTGTATGAGGCCGGTAGCTGCAGCAAATGTGATATTAAAACCATATTAAAACTCATTTACTTTGTTTAGTTCGTTGACAAAAATAGCAACAGCCATTAAAACCACTTGTCAACACATTTGAAAACAGATACAATTTAAACGGCGAATATGAGAGTAATCCAAACTAAAGATAAAAAATTAAATAAATTGAAACATTAATTAAAGTTTTGGTATAAAATAATGATTAATATCAGTATTTTTAATAGCATTTGTAATACTATGGGTGTTACTAATGCGAATAATAATATAATCCCTAAAACCTCTGCTCTGCTCAGGTGGTCCGTGCGGGGCTTTGATTGGTCCAATAAAACTCAGGTACCTCACAACCGCTGTGACTTCAACCATGAAACAGAGTTTCGACGTATGAATATCTAATAAATAACACTTCAAAAACTTAAAATACTGGGATGGATTCAGAATTGATATTTGCCTAGTTCTTGAGTCAAATATCATAGCTGTTACGATGCGTCTACTCCGTAGCGCTACGGCGTAGCGCCTCAGTAAAGTGCTACGGCGCACCGCAGCATAAATCTGTAGCGGAATCCTTTGATTTATTTTTAGAATCGTAATGGTTTAAATGGGAAAGGCATCGTATTAAGTTAAAGAACCACGTATTACAATTATGTTAACTTATACCAATTGAACAAAAACCTGAAAATATTAAAAGTTTTCCAATACCTATGTTTAAAATCTTTTCTATATAAACATAAATACTATAAACATTGATTTACAATGAAAAAACATTAAACCGAATCCACATTACACATCCTACCCAGGTCGTAAACAAATCCCGGTGGCACATGGTAGAACATTAACATTCAGTTCCGCGATCACTATAAACAGTATCACGCCCGTCCCGGGATTGTCGGGATCCCGGGATTGGTGCGGTGACGTCAGTTATAGCGTCACCGGGATCAACATGTAGCGAGTGTTTATGAGGCGACGCAGTTATCTTAAGCCGAGACCAAGGATGTATGTAAATGAAAACATAAACTGTAACCTTATAGTTTGGTAACATCTATGTGCGCCTGTGTGGGTCACAGCGCGATATGTTGTGGATTAAAATACCCTTTAAATTATATAGTTTGTGATAAAGGTTTCAAACTTAAAGAGCTGTGCTTATATTTAACATCAATACTTGTCGAACTCATGGATATAAAATACAGGCAAAATTACTAGTACATACTTTGTTAAATTTTGAGAAAATTCGATGTTTTTGTCTTGACACTAATAAACGTTACGAGTATAAACGCTCTGTCCAAACTCCTACTCTGTCGAACAACGCTCATCTGTCAGTGAGTCCTGTGAGTGATGGCGAGCAGCTCACTGCCCCACAGAGGTAGGTATTGCCATAAACTGTGATAAGCCGCGACTTTATATAAGGGAAACCTCTCGGGTCAGTTCTAGTGCGCTGCGGACGTCGCGACGTGATACTCGAGACGATAATAAAACGCATTGTTGTAGTGGCTTCCGGGAGGAAATATGGCTTTCTGTGTGGCTCATGGGTACTGATATAACTAGCCGTTTGGAAAACGTTGTAATTTAAGCTATTTTTCATGGGTAAAAGAGAATTATAATATTGATGAATTGATTACTCCTCAGAGTCGTACGACCAGATAAAGATTATTATCCACATAAGCCTGTCGTCTTCAGCACGGTACGTTATTATGTTTCCTGTTATCAGAATTCAGACTTTTGTTTATTATTTTTGTGTATACTCGTATGTCCGTCCTATTCTGCACAATACACATCAGCTGTCTAATTCTCCCTCCACTGTCGCATTTCTCCATTCAGTGCTCTCACTAATTGGAACAGAAGCTAATGCATATATTACGCAGCGATCGCTCCTAAGAGCGCAGTTCATACAGCCATGAGGAAAACTCAGCGTTTTGTTTCATTACTGAGCTATTTATAGACAAGTGGGGGATTTAGAAGTTCAGGGAGAAAAACATACAAATTGTGCAAAGTTGTTTGTTGGATAAAATGTTGGGGTACTAACAATACAAGAGGATTGGCACTGTGAATAATGTTTTAAAAATGGTAATCTTGAACGTTGGAATAAGCTCTAAATCAAACTCTATGAAAGACCGTCCATACAACCATTTAGTTTGCCATTAATCACTGGACAGGGGCCGGTCTGAAGCACTCACGCACGTACTACATATTTTTTACCTCTCTTTTTTTTCTTCTTTATTTATTTATGTACACACAGATACTTAACATGACAATATATTAACATGGAAGAGCACAAACGAGAAGGAAAGAGGAGGTTCTTTTCGAGATGATGGTAATTTTTATGTTAGTAACAGATTATTGCCATAGTTTATCTTCAATAACGTAGTTTAAGTAAAGCCAGGAATCATAGCTAGTACATGCTCGTGCGTGCAATTAACTCGTTGTATGGGTTTACAGCGGACATCGACTAATTACACAGATAATAATATTACGATATATTAATACCCGTCGGACAGGCAATATGCAGTAAATTAACACAACGGTATTAATATTAACATTATTTAAATGCTGGGAAAAAACGATGTCTAAATAAAATCGCACTTCGGCTTTTCAATGCTGGGCTAAGCGCCGACATGCGACAGTTGAAATTCCATTACTACAATCATATTTTAAGCACTTATTCAGAAGTTCTTTACTGTTAGCGAAAACGGGCGATCTTATATTGTGATTGTATCGCAACCATTGGGTTATTCTTTTAGTGCAATGCAAGTAAACTGATGAACTAGTAAGTAACTGATGACTGCTGATGGTGGCGGGTGTGTCGGGTCATTTAGTTCCCTTCAATATGGTTGAGTTAAATGGCGCTGATCCATGCGTCATGTTCGTGAACGGGCGCTGTCAGTTGGGACTGGACATCTCTTAGCTGCCACGGTTTATTTTAATTACTTTATTTTTAAATTGTTGGTTTAATCTTTTACTCTGGGCGCTCTTAATGTGCACGTCTTTGTACATCGTTCTCACATATATGTATAATACCAACATAAATGATGTAACCAAGATTTTGTAACAATATTTTGATTTAAAAGAGTGTCCATGGAGTTTCTTGCCCATTCTTCTCCATAGAGATCTACGATTTGGAATGTGCAACTACAGTACTTTCGCAAGTTATTATGCCTTGTGTCTGTGACTGTAGCTTAGCTTTTTTGTTTTTGACTTTCAAAAGTGCCTGTAATGGTCTAATTGAAGTAAATGCTTTGACTTTGACTTTGACTCAACTACGATTTATAACGAAAGTACACACTTAGTAAATTGAATTATCACATTCACAATTTTTACTGTCCCAAAGACAACGGAAGACCTGTTGACCAACTCTTCCCAAGAGCTCTTGGAATAACTTAGCTTGCCTTTGGCTAACTCTGACTCTTTGAGTAACTCTGTTAATAAAATCCTTTTTCAGTAAAGTTGAACTAACGCATAGTTCAAAGTTTGCTATATAAAGTTTGAGCATAACATTTCGTGTTTATGTGGTAACAGAATGTCTTGGTTGTCCCGTCGCCGTGACGTCAACATCATGTACAACGAGTAACATCCCACATTACTTACAAGGCGGCGGGAAATGAAATCATTTCGGGGGAGGTTACTGGTGGCGAGCAGGAAATTGTGGCGTCACGACCAACAACGCGGTACAAACTACGTGTGTTTAAGAAGTTTATTGGAAATACTGTCACTTGTCTGGAGTTTGTGGTGATCTATGCAGTAATCAGTTTCAATACGGGCTTCTGCTTGCTTGAGTACTTCCTAACTAATACACTTTTGAGTTCACCAATGTTTTCATAAAGCTCATATATCTCGTACATTGTTAGTGGACCCTACGGGACTGTCTTCCGCCACTGAAATGGTTGCCCAACGGGCAGATTATTTTCAGATTTATGTTTAACTATTTAATGAATGGTACTACTAGTAATACTGCTTTCCGCCTCATTTAACAATCTGACAGTAACACTAAAATCTGTACAGAAACAAAATATTTGTGTATTCATTTGAATATTTCATCACATTTGAAGCGCAGATAGCTTTTATCTTGGTTTGTATGGGAATGTCAACACATACAATAGTAAAATACATTTTTGATTTATTTGTTAACCTTGACGTAAATGTAGTGAAAGAAAAAAAAAGCGATAAAAGTAGATGCGGCTAACATAACATCGTAAATATTTGACGGAACTTTTTATTGCATGGCTGAAGTTGTCTGTTTTATTTTCTACTTTGTTGACATCCAAATAAAGACGTTTATTGGTTTGTATAAAGTTTATCTTTCTGACCATTTTTTAAAACGTGATTAAAGACGCATTAAAGTTATAGCTGTACCACGATCATTTGGCGTTTGGATAAAATCGGTACTACCGCCGCGCTCATTAATATGTTGTCATTGTCAATCTTGACCTTCCTCGCAGATTTTATTGATTACCTTGACAAACTGCTGCCTCCGTGCTCCGTCGACAAGTCTCAACAACTCTGACCTCACTCGATCTACCTCCAAGACATTACTTGACGCACAGCAACCGACCAATCAGAGCGCGCGGTTAGCGACGCCGCCTCTATGAGTGAGTTACGAAGCCTTTGATGTTGGTTCGTAAAGTGTTGTGTTGTAAGTTTTTATTGAGGAAAGGTACCTACTTTTAGTAGAATAAAAAATAGTATAAGAGTGTAATTGGAGTTTTGGTAGTCGACTACTATTTCGATGTATCTGACGAAGGGAGTGACCGCACTAACCATCGCTGAATCGGCTCAAGCCGATCTGTCCTAAATATGGAACCACGAGTCCTGACTACCTCATTGGCCCAGTGGTCAAGCGCGACCATGAGGATACTGAGCATGAGGTCCTGGGTTCGATTCTCGGGTCGGACAAAGTGTTAGGTATTGGTCTTTCCATCAGTAATTTCGCAGTAGCGGCCACGGAGCCTGGATGTGTGCCCGATTGATGTCAATTATAGGCTCGCCCCCTATTACATGGGACTTAAAACCTACTGGCGAATTGTGGGTGTACTATTAGGTACACCTTTGCCTACCTCTTTGGGGATTACAGGCGTGATGTTTGAAAAGTTTTGAAAATCACTAAAAATTGCATTTAATAAGAACAGAAATCTAAAAGAAAACGAATGTTTAATTAAACGCCTTGAACGTGTAGCAGCCAATGACGTGAGAGTTACCTACATACATACAAGGCGAGCCTGTCCCATCCGTTGAAGAACGTATATTATAGCACGCCCAGTCATCATTATCAGCCTAGCCTTTTTCTAACTACTCATATGTTGGGGTTGGCTTCAATTTTAACCGAATGCAACTGAATAGCTGTATTGCATGGAGCGACTTCCTATCTGACCTACACAATTCAGTTAATAACCCTGGTAAGACTGGTTGTCAGACTTTTGGGCCACTGACTACCTGTACCGACTGCAAAACTAACTATAATTTATAGCACGCCCAACTCTCAATAAATACACTTTCCTGGCAGCCTGTGATTTCATTTGGCACTCTCCCAAAACATCGCCGAAAGACAGATCCCTCGCAAAACAAATCCCTGCAAATTGTTTGTGAAATTGGCATATCTGTCTGTCTGTCGGCACTTGAGGCAACTTAAAATATTAACAGAGGAGTCGGGGCAAAGTGAAAAAATGCATTAAAGAGAGAAAGAAGCACTTGGTGTCAACAGCGTTTTGCTTCGAAGGGACGAATTAATTGCGTGGTGCCTAATCCTAGCGCTTTTTCAGAGGATTCCTAGAGGGTTTATAAGTTATTTTATGTTGTTAATTAAATAAATTAAAACAGTCACAGTACCCAGAAAATTAAATATTCTTCCACTTGTAAACAGTAACTTCCGTATGTAACACAAGCTACCGAAAAGACAATGTCGGTCCCGTTGAAAGTCATTATAGAATTGATATAATACAAATCACTTCGAAAGCGGTCACTTGTTTCAAGCCCACTATTTCTCCTGTAGATACGCACATACGTCGACTGTAACAATATAACTGCTCATGTATTATGCTCCCAATTCGTGTCGTAAAAACTAACATCTACAAAAAAGTCCCGCGCCAGGGGTTCTCCACCCACGGGTCATGTAACTAAGAGTAATTTATTATTCCCTATGAAACTATTAGACTCTGCTGAACTGCTGCCGGGCACGTCAGAGAACATTATTAAAGGAAATGTACTCTGTATTTTATTATGCTATCTATGACTGGGACACCGCCTTCTGGAGTTCTTTTTTCCGGGAGGAAAAGTAACCTTAATAATGCTATTGATTATCCGTATTATTGTTACTGTATAACTTACAGAAATCTTTCATTTCTTTCGGTGTTGTCGGTACCAGCGAAGGTATTTGAGTCAGTAATCCATCATTGTGTCTTAAACCAGGTTTCAGTCACATTGTCCGACTCACAGCATGGGTTTAGGCCGGCTCGTAGCACGACTACAAATCTGCTGAATTTTATGGCATATGTGGTTCCTAGCGTTGATCTGGGAGTGCAGGTCGATGCTGCATACTTTGATTTTAAAAAAGCCTTCGATTTGGTCGATAATGACATTTTATTGACAAAGCTTGCGGCACTCGGATGCACTCCTAAATTGCTGAAATTCTTTGCTGATCATATGAGTAACAGAAAGCAGTATGTAGAATATGCTGGGTACAAATCTGAGCCCTATTTTACAAGGTCAGGCGTGAGTCAGGGCAGTAATTTAGGACCACTTCAATTTATAATAATGGTAGATGACTTGCCCGAGGTCGTAAGGAATGCCAAGTGCCTGTTGTTTGCTGACGATCTAAAATTGCTGCTAGCTGTGAAAGAACAAAAGGACTTTGAGCGCTTACAGGAAGACATAGACAGGGTTGTTGAATGGGGAAAGAATAATAAGTTGGTGTTTAATACGTCAAAGTGTTCGGTAATAACTTTTAGTAGGATGAAAATGCCCAAGAAATATGACTATAGAGTGAATAACACGTTATTAAAAAGAACAGAAACGGTGCGGGATTTAGGAGTACGCCTTGACTCGGACCTGGCATTTCGTAATCACATCGTAAATGTTTGTAAAAAAGCCTTTAGGTTTCGTCCTAAGAAGAGCAGAGGGTTTTAAAAGCATCGCTGCGCTGACTTCTTTGTACAATGCATTGGTAAGAAGTCAGCTCGAATGTAACGCAATCATATGGGCTCCGCATGAAGCTAAATACAGTCTCATGCTGGAGCGTATACAAAATAAATTTACTAGGTTTCTGTATCTAAGGTGGTATGGTGTGTATCCATTTTATCCATTGATGTATCCAACTTTGTTTGTCATAGGCATGGTGGGATACAATAAATTGGAAACAAGGAGGGACATAGCTCTTGCTACCTATATTTTTAAATTATTGCGTGGCAAGACTTCAAACCCAGGTATATTAAAAGAAATAAAGTTGTCTGTGCCCGACAATTATGTATTACGAAGGCGACGGCCACGTCTATTGGCGGTGCCCAGTAGTAGGACCAATCTACTGAGTAAAGCCCCTATAACGCGTACCTTGACTGTACTTAATGACGTAGCAGACAGCATAGATCTTTTTACTTGTTCTCTGAGTGAGTTCACAAAAACCACGATGTACAGGATATGTTATGGTAAATAATAAAACTGTAATTATGGCCACACTGTTGAATTAGGATATCCCTGTAATGATAGTGATGATGAGATAATAAATAAATAAATAAATAAATTTATTTAGGAACATCCGTTTAAGAATGATATGATCTTAAAAAATAAAAGCAGACTTCAAGTTCTCAACTTCAAGTAATCAAATTCAGAAAACGTGACAGTTGTACAATTGACGCGTTTAGCACCAAATGGGAAAAAAAAATTGCCATTCCAATTAGATGAGCGTTTTGCAAATACCTATACAATTTACCTACATCAACAAAATCCTTAAAAAAACAAGCGTAAACAGACTAACACGAATTACACGTTGTATAACACGAATTGCCATGTTTATTTGCGGTCTCCGCTGTCACGCTGCCGACAACACGGCCACTCGGGCAGGGGTTGTCAACCCTTGTGATTGTATCACGGCGGCGGCTGATTGAGTCGTCAGATGTCATCACAACATTGTTTTGTAGTCATTGAGTTTGTCGCTCGTTTTGAAATGCGGGTGGGTCTACTTGAACACAAATATGTTTTATTTATTGAATCACAGAGAACGGCTAGAGTAAGGTAGTCAGTGAGATTTAATCAGTCCCACATATTTTATGTAAAATATCGGTATTCAGCTATATCAGGTCAGACTGGAAAGTGACCAAAATAAATTTGGGAAAAGTTTGCTCAGATAAAGAGTAAATAAATGAGTATTATTATTTTTCAGTAAAGTAATAAGTCAAGTAAAGGACTTGACTTTGTTTTACAAGAGTATATTAATAGCAGCTGTACAATATGATTAATTAACATTCAAAGTTCAAAATATTGTTCAAAGTAAAAGTGGAAACTTTCTTGTTTTATTAACCATTTAAATAACTCCTTTGATAAAGTTCAGTTAATATTAAAGTTAGTAAAGTGAACTCAAAGCGAAATAGAAGTTAGTAGTAACCAACGAGCACGGTTCACTAGTAACTGAGAACATTACTGTATGCGCGGGAGATTGGCAGCAAATATTATTTGTTATCACAGGATGATTGATTTTACATGTGACGAAATATTGTGTTTCCTGTGTACTGTAAAGTAAAGCGTAAACTCCACTGTTATACTTGTAGTAGAATGTGCACGAAGAAGCTTGCCCCGTTAACTGCGCGATTCATCCCAACGTTAGAACGGTCGCGGTGGACTACCCCGCACTACATTTTCATACAAAGCGAAGCTAGCTTAGAGACGGCTACCAGTCTAACTGATAGCAGTTGAAAACCAGTATTTTTACTCCAGTTAAAATGCACCCTAACCTCATTATAAATCTCTACAATAAGGTTAGGGCCGCGTTTTACCTGGATTTATGTTTGCTTTGGGCCTGTTCACCACTTGCGATAAAGTTCCCGTTACCTTACTTGGCAGATAATTTCTTAAAAAATCTGTTCCATTCTTACATTTATTCGGTAAGTCGTGGCTACTCGGACATCCTTATATAGGCCCTTACTCTATAACTGCGTAAATGTTTGTGTAGTACTTCGTCAGAGCCTCCACCCCGCCGTGCACACTACACCTCCTCCATTTATATTTCACATAGTATTACATTATCTATATTATAGATGTTTTTCTTTGTTTACATGTGACATAGTGGAGTGCTCTTAATTGATCTGATCAAAATGATTAAGTTTGGCGTCCATGGAGACATCGTTGTACCCAGTTGCTGTGTTGTGGAGGTCAGACAGGTCGCTGCTCTGTGTAAAGTACTAGCATTCAACTGCATCCAGTTAGACTGGAAATTGACCTCAACATAGTTGATACAAAGCTAGGTAGATGATGATGTTTGCTAACATATAACATTAACGAAACAAATCCCGATGTAAGTCCCACGAGGCTGCAGCAACAGGTCGCGCCAACAATCACAAATACATTTATATAAAAAAAAGATACGTGTGCTATAGACACTCTTGTAAATATATTTATTGAGGAGACTGGTTGGCGCCGCTTCTAATATCGCGCTTGAAAGGACTTGCGTAGCAACTGAACACTAAGATAAAGTTAAAACGTTTATTGTGAAGAAAAAGCAATCATCCCTTAATATTCCCACTGCTGGGACACAAGCCTCCTCTATGTGAGATAAAATTAATAGACAGAATCTGACACGCGGTCGCATTACCGGTTGATTGACGCCACATGTCTTCTATTGTTTTATTCCAGGACGGTTTCCTCACGACATTTTCTTTCACTGTGGAGAGCAATGTAGGCAAAATATTTTTTCAACATGGAAATCTACAGGTCCGCAGATAAAATGTACAATTACTATCAATTTCTCAAGTTCCAAGGGCGTCTTCCTACAAATTGTTTGGGCTTCATGTGCTGCTGCTCTGTTACGAGTATGTTACAAAACCCAGAGTTAGAAATATTATAGGCAACATACTCGTTAAGTTGTATTGGCGCATATATAGGCACTCTTATTTTCATCACGAATATTCTATGAAGTATCGAGAGTGAATACTTCTGTATTGGCTGTGTTCTCGATCTATTACGTTATTTTTCATTCTGCACAAAAGTGGTTTAGTTAATTTTATTTTACTCAGAAAGATAAAAATATATCTATAATTATATTCTTTTGTAGAAAAAAAACGTTATAAGTTTACATGGTTTCTTTGCAGAATATTTTCGTACATAATAATATGTACCTACCTCACGTTGATAATATTATATTAGCGACACAATAATAACAATACCAAAAACACCTATATTTATCCAATAATACATTATCACAAAAGAATATTGTACCATAGTTACAAGAACGTAATTATAAGTACGAGCCTGATACAATAATCATAATTATCTGATTGGCTCTCTGTTGTTAATGTTTCCTACTATATCATATTTTTATTCTGTTAGGGCTGATAAAATCGACAGATAATCATTAGTTATTTATGGGATAATCCAACTTGACATGATGAGGCTAATAATGTTCGTACAGCTTGTCGTGGCCTGCAATCCTCGCCGCAGCACAGTTCCAGTTCTTCCACTATGATAATATTCCTTCGTGGTTTTGAGAGCAGCGGGTTTGAACTCACGATCTACTATAAGTCGGATCCGATACCCCCGGGGCGACCACTGCTCTTACGAATATATTCATTATCATTAAGCAACACTTAAATAAATATCTAAATATGATAACAGATGAAATTTTAACTCTCGGCGCTAAAATAAACGTTAAAATCCAACTGTGTCGACAGTCATTAAAAAATCGCCTAGCATTAGTAAAAATGATGCGTATAATGCCTCTAGTTCTGTTTAGGCCTTAATAATGAAATCGAAAAAAAAAAAACTATTTTCTTTGCTAGTAGTCACATGAACGAGATGAAACTAGTAATACCTGCGCTTAATTTTCATCCTGGTAACTGAAAGTTGTGGCTGTCGCACCTTTTCAGAGGATACAGGCTCGGTAGGTAGATATTGAAAAACTCTGTGTGCACAGTACTACAAAACGCGTCTAACTGCCGAGTGGTTCTCTATGAACTGCTGTAAACTCATTGAGCCGTGACACTCATCGGACAGGTGGGATGTACACTCGACCTCGGAATTACTTTACCTACCTAAGCGTGAATATCACTTACTTCCGTATTGAATTGACCATGCATCCGAAAAGCTAATACCTAGATAGCCAATTAAGCGACCCTGTTAACTTCGTTTCAGAAAAACAAAACGCTTTGAAAGCGATCGCTACTTGTCTGGGTCTAAAAGTGTATTTGTCTATGTGACAGTTCGATAATTCCAATTTTACAAAAGTTTAAATTTTAAGGGAATTGTTGTCAAAAGTGAAAAAACATTAGCGAGGTCGACTATGCCTGCCGAGCTGTACTCACATAGCACAGTGGTCATATGTACGGGACGACTGTCGGTACATCTGCAGAATTTTGTGTAGTAATTAATTACTGTTTACCTTTTATTCAGACCAGCTTTGGGCTAAGGATTCGACTTTCGTATGTGAAAACCGTTATAATAATCTGATCAAACTTCAGCACTATCCTCTATATTGTATAACACGTAGATACAGGACTCGACCATAACTTACACATACACTAGAATTCAACGATAAACAAACTCTACCAGTTCGAGAAGCCAGATAATAATTATTCAAGAATTATGTTAAACCTCAGAAGGACCTAAGCTCCCTCCCACCTTAAAGTATTCTCCCTGTTTACATATCGGCTCGTTACGAGGGTGACAGGCGACGCCTCGAGGCGCGAGGCGCGAGGTGTTGGCGTAAGACGTCGGTCGGCCCGAAGTGAGGCAAGACACGTCGGCTCGAGGCGCCGCGCGCCGCGTGGAGGCGGCGAGGCGAGGCTACTTGTTGCCTCACCTGATTATGGCATAAACTCGCGACGATGATGTTAAGGATTATTTACTTCGTCAAAAATGTACTGAGTATTTTTATACGCGATGATGAGTTAAGACTGATGTATAACATTAAACTGAAATGGAGAAACTTTTTCTTGTTGAGACAGACAAGAAAGAAACTCTGGTTTTAATTAAAAACTTACACTGACTCTTAAGATAGTGGACGTATTTCCTCATTTAATTTAATCTTACTGGCACGGATAAAATAATATTTTCACGATAAAGACGCGCCTCAGGCGCGGAGTTGCGGACACGAGTCGGATATACGGTACCACCAAAAAATATATTTTTCTTTAATATAGTTTCGAAATATAGCCGCAAAATTCACCTACTAACCCAGGTATGTGAGCAAATCATTCCTCAAATAATAAAGATTCTTTGGTGTGTGGCAAACTGTTCCACACGACTCCAAAATGAATAAGAACCTTGTCTTAAGTATTAAACGCCACAGTGAGGAAGAACAAACACTACAAACGCGGATCCTTCCTCAGTATAAAAGGATTTTTTTTTAACCCTAGATTCATAAACATACGTCTCGCATACACCTATAAGTAGTAAAACACTCGCAGCGCGCAGCGCGAAAGAGATAGAAATACGTGCCTCTCAGTACCTTCATAAAACGACGAGAGCTCAGTACGGCACCAGCAGTTTTGGCGCGTAAACGTATAGTTTTGGATATACCGAGCACGAGGTGTCTGAGATACGTGTGTTTATGATTAGTGTAGCAACTTTATATATTGGACGGTTTTACTATTTTCCTTATAAAACGAAAGAATGCACAGATTTTTTTTTTTAAAAGGTATGTATTTATTCTATTATATTTTACGAAAGTAGTTGTTAGTATGAAACAATGTTATCTATTGCCGTTGTTATAATTTTACTAATTAAACTGTTTTACTATGTATCAATTCGTAGTTATACTTATTTTTTATTATTAATCAAATACTTATTGTGTGTTATTGTTTTCCAGCATGGCTTTTTTGAAAGACGATGAAATTTGTGCAATATTATCGCGAGTGGATAACGAGGAATGATGATAAGATGATAGAGCCTTGGTTACGAAGGCGACGCGAAACACCAACTTTGAGGCGATACCTAAAACGGAACATCGATGCTATTTTAGGTGATACTTTGCCTGATGCACCAGTCAACCCCGAAAATCAATCCAGAAAATTATGCAACTTTTGCTGTTATAAAAAAAAACGTGTGACTAGATTTATCTGCACGTCCTGCAAACGTTACATGTGTATGGAACATCGTGGTAGTTTGTGCCTAGAATGCTCGGATTGATATTTTTTAAATGTTTTTTATGTTTTAATTCTTAATAAAAGTTCATTCAAATTAACCATTGTTTTTTTTTTGCAATATTTCCTATAATAATTACATTAGGTGACATTAAAAGTAAGGTGTATCAGAGACGTATGTTTATGAACTATGTAACCAAAAATATAGTTTATGAATCTAGGGTTAAGGAATTACGATTCTTTTTCCTCTTCTTACCCACAGGCTGCGTAAGCCAAAAACACACACAAGTTAATATTACCAGCGCTTTATTTCGTAGCAGTGAGGTCGGTTTTCGTAGGTCACTTAAGAGTGTGGTTGATGATACAATCTGATTCAAGCGTCTGCGTGAAATATACATACAATGGTACATAAATCTATGTTGGGAGCAAATAGTTGCAATGAGCGGAGATTTGTGTCGTCTGTGACGCGGCGGGTCGACGCCGACTACTCGATCGCAAGTCGCAATGAGGTTGTCGCCGTGACGTTCTTTTATTTGACGGAAATCGTAGCTTAAGCACTAGCATCGATTGTGTTGCTATGCTGTTATAGCATAGCAAAACACAATCGATGCTTGTGGTTTTCACAAGTTAGTTTTGCAATTTATTTTTATAGACCACTCAAACTGTTTCTGTGTGTAGGTTTTACTATACCTACCAGTTTGTTTATCTGCTCAACATAGACCAGACCAGACCATTAGCCCCTATTATTTGTTAGAAACCACCGTTCTTTATTAGGTTCATTGACTTATTAAAGTGTCTATGGGATGAAAATAAATATTAAACGGACTAAGGTTGGCAGTATTGACATAGAGACTCATATTATTATACATTTTTATAAAGACTTTACTGTTATGTAAAAATATACCTCTCCTTACTCAGGTACAATATGTTCTACGTATCTTCAAAAGGAAACCATTACAACAAACACATTGGTAGGCTTTCACTGAGAAAATCAAATGAAATATCATACGAACAACACAGCCACTTTTGTCTCATATAACATGCACACAATACAGACAGAATTCAAAGAAACCACGACTCCCTAATAAGAAGGGATACGGACCTCTAAAATTGGCAGACATATTGTTAATTCATTGCGTAACATCTAATATAAATGTAATCAGAGTACGCAGTGAGCATAAAGTCAAAATATAAAGATATCGTCGTGTCGTCGTGCGGGAGGCTTCGTGTAAGCTCGTGATATCTAATTACAATGTTACAGGCAAATTGTAATGTGGCTGAGCTGAACATTTTTGAGAATACCTTTAGGTAAAGCAAGGCTTTTACACAGCAGAGGTGTTAGTAGACCCCATGTTTCGCGTATCAACTGGCAACAAATCCTGAAAAAGGGTAGGAAAACGAAAGGAAAATATGTCTGGAGTACATCCTGATATCTTTGATAGTAATATATGAGGTATTGAAACCCAAAAGCTCGCACTGGCATGAAGGGGTATTAACACTTTGTGTCTTTCATAATAAATCCTTTAGGATCCAATAAATTCCTGCATGATTCCTGGTGACGCACATTGGTACCCAACACATAGAAATCCTTTTGGTCGCCGACTGTTCCCATTCATTCACTCGTTTTGTGATTTATTCGAGACATAACATCACGCCAGGAATCTCCGAAGGGTCGTAACGGAGCTGCACCTAATAGTAATGCCAGATATCGCCTGTTATGTTTAAGTCTATTGGAGACAGAACGAAATTAGACTTAGTGGACGCCTAGAAAAGAACGACGCTTAATGATAAAGTGAATTCGGATTTTAGTTTAATGGAAACAGATCTCTCAGTCCATTCAAATATTCTTAGCACAGAAAATATTCTCGTGTTTCAACAAAGGAGAAACTCGACCTCCCATCGTTATTAGGAGCAGAAATTACATCTTTTCTGGGAAATATGGGAGAAGCGAGGTAACGAAAAGACGCACAAGAAGCGATCATAAATACTACTACTAATACTATTTCAAATTAATATCTTCAAATAAAAAACAAAGGAATACAGCATGTCAAAGTTCAAGACAAACCATTTATTTCAATATGGACATTCAAACACTCTTTTGGATGTCAAACTTTAACTTCTTACTGATTTATGATTACAGTGGTTATTACTGTTAGCTTGCACCGTCATTACGAGCCCACAAACAAAAGCCTTTTTCATGACTTCTAACTGTTTCAGTACAGGATTGAATGTGAATTGGTTCAAATAATACAAGAAATACCTAACTGATGTATTTTAGATGGTTGTTAAGGAAAGCACACAGAACCCGGGCGGCAACATAATGAGCTTTGGAAATAATAACAATAAATAACGAATAAATAGCGCTAAAACGAAAACTTAAAAGCTTTCCATTAGAGAAGAGCAGTGACCTTCATCATATCCGCCATATTCGACGTATTCGTTCATCCGTCGTTGGTTTCGACTAAGAGATATTTGAATCGTAATGTTGCTAGCTCCTTGTAAGCTCATTAAAACTAAATTAATGTTGGCAGTACGTCGAATAAAAATATTATAAAGGAAGGCAAATCGAAGTGAGCAGTTTCCTTTATATTTCAGATAGTTTGACTTGGAAAATTAACCAAGGTTTCAATTTGTTTGAAGATTATGCCTTATTGTTTCATACAGTCCCATACAATGTGAACTTATGCAATGATCTGGAATTTCTAACATTACCGACTGTATCCAAAGCCATAGGTCTGTGTCTCATCACTTAGGTTTGCATCCTCTCGACTCGCACTAAGCACATGAGACATTTCGATGAGAAATGACGATTGCATGAAACTAAGTAAAGTTCTGATGAGTTTTACAACGTGATAAAAAGAACAAAATTTAATCAATTAGACTGAGCGTGCACTCACAAAAGTACTGCTTTGTAATGTTAACACTTTTACAAGTAAGCAGTCAGGGCAGTTCTCGTTTTACTGCCGAACACAAAGAATGTTTCAGAGCAAAGGGACTAAGTAGGAACGTTGCGTGTAACCTCAAAAGGAAAATATTCGTAACAATGTCACTGAGCGAACATCAAACAACATACCACTCCGTACCTACTGTTGTTATGCTAGTGAGGTGAATACATGTCTTGAATTACGTACGAGTAATGAGGAATCCTGTTTTCTGCAAAACTTACAATTTCGTCGTCTTCCATGTATCAGCACACAGAAATCTCATATACCGTGCATGCACGCAAGCAAATATTCATCAACACACTTTTCATTATTTTTTTAATTGTTTCCTAACTAAAAACTAAGTAACTTAAAAACGTATCTGGATAAAAAAATGTCAAAGCAGCTGTTACTGAGCAGTTCTCTGAAACTAACTACTGGCGTCATGCTACTACAAAAATGATAAAATCAGAAGGTCAGCTCCATACAATGAGTGAAACCGCACGCACACAGTCATTAGACGCGCTTCACGTACAGCGAGTGCAACTCCACTCGTAACCAGCATTTGCTAGATCGCCATCCTTACACGACTATGTGTGTTTGCGACAGTTTTAACTCATTCTAAGGAGATGAGTTTCTGTACCTATCTGTTATGTGACCCCCCTCTCATTACCCCTTGGTAAAGGGAACAACCAAGGGGTAAAAACCAAGCCAAGCTAAGGGGTAAAGAGAGCGGGGACGTTAAGGACGTTAAGCGTTAACGGGGGAGTTAACGCAGTTTGCTAATTACTAAAAGAGGAGCCATCTTTTAATTAGTCTCTGCCTCACCCTACCCTGCATGCTTTGTGCGCAAAGCTTGTAGATAGAAGTAGTTCCCTAATACGGAGTTTTTGCAGGCTTAATTAAGAGATAGATTGTATCGTCTAATTTACCAAATTTTTATTTGGAAAAGAAATAAATTTTCCTGTCCCACAATCATTTCACGATGACATTGAGTTTCTTGTAACGTACAGCAGGTACTGCTTACCTTTTTCGTGGATTGAGCTAAGAAATATGCTTACACAACTTTTACTCTTCATTTCACAATATTACTGCAAAAAACCTTATTTTCTTTCAGTAAGTTAAACGACGTCGTACGCCTAGCAGATGATTTACATTCCAATCCATTACGCGATGAGTTGCCTGGTGACCGACTCTTACATAGAGCGGACGGTCAACGGACTTGCGGTTACGGTTTACACGCATCGTTTATTTCGAGGGAAATTCATTAGCTGATTAATATCTGGCCTCGGTAACCTAAGTAAACTACAGTCAGTATGAACAGTATCAATGGTCACAATGAGGGATATTTGATATGATTCAATTAAGGCTCGGCAGTTAGTTTCGTCCGTAGGGACGCCCCGGGAAAAGGGATAACTAATATAGTCTGTTTATACAAACAACGATACGAAATGTTATTTTGTGAGAATATTACTATGTTTTTTCCTCTACTGATTTAACTATACCAACAAACGCCAAACATGAAATCAATAAAATTAAAAGTCAGTGTTTTGGATTCAGCATTTGCGTTACTATGTATAATAATGTTAACAGATACAGCTGTTTTAAATTCCTTTAGCGCTATGAGTTATATTGATAATATGTGGTGCAAAACGGTCCACAGTAATAATAATTTAAACGTTAGTTAAACAACATTTATATTATTTGATTGGGACAACAAGCCGACATTAATGTTCCCTTAACATTAGTACTAGGCGCGCAGCATGTGACAGGAGGTACGGTTATAGCCAGTGTCTGTGAGACATGAATAACGGACGTACGAGTAGTACGTACTTTATCCCACAGCGCACTTATATTACCAACATACTTTTTTTAATCTCTACAATACTGCATGATAACTTGGGTTCTACAGAATCCGAATCCATCCCGTCGCCAGCTAACTTCACATGAACACACTTCAGGAAGTAGAAACAGATATAAAACTACGTTCCGACTCTATCACCGGGGAATTTGTGGGAAAACTGCAGTTCAGCTGAGTTCGGTCTCAAAATACGGCCATTCAAAACAGTCAGATGCATAAAAAAGCCATGAAAAATTTACGAAGTCTGACTCGACCGATTTTGCTAGGGACCAAAAAACTTTACTATTGCTGGGTATCAAGCAAGTTTGTTCCCTATTCGACTAATGTTGTGGTCAAATCGAGCCCTCTGCAATGCCTGCTTGCAACACTTAGCAACTCTGTTAAAGGCTTTCTTCTTCTGGCGCAAATCCCTTGCTTTACTTTGCGATAAGCGTCATGCTTTGGAGCTTCCACCTTTTTCGGCCACATTAAGGACTTAATTTATACTTTTATTATTTTTATATAGATAGAATTGAGGAAATTCAAAAGCGGTCCCTACGTTTCTTGCAGTACAAAACTAGGAAATATACTGCCAAATGTGTAGCGCGATGCAAGAGGTTTCATATCTTACCACTGCATGAGCGCAGACGCATTGCTGATATGACATATTTATTTAAAATCACAAATGGTACTATAGATTGCTTTGAGCTGTTAGGTAGTTAAAACAGGTTTTTTTTATCAAATCAAATCAAAATCAATCAAATCAAAATATTTTATTTCACATAGGCCTACATGGGCACTTATAAAACGTCGAGTTAATGCAACAAACCTAGTTTGTTGCACGTGCCTTATTCCAAGTCCGCGTACAGGCAGAATTCGTTTCTGACCCGAGCAGAAGTTTCAATAAACTGACTAGTGAACAGGATTTGGACATTTTCAATACCAGTGTTTGTCGGCTTAAGCATTTGTTGGTGAAAAGCTTTTTTGCGGAAAAGTAATTGTTTGCCTCTGAATGTAGTTTTATTTTTTAGTTTGTATCAATCGATCGCGTTATTTTGTTTCCTAATTTATGTTATAGTATTTTGTACTTACCTAACAACCCTTTTTGTAGTCTTTTTTATCTGTGGAAATTTGTAAATGGCCTTCAAAATCGTATTAATTAATAATAAAACAACAACATATTAGCTGTAAGTTTCGCGAATAGTATAAAATAAAATAGCTAAACACTGTTGTGTGTATAAATTTGTAATCAGATGGTTAACGGTACCGAAATTTATCACTTAATTAGGACTATCTATTATTCATGCAAAACCAATGACTGCCATAATGATGAACGTTATACAGTGTTCAACAAATCGTCGGCTCTGTAGCAGTAATTTAATGTTACGGATTAATCTTGTAGTGTGAACTGCCGATAACTTCACAATTCGCGAATCATAGAACATTTTATTTAACAAATGGTTTTTTATCGGGCTGATATTGTTTAATGATCGCCTTTGGATCAGCGTCTCACTTTTGGACTTCATAGATAATTCAATATTATAGTCAAGAAACCAGCCTGTCCTAGAACTAAAAATTCCAAGATACGTCGCATCTATCAACCCGCACTAGGCCTGGATGGTGGATTATACGTCCAATTTTTTTTTGTTTAAAAACTTTGCCCCGCACTTGGAATTTCTCCTGTATCGTGGGTGCATTTACAAACATTTAAACTCACATACACAAACAGCCAGACCCGGAACAACTATCTGTAGGCCATACAAATATTTGTTCCGTGCGGGAATCGAACCCGCAACACAAAGCACTACAGTCAATCGCTCAGCCACTGCGCCAACCATGCCGTTAAATTAAGAGCCTAAAAAAAAATAAACTTCTCACAGAAAGAAAACCTTTATCCTAGCAGTGGAAACGTTATGGGCTGATTATACTGGCCAACACTTTCACAAACTTCCGTACTGTCTACAAATTTCTACAAAATATTTTTCCATAGTTTTCAACAAAAACCTACAAAGAAGGCAAACAGCACTTTTCGCTTAATCTAGGCTTTGTTATAAAAGATATCCACCGGAGCGATATTAGCATATATTTATATTCGTCGCTCAGGAATGTTTCGTTCGGTCGGTGTAGTGATAAGATTTCACAAACGATTTGCTTCGGATATGTTACCATACAGAGCGCTACTGCGGTACTTATGGCGTTTTGTGACGATGCGCCGCGGGAAGTACAAAGCGGCACCACGAGATGTGCAATAGAAGGTTTACTGAATAGAAACACAAGGTCCGACATAGACAGCTGTATGGATTAGAGCAAATAAAACAAATATTTAGACCCAATTGAATTAACGTACATTTGAATCATTAGAGAACTAACACGACTTCGGCTACTTTACAGCCTGCAACCTTCCAGCTCCAGGATACAGGCCTGTGCGTACAAAGGACCAACAAAAGCAATATTTTTCGCATGACTCTCTATATAATATGCTCGACGTTAAGTAGTGAACGAAGAATGTCAAATAAAAACCATTAGCTACATCCCGGATGTCTAAATTTTAATTCTTTCGACAGTTAACGTCTTTGGGAACTGAACTTCTGCAGCTATTTGCTAGGTGGTTCGTGCTCAAAGACTATAGAGCAAGATTGTGGCAAGTGTCTAGCGTTCTAATCTGAATAAACGTTCCTACCTCAGCGGTGTTCTAGACCACGTGTGAAAGTGAGCTGGGCGGATATAACATGAGCAGAGCGAAATTAAGATATGCTAGTAAGATATGTGGAAGATATGCTAGGTAGGTATGCAGCAGAATGTATATTTACTTACTTAGATCATAGATGACACAACGTACGATGCAAACCGTGCGAATCACCTCAAGGATCAGTCTGGTTGCTTATAGTTGCTAGTTTCAACAATAATTTAGAGTCAGGAAAACAAATACTCAATACGACGTCATCTGAACGAACATGAACCTTTACAAAAGAATCCCGTTTGTTTATGTTGTAAGAACACATCCAATAATTTCCTTTATTCTTTAATCAAAATATTAATTATTTACAAACTACAAAACTATAATAGAAATAAATATGTACAAGTATAAAAGGGTTACAGGGCATCCAAAAATTCGTCCGCATCGCTGTCAACAGGAAAAGTGCCCAGAAGGCTGGCAGCATTACCACGTTGGATGGCAATGCTGATTCTTTGGCCAAAAAATAGGCCCGCCCTCTGGTCACGTGAAGAGTCGACCAACCGCTTGGCGATTTCCCGAAAAACTAGGTGGGCACTCGGACCCCATGGCCCTAGTGTTTCAACCCCAAACGGCTCAAACACATAACTACCAATTAAATTATTGTATTTGCGCCGTTTGAGGTTTTCAGCACCTGCAGCAGCCGCCCCAGCGCAGCCCACTGTGCTAGGAAGATGGGATGGCGCAAGGGTGTCGACGCAAGTTGCGTCCCACACCAAAGGCCTACCCAACTTCCATGGCATAATTATGTTAATAAGATCATCACAAGCAGACAGTTCCTCTCCGCAACACGTCGGTGCGGCGGTGAGATTAGACGTCTGCGATGATTTCCCGCAGGCATTCTAGCACGACACAACAGTCTGTCGTCGGCGTGTTTACTGTACAGGACAACAAGGAGACTGCTCGATTAATTTAATAATGTTCTATTCAATAAAATAATGCCTTGTAAGTCTTTTGGAGTCGCTGAGCATGAGAACCTGAGTTCGCTTCCCAGGTCGGTTAAAGTATTTATTGGCCTTTTCATCAGAAAAGAGATTGGCCAACGCCCATAGTAAGGCCTAGTTAGAGTAAAATCGGCGAACAAGAATGATAATTTAGTCAAATCTCTACTAAAGCACACAAACAACGATGAATACATTACAATTAATATTATCATGCAAATAAAAGGTTAATTTAATTTTTTTTTTTTTGGTTAGGTTAGGTTAGGATAGAGTATGATACTTTATTTTGCACTTGTTGTTTTTTTTGGCAATTATAGTTGAGCCTGCAATGAGTATAAGTAGTTTATTTTATTAGTAAAGTCACATGAAATGGCATAATCTGTATTTCTAGCGTATATTAAAATTATTAGGAATTTAAAAAAAAACATCGACCCAATGTTTGCTAAGAGAAAATCAATATCTCATTAGTCAGGACCAAAAACTAAACAGTAAACAAATAAACTAATATCACAGCTCCCTTGTGTGTGCTCTTATGTAATCTAGTTATGAAAGCGAACGAAGTCACAGTTCTGTCACAAGTGACATCAGCCGGTACACGAGTACCTACAGCACATAGTCCGAGCTGTCTTAATTAAATGCTCACAGCTGAGCGCGAGCTCACAGAGCTAAGTCGACAATATTGAACTCACACAAGTCTGTAAGTAATACTTAGCCTTCATCACTACGTAAGTCGGGCTGGCTGGCAGATATTGCAATGGAAAAAATATAGTATTCGGTGGCATTGCTTCGAAATGTCCAAGATAAAAGTATGCCAAACTAAAGAGAAGGAAAATAACGAAGTACTGAGATGACGTCATCTGTGCAGACGACGGCTACGTAGTGCTACGAGATGCGTAGTCACGTAGCGCTGCTACGCCGCCGCCTACGCGCTACGAATCCCGCCATCATAATAATTCATAAGTCTCTTATCAATACCCTATTGATATAAATCGGTCGGCTTTATTTACATGTAAATTAAATCGCACGTCAAACAAATAAGTGCCGTATATCAGAGCAGTAAGGTTTACAATGTTGTGGTCGCAAATCGCCGCCGCCGTACGTGATAAAACGCTATAATAAGGAGTAATGGAATTCTGAAGCGAACGCAAAGAGGTGAAGCGAACTGTACATTCTAATTCTGCCACGGAATGTTCAAAGAAACACCTCAATGATCTAGTGTTGATAAGTGATTCTGCTGAGCAAAATCCTGGGTTCGATTCCCGAATCAGGATAAGTGTTATTGATTTTCCACCAGGAATTTTAATGACAATAGACTCCTTGTTACATGATACATAAAACTTATCTGCCTTAATGTGGGTGTAATATTGGATACACTTCTGGGATTGCAGGTAAGATGATAGATTATGAAATGTTCTGTTGTGTGAATGTGACGTCATCAGATCACCACTATGTCACACAAACCGTGTATGTGTGTGTGTGTGACATAATTGGTCGCTGGGTGCACAGCGAGGCTCTCCCGCGCTCTGAGTACTCTCAAACTACGCGAGCGACACGTTTCACGGTGTGCACTCAGATTTTTTTTGATAAATAACGCTTCGTTTGCGGAAAAGCGCAAATTGTAGTAAATGCATAAATATTTAACTAATCTTAATAAAAGCAATTATACATGTAGGTTAAAGTCGTTTCTTATTCTTTTGTGCATCAGAAAAGAATATCAATATGTTTTTCTCTGTATTAAAGGGGAACAAAAAACGAAGAAAGAAAGAAGTAAAACTACTGCGGTCTCGTCATCTGCTACACTGAAAAGGAAACAACACTTATTTTCAAAGAATCTTGTAGAAGAAATTGTGCATTATATTATGTTTAACACAAATTAATTTATCATTAAATTTAATTTAAAAAAAGACCTATTTTGAACAACCTTAAGATGTATGTATTTTTAAAAGCTTTTATTTATATATATATATATTTTTTAACTTGCAATGTATGTATGTAATTTGTTCGGGTGGAATCTTAGAACTCAATTTTGAAATAGATATCTTCAACGGATTGAGTTGAAATTTTGCACACGCCTTTGGTTCTGGTGACAATTCACTTTTATGACAGACATTACTTCATCCTGCAGCCAGGATCGTCTCCTCACTAGAGACCTCCTCAACGGTTAATAGCGCGGACACGAAACTTTGTATACGTGTTCGATTGTGATAGATGTAAAGATGATTTCTATCATGACCTCAACCTGCAGCCAGAATTGTCTTCTTACGAGGGAACTCCTCAACGGTTAATAGCGCAGACGCGGAACTTTGTACACGCGTTCACTTTTGATACTCGTAGATAAAGATTATGTCTATTGTGACCTCATTCTGCAGACAGGATTGTCTTTTCATGAGGGAACTCTTCAACGGTTAATAGCATGGATTCGAAATTTTTTAGATGCGTTCATATTTGATGGATGAATATGACTTCTATCATGACCTCTTCTCATGAGGGAACTCCTCAACAGTTAATAGCATGGACACGAAACTTTGTATACGTGTTCAATTTCGATAGATATAAAGATGATTTCTATCGTGACCTCATTCTGCAGACAGGATTGTCTTTTCATGAGGGAACTCCTCAACAGTGAATAGCGTGGACACGAAAACTTGTAAACGTGTTCAAGTTTGATAGAAAAAGTTAGCTTCTATAGTGACCTCATTCTGCAGACAGGATTGTCTTCTCACGAGAGAACTCCTCAACAGTTAATAGCACGGACACGAACATTTGTAAACGTGTTCAATTTCGATAGATATAAAGATGATTTCTATCGTGACCTCATTCTGCAGACAGGACCTTATCCTGCAGCCAGGATCGTCTTTTCATGAGGGAACTCTTCAACGGTTAATAGCATGGATTCGAAAAAATTTAGATGCGTTCATATTTGATGGATGAAGAGGATTTCTATCATGAACTCAACCTGCAACCAGGATCGTCTTCTCACGAGGGAACTCCTCAACGGTTAATAGCACGGATACAAGAAAAGTGCTAAGGTAATTATGCGTTATCAGAAATGGTTAGATACAACTAAAAATTTGATAATAAAATAATTAATTAAAAAACACTTTTAATAAAAACAAGGTTTTATTTAAGTGCGCTAAAAATAATAAAGTAAACGTTTCCTTTAGAACTTTTACTATCAACTTATAACGTAAATTGTGTAATGACACAATTTATATGATATAAAACATTGCCGTGTCGTGGGGTCAACGGAATGACGCCGTCAAAACCGATGTATCAATTTTATTGTTCACCTGGTTTTGAGGTTATTTTCGATTTTATAAAATTACTCCGATACTCGGCTTTTGTTAACAAAAATAACTTTTGTAGGAGTTAATAATGATAAGTGTAGACTATAAAAAACAAAGTTTGATTTTGATGCAGCATGGTACGGGATTCTATACATCCATGAGCATTGTCGCGAAAAATCAAAAAAGAAACTTACATCATAAAACATATGGTGAATGGTGCCATTGGACATATCACAGAAATTATATGGCCATGCTTTCGAAGAGCACAAATGTATGACACTGATATACCATCCGTCCGAATTGACTTCGGTGAAGACGGTGTTCACGCCTAAGTCTATGCAATTTCCAGCAAAATATAGTCACGGAACCGCGGAACGGAGAATGCAGCCAATTTTATTATTTTGGGATTGTACAGTACACAAAATGCAAGGTAGTACTGTCGACTACGCCGTTATTTACTAAGGCTCGAAGCTGTTTGCTGCTGGTCAAGCATACGTGGCCATAAGTAGGGTAAAATTATTTAAGGTCTCCTTATTGAAGAGCTGGATTGTTCAAAATTAACCGGCAAACGACCTTGCAACAATGATGCGTTGAATGAGATGAACAGACTAAGAAACCAAGCCAGCGATAACTAAAAAGTAAAAAATAAATTAAAAGCAAAAAAAAACTTTTTAAAACAAGCTTTTATTTAAACGCTCTAAAAAGAAGAAAATAAATTTTTCCTTTTAAATTTTAACGATGAACTTACAACCTCATTATACACAACTCATATGATCATAAAAGCTTGTCGTGATGATCAATATTTAATTAATTGAAATTTTATTAATTTAAACTTAGCAGATTTTACATAATCAATAAGTAGGTACTAGTTTATTTACACAAGAAAATCGCGCGACAAGCTTTTATGATCATATAAGTTGTGTATAATGAGGTTGTAAGTTCATCGTTAAAATTTAAAAGGAAAATTTTATTTTCTTCTTTTTAGAGCGTTTAAATAAAAGCTTGTTTTAAAAAGTTTTTTTTGCTTTTAATTTATTATTATTATTTTGTTTAAATGACAGCTTAAAATCTGTGTCAGATCGATTGAGAAGTTCCAAGTTGTACATCAGGTTTAATTCGTTTTACATAACATGTACATAATAATACATCAAGGACTCTCCAGTCAGGAAACTCGATTTAATCACAGCTCCTAGTGATGAACGTAATCACGTGGAGTTTAAATTAAATAATTACCTCCAAAGAGTATCAATTTGGTACATAATATATTTGCTGCCAATGCGTGGGAATTTGACACTAAATCGATTTGATTCAGTACTCGAACATGTCAGGAGTGTGTTTGCAGGTCGATTAAAGAGTAGAACTTGTTGAAACTCAAGCTCGATTTGATATAAATTCAAGATTAGTAAATTAATTCAATCTTTTTTAACTGCGTCACTTTGAACACCGCAGCTGAACTAACGTTTGGTCACATTCAACATTTTATAATAATACAAGCTTGCTAAGCTGCTAGCTGTTGCCCGCGACCTTTTGTCTGCGTGAAATTATTATAAAAATACTATTTTCCCCGTTTTTGCAATCTTTTTCATTGATGCTCCGCTCTTTATTAACCGTAGTGTCATGTTGTATAGCCTAGCCTTCCTCGCTAAATGGGTTATCCAACAGTCAAATAATTTTTCAATTCGAACCAGTCGACTGACGCTTTCAACCAAACAAACTCTTCAGCTTTTAAATATGTATTAGTAAAGATATGAGATGTTGGTTATCGCAAGCGCGAAAAAAAGCCCGCCCTGGGAATCGAACCCAAGACTTTATGTCATGTTATGTTTATGTGTTTGTGGGCATTTTTTTTAAGTTTTTCCAATAGTTTTTTTACTCTGGCGGCCCGGCGTTGGTCCAGATTGTTGGTTATAAGCTAGACCCATACATCATGGGGCTTACACACCGCACTTGGGGGACGACAGGCTTGATGTTATTTATTATGAATTTATGTACATATTTAAGAAAAATATGGCTTTGAACGTTCCAGTGTGGTTTGTGCAATGAGTTATGTTGTGTATGTCCTTAAACTTGTAAAGATTGTCTGATTAGACCATCAGGTCTGTAACAGTGTGAAAATCTGTCAACCCCTTCCCCCCCCTCCGACATGAGGTCGAGCACAAATTGAGTTGTGTCACAAAGAAGCCGCGAGTACAGTCAGTGCACTCATGAATAACATTACGAACGTGTTGTATGAGGAAAGGGCTGATGGAAAGATAGACATGTCCTTGGCAACAAAGCTATAGACCTGCTCGTATTTGTCAAATTATGGGCTGCTGTGTGATACATTGGAAACGTCTTCTAACGCTACGCTCCGAAATTGGGTCAATTGATGTGTGCAAATGCAAAATTCCACTATATTCGAGGCACAGTTTTGGAGCCAACCAGGATTATCGGTAAACATACAGGTATACCGGTAATCTCACTAGATGACGGAGCTACGTAGAACGCTCCGAGTACGCAAGTCGTCGCTAAGTGAGATAAGCTCGCACTTAGTTGCGACGTATCGCTTGAATACACAAGCGTGTGCTGATCGATTACTATTGAGTTAGATGTAGTTCAGCCCCAGTCTTACGCGTCACCTCACGGAGCTTAGCTAAATCTATAAAGTGTATAATTATCAAGTACCTACGTTATTTAATCCAAGTTGGAATTACTACTCTCCAAGTTTTTTTCTTAGCATATTGATGACAAAAAAGTTCAAAAATATTTGACCAAAAATTCACCTATACAAATTCCGCGCACTGATGGTGTCAAGGTCATCAAGAGCACAAGTGCACGCATTTGTATCTGAGCCGTCTATGAACCCTCGTTTGTAATGTATTGTGTTCTATACTTCGGCCTATTTACTTTGTACAAACTCCCTCGAAAAATCTGTAACAGGTTTTAAAGACTCAGCATTTTCTTAATATTTGCATGACAATAAATAGAATACCAGCTTTAATAAATTAACTCGTGTAATAAATAACGATATAATTTGTTATACCCAGAGACACATCAGACTTGTGTTCTACCCGACCCTCCGTGGCACCGGCGCGATGTTATGATGGCGGACACTTTGGTATTAAATTCGATATGATCTGTCGCCCATTCATTACAATAATTAGTGTCAACTAAAAGGTGTTTCATTAACAAAGGATCTACTCACGTTTGTGCGGACGCTCCTGTTACTCGCGACGGGATTGCGCGGGACACTACATCGCGCCCACAATATGGGGGTTAAGTTTTATCACTGGTTTCAATGCTTCGTTAGTACGAGAACACGACACTCGTGATGGATGCGGAATCTGTAACAATACAAAATGATTACGTTACTTGATGTTTTATTTTCTGTTTGTTCTACATAGAATCAGAAACATTTATAGGTGCCCGTGGTGAACCGTTTAGACTGTTCAGTTCATCCACGGCTATCCTCGAGGCGTGCCATTTATGTAAACACATCCATGAACGACGATGCTAGTAGAAAACAAAATAATAAAAATATCGGAAAACCAGATAGTTATCCGTATAACACTGATCTTTCAATGTCGAGCCCGGAAAGATCCTTGACCGATAAAGACCAGAATAAACAGGACATGTAATATTGTTACCCTGGCCCTGCATAGCATACAGATGGTCCATTACCGGTCCGGACGCGGCCGCGCGGCGCCGGCGACCACCCGGACACAGAATCACTTGCACTCAGTCTACAACATTCACACACATTTACAGAACACGACAATCTTGTTGATAAATTATTATGGTAAGGCGTGAATTTTGTCATATTTGAAGTACACCAATGAAACTAGCAGAACGACTGTAAGTCTCAAATATTGGGGTCCTTTCAACGTTTGAGACTTTAAAAGTTCAGTAGAAGCTTACAAATACCAAAGCTAAGTTCCGTTTGTTAATGCTGTGTGTTTATGAGGTTTGATTCCCTCGGCACAAGTAATGCGTGTTACGATTACGCATACTCATGACGTATGTATACTTATTTAAGTACTAGAAGATACATTAATCCAATACCATCGTCCACAGGATTTTTCAGGAGCATCGGAAGACGCAAGCTTATCTCTATTTAATGTGATCAAATCCAATTATCCTTTGACTCTTACACTTCAAACCCTGCATACTGTAACTTTACACAGATTACGTCCCCCCCCCCCCAGTTGTTGACCACAGCTCTGTGTGAAATGGCGGGTCGGGGGGAGGGGGGCAGTGATGCGACGCGACTAATTAGACACGTCCACTGCGAGATGTGTCGCGATCAAAGAGAAGCGGTATGTTTGCACACTTTGTATCTAGTGTTGAGTGAAGCGCGGATCACGTGTGGGCAACGACCACTTGTTTGACGAGACGAATATAAGTAAGTATAGGGTGGTGGTCGCTCGAGACAGTTAACACAAATCTATAAAAACATTTTAGCTCGTTCTAGTTGCAAGCGCGACTGCTGAACATGAGCTCACAAATTGCAAAAAAATTGCTACAACAGCCAGCTCGTGAAGGATTTGAATGGTTTAAGGTCTAGATTTCAACGGCGTTGCCTGGTGCATTCCTACTCCACAGGCACGGAGCTATGAACCTTTCGGGAAGCATCTTCTTATTACATAATTATGTGTTTGTATAGTTGAAGGATGTATAATTGGTAAGGTAAGTATGCGGTACTGTGCGGACTCAGTACTAATACGTGAACTGTGGCATTGCATGGCTATGACGAAGACACTGCGAGGTTTTTACGTTGCGAGCTCTATTCTATTCCGAGGAATGTGATTCTTATTTGATGTTGGTTTTGTCTACACACCTCTAATTCATCTACATGGCAATGTGAGGTTATATAATATTTACTATCATCCTATATCATTCACTGCAGGACTTAGGAAACTATCTGTGTTCGCCTAGTTCACTACCTCAGAAGACATGACTTAAAAAATGCGCGCGTGTCACTGGTTTCCATCCCGTGAGTACCGTCGCGGTGGCTCGCGATGAACTCGGCATGCTCTCAACGTGTCTCTCTCTCTCTCTCTCTGAGCTCTACACAATTATATTCATTTTTGTACTAGTATTACTTTTTTCTATTGATTCCCTGCGTCCGCCTGTTTGACAGCAAGTGTGCAGGTAGCGGTAACTCACACATTAAACGACCGGTGCATTTTAATTTATTAGCTCTTCCGTGTTAATTATTTTTGATTAAATGCGAATATTTATTTTTATGAAAATATTATTTGATAAAACTCAGTTTTCATTAAAAGCATTCTATCGCTTTAAATAGAAATTATTAAAAACCAATTTAGTATTTACCACCGCATGCAATTAATTTGTTGGTATGAATGTGAATCAATCGCCGGTCAGTACGTGTCCCATTTCGATTTGTTTCACATAAAAGCGTCACAAAGCGGCGCTCGGATCAGGCAGCGGGGAGGGAAGCAGGGGGGGGGTGTGCTCAACTATGAGGAAATGCGATATAAAGCCTCTTCGATTTACTTTATTGAAGTGTTAAACGTATTGTGATGTCAATATCGTGCTGGATTTAAATTGATGCCTCTCAATCCTTTCAATGTTATCTTTATTAAACATAGGTACCTGTATTACTGTCAACACTCAATTTTTGGTTGTATATCACACGCAAGACCTTTTAAAAATCGCAGGACCCGCGAGAGATCTGCCAAAAAGTTGGATGATTTAATCTGTTAGCAATTTTCAATTTAAACAGGTCAGCAATTTAAAGTGAAGGAAAAATTACCAAGTTGCGTCTAGCTAGCCAGTTTGTAAAGTTCAAGTAGTTGTGTTCAAGTGAGGAGGGAATGAAGAGGACGTCGAGTCGACAACCCTTTGACTATTACATAACATTAGTGTTTGAGCTCAGGATTCATTTGAATTGATTAGCCTTGTTTACTGTAGGCTAATGTAACAGCTAGTCCATACGATAGTCTAGGTATTATATTTATATATTTATCATGTATAAAGTTTTTGATATTTTTCATGGAACAAAACCATGATAATGACTTCACTTCTTATCGTACAACACAGATGTGCTACAGTCCCAAAAAAGATCTCACAGACACTGTTTCAAAATTATTGGTATTGATGAAAATATTAGACATACAAACAGATACATCTAAGTGTCACACACGAAAAGTAATCAAATCTACTGACGAGTGATGTGCTCCTACTGTGAAATGGAACTCGCACCGCCCGTGTACAGAGATATTGTATACATCAGTATATGCTATATGTGTACACGCGTGTATGGAAGGCCGCCGATACAAACTGGATTTGTAGTGTGCAGCTCACCTAACCTTATATATGTAACTGCACACACTAATTATTGACATTATTATACGAATCGTGGAACTAAACAGTTCTCTTTTATTTCGACAACATCATTATAATACATGGCGACCCTTAGCCAGCAATTAAAATTTTGCAATCTACGCAATAAGAAAGACTGCGGACGAGTCAAATAAATTATGAAGATATACCGATAAAAGTTGAAGTTTGTGAAGACGGAAATTAGAAGAAAGGAAGCGAAGAAGATTTTAAAAATTTATAGAAGAATCAGAATCCCAACAGAAGAATTAGTTTGAAGAGGTGAAATCATTAATTAAGAAGACAGAAAAGGAACGTTGCTGCCGGGTGCTGGGAGAATGCTCAAGCCTTGTGATGAGAGGATATGCAGGGCGCTGGGAGTTGAATTGTACGGGTCCGATGTGGAGCAGCTGGGAGTCAGTTCCAGACCAGTGCTGAGGAGTTCATTCGTCCAAGCCACGTGAGACGTCGTGACCTACATAATCGTTGTCAGTAAAATAAGTAACTACTGCAATGTAAGTTTTGCAACGCTAAGATTTTTTTAAATATTCTACTATATTTCATGTTATTGTAACTGGATCATACATTTTTTTTATATTTTGTTCTGGAGATTAGGAATGTCCCAACAATTACAAGATTTGCACGCTAGATTAAAATATCTAAGAGAATATTTAGTAAAACTAGGTCCAGATAGGCGTAGAAAAGATTTAGCTTTAAAGAAGCTAGAAGAAGCAGAAAAAGAATATAGTAAATTGGATTGTATTTTGACTCAGTTGAACCAAGAAGTTATAGATCGCAAGTTAAGCAAAGATGCTCGTGAGGTTTTCCAAACATTAATTAATGAAACTCGATCAAATTATCAGAAAATAAAAAGTTTACTTTCTTTAGTAGATAGTAGTTGTCAAACTAGTTCTAAAGATTTAATAGAATACGAATATACTGATTGTCTTACAAAAATGGCTGACGCATTTGATATTAAAACTGCAATTTCCCTGTTGCCAGTGTTGAATGGTCAGGAGCAGGTGACAAATCAGCTTATAGATGGTATCTTACTTTATAGTTCGCTTATTAATGAAGCCAGTAAAAGTCAATTAATACAGTTTGTGTTAAAAACGCGTCTCTCGCCTAGTGCAAAATTGCGACTTAAAACTAACTACACAGATATAGAAAGTTTGGTAGAAGATATTCGTGTTTATTTGTTACCGAAGAAATCGTATGTAGCTTTACAAAGTCAATTGCTTACGGCGACTCAAGGCCGTAGAAGTATAGAAAAATTCGGTACGGAGATCGAAGAGTTATTTGTCAATCTCACGATTGCGCAGGCTAACGATAAGCGTGATGCATATGAGGTTTTGCGTCCACTCAATGAGAAGACTGCAATTAAACGGTTTAGTGATGGGTTGGCTGATAAGCGGCTAAGCACTATCATTGCCTCACGTCAGTTTGCATCATTGCCTGAAGCTATAACGGCTGCGGTAGATGAACAATCCCTGTCAGTCCAGCCACAAGATCAGGTTATGCAATTTAGGGCTAACCAAAATTATAGACGAGGTAGCTTTAGAGGCTCTCGAGGCCGGGGAAATAGACAATTTTACAACAGAAATAAAACGTATAACCATAATTATGATAAAAATAATGAAAATAGCACAGGTCAAAGAACTTTAAGCAGCGTTAATCGAGGTAAAAACTCAGGTGAACAACGTCAGCAGTTCCGCGGACGTCCGGTGCGTTGTCAGCGTATTCAACATAACGCGCAACAGTCCAATGTTCATGACAACTTGCGCAATGATCGCACAAGCCAAGCAAATGAAAGCCTAGAATTTTTTCGTACCTAAATCGTACACGCATTCTATTTTTAGTTTTTGTAATTTTTGTATTATTAATTGTCAATTAACAAATAGTGATGTTGATCTTAATTTACTGATAGATAGTGGAGCTAGCTTATGTGTGCTAAAGTATGAATGGTTGTCGCGACATAGGAATTTATTGAATTTAGTAAAACAGGATAAGATAGTCATTAAAGGAATTAGTGGTAATTTAGAGTCCATGGGATACATTTATTTAGATATTATGATTAATAATGTAACTTTTCAACAAAAGTTTTACATATTTGAACACTTATCTTGTGCTGCAGAAGGTATACTCGGACAAGATTTTTTCGAGCGGTATAACGCTGTATTAAACTATAAAGATGGTACTCTGAGTTTGGAAACCCGAGACCAGTCTGTTAGTGTTCATGTTAATAGGAATTTATTTACAATTCCGCCTCGTTGTGAAGTAATTAAACACATCCCGACGTCACACAACAGTGATTGCGTCGTTTTGTCAAAGGAAATTTATGAAGGTGTGTTTACAGCAGGTGTAGTATCGAAGCCACATAATGGACTTATTCCTGTTAGGATATTAAATACAACTGATAGTTCGGTTGACATAAATACTTCAGATTTAAGTATTAGTTGCTTAAATAATTTTTACGTTTGCAAGTTTGACCACGATAACATTTCTGTGGATAGAGTTAAAACTTTACTTACTACGTTACAACTAAATACCTATTTAAATAAAGAGGAACAAAGAGGTATTGAAAACGTATGTGCCAAATATGCAGATGTTTTCCATTTGCCAGGAGATACGCTCACAACAACTAATTTAATAGAGCACTCAATTAAACTAAAAGAAAATACTTCACCAGCATACGTTAAGCCATATCGATTGCCTAAAGCATTGAAAGGCGAAGTACAGAGACAAATAGATGAAATGGTTAAAAATGATATTATTGAAGAGACTATTTCAGAATGGTCAAGTCCAGTTCTATTAGTACCTAAAAAGACAGATAGGTCAGGAGAAAGGAAATGGAGACTTGTAGTGGACTATCGCCAACTCAATAATAGAATACAGGATGATAAATTTCCATTACCTAATATCACTGAGATACTAGATTCATTATCTAATAACATCTATTTTTCAAAATTAGATCTTAGTCAAGGTTACTATCAGCTATCCTTAGAAGAACAGTCTAGGAAGTACACTGCATTTACAACAGACAAGCAGTATCAAATGAAACGATGTCCAATGGGACTTAAAACATCGCCTAGTGCTTTTGCACGTCTCATGACAATAGCAATGTCAGGATTAAATTATAAATCATGCTTTTTATATCAAGATGATTGCATTGTCGTAGGAAATTGTCTCGAAACGCATAACAAGAATCTTATAAAAATTTTAGAATGCCTAAGAAGAGTGAATCTAAAACTAAATCCGCTAAAGTGTGAATTTTTACGTAAAGAAATCGTTTATTTAGGACATAAAATAACCTCAGAAGGAATATTTCCCGATCCATCGAAGGTAGAATGCCTACAAAAATATCCAGTCCCGCAAAATGTAGACGACGTCAAGAGATTTGTAGCATTCGCAAATTATTATAGACGTTTTATTCCAAAGTTTGCTGAAATAGCCTATCATTTGAATGCGTTATGTAAAAAAGATGTAGCATTCGTATGGAGTGATGAATGCGAGCGAGCATTTTACAAGTTAAAACAGATTCTTATTAGTCCGACAATACTTGACTATCCAGACTTTAGCGACAATAACACTTTCACGTTACAAACTGACGCATCAAAACTAGGATTAGGCGCCGTACTGTCTAATAGCAATGGCAAGGTAGTCGCGTACGCAAGCCGTAACTTGAAACCAGCTGAGACGCGGTACCCTGTGATTGAGTTAGAATTACTTGCTATTGTTTGGGCAGTTCGACATTTTAGACCTTATTTATATGGGAAAAAGTTTTACATAAAAACAGACCATAAGCCATTAATTTACTTATTTAATATGACCGATCCTTCAAGCCGGTTAACAAAGTTTAGATTATATCTTGAAGAATACGACTTTGAAATCAGCTATGTCCCAGGACGGCACAACGCAGCTGCAGATGCATTGAGCCGGATACCTATTACATCCAACAGTTTAAAGGATTTGAACAAACATGCAGTATCAGTCATGACAAGGGCACAGACTCGAAGGTTGCACACTGACTGTGACAACAACGACATGACTACTGAGGTATCCTCTACTCCAAGGCCTGATCAACCTAAGGTAGTGGAAATCCTCAAACGACCGACTGACAGCATTGAATTGATATTATTTAGTAATAAAAATACTATACAGCAGATAGAAAAATCAAAATATTACACTAGTGACAATGGCAACTACAAATTCGTTCCTGAAAAATCAGCAATTTATGTGATATCTCGATCGTTATCGACCGTAAGTGTGTTAGCGAGAGAATTACAACGTTTTTGCAAGCAAATCAAAATAAATGAGCTCATAATAATTAAAACGAAGCGCTATGAAAATTATGTTAACCATTTTTTAGAGGAAATGAGTCATTTGAATGACATTCCGAAGCTACTTGTTATTAAAGATGTGACAAGAGTTTCTGACAAAGACACGAAAACAGTGATCTTGAATGACTTCCACTTATTACCCACCAGCGGCCACGCAGGAATAAACAGAATGTTAAATAATATTAGGAAGTACTATTACTGGCCAGGAATGACTAATGATGTAACAGAATTCGTAAAGAAATGTAGAAGTTGTCAGATTCAAAAGCATTCCAATAGACATACAAAGGAACCGATGGTTATAACATCAACGGCATCCACTGCTTTTGAAAGAGTAAGTTTAGATTTAATGGGTCCTTTAGATGTAGATAATTTAAATTATAAGTACGTACTGACATTACAGTGCGATTTAACAAAATACGTTGAAGCCTATCCTTTAGAGAGGAAAGATACTATTTCTGTAGCTAGGTTATTTGTAAACAATTTTATTCTGAGATATGGTATCCCTAAAGAAATAATAACAGACCAGGGAACAGAGTTTATGTCATCAGTTTTTACTGAGATTTGCAATTTGTTGCATATAAATAAACTGCATTCAACAGCCTATCATCATGAAACTCTGGGAGGATTGGAAAACACTCATAAGGTTCTAGGAGCTTATCTTAGGATTCAGTGTGACAAGAATAAATCAGATTGGAGCAGTTGGCTTCCATTCTGGTGCTTTTCATTTAACACTGCAGTACACTCTGAGACAAAATACACTCCATTTGAGCTAGTATTTGGAAAGAATTGTAATTTACCATCCAATATTGCACAAAGTTCTTATGTTGATCCATTATATAATCCTGATTCTTACCCTTTGGAACTAAAATACAGACTACAAAGAGCACAAACTGAAGCTAGAAATAATTTATTATTTAGTAAGGAATTAAGAAAATATAATTTTGATACAAATGAAAACGGATTAAAATATAAGAGTGGAGATTTAGTTCTAATTAAAAATCAAGTAGGAAATAAGTTAGATAAAATTTATTTAGGACCATATAGAGTGATTGAAGATGTATCACCAAATGTTAAAATTTTAAAAGGTGACAAAGAATTATTAATTCATAAAAACAATACAAAACTGTTTGTTACTTAATATACTTGGTTTTGATAAGATGTTATTTTTTTATATAATGAAATGGTAAAAAGTATAATTATTTAAAAATAAGTAGTCTTGAAAATATTGTAAAAAAAAAAAATTTTTTATGTACTAAGATAACAAAGCCACTTTTTTTTTTTTTAAAAAAAGGGGAGGTGTAGTGTGCAGCTCACCTAACCTTATATATGTAACTGCACACACTAATTATTGACATTATTATACGAATCGTGGAACTAAACAGTTCTCTTTTATTTCGACAACATCATTATAATACAGATTGACGGCGTACTAGTCTACTGAATTGAATGATTGTTGTACATACATACGTATACATATAGCTAGCGCCTACTGATATAGGTATACCTTGTACTGTACTTTAAGAAACAATAATTTTGTTTGAATCCGCATTTGAATTATATTCGTGATGTTATCGTCTCAATATTGTCCGACGTAATCAAAAGTATGGCTGATCGGTAAGAGATCCGAGTTTCTATTCTAAAGTGATTTAGTTAACCAAGCCAGACATAGTTAAATAAAAATAAATAAAAAAGAAAATAAGAAAAAAATAGAAAAATAAGATGGATTCAACTTTCGTTAACCGCAGGAAAGTTTACTATTATGTGCGCCTTGTTCTCCCAAATCAACTGCTGATCTGATAAGAATGCTGCAGATATTCCAATTTGTCTGCGTTTGCGTATAATCACAGTAAACAGTACTGAAGCGTGCCAGAGATGAGAGAGTGAGCTCAGTTGATCCCGCTACAATTAAACCTCGATACTAAGTGAGATTGAACCACGAACAACAATATTGCGTTCAGTGATGTATATGGGTCACAATTTGTTAAGTAAATAATACATTTTGTCATTTTGTTAAAAAATAATGATCTACATATAGTTTGTACTCTGTTGTTAATAAACAGAGCAAGTCTGTTTAATAAAATGACGCTAGTGAATAACGTCCCAGAAAAAAATATGGACCTGACACACGCATGTGTATCCCATCGCTTTCCATCAGGCGTGATCGAGGTCAAGAGCAGGCTCATTTTGTAAAAATAAAAATAAATGTATCCTGATGAATTCACAGCCCAAGTCCTATTACTACTTTCGATAGAGTTTTCGTTAGAACACTCGATTGCCAATCTTACTTTGCGTGGAGTCTGCGCCGACACTTTGAGAGCAATCTCCTTTACGCTTCCCCATTTAATAATACGATCGCGTTAATCTAATAGCTTCTTAGAAATATGTTACATATTCCACTTACATGGTGAATATTGACAGTAAAATATATTTTATGATTACAATATACGTGTAAATGGAAGCTTTACCGTGTTACGCAATCCATTTATAAACTCTTGAGAAAAAGTTGTTCGTACGTACACATGAAGTGACGCCTTCTGCCGTGGGAGTAGGCAGACACTCCAGCATGCCACACCACTGCCTGCACCACGATCTTACTCTCTTACATACTACTACACATGCCGCTTATTTATCTTTTAACTAAAACAAAACTTCAATCATTACTATGGCACATGGATTTTACTATACGTTCTATTACGGCCCACTAGTCAAGAATTTCCAATAAAAGATATTAAGAAAAAAAAAATCTCTTTGGCTATAAAACCTACCATATTGACTTGAAGCACGTTTAAGGAATTTTCCGATATTTTACATGACAGTTTTATGAGTAGCCTCGAAAGGGAAGCTTTCGCATAAAATCGTTTAGTTCGCATATCCTAGCGAAGTGGCTAATAAATCTAGTGTTATATGTACGTAGCTGCTGTCCCTGTGCCCCGCACACGACAGCAGGCGCTGCGCCTTCAGCGTGCGGGACGATTTGCAAATCGCGTTGCGATAACTAGTAGCATACTCTAAAACAATTACTTCATTTTGCTTTCCCCGCAGTCTCTGTCGCAACACGCGTGTCGTTAGAGGGGCAGCTCGTGGCCAAGCGGTTACTGACGGCGCTCCGGCGACTTATTTCCCCTAGTTTTATATTTTTTCTCCAATATATTGCAGACGATATCCTGAAGGTTTACGATCGCAACCTTCTATAGCGTTCCAATCAACAATAGGTACACTCGTTGGGTTGTCTTGTCTAGTATCATGTATCTGGCTCCCTAGAGCCACTATCCGATAGCTTGAGCAACCCTGTTTAGTAAACAAAAGTTATGTTTATAATAAGCGAGTGTAATATGAGCCGCCAGAACTAAGAACAGTAGATGTTCGTGTACGTTAACATAGACATAAAGACTGGGTTGCATCTAAGCACAGCTCGGCGAGGGCCAGTTTTATTAGTAGTAATAATGGCTGCGGTGCTGTAGCGGGTGCAATGTGTCCGAGACTTATCGCTCGGTACATCGTGCTGATTGCGTACCCTCGCCCGCCTAGGCCGCCGGGAGAGCGGGCAATGGACATAGTGTAGTTAAGATGGGAACTACAGAATGATTAGTCAATAGTTTAGTAATTTTACGTAGGTACTTGCCTACATGTACTTACAACTTTTTCTTACGGTCGTTGGCAGAAACTTCAGAACACCCCCTGTTACATCCTTACTTCCTTATGCTTATGCGTTCACCACGGTCACGTTCATCTGGACACTCACGTCGGTTGCGAGTACTATGCACCTTTCAGAAAAATACACGCCAATAAGATAAGGGTATATCCTTCTAGCTAGGACATTCCCTACCGGCGTTTCCACTCACATTTAGTATTTAACTGTTGTTGGTAGACTTCCAGTTATTCTCTCGACATGATCAAACCATCTAAGCACACTGTGTAACAAGAGAAAACTGCTTACAAAACGCTGGCGGATTACTTAACATTCAGACAATTAAGAACCTAGTCACACACAAAACATTTTATTACCACCAATTTGTAGTAACAAGCTAAGTTTATTTTAACCTAAACGAAGAGTGTCTGGGTCACAACCTTAGCATTTAACCTAGCACGTCGCGATCTATAGCCGTGCTTACTTGACAGAGCGCATTAGTATTCCATGGCACAGTACTGCTGAAATACACGCCGATTTACATACATTTGTATGTGTATAGCTAGGAGTAAACTTGGTGCTAAGACTAGGTTTAGATAAAGTCTTCGTTGGCATGTACATGTGAGGCGTGGTGACGTCAGCGTCACTACGATGAATTAATAAGACTCATAGACTCTCCAAACTCTAATGCTTACAAAAATAAAATTATGTCTATGCCAGTTACTGACTAAAATATACGTAACAATAGATGAACACACACACTGCATGGTCTTGTAGCCCGTAGCGCTACGGCGTAGACTGACGTAGTAGTGCTACGAGAACGTAGAATGTATCTTGTGATGGGTTCAAAATATTGACCATTTGGAGAAAATTGAATGGCATATACGGGGAAAATTACCTGGCCACACTCAGCAGACGTGATGTAAACATGATTAAATAATATTGATTTGGGGTCAACGACCACGCTTCAGTTGACTGTCTGCGTGTATGAGTCTTAAGGAAAGTAGTCGACTGAGTCCGAGTTTATCAGGAGAACATAACGACTCTGAATAAAAAGCACTGCCTTCTGTGCGGTCACTGGATGTGGTAATTAATAGCAGTCGCTCGCTCCGTTAACTTTGTTCTTATTTATGTGCTGCTGAGCTCCGTAATGACGCGGAAATGATGTACTGTCTTCAAATATATTTAGGGAAATGGAGAAAGGACGAAGAGAAAGCGTTTTCTGTTATCCTGACCTTATCCACGAATACAACTGGATTTAAAACCTGGATGAAAAATCCAATAACTCTGCGCGACTTATTCGAAGCAAAAACCCCACACTCAGTAATCGCACTTACGACCGGCGACCATGATTTCTACGAGATAGTCGAAGTAAGTGGGTAATAAATCTTCTAGCTATAGTTTCATGGTTCGTGGCTTGCATACAATATCGTGACACTGTACGGCCAAGCTTTCGATGTCAGAAGTTGAAGATGTTAGCAGTCTTAAAAGTACAAAGGAACGTCAGCCGCGGTATGCAGATGGTCATTTCTCAAGACGTCTATAAACATACAGAGCTCGGAAGGAAGTACGAATAATTATAATTTTGTTCTTTTGATGTTGTTGTCAAAGAAAACACTTTCAAGTGTTATTGTTTCACAAAGAGCATAAATTATACCAATTTATGTAAATAGATTAAACATAGTAAAGTATGGTGGAGTTTCTTCTGAGAAAAACAAATTGATATCAAATATTTTCTTGTTTGCTTTTACTTCAAAAGTAATAAAAGTCTACCTAGTCATACTTCGGCTAGGTCTCATAAAGGTCCATGAAATGAGCCCAAACACGAACTTGCAAAGGGTTCTCAACCCGCAAGTTGGAACTATCTTCTGTCTCCATCATCAGATAAAATTCGGATCTCTATTATGTTTTATTATCATCAGAACTACGAGTACATATGTGTGCACAATTGAAAATTCAGTAGGAAAAAAATCAATCGAACCCTGTTTTTCTACCCTTATGGGTGGATTCTATTTTTAAATTAGACAAATTTTGAGACATACGCACTCCAAAAATAAAAGAATTATTCAAATCGGAGTTTTCTGTAAAGAGTTATGCGTGGTCATACATAAAGAAAAATATTACATTTACGTTTCGAACTGAGTAAGTACCTCCTCCTTTTTTTGTCGTCTGTTAAAAAATAACTGTTTTCTGTTTGAATTCACAGAATTAAATGAAACATTTCAAATAGTGCCGCAGATCATTCCTGGAAAAGATATTATAAAATTGTTTTTAGAAAACTCACATTAGTTTACATGTTTGGAAACTTAATGGTGAACGCAGTATAACTTGTTAATAGCTCTCTCTCTCTTGGTATCGCATAATCTATAATGTTACAATTAGCACACTTACTAGGCTTCAGTTGAGAAAGCGTTGCATGTTCAGCGGCACTTCTTTTGTTGTTTATTTGCTTTCTTGATTTATTTAAAGAGCTATGAGTCACCTCGGGTCACTTACTAATACAAGAGCTTGAACATTTATAGGCATAAAAGTTGTTACTAATTAAATTCAACTTTTGTGTCTATAAGTCATCGTATCTATGTAGAAAACAAAATAATACTCGAGATGTACAGTACCCTGTTCTCCGTAACGTCCTGTGCCTCGGGCGCGTGTGGCAAACTTTATGGTCATCATAAAAACATTTTCTGTGCTCTTTGGTACAGTTCATTTGAATATGATGCTGTGACGTCACGGGGTACGTACTTGTTGATACTCCAGTTTATCGCCGATCGATATTCAATGTTCAGCTCATTGTACCCTCGTTAACTTGAGAGAAATATTTACGAATGAAGGGCACTTGCTTCGGCTATTAAACTCATGGGCTGGCAGAAATGTTCGTTTATAGAAATGATGAATAAAGCTATGAAACTTTATAGCTTTAGTTGTTTTGGGTTGACTCTGTGAAATAACGTAGAAGTTATAGAACGCCATGAGCCCAAGGAAATCATTTCAAGAATTACTGTTTCGTTGATTTTATTATAAACATTTCGTAATTTATGGTTGCGCTGGAAACGACGCGATGGTATTCACGCCCAGGAAACAAATACAATACACACATTCGTCGCTTGACGCAAGTCACATCGTAATCTCAAATTGGGTGACTTGAATCCGCTTGAGCGACGCGCCGGTGGCAGTGAACAGTGTAACGTTGTAACTGTAAACAACGTCGTAAATATGGAGGTTATATGTTTATGTATTTATGATACGATAGCAGAGAATTGTTGTAAGCTACGGCTGATAGCGACAGCATCAATGCGGTATCTATCAATATAATTTATCACCCATACGCGCTACTCTTTAGGACCAATAAATCATAGCACATTAGCAATCACACAGAGGGCAGAGCGTTCCATCATCGTCTCGGTTTGTCGTCAGCACATGTCACCGGTAGAGAGCACCTGTGCATCGTTAGGCAAACAATAGACCGTAGACAATACCTACATTCAAAAACGCTTTACCTACCATACCATGACATTTTCAAAACATCTGTATAGTCAAAAGGAAACAAAAATATTAACTGATTAACAAAAAATTAGAAAAATATTTCTTATTAATATTGTGCAATAAGAAGGTGTTCATTCCTCTTCCAGATGCCTTTCTTCATCCCTTCGCATATCTGCGACGGATCGTTAAAAGTCTCCCCCCACAGAGCAGCACCGCGCCATACAACTTGAGAATTATGAAGAGTTGCTGCTCTCTAAACTTGGTGTAGTCGTAGATTACTTAACTTTGACTTAACGTCGCGTTGAACAGAGTTTATGTTCTACGAGGTTTAAAGTTGAAAGTGTACGGCGAGATGTCGCCTTGTAATGATTTCTTATTATTTAAGAAGGCGAGATTATTTATTTAGTGGTCTAACTCGTGATGTGACGGAGCCAAGCTGTTTCACAGTAGCAATGAAAGGACTCTGCTGTAGCTTGTGTTTTAGCTTTAAATAGATCAATTAAACAAAATATAAAATTACTTAAAGCCCTAACTTTCAAACAGCACTGAATGAGTCTATAGGCGGGTGTAAGCCTATTTCCTGATGATTCTTCGAAAGTTAAAAGGTCGAATCTTATCTTAAAAGGGCCCTTTCATACCGAGATGCAAACACTGCACTGTTGACACAGTGCCCGCTGTGGGCCACGTCGGCCTCGTGAGCACTCGTCTCGTGTGCGGTGTCAATGTAGTGCGATGAATACTAGATGACGCACCACACAAGATGTGTTGATGATGGAATCTTCTGGTGAGCATGGATGCAGGTTGAATAGATGTTAGTTAGTCAGTGGTGTGGCGCTCGTCTCGGGTGCTAGATATGATCCCATACTGTTAGTCAAAACCAAGTCTATTTTATTTTTTCACAAGTCACTGAGGTTATAACAAAGTTCTTTGTATATAGTTCTAAGATAAGTAGGGCTGACAATCACCCCGGCGTGGATCTACCATCATCATCTGCCTAGCCTTTTCCCAACTATGTTGGGGTCGGCTTCCAGTCTAACCGGATGCAGCTGAATACCAGTATTTTACATGGAGCGACTGCCTGTCGGACCTCCACAACCCAGTTAGTGCTAGGTAGTTAGTGGATCTACCAATTTGTATAATATACCTCTAAGATAAGTAGGGCTGGGTTCGTTTTTATCAAATTGTACAGACATTCAAACCTATTTCGTATAGATTCCAATCAGCGTGTTATATTAATAAAGTCTTCCTACCCAGCTTATATCAGAGTGAAACAGTCTGGCCTTGTTTGTTCACTTTCCCAATTTCAGTGAACAAATAAATGAGAACGATCCACCGATGAGGTCAACTTTCGGCAGAAATCAACGATCTATGTGACAAATAGCTGACTTAACACGTACATGTGTACTGGTTACCCCTATTACATGTTCTGAAGTTTCTAACTAAACCAAAACAACATTAGGCCCGGACTCCACCAAAGCGGAGACGAGCAGGGTGGAGAGCAGACGTGTGGGAATCGATCAATCACATTGCCAACATCGCGTCTCTCGTCCCTCATGTAACTCGACGAATTATGCTCGTCTCTGCTTTGGTGGAAAGGTAAGGTGTCGACCCACAGTAGCCCACGGCCACGGTGACCAAACCTGTCTCTGCACAAAGATACTTTTAATAAAACGAGAGTCTCTTCACTGCTACGTATAACATATATAGCACAGAGTCAGCGTGGTGCTGTCCACTAGGAAGTCTGATCATCATTCAGTAGAAAGACGTCCACTGCTGGATATAGATTTCCTCTTAAGCATGCGCAAAACAACTGGACAAGAGCTTCCCGCATCCAGTGCCCCGACGACCTGCATCATTCATCGCGCAAGGGATGACCTTAATCTGACCTTACCATCCGACAAACTCCAATGAATGAAGCATAACAATGTGTTCCATGATGAGTAACTGGGAATCTATGACTGAAGCACTCAGTCGCAGCACATTCGACCTGCATGCCGTACTTTGTCGCCGGGACCCTTTCAGCTGAGCCTGGCGCGAGGGTCGCGGGTGCGGGGGAAGGGGGGAGCGGCAAGCGGATATCTCATGAATTTCAATTGTTGCTTGCGCGCGCTCTGAATTGCGGAAAAAATGTGGAATTCCTTCAAATATGTTAATGTTAGTAGGAGTAGAATTTTATAAAATACTCTACTCAGGTATATATCAGCCATTTTTTATAAAATGGGAGACCCGTGAGGTCCCGTATCCCGACCCGGGAAGTCTCGCATTACAGAACGTACTCTCACCAAACTCAAGCATAATTTAAAACTAATTTCGACCAATCAAATTGCTTGAATTTAATTTTAAGTAATGCTTGAGTATTGAGTGACTTTCTGTAATGCGGCCCTAAGTGTTATGGGTGTCACCTTACGAGTCTCGAATCGCTCAACATTTTACCGATTCTCCTGGTAAACTTACTAAAAATACCAAAACAAATTGTACCATGCTGGATTATTGTACCATGCTGGATTATTGTGCCATCCTGGATTATTCAGGAATGCGGTAGTATTTGTCCCATGATTTCTATGTCACAAACAAAAGCACGAACTAGTTATTAACAAACAAATTGATTGACAGAGGCAAACCTCAAACACCTCATGCTCGATCACGGACGGGCTGCCATTCACTTAAAACTAAAACTTATCACCCCCTTGTTAACCCTTCTCCCATAAATCCTAACTATCTCTGTATCGCAGGCGGTGTGTGTAGTGAACTGCTGACCCCACACGCGCCGCACGCATCACGCTGAGGTGGCGACGTGGTGACGTGAGGGTACTGATACAGAAGTGTCAGAACACAACAAACTTATTGACGAAGGTTTAATACGAAAATAAAACAAAATCGTTACCACGACAAAGACTTTACCATAAATACATAAGCCGTGTGCCCGATGACATTTTCCATCGGTGAAACTGACGAACTAACACAAACTTTCAGCTTTTATTTCATCTCGTTTGAGAATGAATTAAAAAAAAAAAAACTTCTTTAGTGCTCACTTTCGTTAGCAATATAGTAGAGCAAACTTGCTTCTAGAGGATAAGATTAGACTGTGCGTTGTTTATCAGTGAACGATTTTCTGATGTTTATCCTAAATCCGTTTGTGGCAGTAAAAAGAGTAACCATGGAGTTTCTTGCCGGTTCTTCTCCATAGGAAACGACCAACCCGAACCGTGCACCTTTTTGTCGACGTTTCATAAGTGCCCATGTAGGCCTATGTGAAATAAAAATATTTTGATTTTGATTTTGAAATAATGCGAGAGCGGGATGACCGAGTGAACAATAATTTCTAAAAGAAATCCTTATTCACCATTCTACCTAACATTGTATGCGCCCTACGGTTAGGAGCCGGGTAGTGCTTGTGAACATTTCGCAGAGTGAGTCTTCTGCTTTTCGCGCTGTGTCGCGTGAGGTCGCGGCGGAGCGCGCCGGCTACCTGTTGCCGCTCCTCATTACCGAATTAACTCTTCGACACAGCCAATACGCCGCCATGACCGCGATCAACTGAACACTGTTCTGTGACTGTTACATACTGTGTGATGTTTTCAGACGCACGCGACATCAATGACTGTCGGTAAACCAATTATCAATTTTAAAGAGATTTGGTAAGTATTGACCTAGGGGTCATAAGCGTTACTGCTGAATACGGGGTCTGATTCGATTGCCAGGTTGACCAAGTGTATTGGTTTTGTCCATCAGAAATTACTCAGCGAAAGCTGGCGAAATGTGGGTGCACTATTAGGTACTCTGCCTCACCCTTCGGGGATTACAGGCGTGATCTTATGTTATGTTATGACTTAGAATCAGGCCCAGCATTCGTTACATTTAGCTTGAAAATTACGTTATAATGTGAGTTTTGTATATTCTGCCAAACCTACACTTTCCAGATAATTACAGGCGTAATATTACGTTTGACGTAAGTCTTAGTACTGCTAGTACCCTCAGTGTGCAGTTCATACAAGGTGTTAAGGAAATTGCGTGCCATAGCTTAGGGGTAGGTTCAGTATCGATAAAGGAACCCGTGAAAAAAGAAAACATAAAAAATATTGCAAGATGAACCTAATTTAGTAGGTATTAACTTAAAATAGCAATCGTTTAGAATCAACAATTATTTTATTTGTTTAAATGCTTTAATTACTTACCTACTATCGAACGCGTTGTCATTTTGTCCTTCGTCCGAATATTAAGGGCCGGCGCATTATTTGCTACCAGTTTCGTTTGTTTTGAGCACATATGTATACGTTATTTTAAATCACATTATCCGAGTAATGTTTTTTACATCTTTTGGCGATTTGAAGAGGCGATTTCAATAACTGTACGACTTCAATTTGTGTTGTGTACCGCGAAACTATGACTATGACTATAATATGTATCTGATGATAGATAAGTAAGTAATACCATTAACCGATAACTTTCAACAAGTGAGTAAATAAGTTGATTTTAATTAATTATAATTACCTACCTACTTGATTCCATTTTAAAACCACTCGTTCTTCTACTGCTGCTGAATACCTACTAGTCAAACAACTTGTAGGTTTTAATTGAAGGAGATAAGCACGCTAAAGTAGGTGGAAGAAATACTTGAAATTGTAATTTACGCACCTAGTTACCTATCCTTCACCTTCGATAGTAAGTAGGTAACTCTAGGAAATTATTAATTAGCATTTAAACAAAATAAGAACTTATTTTAAGCAATTCTTTATCAATTCTAAACGATTGCTATTTAATTAGTAGGTACTACATTAGGTTCATCTTATGATAATTTTTGCTTCTTTTTTTACTTTTTTTAAAGGTGTTTGTTTTTTATTTTTTACGGGTTCCTTTATCGATACTGAACTCACCCTGTAGCTATGGCACGCAATTTCTTTAACACCCTGTATTTAGTTAGTTAGTTCAGTCGTGACATTCGTTCAGTAGTGAATGGCAAGCGGACGCGAACCGTTCACATAACTTCATATTATACACCGAACGGAAATCGAACTGACGCTCCGCTGTTTTGCGAAAGCTTTCTAACCAGAGTCTAATACATGTGAAGATATTTGTATGATTATCAAATCTGAAAGAAATTCACTAGAAATTTTAACAAAAACTGTACCTTTTCATATTCATCAATATTTATATCCAGCAATCGAACCCATTGATTTCGGAAAATAAAATACAGACTGTATACACCACCTTTCGATAGTGTCGCTTATAAAAATCAAATTCTAGGAAGTAATGGGGATCCTGCCGTTTTGCCGAAAAGATTTTGCCAAATTTTCATTACCCAAACAAATTTTAGCAACCTTTTTTTATGCCAATGTAATATTTGGAATAATTTTAGTACGCACATTTTCATTTGGTCAAATGTTTACTTGGCAGATTATTACTAAGGATAATGTCATTAAGGCTTTCGGTCCTTACTCAAATGATTTATTACAGCAAACAAAATTAAGACAATAAACGTTTAGTCAAATGATTTGTTATGACAAAAAATATAAAGGCAAACATTTTGGAATGAAGACATAACACAAATTGATATAATATAACGTAATTGAAATTTAACAGATGCTGACAGAAACCCTAACCCTAGACGATCGACGTCAGGGGCACCCCGAGGTTCGGTTAGTTAGGTTCCTGTAAACCTTGCAGACAGAAATAGGAGCCCCGCGCAGCGGGGATCCGTCGACCTGCTGACGGAAACGCTAACCCTAGACGGTCGACGTCAGGGGCACCCCGAGGTTTGGTTAGTTAGGTTCCTGTAAACCTTGCAGACAGAAATAGGAGCCCCGCGCAGCGGGGATCCGTCGACCTGCTGACGGAAACGCTAACCCTAGACGGTCGACGTCAGGGGCACCCCGAGGTTCGGTTAGGTAGGTTCCTGTAAACCTTGCAGACAGAAATAGGAGCCCCGCGCAGCGGGGATCCGTCGACCTGCTGACGGAAACGCTAACCCTAGACGGTCGACGTCAGGGGCACCCCGAGGTTCGGTTAGTTAGGTGCCTGTAAACCCTGCAGATAGAAATAGCAGCCCCAACCGAGTCCAAATAGGAGATTCCAGCTAGTTAATAGTGCTTTTGACTGAAATGGTAAGTTTAAAATTGACGACACCAAATATTTGGCTTATTTAATTTTGCGTAAAATATGTTATACCAACTGAAATATTTGACTAGATAAAAAATGGTAAAAGTACTAGTTGGTGAACAAGTTATTGTTCAAACGTTCACTTGCCAAACATAGGTTTTCGTAACAATTATTTGTAAAGAGATTTTTTGGTAAGTAATAATTTGGCAAATGAAATTATGCGAAAATTTGTTTGGGAAGTAATAATTTGGCAATTTCTTTTCGGTCAAACAAGGGAGACCCAATGTAATTATGTGGTTTTTTAATTACATTAAATAAATCTAAAACTGTTGAGCGAGCAGGTCGGCTGACAGATAGACGTCGTTTGGGTTCTAAACCGACAAGCACCCTGGTGGTGGCAACAGCACGATGAATGATGAAATTAATGCTGGCGTGCCGTGCTATGTGACCTACACTCTTACTGCACGAAACAACACGACAGATTTTAGTATTTTTTTTTTTTACTTTTTTAGTCTTAATTACTCAGTAGTCGTTAGTACATTACAACAAATTGTATAAAAATGAACAGGGAGCCAATCAGTCATCAACACGGTCAGCATTCGTTTGTGTCGTGTGTTGCTCGTAATAGCTTGTTACAATGGCCTCCCTTTGTACATCGAGCGCTAACGAACTGCACACACATGTAAAATTGTTTTATTCAAATGTTGTTGTTTTATTCGTTTTGTATTTCATTCAATTGCAGTCTTTCATTATGGTAATTTAATTGTTAAAAATTGTATTTGATAGTAACCAACAGTCTGCCCCAAGACTGTAATACCTACTAGTTAATCAATTTACCAAATCAAGTGAAGATTAGTAGGAGCACGTGAGTAGTGATCATCGTCACCATCGCTGGAAGCCTGGTTCCCTCCACTGCTGAGTATAGAACTGCTCTTTTTATGCCGTGCTTCGCTGGTCTGTGCAAATTCTTATTATTTAACATAATTATTATTAATCAACAATGTTCTCATAAATAATACATTACTTCAATCCCACACAATAAGATCAAGTTCAACATTTAAGTATTTTATTTAAATAAATAAGTCGTTCTCAGCATCTCATTGCTTATGAATTCCGATGAAACCGGTTCCGCGAAAGCTTCCTGTAAGGAATTATTGTAATGAACGCTGCTAATATTTGGCTTCGAATATTTGTTTTAATTAATTGATGCGAATATATGAGGGCCTTCCTGTTTACGGGCAACTAGAAATAGATATTACGGCTCTAAATATTTAATAGACAATAAATCAATATCCAACTAAGAACTGGACATAAGTATTGCCAGATCAGTAAGCTTTATTGACTGTTGAGTAATTAGTAAGTTTCAGGTGTTATAACTATCAGTTAACATCATTCCTGTTACCCGACACCTCCGTTCAGTGGACATGAGTAGTACAAACCACACGACGTTACTAAGTTGTAATTAGTTGTAAGGGGATCTCTTTGCATTGTACCCGCTGTACACATTGTACCACACGTCTTAGTTTAAGCCCCGAGTGCTCGTCTCATGTGGTGTGCTGCAACTTAGTGTAAGCTGTAGCTCAAGTAACTAGTACAACCTGACTGATGAAGCTCCTGGAATTACTCGAGCTTACAAACAAGCCTAATGCAATTACGTGTGCGTTTTATATCTTTCGCATTTATTTCTACATGTCAAGTCATCTTTTAGATTAGAGGTAGACTCGTCACAATGGGTCAACTGGAAAATAAAATTGTCTGAATATAACCTGAACTTAACTAAACATTGAATTGAGTCGTTGAGCCGAAACTATAACTGCTTTTTGTTTTAGTATCTACTTAATAAAATATTATTGAGTCCTTCATCAAATAAATTCGAAAAAAACTGTTGCTACTGCCGCCGCGACGCCGTTTCTATATTATCATATTTGTACAAGTATCTCGTACTACACCAGTGTGGTAAACCTGTCTACATTAGTTAAAGCATAATGTGACACTACCGCTGTACTTGCAGTACAGCGCGCGGCATCTGTGTACTGTACCGCCTCACTGGTCACTGCCGCACTCACCGCGAGACACCACAAGTCACAGCATTCACACGTACGTCTACCTACCTCACGTTACTCTGACCGCGGCCGGCACGTCTACGGCACGGATGCATAACTCTCATCGGACATTTACTAGTGCCGTGACTGTAGTAAGTCGTAAATTACCTGACCATTACCTTTGCTCTACACTGAGAAACACATAACATTATCTGGCAACCCCAACTATATTATCACGCACTGACTCGACACAGTGAATCCGATTTTAAGTTTTCTCTTGCAGCTCAGCGCTGAATTCATTTGTAAAGTTGTCTCAAAGCGCGACCGTTCGCTACCTCGTGACGGTAGATCACTTGATAATATCTGAAGCATTGCGGATTGCCCAACTTTATATAATAAAACTGAACATAAAGGACATGGCCGAATCCTGCCCTCAGAATCAATTTATAATTCGTAATGTACACTAATTATTATTATATTAAAGTTACTTCTAAAATAAATAAAAATTAATCGCAACAATTACATATCTCTAGAACAGGCGACAAAAAATCTCAAAATAATATGTGTGTTAATAGTTTTTTTGTGGTTTTGTTTCATTGAATGCAATACAAAATGCATCTACGTTTGGATACACGCATGAGACAAACACTGTATCTATCTGAATTACGCCTGAAGGTCAGACTAAAATGTATGTAAAACACCTGTGACTGTCAAATTGTATTGCTAGGGTACCTTAAAAAGTTAACGGTTTCAAGATTATCGCAGACACCACTTTTCGACCTGCCGCGCGTCTTGATGAATATATTCAAATATTTATTTTCAAGAGTGTGTATCCAAATATCCTAGAGTTATTTTGACGTTTCTACGCTCAAAACCAAAGAGCTCAAAACTATCTGTGCAGTCTTGCGTTGATCTTATCCCGTAATACTGTGTTGTCTTTTCGTTATTGTATGACAGGGAGCCATTTAGCCCCAACCCCTTGGATGCCATTTTAGGCTATTGTTGTAGTTGCCTAGTTGGTAAATATGGTGAAATAGTTTAAAGTTATATTCGAGCCATGGCGATATAACGAGGCCCCAGCAAGGGCCTCAAGGCCGAATGAAAGCTGACCGACTGTGGCAGGAACTTGGAGAATTACTAAAGTCCATTGGTGGAGGAGTAATAAAGAAAATAAATTCGTGCACAAATAAAGTTTCCGGCATTTCGCGTATTGTTTCCATGCACTGACGATTTATGAATCTTTTCGGCGCCTAAGCCATACTTCTTCATTAAGAGCGCACCACAACATATTTAAAGTATGCATTTGAAATGCTAAATGATAAATACAGTCTAAAAAAAATATGGTAAATAAACAAAATACTTCTCGGTCTCAACACAGCTGGATCATAAAGACGCCATTTTTTTATCTTTTACACTTGGGTCTCGGCGATTGCTAAGTGTGCTTACAAAAACTTCGACATCGTTTCGTTAGCGCTTGTCAAAACTGTAACTTGGCTACGATATATATGGGATGTAGCGATCAAAATTGTAGAAACGCTCACATTTCATTCTATTGTAGCGGCACTACAAAAAGTACTTCAGCAACATTGAACAAAAAGTACTACAGCGCCATCTATGACGCAGAGGACAAACTAAACATCTAAATCCTGCATCACGCAAGTAAAATTATTCACGACTTAAGACTATATAGAAGAACCCGACAACAACTGTCGGGCAGTAGCCCACCAGACATAACACCCATCTGGTCGGAGGATCCTCCCTTTTCTATGGGGGTTGAAGAGCTTTACACCCTGTTCTACATACCCCCAAACAATCATTTTGAACCATTTTTTGAACGATGTAAACTTGACTACGAATTTTCTATTCGTTTGTTTTGACCACGTGACTTAACGTTGAGATGACGTAATTCCCATACATTTGATTCGTTCTATATTAGTGTTTACGATTGTAGATTGTCAACTTGGCTAAGCCTACAGGTCCGCCAACGTCGAGCTGCAGTGCGTGCCGGAAAACAGGATGGAAAATCAACACAGTGCTGCAACTAGGTAAGGTCATCAAGACCCCGACATACCACACTGCACCAGAATAGCAAAGAAAGACGCACAAAGCACCAGGCCCGTTCCATTCTCGTCGAATTCGGTAGTCCTCGTCTGCGAGATAGTTTACTTGCGGCTTCAATGAAATATAACAGATGCAACAACCAAGATTAACTGAAAACGAGTCACTTGGGTATGGCAACGGAGAAACCGCAACCCATTTACGTTACGGAACACCTATCTAGCCAAAACAAAGCAATCCAAACCGCAGCTCGGATCCGCGGAAAAGAACTTGGCTACAAGTTTGTATGGGTTCGCGTAGGCAAGGTCTTCATGAAAAAAGACGAGAATTCGCAAAGAATTGAAATTAATAACCTAGATAACTTAAAATCACTAGTATAGTTAGGTATTAAATGTGTGTTAAGTGGCCACTTTTAATTGTTTTCATCTATTCACATTCAATTGTCCATTACATGTGTACTATCAAAATGTACGAGGCTTAAAAACCAAAACTACACTTCTCATCAAAAAAATCGAAACACCTCGCAGTTTATGATTTGATAAGGATTATCAGAAAAATGTGTATATTTAGGAATAAATGTAAAATGTCATTTAATAGTGAGTAGTATGAGGTTTTTAAATCCTAATGTTATTGTTCTAAATTCAAATTAAGTCTTCATAGGTTTCGTATTTTGTATAATGAGTAATTTTTACCCTGTATGGAATATGAAGGAAACGGGTAAAACAACACGCGTAAATGAAAAAAAAAATGTAAGAAACGTTTATTTAATAAATTGTATTCCCTCCGCGAGCTCTTATTACTGCTTCCATACGGTTCTTCATCGATCGGATGAGAGTCACGATCACATGTTGTGGTATATTATCCCATTCCTCTTGGATTGCATTTTGCAGCTGGCTAAGTGTTTCTGGGGCTGGATCTCTTGCTCGAATTCGTCTCTTTAATTCATCCCATAGATGTTCAATGGGATTCATGTCCGGGCTTCTTGCTGGCCATACCACAATGGAGATACCGACTTCGGTAAGATAATCTCGTACGACGCCCGCGGTGTGAGCTCTAGCATTGTCGTGCATGAATATGAAGTCGTTGCCAATAAAATGTGCATAGGGCATCACATGAGGTTCAAGACACTGTTCGATGTACCGATGAGAGTTTAGTGCAGGCAGCCGTGGCCCAGACACAAAGGCAAGTTCTGTCTTACCGTCGGCGCTGATTCCTCCCCAAACCGTCCACGAACCGCCACCATAGCTGACCTTTTCTTCAATGCAGCATTGTGCAAAGCGTTCTCCATCTCTTCTGTAGACCTTGTTCCTTCCGTCGTTACCATACAGCATAATTTTACACTCATCAGAAAACAGTACTTTGCTCCACTGAAGGTATGACCAAGTTAGGTGCTCGCGTGCAAAGTTAAGGCGCGCTCTTCGATGGTCTGCAGTTAATTTCGGCCCATTCGCTGGCTTATGCGGTGCCAATCCGCGTTCCTTCAACCTTCTTCTTATTGTAGAGTCACTTACAGCTACTCTTCGTACAACGCGAAGCTGCTGCTGCAGTTGAAAAGCGTTAAGGCGTCGATTTCGTAAAGAAGTTCTTACAATAAATCGATCATCTCGCTCAGAAGTGACCCGATTCCTGCCAGATCCTGAACGGCGCGTGAACGAACCAGTCTCCCGATAGCGTTTGTAGACTCTATGAACAGATGATAAGCTTAGATGCAATCTTGCAGCCACAACACGCTGACTAAGTCCAGAATCCAGCAATGCCACCACTTGGGCGGCTTCTGCAGGCGAAGTATCCATATGTTTTAGAAAAAAAAGTTTTTTCAGACGTCCCAAAGTCACAGTAAATGAAATAAGAAACAAAAAGTTTAAAGACAAGCGCTAATTTTTAGTTTTTAAACGAGAAACGTACTCCAACCCTAAATACACATTTGTCTCAAAACAGTGATTAATTTCATTTATAGGATAAACAAATGAAATTCTAATTTCGAATTTTGATTTTTTTCTTCTTACTGTAATGACCAAACTGCCAGCTACACAATAATGTTTTTTTTTTCATGGAATTAATTCTCTTTTCTAAAAAATTAGGACAAAAACAATAAAAACGAAAGTGTTTCGATTTTTTTGATGAGAAGTGTATTACATTCATCACAACATTTCCATGAATAATTACGACATTATAGTGTTAACTGAAACTTGGTTGAACAGCGGTGTCTATGACTCTGAGTTGTTTGACGACAGATATATAGTTTACAGGCGCGATCGTGAGACAAATAAATATATAACTCGTGAAGAGGGAGGTGATGTTTTAATTGCCGTCTCTAAAACTCTGAAATCATATCGACTAACCCACTTTGAGAGCGAGATTGAAGAGTTATGGATAAGCGTCAATATGGGCTGAAAAAATAGTTGTAACAATAAACTCTACATCAGCGGCGTATACCTACCGCCACCTTTTCAAAGTAATACGCTGGAATTATTTATTAAAAACGTTCATAATATATTTAACAACAATGAACAAACTTTGATTTTAGGAGATTTCTCGCTTAATCTCTCTAACATAACATGGCTTACAATTAATGACCTTATATACTTATAAGCCACCCAGCAACACGATCAATGCGATAATCTCTGAAATCATGACCTTGAATGATCTTAATCAATATAATGGTATTCTAAATAATAAGTTGAAAATATTGGATTGAATATTATGTAACACCTCCATTACCGACGTAGAACATTGTACCCACAGTTTATCAAAAGAGGACCCTTTACATCCCCCGCTAGAATTTTATCTACCAGTGCAGGCAGAACGTTTATTAGAAACTAAAAACGTGAAAATACCAAACTTCCATCGAGCGGATTATGAAAATGTTCTGCATCGCTTGTGAGCAATTGAATGGGATAGTGCGTTCAAAAACTGTGCTTCAGTTAACGATGTGGTCGACGTTTTTCATAAATTATTAAGATAGAGTATTGCAGACTGTATCCCTATGAAAACGACGGCGAGTAATAAATATCCACCTTGGTACTCACGTGATCTCATAATGCGTCTTAGAGAAGTGAAATACCACATTCGTTTCAAAAAGTACAAAAATCTATTAGACCAAGAGTTTTTTGAAAGATTAAGAGATGAATGCAATGCTCTAAGTTCAACATACTCGCATCACAAGAAATATATTTCAAGTATGGAAAACAGTATTACACAAAACCCTAAAATATTTTGGTCCTTCATTAAAAGTAAAAGACAACATAATAAAATCATAACACAATAAAATCGCGTCAAGCGGACAGGATAACTGTAATATGTTTGGAGAAAATTTCGCAAGTACCTTTACTACCCCTACAGATAGTGATCCACTGAACACTGCCTTTCTCTTCCGTAGCACTGTGTAATCTACAATTTGATGGTAACGAATTGTACCGATAATTAATTGGATTGGACGAAACTAAGGGTGCGAGTAGTGACGGCATTCCTCCTATGTTTGTAAAACGCTGCGCTAAGGCATTTATATCACCCCTACAAACTATTTTTTAATAGATCTTTACGTGATGGTATTTTCCCAAACACTAAAAAAAAATAAAAAATCACTCCGCCGTCCTAGCCGCGACGCTTGTCTCCATAGTAACGACTAGGGCATGCAAACCAGATACCCGGATAACCGAACAACCGGATAACTTGCGCATTTGAAACCCGATTTTTTCGGGCAGCAAAACCGGGTTTTTCAGATTTTCGGTTATGTTTCTCCTACGTTATTGATTTAATAATACTTTTATTTTCCCAAACAAAATATTCAGCAGTTCTACATAAAGCTTACGGAACCACTTGGGCAGTAAACACTCAATAGATTTAAAAGAAAATGTCAAATCTCAAGCACAATTGCAGTAGACTCATATATTTTCAAATATAGTCAAGATATCCAAACAGATCCTTCAAAGCTCTTGCTGCTGATTACATTCTAATGAAGATGTTACTTTCGCAAGTTATTATGCCTTGTAACTGGGACTGTGACCTCGCTTTTTTTTGTTTTTTTTACATTCGAAAGTGCCGTAATGGTCTAATTGAAATAAATGCTTTGAGTTTTTTTTTTGAGTTAAAGATGTTAAATCAAAGATGGAATGCTCATTATTATAAACATAAGTGACATAAACGTAAAAAAAATCATATTTGGATTAGACTTCAGCATTTTCAATTCTTTACACTCAATTGTCTCATTTCTTTAACAAAAAAAAAAACCGAAATATCCGATTTAACCGGTTTCACCAGTTTTGTTAACAAAAATCTCGAAAAAAACGGTTTTGAAACCACCCTGTTTTTGCATGCCCTAGTAGCGACTGATTTAATCAGAAACGAATCTTCTTTCATTTATAATCTCCAAAAAATAGTCCGCTGTGCTCTCGTGATCCGATTACGATTTACAAAAGAAAGAATTTGTTACACAAACAAAGTAGGCTATGTCCTTCGTAGATACTGAGAATGTTAGACAATATTAAGTGAAATTTCTAAGAACGTACTCACACTTGCCTGTATGACCTATGAATTAAAATAAAAACTGTTACGTTTTGACTATTCATACGTACATACCTGTAGCGATCTATCTGAAAAATGCTTTGAGTTTGAGTTTAACTTTAAAGCAGTTTCAGAACACTGGACCATTTTAAGCAGTTTCTGTTCGTTTTGGGCATCTGTTTATGAGTGCAGACCCACAGACTAGGCATACCTACCTACGTAAAGTTAACAACAGGAGAGCGACATAACTAACTGCATTGTCTGAGCTACGCGAGCCCTGAATGTGTTGTAGTGGTCAGTACGTGCACTTGTTTACTACGCCCTGTTGTTGCTCGTAAAACAAATACTGCGCTAGTCACGATACGATAATTTAGACCTTATTACCTTATATAATAAACGTGTGAAATGATTAACACTCGCTCTTGCTGCTTGGTTGTGCATTCCAATCTATTACGCGATGAGTGACCTCGTGACCGACTTATACATAAAGCGGACGGTCAGTGTATTGCGAATATTTGGGTTTTTGTGCTATACATGTTTTTACGGTTCCGTAGTCATTTGAAGTAACGCTGAGCCTGCTATTAACTGATTAATAGGATACCTAAGTTGCCTGAAAAAAAAATATCGTAAAATATATTTAAAACAAGAGTTTTTTATGTTCAGAAAGGAACAAGGTTATGCCTACTCACTTCTAACAGATCACATTTAATATTCGTATATAAAAAGAAATGAAATGGAAATAAACCGATAATCTGTACGCAACGGTTTTACTTAACGTAATTGAGCCACATTAAATGTAAGTACGTATAACTAGCTCTAGTAGGAGGCACGCAAAACAGGTACAATTATGGTTGTTTACGGATACTGACCATCTGACCATTTAAAAACAACACCGTCATTAAAAATATATAGATTTAGGAGTCACAGCCACGCCTACTGAGTCATTCTGGTGGCTCTTTAGCCTACATATTTTTCTGTAACAAACAGTATACGAAAACATAAAAAGAAATATAAAAGCCAGCTATAAAGTGTATCCTGATCGTAGGACGAGCGCCGCCCTCGTCATATGGCCCTCGGTCGGTAACAGATCCTCTTGAAATGGATCCCGAATTGCTTCCATGCGTTATATAGCAAGACTACATGTATAGCCTACAGATAGTACTAGCAGTTTCTTAACCTTCTACATTCGTCGAAGTACGCGCACACATTTATCATGTAACGCATGTTGAATCAAAACTCTTTTAATAGTACTAACTGAACAAATAGTATACATTTAACAGTTTTAAATTTTGTCTATTAAGACATTTTGTTTTATTAGTCATTCTATTTCAAATGCAAAACATTATCAACAACGCGACGATATTTATTAAATAATGAAAAAAATGCTACTACATCATTATAAGAACAGCCATCCTTCATAACAGCTGCACTTCATCACAGTCGCTGACACAATTTATATTTAGACGTGCTTCGAATTAAGTGATGACTGCCTGTCCCTCTTCGAGAAGCATTTACTTAACAGCACTGATATATCTCACATGGCTAGATAGTAATATGTATGCCCTTGCTTTATGATTGATTAGTAACTATTCGGCTGCACCACACACGAGCAACTATAGTCCACCATGGTAACAAAACTTCCATAACAAACCACTTATTTCGCAAAATAACTACTACTAATTAAAATTGCAACAGAATAAATCAATTATTTATTAGCAAAGTTATGATGAACGATAGAATATCTGCCGCAGATAATAGATATCAGATGACATAGCGTGCGATCCTGACTTGACGAAAGCTCTCAACTATTCGCGTTAATTGCTGGATCCCCTCTCCCTCCCTCCTAACACGCCCTCCGCGCGGAGTACACAAATCATAAACTAAACTATTCCACTACTTAACTAATCCGATCGGATTCCTTCCTTTGTTCCAAGTGGGACTTTGAGTGCACCTAATGAAACGCATACGTTTGAAGGGAGCAAGAGATATAGGATTCTTATGATGGTCTACACAAGTTGAGCTCATCAAGCCACCAGAATGTAGTAAAATTATAAAATGGAAAAATGTTCGAGATCCTAAAACTGTACACGTTGTTGATGTCAGCTTTTTATAAAAGCAGCATTCGCTTTATTTCCGCACATAATCGTACGTGCAAGAACATGATCTTCAGGATGACTATAGTATACCCATAAGAAAACATCTATGTACCCATGTTTGAAATAAATGATTTGATTTGATTACACTCACACACGTTGTTTTTTCGCGACTATTTTAACTATTTCAAACATAATCTTCTATATAAATATAAAATTCAAAGTCCTGACTGACTGACTAACTGGTATATCAACATACAGCCCAAACCGCTGGTCTTAGAGACATGAAATTTGGAGAGTGTATTCTTTGTGAATAGTTATAGGTATCCACAGGGTTTTTTTTAAGAGGGTGAAATGGGGTGTTGAATTTTCTGTGAAACTTTTTGTCCTCTGGGTCGATTGACTTGAAAATTTGGGTACATACTCTTCAGTTAAAATGATGAGAACACGGTTCTCATCATTTTAACTAGCACAGGTTTTCCAAAATCATCCCCCAAAATAAAATTCAAAGCTCTGCCTGACTTTATCAACGTCCATCCTAAACCGCGGGTCTTAAAGACATATTTGAAGGGTATTCTTTGTAAATAGTAGGTATCCACTAAGAAAGGGTTTTTCGAAATTCCACCCCTAAGAGTGTGAAATGGGGTGTCAAATATTCTGTGTCACTTATTATTCTCGGGTTTACATTGATATATAAAAACCCGTTTAACTAATATTACACATACAAAATAAACTATTATAATTGCGAAAGTTTGGATGGATAGATGTTTGTTACTCAATCACGCCATAACAGATCTGGATGAAACTTGGCACAAAGATAGATTATATCTGGTATAGCATTTAGATTACTTATTATCCCAGAAGTAAGATCCCGTGGGCAATTCCCGAACTCGACGCGGGTGAAGCCGCGGGCATCAGCTAGTGGTAGTATAATCAGCGTCGGCTCAAGACGCTCCTAAGCGATGAATATTGATACTTATATTCACGAATCCCGTGGGAATGTTCCGCGTCTTTTGTTTAGCCGCATCTTCTGATAGCATTTCTCTTACTCCGTTCGAGTCGGTTTCTCTGACTTTCTCAACCCAGTAGCTAGTCTGTTTGACAGACTTTCAAGGTTCCCTTCTGACTATACGTAATGACAGCCAAAAATATAAATGACAGCCGGGACCAACTGTTTAACATACTTTCAGAAGCAATTAGTGAATGTTTGGGGACCCATCCCGTTGCTTAACCTTGAAGATCGATCCCCGTATACTTAGCCCCGAGCCCATCACCAGGAACTTCACCAGCGATATCACCATAATGTCCTTCACAGCTCATTGTGAGATGTGCGTATAATGACAACGAGATCAACGGCATAAGTACAAACTAACTCAATAGTAATCGATCATCACGTGCTTATGTATTCACAGGCTGTGTGAGAGCTTATCTCAGTTAGCGACGCGCCTCCGTGCGACCACGCGTGCGACGTCACCACACAGCGAAGGGGCTAGCATATTTCTAGATAATCCGCGTTTTGTGCCGATAGACCTCGACTATTGAAGTGGTCTTAACATAATTAAGCTACAATGTATCTGTTTACGAAATGTTCGTGTGTATAACCTCCTACTCCCTTTGTGACCTCCACAACCACATGTATGTGCGAACATTTGTGTTCGTCCCTATTTTGTTTGTATGAAGCCCGGTTTCTGATCGGTTATGACAATGATGCAACAAGCGACTGACGAGACATCAAGTCAAGTGTTGTCTTGTTTGTGAGTGAAACTGCTTAGCGATGATGACATAGACAGAACCAGGAAAAATTGTGTGTGTTGTTGTAGAGAAAAATTACATAATCGTACATATTTTGTCCGTCGTGAGTGTACGAGTAAAGCTGCATTTTTATTGTAACCTAACTAACAGGATCACATTCAAGGCTATTAAAACGATCTCCGGATCGCGCTGACACATCTTACTGTAAAGTAACCGCAGCTAAAAACAAACACAATCAAGTTTAATGAAACTAGTTGTGAACAGTTGCACCGGACCGTTGGAACTGCGCGGCGGTTGAGAGCACATGTTGCGACTTGCAGTAAACTCGCAGCTTATTTACACGTACAGCTTCGCTCGCCGACACACTGGAAATTTATCGAAACAATATGACATTACGGGAAAATACGTCACTGAAAGTTCTGCGTGCGTTTGCCTCCTGTGATTTTAAGGGTTCCGTAACCAAAGGATGCCAACCAACAAGGATGGAGGAAAATCCCCAATCACTTAATACTTAAAAAAAGATGGATGGAGTGCCCTCAGTAGAGAAAACGGGGAGGGAAAGAGAGGGGGTCGTGACATTTGCATAAAGTTAAGTAGCCGATGTTTTAATCAGACATTTTACCACGCAACCAAAACAAGACACGCCAAATTCAACTTTATTTTTTAACCGACTTCAAAAAAGGAGGAGGTTTCTCAATTCGACCGTATATATATTTTTTTTTTTTGCAAGAATGTTTCTACGGGCACTTTAATCAGTATTTAAATAACAGGATAATTTGTGTAGTAAGAATAGAGCATTTGAGGTATTTTTGTTTTCTTTCTAAAGATTGTTACTTTTCGGTGAACAAAAGTTTTCCTGAATCCACTGAAGTGAAAATATCTACCGCTAGAGGGCGCGTTAGTGACGATAACTGAGTCTGACGTCAAATCAACAAGTTATTGTTCCTGTTTTGTGAAACAACCATTAACAAACATAAGCACAAAGACATTCTAATAGGAAAAGACAACTTTTTCACTTACAACGTGATTTGCGCTTTTCTGTACGAAACATTATTTTTCAATATATTCTCGGGTGCACCTCAAACGGGTGGAGAGTACTCGGAGCGCAGGAGAACCGCGCTGTGCACGAAGCGGCCAACTATGTCACACATACACACACACATCCACGTTCACACCGTGTGTGTGACTCAGTGATGATCTGATGGCGTTCTATCAACCGGGACCACACACACAGACCCAGACTCCGGGTGCTAGTGAGTAATTACTGGTGGAAAAACCCAATAGCACTTTGACCGATTCGGGAATTGAAACCAGTACCTCAGAAGTAGCGCTTGCAATGGAATGTTCGAAGAAGCGCCTCGTTGGTCTAGTGGGCACTAGACCAACGAGGCGCTTCTTGGAACATTCCGTGGCAGAATTAGAATGTACAGTTCGCTTCACCTCTTTGTGTTCGCTCTAGAATTCCATTACTCCTTATTATAGCGTTTTATCACGTACGGCGGCGGCGATTTGCGACCACAACATTGTAAACCTTACTGCTCTACTATACGGCACTTATTTGTTTGAAGTGCGATTTAATTTACATGTAAATAAAACCGACCGATTTATATCAATAGGGTATTGATAAGAGACTTATGAATTATTATGATGGCGGGATTCGTAGCGCGTAGGCGGCGGCGTAGCAGCGCTACGTGACTACGCATCTCGTAGCACTACGTAGCCGTCGTCTGCACAGATGACGTCATCTCAGTACTTCGTTATTTTTCTTCTCTTTAGTTTGGTATACTTTCATCTTGGACATTTCGAAGCGATTTCACCGAATACTATATTTTTTCCATTTCAATATCTGCCAGCCAGCCCGACTTACGTAGTGATGAAGGCTAAGTATTACTTGCAGACTTGTGTAAGTTCAATATTGTCGACTTAGCTCTGTGAGCTCGCGCTCAGCTGTGAGCATTTAATTAAGACATCTCGGACTATGTGCTGTAGGTACTCGTGTACCGGCTGATGTCACTTGTGACATAACGCATGACTTCGCTCGCTTTCATAACAAGATTGAATATTAGCACAGTCAAGCGAACTAATAAATGTGATATTAGTTTATTAGATCTTCTACTTACTTTTTGTTCTCTTTGATACTCAATACTTGTTTCTAACTAATTCGTGCTTATCTATTTAGTATATGATTTATTTCAAAGATTATAAAATTATTTTTTATTTTTATTTTTTGGCTTTGTTCGGATACGGATCGGCCCGAGAACCCGTTTTCCCAGAGACAGTGGGATAAACCGCTCTGCAGGTTGGTACGGAATAAACTTATTAATACGTCCACCAATACTGTTGAGCGTGCCCGCCTACTGGCTGTGGGTGAGTGGGGGTCGGGTCTCTGGCTTCAGGCACTACCGTCACCTAATATATAGGCACTGTGTCAGGTGACACAACCTTCCGGCTCGCTACATGTTTGCGATTGGGCGCTCCTAGTGGGGCTCCACATTGCTGTCAATATGGTGAAGCAGTCGACTGCCTCGGACACCATGGCCTTTCTTGCAGTAAGAGTACAGGTCGAATTGCGCGGCACGCTAGTAATAATTCAAATTCAAATTCAAATACTTTATTTCGAACAACCAAGTCCATAAATGGGTTAGAAATGCTTAATAATTAAGTTAGTAGTAATAATTTCATAGCCGTCATAGATACAGTTAAAAATAATTACAATTGTTTAATTATTCTAATGATTTCTTTTAATTCAATTCAATTTATTTTAATTTAATTCAATTCAATCTAATTCTATTGAATATCAGCATTGCCATCCAACGTGGTAATGCTGCCAGCCTTCTGGGCACTTTTCCTGTTGACAGCGATGCGGACGAATTTTTGGATGCCCTGTAACCCTTTTATACTTGTACATATTTATTTCTATTATAGTTTTGTAGTTTGTAAATAATTAATATTTTGATTAAAGAATACAGTGTTTATTTGTAATCTAATTTAATTTAATCTAATTTAATTTAATTTTATCTAATGTCATTCAATACAATTTGATTCAATCTAATTCAATTCAATTTAACTCAATTTAATTTAATTTAATCAAATTCAATTCAGCCCAATTTAATCCAATTTAATTTAAAGATTAATTTAAGTATTTGCCACCCTCTGAGGCCCCGTGCACACGCACTTGTGCTTGAACCCAGTGCCCCAGAATGGGGCTGTCCAGCTTGTGGCTGAGCACGTTCAGGATGGTGTTGGCGCTCCCACGCGTACGAAACATCAGCGAAGCGATGCGGCGCCGCAGTATAGTGTGAAACCCGTCCGCGTGCGCGTGAGCAAACATCGCAGACGCGCTACAAAAGCGTGGGAGCCCCACCAGCACCCTGAACGCGTTATTATATTGTACACGGAGAGCGTTGATGGCCCGCTGCGTGTAGTTGACCCACAGATTGCAGGTAATGATCTCATCTGTCGTGCTCTTGCCACCGCCGGGGTGCCAGCTGTCTTAGAACCCAATAGTTCGGCACGCGTCGATTGGAAGAGACCAAATGGTATGACCATAATGTCATGGAAGTTGGGTAGGCCTTTGGTGTGGGACGCAACTTGCGTCGACACCCTTGCGTCATCCCATCTTCCTAGCACAGTGGGCTGCGCTGGGGCGGCTGCTGCAGGTGCTGAAAACCTCAAACGGCGCAAATACTATAATAATTTAATTGGTAGTTATGTGTTTGAGCCGTTTGGGGTTGAAACACTAGGGCCATGGGGTCCGAGAGCCCACCTAGTATTTCGGGAAATCGCCAAGCGGTTGGTCGACTCTTCACGTGACCAGAGGGCGGGCCTATTTTTTGGCTAAAAAATCAGCATTGCCATCCAACGTGGCAAGGCTGCCCGCCTTCTGGGCATTTTTCCTGTTGACAGCAATACGGACAAATTGTAACCCTTTTCTACTTGTACATATTTATTACTATTATAGTTTTGTAGTATATGATTGGTTTTTTTATTCATATTTTATAAATCGGTCTCGCTTATAAAAACTTTTTCATAGACAACACATCGAAGTTTGAACAAATAACTTGTACTACGTACAGTAATTAACTAAACAGCTAACAGACTACATAGTTGTATGTCACCGCACTCATCACCCGCAACGACGCACGCCGCGTTGCGGAGAGGAACTGTCTCCTTGTGAAGATCTTATTAACGTTATTACGGGATGTTTATCCTGACCACAAAAACAAACGAGAATACTTTTGACAAGTTTTTTGAAGATATAGGAAAGAGATTGTCGGTCAGATTGTGTGTTGAGTAGTTTTTTATTTCGAATTTATAATAATGAGCCCATGGGTCAAGCAGAGTTCACAAATTACTACTATTAATGATTGGTTAAACAAACATAAATACTAATTTTCAGGATTCACTACTTGTATAGATAGGGCTGACTAAGATGAACTATTTGGTCTATTGTTAGCGAAAGACTATTTTATAGCGGTTTACGCAACATTTTTGTTTTCATATAACTTGTGGATAGCCTTGAGGTTGAGGCAAAGAGACTTATACTACTATACGTATGTACATATAATCCACACATCTTATTAATGTAGCTGGTGGCATGTTATCACCGCCCATCTCACTGCCACACGTAGTCTAGAACACTGCGCTGGTAGGAACATTTATTCAGATAACACCGCTAAACACTGCGCCGAAATCTTACTCGTCCTCTACACTCTTTGAGTACGAAGCACTTAACAAGAAGTGGCACAATACTCACTCGTCACAGTCCTCCAAAAACGATAGAATAAAAAAAAGTTCTTGAATTTGGTTGTATTGATGTTGTATGCGACAGTATACTTTGCGAACTAGTAAACCATCCATTGCATTTCATCATTCTTTATACGAGAAGAAGCTTTTGTCAGTGGGACATTTACGGTGCATACAATTTTCCGTTCGGAAGGGCCAACCCACTGAACTAATTCGGCCGCTTCAACTAAGGGTACTGAACGCGATCCGCGCAACGGGTTAGAGCCATCACTGCCGATGTTCCATGGCAATGCTCTGACAGTGTTCTTGTATACAGTTCAGTTTATTCAGTTAACTTTCTGTTCCACCCCTACCGGATTCGTAATTCCCGCGCCGCATCGTCACAAAACGCTCCAAGTACCGCAGCAGCGCTCTGTATGGTAACATACCCGAAGCAAATCGTTTGTGAAATCTTATCACTAGCGCCGACCAAACGAAACATTTCTGAGCGACGAATATAATATATGCTAATATCGCTCCGCTGGATATCTTACAACAAAGCCTAACTTTGGCTAAAACTGTTTTCTCTGCTATGTATGTTTTTGTTGGAGAAAAACTACGAAATTATTTTCTGCTATAGTTATATATTTAACGTTCCTCGGAAAGCTCTTTAAGCAGTTAATCCTGGCTGTCACGTGTAGATCTTTTGAAGCCCGAAAGTCTAACAACCAGTCTTGTAAGGGGTATCGTGGTGTACTGGTATCTAGCTACATCGAGTTACAATGGAAACCGATTCCGACATAAACTTATACTGTCACTTACGGGATATCTTCCGTGATTGTTCATGATTTTGAGCTCCTGATATTTCAACACTGTTGCAAGCTGTTGATAAATGAAACCTTGTAGTTTGCAGGAGAGGGAGCTATTAACGTATCTGCTGATCATAAATCATTAACTTTTGCTGTTGAGTTCAGTCTGATCTGTTCAAAACTCTCTCGAAGTCATCGGCAGTTCATACAAGTTTAACCCTGAAATGATCGCTACAGAGCCGACGAGATGTTGAACACTGTTTAACGTTGTCTAGTGATCGGTTTAGCGAATCCTAATTAATTGGTAACGTTAAATGATTAACAACCGGATTGCCTATTCATAAACAAGTATTTACATATAAATTTTGTTTAATGGTGTGTCAAATAATTGAATAAGGCTAAAATATATGTAATCATATGCAAATGGTTGGAACAGGCGCGGATCAGTCAGATCATGAAATTTTTCTCATTATGCACTTCTGTGAAATATTATTATGGATATCTCATTAGAAACCGCTGGATCTCCAAGACCGCGCTGACACGACAAACTTAGTTTTATCAAAATCAAAGCATTTATTTCAAGTAGGCCCGTTACAGGCACTTTTGAACTGTCGAAACAAAGACAACAATGAAATTTAGCTACAGTCCCAGTCACAAGGCATAAAAACTGTAAAAGTACTGTAGTTGCCCATTCCCTAACGTAGATCTCTATGGAGAAGAACGGGCAAGAAACTCCATGGACACTCTTTTAAATCAGAATATTTTACAAAACCTTGGTTACATCATTCATGTTTAGATGGTACATTATGTGAGAGCGATGTAGCAAGATGTGCACGTTAAAAGTGTCCATAGTAAAAACAAGGAAAAGAACAATTCAAAAAATAAAATAATTAATTCAAATAAGCCGTGGCAACCAAGAGATGACCAGTCACAACTGACAGCGCCCGTTCACGAACATGACGCATGTATCAGCACCATTCAACTCAACCATTTTGAAGGGAACTAACTGATCCGACACACGCGCCACCATCAGCGAGACATTTGAGTGAGCATGACATACACTTAACCGCCAGGGCAAATTCAAGTCAAAAAAAAAAATGACGTAGGTTTCCAACGAAGGATAGCTTTCTATTACATAGTACTCACATAATATGGGCTATGCGGTTATATAATACCAAAAGAAATTGAATCTATACAATGCAAAGATAGTTGTACAATCTTCAGCAGCTCCAACAATACTATTTAATGCTATCCATTAATCAGTTTATGCGCCCCTGTCCATGTGGAGCAGGACCGGCATTGAGCCAAGCATTTTTATCAGAGATATAATCGTCCAACTTGTAATATGCTTGCTTACATAGTGTGCGTTTAATGCATGATTTAAATTTCGTCTCATTCAGTTCAAGAATGCTTTGTGGAATTTTATTATAGCATCTTAAACAGTACCCCATGAAAGATGAGTCTACTTTAGCGAGTCTGAAGCCCGGCTGAACTAATTGGTCTCTAGTTCTCGTACTGTAATTGTGTCTGTCACCTCTTTTATTAAAAAGATGTAGATTTTTTCTAACGTACATTATGTTTTCGTAGATGTATTGACAATGTACCGTCATGATTTTGATTTCCTTAAACAGTTCCCTTAGAAAATCGCGCCTACGAAGATTATATATGGCTCTGATGGCTCTTTTTTGCAGAATAAATATAGACTCAATGTCTGCAGCCCGTCCCCATAACAGAATGCCATAAGACATTATACTATGAAAGTAACTAAAATAGACCAGTCTAGCGGTATCTACATCAGAAAATTGACGGATGTTTCTAACAGCATATGCTGCTGAACTTAGGCGCCCCGCAAGAGATTTCAAATGAGAACCCCATTGTAGCCTTGAATCAAGCGTAAGCCCCAGGAAAACGGTTTTATCTACGAATTCAAGTTTCTCTTTATTCAATACTATATCACACACGTTACTTTTAACATTTGGTAAAGCAAATCTTATGCATTTCGTTTTTTTTTTCATTTAATACTAAATTGTTTGCTGTGAACCAATTATGGACCTGAAGTAGGCCATTATTTACGTCATCTAGATTTTGGGCCCGTCTATTTATCTTAAAAATTAGAGAAGTGTCATCAGCAAATAACACCATATTTTGAGGTTGGTTTTTCAATAAATAGGGTAGATCGTTTATATATACTAGAAAGAGGAAAGGACCCAATATTGAGCCTTGCGGAACCCCCATTTTTACTTTTAAACCCTGTGAATTAACACCATTTATTTGAATATATTGTTGTCTATCACTTAAATAAGATTTTACCAAACTAAGTGCAAGTTTACCTAGTCCGTAATGCTCAAGTTTCAAAAGCAATGTGTCGTGATTTACGCAATCAAATGCTTTGGAGAGGTCACAAAATATTCCTATTGCGTCTTGGGATGCTTCCCACGCAGAAAATATGTGCTTTAATAAGGTTACACCGGCGTCAGTTGTACAACGTCCCTTAGTGAAACCATACTGTTGGTCGTGTAAGATTCTGTTGGTGTTAAAATGATTGAGCATTTGATTAAGCATTACTTTTTCAAACACCTTGCTAAAAACTGGCAACACGGATACAGGTCTATAATTATTAGTATCTTTACTATCCCCGGATTTGAAAAGAGGTATGACTTTACTGTATTTCATTAAATCAGGGAAAACTCCTTGGTCTACACACAAATTAAAAATTAAAGCTAAGTATGGTGCTACAGTCTCAACTATGGATGTACAAACTTTGATAGACATTCCCCAAAGATCTTCGGTCAGTTTGATTTTTATTTGCCGGAAAGCTTTAATAACTATCATAGGGTTTATGTGTTTAAATTTAAATTCAGCCGGGCAGCCAGACACATTCGCCTTTAATAAACCAATTGCTACTTCAGGAGAGGAATTAAGAGACTCCGTAGTTTTTAACGGTATATCGGTAAAAAAATTCACAAATTCTTGAGCTACTTCCTGATTAGAGCTTTTAGGACCACATGCTGTATCTAAGGTGTAGCTAGTGTTACGTATTTTCTTCCTGTTAGTCTCGTTATTTATGACTTTCCAAACTGTCTTTATTTTATTTTCTGCTGTTTTGATCTTGTTGCTAATGTGCAGGGCTTTGGCAACCTTGCATGTATTTCTAAAAATGTTTGAATACTTAGCAACATACTTATTAAAAGTTTCAGTGTTTATATAAGATTTAAGGTCATAAAGCTCAAATAGTCTTTCCCTACTTTTTCTGATACCTCTAGTTGCCCAATCACTAAATATAAATTTAGGGCAAATACTTTTTGTCTTCTTTTCAAAAGTTTTGTTGTATTCAGTGTGAACTATTGAAAAGAAATGATCATACAATTGATTTATATTAATATCGTCCATATGATGGCTCATAACACTTAACTTGTTCTGCAGGGAAATATTATACCTATTTAATTTGCTAGTAGTTATAGGTCTAAATTTAATCTGAACATTTTGCAATGGTGTGTTACACCTAAAAGTTACAGTTTGTCCGCTGTGGTCAGACGGCAGGCAATTTACTATGGCTTTATCTAAGTAATCGCAATCGCAGAAAACATTATCTATACAAGTAGCAGAAGATGGAGTGACTCTAGTAGGTTCTATAAAAATGTTGGTCAAGTCAAATGACTTAAAAAGATTTAATAACCGACTGCTATTTGAATTGTCTTCTAAAATATTGATATTGAAATCACCACAAATAATTGTAGATTTATTACTGGCTGCAAGTTTTGCCAGGACATCTTCCATTATTGATTCAAATAAGGAAAAGTTTTGATAGTTTGGGGGTCTGTACACACACACAATTACATGCTTATCTAGCTCAACACAGGACAGTTCGACGCAATGTTCAACCGAGAGACCTACTATGTCAATACGTTGTTTATATTTAACACAATTTTTCAAAAGTATTAGGGAACCTCCACGCAGCATAGATTTACGGTTAAAGCAGCTACCAACCGTATAGTTCTCATAATTAATCAGCATTTGGTAATCTTTTAGCCAATGTTCTGTAAAACAAATAATGTCAAACATATTTTTTTCTAAAAACAATTCAATTTCTAATAATTTGGAAGAAATGCCTTGGATATTTTGGTGGAATAATTTTAAGGTGTTCTGCTGAGGCCCTTTTTTACTAACTAATTGAGTGCAAGAAGATACCTTGTTGTTGATAGGTTTAACAATATTGTTAAAGGTACCTTCTTTTGTCTCACTACCTAGTTTAAATTAATATTAATATCTGGAGTGAGCCCCGAGACTCTACTACCAGTGGATTCTACTTGAGAATCATCTATAATTACGCATGGATCCTCCGATTTACAGTTATTATAAAAATGTTTATTAGTATGATTACTAATAGTCGCGGTGTTAATAATATAACTAAACTTAGACATACTATTTATGTCTGTGTGAATATTATAAGCTAATAGCCTAGCTATTTTGTGTCTACATCTAATAGGTAGATACACCTTACCCCGTGTCGACTTAAGTTTATCAACAATAGTGTTGATATCCAGATATATAAGTCTGTCACTATAGTGACCTACTAAGAAATGTACATGCTTATTTAACATATGTATGTAATTGTTTTTTCTACTACTTAAATTTTTAAAATATGGAAAAGCACACAATATGATCTTACTACAGCTTAACTTTAACAACTCTGATACATAGTCGGTGATGTCTTCCTTTTTAATATTTGAACTATTTCCAACACATATAGTAATGGTGGTATTAGGATTACAAACATTATTTATTACCGACCTGTTTGTAGGTTGACCCGGGCGTGCAATAATTTTGGGTACAATAACTAAGGTTATTACTGATTAATTTACCTAGCCCTCTACCTATACCATCAGAGAACATAACTGAATGATAACAATTTTTACTATCAGGTGATACAAAATGACTAATCTCAGGCTGTACTACTTGTGACTCATGAAATGTAATGACAGGGATTGCATCTGGGTTGATGGTGCAGTCCTGAGCGCTCATAGCTTGGGACGGGTCCTCCGTTGCCTCAGGCTGGAGGGCATCAAGACTGGGTTCACTCCTACAAGTACAATGAGTGTTGCTGAGAGTCAGCAAGTCCACTTTGTCTACTAACTCATTAGTGGCTAGAATATGCTCCTTAATTTGGTTGCTAGACATATCATATTTATTATATAATGATTTTAGTGACTTATTCAGTGCCTCAATTTCAGATTGTAAGCGCTGAGTGTCTATTTCATAAATATTTATACTATCTTCCAATTTAATCTGATAGTTATTTAATCTATTCACAAGATAAACACGTTCTTTCCTTAATTGAATATTTTTGGAATAGTGCTTTTGTTGTTTCTTGTATTTATTAAATTTTTTAATGATTTTATTCAATCTTGCATATTTCTTAATTTTATTTTTACTAGTTTTATGGTACGAATTATGTTTCAGTAAGGAGTCCTCTGTGAGGTCTATTGTTATTATGGAATTAGGGTTGCAATTTGTATTTACTAATTCATTGTACAAGTGTTCAGTTTCTATAGCCTGAGTATGATCCTGTTCCTGTTTCAAATTTAAAAGTTTTACATTAGCATAATTTAATTCATCCTCTAGGTCCCTAACTTTACACAAAGCCTCCTCATACAAGTTGCTACAGTTGTTAAACCCATCCGTAATCACCCTTAGCTGATCCCGTAAACGGTATCTAAAAGAAAATGATAATTCTGTTTTTTTATCATTTGACAGTTTGAAACATCTCACATCAGACTTACTAATCAAAATAACTTTATTGGAACATTCAAAAATATATGTTACTTTTTAGGGTTCCGTACCAGAAGGATAACCAACAGGACCCTATTACTAAGCCTCCGCTGTCCCTCTGTTTGTCTGTCAGAGGGCTGTGTCGCATGTTCCGTACTAGGTAGACAGTTGAAATTTTCACAGAATGTGTATTTCTGTTGCCGCTATAACAACAAATAATAAAAATGAATTAAAAGTTAAATGGGGCCCGAGTCCGACTCGCATTTAGCCGGTTTATATATATATTCCCTGTTTTCAGGCGCATATCTACATTTTTTAAGTTAGGTACGCCTTTTTGGCCTAATACCTAGTTGTTAGTAGGTCGGTAGTACGTAATCTCCCAGATTTCCATATACGAGTAGTTTATGCATCCGACTGTTTCAAATGGCACGGTTGTGAAACCGAAGTCAGCTGAACTGCAAGTTTTCTCACAAATTCCCCGGTGATAGAGAAACGAAGTTTTATAGTTGCGTCTACTTCCTGAGGTGTGTTCATGTGAAGTTAGCTGGCGACGACATTCGACGACACGGATTCAGCAGAAATCAAGGTAACGTGCAGTATTGTAGAGATATTTGAAAATTTTATTTTGGAAATATTTTTATAAAAATAACTTTATAAAAATATGTATATAACGTATTTCACAAAAACATTAAGAAGAAAGAAAGAAAATAAACAAATCCCTCAGTCACATGCATTTCACATCAATTCGAAACAAGTACGCCTTCAAAAGTAAATACAGTTTTCAGTAATTTAATACATCTCGGCACTATGCCTTTCAAATAATAAAATCTTTTATTCGCGCCTCAGTACGCGGGGCACATAGAAGCAAAGTGCGCTGTGGGATAAAGTACGTAATACGTCCGTTATTGTACTGTACACCGTAATGTCTCACAGACACTGACTATAACCGTACCGTACCTCCTGTCACATGCTGCGCGCCTAGTACTAAAGTTACGGGAACTTTATTGTCGGTTTGTTGTTCCAACCAAATTATATGTGTGAAGAGAATGTCAAAATTATTACTGTGGACTATTTGCACTACAACTCATCAGAATACACATAGCGCTAAACGAATTTAAAGCAGCTGTTTTTGTCAACTCGAAATTATTGTCAGAAAGAATATACAATTAACATTGCAAACTAAAATTGAGATTTTAAAGCTAGCCATGCAAATGCGGAATGCAAAACACCGACTTCTAATATCAATTATTATGTTTGACGGTTGTTTGTAGGCTGTTGGTTGTGGTTGTTAGTTAATAGAGGAAAAAAACGTTACAATATTCTCACAAAATAACATTTTGTATCGTTGTTTGTATAAACAGACTATATTAGTTATCCCTTTTCCCGGGGCGTCCCTACGGACCAAACTAACTGCCGAGCCTTAATTGAATCATATCAAATATCCCTCATTGTAACCACTGATACTGTTCATACTGACTGTAGTTTATTTAGGTTACAGGGGCCAGATATTTATCAGATAATGTAATTTCTCTCGAAATATAATTCTAAAATAATTTCTAATACATTGACCGCACGCTTCAAGTAAGAGTAGGCCACGAAGTAACTCATCGGTTAATGGATTAGAATGCTCATTCGTAAGGCGTACAGACGGCGTCGTTTAACTTACTAAAAGAAAATACGGATTTTTTCAGTAGTAATGATAAAAAGTTGTGCTAGCATTTGATTAGTTTCAAACTAAACGAAAAACGTCAAGTATTACATAATATAATTCAATTTCTACACATCAACGTTCTTGAAAGTGATACGTCAATGGTCTCGGTGCCCCGTCTACACAACTTGCCCCACAGAACCTACTTGTCATCCATGGAATGTGGAATACAATGAAATTTCTATTTTTCACATTGAAGTTTTATAAAGACACGGCATACTCTTTTAATTAAGCTGCGTTTTAGGAAACTACTTCACGGTACTTTTATCTGCACAAGTCTTCGCACAAAGCAAGCAGGGTACGGTAGGACTAATTAAAAGATGGCTCCTCTTTTTGTCAGCGAACAGCGTTAACTAAGGAGTAGAGCGAGGACATAATAGATTGGTACAGAAACCTAGCTCCTCGGAATAAGTGAAAACTATCGCAAGCACACAGTCGCGAGTGCGCGTGCACTCGCTGTACGTGAAGCGTGTCTGTGTGCGTGCGATTTGGCTCTATTTCGGAAGCTAGCATTCTATTTCCATCTACTTCGTAGTGGAGTGCTGCCAGGAAGGACGTACAGAGAACTGCTCTGTAAATAATAGTGGCTTTGACTTTGTTACCCAGATACGTTTTTCACTTAGTTTTTTTTTTATTAAAGGAAGTAAGTAGTTCGGAAATAATTTAAAAAATAATGAAGAGTCTATTGGTGATTATTTATCTGTAGATATTTATGGTTTCCTACATAGAGATATGACAATTGTGACCACAGAAAGGCATCGTGTGTTACGTGCCTGCTCAGTAACATTGTAACGGATACTTTCCTTTGCAGTTGCACGCAATGTACCTACTCCATCCATTTTTACTGAAGCATCCTATATCATTCAGAAAAACGAGAATTGCGTTAACTAACTGGTTGTTAAAGTTTTAACAAAGCAGTACTTTTGACGCACGCTGAGTCTAGATTATAAAAGTTTTTCTTTTTATGACATTGTAGGACTCACTAGAACTTTACTTAGTTCATTCGATCGTTAGCAGTTCCCATCGGTACGTCCGATCATAATTAGTAAAATTCATTCAAAATCATGAAGTGACCGCACTACATTATCGACGTGGAATCGGCGGGAGTCGGTGAGGAACCTCTTTCTGAAACGTGCAAGGTCATTCGCCTTCTTTCGGTTCGGACGATGACACTCGACACTGTGTTGGACTATTCATTTTATGGCCTGGAAATTGGACATAGAGCCTGTAATTATGATGCTTTTATGAGTTAGCTTAAGCGTAAGATTCTCAGTAAACACGTAAACATACGTTGAAGGGATTCCTTTTGCGTTAAAGCGGAGCAGCAACTGCAAACACAGAAGAGATAAAATCCTCTTTACATGGACTTTCTATAAAATGGTATGGGCTCCTATTTCTGTCTGCAGGTTTTAAAGTAACCTAATCTAACGTCGGGGTGCCCCAAGGCCCGAGCTAGCTTCGCTCGCTCTTGCATCTAACATTTTTTTGGCAATTTTTTTTTGTCTTTTTTCTCAGTGCTCCGTTACGTACACTCCAACCGTTTCCTCCGTGTCTCAGAACCGATGGTTGTCTCTGGTCAGTCAGCTCAGTCATTTGTGGATCTTTGACAGTCGTTACAGCTAGTCTGAAAGTCTGAAAACCAGTCTTACCAATGGGTATCGTATAACCCAGTACTAACTAGGTTGTGGAGGTCAGGTAGCAGTCGCTCCATCTAAAATACTGTTATTCAGCTGTGAGGAAGCCGACCCAATAAAGTGTGAAAAGGCTAAGCAGATGATGACTAGCTTAACTATTTTACAAGGAGCTACGATTACAACATTACGATTCAAATATCTCTTAGTTTCGAATACGTCGGATATGGCGGAAATGATGAAGGTCATTGCCCCCCTCTCATGGAAAGCTTTTAGCTTTTCGGTTTAGCGCTTTTTATTTGATATTTATTGGTATTGTTTTAAAAGCTCATAATATTGCTGCCCGCGGTTCCGTGTGCTTCTCTTAACAACCTATAAGACTTATATAAAACATAACAACTATTTATTATTTAATGTAATTTACGTTCGGCCCTAGATCAAAACATAAGGCCTTGGTCCAGCAGTGGGATGGTGCAGGCTGGCAGTACCTCACCAATATTCAGAAATGTACAATCTGTCTGTTCTTACATACATTCATAACACTCACGCCACCGCCGTTCCCCATGGGAGTAGGCAGACACTACAGAACGCAATCTGCTACGATCACACATATTTGAGCTGAAATCCATAAAATATATAATCTCTTTTTCATTCGTGTTTCAGTCCGGAAATGCCTATTTTCAAGCTATTGCGGTGTCAGCAGAGCGTACTGTTGCGCACCTTTTAATTAAGTTGCTGTTAATAACATTTCCACGAACAGATTTAATTTTTGCTGCTAATAACGATGGGTGGTCAAGTTTCTCCGTTGTTGAAACACGAGAATATAGAAAGAAAGAAAGAAAAAATTCAAAGATATATTTATGGACTCCTGCGTTCACAAAACTAGAAGCCGATTATATAGATAGAGTGCTTCTAACTTCACATCACCGCTAAGTCTATAGTGCTGTATGGTTGTTCGCTTGTACTACATTATCAAGGGGGATCCCCAAACAGATTTCTATGCGTTGGATCCCAACGGCGCCTGGAACGACCACACAGGAATATATTGTATTCTAAAAAGTTTTTGAGGAAAGACCCAAAGTGTAAGACCCCTTCATGCCAGTACGTTTTGGTTTCAAAAACCTCATTTAAGCATTGACGTGGATATTAAGGTAAACCTTTTTAGTATAAGCAGTCTCATTATTGCCAACTAGCTTCAGCAAGCCTGCGTGTTGTGTGCGGAAATTATCTCAAGGGATGAAAGCGTGCTTGTATACAAAGTATCTAGGTGCCATGTGGGATAGATTTGAAACGTTCCTTACGTAAAGGTATTCTCAGAAATATTCAGTTCAGTAACCATTTGCCTTTAACATAATTGTTATTATACAGGGTGAAATTGAATAAATGCGACAAATTTAAACATACAATAATACGTGTTGTCAAGGAAATGTAGAAAATATCAAATGTAAAATTAAAAAATAATTGATCAGTGTTACGAAAAGCGTTAAAATAATTAAAGTATCAAAGAATTTCGCGTACTACCGTTTTCGTGTACAACGTGGGCACGATTTAGGTACATTCTCGCTATGAATGAATCGCGCCGCCGCGCCGCCTCCGTCCGCCCGGTCGCCCGCGCATCTCTCTCATTCCCGCGCGCACGATTAATAAAAATTTTGTGAAACCTAATTTCCCTTCATACTTTTGTCGACTTAGGACGATCAAAAATACAATAAAAGTAAATAGTAAAACAATGTTTTAGTATGAGGTATAACCTGAATACTGTTTGTTACAACAACAAATCAATTAAGTATTGTGTTTTTGGCGTATTTAAAAAGTTGGAATCACAGTATTTACAATAATTATGAAGTATTTACAATAAATGAAATCGGTACACTTACGTGTATTTTAATAATTGTTCAAAATGTCCACCTCCGTTTTGTAAACACAATTGAGCATGGCGCCGCAAATTGTCCTTAAGTTTAATTAATAGGTACTAAAGTTTGTGATTTTACAGTTTCGAATGCAGTAATGATTTTGTGTGTTCGTCTGAAGTTTCGGATTCGCGTTCGTGAACGAGTCTTTTTATATTTCCACCTATCACCGTATTCACTTCGGAGATAAGCCCGCACTTCACTGAAATAATGAGCCGGAGCTCCGTCCTGTTGAAAGTACATACCGGCAAGATAAGACAAAGGCACATCTTGTAATAGTTCAGACACATGGGATATTTTAGCCGAAATCTCCGCTGCGTTTCACGTAGATTTCTTACGGTGTTGTATGTACCACACGACAATATCGAGATACTGTACGTTTGTTAAACGGTTCACGACTATTTCATCTCGTCCTAGGCATTGTTATGACACAAACACAAGACAACAATACAAATTATTCGCAATACGTAAAGTAGGATTTCCGGAATGCGCGCGCGACCGTGACCTACAAACGTTTTAGGACGACTAATGAACGAAGGAAGGGTGGTGGGCGGCGGGGCGGTCGCCGGGAAGGGATGTCAGCGCTGGCGCTCATGCGAATTTTGGCAACGTTGCGCGATACTTACACTAGAAAATAGGCAAAATTAGGTGAATGACCGCTATGAACGGCAACGTTTAATAACATAAGTACTCCACGACGATTATTGAGCACTGCGATGAGTCGGACGAGATTTTTTGATACTTTATTTTTTCTTATTTATTTTGCATATTAAATATTTTGCTGGAATACCGATAATTCGTACTTAAATAAAGATAAAACATCAATGGACCTTTTGAAAACGATAATCGCGTATTTTTTTTTAACGATTTAGATTGTAGAAAAAACAGTTTATAATTACTATGTTACTGTAACTGAAGCTCCTATTTCTTTTTGTCGCATTTATTCAAAATCATCCTGTATATCACAGGCTTACACAGGGCCTCCCACAACTATGCGACGATATCTTTAAATATTAATTTCATGATCCATCGCTGGCTCACTACACACTTTTGTTACAACTACCTTAGATGTTACGCAATGGATAAACAAATATCGGAATTTTTTCGAGGTATTCACTCCGTATTCCTTCTGATTAGGGAATTGTGATTTCTTTGAATGTTGTATATGTGTTGTTATTATGACGTGATACGAGACAAAACTGACTGTTTTGATCGTACAATATTTTTCTTTAGATTTCTCAGCGAAAGCCTACCAATGTGTTTGTTTTAATGGTTTCCTTTGTCGGTAGGTACACACTTGCACTGTGAGAGGTACTCGTGAGTATATTATTTACCTATTAGTAAAGTCTTGAAGATGATTAGAGTTTTAAAGGGTAATGACGACGGATGTATTATTTTGATTGATTTTGGCTAATTACAGTATTGCTTTCTGATTCTATGTCGGTATTGATAATTTCGATCAGTTTAATATTTACTGTGATCTAATGATCACCTTAATAAGTCAACTAACCTCAGATTATTTAATCAAACCATTAAACCAGTAGTCTTTAAAAAGTTGGTCGCATTACCTGTGAATACGTAAACGACACATAAAAGAACCACTCGGCGACAAGCTCACTTAGTTCTGTCGCCGACGACGCAAACCTCCGTTCATTGTGACTATTTTCTCCCAACATAGATTTATATACCATTGTATGTGTGTGTCACGCAGACGATTGAATCAGATTGCAGTGGCGAAGGTTCCATGCAACTCTATTCCCACCAGATTCCCTTTGAAAAATGGCACAGTCAGTATTCTTTACTCAAATATAATATATAATCACATTTAAGATATGTACTCCTACTTACCTCTTTCTTACAATAACTTACCCTTCGCTACTGTCAGATTGTGTTGAACTACAAAAACCGACTTTACCGCTACGGAATAAAGGCGTTGTAAATGTTAACATGTACATGTGGTTGCTATAACGATAAGCAATATTATTTTTGTCTTTTCGACCACAACATAGGTACTTGTGGTCGAGAAGACAAAAATAATATTGCTTCGTTATTCAGAGGAAAAGGAATGGGAGGAGCAACGTTTGTTCAGGTCCTCGCTGTGCTGTCGATGGAGACACAGACTTTGCGTTGTTCCTTTTGAAATGGTCCCCGGAATATTGGAGACTTGAACAAATAGGTAGCGTGCTAAACTTGTAAAATGTACTGTGAATTTTGTGCTAAACTATGTTTAAGTAAAATATCAATTACGTAATTGTGGTCATTAAATACGAAATGACATTAAATGCATTGTGCGTAAAACTGACACTATCTTCAGAGGCACACACAAGGTGACCTTTTCATTCAAATCTATAGTTTCTTTCTTGCCTGACTCGACTAGAAACAGTTCCTTGGTTCTAGTGTATTTCTGGAACAAAAATTGTCAATTTAAGTTTCTAAAAATATTCAGAGTATTTTTACAAAATACATAATGTGAACAACATGAGACTGTGTCTTCGCAATTTAATTCCTTAATCAGGTGCGGCAACAGGTAGCCGCTTTGAGCCACTGCCTCGAACCGCTGACTCAGGGAGAGTATCCTGAATCTACCTTTTTTTTTTTTTTTTTTGGAGGGTGAGAAATCATCAAATGACTCCTCCCGCTCTGGGCGGAGCGGAAGGGAGTGTCAGACTCTTACTGACTAAAAAACACCCATGTTCCTTCATTGGCCCTTTATGTTACAGGGCCGCGGTATCTCTTTCGAACAGTCCCGCAGCCCTAGCAGGCACCGGCCCTTGCGGGCCCCTCCCGTTTGCTGACATCTCTTTGAGGCGCGCGTGGAACACGAACGCGCCGTCGACACGGCCTGCCCGTCGTCATACGACGGACGGACGGCGAGCTAGCCCATTACTCGCCGTCCACAGGCCCGCGCCTACGGTGGCCGAGAGCCATCACGGCGTGGCCCCCGACGCCCGGTGCTTCTCCCGCGGCGGCTGGGACGTGAGGAGGTTCTCTCCCTCTCACGTTCCGCCGCCTCCTTCGCTAGCATGACTGCTTCGCAGAAGGAGGCGACGGCTTCCCATTCCCTCTCGCCCCGGACCATGGCTTGAACCAGGGCCGGGCGCGAGAGGTCGCCGCCGCCAATCGCCGCTACGAGGACACGGCGGTGCTCCTCCCAAGCGGAGCAGACCTCGACGGTGTGCTCCACCGTGTCCTCCGGTCGATCCTCGCAGTTGTAGCACCAGGGCGTTTCCTCCCGCCCGATTCGGTGCAGGTACCTCCCGAAGCACCCGTGTCCGGTGAGGACCTGCGTCAGGCGGAAGGTGAGGGCGCCGTGGCGCCTCCCTAGCCACTCCTCAAAGAGGGGACTTACCGCCACTATCGTGGCGTGCCATCCTGAATCTACCTCAAGTAGAGACTGCTTGCCTTTAGGCTGCTCAAATGGATTCACAGTTTTACGTTGGCAGGTCGCGCCTCGCGCTTATAGGCGTTACGCGTCGTCCCGGTAACAAGCCAATATGTGATTAATTATCTGAAAATAATTAATCATCCATGCTAATTTATAACTTTGACGTCTTTTATTAAATAAATTATAAATGAATGCCTAGGTAAAATAGTTTTTAGAAACCCAGTGGCATAAATATTTACCTCTTATACACCTGTCATCTCCATCAGACTCGCGACCAAATGACTCGTTCACATGGTCACTCCACATTCCTCATAAACTCGTGTCAACAATAGAAGCTCGCGCGCCATGGAGCGCCCACAGTCGGCCTCCCGCACATTAGGACCCGTGTGCTGGGTGGAACTAGTACACGTGGGTAGACATAATCGACCTTTTTTTTTTTTTTCGGCTTGGAAATCATCAAATGACTCCTCCCGCTCTGGGCTGAGCGGAAAGGAGTGTCAGACTTTTACTGACTAAAAACCACCCATGTTCCTTCTTTTGCCCTTTATGTTCCAGGGCCGCGGTATCTCTTTCAAACAGTCCCGCAGCCCTGGCAGGAGACATAATCGACCTCACAATTGCTTTTCCATTTTTGACAACAAATCCCTACTTATGAAATCTTCACTAAGGTTGCAAACTTGTAACTGCCACATAGGCTAACAGACTTTCGGGCTTAGACAAGTGGCGACAGCTTACAAATCATTTCTACAACGTTTTCAACAGAATTAACTAACTGACTATTCGCACTTCGAAAGCTTATCTCAATCCAATCTCTTGTTACAAATGTTACTTTCAAGAGTTTCAAGTAACATTCAGTCAAAGAGTAGCAAAAGCAATTGCGAGGTCGAGTGTACGCCACCTGTCCAATGATTGTCACGGCACAACGAGTTCACAGCTATTCATAGAGAACCACTCGGCAGTTAGACGCACAGCTATGTAGTAATGTGTACATACAGTCTACACTCGATGTGCACAGCACTACAATGCAGTGCACTTTACTTTGCGTAATTTATTTTATACCCCTGCTCTCAAAACGGTTATAGTAAATCTAGTGGGGGAAGCCGCATTGAGCTCGCGTGCTGGAGTACGGTGCAATCAGAGGAGGTCTGCACCATCATTCCAGCTGTGGGACGTTGTGGGCTGATTCTATTAAGAGGGGCAATCCCATAATTAACTAACAATACCATTGTCTGTATTCTACGAACTGTAACAAATAAAAAGGTATTATAATATTAACATCGATAAACCTAGACCATATCGGATGAGCCAATCAGCTATTAATAGATAATAGGACGCTACTGAAAGCGCCAAACTAGTAGCTCAGTTTTGGGCTGATACAATTTAGATTACCATCGATACGCTAAGAAGAAGAAGAATAGATAATAATAATATATGCGGCATATACTAATAATTACTATATTATAATAATACAATGATCCTCTGTAATCATGTTCATCATTATTAAAGGTAATGGTATCAGTATAATTCGAGCTCATATTTGTGACGGTAATACATTATTATCAACGTGACGTACATTTTATTGTGTGAGGAGAAAATTATCATGAAACATGTAGTGTTTCCAAGTATTATTTATGTGTTATTCTCATACTCATCCATACTAATGCTATACATACAAAAGTAACTCTGTCCGTCTTACCTGTCACGCTTTACGGCTGAACGGATTCTGATGACGCACTCGGTAGACTATCAATAATCACCAGGGTTACCTAGAATAGAGGATATTTACTTTTTATCAGAATATTGTTCCCGTTGGATGATATGCGTCACACTCATATGATCATTATTCAGCTACGATCGTACTCTATCTAACAGTCCGAGTGAAATAAATAAAACTAAATCACTTTTGAAAAAATTGGTGACAAATATTATCTCCAGGAAATGAATCTTAATTAAGTAGATACGATTTGACGAGGCTATGTTTCTAACACCTTGTGACGTGCCTACACCATCACAAAATGGCGCCCATCATTTGTGGTGTCATTAACATCGATATATTCGATATTAGGCGAATGTCCCAAATATTTGTCTTCTTTTGTGAACAGATCAAGTATTAAATGCGCAGTTCTATTGATACTTGTTATTTGCCATTCAACTTATTCCCTCTACAAAACTGTTAATAATAACAGCTGGTCGTTCCCGGGGGTGTTAGGGGGTGAAGCCAGCGGAGGGGCTGGGTTGTAGTAAGAGGTTTTTCCGCAAGTGAGAACTCGAAGAGATCGCGGCGTGGTGAGAAGGCGTCGACCGGTACACGGAATAACAGAATTCAATGCTAGTTTACCTGTATCACTTGCCAAAGTTAATTCAACTTAATTTCTGCCAATGCAGATCTAACAAAGATTTGAATCGTTAGTATTTTGATGCACTCTCACCGTCCTCAGGTTGTATGTATAGTGTTTACATTGACATGAGTGAGCCAGAAACTATTCAATGAAACAGAATCGTAGCCGTTTTTGACGCGGTGGGGAGAACTAACGATTAAATTCTTTCAGTTACTACGCAAGTCCTTTCAAGCGCGATATTAGAAGCGGCGCCGACCAGTCTCCTCAATAAATATAACTACAAGAGTATCTATAGCACACGTATCTTCCAGACGTAGATATTATATACACGTATTTGTGATAGTTGGCGCGACCTGTTGCTTCAGTCTCGTGGGACTTACATAAGAACTTGTGATTGTGATATTACTATACTGATGACATCATCATCTGTCTAGCCTTTACAGGGTTACGTACCCAAATGGCAAAAAAGAATGGATATGGATTCCTCCTGTTCGTCTGTCTCTGTCCGTCCGGTAAGTCACAGTCAATGAACTCCGAGACTATAGGCACCACACGTCAGTTGAAATTTGGAGATCAGGTGTATTCTATGAACGGCTACAACAAATTTTAATCATCATTCTCTTGCCCTTGTCTCAAATCATTTGAGGTCGGCGCAACATGTCTTCTTCTTCCATACTTCTGTATTACTCGTCATCTCATCAGACGCCTCTTTTCGTGCCATATCATTCTTCACACAGCTACAACAAAGTGATGTAAAAATTAAGAATAAATAAAAAAGGGGTGGCCCTCCATCTCAGATCCAGTCGGGTAAAGTGATGACATGGATGGGGCGCAGAATCAAGGAAATTTTATATAATAGAATATACCAATCTTTCACTATCAGTTAGACCTGTATTTCAAAATGAGCGACAAACTTAATGATTATTACCAAATAAGGCCGTATCGTCCCTGCGGGCCACAGTTAGTCAATAGTTGATAATAAAACGCGCAGATAAACATGATCACTTGTGTTACAACTTATTACTGCTTTGTGTTTATGGCGCATATCACATCACTTTATGGGCTGTCAGTGTATTATGCTCAAACCCTATTTTAGTATTGCTAAAGGTAATTCCTTCGAAACTCAACATTTAATTTTCTTCCGCAAAAAAACCCTCCTTTTGGACTTCGCCACAGTCAGGTAAAAACGTATGAAATTTGTATTCGGCGGCCACATTAAAGGAAATGACAACAAGTCCTCAATTTAGAAACTGGGTGTATAACTAAACCTGGTTGCGGTTTACCCATATTTGATACGGCTTATGGCAGTGTTTTGTAAAAGGAAAACACTAATAAATAAAATAATAATATTACAGAAATTCAAAACAGTAATACAGGCGGTCAATAGCATAGGTTCCTTTTCCTACTTTTCCTTTCCTGAAAAAACTTTCCTGTAAAGATGAGTCCCGGTCATAGATAGCATTAAATACATTCGGTACTTACAAATGAGTCCCCATAACAAGGTTTCCGTACAGAATACGTTTCCTCTCATAATGTTCCCGGACGTGCCCCGCAGCAGTTCCACAGAATGTAATAGTTTCACAGGGAATAATAAATGACTCTTAGTTACATGACCCGTGGGTGGAGGAGCCCTGGCGCGGGACTCTTTTAGGGATGCTGCTTTACGTTGTTGTTGGAAACAGAAGCAGATGAGCAGTAGGTAATATTATTATAGACAATGTTTGTATGTACCAACGTAAAAAATACGGACGTAAAAAAATATATATAATTGCAAAGCTACTGCTAAACATTTAGGGTTAGTATACCTGCACGTTCTTAGGTTCGATTCCCAGGTCGGAGAAAGTTTTGTTAAGTTTTTCCAGCAAAAGTTTATTGTAGTAGCAATATCTCAATATTTCTGTGCATTTTTGTGTATTTTTGTTTAGAATAGAATTTAGATTATTATCATGATGAGCGCTGTCCTTTTTAATTGTATTTAAGTACTAACATAATAGTTTTCTAAGTTTTGTATACTAACTTCTGGATCAAGTTGTCCTAAAATAAATGTATTTGAATATAGAGTCCGGTATTGTGCCGCACTAATGGCAATAGACTCGCCCCTATTACGCGGGCCTTAAACATAACTCGTGACATTTAGGTTTACTATAAGGTGTAAACGTTTGCTTAACATTTTCCTCATGCCATCCATCCAGTGTTCAGCCTATGCTTAACACTCCGATGTATTCCGCCGTCGCTTTGCACGAGTGAAACGAGATACCGAAAGTGGGAGCACACTGGGAGGAGCGCGCCGTCTAGCGCTATAGCTGGAGTTATATAGTTGTCAACAACAAACACGCCAATTACATTCCTAAACTATTTACTATCTTATCCTTCACCAAAAGAACACCTCCTTAATAAAAACTTACAACACAACACTTTACAGACCTAACATCAAAGACTCCCAATTTAGTAACAAGTTACACATGCGAGAGCTGTGATCTGAAGCAGGTGCGTGTTTGACCGCGCGCTGCCTGCTCGGGTGCAGGCGAGGGACGTCGTGGAAGGTCGAGTCAGAGATGTTGAGATTAAAAATCTAAACATACAATACAAAAGTTCCGTCTAATATTTAAGATGTCACCCGCATCTATTTTTATCACTCTCTCATCTTTCACTACATTTACGTGAAGGTTAGCAAATAAATCAAATAACGTATTATAGCTATTGTATGTGTTGACATTCCCATACAAACATGGTTTACATAAGATATCGATACCGGCTGGCGATGGGATGGCAAGATATTGAAGTGAATGAACACACACATTTTATTTCTGTTCAGTTTTTATTGTTACTATCACACTATTGCTTATTGGGGCGCAAAGCAGTGTATCTTCCGTGATGCTCCAACATTGTGAGCTCCCGAAATGTTTTGAGACTGTTGCAAACCCGCGCTTGAAAAGTTATCCCGTAAGTGACAGTGTAAGTTTAAATCTACTAGGTAGGTACTTTCTAAATAAATGGTAGGTAGACGATACCTACCATAAATGAGACAAATCGAATTTCGACTGTTGGCACTGAGCCCAGCGTCCAAATTCCCACAGTATGCCTTTATTAATGCATTCTTTTATTCAACCTTTGGTTAATGATTGGTTTATCATTCGATCTCTCGACACAGCTACTATTACGTTAATACCGTTGTGTTAATTTACTGCATATTGCCTGTCCGACGGTATTGTTGGGATATTAATATATCACACAATATAATCTGTGTGACATTATGTGTGTTAGTCGACGTCCGCTGTCATCCCATACATCGAGTTAATTGCACGCACCAAAACATACTAGCTGTGACCGCTTTCTTCACTTGCACAAAGTTTTCGATAATCTGTGAACTGTCGTTTTATACCGTCTTTACTGAATTGTCTCAAGTCTCCACAGACGTGCACCTTCGGAGATCTAATGTGTTATCTACTGACGCTGTTATTATCGTCCATCTATTGGGCCCAACTAAACGTTAAACGTACCATCTAATCGAAAGAAACAGTCAGAGAGTGAGATGTTAAAAATACCGAGAAGTGGTACACACCAGACGCATCTCCAATGATTTACTGCGAAATAAATGAATGTATCGGCGAAAGTTATTTTATTAGTTTGATTTAAGGCTTATTCCACCATTCAAGATTACCATATTTAGAACATCATTCACTCAGCCAATCCTCTGTATTGTTAGTATCTCAACCACATTTGACGTAACAACCAACTCCACCGTACTTGTATGTTTTTCCCTCTGAACTTCTAAGCCCCCACTTGTCTCATGGCTGCATGAACTACTCTCTTAGGAGCGATCGCTGCGTAATATATGCATTAGCTTCTGTTCCAATTAGTGAGAGCACTGAATGGAGAAATGCGACAGTGGAGGGAGAATTAGACAGCTGATGTGTATTGTGTAGAATAGGACGGACAAATTTACGAAATTAAATAGCAAAAGCCAGGATAATGCTTCGCAGAAAAAATAATAATATTCCGTTTTGTGTTAATAAGTCAAGACAACCTTTTTTTTTTTTTTTGGGGGATGAGAAATCATCAAATGACTCCTCCCGCTCTGGGCGGAGCGGAAGGGAGTGTCAGACTCTTACTGACTAAAAAACACCCATGTTCCTTCATTGGCCCTTTATGTTCCAGGGCCGCGGTATCTCTTTCGAACAGTCCCGCAGCCCTGGCAGGCACCGGCCCTTGCGGGCCCCTCCCGTTTGCTGACATCTCTTTGAGGCGCGCGTGGAACACGAACGCGCCGTCGACACGGCCTGCCCGTCGTCATACGACGGACGGACGGCGAGCTAGCCCATTACTCGCCGTCCACAGGCCCGCGCCTACGGTGGCCGAGAGCCATCACGGCGTGGCCCTCGACGCCCGGTGCTTCTCCCGCGGCGGCTGGGACGTGAGGAGGTTCTCTCCCTCTCACGTTCCGCCGCCTCCTTCGCTAGCATGACTGCTTCGCAGAAGGAGGCGACGGCTTCCCATTCCCTCTCGCCCCGGACCATGGCTTGAACCAGGGCCGAGTCAAGACAACCTTATGTAGGTATATAGATAATTATTCTACACGTGTAACTACGTAGCCAGGAGGAAAGTAATAAAAGATAATTAATTGTGTCTGCTTTCGTGATTCTTGAAATCACAATCATTAATTAATACTATTAATTACTCGAATAATCAGTTGAATATTTTAAAAGTCGCGTGCCCATCCTGCTACTGTCACTGTTACCCGGCGTCGTCTTACTGCCGGCTAGTGACCTCTCCCCATAACTTCTATTTCTGTCCCTGCAGGGCCGATGTGGTTCACTGGTCGTTAATTTTCTAGCTCGTCCCGCCATCTTCTACGAGCTGTGTCGCGATGCCCACTAGCTGTGTTGTATGCCCATTGTGTTGCTTATGTTTATAACTAACAATCTTTTCTGCTTTGTACCCACGGCAAGAAACAGAATGCCCAATTCCTCCCCGGAAGCAAATACAAGAACAATATTTTATTATAGTCTTGAGTATGACAACGTCCACAGCTTACTGAATCTGCCCCTCGAGACGTTGCGCCAGTAGTCTTGTATAAACTTGGCTTATCGCAGTTAATGGCGGTACCTCAGTGGGTTACAAGCGCAGTGAGCCTCACAGTGAGCCTCACAGTGAGCCTGCTCGCCATTACTCACAGGACGACGTACTGATAGATAAGAGTCACGCGCGTCTGAACAGAGGAGCGAGTACTTCTTACAAGAAGGACATACTAAGGTTTATTTTACGAAATTATGAATTTACCATGACTGTTGTCAAATGTATGAACATGTGGGAAGCAAAACGAGAATGCATTTTTTATGAAACGTACGGTGAATAATGACGGTCTTTATAACTATTTAAATTAAAGAACAATGAGCGTATTTGTATAAACGCGTATCTCTACCCTTGTAGCATGTTAAGGTTTGGATGTGTGACTGTTCCTTAAATTACCCTAGGCTGATAAAATTTTCATTTTTCATAAATCATGTAAATATTAGTATTTTGGTCAGTTTCCCCTTAAGGGGGAAAAGATCATGCCCCGCCATCCGCATGACCCTGTAAGATTTGTCACCAGGCTGGTCATCTTTCCACTGACTAAAAAAACTGAATTCCTTAACATGAAGAAGTCCAAGGCCTCGTATCATTCTTAGAACAAGGAAAGGATTGAAAGATATAGTAAATCAGATTAGGGAATTCATAGTTAAAGTATATTTATATGGCAACCAATAGTTCTTGTAAACAACCCTTACGCTAGCGTAACAGATAATTGGTCAGTCGTGACTCACACGATACTTTACATCTACACCTGGAGCACTCAGAGCCACGCTTCCATAAGTGACGTAAGCGGCTGTTCAGCGGCAATGCGTCGACATCATGCTCCTAGTGAGCATTGTCCCTAGCAGTTCTTTCGAACTGGTGTACGTGACGAGGCGGCTTTTCAGCAGCAGAACGTCAGTCATCATGCTAATAGTAGACATGGTCCCTTACAGTCCTTAGACTGGTTATAAAATAGATGTGGTATCAAACCATTCCAATCCCTCCCCATGGATCATGTGCTCGTTTTGTACCGTTAGCGCATCTGCAAGACACGTGTTTGTGTCAACCTGACCGAATCATCTGTCAGAGGTAAGATCATATTATTCTAGAATCACTATATGGTTGGTCATAGTAGGATTGAGAATCAAAACTCAAAAGGCAAATTGGCTGAATTGATGTTTAGAGCTAATGAATAAATAATTCAAGAATTACCAGAGAATAGAGTTAATAATCGTAACTCGAGAACCATTTTGCAATAGAGTTCGAGATCAACTCTATTGAAACTCTATAGACAGCCCCAAAAGCGCCCTCCCTTCACCACTTCCTAGTGTTGGAGCTGGGAAGTCGAAGTGGAGCAACAAACTCCCCAGCAACACGTTTATGTCTGTTTAGTTTTAAGAACTCGAATTACAACATCACCCCAGGATAATTATTGTAATAAAGGACTCACCCAGTCGCTCACCAACAAACACACACACATACTAGACTAGTCTGAACAGGGCTTTTAACCCAACTATATTTAACTTATTAAATCATTATCGCACTCTTACAACATCCCACTTGGACATAGACTCCCGGTATTCACTAAGTCTCCTAACTTAACTAAAAATAGCTTATATCGTCCGGATCCTATCGCGGTCTAAAACCGACTGCCTCCGCTCAGCCGTTCTTTACCGACCTCTCTCCTCGGCCTTTGCCCCTTTTTTTCGTAAAATGTCTCCAACACCATCATCGTCCCTTTTTTGTTGATCCAACCGTCTCAATTGTTTTAAGCGGCGCCCATGCCCATGGCCTCATGGGGTGCTCGTATTCAAAAATGCGTTTAGAAATCGAATATTCTTATCTTTTCTCAAGAATTGCCTGCGAATAGTTTTTGTCCCAAGTGGGTTTGCCATTAAGTAAAGAATTTATGCATTTCTAAGTGGTGCAGTATTGTTAATTACGGTCACTTGACCGTCAAGCCATAAAATAGAAACTTAATATTTTGCACGTGGGCGATATCGTGTGAAGAGTTTTAAAATAACGATCAAGATATTTGCTTAACAATTAGGAGTAAGTGACAAACAGTCACAGATGGAAACATGTATATTGTTATAAGGATGATAAATGTGCACGAATGAATGAATTAATGAATGGTAGAATGCGAGAATATAATTTGTAATTTTATATTCATACTAGCTTTTGCCCGCGGCTTCGCCCGCGTGCAGTTCGGGAATTGCCCACGAGATCTTGCCTACTTCTGGGATAATAAGTAATCTATATGTATCTATTTGTATCAGACTATAATCTATCTCTGTGCCAAGTTTCATCCAGATCTGATCAGCCGTTCTGGCGTGATTGAGTAACAAACATCCATTCATCCAAACTTTCGCATTAATATATAGTTTATGTAAGATATACACCATTATTTTTAGGTCGTTCTGGAGCCGAATACCATGAACTCGATCATCGAACTCGAAACGATTGGGACTATTTTTTTCAAAAAATAACAATAAAAAAAAATTGAAAAGAATAAAAATGTTTTATTAGTGAAATAATGAGAATCGATCGATGAATGAATTTTCGAATGGGTATCGTTCGCATGTGTTGTCGATTGTGGATACGTTTTACACACACATATGCATTTGAGTTCTCATTATTTAAAAAAAAAACATTCAATTTATTCTTTCGTGTTTTTTTTTATTGTTATTTTTTGAAAAAAATAGTCCCGATCGTTTCGAGTTCGATGATCGAGTTCATGGTATTTGGCTCCAGAACGACCTAAAAATAATGGTGCATATGTAATATTAGTATTTAGGGTTCCGCACCTCAAAGGGAAAAACGGAACCCTTATAGGATCACTCGCGTGTCTGTCTGTCGGCCTGTCCGTCTGTCACAGCCAATTTACTCTGAAACTACCGGACCGATGGAGTTAAAATTTGGTACACATATGTAAGTCATTGACTCAAAGACGGACGTATAAATTAATTTTAAACATGGGAGCCACTTTTGGGTCGTAAATTAAAAAATGAAAATAAAAATATTTCTAAACTATATCGTGTTATATCAAAAACTGTGATAAACGTGTCTCATAATTTTAATTGAAGAGTGATGTGTACATTAAGTTTTGAGTCAACCGACCCAGAGAATATTAAGTTTCACAGAAAATTCAACCCCCATTTCAAAACAAAGAATACATCCTTCAAATTTCATGTCATTAAGACCAGTAGTTGATATATCAGTCAGTCAGTCAGGACTTTGATTTTTTTATTGCGGGATGATTTTGGAAAAACTGTAAGTAGAGTATGTAGACTTTCAAGTCTATCGACACCTAGAATAGAAAGTTTCACAGAAAACTCAGCACCCCATTTTGTCCTCTTAGGGGTGGAATTTCGAAAAACCCTTTCTAAGTGGACCCTTTGCCACTGGTAGGTATCAGTGGCGAAGGGTGAAAATTGAGTCAGGGGAAACCGAAGAAAAAAATGAGAATTGTTTTTTTTCCTATGTTTATTTGGAGCTCATTTTCGTTATCAGTGACCTCAAAAACTATGAAAATGATAACCCTGATGAAAAATCTAAAAAAAATGGTTGGTGCCATTTAGAATTTTCATTTTGATCTAATTTTCGATATCAGCGACCCTGAAAACCATGAAAATGACATCCATGACGAAAAAACCAAATATTTTCGTCCGCACCATCTTGGATTTTCATTTTGACCACATTTTCGTTATCAGCGACCCCAAAAACCACGAAAATGACATTCATGAAGAAAAACCGAAAATTTTCATCGGCGCCATCCTGAATTTTCATTTTGACCTAATTTTCGTTATCAGCGACCCCAAAAACCACGAAAATGACACTCATGACGAAATAACTGATTTTTTTTGCTGGCGCCATCATCGATTTACATTTTGGCCACATTTTCGTTATCAGCGACCCCAAAAGCCATGAAAATGACACCCATGACGAAAAAACCTAAAATCTTCATGGGCGTCGTCTTGGATTTTTATATTGTGACCTCATTTTAGTCATTGGCGACCCCAAAAACCACGAAAATGACACCCATGACGACAAAAATCGAAAAAAAACAGGACTGAATTTCATACTGGGGGATGATTTTGGAAAAACTGTGATACACGTTTCTCATAATTAATCTTTTCTTAACTGAAGAGTATGTACACAAATTTTCAATTCAATCGACCTCGAGAATAAAAAGTTTCATAGAAAACTCAACACCCATTTTTACCCTCTTAGGGGTAGAATTTCGAAAAACCTTTTCGTGATGAATACCTACTCTTCACAAAGTATACGCCCTCCAAACTTCATTTCTCTAGGACCAGCGGTTTGGGCTCTGCGTTGATATATCAGTCAGCCAGGACTTTGAATTTTATATTGGGGGATGATTTTGGAAAAACTGTGATACACATCTCTCACAATTTTAACTTCAGAGTATGTACACAAACTTTGAAGTCAATCGACCCCGAGAATAAAAAGTTTCACAGAAAATTCAACACCCCAGGTTACCCTCTTAGGGGTGGAATTTCGAAGAACCTTTTCTTATTAGATATCTACTCTTCACAAAGAATACACCCTCCAAATTTCATTTCTCTAGGGCCAGTGGTTTGGGCTGTGCGTTGATATATCAGTCAGTCAGGACTTTGAATTTTATATTGGGGGATGATTTTGGAAAAACTGTGGTACACATTTCTCATAGTTTTAACTGAAGAGTATGTAGACTTTCAAGTCAATCGACCCGAGAATAAAAAGTTTTACCGAAAATTGAGCACCCCATTTCGCCCCTTTAGGGATGGAATTTCGAAAAACCCTTTCTTAGTGGATACCTACTCTTCACAAAGAATACACCCTTTAAGTTTCATGTCTTTAACACCAGCAGCTTAGGCTGTAAGTTGATATATCAGTCAGTCAGTCAGGACTTTGAATTTCATATTGGGGGATGATTTTGGAAAAACTTTGATACACGTTTCTCATAATTGTAACTGCAGAGTAGGTACACAAATTTTCAAGTCCATCGACCGCGAGAATAAAAAGTTTCATAGAAAACTCAACACCCCATTTTACCCTCTTAGGGGTAGAATTTCGAAAAACCCTTTCTTAGTGGATACCTACTCTTCACAAAAACAAGAAGACATCCTCCAAATTTCATTGCTCTAGGACCAGCGGTTTGGGCTGTGCGTTGATATCTCAGTCAGTCAGTCAGGACTTTGAATTTTATATATATAGATTTTGTGTAAAATTATTTTACTTATTTATTTTTAAGTTCCTTTATTCTAATTAATAAACTATGTTTGGGGATAAATAAACAAACGAATTTGAACGAAATATTATATTGTATTTCAGCTTTGTATGTACAATAATATCGTCCCAGGCATTTGCCGGACCAACGAAATTGTCTAAATGTCGGCACATATCGAAGTACTAGATAATGTTCACGGTATGTGCACAAGCACCAACATTCCTCATGCCCGTTAGGCATGAGCAATAATATTCTTTTATGGCAGTTGTTCCCTGCAAGGTGGAATTAACCAGTAAATAACTGTAATAAGTTTTATTTGAGATGTGCCTCGATGAGACACGACCTCTCAGGAGCATACAATCTTCCGTTTGGATGTCGTACTGTGTCATCCTTGGACTTGGTGTCATGCACACTTCCATTTATATACACCTCCTCGCATATACTGACGGTTAACGTGCTGTGACGTAGTTTACCAGCTTGTTGGGAACATTCATTCTTTGCTGAATTATCTCTGTAATAATTGCGGCATATCGGGCATCTTTTAAAGGCTCTCTGAATGAGTTGACCAAGGCTCTAGCTATCAAATTCAAATTCATTTATTTCAAGTATTTACGTAACCCATATTAGAAACATTAATGAATTATTAGAGAAACATAAAACCACATAACAGTATAATAGTCTCTTACACTATATGTAACTACACACACAGACACACACTACACACACACATTACACACTCACACACACTACACTATGCTAAAGTCTGTAAATAAATGTGGTAAGGATTTGTTGAAGTTGGTATCGAAATATCTTTGAACAATCCAATAAGTTCTGCGACCCATCGCGCTGTTGTGATCTGTCTTGACTCATTTGCCTGCTTGTTAGTCAATTGAGTAGCGTTTTGATTTTTAGATGTGACAGTCATAGCCATGTTCTTCTAGGTCAGAAAGTGCGTCTCTGAAGCCGCAATCTAGTATAAATGCATTGTTTTCATGCAATAAATAGTGTATTGGCGCATGATTTTTGTTCACTTGTTCCCTCACTATCGTAGCGTCTGAAGTGGTTGCTGGTATAAGGTCCGGTTATGTCGACAATGTACCCATCGGTACAATACCATGAGAAAAGTTTTAACAAGTTTTTTATATTTATGTAAACTCTTATGTTTTTTTTATGTTAAACTTTATGTAAATTATATTAAAGAGATTCACAAATTCTATCTAACATTATCTACCGTTTTTTATTTTGATTTCTAAGTCTCAATAACTTTTTTCTCCCATTTTGTAGGTTTTCTGTCTTACAATGAAATGATTCCCTTTTCTAGTACTTTAATTTGATACAAAGATGGGAGTGCTACAATTGCAGGGCCATGTTGCCCATTGTTCTTTAAACACTACATACGTAGCTACTGGGTAGGTAGGGTTTATTATCTCACTCAAGTCTTTAAATTTACATGAAGGACAAAAACTACAAACTTCAAAAAACTCTTCTTTCTTTCTTCTCTTCTTTTTCTTTTCTTTCTTTTCTTTTCTTTCTTTCTTTTTTTTCTTTTCTTCTTTGAAAACTTCATTTGCTGAAACTTCAGTTATCAACCGATGTTAACTGAAACGATCTTCTAAAGGGTATAATTTTAATACCCTAAGCATCCCGTTATGACACACACATACGCAAACACAGATACTGGTATTACCAAACTGTAAGGTAAGTTTATAATATGTTTTCATTTACGTACCTAAGAAGGTATGCAACGCAGTGACGCAGTTATCTGAAGCCGTCACCTCATAAATACACGCTATATGTTGATCCCGGTGACGCCATAAGTGACGGCACCGCACCAATCCCGGAATCCCGACAATCCCGGGACGACGCACGATACTGTTTATAGTGTTTATCGAGGAACTGAATGTTAATGTTCTACAATGTGCACTGGGATTTGTTAACGAGCTGGGTAGGATGTGTAATGTAGCGTTTTATGTGTTTTTCAGTTGCACTGCGAATCAATGCCTACAAATTTTAGTGAGAGTACAAAAATATTTTGACACTTCCTAGTTAGTTTTATGTTGTCTGACTATTGTTTACTTATACCACATATTTTATGATAACTTAATACGATGTCGTTTACATTTAAGCCATTGTGGTTCTTTCAAAATAATTAAATACAAAAGAAGTAGATTACTTTTTACCGCTTTACGATTTTGCTACGCTGAGAGTGAGACCCTAAATCGTAGCCCTACACCGTGTTGCTACGCCATAGCGCTACGCCGTAGATCCAACGTAGCTGCTACGATACTTGACTGAAGTTGACTACTCATTATTAAATATCAATTCTGAATCCGTTCCAGTATTTAAGTTTGGGCAGTGTTATTAGATATCCGAACGTTTGAAACGCTACTACATGGATCTGTGGAAGTTGGCGCGGTTGTGAGGTTATTTATTATAGTGCCCTGCATGGACCGCCTGTGGAGAGTAGAGAGGTAATTAAAGGGATTACATTAGCAGCGATGTGGGTATTACGCGTATGGAATGGTATTAATCATTTTAAATTAGAGCTTTCAATTAAAGTATTCTCATAATCCCTAGATTTGAAACCTTGTTTTGTTAAATAATGTAAAAAAATAAATAATTTTAAATGCAAGCAGGAAATACTCATAATATTCGAGGATTGGTCAAACCAATGCGATGGTTTTAAAGAAACTGCGGCAACAGCAAACAAAAATAGCAGATAAATACGTATATTTATCGAATTTCTACGTAATGTAAGATAAGAACAATAAGATAAAGTGTCAACGCCCAGTAGTCCGCTCTGCGCACTATTCATGTATTAGTTCAAACGCAAAGTATCCTCCGGCCCTCACAGTCTGCGGCTGACCTAATTGTTGCCGAGCGACTGATTGCTCGCTTGAACGCACAAAAGAACCAAACAATTGCCAATGAGTTCCGAGTGAGCGGAGTGTGAGCGGAGCGTGAGCGGAGCGTGAGCGGAGCGTGAGCGGAGCGTGAGCGGAGCGTGAGCGGAGCGTGAGCGGAGCGTGAGCGGAGCGTGAGCGGAGCGTGAGCGGTGAAACGATTAGCTCAGCTGTGATTGTTGCAGGGACTAGTGTCATCAGGTTCGTTCTCATGGCTTATTTTCTTTATAATTGTAGTAAGGAGATTGTTTGAGCTTAACATTTTGTAGTCACATTTTGTGTGCCTATGTTACTGTTTGTTTTGTATTGTTATTTTGTTTGAATTGAGCTAGTAGGCTTGGTTGTAACGCAATAGGAAGTTCATAGCGAGCGAGCCAGCCACTCACCTGCCCCGCGTATAGGCCGTAAGGCACTAGATTAAAAAACATAACACTCCTTTTTTTGGGCAGTCGTGTAAAAAACCGGCTAAGTGCGAGTCGTACTCGCGCACGAAGGGTTCCGTACCATTATCTATAAAAACGGCAAAAAAAAATATGTCTGTTGTATGGGAGCCCCACTTCAATATTTTATTATTCTGTTTTAGTATTTGTTGTTATAGCGGCAACAGAAATACATCATCTGTGAAAATTTCAACTGTCTAACTATCACGGTTCATGAGATACAGTCTAGTGACAGACGGATAGACAGACAGACAACGGAGTCTTAGTAATAGCGTCCCGTTATACCCTTTGGGAACGGAACCCTAAAAACGTAGTCCAATAAATCAGATAAGGGACTAAACAGTCAAGTGACGATCACTTTTGACGCATCACATAAACGGCTTTACGTACTCCGAAAAATAACCCTACTAATACATGAACGGTAAAAACTTTAGTAGTCACTCTATAATCATAAAAGGAAGACATGTTACAATTAATACTAGATACTCGTCCAGCCTGATATCTCGCATCATGCCATGTTGGACCGGACAACTACGTCCCTTCCACCGTATCAGTGTACGGACCGGACAAGTGAGCATCTTCGAGCAACGTCATATCTTATTTTATTAAAATAAATTTGTAAAAATAAAGTTAATATAAATATAATAAATAAGTCACGGCAAAACACACTCACTGTATCACTAGGTTTTGTGGAGTCCTTATTACGATGCCGGCTGTTACTTTTGCATGTGTTAGAATACCCTTATGTGTATGAGAATATAAAAACAAAATATAAATGAATATAAAACCAAGCCATTACTGAGAGTTGTTAAACAGTCAGCTGTTTAACAACTCTCTGTAATGGCTAGATTAATAACAATCGATAATCCAGCAACGTCGGCTGTCAAACGTAAAATAACATTGACGTATGGCGACGTTGCATTTCAAAAATATAACTAGATTTATAATCATCGTAAATTAGTATCTTGATAACAGAAAGGTTATAATTTCCAATTAACCTAATATACATTTCCCTAAAGGTATTTTATACTACGATGTATTTTATAGAAATATTTTTTATTGTGGCTTAAAAGGCTTAGTATCCAAACGAAAGAAAGTTGTTATATTTGAATAATCAAGTTAAATGTTTATTTACTTTAAAATGAATTAGTAATAATGAAGTGATATTTATAATGTGTCCCAGATCTTATGTTGCAATTCCTATATATCAAGTTGTTTCAATCAATTCTCTGAACTATCAGTTGATGTTCATATTTTATCCGATTAAACAAATAGATTACAAATAAATACTTACTAGTTTGCTAAATTATCTAATGAAGTTTTAAAATAGTTCCCTTACAGAGGATTTGTTAATTGTTGTCTATGTTATTAGTTATTTTATTTAGCTATCCTAATATGTGACCATTTGCCATTGGTTTATTATGGCGGGTAGGATGTATTTGACGTTTGACGTGTATAAAAATGGAGGTTGTCGCCAATTCGGGGCTTTTTACTGCAACTGTTCTAAGGACAAGACATACCCCGAGAGGTGTATTGTGTGAGCCATGTGTTTATTATTACGTTTGAAGTGACATATTAATGGAGATACCAAATGTGTAAAGCTGGAACCTATTTGCATTACCCTAAGTCTCTACAATGTTTATGTAGGTAAGTTATTTGATATTATACTATGAATATTACTGATAATTATGTGCTAGAATTATGTGTTATAATATGGTTTATATTGCTTATTGTTTATCTTCACTGATAAATTGCTATAATTTGAGAAGGGTCCAGGACAACATATAATTGTTCTGGCATAATACTTTAAAAGTTGTTACCGTGGAGTTTCTTGTCCATTCTTCTCCACGAAGACCTAGGTTTGCGAATGGACGTAGCTTGATAGGTAATTAACGTTACCTATAAATATCTGACAAGCCTAATCGAAATAAACGAATAGTCTAGTCTTGTCTTTCTGTGCCTTTTCTTGATAGAAACCCTTTTCCCTACACACCGTTTTAGAGATACTTTTAGACACAGTAAATTACAAGTAACCATTCTGACACTCAAAGCTTGATAATCAGTGGATATTAATACATATATATATACATATACATGTGTGTATCATCCAATTTATAACACATGCATAAAACTGGATTACACGTACGAGCTTGATAATTTGAAACCCTCCTCTCGACAACAACACAAGAACAGCAATAGCGTCAAAATATCGGGAGCTCAAAATAATGAACAATCGCGGAAGATGTCGCGTAACTGACGGTATAAGTTTAGTTCTAAACCGTGAAAGCTTAAAACAGTGCTACTTACTAATTTGCATATTTCAAAAAATACTACAGTTTTATATGTTTAAGCGACATCTTGGTGCCTTAACTACGTCATAATAACTGTCTGTCTAGGCTACGTTTGCTACGCCGTAGCAACTGCTTGCTACGGCGTAGTAGGACATGTTTGCTGCATGAGGTCAAGTTGTTGTATTATGTGTATGGTACGTCAGACTACCTACAATTACCTACTAAACACAAAAACTTGCATGCGAGACAAAAAACATATTGAAAATAATAAACGTGCTGACGTTTAAAACATACTTTTACGTGCATAATATTATGATCATAATTTTGTCAATTTATGTATCATCACGAGTGATAATAAACTTTATTTGTTTCAGTTCTATAAACGCAGTATTTAATGTATAAAACGCTTTCATATAAATGAAACTGCGTAAGATAACGTGTGTAAAAGTGCGCAGTTAAGGTGCAAATGAATACGTATAAGTGTCGTAAAAGAGTGCTGTAAAGCGGTCCATGGTCGCGGGAAATGCACCTTGAACACACCTCGTAAAACCACGCAATGGTAGTGAGGTACAGCTGCAGTAAATTTCGAATGTAAACAGATGATATTGTGTCATTTAATGTGATACTTGCACATATAAAAGGTGGTTCTTTGAAGAAGTACTTAGTAACTCTTGCGGTAAACGTGGCCATGTTTATTCATTCGTATGAGTTATACTGCACAAGGGTAATATTACTCGCTGGTAATACAGCGTGTGGGTAATCGTGCCCTTATAATTGTGCGAATTAGGATTATAGTGTTCCGGTAGGATGTGGATCTTAGCAATCGTCACGGATACAGTTGGTTTACGAGTGAGAGCAGCTAGCCATCAACAACTTCATTGTAATGAGAATAAAGATGACTTTTATTTGACGGAGTCGGCAGTGCTGTGCAGTGGCAGCAAGCGAACCTTATTGTAATAGTGATAAAGATCACTTTCATGTTGACTCAATCAAAAGGCTAACTGTGAAAGAACAGTAGTCAAACACCTGATACTCTGAGAACCAGTCTAGCCAAGGTGGCTCGTGTCACCCCCTGTTGAACACTGGAATTCAGCCGCATCCAGTTAGACTGGCAGCCGATCACTCGTTGGGACAATACAGAAGTGACAAAAGACAAGAAACATTTCCTCGGAATTCATTAATGTTTTATGTATACACTAGCTCATGCCCGCGGCTTCACCCGCGTAAGTTCAGTAATTGTCCCACGGGATCGCACTACCTACCGGGATAAAAAGTACCCTATGTGTTAATCCAGGTACTATCTGTGTGCCAAATTTCATTCAAATCCGGTCAGTGGTTTTTTCGTGAAGGAGTAACAAACATCCATCCATCCATACTCACAAACTTTTGCATTTATAATAGTAGTAGGATTTTTGTCTTATCTTCTTAAACCGGCACTCATTATAATATAACCAATATGTTTGAAGAAATAAATGCTCGTGGTTTTGGACAAAGGAAAAGTCAACGTGTTTAATTGAGGAATATATTCTGTCCGGATATAAACAAAATGCTTCTTTTCTATACTACATTTCTAGAATGTGGAGCCCTTATTCCATAGATTGTCATGAAATTATTTCACTGTCTTCTGGTGGATTGATTAACTCAATACTAACTATCCTAGACCATCATGAGGGCCCACATCTCTTCTCTTTCAAACGTATGCATTTCACTTGGAGTAATCAAAGTACCGCACAGAACAAAGGGACGGAATCTGATCCGATCAGTAAGTGGTGGAAGAGTTTAGTTTATGTTTGTTTACAACGCCGGGGATATGGCAGAAAGGGAAGGGGGTGGGAACTAGCAATCAATGCGAATAGTCGATCGCGCGCTGTTCGATCTGATGTCTGTCATCTGCCGCCGACCTTTTATCGTTCATCATAACTTCGCTTTTAATTGTCTTATGAATGACTTGTTTAGAAGTAGTTCGTTGAAACATTCGGGATTTTTTCTAAATAAATAGTTTTTACTTTAAAGTCTTGTTTCCAGCGACTGCTACGTTTGCAATCGCAGAACAAGGACCTACACTTTTTCATTAACGTCATTTGTACATTTCATATTTGCCAAAAAAATTTAATAATCTAAATAATTTAGCGCCCGTCACACGAAAGTAAATGCTTTAAGTAGAGTAACAAGTTGTTGCTAATTGCGAACACGGTCTCATATAATTGTGTTGGTGTCAGTGATCAAGTTGCTGCTAGCGACGAGTTATTCCCGCTATTATTCTAAAGTAGACTTCCATATTTTTTTGTGGTTGGTTTAAAAGTTTTTGTCGTCACATGGACTGCACTGGGCCGGACTGTAGTTTCACTAGTAATAATTGGTTGGACGTGACAATGCCGTGAGTCTATCATCACTATTTGTTAAGTAAGGTAGTCGAAAAGTTTCGAGTAAACTTGCGTTACATAAATGAGTGCGCGTGTTTCATTGAATGTAGGTGGAAGGTTAAGAAACTGTACATTACATTATACCAACTACGTTACATTTTGTAGGATGTACATAAAAGTAAGGCTATATGAGAGATCCAGAGGATCGGTTACCGAACACAAAGACATAAAACTAGTTGTGCAGATGAGCTCCGGTGCTCACCGCGCGGCGCTCGTCGTACTATCGGGACTCGGTTTATAGCTAGCTTTTATATTTTTTATGTTTTAGTTAACTTTTCCAGTTTCGACTGTTTGTAACAGAAAATATGTAGGCTAACAAGCCACAGGAACGACTCAGTGGGTGGCTCTGGGAGTCCTACCCGTTTAATTTTGAACGTCTTAACATAGTTTTGCCTGTTTAGTATACCTCTTACTAAACCCGGTTATACTTACGTATACTAAGCAATATATGTAGCAAACTTATAATAAATAAAAGCGTTACTGACAGATCATGGTTTTATTTTCCTTTCCTTTTCCATTCCATCAATACGCCATATTAAATTTGATCTTTTAAAAGTAAAGAGGTATAAAGTTGTTCCTTTCAGAACATAAAGAACTCCTTCTATAAATATATTTTTATGACCATTTTTCAGACAACATAGCTCTTTTATTAATCAGCTAATGCCAGTGATGCAAGGCTCAGCGTTACTCCAAAACATGTGAAGCACAAAATGGCAAATGTTCGCAATACATTTACCGGCCGTTTTATATATGAGTCAGTCACGAGGTCACTCATCGCGTAATGGATTAGAATGTAAATCACAACTCAGAAGCAATAGTGAGTGTTAAACATTTCATAACCTTATTGCATGGAAATAAGGTTTAAATTAGCGTATCGTGACCAGCGCAGCATTTCTTTTACGAGCAATATACAGGGCGTAGTAAACCAGTGCAAGTACTGACCACTATATTACATAAAGGATGTGCATAGCTCGGACACTACACATTAAAGATGAAGGTAAAGTTAATGGTAGTTGTACAGTTAGTAGTGCCATTACAAACTAGACACCTGAAACGGGCAGAAGTGTTCTGAAACTGTTCTACACTATCACAAATGCATACATGTAGGAGTAAAAGTCTTAACGACTTCTTGACATAATTATTATTTCTGAAATGTATTGTATTGTACTGTTTTTTCTTTTTTATAAGTTTTGACTCAATTTATTATGTTAATCTAATGTTAATAATTCCATAAACTCAACAGCAAACCAACATTGTGCTTTGCAGTGCCCTGACAGGGTTCATGTACAAAAACCGACAGTAAAAACTATTGTAAAATGTGTGATGTGCATGAGAGCAAATAAATAAATAAATAAGTTTTCAGTTCCGTTGAAAAGTGTGGGAGTGAGTAAGTCGTCAAATTCACGAGAACGATATTAACGCTCCAGCGTTGGTATCGTCCTCATGAATTTGATGTTCATATAGATCAGTGTCAGTATCTATGAAAGACAACAAATTCTGTCTTTTGCAAGTAAGTCGTAATCAGATCACAAGAGCACGGCGGGCGAATTTCAGGAGATTTTAATATGAAAGAAGCTTCATTTCTCATTTAAAAAGTCGTTTCTAAAGATACGCGGCTTGGACGACGGCACCTTGCGGAACTCACTAAAAGTAACTGAACTCTAAAAATAAATAAATCTCACCGACTTCGATCACAGCGTGACTACCTATATGCAGCGCACGATACTTGTAAGTACGCTCAGGTGGCATATCACAAGGAGATTTATATTATACTTATAAAATGACTAGCTGTTGCCCGCGACTTCGTTCGCGTGGAAATTTTGGTGTGTATGTGAGACTGCCTCGTTGGTCGAGTGGTCGCAAGTGCGACTACTAAGCATGAGGTCCTGGGATCGATTGCTGGGTCGGACAGTGTTAAAAAAAAATGTTTATTTGAATTACATAAAGTTATAAAGCACATGATTTGGAGATCACCTTTTAAGCAAGAAGATGCTTGTGTTAGGTGACTCCGCTCTTCCACTTAACATTGAACAATGTATGCAATTGAAAAAATACTATAAATAATAGTATTATTGGGGTATTCCATCAGGAATTTCTCAGTATCAGCCACGGAATCTGGATTTGTGTCTGGTTGGTGGAATAGAATTGAATAGGCTCGCCTCCTGTCATATGGGACTTCAACATAACGAACGGCGAAATGTGGGTGCACGATAGGGTACACCTCTGCCTAACCCGTCGGGGATTACAGGTGCGATGTTATATTATGTGTGAGAACTGACTGGCTGATCAAAATGTGATAACATGGGTGATGACTTCAAAATGCGTCGTTTTGGGTACTGGGCGCAGAGATGCGAAACAAAATTAAATGAGGCGAAGATATGGCTTAAAAACGTTTATTTTGGCGCTATACAACCTTCTTTTCAAAGTAAACCATCAAACGCCTTGTTGGGCACTATTTATTCTAATACCATTCTTTATACAACATTAAATGACTTATTATTTTCCGCAAGCACGTGAATTTTTGGGCACTGAACAAACAACATACAATTGACTGTATGAGAAGCATGGAGTGCACAATTGAATGCCTGTCACTTTTATGGTTTGGCCCTGGGATCTGTTGATCATCATTGTGAAAGCCAATTTTAAGGGAAATTGTAACCTCTTAAATTGAAATGGTAAGTTATTTGGAATAATGGGTATGCGGGGACTTAAAACGCTCTCTCCTTTAGCAGCTCAGCTCTGTGATACGAAGCCTGGTGCCGTTGCACAGTCTGGTTGCATCAAGGTTTCGCATCACCAGAACTGGAACGCCAAATTTAAGCTCCAGCTGATGGGACGGCACGCCCGTTAACTCCAGGGAGTTGAGAAATTCAACGGGGTAGGCAGTACTATCGTCATTAGCCATCACAGTGTCTATGGATGTGTATACTTTTGGTTTTTTTTTTTGTTTATTTTACTGACCCACTCGTTCTTTGGTGACAGCACAGCATTGGATGTGAAAATTCTTCGGAAAATAGAATTTTCCCATCTCCGTCCGATTCCAGACGACCCTCTCCCATTTGCAGCAGCTTATTCGCAAGGACACCTGCTTCGTGGTCGTTGTACAGTTGGACGCGTATGTTGCACGTAATATGGAGCTTTTCAATCCAGGAGGTTTTCACAGTGGCGACGCCATGAGACATGCGTTTCATCCGCCGGTGTACCCCTTTTTTTATTACAAAATGGCCCCGCTTAATAACTGGCAGTCTTTGTCTAAAGTCGCCTTTTCAAATGACCCCTCCTCCCACGCTGGGTGGAACGGAAGGGAGTGTCATCCATGTTCCTTCTTTGTGTTCCAGAGCCGCAGTATCTCTTTCGAACAGTCCCGCAGCTCCGGCAGGCATCGGCCCTTGAGGACCCCTTCCGGTTTGCTGACATCATTTTAGGCGCGCGTGGAAAACGAACGCGCTTTCGACATGGCCTGTCGTCATAAGACGGTTGGACGGCGAGCTAGCTAATTACTCACCGTCCAAAGGGTCTAAAGTCGCTGCGAACAAAATGATGACGCCACCCATCAGCACCTGGTTGCCGCGGATGTCCCGCAAACTGCGGTTTAACGTCTCTACTGCATGCTTGTGCGACATTGTGCACTCGTCCCAAACTACTTCCATTGCTGCAAAAGGACCGTTTTTGGTAATATTGCATGTTCGGACGTATCTTCGCTTGCAAGATTCGGCGGCAATTTGAAAATGGAATGTGCAGTCTGACCACCCATAAGCAAAGTTGCAGTAATGCCTGAGGAAGCCACAACCACAGTTATATGACGACACGGTTGGCGCAGTGGCTGAGCGAATGGCTGCTGCGCTGCTGGTATCGGGTGTAGCGTACTACAACGTACAAAAACTACAAAAAGTACTACAGCAACATAGAACAAAAAGTACTACAGCGCCATCTATGACGCAGAGGATAAACTAAACATCGAAATAAAGTAAAAGAAAGTAAAGTTATTCGCGACTTAAGACTATATAGAAGAACCCGACAACAACTGTTGGACAGTAGCCCACAAGACATAACACCCCTCTGGTCGGAGGATCCTCCCTTTCGCGGGGTTTCGCACTATTTCAAGTAGGTATTTTAAATTTTAATTTTGTTTCATTTTTAAACTTTTTAGAGATTTGAGAGAATTGGTCAATTTTTATTTATTAATTTATGATTACCTGTCTTTTGAATGGTAAAAAAACACTATTTTGTAATGATTTGAAAATCATAAAGCATTAAAATAAACCAAAATACCTAAAACTTACAAAAAGTGAAACCGAACTTGCGAACCATGTTTATTATTTTTGAAAATCTAATAGCATTATAAAAAATCACAAAAAGTGAATACTGGCTGAGATTCGAACTTGCGAACCCTGGTTTACAGGGCGATCGCTGTACCGATAGGCCACTCATACCTGTGACAAATTGTTTGAAATAGCCGTTCTATTCTAATGCATGCTATGACAGTTGTCAGTAATTGTCGGCGGTGGCCAAGAATTGTCAAACAGAGGCCAAGAATATGGATGTAATGCTCTATTGCTCATCCCCCTAAGTTAATAGCGCGATAATATATAGCCTATGTGTTATTCTAGACTATAATCTATCTTTGTTCCAAATTTCATCCAGATCCGTTCAGCCGTTCTGGCGTGATTGAGTAACAAACATCCATCGTAACTTTCGCATTTATAATATTAGTAAGATTAAATTCTAAATTGTATTATGAGTTAACTAACGATCAGTTTTATTAGAGAAAGTTGAGCAAACCTTATTGTTTCAGATATAATGATGGGATCGACCGTCTGACAGTTTCCTCATGACATACAATTGGAGTGGCTGGATAATGTAGTGTGCTTCACAGCGACGAACTGTCAGAATAACTACACGCCAAAGACAAAGTCAAACAATTTATTTTAATCAGGCCATTAGAAGGCAATTTGAATGTTGAATTTTATAAGCAAACATAATTGATACAAGTGACTAAAGACTTACCGCTTGACCATGAGCTACATCTTCCAGCGACTTGCGACAGCGACTGTAGATAAACACGTCGCATCGTCCGAGTCCGTGAACGGAGCATTACTACAGTCCCAGTACATGGCAATAAACGGCATTGAAAGGTGCATATCTTTCATATCCAGTGCTGATCAATGTCGTTGGTAAAGTTGAGGTGTATTTCCAACGTCTCCTGGTAAGTGCGGAGTGCAGAGGTATGGTGGTTTTTACACGACACCGCTGGCCCGCGCGGTCGGCCGGTGAAGCAGATGTCACGTCGCATTGACTTGTATGAAATCCGTTGATTGAACACACGCACACCGCCCAACCGCGCGGACGTGCGGCGCTCACCGCCTCTCCGCGCGGACGAGCAGCGCTCACCGCCTCCCCGCGCGGCGCACCGCCACTACATTTGCTTCGCCGCCTCCGCCTGACCACACGGACGAACGTCGTTCGTTGATGTCGTTTGATCATATTTATAATTAAACAGTAAGACCTTCAATTAATCGCATTGTTTAATTTAAATAAATATTTCTCGCTGTCATTTACAGCATTCATTAAAATATTTCCCTACTGAGCCTTTCGTGGAACCAGTTTTCTTTTAAATTAATAAGCAATGAGATGAGATGCGTAGAACGCTTTATTTATTTAGATAAAGTATTTGTATTTGTATGTGTCGAGAAAGGATTAAATGATGCCGTGACGTCTGACAGGGGAGAATGGAAGATAAAAACGTGTTGCGCCGCCTCAAGTATAACGGGACAAGGGCAGGAAGTTGATGACTTTTATGTTGAGGTTGATATTATTGGTTAGGACTAGAATAATTTAAGTATTATTTATAAGAGCTCTCCTGATTAATTATTATTATTTTATTATGAGCTTGATGAGTCCCACTGCAGGGAAAATGCTTCCCCTCCTTCTTTCCATTTATCTCTGTCTTTGGTTATTTGGGCTCTATCCTTTTGATAAGAGTCCAGCTCGTTACGCCATCTCCTACGGCGTCGCCAGGTTCTGTTGCTCGGAACCCAAACTGTAGCCACTTGATTAATCATAATTATGTCAAATAATATAATAGTGTAGAACATGAGTAGAAAACAAAAATCTTCTTTTGGTTTATCTCCAAGTTTTGTGCATACCTCATAGATAAGATGAGGCTGTCAATCTTAAAGGTCAACACCTTTAAACTTTTATTAAATCACTTTAACAAACGGCTATTTGCGGACAATCCTAGTTTATTCGGCTGCAATTCTATGAAACACAATACGTGCATCCAAATTACAAATACATCGAAATAAAACAGCTTGTGTGGTCGTTAGCGCTCGGTGTACAAACAGACGCCATTGTAACTAGCTATTACGAACAACAACACATGGCTCAAATGAATGCTAACAGTAGCGATGTCTGTTTGGCTCGTTGTAACGATTTATACAATTTGTAAATGTATACAATTCTGGCACTGAGCTATAATGTTCTACACGACGTGAGTAATTGTCACTATTCAGCACTATTCAGTGTCACTGCCTAGTTTGGGATCAGATGGCGGTGTGTTGGTTATTCCAAAAATATTATTATTATCCCTTTATCCCTTTAATTAGTTTGCCCCTATGGTTGTGGAGCAGGACCAGCATTAGGCAAGCATTTTTATCATCAATGTAATCCCCCAACTTATAATATGCTTGCCTACATAGTGTGCGTTTTATACAAGATTTAAATTTCGTCTCATTCAGTTGTAGAATGTGGGGAGGTATTTTATTGTAACATTTTAAACAGTACCCCATGAAAGATGAGTCTACTTTAGCTAGCCTGAAACCTGGTTGAGTTAGTTGGTCTCTATTTCTAGTATAATATTGGTGTCTGTCACCTTGTTTACTACGTCGGCATAGCATGTTTCAAGGAGCTGATTCGGTAATGAGGAGCGGCAACAGGTAGCCGGCGCGATCCGCCGCGACCTCACACGATACAGTATGTGGAATAGAAGGCTCACTCCGCGAAATGTTCACACGAAATGTAAAGTACTCACTAAACGACACGGTTCGTGGCAGCAGCAGGCATTTTATATACCTTAAACGACAAATAACTTAAAGCCCAATCCGCTGGCTTTAGAAGCATGTTGGCTCAAGAATTCTTATAATGAAATCGAGCCCGAAGGGAGGGCAATGGATCTCTAAACGGGGTTCAATAGGAGCTGAAAGTTTGCCAGTTTTCCAAATGAGAAATTCCAATAATCACGCAGCCTGTACTTGTCGTTGTTAGTAAAGTAATGGTATGGTAACGATTTTGTTTTGGTGTCGTATTAAACCTTCTTCAATCAGTTTGTTGTGTCCGGTCACTTCTGTATCAATATCTGCGCGTTGTCTCTCTCGACACGTAGCCACGTCGGGCTAACGAGCCGAAACGTGTGGACGGTGTGGGGCCACCAGTTCACCACACGTACTTCTTGCGATACTGACATATTACGGATACAAGGACATCAAGGCGCTGCTGGCTTTTCTCGGGGAGCTGAGGTGGATCGAAGGGTTCACAAGGGGTGATGACTATTTAGTGTTAAGTAAATGATAGCCGGTCGGTGATTGAGAGCGCTTTGTCAATAAATTCATGAGAAATTAATATAAGCATATGAGCATGGGACGTATTTATCGATTTGGCGATAGAATAACATCGAAAGTTCATTCTTAAAATCATTCTGCACTCCTAATGATATAGACATAAATGGCGTAAAATGATTTCGATATTTTCCAGAGAGGACTGAAGGTTATTTTTGTAAAATGTTTTAGCGTGCGTACCTATTGCCTGCTCCCACACTAAAACAATCAGTCTACCATTTGAAAGAAATACTAGGCATGCCTGTTAAGTTCTGTCGTTTCCATATTTCCCGGCAATTTTGAATTTGGAACTGTTCTATATTCGAATATGTTTAAATTTTGAATCTCAAAACAGTTGAAAGTATTAGAATTAATGCTATTGTTTAGTCACAGCGTCGATTGGAATCTGTCAGGTTGCGTACGAAAATGAATCTTTCTTATCTTGTGAATATCATAAAAATCTTGTGAATAATATACCTGAGTAGAGTACTGTAATTCTGAGCGCGCGCGAACAACAATAGAAATTCATGAGATACTCGCTGGCAGCCACCCCGCCGCAACATCCCCCTCCCCCCCCCCCCCCCCGCGTCCCGGCTGCTGAGCATGTTCCTAAGTGACAAACACATAGTAACTCATCATTGAACAATTTACTACGCTTCATTGCTCGGAATATGTCAATTGTCAAGGGCAATGTCAGATCAAAAACACACGTTACCCATGGTTGTTGTATCGATGCTTGGAATCTATGTCGAGCAGGGATGTCTTTCAGTTAAATGATGATGATTACCACTAAAAAAAAAAATATTATGTGATAAACTGATAAATTAGACTCAATATATTTATTTTATGTAAATGTTTCACCAGTTTAAGCAATCTCAGAGGAGTTCTTACTAATCACTCGTAGCGAATCTTAACTCTACTAATGAAATATTATACCACACACCGAGCACTTTCCATCGAAACTAACCACCCAGTGACAATTTCGCTCACTGATTGACGACCGCGTGCGTCGCAAGCCATCGGCATGTGCTCGGTCGGACCGCACGAACACTTATAAACATATACGGCGTGTATAAACAGGAAGAATTTTTATCAGGTTCCAAATTTTAATGTTATGCTCTTTATTGAAAATAATAAAATACGTGTTTTTTCTTTTAGTATTACTCAGTACTAAAATTTTAAGATATAGCATTGTGACTGTCTGTCACGTACTTCTAATTATTAAGCAAATATCTTAGTCTTGATTGTTATTTAAAAATCATGACACGATTTCGGCCACGTGCAAAACATTAAGCCTCTATTTTATGGCTTGACAAGTGACCGTAATTAATAACGAAACGTTATTTCTTCCATTGAATAGTAAAACAATATTGCACCACTTGGAAATGCACACATTTTTTACTTAATGGAAAACCTAATAGGGATAAAACCTAACTGACAAGCCAAAGGTAATAATTCAACAAATTCTTAAGAAAAAATTAAATTATTCGATTCCTAAACGCATTTTTAAATACGAGCGCCACATGTGGTTGCAATATAGTCCGGTCTTAAGCGAGCCAAAGAGATCCTTCAAACAATTGAGACGTTTACACAAAAATGACTATAAACCAATTCTGTGAAAGTATGGGAGGACGAGCCAAGCATGGTTTTTTGAGAGGCTGGAGACTGGAGATGGTACGAGGTAGTCGGTTTTAGTCCACTATAGGGTCCGGACGATAAGCTATTTTAGTTAAGTTAGAAGACTTAGTGAATATCGAGAGTCTATGTCAAAGTGGGTTGTCGTAAGAGTACAATAATTTTATTGAATAAGTTAAATATAGTTGGGTTAAAAGCCCTGTTTAGATTAATCTAGTATGTGTGTGTGTTTGTTGATGAGCGACTAGGGGAGTCCTTTGTTACAATAATTATCCTGGGCTGATGTTGTTATTAAAGTTCTTAAAACTACACAGACAGAAACGTGTTGCTGGGGAGTTTGTTGCGCCACTTCTTCTACCCAGCGCCAACACTAGGAAGTGGTGACGGGAGGGCACTTTTGGGGCTGTCTATAGAGTTTCAATAGAGTTGACCTCCAACTCTATCGCAAAATGGTTCTTGAGTTTTGATTATTAACTCTATTATCTGGTAATTCTTGAATTATGTATTCATTAGCTCAAACCATCAGTTCAGCCAATTTGCCTTTTAAGTTTTGATTCTCAATCCTATTATGGCCAACCATATAGTGATTCTAGATGTATGTTCTTATCTCTGACAAATGAATCTATCAGGCGGACACAAACACGTGTCTTGTAGATGCGCTAGCTGTACAAAACGAGCACAATGATCCATGGGGCGGGATTGGAATGATTTGATACCACATCTATTTAATAACCAATCTAAGGACTGTTAGGGACCATGTCTACTATTAGCATGATGACTGACGTTCTGCTGCTGAAAAGCCGCCTCATCACCTTCACCAGTTGAAGTGTGTCCGTGCGACGCAGTGGATGATCTCGCCCACAGTTGTATACAATGCGAAGCTAAGTTCACGTGTGTAACTTAGCCGTGGGCTGCTGTGGAGCGACACCTTCCTCCTTCTTAGGTATACGTGTAATAGGGAGCAACCAGCAGTAAACATGAAGGTTTCTAGTTAGATAGTTCTCACATCATGATGACATGTTGTTGACCTCGTCAGTGGTCGCTCTCGTTTATTTGTTCGGTGATGCTAGGCAAGTGAGCTGGTGGCTAAATAACAGCCACTCGGGTCGATCTTTAGTTTAAGCCGCACTTGCCTAGGTTGGTACATGGATGGTTGACCACCGATTCCATACCGAGTTTCCACCGTGCGTTGGAAAGCACGTTAAGTCATTGGTCCCGGCTGTCCTTTTTAGATCTTTGATAGTCGTTACAGGTAATCATCAGTGGTCCGACAGTCTGACGACTGAGGAGTATCGTATCACTCAGTACTAACTGTGTTGTGGAGGTCAAATAGGCAGTCGCTCCATGTAAAATACTGTTATTTAGCTGCATCCGGTTAGACTCGAAGCTGACCTCAACATGGTTAGGAAAATGTTAGGCAGATGATGATGTTGGGCAAGTGAACCTACATCGCGGTTTTTCACGTCGATATGAACTGCGTATTAAGACGGTACTAATACAACACGCTGATTGTTACATTATGAATACTAAAGTAGGTATGAAAGTCTTTTAAAAAATTGCCGACCTTTGGGATTTTTGGGGTCCGCTAGTGCCTTATACAATAACGGACAAAATTACTTTTTCTGTAGAATTATTAAGATGTTACTTTTTGGTTTAAATTGACACGTCTGAGCCTGAGTGATACTAACCCTACTTTAGCGCTAAGAAATTTTACAATGGAACATTTCTTTAGTGGCAGTGCGTCTGTGGAATCATATCTAGCATTTTTTTAGTATAACATCACGACTGTTTCTCCCGCAAGGTTAGTTAGGGAATGTGGGCACTTATAAAGGGTGTAACAAGACCCTTAACGAAGCCGTAAGGCACTTATTTTCCCTGTCATTGCGGTCATTTTTTTGTTTAAAAGAACCTCCCAAATCTAATTGTAGGAATTCACCCATAGCAAGCTTGTGTATTGTTTTAAATGTTTCAATAATCGATATAACGGAGTCTCCCCACCAAAGGAGGTGAGTAGTTAGCATAGTGCCAAAACACAGCATACACCCGAAACCCCTGTCCTCACTGTGTCTGTTATGACAGTGGTCATGAATTAGAACACTTAATCTCGTACCCCCTACCTGTAACCTTAATCTCGCACACGTAACAATCATCACTAGGCGACATCTCGCCGTACACTTTCAACTTTAAACCTCGTAGAACATAAACTCTCAACGCGACGTTAAGTCAAAGTTAAGTAATCTACGACTACACCAAGTTTAGAGAGCAGCAACTCTTCATAATTCTTACCTAGCTGTAGTCTATGGTGCGGTGCTGCGCCGTCTATGGTCGGTGGAGGGTGGGAGAGGGGGGCTACGGTTGAGAAATTTGGTCATCCGTCGCAGGTATGCGAAGGGATGAAGAAAGGCATCCGGAAGGAGAATAAACACCTTCATATTGTCGAAATTATACTCCTGATCATTATTGTGCATAAATATGCACAAAAATGATCATTACAATTTCCGGATAATCGCAAAATAATTCAGTTGGCATTTTCTATTATGGATATTTTTGATGTGCAGACTAAACAGTTTTTCTTTCTTGTTTACTATATCCTGGGAATAACATGGTGTGTTGTATGCAGTTACTAGTGATGTATAATGTGCCGAACGATGTAGGCGCCACCTAGCGGTGACACGTGCTGACGTAACACCGGGTCGGTGATGGAACGTCGCTTGATAGCAAATGTGCTATGATTTAGCAAGAAGTTTAGAAGAACAAGAGTTATCGATGATACATTATATTGAAGGATTCCGCAATGATTATTATATTTGTTGTCGCTATATGGATTCAAAACCGACACGAATATTATGAGCAATTAATACTAAACCTAGTGTGGTGCATTTCCGTGATTCGGACGGTATGATATTTAATCGACGTTGGTCCACTTTTTTTAAAGTTATTTAATAAAGCTGGTACTTTATAATATGCAATAATAATATAGAGTAATATTGTAAAATGCATGAAATTTGTAAAGAAATGAATAAATGGAATAATACAAATGCTAAAGTTAAACAGAGGATATCAATAAATATCGGAATGAATCTATTCTCTATTGAGTTGAGAATATTATTTAAATCGAGTTGGAAACTTTCAATATAACCTTACAATTTTCCAATTGTTTCACATTTGCATATAAACTGAAAAGTTACATATTTTATATTGCAACTAGTTTGAATTTAACGTACGTACGTATTCAGGTTTATGAAAAGTGTCCAGTCTTTGAGTAAAAATTGCAAAGTCTTCTAAGTTTGATTGTATCGCATCTCATGGAGGCTTTCCATCTACCTGGCAGCCATAGCTTAGAGCAATTCACTGCAATCGTATCATACATACGACGTTGTTTATACTTACAATACCCGTTGCATTGTGTCACTGGCTCACAGCGCGCGGCGATCTGGCGGGGTCGAGTCGCCGAATCTGAGATCATCGTACTAACGATTCGGCGGTTTAGGCCCGTTTACACCATAAACCAAATGTATATATATACATATTTAGCAATTTTTATTGACCGTATTCGATCTTTGAACATACAGTTGTTTTGTTGCAGCGCGTGACAAATATTGGTGCTGATAATTATTTTCCTCTTTACTTCTAAGAAACAATGAAATCTTTAAAAATCATAAAATCGAGAGTCGGCGTTTCACAAATGACCATGGTCGTTCTTAGCCCTTTGTGTTCCAAGACCGCGGTATCTCTTTCGAACAGTTCCGCAGCCCTGGTAAGCTTTACAGCCCTGCATTCGTAAATACTTCGTGCAAGTTAATGAGGGTACAATGAGCTGAAAATTTAATATCGATCGGCGATACGCTGGAGTATCAACAAGTACCCTGTGACGTCACAGTATTACATCGCATTCAAATGAACTGTACGAAAGAGCGCACGATTTATTCACTGGTTTATAATTAACACTTTATAATTATTGTTCACTGCAGTGACCCGAGGTGAGTCATAGCTCTTTAAATAAATCAAGAAAGCAAATAAACAACAAAAGAAGTGCCGCTGAACATGCAACGGTTTCTCAACTGAAGCCTAGTAAGTGTGCTAATTGTAGCATCACAAGTTATGTGATATTAACAGCATTCGCTCTAAATTGAAGTTACAACTTGAAGTTGGTTGGTTGGTTACAGGTAGGTTTATAGCTTCATTATGTGAACAAACACAGTATCGGCTAGGTCCAAATCGACTCTCACGCACATGCAAAACGTTTATATGAACTCTATGCACGCTCCAGGTAACAGGAAATAGTAGTATTAGATATTTATCTTGTTTAATCAGTAGAAAAGCCCTTTTCCAAGAATGATCTACAGTACTAGTACTATTCTGAACGTTTCATTTAAACTGGTATTCTAACATAGACAGCTACTATTACTTTCAAAGATAAAATAAACAGGAAAATATTTTATCAATTTGCTTTTCCCAGAAGCGTACACTCTCCGCATCTGTATCGTATCTTATCTATTTACATAAATTTGTATAATTTACACTCTTTGCGAAACAATCACTTGAAAATGTTTTCTTTTATAACAACATCAAAAGAATAATTATTATTCATACTTCCTTCCGTGCTCAGTACGTTTCAAGACGTCTACGCGTCTGTAAGAAGTGACCTCCTTTACCACCTTTTAAATAACCAGCTTTCAGCCGCAACTTCGCTCGCTTAGAAATGTTTCCACGGGAAAGTCTTGCCGGGATAAAAAAGTATACCTCATGGTCTATCAACATTCTCCGGTAATCTATAAACATCCGAACGAAACAGTAATAGACAGACAAACGAACAGACTATTTTCGCATTTGTAACATTAAGTACACATTCTTTTATCACCCGTAACCATCTTTTACCAAAAGCGATGTAGCTCGCGTGCGTGTGTTTCTCGAAGGAGGTGCACAGCTAGCCCGTATACTAAGTTACGATATCGTATGCAAACAAGGTAGCCATGAGTCGATGCACCAACTACTGAGAAACACAGACGTTTGTAAAGATTATGTCCGATTGTGGGACAGTAGGCTGTGGGGATGATCACGACTGGCGACTTCCTACGCGTTTATTTTTCTTTCATAATATTCTCTTACACGGCTTAATCTCGATGTCCGTATGGTTGTCCTGTAGTATCGCGTGAGTGGGCCGGCCCACATCGGCCTGCGATGCATTATCACTATAACATACGAAACTACGTAATTGTCGAGATCTTGTGATCATTATCAAAAGAAGCATGTTGCCTTCAGGTAGTGCTGATTTGAGCAATAAGATTATCGAATGCGAAAACTGCGAATGTCTTATTGAATACTTTGTCCTTTGAAACGATTTAAGGATTTAAAAAATCCTCTATCTCGTCGTCTCAACTTCGTTTTTAGGGTTCCGTACCTTGAAAAAAAAACTTAACCCTTATAGGATCACTTTGTTATCCGTCCGTCTGTCTGTCTGTCAAGACCCTTTTTCTCAGGAACGCGTGGAGATATCAAGCTGGAATGACAGCCAACCCAATCAAAAGATACAGCCTTTTATGCCGCAAATTTTCGACACTCGCAAGGGAATCAAAACCTACAGGGGGTACTTACCGTGAACTCAGAATTTTGAAAGGACATGTTAGGTTTTTGTATGGATGCTGGGCTTACTCGAAGCTTTTACTATACCAGAAATGTTTCGTATACCAGAAATGGTTAATATGAGGATCCCTATTGTTGTATTATGTAATGTAACATCTATGTACCATCTATCTACCCATATTATGCGAATTAATTATTCGATTTGATTTGCTGTAAACACGCAAGAGATTATATTTTTATGAAAATACATAAATTAAGGAGACTTTATTTTTATTTTTTTAAAGCACTCTTCTTAAGTTAAAAATAATTGCAACAGTTTAAAAAATAAATTGCAACCCACAGTAATTATTGATTTAGCAACACTTTTTGGTTGGATGTCATTATTGTCATTGTGAAAAGTGTAAACGTTAATCAAGTGTCAAAATGTCAACGGACTTGGATTTTGCACACGATTTAAACATCCATTTATCGTAGCCTGGTAATCCTCACCATCATGCCTCGCTGGATTAATTTCTGGATAGCTATTCCAATAACACAGCAATATCGGTACAATGCAATACATAATTATGATTATTGACATTATCTCTGTATTAGAAGAATGGATTGCTAGATAGGTATGTAGGTACACTGTGTTAAACACTCAGCAGTTTAATAATACACTGACAAGTGTGACATGAACTGACAAGTGTCACCCCAGGTAATGTTTTCATAGATTCCATTAGGAGGCAAACGAATCAATGCCATACATACAAATCATGGAGATTATTCGTTGGTTTTAAAGCCATTAATATTATTTTAAAATATTTCAAATAACAATAAGGTGTGTAATTTGCTTTAAAAAATTATATTTAACCCTGTTTTCTTTGTTTCAATGTGCAAAAATATCTGGATTTAAAATATTTATTTATTAAATAACGGTGTTTTTAATATTTTTCATGATAATGTTCCCTATCAGAAAAAACACACATGATAGCTGTTCAAAAAAAAAAAATAAGCCCATTTCATGACATGTCCTTTGGTACGAAGCTACATCTTATAGCACAGATAAAGGAAAAGTTGCCAAACCCGTAAATTTTTAGTTACATCATATATAATAAAAAATCTTACTACCCCTTGCCTCATGAATGCGTAGAGGTATTAAATTGAAATTCATATCAAATGCTCAGGTCTATAATACCTTTAAGCTGAAACAAAACCAAAATTCTATGTCATCGTAATCAAAGGAAACAGCAATTTAAGCCGCATATTTTCATACTCGCAACTACTCGCAAGCGAATCAAAATCTCAAGGGTACTTCCAGTCGACCTAGAATCTTGAAATTTGGCATGAAGCAATGTTTTATAGCACATGTAAAGGAAAAATTTCGAAAACCTTGAATTTTTAGTTACATATTTGTTTTATTTATGAACTGTGAAAAACTTACAGCTAAACAAAACAGAATAAAAATAGTGAGTAAGACTGAGAGCCAATTACAAGCATTCACTTCTAAAAAATAGAGTGGAAAAGACGTTGTGAACAGCACAGCACTACCCACACAAAAAAAAACAGGACGACAACAAATTCTTAAACTAGAAACTTACATCACACATACCTACAAAATACTTATCAACTTCTTATCTAAACTAAAAACGCTCAGGCTCAGGCACCTTCTGGTTGTGAACACACTTGTCGAGAAAGGATCGAAATCACAGTAAACGAATTCTGCCTGTAATTAGTGGAAGTAAATAGAACACGTAGCGGTGGATACCATCGCTTTGACCTTCCAGGGACGTTGAAGTAAAATTTGGATAGAATATCGGAGCTATTAATGTTACGAGTATTATTTAAAATCTTAAATAATCACACAGTCAGAAATTTCTCGACGGTTCTTAAGGGGTAAAATATGATACTTCTAACAGAGGTTGAGGTAATCTTCAGATCGGTAGGGCGCTTTTTGATGAAAGCACAAATACTTAATAAATTATAAATGCAGCGGTTTTTCAGTTGACTTCTGAGAATTATGTTCAGTAATTTGCTACCAAAATCAAAATCAAAGCATTTATTTAAAATACGCCAGTTACAGGCACTTTTGAATTGTCGAAACAAAAACAACAATGAAATGTAGCTACAGTTCCAGTCACAAGGCATAAAAACTGTGAAAGTACTGTAGTTGCCCATTCCCTAACGTAGATCTCTATGGAGAAGAACGGGCAAGAAACTCCATGGACACTCTTTTAAATCTGAATATTTTTACAAAACCTTGTTTACATCATTAATGTTGAGATGGGTCATTATGTAAGAACGATGTAGCAAGATGTGCACGTTAAGTGTTCATAGTAAAAACAAGAAAAAGAACAAAATAAAATAATTAATTCAAATAAGTCGTGGCAACCAAGCGGTAACCAGTCACAACTCACAGCGCCCGTTCGCGAACATGACGCATGTATCAGCACCATTCAACTCAACCATTTTGAAGGGAACTAAATGATCCGACACACGCGCCACCATCAGCGAGACTTGAGTGAGCATAACATACTCTTAACCACCAGGGCACATTCAAGTCAAGAAAAGACGTAGGTTTCCAGCGAATGACAGCTTGCTAGTACATAGTACTCACACAATAAAGAATATTAATCTATACAATGCAAAGATGTTTGTACAATCTTCAGCAGCTCCAACAATACCATTTAATGCTATCCATTTATGCGCCACTGTCCATATGGAGCAGGACCGGCATTGAGCCAAGCATTTTATCAGAGATATAATCGTCCAAATTGTAATATGCTTCCTTACACAGTGTGCGTTTAATGCATGTATTAAATTTCGTCTCATTCAGTTCAGGAATACTTTGTGGAATTTTATTATAACATCTCAAGCAGCACCCCATAAAAGATAAGTCTACTTTAGCGTGTCTGAAGCCTGGCTGAACTAATTGGTCTCTATTTATAGTACAGTAATTTGTGTCCGTCACTTCTTTTATTAAAAAGATGTAGATGAGAGAGAGAGATGTCTTTTTCTTACGTACATTATGTTTTCGTAGATGTATTGGCAATGTACTGTCATGATATTAATTTCCTTATACAGTTCCTTTAGAGAATCGCGCCTACGAAGATTATAGATGACTTTGACGATCTGGCTCTTTTTTTGCAGAATAAATATAGACTCAATGTCTGCAGCCCGTCCCCATAACAGAATGCCATAAGACATTATACTATGAAAGTAACTAAAATAGAACAGTCTAGCAGTATCTACATCAAAGTCGTGGCAGTAGATAAAACCTTGTCATCTCTGGCCAGATAAGTTGCCCAGCAGTGGCATGATATGAGCAACAAGTAAGTACGTAAGATAATAAGGATGTCAGTCAAGGGTTTGAGAGGCAGCCAGTTGAATCCAACAAATTAATCACAAAGGTTTTCCATCGAATTTGCTCATAGTTGAGCACATCAATTTGTCCGCACCACCCCTGCCCTGTCTGGTCCCCCCCCTCGCCCGCTCCACACATCCCCCGTGCGCGGGGCTTTGTGACGCCTGTATTTGAAACAAATCCAAATGGGACACAAACTGAATGGCGAGGCAGGCGCCGCCATTGACTCACATTCAGGCGAACAAATTAATTGCATGCGATGGTAATGGTTTCAACCAAATACAAATACTGAATAGGTTTTCAATCAGCAAGGGAATGCTTTTAATGAGAATTGACCTTCATCAAATAATGTTTTCATGTAAATATTATTTCCAAGAACTTAAATGACTCAAGTAGGATTGGTCTTACGTTAAAATGAAGCGGTAATTTAATGGATGAGTTACGGCTACCTACAGTACACAGTTGATGTCAAACACGCGGACAGGCGGTGCAGCGGTGGAAGCTGCGCGCTCAAGGGACGCGAGTTGCGACTGTGGCCGGTGAAACAATTGAAAGAAGTTGTGTAGAGCATGTTACGAATCACCACGACCGACGCCACTTGCGACGCGACGTGAGTCAGGGACCCGTACGTCGCGTGACGCAACTGACATGACACACGACATGACACACGACTGCGGTCGTGAATCATGTGCCATGAAACAGAGAATTTTCAGCGTTAGCTCTGCAGAGACTGATAATATACTTAGGTATAACCCAGTATTGCTTTATAGACGTGCATTATTAAAGGCAACACCACCATCACATTAAAATCACAATCCTCCCTCAATAGAGCTCGCTACGTTGAACCGCGCGATATCAACAGGTCGCATCAACGATCATAGTCAATGCTATACATAGCTAAGTATACCTCGCTATACAAACATAGCCATGGCGACGCTCGACCTAATACCGCGCCCCGGGAGCACTCGCGCGGCTTAGTTCTGCAGCAAATAGGAAGGACGCTGTAATAGAACCCATTATTTCTACCCATAAACTTTTGTCGGGATAGTGAAATCGTTTGTAACATTTTTGTATGATGGATGCGTTCACCCCAAAAACTTGGCACTTAAAAAAGTATTTTGAGGCACACACAAAAAAATCACCTATAAAAGCAAACGGGTACTGTCAATGTTAAAAACTGTATTGGCAACATATAAAAAAAATAGAATGAGAATATTATGTGGGTACACAACGTAAAAATATATGTAATACACGAATTTGTACATTATTCCAAGAAAAAAATAACGTTAAGTATTAAAAACAGTTAAAAAGCCATTTCAGCCAGAATTATGTGACCGTAGTGACTTTATTTATTTATTTATTAGTTTATAAGAGAACGCGGCTGAATGATACCTACACTCTACAGTAATTATTGAATTTTAGCTATTGTTAGAAAACGTTTTCAAAAAGTAGGTAGGTAGGTTTTCCTCCATACAACACCATTGTGCACAAGCGTGCGCACGCTTGGTCCGCGGTTCACTCAACACTTGTACAAAGTGTATAAATATGGACTTGACATTGACTGATTTCAGTGGATTATACAAATAAGCCAAAGGACAAGCAGGACCCAAACCGCACTTAACAACGATATTGTATCTTTTGTCAGTGAGAATAAACAAACTTCCAATTTCAGAAAGACTATCACAGTCTCTCCCTGTGACTGTGATAGTCTGTATACGCGATAGCGCCAACAGTTTCCAAACCAAGGCTTTCCAAAAACTTGTCTCACGTTTGCGGTTGAGTATTGTGTCTGTGTGTGTGTTGTGCACAGAGAGAGTGCAAGTGATTCTGTGTCCGGGGTGACCGTCGGCGCTGCGGTTTATATTAAATGTTCTGTTTGTTCTGGTCAATGTCAGTCAAGGATATCGTCTTACATGGACAAAGATTGCAAGATCAGTGTTATGCTGACATCTACTGTCTACTGTTTTTTGAAATTTTATTATTTTGACTTCTACCGTACTGTCGATTGTGGGTGAGCTCAGAAGTATACCTGTCATGTCGTATCTCGTATGGAATTCTGAACTGTTCAAACGTTGCAGAGTTCTGATGCTGCTTAAATGTGGAACTTGATCTCGGGACAAACAAAAAAGAAAAACTGCAAGAATTAAACAAGCTAATAGCATTTTTTTAAAGCATTTAAATATAGGTGTGACGTCATTTTTTTTTCATATTCTACTCAGTATACCCATTTGTGACCAAAGTGAGCAACCATCTGTGCACACAAAGTGTGTAAAGTATCCAAGTGAATCCCGGCCTTGAAACAGGAGCGTCCGCACAAACGTGAGTAGATCCTTTGTTAATGAAACACCTCTCAGTTCCCACTAATTGTAGTAATTAATGGGCGACAGAACATAAATATCGAATTTAATACCAAAGTGTCCGCCTTCGCGCCGATGCCGCGGGGGGTCGGGTAGAACACAAGTATGGAGATTTATCGCGCCCCTAGGTTTTACAATAATATCGTTATTCGAACTTATTTATTACAGCTGGTTTTATATTTCGTGTTATTAAGAAAAGACTGGGTCAGATCTTTCTAGGCGTAGTTGTGCTGCGAATGAGTTTGTTTAAAGTAAACAGGATGGAGCAAGGGCAATCTTCACTAACGGGGGTTCATAGACGGCCCAGATCAGAAACGGGTGCACTTGTGCTCTTGATGACCTTATGACTGCATCAATGAGCGGAGGTCATGTAGGTGAATTCTGTGGGCCGAAAATATTTGACCTCATCGATACTCCAAAAAGAAGACTTTGAAAATAAATAAAATAATAATTAATAATAAATATAGATTTGTTTCTGTACAGTATATAGATCTAGGTAGACGCTGCGGTCTGATGGGTAAGAACCGGGGTTCGCTCAACAACTACATCTAACTCAACACTAATCGATCAGCTCACACTTGTGTATTCAGGCGATACGTCGCAATCATGTACATACATGTGAGAACTTATCTCACTTAGCGACGACTTCTCGGGTACTCGCGGCGTTCTACGTACCTCCGTCATCTCGAGATTACCGGTTGGCTCCAAAAATGTGCCCCAAATATAGTGGAATTTAGCATTTGCACACATCGCTTGATCCATAGGTTTAAACTTCAGATCGTCAGCAATTCAGCCTTAAACGTATTGTTGCCAAACAGATGTTTATGTTTTCATGAGCCCTTTCCTCATGAAACATATGAGAAATGTTATTCACGAGTCCACTGTCTGTACTCGTGACGTCTTTGTGGCACAACGCCTACCAGACGAGAGGGAGGGGGGGGAGCGGTTACATAAAGTTGCGAAACTGATGGTCTAATCAGATACAACGTATGCTTAAAATCAATTAGAAGCAGCGGGAGGACAATTTCGGACGTTGAGCTCACAGAGGACTCACTTGGACTGACAAACGCAATGTCCTTGTTTTAAACAGCATAATACCACGTCTGTACTGTAATGCCCATGTAGGGGGCGACCCTATTCACGTCAACCTGGTACAAATTCAGACTCTACGCCGCTACCGACAAATTCCATAAGGAAAACACAATTAGACTTTGCCCTACTTGGGAATCAAACCAAAGATCTCACACCCTGTCATTAGTAGCGTTTGACACCATTAGATCAACGAGTTTGAACGTTGGAATTCCCAGCAGTTTATTTCATTTTTAACAAACAACAAACAGACACTCCTTATCTCTTTATATTTCGAATCTAATCGATTAAGTGTCACGAATGGGCACCAAATATCAATTTAGTACATATTTACACGACTTTAGAACTAAATATCTCATCAACCATTAGGACTTAGGAAAAAAAAGTGTGTAAGAAAACTCGATATCATTTTTAACGAGCTGTCGATAGAAATATAAAGGATTGTTTAAAACAGCAGAGGAAGTAAGTTCTCGAAGTCGCCGTGATGAATACAGACTTGTACTAGATGAGCGCCCTAGATTAGCAAAGTGTAATAAAAGCTGTCTGGCTATGTGTGTGCGTCTTTATAATAAATTACCAAATGTATTAAAAATATTCAATTGCAGGTTATTCAAAATTAAATTATATAAATGGCTGAATGAAAATAATTTCTATAGTATTAAGGATTTTTTCGAACATAAATTTTAATGTTTGACAATTCAAATTTGTTTATTCGTGTAAGTTTGCATGCTTTAATTTTAAGCAAAACATCTATGATCTCATATGCTTTAATCACCCCTGTACACCATGTTTTACGCAAATAAATTATCTTATCTTATCCGAAACTACAGGGCCGAAAACATTGAAAAAAATAAAAAAAATAGTCCTTTGCCTATATAGATTACAGGAAAACCTCTTAGATTTAAAAGAACTTACAGTATTTAGATAATTAACATACGGAACCTTCTCCACGCGAGTCGAACTCACACTTGTCCGGTTTTGTGTAGCGGTTAGTAGAAGACACTGTAGAAAACTGGCACTACAAAAAGTACTACAGCAACTTAGAACAAAAAGTACTACAGCGCCATCTATGACGCAGAGGATAAACTAAACATCGAAATACAATGACATCTACATCCGCAAGTTAAGTTATTCGCGGCTTAAGACTATATAGAAGAACCCGAAAACAACTGTCAGGCACTGTAGCCCACCAGACATAACACCCGTCTGGTCGGAGGATCCTACCTTTTCTATGGAGGATGAAGAACTTTACACCCTGTTCTTCAAACCCCCAAAACCTGTTCTCTAAAGGATATCATTCAAAAGGTACTAAAAAATTTAAGTCGGCCAGAAAATAAAAAACTACAATTTTATTGAATGAAATAGACCCTCAACATTTCTTGTTAGTACAAGGAGAGTCTACCATTAACCCTTCTGCTGCTATTTGGGTTTGAAAATACTAAAAATCATAGTGTTATGTAAACTATGTAGGTACATTTTTTAACGGTTACAACAAAGGTCTACAATTAACCCCCTTGCTATTTGAGTTTGTAAGTTAATGTTACCAACATCAAATTAAAATCGTTAAACACAGTACAGTTCACTGCCAGCTTCTCTGTTCCCTGATCATTATAATCTGGATCTATTCAAAGCTCGAGTGAATCGGTTTCTTCTAGGCAAGCGTGCTCCACCCTAGGCCGCATCATCACCGCTTCACATCAGGCGAGTTGTGGCCAAACGTAAGCCAACCGAAAATCGGGCGTGTGGACGGTGAGTAATGGGCTAGCTCGCCGTCTGTCCGTCTTTTGACGACAGGCCGTGTCGCCGATGCGTTCGTGTTCCACGCGCGTCTCAAAGAGATGTCAGCAAACCGGAAGGGGTCCGCAAGTGCCGATCCCTGCCGGGGCTACGGGACTGTTCGAAATACCGCGGCCCTGGACTGAACTCGCACAACTCGTAACTGGGCTAAGAAGTAACATGGCCAACCCAGTCTTACCCACCACCCAGTTTTAGTTAGTAGAACTCTGACACTCCCTTCCGCTCCGCCCAGAGAGAGGTAATTTGATGATTTCCCATCCGAAAAAAAAGGCCTATAGAAAATCCACATTGTCAACCTTCAAACGAGGCTAGTATTGGTCGTATAGCTTAGCCGTCATGAGTAAAAATGTTTTCGATAATGCCCTCTTTCGAAATATTGACTTTATTCCTTTTGGCTTATAACTTTCGGAATTTTTTGTGTGAATGATCTCTTTTCAACTGTGTCGTGCCAACAGTCCTGGTGTATAATGGCTGTGACATACGGACGGACAGACAGACAGTGGGACAAGATGAATCTAATAGGGTTCCATTTTAGTCATTTGGTTACGGAACCCTTAAAACAAGTCGCTTAGGATAAATTTCATACAACTGTAATGTTTCTACTTTCTACTGGGATTTGCGCTTTTCTGCATCTGGAACGTTATACACTTCTGGACACATCTATTGGCCCACCTTGTATTTTCAGTTTCGTTTGGTCCTAGCTAAAATTTTATATTAGGTCGAGCAAAAAGTTTTTATGCAGTTTTGAACCTGGCACATTCACAATTTCATTCAATAGTCTTTTTTTGAATTTCGAACACAGAATTTAAAGAAACAAAAGACAATTTGGAGCCTGTTTGTTGATATCAAACAATCGAATACTAAGAAAACTTGGTTTTATTGGTTTACTTGGATTTAATTCTTGAAAAAGTGATTGATATCTTTGGTTTTGCAACAAACATTACTTATTCTTAACATTAAGGTGAGGTTCTATCAATAATCTATGGATACTTCACCTGAAGTCGCCGCCCAAGCTGTGGCACTTATTCAGGCCGGACACAGCCAAAGAAATGTGAGTGCTCAACTTAATTTAAGTCGATCTGCGGTCCGAAATGTTTATCGGAGGTACCTAGAGACTGGCGGCTTTGTTCGTCGCCAAGGAAGGCCACGATCTCGGGTCACAACTGAAAGGCAGGATCGATTCATCGTGACGACCAGCTTGAGAAATCGTCACCTTACCTCCATTGAGATACAAAACCAACTTCGCGACTTCCACGGAGTATCTGTGAGCGCTCGAACTGTTCGGAGAAGGTTAAAAGAACGCGATATGGTACCACACAAGCCAGCTAATGGGCCCAAACTAACGCGTGCCCACCGAACAGCGCGCCTTCATTTCGCACGCAGTCATTTAAATTGGACACAGCAAGATTGGAGCCGTGTACTCTTTTCTGATGAGTCTAAAATTGTGTTACATGGCAATGATGGAAGGAAGAAGGTCTACCGACGTAAGGGAGAGCGTTTCGCACAATGCTGCTTTGAAGAGAGGGTTGCTTATGGCGGTGGCTCATGGACTGTCTGGGGCGGTATATCCGCGAGCGGTAAAACTCAACTTGAGGTTGTTACAGGACCACGGCTGCCAACATTAAATGCTGAAAGGTACATTCGTGAGTGCTTAGAACCTCACGTGATACCATACGCGGACTATGTGGGCCCAAATTTCCTTTTTATGCATGATAATGCAAGAGCCCATGCGGCCGGCATCGTCAGGGAATATCTTCGGGATGTGAACATCACAGTTATGGACTGGCCAGCCAGAAGCCCAGACATGAACCCCATTGAGCACATGTGGGACGAGCTAAAAAGACGTGTTAGGGCTCGTCAACCAGTTGCCCAGACGATGCAGGAGTTGAAAACTGCCATAGAAAAGGAATGGGAGATGATCCCTCAAAATTTCACAGAGCGGTTGATAAACTCTATGCCTAATCGTATGAGAGCTGTGGTAGATGCCCATGGAGGCAACACGCGTTATTAAATTAAACCTTTATTTGATAAAACATGTTTTTTATTCTAAAATGAATTGCCATTAACAAGGCGCATATCCGACTTGTTAGGCGTAGCTCCATGTCGTATGGTATTCTGAATTCAAATTTAAAACAATACGATCGAAAAAGATGGGAAAATGTATCAGGTTTAAAACTGCATCAACAGTTTTTGTTCAATCTAGCAATCATATTTCGGTAGGGGCCATCGAAACCTAAACTCTAAGGTGGGCCAATAGATGTGTCCAGAAGTGTATTTCAAAATGTTTTCATTCGCACGCCGGCAAACGTGTCACGCGTCGTCACAGTGCACCCTGCGACCAATTATGTCACGATGATGTGATGACGTCACTACTCACACCGAGCAGAACATTTCATAGCACATCGTCACGCCTGTAATCCCTGAAGGGTTAGGCAAAGGTGTACCCATTAGTACACCCGCATTTCGCCAGTAATTTTTTCCTTCCCATGTATTATAGGGCGAATTTACTGCCATCAACCGTGCCGTGTAACCTAGCCTCTGGGCTACTACTGAGAAATTTTTGATGAAAAAACCCAATGACACTGCCCGATTCGGGAGAACTACGAGGCTCTTCTTAGAACGTTTCGTCGTACCAAATAACATGTACACAGTTGGTTTCACCTCTTTGGCTCGCTCTAGAATTCCATTACTCCTTATTATAGCGGTTTATCACGTAGGCGGCGGCGATTAGCGACCGCTGTATTCTGAACCTTATCGCTTTAGGATACGGTAGATAGTTACTTCGTACATCGATTTAATTTACATGCAAATAGCGCTGGCGATTTACATCAATAAAGTATTGATAAGGATGAATATTATGATGTATGGCGGGACTCGTAGAGCGTAGGCGTCGTATCGGCGCTACGTGGTTACGGCGTAGCTCGTAGCACCACTACGCGTGCCGTCCACTTGATGACGTCACGTCGTCTGATTTATACATTTGTTTGTTTTTTTTTCTCTCTTTATTTGAAGCGACTTAGTCGGTCCGAGTCCGACCCAGTGTGTTATGTGAGCCTTATGTCACATTTTGTTTTTTAACAAACTAGATTACAAGGTTCCTCTGAGATCACAAGTTACGAGAACTCTTCAGACAGTAAGTTCTGTGCTGTAAGATATAGATAAACTATTTTTTTTTGACAGCGCGTTTGGGGCAGCGACTGAGCTATTCTAAAGGATTCACAGTGGATAGGGAAGGTAACTAGGCAAGATGTGGTGGAGACACTGGGGACATCTAAAGAAGGAGGAGGCTATGCACATATTTTTTCTGTTTAGACTATAGTTACAGAACACTACGTATGTTCTACGATAAGTAAGTCAGCAATTATTTGTTTTAATTCTACAATGATAACAACGCTACCTAAAAGAAAACCTATTTTCTTACTTATTTATCATAGACAATCGTATTGAAGGCTAAACCGACCTTGATTGTTTTAATTCTAGACCTGGATAACTGCCACATCGCAAACAAGAAAATATATTCGTCGGACAAAGTGCTGTAGTAGTGTAAACACATGCGTCGGTGGCGCCTCCTCGCGGCTCCGGTGGGAAATAAGCGTCGCCTCACGCACACACGTGCCGTCTTATAGTGTGTGTCCACAACACAGCTGAAATAATTGTTTGCTTATTTGTGAACTCGGATCCTGGTTCTGTTCCCACGGTGGAACAGGTTGTGACTTCTTAGTAACGGCCTGGTGTCTGGTTTATGGTTGAGGGCGCGCGTTTTGGGGGACAGTCTTACGTAAGTTTTCACTGACGTTTGTTTTTATTTTGATTTATGCCCGGTTGACGACAAGAGGCTCGTAATTAATCGTACCTGACAATGTTTTCCATAGCACTTTGCTGATACAGTTCTGCGGCCGTAATACTTATTTATTATTTTGACGGCACATTAGGCACAGTGGCTAAGAGCTTGGCTGCTACACTGCGTATCGCAGGTTCGATGCCCGCACGGAACACATACTTGTATGGCCTACAGGTAGTTGTTCCGGGTTTGGCTGTTTGTGTGTGTGAGTTTAAATGTTTGTAAACGCACCTACGATACATAAAAAAAACTAGAGAGGTGTCAAGGGACACCCGGATGGAACGAAGTTCCTTTCGATGAAGTAGTGCAGGAATTGTAAAAAAAAAATTGCACAAAAAAAACCACCAACACCACCACCACCAACACCACCACCAACACCACCACCATCACCACCACCACCACCAACACCATCACCACCACCATCACCACCACCACCACCACCAGACCTCGGCAACCGTTGCTTAACTTGGATCACCCATCCACAGACCAAAGACGAAACGAAAATATCTGACTTGCTTTCTATAACATGCGCACGCCGCACGGCTTACAATAGCTTACTATAGCAAAAACACATTACCCTCCTTTGCCAAATTATCGGATATAATTCTATTTGCTGATGACACTTCGCTAATTTTTAAAATAGATAGAAAGGATACGGATGTCTTACATGCCAACGAAAGTCTAACTGTTCTCTCGAAATGGTTCGCAGCTAACAATCTTTTACTGAATGCGAACAAAACAAAGTGTCTAAAATTCTCTTTACCAAATGTACCTCAACGGGATATAAATTTAAATCTTGACGACAAAAAACTTGATGTTATAGCGGAAACTGTATTCCTAGGGATTACTATCGATTCAAAATTGCAGTGGAGACCGCACATTAGAGCTCTTTCGGGTAGGTTAAGCTCAGCTGCATATGCAGTAAGAAAAATAAGGCAGTTAACTGATGCAGCTACAGCTAGGTTAATATACTATGCTTATTTCCACAGTATTATGTCTTATGGCATTCTGCTGTGGGGATCGGCGGCAGACGTTGACTCAATTTTCATTTTACAAAAGCGGGCAGTCCGCGCGATCTATAAAATGGGTCCTCGCGAGTCCCTCAGAGAAAAATTTAAAGAGATCGATGTACTGACTCTGCCTTCCCTTTATATCCTAGAATGTATTTTATATGTCCGCAAAAACCGAGGGCTTTTCAAAATTAGAAGCGACTTCCACAATATTAATACACGCAGTAAACACGAAATTGTAATACCCAAATTCAGGTTAACAAAAACTAGTTAGTCTTTTCTTATAAACAGTATACGTTTTTATAACAAATTACCTAAGTCAGTTATAGAACTGACCGATGGAAAGTTCAAAAACTACATTAAACGTGTCCTTATTAAAAAAGCATATTACAAAATCAAGGACTACGTTGAAGATAAAGAGGTTTGGCTTTAGTTCCTTCTGCGCATGCGGCTTCCCTGGTAGCTCATAAACAGCACAAATATGTGGATGTCTCTTATTATTCTCAATCTCATTTTTTATTTATTTTCTTTTCATTTTAATTTACAATGGTTTTTTTTACAATGGTTATCACACCATTTAAACACCCTTTGTTCAGAATAGTTGCAGCACTGATGACAATATTTTTGTCACAAGTTGTTTAATTTAGTCTTTTATAATATTTTCTTGCCTTTGTATAGATTCTTTTTAACGATTGTTTGTGACTGTGTGAACAGTGTAGGCCTTGTAGATTCCTTGATGTGTGTTAACTTTTGTTAACCTCTTATCTTGTTTTCCGTTTTTCTTGTGTAGTAAGCAACGACTTATTGTCGGGCCTATGCTGTCCCCCCATACTTGAGTACTAATGCTGTAACATGATAATATTGTAAAACTAATCATTTTAAAAGAGTAACCATGGAGTTTCTTGCCGGTTCTTCTCCATAGGAAACGACCAACCCGAACCGTGCACCTTTTTGTCGACGTTTCATAAGTGCCCATGTAGGCCTATGTGAAATAAAAATATTTTGATTTTGATTTTGATTTTGCGTCGCGCAGTCGGGTAAAAGTGTCGTACACACTTTTCGTCTGAATTTTTTCCGTCTAGCCCCGCACCGCGCGATAAGGAACTACGTTCCAAAAATCTTAATGTAACGTAGAAAAGTGGTTTTTATTGCACGAGCTGGCTTATCATCAAGAGCATTGCCATTACTCTCATGTGGTTTAAACATCTCATACGTCATAACATAAAAAACAATTTTTCCGGCACCGTCAGAGCCTAACATACACACGGTGCTTTGGCTTCTTAGCGGTCAGACGTAAGCGTGCCGCGTCGCTGCTGCAGAGGGTCCGGGGCAGCTCAAACAGTCTCCTGAATGTCATTGCGGGGAAATTTGATTGCCCGTTTATGCATTTCCTTTCTGACCTACATGTTTTACTAACGTAGTTTTTAAAGTTATGTTTTACTAACACTTAATATGGATGGAAAGATCTGAAATAAAATGATTATTATTATTATTATTATTTTGCGGCGGCGGCGCGGCATGCTTTGCCGCATTGGTGGGCACACGGACGGTGCGCAGTCGCAGCTGTGCTACGGCGGCGCCTTGACGCTGGGTTCTGAATACCACTGTATTCAGAGTATTAGGCATGAGACATACAATACGCTCGTAGCGGCGATTGGCGGCGGCGACCTCTCGCGCCCGGCCCTGGTTCAAGCCATGGTCCGGGGCGAGAGGGAATGGGAAGCCGTCGCCTCCTTCTGCGAAGCAGTCATGCTAGCGAAGGAGGCGGCGGAACGTGAGAGGGAGAGAACCTCCTCACGTCCCAGCCGCCGCGGGAGAAGCACCGGGCGTCGGGGGCCACGCCGTGATGGCTCTCGGCCACCGTAGGCGCGGGCCTGTGGACGGCGAGTAATGGGCTAGCTCGCCGTCCGTCCGTCGTATAACGACGGGCAGGCCGTGTCGACGGCGCGTTCGTGTTCCACGCGCGCCTCAAAGAGATGTCAGCAAACGGGAGGGGCCCGCAAGGGCCGGTGCCTGCCAGGGCTGCGGGACTGTTCGAAAGAGATACCGCGGCCCTGGAACATAAAGGGCCAATGAAGGAACATGGGTGTTTTTTAGTCAGTAAGAGTCTGACACTCCCTTCCGCTCTGCCCAGAGCGGGAGGAGTCATTTGATGATTTCTCACCCCCCAAAAAAAAAAAAAAAAAAAAAAAGACATACAATACGCGGCTTTGGTATCGCCGTATACCCGGCCTTGGTATCGCCGTATACCCGGCACAGAAACCGGATATTAAAATACACTCGAGAGCAATGAATCCGGGTCACTTAAAGAATCCTAAAAATCTCGGAAACTAAAAATGCTAGGTTAATGCAATAAATTGTATTTAATAGACATTGTAATACTCCTTAAATGAAGGTATTAAAACTTCTTAGTTATTGTAAAGTTATATCATAAAAAAATCAAATTTGAAAAAGGGCCACTTTCGAAGATGGAACTACGAAATTACAGCATTTGGTTTTGCTTTTGTTTGTAATCTGTCATTTATGTGGGTACATAAACCATGTTGATAGTGCTCTATATTCATTATTCAAGCTGAAATTATGTCGCTTACGCCTGAAGAATGCACCAGAATACTTACAATGCTGGAAACCGGCCGGAGTCAGCGCGATACAGCCAGGACTGTCGGTGTGTCGCTGTCAACAGTACAAAGAGTTCTCCGACGTTACGAAGAAACTGGTTCTAACCTACGCAGACCAGGAACGGGCAGAACCAGGTGTACCACAGCACGAGAAGACCGATACTTGGTGAACACCATGCTTCGAAATCGCTTTCTCACAGGAACTGAACTCACAAATCAGTTTCGACGCCTCGGAGGAAGTAACCCAAGTGCATAGACAGTAAGACGTCGGCTTGCTGAATCTAACTTAAAACCCCTTAGACCTGCAAACGGCCCTAAACTGGAGCGTGGGCATCGTATTTCAAGACTAAGATATGCCCAGAGCCACGTAAATTGGAGTATTGAAGATTGGTCAAAAGTTATGTTCTCCGACGAATCAAAATTTATGCTCTACAAGCACGATGGAAGACACAGAGTGTATCGAAGACCAGGGGAAAGATTCAAGCAAGCATGCATCGAAGAAAAAGTAGCCTACGGTGGTGGGTCTGTACTTGTGTGGGCCGGAATTTCTTCTGAAAGTCGCACAGAGCTGGTGATCATAGAAAACGGCTCTTTAACTAGCGTAAGATATGTGGAAGAAATCCTTAATGATCACGTTGGTCCATTTATGGTCAATTTAGGTGAGGATGCTATATTTATGCATGACAATGCCCGACCTCATACAGGTAGGATTGTGAATGACTACCTTCAAGAGATGAACATTACTCGTATAGAGTGGCCAGCGCGCAGCCCGGATATCAACCCGATCGAGCATGCTTGGGACGAGCTAGGCAGATGCGTAAAACAACGAAACCCTCCCCCAATCACGCTTCGTGAGCTCAAAATTGCTCTCACAGAGGAATGGGAGAATATTCCCCAAAATCGTATAAGGAACTTGGTGTACAGCATGCCAAACCGCGTAAACGCAGTAATGGAAGCACGAGGAGGCAATACGAAGTATTAAAATTCAAGAAAATCGTAATAAAGTTCAAAAATTTCATGTTTCCTATTTTTGTTTTAAGGAGAGATCAGCAGTTTTTTTCTTTATGTAATTTTGTGTTAATAAAATGTATGGCGACTCATATTTTTTTTACTTTCATTTAAGGAGTATTACATTGTCTATTAAATACAATTTATTGCATTAACCTATAATTTTTAGTTTCCGAGATTTTTAACATTCTTTAAGTGACCCGGATTCATTGCTCTCGAGTGTACTTCTAAGAATTTGGTTAGATGGTCTCGTTACGTAAACGTGGCTATGCGGTGTGATGTAAGTAAGGTATGCGTACGATGTACAACACCGACAGTTTTGTTTCGAGGATTTTAATGAATATATACTTTGATAAATACATATTTTTTGTGGTCGCGAATATTTTTTTATGATTTTTGGTTGGTTAAAAGCTATAAAACCTTACAGTAATTAACTAAAAAAAACAAGCAAGCGTGTTCTCTGCCTTTTATTTATTTATTTATTGACACACCAACGACTTATTCACTAAGTCATTACATTAAATATATTCAATTTTAACAGCTTTGTGGCGAATTCGTCACTTATAGGTGTGCACAGCACTTGTATAAAATCAGATATAAAAATTAAAATGGAAATACGAGTATATGATATTTAAAAACCATCAACTAAATTGGGATAGAAAAACAATTATAAATTAAAACTATAAAAATAACAAATAAATTAGGACATAAATATTACATTAATTATAATTAAAAGAATAGAATAGGTTTTGAGTTCAAAATTAAATTAAATTAAATTGTACAGTAAGTATTAAATACATTGAATGGAATCACACAAATACACAAATTAACATTTTGTATGCAAGAAATAAACAAACAAATCGATCAAGAACTGAGGACGTATCGTCTGAATTCATTCAGACTGTTCGAAAATATATCCAAGTCATTAATTAGTACGAGTACGCGTGCTCAACTTATTTATTGTAGCTAGACAAGAACCGGTATAAAGGAGCTGAACGACCAAGATTAGTTCTAGTTTTAGGCATTCGAAATGTTTCTGTTTTAAAATGGGATCTGTATGAGGTACGACGGGACACGTTTAGACTGATCTCCGAAACCAACTCCGGTTTTCGCCATTCGCCAAATTGTGGAGGGTCTTATAGAGAAAAATTAAATCGGAGCAACTTCTTCGTTGCTCCAAGGAGCTCATCTTGAAATGACAGAGCCTTTGAGGATAATCAGCTTCGCGATCACAAGTCTGTGATCTGTAGCGGAGGTATCTCCGCGGTGCCGCTCCGGCGACCTCTCCCCGTCTCGCGGGTAGCATATCCGGTGTGCGTGCGGCGCGGCGGCGCCCGGAGAGCGTCTTGCGGCGTCGCCGCAACGCACCGTGTGCATAGACTCTCACTTTTTAAACCGAAATAAATTTTTAAAAAACCATCAATTCAATAAGAACAGTCTACAGTAGGCTTTCTAGATTAAACATTTCCCTAGGGATAGCTCTGAGATACATCTACCAAGTTGAGCAGATCCTGCACATAACCGGAAACCGATTTATTCGGTGTTTCCCTCAACAAGTTCAGTGCAAGTGCACCAATTTGCCTTTGAACAACTAATTTCTGTCAATTCAATACTTTCAATATTTGCAACTAGTTAACAAAAATGTAATAAACATTCAGATATCAGATTCATAACACATATTATACATATATATTGTAGAAGATGAACCGAAATAGTCAGTCCCGAGACTATAAAAGCGCGCGCCCGCATAGACTCGCCCCTATTCCATCGGCGACCACCACAGCGCGCGGACCTATTCGACGTCAGGTGTCATCTGTATCGTGAGACTGTTTCGCTTAATTACCTAATTGTTGCATTTATTTACATGTGTTGTGAATTGTGAACTAGCATATGAGTTTTGATTCTGTTGTTTTCTAAACGCTTGTAAAATCTGAAGTACAATAAAGTTTAGGTTACGTGTTGTGATTATTTTTTTTTAATTGATATTCCGCATTAGATCTTACAGGCTGCTTAGATTTAAATTAACTACTAGCTGAACTTGACAAAAACCTTAAAAGAACAGAATCAAAACTACCCACTTTTGTTTGTCTGAGTTTTTGTTTTGCTTTAACCGTTCTTTGAATCAACCATGCCGAGAACACATGGCTCGCGAAGTAGATCACGTAGCAGGTCACACCGACGTCATCGTAAACGTCACGAGTCTCGAGAAGCGTCTCAAACGAAATCTCGTAGACGTCACCGATCGCGATCTCGGCTCCGATCTGAATCGCGACCTAGGTACCAATCCTTGTCGCAATCTCGGTCTCGGACACCGCCGGTAGTGTCACGTAAACAACCGGAATTAACGGAACCACAACCGCGTACGACCATCAATAAAACGTGAGACACCATCCTCACGCGATTAGAAGCAATAGAAAATAATTTTACGTCTACCCCCATACCACATTCCAATATTGCGACTCCGTCTGCCGCTCAGACAATTGTTGACGCGATTCAGGCCATAAACCCAATACGATCGCACAATTACTACATCTCCAACTTCGACCCATCGATACACGACATCGATGCATGGTGCGAAGAGGTTGACCGCGCTCAGTTAATAAACCGTTGGAACGACAAAGAATGCCTGTCTCGCGTGGCAGGTTGCCTGAGGGCTGATGCCAAAACGTGGTTAAACGAGTGGGCTACAAATGATCGCTCATGGTCCAATTTCACTAGAGAATTTAAGTCGTTGTGTCCGCAAAAGATTAATTATGCCCGAACTCTTCATGAAGTTATAAACACCACGTCCGACAAGTTTACGTCATACGCAGAATATGCGCGGCGTTCATTATTAAGGTTACGAATAATAAAAGGATTAAGCGAAGAGCTTATGACCCAAATAGTGATTCTCGGTATCAGTGATGTTCAAGTACAAGCAGCAGCTACTAATGCTGATCTAACAACAGAAAATCTAGTTTCATTTTTAGCTACGTACGTGAAGCCTATTCGCAAACCTGATAACCGTAACACCGACAAATCTGCGTCATCCAGTAATGCGACTAAAAGACATAATTAAGAGAGAGAAGAACCGTTAAGGTTCTAGTAAGTCTGAAAACAAATGCTTTCATTGCGGCCAAACAGGACACTATAAGCACAAGTGTCCCAAGAAGCGTAATGTCAATGATAAAGCCGATAGTGTTAGTAATGCCAGACCCACCTGTTCTTTCTGTAAGAAGGCAGGGCATAAAGAGAGTGATTGTTTCGCTAAGGTTCGATCTGAGTCTGACAGTCGGTGATGGCATCAGCCTGTTACGTGATATCTTGTTAACCTTGACGGAGGCTGGGTTCTCAGTTAACGTACGCAAATGTTTCTTTCTTACCACCACGATCGAGTACCTAGGTCGCGTCATTAGTCACGGTCAGGTTAGGCCGAGTCCGCATAAAATCGAGGCACTAGTTAACGCACCCATACCTGGTAACGTCAAACAAGTACGCCAGTTGCACGCTGGTGGATTTATCTGCAAGATTTCAATTTCGAGATTGAATATCGAAAGGGTGTGATGATGGGTCACGCCGATTATCTAAGCACAAACCCGCCAGCGTTGCAAGTCAATGCCATTGATAGACCATCAAATTGGGCACAAATGGCCCAGTCAGCTGATTCCGAGACCGCCGATCTCATCGAAAAACTGAGGGATGGTCTCTTGGACTCTAGTCGGTACATTTATCAGGGCGATGTGCTCTACTATCGCTATTCACCTCTCGGTGAGGAGTCGCGTTTACTATGTTTTATCCCTAAAGGACACCGGCTCAGTTTATTACGCGTTTTTCACGACGAGCACGAGCACATTGGGGCTGATAAAACTTACGACCTTATTTTAAAACATTTCTGGTTCCCGGGCCTAAAACAATTTGTTAAGAAATATACTGCCCATTGCCTGATTTGCATTAGCAAGAAACGTGTTCCAAGAGCTCCTCGTCAGCCTATTACGTCATGGGAAAAATCAGACATTCCCTTCAACACGGTTCAGGTTGATGCATTTGATGCATTAGGTCCCTTACCAGAGTCCAACGAATACAAGTTTGTACTTGTTTTGGTCGATTCTTTTACCAAATTTTGTTTACTCTACCCCATATATAGACAAGATGCTAGCGAGTTGAAACGAGTTTTCAATAGCGCTATACCTTTATTTGGGACACCCAAACTCATAGTTCGTGATCGTGGTCGCATGTTTGAGGCGTTATCTTTTACCAGTTGGGTAACTGAAATGGTACTCTGCCTTGTTTGTTAATTGGTACTAACGCGACCACTCCTGTGATTCGTGCGCTGATCCGTGACGTTGCCGTCGAAAATTCAAGTCCGAATCGCGAGGCCATGAGGGAACTCAGTAGGAGCTCCGCTAAAGCATCTCTTGACAAGAATCAAAGCGTCAAGACGATCGGGTAAATCGTGAAAGGCACCCGCCAAGAGTTTTTCAGGTAAACGATCACGTGTTCGTGATAAAGTATTCTCAGTCCGCTGGGAAGCTCGACCCTGGCATGAGGGGTCCGTACCGCGTGACTAAAGTGTTACGAAGTGATCGCTACGAGCTGAAACTGTTAAGTGGAGCCAGAGGCAAGACAACACAGGCTGCAGCTCAGTATATGGTCCCGTGGAAAGGAGAGTGGTATCCCGATACCTGTGCTGCATTCTTTGAGCGTGAGTACAGTGTTACTTTGCATTTGATCATTTTCGTAATGGTCTAGGTCTAGTAAAGAAAATGTGATGGGACAATAGACAGACTGCGGGATGTCTAAGTCTTATGTTTAGTAAACTGCGGGATACTAAACTCATGTAGAGGACGGACTGCGGGACGTTCTTACTAAGCAAATGGACTGCGGGATGTTTGCCTACATGATTAGAGTGATGCCTTATATTAGACAGACTGCGGGATGTCTAAGTTTCATCTTTGGTAAACTGCGGGGTACCAAAGTCATGTAGAGGACGGACTGCGGGACGTTCCTTTTAGCAAGTAGACTGCGGGATGCTTGTCTACATGATTAGAAACTAAACTGCGTTAGCAATTGAGGATGAATATGAGCATGAGCTCTCATTCATCAAAGCCTACATCTGCAGGCATGTTTAACCTGTTTAAACACTAAGTGTTACGTTATGTGTTTACAGAAGCCGATTCGACAGAGGATATTACTACCCCCGACCACGAGATGACACATGACTCCGCCGACCCACCCATGGCAGAGGTGGAGGCTGGCCCATCTCGTTTAGCTGCTGCTGAAGACAACGCCCCAGCACACGCATTACCGGACATATCGGATGCCGTCGTGGACGACGCATAGTCAGGAGAGGCCGTGTAGAAGATGAACCGAAATAGTCAGTCCCGAGACTATAAAAGCGCGCGCCCGCATAGACTCGCCCCTATTCCATCGGCGACCACCACAGCGCGCGGACCTATTCGACGTCAGGTGTCATCTGTATCGTGAGACTGTTTCGCTTAATTACCTAATTGTTGCATTTATTTACATGTGTTGTGAATTGTGAACTAGCATATGAGTTTTGATTCTGTTGTTTTCTAAACGCTTGTAAAATCTGAAGTACAATAAAGTTTAGGTTACGTGTTGTGATTATTTTTTTTTAATTGATATTCCGCATTAGATCTTATAATATTTATATTTCATTTCATCTCATTTAGTTGTAAGTAAAGGAGGCGGGCGAAAGTTCATAGAAAGTTGGGCCTGATGTTACAGTAACGATTACTGCATTATTTAATTTATATACTAATACCATTTAAAAAATACTAAAATATTTACGACTGCTCCATAGTAGAAAGAAAATATAGGATGTTATTGGTTTACACCGAGCTCTCACGCTTTAAGAAAATAATTATTTGACTTTATTGTAAACTAGTTAGCCTGAACTCATTGTAGGACATTCACACATTGAAGATTCAGACGCCGTTCAACTGTTCTAGATTCTAGAGGTTTTAGATAATTATAAAAAGCAGAGGGAGTATGAATTAAAAACACTTCCACTTTTAATGATTTATTCATCGTCCACTTCATCATAAACAATTAAAACTGAGCAGGTGGTATTAAATTCTCTTGATGCCTTGCCCAGCGTAGGTACCATACTATGGACATCACATGACAACGGCAACCTAGTTCTTTTTCCTGCCAAGCAATTACAATAATATTGTTTGATGGCCTCTCTACCATTAAGAGAACTGTGAACTAAAATGGAACTAAAGTAAAATATGTCGCAGAATCAACACAGGGGCACTATTATTAGAATTGCTATTGATTATCATTAATTTAGAATAACGCCATCTATCATCGTTTCTCGGAAGCGTCAAGCAGTTTGCTTGGGTGAGGTCGATACAGGGCGTGGCAGGTCTTGTTTGACAGCTGTCAGTTGTCATTGGTTGGACGTATTTGACTTGACAGACTTCACTTTTTGGTGAGACACGAGCGCGAGAGGTCGTTCTGCCAGCCTGTATCGAACTTACCGCGTTTCCGTACCTTAATCCATTTCCATCGGCTTGATTAATTGAGATTTTGTTATTTTGTTTTCGGAAGTGCATAAATAGACGGTTGTAATCAGTGTGGAGACTATTATTTCGTACCTACACCATGTCGAACTTGGACTTCGATAACCAAGTACCCCAAATTGGTGAACTACCTTCGTTATCAGAAGTGGCATGCAACTCAAACGCCCCACATGGTGTGAACAGTGACAGTGCTAGCCAGGAAAAGTGTAAAGACAATGCGCGCGCGTTTGAAGGTGACATAGAAACGGAAAAATGGCGTTTTTTGTTGGAGCAGCAAAACAAAAACTTTATGGCTATCGTGCAAGCAATGAAAACACCTTTTGCGAGTATGGATATTCGCCTACCGGATTTTGACCCTGAAAAACGGAATGTAGACCCGCGTGCTTGGCTGGCAACAGCAGACATGTGTGTTATCAATCCAAATAGTCAAGGTGCATCGTTGATGATTGCCTTGAGCCGCGCACTTAAGGGAGAAGCTTCGTCATGGCTGTCGTCCGTATCTTACCCTGGGATGAAATGGAGCGATTTTAAGGAGCTGTTTATGGCCAGGTATGATTGTCCAGAGACTACCGCTTCTTTTCTAATCAATCTGCATGGAAATAAACCTAAGGAAAATGAGTGTTTGGCCGCATATGCAGCTACCCTCATGACAACCATTATGTCGAAATGGAACGGCGTTACAACAGAACAGATTGCCATTGCGACGGTGCTAGCTCATATCGCGAAGAATGATACGCGAGTCCAGCGATTGTCCTTCACTACAGACATCAAAACCCGCAACGATCTACAACGGGAACTGAAGGCTGTTTCGTTTCTGAAGAGGAGCGCCCCATCTGGTGGTGACGAACATGAAGGTTCTGACGCGAAGAGGAACCGCCCCAATTTGCCCTACGCTGAACCCAAATGTTTTAACTGTGGGAAACCAGGACACAGATCGATGCAATGTCGCCTGAAAAGAGACTCGAAGCCACATGAAGAGCAATTGAGATCGATGGCGTCTATCAGTGGCAAGAGTAACCAGGCAACAGGGAAAGCCGACTGGATCACTTGCTTCAATTGTCGTGAACAAGGGCACTACGCATCCAACTGTCCTAAGAGGAACGCCAAGGAGGCAAGCAGCCGCACGAGGGTTGATCCTATCAGGGAAAAGCGAGTTGATGTGTGCCTTTTGGACGCACCTGCTGGATCCTTACAGCTTTTTGGTGAGCAATTTGATATTTTTTTATGACTCTGGTGCTGAATGTTTACTTGTTATAGAATCTGTATCCTGTAAATTTAGTGGTAAACGACTTTATGAAAATGGGACATTGACTGGTATCGGACTGACTTATTCTGTAAGGTCAACAGTACAAATTTTGACTCTGTTGAGAACGATGAAAATATTTGCGACATGAAATCATGATTGGACGCGAAATTTTATCAATTGGTTTAGTAGTTCATATGTCGTCAGATAACATACGATTGAGAAAATACGGATCAGACATGTGACGCGTGTGCGTGCGTGTGTGTGTGTGTGTTGTTGACTGTAAATTTGACTTTGACACGATAGACACTGACATCCCCCCTGAAAGAGTTCTATCCTATGCAAATGTAGTATGCAAGTGACTCAGATTGCATACATTCCAATGCTGTTCGTGGCTGCTCGACAGTATGGCAATGTAGGTAATCGCCGAAGGTGCTAAATAAAGGCAATGTATTGTCTTGAGGTTGGGTACCGGATGGAGGTCCCATAGTTGCCGGATGGAGGCAATGTGATGTGTTGAAATCGGGTACCGGATGGAGGTCCCGCTAGTTGCCAGATGGAGGCAATGCGATGTGTTATGTGTGTTGAAGTCGGGTACCGGATGGAGGTCCCGCTAGTTGCCAGATGGAGGCAATGCGATGTGTTATGTGTGTTGAAGTCGGGTACCGGATGGAGGTCCCGCTAGTTGCCAGATGGAGGCAATGCGATGTGTTATGTGTGTTGAAGTCGGGTACCGGATGGAGGTCCCGCTAGTTGCCAGATGGAGGCAATGCGATGTGTTATGTGTGTTGAAGTCGGGTACCGGATGGAGGTCCCGCTAGTTGCCAGATGGAGGCAATGCGATGTGTTTTGTGTGTCGAAGTTGGGTACCGGATGGAGGTCCCGTTAATTTGCCGGATGGAGGCAATGTGTTGTGTGTGACGAAGCTGGGTACCGAACAGAGCATTGCATACTAGATTTGGTCGGAAGGTTTCGTGAATTGGTTCGAAAATTGACGATTCTTGAAGAGTGGTGATTTCAATGTTGAGATTTTCTTTATAAGATTTGATGAGAATGTAAATCAGAATAATATTGTGTTATGTGACTATTCCCTGACGTCTTGGTCAGGAAGGCCGAGCAAGGGACGTTTTACTTTCCATAAATTCTTGTTTCAGATGCCTCACACGAGGACGTGTGAATTGTCAAGATGGCCGTGTCGCAGAATCAACACAGGGGCACTATTATTAGAATTGCTATTGATTATCATTAATTTAGAATAACGCCATCTATCATCGTTTCTCGGAAGCGTCAAGCAGTTTGCTTGGGTGAGGTCGATACAGGGCGTGGTAGGTCTTGTTTGACAGCTGTCAGTTGTCATTGGTTGGACGTATTTGACTTGACAGACTTCACTTTTTGGTGAGACACGAGCGCGAGAGGTCGTTCTGCCAGCCTGTATCGAACTTACCGCGTTTCCGTACCTTAATCCATTTCCATCGGCTTGATTAATTGAGATTTTGTTATTTTGTTTTCGGAAGTGCATAAATAGACGGTTGTAATCAGTGTGGAGACTATTATTTCGTACCTACACCATGTCGAACTTGGACTTCGATAACCAAGTACCCCAAATTGGTGAACTACCTTCGTTAAATATATTTTTGAGCTTACATATCTCGATTTTATACTACCTCTGAACAGCCAGCTAGAATTATTGGATATTGACAGTTAAAAGTCAAAGTCGTTCAAGAACACTAATCTAACAATAATTATTACAGCACACGAAAACACAACAGAAAATATTCACTAAATTACCGCCACAAACTCAAAGACAACGAACGAAGCAAATGATTTGTTTGACGTTTGAGTTTTTGACCTGACATTGACATGAGTTCCGTTTGTTGCCTGACAATCGATTGTGAAATCAATTTATTTATCAATTTATTTTACGACTTTTTTTGAAACGTTGAAGTGTCACGAGGAAACATTAAAAAAAATATGTGTTTTTATTTAAACTTATGTAAAGAACAAAACTGAATCACGTTTTATAGTGTTTTAAATAATTAATTAACTACTCTATTTTTGTAATAATATCGATTAACTTTTATAATTCATCTGGCAACATTGTTTCAAAGTGAAAATAAGACAGTCGGTATTATTTTGATTAAATTTTTAATTTTTTATACCATGATAAAACTGCTTAATATTTTATGATTAACCACAAAAAAACTGAAAAAAATATTGATAAATATTTCATTTGTGTAACGTTAGGCCCAGATTCGCCCGTCTCCTTTGTAAACAATATTCAAATTGTATTACTTCCTTTATTCATTTTTATTATTGTATTACTTCATAATTAAGATTTGATAACATTATGTTGTTGTCCTATGGTGAATGCTGTGTATACCTATAATAGGCATAAATACCAGCACTTTTCTGTTATTTTTATTGTTTCACATTAATTCTTAGTATGTACTGCTGTTGATGTACCAAATAAATAAATAAAGTTGAAATTCAATTTTTTAAATCGTGTTTCCTACAGCAACAACATTAATTTATTGACTAACGAAGAGCCCTAGTCCCGAAGGACTAGTTTGTTAGTACTCCTCGTCCTCGTACCGCTCGCACTAGTCGGATAGCGGGTGGCGGCCGCGTGTTTGTTGATTGCATTTTGAGTGGTGTGACGTCAGCGAGGCGGCTCCGACCGGAGCTCGATAGTGCTCCGTGTTGACAGGATATCGTACGGAACTAGAATATAGCGCTCGAATAATGCATAATATAGGGATTAAAATGTTCTATTTTAATAACAATTAACATCCGATTACACAGTAGCGCATAATCATTCTCTATTAATCTCTAGTAGCGGACGGTACTGATGACAGCGTAAGTAATATGCATGTAGGGAAATATAAATTCTATTATTGGACGATCACTACAAACAATCGTACTGATTAGGCCTATAATCCGCCGTGGCTGTTTGTCAATCCCTGAGGTACATGTTAGCGGACTGATACAGAAATCTTTTCAAAGTCTCCTGTTTCAGTCAAGTGTCGCACGCGACGCAAGATTCTTGTTCGAGAAGTACTCGTACCAGTAATCTGCCGTTAAGAATAGATCTCTGTTAGTGAGATTTGTTTTCCTCATCACGCTGTCACCGTCATTTTGTATTTCGTGTCTTCCGTATCCATGGTGGTCAGCAGCATCCCAGAGTCTGCATTTATGTGCAGTAGATAGAAATGGGCTCGCCCACTATTACATGAGATGTGGGTGTACTGTAATGTACACTTTTCCCTAACCCTTTGGGGATTGCAGTCGTGATGTTATGACATGCTTGTGTTACCACTTAGTATATCGTTAGTAGTGGGAACCGTTAATATGAGCGACACTACTGGAGTGCTTGTAATGAGAGGCGCGCGTCAGTGGTTCCTCCCGCGTGATGAGTGTGGCACGGCCAAGTGCGACACCCCACACCCGACACGACGCTCTTGATTATTGTTTGTTTGCTGCTCTATGAAGCCTGCTAAGTGTTGAAAAGTTTGTAAATCCAGAATGAGAAAATCTAGTTTTTCCTTAATCTAGTTTAAGTTCGATTACGATCAGATCTACTATATGAGTAAGTGACATGGTGAAGTGATCATCACTTAATTAAATTCCAATTCCCAAAGAACACGCAGTTCATTATCGGTCTATGAATGGTTCCAGTAATTAGCGTTAAATTAACATAATTGTAAAAATTATGAACTCACCGGGTATCTTCACGTCATTCTCCTGTGTCATGTGTTCACGACTTTTGTAACACAACACACACTACATTGAACGTACAGTATGGCACTTAACACACATCACTCGCGATAAACTATCCTTGAAACACAAAGTAGAAATATTAACGTTCTTTTAAAAGTTTCATACACAGTACGTTGTTCACGGAAGTCACTGCACAAAATAATAGAAAATTAAACAGAAACTATTAAAAGCCTAACCGTGAAAGGTACGTCTGTTTTTCTATGAGAATTTTTGAAAAAAAAAACTGTCTCTTCCAAGATAAAACTACATTGATTGTAATAGTGCAAAGGGTTTCTGGTGATACGGTGGTATTAATAAAATGGCTAAAATAAAACGTGTCTAACAGTAATGTTCGGTACAACTGGAGGAGTGTTTGATTGTCGGTCAACAGGTAGCTGTGCCAGTACCTACTAGGACTGAGGAAGTTATAAAGGACTTACTTCTGAGGCACTTTATTGTTCGTTTTGGATTTCTTGACTGAATATTTAGCAGTTCAAAGTTTTAGACTAATGTGTATTAACATATTCAGTGTACAACTACACAAACCACATACAAACACAATAGAGAAAAATCTTATCTGTATAGAACAACGTCTGTGATGACAGCTCCGAAACGCTGAAAAATACTGCGGAACACTTTCTCGCAATCTGTTTAGCACACTAACCACATTATCTTATTAACACTAGCCAAGCCCTTCGCGTTCATCTCACTGCTATTTATAACTTTAAGGACCAACAATTTCTGAAACAACTTCCTCTTGTCGAAAGTTTCGTGAACTTAAAAATCAACAACAAACAAATAACAGCAAACAAAAATCTGTTTTAACTTAAATGAAAGTTTAAAGATTTAAGTAGCATTCTGAACTTTTTAAAACCATTCTCACGAGACAATATTAGTTAACATCAGTTATCAAACAATTCTCGCCGATGTTTGAGGTGGTGTCGGCGCTCAGCACGCGGCGCGCTCGCTCGCGGTCGGCTCCCGACTGGCGACAGCCGGCGCGGCCTCCCTACTCACTCGACAAGCACAGGATGTTTGGTCCTGTTAGCTTCTGTTCGCCAGGGTGTTTCGCCATGCTTAGTTGCTTACAGTCGAGACTAAAGGGCAGGCAGTGCGGCTTTCACAGTTACGTACATATCTAATAGTCTCCGCAGAGTTTTTCATTCATTTCATTTATTTCAGTAACAATTTTTACATTGTGTCGAAATTTTACAGTAGATTATAAAATTAAAGAATTACATAAAACAGTCATTAATAAAACAGTAACCAAATATATTTATTAAAAAATACAAAAACAAATGATGTAAAAACAAATTAAGATTCCACCATTACAATTAATGTCAAAAGAATAATAGAATAATCATATTAATGAATAATATAATATCTATGGAAATAGTAATGTTATAAAATAATGTATGTCAAATAAAGAATCATCATCCATTATAAAATAACAATCAAAAGAAATAATGCGAAGTTACAAATGTTACTAAATTATTCCCATACAAATGTCAAAAATAAATATAATGTCAATAAAAATAGTAAGTTTATAATTAAAAGTCTAGTTGTATGTGTCACAGTCACAGAGAAACTCATAAAGGGTGTAGTAGCACTTTACTATCAAAAATGATTTTTAGCTGCTGCTTAAAGTGCTTTACGTTGTATAATGACATGAAATGTACAGGTAGTTTATTAAACAGTTTAACTGACTGATAACCTGCAGCATGACTCACTACTTTTAAATGAGGTTGTATCATATTTTGTAAATCCCTGCGCTTAGTAGCTTCTCTCTTGCTTTTTTCCTCTGGTGTTTCGAAATTCTGCAGCTTTTATCTCATTAAATCAGTAAGAAGAACAAAAATATACAAACAAGGGACCGTTAGTATCTGAAGTTTTTTAAAGTACTCCTTACACGAGACCCACTGTGGAATTCTCACCATGGATCTTATGGCCCTTTTTTGTATAATAAAAGCTGTATTTATATTGTACGCATAACTACCTCCCCATGTAGTGAGACTGTACCTAAGCTTAGACTCTACAAGCGAGTAATATACCACTTCGAATTGCTCAATAGCGATCACATCTCGAAGACTTCTTAGGGCATAGCAAGCTGAGCTAATTGAGCTTTCTATAGCTGTCTATTCTTTTTTCCAGTTTTAGGTTTCGTAGTACATATACATACATATCGTCGTTGTAGTGCGAGAAGTCACTAAGTGACATTTTTAGCTAAAATGAGTTAATGATGTCAAAGTGTTTTTAAACCCATTATCTACCATAAGAAAAGGTAAAATACCGCTTTTTTTTAGTATTTTAGATAAGTAATACGAGAATGTCAGAAGTACATAACTACTTGTTAAGGCAAAAAACCAGCTTATGAAAATTAACTATCGGTAATTGAGTAATTTATAACAATTTTTCTTACTAACTTTTTCTCAATTACTGGGGCTTCCCTGCTCACTAATGTTACTTAGTTACTTTTCGCATTCAACATATTCATTGAGAACCATTGTAACGTCACTTAGGTATTTTTTGCAGACGAAAGCTTTACATTAGATGAAGTTAAATGTCCGATAGAAGTCACCAACAACACTTAATTGCTTTTTGCACACAATATAATTCGAGCCGACCCTCTAAATGGCTCTTAGTGATTTCTTGCATACCTAAAGCTTTGAATGAAATACAATTCTGCTGTCCGGTAAAAGTCATCAACAGATCTTAAGTATTTATAAATAAATGTAATCGCGCGTATTTTTCGGTCTTTACGTTCTAAAAATCTAACTATTGGACATTAATTAAAGCAAAACCACTCGTATTGCAGTAACTTAGATTTGGGTAGGTACTCGTACAATTAGATTTGCGGACCCCTCCGGTTTGCTGACCGGTTATATTATAACCTAACATAACATCACGCCTCTTGAAATAGTGGGCCGGAAATATTCATTCTTCAAATTACTAAGACTTTTCTGTCCTACTCGTACATTTGGGCAAATACTTTACCTTCCATTTTACAGTATTTATAAGTGTTAATATGATTTATCACTGGCATTATAGTCTTAAGTTAGTAGTTTCAAAAATAAATTCTCTAAATACATAAGTACCACAGTTATAGGTTATCCATTTGTAATTATAGATTCTTTTGCCCCACCTCTCCCGATTCCTTGGAAAGTATCTCCAAGAGAGCAACAGCGCCCGTAAGCTGCGCTCTGTTGATAACTCGGCAGTATCTGGGGTCGCCGTCGGCGTCGCTAACTCAATAATAAAACAAAGTTTTTTCATTTCTGTTCCAACGACTCTTTCAGACTTATGTATCATAAATATCTTTGTCCGGTTCGCTGTTGCCTCACTGCGATGATCTGACGCTCAAAACTGAAGGATCAAATGTTTTCAGTTATGACCATGATAATAAACCATTTGAGCTTTCTGTGAATTTATCACTCAAGTAGCTTATGCCTGCTGCTTCGCCCGCGTGCAATTCGGGAATTGCCCACGGGATCTTACCTACTTCTGGAACAATACTCGTAAGTAATCTATGTGCTATACAAGATTATAATCTATCTTTGGGCCAAGTTTCATCTAGATCTGTTCAGACGTTCTGGCGTGATTGAGTACCAAACATCCATCCATCCAAACTTTCGCATTTATAATAGTTTACGTAAGATACATAATTATGTAATGTTAGTTTTTACTTTTAAAATTGAGTAGGTAATAAAAATAGTTAGTGTAAGTATTTAATTTTATTTGAATTATACAGACACACTCGCGTTTTTTGCATGTAATTAATTACATATAACTTACATTATATCAATTACATTACATGTGAAATATTGATACCTTAGTTTAAGATTTTAAGATGCGATGCGGGCCGATTGGTGTCAAGATGTCAAGTTTTTGTTCCGTGTTTAAAAATTAATTTTAATTAGAAATTAGGTTGTATTATGGTGTAATTAAATGTGATAACGTATTTTAAATGTGTAAATACCTAGGAAAATTGTTTTCCTGATAGTTCATAAAGTATTCGGTTATACGACATTACCGGTAACCTATAAACAACAACAGCTGACGGTCTAACTACGGAATTATACGGATATATACGGGGAGTATTTGTTTACTTTTATATTATAATAGCACACAATCGTATTTAAATAATAATAATTCTTTTTTGTGAATTTAGTAGGTACCCAGTATTGTTTCAAAATCGCTTTGTTGTCAAATGTCAGTTCGTAAAAAGTAAAACTTTAATATTTAAACTTTGTTTACATCAGTCTTTTCAATATTAATTAAATATAACGTTCGTGATAGTTATTTTATTAACGTCTTGAAGTAAAAGTACTTTAAAATTCTAAGTTTTCATTCTAGGCAATCTACCCACTTATAAAAAAAAGTTAAATTCTTAGATAAGAAAATCTTATTATAGTAATAAATTGAACATTCAGTTAGATAATATCAATTTTGTCAAGCTAATATAGCAGCCTACCTCATTTCTTTGAGTAACACAAACTTTTTCCCTATTTATTTCCCCCTTTAATTTCTAAATTTTCTAACATTGATCTATTCTATTAGTTCTCACCGTTTCCTTATTTCCAATTTTCAGTACCCAATCCAGAAATCATGCCTGTGATGACACGTAAGGCTACTGCTCAGGATATGGAGTTAAAATTGAGAACGGCCCTCCAAGAACTGAAGGACTCAAAACTCCAATGTCAACAACTGTTACAGGAGATAGAGGACAGTGAGGAGGAGGTCAATAACGTCAATAGCAAAAACTCCAGCTTAAAACGGGAGCTAGTAGACCTTCATCAGGATTACTTGAATGTTGTCAATGAACGGGATCAGCTAAGGGTGATTACGGATGGGTTTAACAACTGTAGCAACTTGTATGAGGAGGCTTTGTGTAAAGTTAGGGACCTAGAGGATGAATTAAATTATGCTAATGTAAAACTTTTAAATTTGAAACAGGAACAGGATCATACTCAGGCTATAGAAACTGAACACTTGTACAATGAATTAGTAAATACAAATTGCAACCCTAATTCCATAATAACAATAGACCTCACAGAGGACTCCTTACTGAAACATAATTCGTACCATAAAACTAGTAAAAATAAAATTAAGAAATATGCAAGATTGAATAAAATCATTAAAAAATTTAATAAATACAAGACACAACAAAAGCACTATTCCAAAAATATTCAATTAAGGAAAGAACGTGTTTATCTAGTGAATAGATTAAATAACTATCAGATTAAATTGGAAGATAGTATAAATATTTATGAAATAGACACTCAGCGCTTACAATCTGAAATTGAGGCACTGAATAAGTCACTAAAATCATTATATAATAAATATGATATGTCTAGCAACCAAATTAAGGAGCATATTCTAGCCACTAATGAGTTAGTAGACAAAGTGGACTTGCTGACTCTCAGCAACACTCATTGTACTTGTAGGAGTGAACCCAGTCTTGATGCCCTCCAGCCTGAGGCAACGGAGGACCCGTCCCAAGCTATGAGCGCTCAGGACTGCACCATCAACCCAGATGCAATCCCTGTCATTACATTTCATGAGTCACAAGTAGTACAGCCTGAGATTAGTCATTTTGTATCACCTGATAGTAAAAATTGTTATCATTCAGTTATGTTCTCTGATGGTATAGGTAGAGGGCTAGGTAAATTAATCAGTAATAACCTTAGTTATTGTACCCAAAATTATTGCACGCCCGGGTCAACCTACAAACAGGTCATGGCTTCGGTAATAAATAATGTTTGTAATCCTAATACCACCATTACTATATGTGTTGGAAATAGTTCAAATATTAAAAAGGAAGACATCACCGACTATGTATCAGAGTTGTTAAAGTTAAGCTGTAGTAAGATCATATTGTGTGCTTTTCCATATTTTAAAAATTTTAGTAGTAGAAAAAACAATTACATACATATGTTAAATAAGCATGTACATTTCTTAGTAGGTCACTATAGTGACAGACTTATATATCTGGATATCAACACTATTGTTGATAAACTTAAGTCGACACGGGGTAAGGTGTATCTACCTATTAGATGTAGACACAAAATAGCTAGGCTATTAGCTTATAATATTCACACAGACATAAATAGTATGTCTAAGTTTAGTTATATTATTAACACCGCGACTATTAGTAATCATACTAATAAACATTTTTATAATAACTGTAAATCGGAGGATCCATGCGTAATTATAGATGATTCTCAAGTAGAATCCACTGGTAGTGGAGTCTCGGGGCTCACTCCAGATATTAATATTAATTTAAACTAGGTAGTGAGACAAAAGAAGGTACCTTTAACAATATTGTTAAACCTATCAACAACAAGGTATCTTCTTGCACTCAATTAGTTAGTAAAAAAGGGCCTCAGCAGAACACCTTAAAATTATTCCACCAAAATATCCAAGGCATTTCTTCCAAATTATTAGAAATTGAATTGTTTTTAGAAAAAAATATGTTTGACATTATTTGTTTTACCGAACATTGGCTAAAAGATTACCAAATGCTGATTAATTATGAGAACTATACGGTTGGTAGCTGCTTTAACCGTAAATCTATGCTGCGTGGAGGTTCCCTAATACTTTTGAAAAATTGTGTTAAATATAAACAACGTATTGACATAGTAGGTCTCTCGGTTGAACATTGCGTCGAACTGTCCTGTGTTGAGCTAGATAAGCATGTAATTGTGTGTGTGTACAGACCCCCAAACTATCAAAACTTTTCCTTATTTGAATCAATAATGGAAGATGTCCTGGCAAAACTTGCAGCCAGTAATAAATCTACAATTATTTGTGGTGATTTCAATATCAATATTTTAGAAGACAATTCAAATAGCAGTCGGTTATTAAATCTTTTTAAGTCATTTGACTTGACCAACATTTTTATAGAACCTACTAGAGTCACTCCATCTTCTGCTACTTGTATAGATAATGTTTTCTGCGATTGCGATTACTTAGATAAAGCCATAGTAAATTGCCTGCCGTCTGACCACAGCGGACAAACTGTAACTTTTAGGTGTAACACACCATTGCAAAATGTTCAGATTAAATTTAGACCTATAACTACTAGCAAATTAAATAGGTATAATATTTCCCTGCAGAACAAGTTAAGTGTTATGAGCCATCATATGGACGATATTAATATAAATCAATTGTATGATCATTTCTTTTCAATAGTTCACACTGAATACAACAAAACTTTTGAAAAGAAGACAAAAAGTATTTGCCCTAAATTTATATTTAGTGATTGGGCAACTAGAGGTATCAGAAAAAGTAGGGAAAGACTATTTGAGCTTTATGACCTTAAATCTTATATAAACACTGAAACTTTTAATAAGTATGTTGCTAAGTATTCAAACATTTTTAGAAATACATGCAAGGTTGCCAAAGCCCTGCACATTAGCAACAAGATCAAAACAGCAGAAAATAAAATAAAGACAGTTTGGAAAGTCATAAATAACGAGACTAACAGGAAGAAAATACGTAACACTAGCTACACCTTAGATACAGCATGTGGTCCTAAAAGCTCTAATCAGGAAGTAGCTCAAGAATTTGTGAATTTTTTTACCGATATACCGTTAAAAACTACGGAGTCTCTTAATTCCTCTCCTGAAGTAGCAATTGGTTTATTAAAGGCGAATGTGTCTGGCTGCCCGGCTGAATTTAAATTTAAACACATAAACCCTATGATAGTTATTAAAGCTTTCCGGCAAATAAAAGTCAAACTGACCGAAGATCTTTGGGGAATGTCTATCAAAGTTTGTACATCCATAGTTGAGACTGTAGCACCATACTTAGCTTTAATTTTTAATTTGTGTGTAGACCAAGGAGTTTTCCCTGATTTAATGAAATACAGTAAAGTCATACCTCTTTTCAAATCCGGGGATAGTAAAGATACTAATAATTATAGACCTGTATCCGTGTTGCCAGTTTTTAGCAAGGTGTTTGAAAAAGTAATGCTTAATCAAATGCTCAATCATTTTAACACCAACAGAATCTTACACGACCAACAGTTTGGTTTCACTAAGGGACGTTGTACAACTGACGCCGGTGTAACCTTATTAAAGCACATATTTTCTGCGTGGGAAGCATCCCAAGACGCAATAGGAATATTTTGTGACCTCTCCAAAGCATTTGATTGCGTAAATCACGACACATTGCTTTTGAAACTTGAGCATTACGGACTAGGTAAACTTGCACTTAGTTTGGTAAAATCTTATTTAAGTGATAGACAACAATATGTTCAAATAAATGGTGTTAATTCACAGGGTTTAAAAGTAAAAATGGGGGTTCCGCAAGGCTCAATATTGGGTCCTTTCCTCTTTCTAGTATATATAAACGATCTACCCTATTTATTGAAAAACCAACCTCAAAATATGGTGTTATTTGCTGATGACACTTCTCTAATTTTTAAGATAAATAGACGGGCCCAAAATCTAGATGACGTAAATAATGCCCTACTTCAGGTCCATAATTGGTTCACAGCAAACAATTTAGTATTAAATGAAAAAAAAACGAAATGCATAAGATTTGCTTTACCAAATGTTAAAAGTAACGAGTGTGATATAGTATTGAATAAAGAGAAACTTGAATTCGTAGATAAAACCGTTTTCCTGGGGCTTACGCTTGATTCAAGGCTACAATGGGGTTCTCATTTAAAATCTCTTGCGGGGCGCCTAAGTTCAGCAGCATATGCTGTTAGAAAAATCCGTCAATTTTCTGATGTAGATACCGCTAGACTGGTCTATTTTAGTTACTTTCATAGTATAATGTCTTATGGCATTCTGTTATGGGGACGGGCTGCAGACATTGAGTCTATATTTATTCTGCAAAAAAGAGCCATCAGAGCCATATATAACCTTCGTAGGCGCGATTCTCTAAGGGAACTGTTTAAGGAAATCAAAATCATGACGGTACATTGTCAATACATCTACGAAAACATAATGTACGTTAGAAAAAATCTACATCTTTTTAATAAAAGAGGTGACAGACACAATTACAGTACGAGAACTAGAGACCAATTAGTTCAGCCGGGCTTCAGACTCGCTAAAGTAGACTCATCTTTCATGGGGTACTGTTTAAGATGCTATAATAAAATTCCACAAAGTATTCTTGAACTGAATGAGACGAAATTTAAATCATGCATTAAACGCACACTATGTAAGCAAGCATATTACAAGTTGGACGATTATATCTCTGATAAAAATGCTTGGCTCAATGCCGGTCCTGCTCCACATGGACAGGGGCGCATAAACTGATTAATGGATAGCATTAAATAGTATTGTTGGAGCTGCTGAAGATTGTACAACTATCTTTGCATTGTATAGATTCAATTTCTTTTGGTATTATATAACCGCATAGCCCATATTATGTGAGTACTATGTAATAGAAAGCTATCCTTCGTTGGAAACCTACGTCATTTTTTTTTTTGACTTGAATTTGCCCTGGCGGTTAAGTGTATGTCATGCTCACTCAAATGTCTCGCTGATGGTGGCGCGTGTGTCGGATCAGTTAGTTCCCTTCAAAATGGTTGAGTTGAATGGTGCTGATACATGCGTCATGTTCGTGAACGGGCGCTGTCAGTTGTGACTGGTCATCTCTTGGTTGCCACGGTTTATTTGAATTAATTATTTTATTTTTTGAATTGTTCTTTTCCTTGTTTTTACTATGGACACTTTTAACGTGCACATCTTGCTACATCGCTCTCACATAATGTACCATCTAAACATGAATGATGTAACCAAGGTTTTGTAAAAATATTCTGATTTAAAAGAGTGTCCATGGAGTTTCTTGCCCGTTCTTCTCCATAGAGATCTACGTTAGGGAATGGGCAACTACAGTACTTTCACAGTTTTTATGCCTTGTGACTGGGACTGTAGCTAAATTTCATTGTTGTCTTTGTTTCGACAGTTCAAAAGTGCCTGTAACGGGCCTACTTGAAATAAATGCTTTGATTTTGATTGATTTTTGATTTTGATTTTGATTGGACACCAGTGACCACAATCAAATGATTCATTAGGAATCTAATTACAGACATAATACTTTTACATAATATTTAATATCAGAGTCGCGTATCACGAGCCAACGCGAAAATCGGGATTTCACATATATTTACAGACACGTCTACCTCAAAAAAATTCTACCGACTAACTAGTAGGTAAATACTCCCGCGCCCCGCACGCCCTGCGCAACACTGCGCGCCATGCGCCTGTCTACGTGAGTTTTGAAGCCCTATTTGACTCTCATATATAAAAGTACTCTGTGTTGACTCTGTTGGGGGATGAATTTGGAAAAACTGTGATAGACTTGTCTCATATTTGAAGAGTGAGTTTGTACACCAATTTTCGAGTCAACCGACCTCGAGAACAAAAAGTTTCACAGAAAATTCAACACCCCATTTTACCCTCTTAGGGGAGGAATTTTCGAAAACCCCTTTCTTAGTGGATACCTACCCTTTACAAAGAATACACCGTTCAAATTTCATGTCTTTAAGACCAGCAATTAGGCTGTGAGTTAATATATCAGTCAGTCAATCAGGACTTTGAATTTTATATGTATAGATTAGTCTAGTAACTGCGAGTTATTAATACAGTCACGAACACTTATGTATAGACTTAACAACTAATAGGAGTGTCTATCTCCTAATGATTATAATTATTTAATTTTGTTACGAATATAAAATTTCGAAACCCTTATTATTTTAAGCCAGAATGTGAGTGTAGGCTAGTCTGCAGTCCTGTACATATTGGTGCCTTCAGTCAGTGAGTTTAAATGATATCAATCTCTTAATGCCCCCATAAGGAGCTCCCCTCGGCCACAGTACGTCCGTGCGGGCGCTCATCGCGGCGTGGAGGCGGGTCGGTTAAAGATACGCACAAAGAGAAACTCAGTAAGAATTGCGAGTTTCTCTTGATGCGTCCGAGTAATTGAGTCTCTCAGGCTACCGCCTCTGTTCGTGACGGCTTCTAATATATGGCGGCCGTTTTCCTAATTATTTCTTCGTTCCGAATCTGCCATAAAATACTGCTGGAAGTCGCGCACAATGGTGCACAATGGCGCACAATGGCGCACAATGGCGCACAATCACGAACACTTGACGCGACTTCCGCTCACTGCTTGTTTATAATTAGGTTACTACTGTTACAAAGTTCATCAGCTAGATTGTTTGAAAAGTTTATACGGCACTATGACAACACAGAGAATTTATCTTTTTATTTCAGTGCATTTTAAAAAGTCTCCTAATGATATTGGACGTCACTGATGGTCCTTTGGTGGGTGTTGTGAGAAAGCAAGAATTGCATAAATCTGAAACAAGTTCTGACACCACGTTTTGTTTGGCCACCTACTGGGCCCAACTCATTTATTAGGTACCACTACAATCGACTCCATAAGAAGTTTAACAAGTTATCACCGTGAGACAGTACCACTATAGTTAAATTAGCTTGACTTGAGAATTGACTATTAAAATCGGGCCTGAATGAACGATTCCGGGGAGTAGAGCAAAGTGGTTCACTCTCTGTGAACTGTTTTTTAGATCCCCGTTTCAAAATGCAGGCATTTTCCGACACAAACGAAGCAACGAAAACGAAGGAAAGAGTCAGGAGACTAGTCGCTGCTTTGACAGCGGAAAATGAGAAGACTACCGATACACCAACCGTGGTTGCAGATTCACAGAACGATGGTTGCAGCGCTTGGGATATATTTGACAATTTAATAAAACAAAATACATCTGTTGGTACTCCTGTTTCCAAAGCCATAAAAGAGGTAGATATGTATTTAGCAGACGAGATGCTGCCTCGAAAAAATAATAATAGAGACTGGAACAGCCCACTCGAATGGTGGAAAAACCACCAACATGTCTACCCCAATCTTGTTAAATTGTATATCAAGAACTGCAACATAGTCGCAACATCCGTTCCTTGCGAACGGATGTTTTCAAAATCGGTGTTAATACTTAACCAAAGAAAAACGAGATTTACGACGGATAAAGTAGAGCAGTTAATGTTTTTAAATGTAAACCTGGACGAACAGAGATTTCAAAATTATATGTAAATATTAAAATTATGTCATGTAATTATGTACATATATAATTGTAAATACCTGAAGCTGATTATGTATATGAAAAATTATATGTAAATATTTAAAATAATGTCATGAAAATATGTACATAATATATACAAGGTGCAGTTTTGCATCCTAGTCAAAATTCAGGAGCTTGTCACAAAAGACATAAATAATCAATTTAAATTTCGGTACCTGGTCAATCTATATATATAAAACTCAAAGTCCTGACTGACTGACTGAGATATCAACGCACAGCCCAAACCGCTGGTCCTAGAGCAATGAAATTTGGAGGGTGTATTCTTTGTGAAGAGTAGGTATCCACTAAGAAAGGGTTTTTCGAAATTCTACCCCTAAGAGGGTAAAATCGGGTGTTGAGTTTTCTATGAAACTTTTTATTCTCGCGGTCGATGGACTTGAAAATTTGTGTACCTACTCTGCATATACAATTATGAGAAACGTGTATCAAAGTTTTTCCAAAATCATCCCCCATTATGAAATTCAAAGTCCTGACTGACTGACTGATATATCAACTTACAGCCTAAGCTGCTGGTGTTAAAGACATGAAATTTTAAAGGTGTATTCTTTGTGAAGAGTAGGTATCCACTAAGAAAGGGTTTTTCGAAATTCCACCCTTAAAGGGGTGAAATGGGGTGTTGAATTTTCGGTAAAACTTTCACTCGGGGTCGAATGATTTGAAAGTCTAAATATCTTCATTTAAAATTATGAGAAACGTGTATCACAGTTTTTCCAAAATCATCCCCCAATATAAAATTCAAAGTCCTGACCGACTGATATATCAACGCACAGCCCAAACCGCTGGACCTAGAGAAATGAGTTTGGAAGGTGTATTTTTGTGAAGAGTAGGTATCCACTAAGAAAGTGTTTCTCGAAATTCCACCCCTGAGAGGGTAAAATGGAGAGTTTTCTGTGAATTTTTTTATTTTCGAAATCGATTGCCTTGAAAATTTGTGAACATACTATTTAGTTAAAATTATGAGAAACGTGTATCACAGTTTTTCCAAAATCATCCCCCAATGTGAAATTCAAAGTCCTGATTAACTGACTGATATATCAACGTGCAGCCTAAACCGCTGGCCTTAAATACATGAAATTTGAAGGGTGTATTCTTTGTGAAGAGTAGGTATCCACTAAGAAAGAGTTTTTCGAAATTCCACCCCTAAGAGGGTGAAATGGGGTGTTGAATTTTCGGTAAAACTTTCACTCGGGGTCGAATGATTTGAAAGTCTAAATATCTTCATTTAAAATTATGAGAAACGTGTATCACAGTTTTTCCAAAATCATCCCCCAATATAAAATTCAAAGTCCTGACTGACTGATATATCAACGCACAGCCCAAACCGCTGGACCTAGAGAAATGAAATTTGGAGGGTGTATTCTTTGTGAAGAGTAGTTATCCACTAAGAAAGAGTTTTTCGAAATTCCACCCCTAAGAGAGTGAAATGGGTTGTTGAATTTTCTGTAAAACTTTTTACTCTCGAAATCGATTGCCTTGAAAATTTGTGGACATGCGCTGCAGTTACAATTGTGAGAGATGTGTATCACAGTTTTACCAAAATCATCCCCCAATATAAAATTTAAAGTCCTGACCGACTGATATATCAACTCACAGCCCAAACCGCTGGACCTAGAGAAATGAACTTTGGAGGGTGTATTTTTGTGAAGAGTAGGTATCCACTAAGAAAGGGTTTTTCGAAATTCCACCCCTGAGAGGGTAAAATGGAGTGTTGAGTTTTCTGTGAAACTTTTTATTTTCGAAATCGATTGCCTTGAAAATTTGTGTACATACTCTTTAGTTAAAATTATGAGAAACGTGTATCACAGTTTTTCCAAAATCATCCCCCAATGTGAAATTCAAAGTCCTGATTGACTGACTGATATATCAACGTGCAGCCTAAACCGCTGGTCTTAAATACATGAAATTTTAAGGGTGTATTCTTTGTGAAGAGTAAGTATTTACTAGGAAAGGTTTTTTTGAAATTCCACCCCTGAGAGGGTAAAATGGAGTGTTGAGTTTTCTGTGAAACTTTTTATTTTCGAAATCGATTGCCTTGAAGATTTGTGTACATACTCTTTAGTTAAAATTATGAGAAACGTGTATCACAGTTTTTCCAAAATCATCCCCCATTATCAAATTCAAAGTCCTGACTGTCTGACTGATATATCAACGTACAGACTAAGCTGCTGGTCTTAAAGACATGAAATTTGAAGGGTGTATTCTTTGTGAAGAGTAGGTATTTACTAGGAAAGGTTTTTTTAAAATTCCACCCCTAAGAGAGTGAAAAGGGGTGTTGAATTTTCTGTAAAACTTTTTATTCTCGGGATCGATTGACTGAAAATTGGTGTACATACTCTTCAGTTAAAATGATTAGAAATGTGTATCACAGTTTTTCCAAAATCATCCCCCAATATAAAATTCAACTTCCTGGCTGACTGATATATCAACGCACAGCCCAAACCGCTGGTCTTAAAGACATGTTTGAAGGGTGAATTCTTTGTGAGGAGTAGGTATCAGGACCGAAGGCACCTAAGAAGCCGATTTCTGCCGGGTTCCCTTCGGGAACAAGACACTCCGACGTAGTGTTTAGGTGTCTACTGTAGTCAAACAAAAAACAAACACACCTGTGGGTATCACATCACAGTACAGCCATTTAATACATCATAGGATTGAAAACATTTAAAAAATGAAAACATGTTTTATGTCAACAAATAAAGCAACAGGTAGCGCCAAATAAGCCGGTGCTCGGGTGTCAGAATTCAGAACCAAAATCGTATGGACGCGTACACGTGACTTCGTGGCTGGCAGTACTGTTTTGTAGGGAGCTCGGTTAGCCGAAGATTATTGAGTTACTACAGGGGCAGAAAAAGAAAGCATGTGAGGGAGAACAAGATAGAATGAGTAATGGTCGATATCGTATTTGGTACCAACTAGATTTTTATTTTGTTGACTTATTTAAATGAGATAAATTTACTTTTATTTTTTTCTGCATACCTACATTCTTCTTTACTTTTTTTTTCGTTTTTTTTTGTCATGGGTGCCAATTTCGTGGTTTTTGGGGTCCGTAATGACGAAAATGTGGTCAAAATTAAAATTCAAGACGACGCCGATGAAGATTTTCGGTTTATTCGTCATGGGTGTCATTCTCATGTCTTTTGGGGTCGCTGATAACGAAAATGTGGTCAAAATGAAAATCCGTGATGGCGCCGACAAAAATTTTCAGTTATTTCGTCATGTATATCAGAACGTTCGGCCAGACGAGATAGGGAGCTGGCTGCTACTCCACTTTTTAGTGACGATTATGTGACGCATAAAGATGCCAGCCAAAGAATTTGTGACAGAACAGTTCGTAAGTTAGAAGCATTTATTTATGGCCGAACGACCTGATATCAGAACGTTCGGCCAACCTGAATCTCCATAACTGAGGACCTTAGAGAAACTGTTACTGAATAAATATTTTGTGACGATTTAGTGACAAACAACCACTGCTTTACTTTTACTCGTAATGCCACCGGTTAAAAGTAAAATTAATTTTAGTTCCTGGAACATCAGGCCGTTCGGCCAACGTAAAATCTCCGTAACTGAGGACCTGAGAGAAACCGTTAACGAATAAAGATTTAGTGACGAGACTGAAACGTATTTTTATTGCTTTATTTTTTTTGTGACGGTCCCTTTATATAGTAAAATGAAAATTTAACATATAACCTCAAAAAATTGGGATTACCGATTCCTCCGCAAGGAAGAAGCCCAGACAAACCGTTAATCAATAAAGATTTAGTGACGACACTGAAACGAACTTTTACTGTTTTATTTTCTTGTGACGGCCCCTTTTTATAGTAAATTGAAAATGTAACATATAACCTCTAAACATTGGGAATATCGATTCCTCCACAAGGAAGAAGCCTAGAAGACTCGTAAAACGCCTGATGTGTTATAGGTTTTCAGTGCAATTGTGTCAGTATTTTTGTTAATTCAAGATTAATCTATAAAAATGCACTATGGCGGATGGCGATTGAAATAGGGTGACCATGTATTCTAACGATACAAGTATTTATCGAATAGGTACTTAATTACCTAAACAATGAAGCAAAACACGTCGAAATAGTTGAAATAAGGTGACGATGTAGGTATTGCACCAAAATAAATAGATACGCGGACGGAGGAATATGAGGAGTGCAGATTAGTTACCAATAAGTTCCGGGAAGTTACCGATCAGCGCCCTCTGAACGCCAAGCAATGAACTAAATGAATATTTATAATAGGTAGGTGCGTCTACTTATATCGATGTTTATAGCTACGTATTTCGTTTACTGTGTTATTGACGTACATAATAATATGCGTATTGTTTTATGGATGTTTTAGACACACAAGTTTAAAACTTGTCTGTCTAAAACATGTAGGTATCTAATAAACGAAATAGTATAAATATATGTTGGGTAATGGGGTTATTGCAATGAGGCAATAATAAAACAAAAATATATTATTGAATAAATTTATTAAACATTAATTATTACACCTTTATCCTGGCCTTTGTGGGGTTCTGTTTTATTATAATGTACTCGAGCCCAGAGGAAGATGGAATCAGTTTAATTGCTTTCATAACAAGTAATAAATGAAAGGTACAAAGATATGTCTACACTGTGTTAACACTTTCACAAAGTACAATCTATGCTGGAATATCGGTATTTCTGGACTATACGCAGGAACTAAAGCTCATAAAAACACCAAAATTTACACGAAAAACTGCGCAAGGGCAAGCAAATATACTGGTGTATTTTTTTTCTGACGTTGAGACTACAGAACATAATTATATACTCTAGCGAGGTAAGATTCTATCATCTAAAAAATCACTAATAATACAAAATTAAAATAATACGTGTTTTGCTTCATTGTTTAGGTAATTAGTACCTAGTCGATAAATACTTGTTATCATTAGAATACATGGTCACCCTATTTCAGTCGCCATCCGCCATAGTGCATTTTTATAGATTAATCTTGAATTAACAAAAATACTGACATCATTGCACTGAAAACCTATAAGTCCTATAACACATCAGGGGTTTTACGAGTCTTCTAGGCTTCTTCCTTGTGGAGGAATCGATAATCCCAATGTGTAGAGGTTATATGTTACATTTTCAATTTACTATAAAAAGGGGCCGTCACAAGAAAATAAAACAATAAAAGTTCGTTTCAGTGTCGTCACTAAATCTTTATTGATTAACGGCTTCTTCCTTGTGGAGGAATCGATAATCCCAATGTTTTGAGGTTATATGTTAAATTTTCATTTTACTATATAAAGGGACCGTCACAAAAAAAAATAAAGCAATAAAAATACGTTTCAGTCTCGTCACTAAATCTTTATTCATTAACGGTTTCTCTCAGGTCCTCAGTTACGGAGATTTTACGTTGGCCGAACGGCCTGATGTTCCAGGAGCTAAAATTAATTTTACTTTTAACCGGTGGCATTATGAGTAAAAGTAAAGCAGTAGTTGTTTGTCACTAAATCGTCACAAAATATTTATTCAGTAACAGTTTCTCTAAGGTCCTCAGTTATGGAGATTCAGGTTGGCCGAACGTTCTGATATCAGGTCGTTCGGCCATAAATAAATGCTTCTAACTTTCGAACTGTTCTGTCACAAATTCTTTGGCTGGCATGTTTATGAGTCACATAATCGTCACTAAAAACTGGAGTAGCAGCCAGCTCCCTATCTTGACTGGCCGAACGTTCTGATATACATATTTCGTCGTGGGTGTCATTTTCGTGGTTTTTGGGGTCGCTGATAACGAAAATGTGGTCAAAATGAAAATCCAAGATGGTGCCGATGAAAACATTCGGTTTTTTCGTCATGGATATCATTTTCATGGTTTTCAGGGTCGCTGATAATGAAAATTAGGTCAAAATGAAAATTCTAAATGGCACCAACCATTTTTTTGGATTTTTCATCAGCGTTATCATTTTCATGGTTTTCGAGGTCACTGATAAAGAAAATAAGGTCCAAATAAACATAGGAAACTAAAAGAAAAAAATGTATTTATATTCTCATTTTTTCTTTGGCTTCCCCTGACTCAATTTTCACTAAGAAAGGGTTTTTCGAAATTCCACCCCCTTTTTTTTTTTTTTGGAGGGTGGGAAATCATCAAATGACCCCTCCCGCTCTGGGCGGAGCGGAAGGGAGTGTCAGACTCTTACTGACTAAAAACCACCCATGGCAGGCATCGGCCTTTGCGGGCCCCTCCCGTTTGCTGACATCTCTTTGAGGCGCGCGTGGAACACGAACGCGCCGTCGACACGGCCTGTCGTCATACGACGGACGGACAGCGAGCTAGCCCATTACTCACCGTCCACAGGCCCGCGCCTACGGTGGCCGAGAGCCATCACGGCGTGGCCCCCGACGCCCGGTGCTTCTCCTCCCGCGGCGGCTGGGACGTGAGGCTCTCTCCCTCTCACGTTCCGCTAGCATGACTGCTTCGCAGAAGGAGGCGACGGCTTCCCATTCCCTCTCGCCAAGGTCCATGGCTTGAACCAGGGCCGGACGCGAGAGGTCGCCGCCGCCAATCGCCGCTACGAGGACATGGCGGTGCTCCGCTCAAGCGGAGCAGACCTCCACGGTGTGCTCCACCGTGTCCTCCGGGCGATCCTCGCAATGATAGCACCCGGGCGTTTCCCCCCCCCCCCCCCCCGATTCGGTACAGGTACCTCCCGAAACATCCGTGTCCGGTGAGGACCTGCGTCAGGCGGAAGGTGAGGGCGCCGTGGCGCCTCTCTAGCCAGAAATTCCACCCCTAAGAGGGCAAAATGGGGTGTTGAATTTTCTGTGAAAGTTTTTTATCTAGGTGTCGATAGACTTGAAAGTCTACATACTCTTCATTTAAATTTATGAGAAATGTGTATCACAGTTTTTCCAAAATCATCCCGCAATATAAAATTCAAAGTCCTGGCTGACTGACTGATTGATATATCAACGCGTAGCCTAAACCACTGGTCTTAATAACATGAAATTTGAAGGATGTACGAGTATTCTTTGTGAAAAGTTAGTATCCACCAAGAAAGGGTTTTTCGAAGGGTTTTTGAAATGGGAGTTGAATTTTCTGTGGAACTTAATATTCTCTGGGTCGGTTGACTCAAATCTTAATGTACACATCACTCTTCAATTAAAATTATGCGACAGTTTTTGATAAAACACGATTTAATTTACAAATATATTTTTTTTCATTTTTTAATTTACGACCCAAAAGTGGCTCCCATGTTTAAAATTCATTAATATACGTTACAGGTCCGTCTTGGATCACTGATTTACATATGTGTACCAAATTTCAACTAGATCGGTCCAGTAGTTTCAGAGTAAATTGGCTGTGACAGACGGACAGGCAGACAGACAGATACGCGTGATCCTATAAGGGTTCCGTTTTTTTCTTTGAGGTGTGGAACCCTAATCACTACATATTATAAAACAAAGTCGCTTTTCTGTCCCTATTTCCCTTTGACCGCTTAAATCTTTAAAACTACGCAACGGATTTTGATGCGGTTTTTTTTTAATAGATAGAGTGATTCAAGAGGAAGGTTTATATGTATAATAACATGCTTAATATATTAGAGAACCACTGATAATTTCAAGATTTCTATTGTGAAGTCGTAAATAATTTCATTTTTTTCCGCTTACATTGCAAACGCAGGCTGAACCCTACGAGATTTATCAAAATAATGTACTAAGTATTGTACACATTAAAAAGGTCTACAGAAAACTCCGCGATGGTATATGTCTTTGTCTATCTCTTATGGATATCCCACAATAACATGTTTTTGTCATTTACTTTTTACGCCAAATAATGGCTAATTTCCAAAGCGATTTTAACCAATACGGCATTAATCCTTATCCAATTAAATACCTTAAATACATTGTTGATTTAATATAGATCTATATGGCCCTTTACAGCATATGATTTAAATGAATATTTTCGAAGATATTACAGATTTAAAAATTGCGGGACGTAGCGTTTGCGCCGGCACCAGCCGGCGCGGCGAGGCGGACGGCAGCGTGCCTATAAATAGCGCGTCGGAGGCCGCGATTCTCCCTATAGCACTTTGAATTTAGCAGCGATCGAACGCGTTTATTTATCGGTGGTTTATTTAGTATCAGCATTGCACCCGTGCGAAGCCGGGGCGGGTCGCTAGTAGCGAATAAACTTTTGCGTTTGTCTGTGTGACGGCGCGGTTATAGCCTAGGAACAGACGGGCTGCGTTTTAATACGGGTGGGTTACACTTACCGTTTTTCGTAAATAAGAAAAAAAAATAAAAAAAAAATACTTACCCATTTTATTATCGATTCGGGTCGAGAATCATTAGTCTGGATACCTCCTTGAATTTGACCAGGATGTCAATCAATTGAACTTTTAAATACGCCAGGCGAATAGGTAAGGTATTTACATATCTTCGTACGATATAGTTTATCACATAAAAGTTTATTAGTCAGCCTGCCAGTCCTAAGCCTGGAAAAAGTATGAAGGGAAGTTCATTTCGATTCGCAATCGCAAGTACAGTTCGTTTATCGTGTCCAGTTCGACCGCGCGGCCATAGCGTTTTTTTTTAAAAAAAACCATGTCAATTTTTTGTAAAAATTTGTCAAAGTTGATTCCCAAAACCATAAATTTGTCAAAGATACGGTTAAAAAGTTATAAGGGTTTGAACATGGCCGCGCCATTGAAACGCGGCGAACCGCGCGGCCACTGAGATCTTTAAAACTAAGCCTTGTAGAGACCTGAAATTTACGCAAATGCAAGATTTAATTTGTAAAAAATTTGTAAAAATATAAAAAAAATACTCAGGTTTATAGTTTAAGAGCTATAACACTAAAACCGAATGGCCGCGCCATTGAAACGGTGGAGAAAACGCTATCGCCTGTATCTCGCTGAAAAAGCATCGCAGAGGTCTGGAGTTTTTTGTAATACCTAGATTTTAATTTGTCAAAACTAGTAAAAATACAATAAAAATTCTTAAGGTTATATTTCAGAAGCTGTAGAACATTATCAGTATGTGGTGCGATAGGGTGACCATGTCTTATTGTTTACAGAATACTTTCTACTTATTGTTACAGAAATTATAATTCAAGGATTCTAAATAAAATTAAAATGAAACCATAAATATAAAAACAATTATGTTTATTGGTTTAAAAGTCACATAAATCACAGAATGTTACAAATTAAAAAAAAAAACTCAAAAATCACAGATTGTTTACTTACACTAAGATATAATCAAAAATCACAAATTGTTTACTTACACTAAAATATAATAAAAAATCACAGATATTTTACTTACACTAAGATATAATCAAAAATCACAGATTATTTACTTACACTAAAATATAATCAAAAATCACAGATTGTTTACTTACACCAAGATATAATCAGAAATCACAGATTGTTTACTTACACTAAGATATAATCAAAAATCACAGATTTACTTACACTAAGATATAATCAAAAATCACAGATTGTTTACTTACACTAAGTCAGATATAAAATGAAAAATAGAAAAAATTTACATAATTTACTTATAATTTAGTTGCGCTATCATTAAATATAAAGTGTTTTAGTCATCATCTATTAAACCATACATTAAATTATGAATTGTAAGAGGTTGTGCAGAACTTTCATGTGTTTCAGTTTTATTGTCGTCGTAGCAAATAAATTTAGAATTATTTATTAGACAATGACGCGATGATAATGACGCGGGGGTGGCGCGTGTGAGATGCAATAGTGTGCATTACCAATCACATAGCTTAGGGGCGGAGTTGCGTCATTTAAACCAATCTTAGGGCTAGTTTTTCGTAAGTCCACGCGGACTGTAACTGTATTATTGACTTTTCAAGCAATAAACATAATTGTTTTTATATTTATGGTTTCATTTTAATTTTATTTAGAATCCTTGAATTATAATTTCTGTAACAATAAGTAGAAAGTATTCTGTAAACAATAAGACATGGTCACCCTATCGCACCACATACTGATAATGTTCTACAGCTTCTGAAATATAACCTTAAGAATTTTTATTGTATTTTTACTAGTTTTGACAAATTAAAATCTAGGTATTACAAAAAACTCCAGACCTCTGCGATGCTTTTTCAGCGAGATACAGGCGATAGCGTTTTCTCCACCGTTTCAATGGCGCGGCCATTCGGTTTTAGTGTTATAGCTCTTAAACTATAAACCTGAGTATTTTTTTTATATTTTTACAAATTTTTTACAAATTAAATCTTGCATTTGCGTAAATTTCAGGTCTCTACAAGGCTTAGTTTTAAAGATCTCAGTGGCCGCGCGGTTCGCCGCGTTTCAATGGCGCGGCCATGTTCAAACCCTTATAACTTTTTAACCGTATCTTTGACAAATTTATGGTTTTGGGAATCAACTTTGACAAATTTTTACAAAAAATTGACATGGTTTTTTTTTAAAAAAAACGCTATGGCCGCGCGGTCGAACTGGACACCGTTTATCTGTCGATTAGTAAACAAGTTGCAACTAAACAATCTAATCTGATCGTAAACTAAACGGTGGATAAACTCTGTAAACATTACATTCGTATAAACGCTTTTCAGTCTATTAAGTAAACTAGTCGAAAAATAAACTGTTTTATGAACTAGTTTATTGTAGATGGTAAACCAGTTTCGTTTCGGCGACGCCAAATACGTGAACGACCCACTCCAACCAGCCTCAGAGGTTGAACTGCGAGATGACCTATCCAAAAAAACGGACTCAGTAGTGAAGCTTTCGCTGTGCTGCGTTGTGGATAGATGTGTCGATGTCTTGCAGCTAACAGCTACATAATATTTTTTGGAAACTACTCACTTTCTACTCTCAAAAATACTCACAGAACTTACAAGAGGTATTTGAACGTTTGAGAAAAGTAAATCGGAAGTTAAGTCCGGAAAATGCGATTTTTTAAAGAAACAAATATTGTAATTAGGCCATGTGGTTTCTGGTGATGGAATTGTGGAGATTAGTGGTGATGATGAAGGGAAACAGCCAGTTCTTGATAAGATTTATTTCACCAAACACGTGGCAGTTATAGGCAAGGTCGGAGTATGCAGCATGTCCTATCGCGGACCCGGTTTGAGAGGAAGTGAACGATGGTAAGATTTAAATATGGCGACCAAGCTAGTGTTGTTACCACAGACATTACTAATTTAGGGTTGGGATTCCAACATGCTCCGGCCTTACGAGAGGAAACAGATACAAATCATTAGTTTCTAAGTACATGGTTTAGAATTAAATAGTTCTAAGCAAGTACAGTAAATTATTAACAAACATTATCATCTATGGGTAACATACAAATTTTTGTAACAGACCGCACATGGGTATTTCCCTTTGAATTTATGACTTCTACTGCTCTTACATGACCATCATGGCCTGGAAATGTTTTCGTAACTCTGGCCATAGGCCATGACATTATGGGTACATTGTCTTCTTTTAATATTACAATTGTTCCTATCTTAATGTTAGGCATGATGTCTATCCACTTAGGTCTATTTTGTAATGTATTAAGATACTGTTTGTACCACACTTTCCAGAATGATTGTTTAATTTGATTACATAATTGCCAAAACTTGAGTCTATTTTGAGGAACAGTAGTTACATCATTTTCAGGATACATTGTTAATGAATTTCCTATCAAAAAGTGACCTGGTGTTAAGTAGCTAAAATCATTTACATCAGATGACATAGGAATCAGAGGTCTGGAGTTCAATATGCATTCTATCTCTATTAATACAGTGTTTATTTGTTCATAGGTTAACAATTCTTTTTGTAACACTCTTCTTAGATAATACTTAGTCATTTTCACAGCAGACTCCCACAGCCCACCAAAGGTCGGGGAATATGCTGGTATAAAATGAAAGTTAATGCCCCTCTGGGCTGCAAATTGGCATACTTGTTTTTGGTGATTCTGTGAAGAATGTAATTTATAAAGTTCAGTTAATTGGTTCTTTGCGCCTTTGAAAGTGCTAGCATTATCAGAGTAGATTTCTTTGGGCAATCCTCTTCTAGAAATAAATCTCCTAAGGCAAGCGAGGTATGCATCTGAAGTAAGATCTGATGTGATTTCGAGGTGAACTGCCTTTGTAGCGAAACACACAAATACACAAATGTAGCCTTTTCCTACCAAGGAACGTCTCACACGCGAGAGTTTAATATTAATAGGCCCAGCGAAATCCACACCTACTTTCTCAAAAGGGCGACTCATAGCAGTCACTCTGTCAGCTGGCAAAGAACCCATCAGCTGTTTCGAGGCCTTAGCCTTCTGTCTGAAGCATATTACACATTTATGGATTAATTTTTTGACATACATTAATCCATTAGTTATCCAATATTTTTGATTTAAATTACACAGTAATAATTTCGGCCCTGCATGTAAAAGCTTTTCATGTTCAGATCTTATAATACAAATAGTAACATGTGATTCTTTTGGTAAAATGACCTGATGTTTATGAGCATATGGAATGTTAGAATGATGTAGCCTGCCACCTACACGCAGGATACCTAAACTATCTATAAAAGGACATAAGCTTTGTAAGGGACCTTTTACACTTTTATTATTCTTTAAACATTCAATTTCGACCTTATAATATATTTCTTGTTCATTCTTAATAAGCAACATCAAAGCATTATTCAATTCAGAACTTGAGAGATATTTGTCAGCTATTTTGTCACCTTTTATGTTATTAATAAACCGCATCACATAAGCCAATGTACGTACCATTCTGTGAATGCTGGAATATTTACGCATTTGATCGAAAACATTGCTAGTACCTGAAGACACTTGGCTGGCGAAAAATGCTGACCCGGTTTTTTCTTCAGGTAAGTTCGCAGGTATGTCTATTTTAAATTCAAATTTATATTCCCTGTCATGCAAAAATTCAGGGCCATCCCACCACAGGCTGCAAGCACTAAGCAAACTTGGCGCAACACCCCTACTGATATAGTCTGCAGGGTTATTTCCAGTGTTGACATATAGCCACTTACAGTTAGGCATATTTTTAGCGATTGCCTTTACCCTATTTGCAACATAAGCGTTAAGTTTCAAGGGTTCTGTGTGCAACCATGCGAGAACAATTTGTGAATCAGTAAACAAGTAAATATTGCTTATGTTATACTTAACTTTTAGCGTGCAATAAACTTTTGCCATAAGCATCGAGAGAAGCAGAGCAGCGTTAAGTTCTAAGCGCGGTACAGTTTTGTTTTTATTTTGAAGCGGGTTTATGCGCGATTTTGAACACAACAAATACATTTTAACTTTACCATCGTGATTTGTAACACGCAGGTACACGCAGCATCCATATGCCGTAGTACTGGATGCATCTGAGAATCCTATTAGTTCAAGTTTACTTAAATCAGTTATATGTATATTTCTATTTATAAAAATTGGCTTCATTTCAGCTAGACTGGAGGAAAATTCAAGCCATGCTTTCCTAATTTCATCATCAGGCACGGAGTCCCATTCAGTCTTGGAAGACCATAGCCTTTGCATTATAGCTTTTGCTTGTACAATAATTGGACTGACAAAGCCCATGGGATCAAACATTTTCCCAATATAGGAGAGGATATCTCTCTTTGTGAAGTTATTATTATTGAATGTTTCTGGACAAGACATTTTAAATTTATCGTCTTTAACCATCAATTGCAAGCCCAAAGTCTTTAAATAATACTCATCGCTTTGTAGCTCTAAATTATCAAAATGCTGTTCAGCTGAAGGAATGTCAGATAATATTCTATTATCATTTGATGACCACTTATGTGTATGAAAATTACCTAACTTTAAAAGTTGACATATCTGCGACTTAGCCTCTAAGATAATATTAAAGTCATTTTCTGCATAAAGAATGTCGTCTACATATGTACAATTTTCTAGAATGAATGAAGCTAGCGGGAACCTGTCCTTGTTTTGTGCTGCTAGTTCTTTAAGACAACGAGTAGCCAGATAGTTTGAACTCTTCAACCCGTATGTAACTGTGTCAAGCCTTATACATTGGATTGGCTCATCGGGGCTGTCTCTCCACAGTATGTTTTGCAAAGAGGTATGCTCCGGCGTTACACGTATATTTCTAAACATCTGTTTTATATCAGAGGTAAATGTAAAATCACCACAACGAAACAGTAGTATTATCTCAAACAAATCTCTTTGTACAATAGGTCCATTTAAAAGCAAATCATTAAGTGACACTTTTTTGTTAGTTTTCATAGAACCATCAAACACTGTGCGCAGCTTAGTGGTTTTACTGTCAGGCTTCAAGACTGCATGATGAGGCAAAAAATATATAGCATTTTTGTTTAATTCGTACAGTCCAATGTCTACATACTGACCATGATGTAGATTTAAATATTCATGAATGAACTTTTGGTACTCGGAGAAGAGTTTGGGATCTTTATGTAATTTCTTCTCTAAGTTTAAAAATCTTTTTAATGCAAGGTTAAAGGAATCACCTAATGAATCATTGACTTGATTTAGAGGTAATTTCAATGGTAAAGCAACTTCAAAACAATTTCCTTTCAACTGAACAGTCTTATTAAAAATATATTCGCAGAGCTCTTGCTCTGATGATCTTTCATCATAGATTTTTGGAACATCTTCTGTTTTCCAAAATTGACTTAAAGTTTCATTAATATCTGACTCACATGTATTACATTTTAAACTTACTTTATTGCAAACCTTTGATAAATTATTGTGTGGTAGGGTACCTCCAACTATATATCCAAACTGAGTGTTGACAAGCTGTGGTTGCGTTCTGCTGACCACTGTTGCAGACTGCTGGCTTTCACGCAGCACCGGCAGATCTGAAGGCAGCAGCACCTGGAAAAATATGTCCGCTCCCATTAATAAGTCAATCTCAGCTGGTAAATTAAACTGATCATCAGCCAGTTTAATACTTTTAGGCAAGAAAATGTCTGCAGTACTGAATCTATATTGAGGTAAGTTACAGGTGATTTGTTCAACAACATGACATGTGGCCGTAACCTTAAAGGGGTTCGTTATAGAATGGATTTCTAGAGGTAAGCAATGCTTCAACCTCGTTTTTGTATTAGTGATACCAACTACATTGACATTACTATGAGCAGGTTCCAAATCAAGCAGCTGTAATGCCCTTTGTGTAATAAAGGTCAGCTGGGAACCACTGTCAAGCAGGGCTTTAAGGTGGACTTCAGCGCCGTCCCGAGTGATAAGTTTCACCTTAGCTGTGGGTAAAAGAACATCATTAGTATTGTTATTGTTTGCTGCTAATGATGCGGTTGACGCTGAGCCAGTGGTTTGTGTATTACACATGTTTTTGTCTGTATCTTGATGTAGCAGGGTATTGTGTGCTTCCTTGCACTTTGCACACCGGAAATGATATCTGCACTTTCTAGTGTGAGCGCACAAACAAATATTGCACAAGCCATTTTCATTGGCAAACTTTACTCGCTGATCTACATTTATTAATTTAAAATTGTTGCAAGAATGAAGCTTATGTTTCAACTTACAGTATAAGCATGAAGGCTCCTGAGCAGCTGTGTTGGCCACTAGCCTACCAGCAGCTTTCCCAGGTTCTGTAGGCGACTGGCGTAGCTGACCGTGGGACGTCCCCGGACCAGCATTTTCAAGCGCCAGCGCTCGTTTCTCCATGTAATCCAAGAAGGCTTCTATAGTCGGCTCTTCAACTGCGGTCCTCTCGAGTTGGAATGCACGGGAGGTGTACGCATCTAATTTTCGATATAAAATACACAAAATTACAGCATCCCAAAATTGTACGTTTGGCTCCAAGTTACTGAGAGCGGCAAGAGTTTGTTTTACATCTGACACAAATTCTCTCAAGTTAGATGCCGTTGACTTTGATAGCGGCTTAATATCTAATAACAAATTGATGTGCTCATTTATTAATCTATGTTTATTATTATATCTCTTATTTACTATTTCTAAGGCTTTTACATAACTTTCACCTGTCAAAGGTAGATTCTTAATTAAGTCGTAAGGCTCGTTTCTTAAATACGAGCGTAAGTAATACAGTTTCTGAACATCATCAAGACACTTATTGTTATCAATTAACGATCTAAACAGGTTGATAAATGGTACAAATTCTGTGAACTTACCACTAAATATTTGGATGTCAATTGGAGGCAAGTTAATCTTTGGCACTGATTTAGGAGCTGAATGATTGTCACTAGCACTGGCACTGTTACGTCTGTTGAGTTCCTCATCGATTGCTGTGATGATGAAATCATAGCTATTTTCTACTTGCTCGATGTCCTCCTTGTCCTCTGGATGGAGTGACGAGATTTTCATATTGTGCGATTCATATTGCGTAAACGTATCTAACAACTTTTGTCGTTTAGCTAATAAATTTTCTTTGGGAATGCTAATTAATGGTTGCGAACAAGCAGATCGTAACCTCGTAATAGTACCTTTCAAGTAGCCACGTGCGGCGATTAAATCCTTCAACTCCATGGCCATAATATAACACTACTGAGACTTATTTTTATGCTAGACTTTAGTAAAACTTATTTTAAAACACTGTTTGCCGAAATACAATATGTTTTACAATAGAGTTACGTATTTTTCGCACAACACAGACACACGCGACACCACTCTTGCGCTGCAAAATGGCGACCGCGACGTCGCACGCCGCTCGCTGTCGTGACGGGGCCCGCCCACTTCGTCTGGTACATGCGTCGTCCGCACCGTTATGCGTTCTTTCTTGCTTGCGACGAAGACGAATGTTGGTTGGTATGTTCAGTTGGTACAGTACACAATCACATGCACAATTTATTGAATTTATGCATGTATGTAGGTATCAAGGGATGCTGGATGTATTGTACGTCTGCAAAGCCGTGTGGCTTAGGTTTTATATATTATATTATGATGTACCTACACTACCTATTTTTCTTAGCGTCTGCACTGCCGACGGTATAGGTAGGTGGTTAGATGGATGATGGTATTCAACTATTCACCTGCGTCTGCACTGCCGACGGAGTAGTATACCTGCATGCACTTCCTCGCCTCGTATCACGCTTGCACTGCCGACGGTCAGTGGGTAGCCTCCACGTGACGGTGACGCTGTAGATCTTTACTGAAGATTCCCGAAGCTCGAAGGACCATGTGGAGATTAGTGGTGATGATGAAGGGAAACAGCCAGTTCTTGATAAGATTTATTTCACCAAACACGTGGCAGTTATAGGCAAGGTCGGAGTATGCAGCATGTCCTATCGCGGACCCGGTTTGAGAGGAAGTGAACGATGGTAAGATTTAAATATGGCGACCAAGCTAGTGTTGTTACCACAGACATTACTAATTTAGGGTTGGGATTCCAACAGGAATATCATCATTCAAATTTGGAATATTACCAGATCCATCAAAAATAGATGTAGTAAAAAACTTTCCACAGCCTAGAAGCCTAGATGAAGTCAAAAGGATCATTGCATTTGTTAATTACTATAGAAAATTACATGGCCGGGATTTGTATAGAGCTGTGCCCTTACAAAAAATATTCATGTACATTGACATACAGTACGTCAAATTAAAGCTTACAGGTGTGTAATCATAACAGTTTAAGTTTTATGATCAGAGAAGAAGCGAGAGATACTATAAATAGGATACAAAAAATGTGCCTAAACATTTTGAATAGCAATGATCATAAATTCCGAAACGAAACAATACGAGAAATGCTATTACCAATGGATTTAAAGGTCGTTTCTTCACTATCCGACACGACATTTCAAATCGAAGAAGAGCGAGTACTAGTCGTCTACAGATATTTACGACTAGCAAAAAATATTTATGACTAGCAAAAAATATACAATTGGATAGGCAATAAAACACTAAAAATATGGTATTTGAATTTTTATTTAAGAATATCTAATTAGGTAGGTAGTATATATACCTATATTTGCAAAAGTATAAAATATAATTATCTACTTCTACTTCTTTTGCAGACGTTTTAAGAAAAACATCATTGCAATTACTCAGACAAGACACATTCATTGTTTTCATCCACTTTTAAGCCTATTCATCTTCAAAAATCAACAAAATATTATCAAGGAATGAAGTTGATGCCGTTATAGGTATTTGCTTGATGCCTGGCCCAGCCTAAATACCATAACAACGTCATAACATGGCAACAACATCCAACTGTCCGTTTACCAACTAGGCAACTACAACAATAGCCTAAAATGGCATCCAAGGGGTTGGGGCTACGGTGCCTGCCAGGGCTGCGGGACTGTTCGAAAGAGATACCGCGGCCCTGGAACATAAAGGGCCAATGAAGGAACATGGGTGGTTTTTAGTCAGTAAGAGTCTGACACTCCCTTCCGCTCCGCCCAGAGCGGGAGGAGTCATTTGATGATTACCCACCCCCAAAAAAAAAAAAAAAAAAAGGGGTTGGGGCTAAATGGCTCCCTGTCATACAAAATATATGAAAAATATTGCTTCCGGCTTATGTGACGTGACTTTATTCTCCCTCTCAAAAGATAAGGGCTATTTCCACGCACTTGTGCAATCATGTTTTGCGCATTTTGCAATTCTGGACACACAATTCAAGCACCTTGACATCGTGAGCGTCAGAATCCAAATCGTAAACAAACAAGTCTAATAAGCACAGCAGAATATTAACATTAGAAGCGTAAACGAAAGTCCGATTAGCGTGGGGTCAAGTGAAAATATCCAATACAATGAAAGACAACACAGTATTACGTGATAAGATCAACGCAAGACAGCACAGATAGTTTTGAGCTCTTTGGTTTTGAGCGTAGAAACGTCAAAATAACTCTAGGATATTTGGATACACACTCTTGAAAATAAATATTTGAATATATTCATCAAGACGCGCGGCAGGTCGAAAAGTGGTGTCTGCGATAATCGTGAAACCGTTAACTTTTTAAGGTACCCTAGCAATACAATTTGACAGTTACAGGTGTTTTACATACATTTTAGTCTGACCTTCAGGCGTAATTCAGATAGATACAGTGTTTGTCTCATGCGTGTATCCAAACGTAGATGCATTTTGTATTGCATTCAATGAAACAAAACCACAAAAAAACTATTAACACACTTATTATTTTGAGATTTTTTGTCGCCTGTTCTAGAGATATGCAATTGTTGCGATTAATTTTTATTTATTTTAGAAGTAACTTTAATATAATAATAATTAGTGTACATTACGAATTATGAATTGATTCTGAGGGCAGGATTCGGCCATGTCCTTTCAACCAAATCGGTCCAGCCGTTTATGCGTGAAAGAGTAACAAACATCCACACATCCATTCTCACAAACTTTCACATTTATAATATATATATATATATTAGTAGGATTAGTAGGATTTACTATTTACAAATATAAGTAGCAAGATTGTGTACGATAGGCAGACACAGTAAATGAAACCAATGACTGCTGAGAGTACACTGACTTTACAATATGGTTTAAAAGGTATATATAATGACTTAGATTATAATTATGTAGAGGGGATCTTACACCTCCCCCTTAAAAGAAAAAAAATACAAGTTAAAGGTACATTTTTTTACATTAGCACATAATTAAACTACAGTTAGTGCGGTTTTTAACAGTTACAGTTAGTACAATTTAGTGCGGTTTTTGTGTATCACATCAAGCCTATTATTTTTCATATGTCCTCATTCGGTGACATATCTTTAACCACCACATACGGTCCTGAATAAACACTTTCTAATTTTCCACCTACTTTATTTCTAACTTAAATGAAGTCCCATAAAATTAAGCCCATACGTTACAGGTCTATTGTTTTTATCATACTTTTGTTTTCGTTGTATTTTACTCTTAAACAAATTGTCTCTAGCCTCTTTTTGTGACAACTGCAACCGAAACTTTACCTCTAGCGGATAATTATCGCAGTTATATAATGGCTCTACGACATTGGAACTTAAGTTACTTGGAAGAGAGCATTTTTTCCCAAAAATCATTTCATATGGTGTGAATTTGGTCTCACTATGTACAGACGTGTTGTACGAAAAGCACCAAAATGCCATTGACTCCACATTTCGGGGTGATCACGTCACATTAGATACGAAGGAATGAACCAAGGTGTTTGTGTGAGTTTTCTAAGGCACCTATAGATTGGTGGTGATAGCCTGTCGAGTTCATTTTATTAATGTGGAGAAGGGTACATACCTCCTTCATGGTGGAAGATATAAATTCTGTGCCCCTGTCCGTTGCAATCTCCTGTGGTATACCGTAGCGCAAAATGACAAATGATCTAGCTACCTCTGTTGTACTCTTAGAAATCAGTGCATAGGTTTCGACGTATTTAGATAGTTCGCATTGTTTAATATGTACCTACGTTTAATTATTGTTATCTCGATCTAATGGTCCAACAATATCCAATTGCATTTTTTCGAATGCAGTTTTTGCTGTAGGTAGACGTAATAACAATTGGTTCTTTTACGGGTATTGAATGTTTATGCCTTTGACATTTATCGCATTTCTACAAATTGATTATATCGTCCTTTTCTAAGCCTGGCCAAAACTTTTTATTTTCATATTGCTCAACATCCCCCTCATACCTGCGTGACCACTGGTAGGCGCATACTCGCAGAATAGTTGTACGAGGGCTGCTCTGAAAATTTCGGGAATCAAGGAAGTGACACAACATTACTATTTAAAAATGTATTTATTGCTTTTCGAAGTATTCTCCGCAAAATTTGACACTTTTTCCATACGATGGAACCAATCATTGAAGCAACCATTCCATTCGGAAGTTGGGGTCTCCAAAATGGCTGTTTTGTAGGCGTCCACAGCTTCTTCAGATGATGAAAATCTCTGACCACGCAATTTATTCTTTATTTTAGGGAAAGCATAGAAATCATTAGGGCTTAGGTCGGGGCTGTACGGCGGATGGTCTAATAATTCTATGTTTTCTTGCTCTAAAAACCCTTTTGTTCTGTGCGCGGTGTGAGAACTCGCATTGTCGTGATGGAGGATGATGCGGCGGTTGCAGTTCTCTTTACGGTGTTCAGAAACGACCTGGGGCAAACAAATGCTAGCATACCATTCTGCATTAACCGTCCTTTGTCCCTCAAGAGGAATAGTCGCAACATGGCCGGTTTTGGAGACAAACGTGGCCACCATTTTTTTTGCAACACTCCGTGAACGAACAATTTTTGTTGGCTTTAACTCATTTTCGAACACCCAAACTCGTGACTGGTTTTTTGTTTCGGGTTCGTACGCATATATCCAGGATTCGTCACCTGATACGATGTTGTATACAGCATTTGAGGATCCTGCGTGGAATCTTTCGAGAGTTCTGATGCACGCGAGCCGCTTTTTGCTCTTCACAGAGCGAATGCGGTATCCATCGGGAAAACAACTTTTTTACACCTAATTTTTCATGCAAGATTATTTGTATTTGACTCATACCAATGTCTAAAGATGCCTGAATTTCGCGGTATGTCACATGTCGATCTTCCACAATCAGCTTACGCACAGCATCAACGTTTTCTTGGGTGACTGCAGTTTTTGGACGACCTTGACTGGGATCATCACTGAGCTTGACACGTCCACGTTGAAATTCAGCAAACCAGCGATAAATTGTGGTTTTGGTTGGGGCTTTATCACCAAATGCAGAAATCATCCGGTCAACACACTGTTTTTGTGTTAAACCACTTCGAAAGTCATAATAAATCATCGCTCTTGAATTTTCTCGAATCAATTCCATTTTCTCAACGACTACACAAGTTTGACAAAACCTTGTGACAAGACCGAGAATCTTTTTTTAAATAAATAAATGGTATTCGATTTTTAAAACCAAGGAGTTTTCAATTAAAAAGATTTTAACATGACAGGAACAGTGGAAATATTCCATTCCCGATACTTTTAGTGCAGCCTGTGTACTACAGCATTTTTTATCTCTTTTAATAACTTTTCTGTAAAAATATTGGCTGTTTTCGTTTTTACGAAATATATTCAATTTATACCTATTGGTTTAGACGACGGCGACGTATCGAGTTCTTTCAGAAATTCGGCTGGCGTAATTTGTGATGGAGAATTTGTAATGTTGTATTTTATATAAAGTGTTTTCATAAGTTGTGGATGGCGGTCGTTGCTATTGGTCACGGAGTCTGCTCTAGTCTGCGCTTGCTTTTGTCTTTGCACTCTAGTCATAACACTTATTAAGTTTTCACTGATCTCTTGTAAGTCTTTAGAATACTGATTCGAGACAATTCATCTGCAGCTGCATTATCTGCAGCTTTTACATTATTCAACACTAAAATTATATTCTTCCAATAAGAGCCTAAACTTCATTGACCGGCTTGAAGGGTCTTTCATCTATACATATAATAAATCTGTAGATGTGGCGTTTCTGTTCATTGAAATTTTTTAGAAAAAAACATAGAGGGGGGGATGTTAAAGGATCACACACAGAACCCATTTCTACCATTTTTAGATTTTTTTCTCTGTTTGTTGGTTTGTCTGTTCGTTTATGCCCGTGTTAATATACCCTTATGTATATCAGAATATCTGACTGTTTAACAACTCTCAGTATTGGCTACTAGTATCGGCTGTATTTTTGTGAGTGTGTATGTTTGTTATGAACTTATGAATGAACTCAAAAACTACCGTGCCGATTTCAGAAATTCTTTCACCATTGGAAAGCTACATTCACCCTGAGTAACATAGGCATAAACCGTGCAAAACCGGGACGAGCCACTAGTTAATAATAATATAATTCAGCAACGTCGGCTGTCAAACGATAAAATATCTTTGGATGAATAACTCGCATCACGTAAAAACCCCTCATAGTATTCAAAATAAAAATATTGAAACATAAGAAGCATTGTTCCGAGTAACATTTAGCGTTTATTACAACAAAATCGACCAACAGACGCAAAAGATATTAATGTTTAAAAGGACATGGCCGAATCCTGCCCTCAGAATCAATTTATAATTCGTAATGTACACTAATTATTATTATATTAAAGTTACTTCTAAAATAAATAAAAATTAATCGCAACAATTACATATCTCTAGAACAGGCGACAAAAAATCTCAAAAAAATATGTGTGTCAATAGTTTTTTTGTGGTTTTGTTTCATTGAATGCAATACAAAATACATCTACGTTTGGATACACGCATGAGACAAACACTGTATCTATCTGAATTACGCCTGAAGGTCAGACTAAAATGTATGTAAAACACCTGTGACTGTCAAATTGTATTGTAACCTTAAAAAGTTAACGGTTTCACGATTATCGCAGACACCACTTTTCGACCTGCCGCGCGTCTTGATGAAATATTCAAATATTTATTTTCAAGAGTGTGTATCCAAATATCCTAGAGTTATTTTGACGTTTCTACGCTCACAACCAAAGAGCTCAAAACTATCTGTGCAGTCTTGCGTTGATCTTATCACGTAATACTGTGTTGTCTTTTCGTTATTGTATGACAGGGAGTCATTTAGCCCCAACCCCTTGGATGCCATTTTAGGCTATTGTTGTAGTTGCCTAGTTGGTAAACGGACAGTTGGATGTTGTTGCCATGTTATGACGTTGTTATGATATTTAGGCTGGGCCAGGCATCGAGCAAATATAACGGCACCAGCTTCATTCCTTGATAATATTTTGTTGATTTTTGAAGATGAATAGGCTTAAAAGTGGATGAAAACAATGAATTTGTCTTGTCTGAGTAATTGCAATGATGTTTTTCTTAAAACGTCTGTAAAAGAAGTAGAAGTAGATAATTATATTTTATACTTTTGCAAATGTAGGTATATATACTACCTACCTAATTAGATATTCTTAAATAAAAATTCAAATACCATTTTAGTGTTTTATTGCCTATCCAATTGTATATTTTTTGCTAGTCGCTTGGGTCGCTTGGAAGTCATAATATCCAGAAATATATCTGTAGACGACTAGTACTCGCTCTTCTTCGATTTGAAATGTCGTGTCGGATAGTGAAGAAACGGCCTTTAAATCCATTGGTAATAGCATTTCTCGTATTGTTTCGTTTCGGAATTTATGATCATTGCTATTCAAAATGTTTAGGCACATTTTTTGTATCCTATTTATAGTATCTCTCGCTTCTTCTCTGATCATAAAACTTAAACTGTTATGATTACACACCTGTAAGCTTTAATTTGACGTACTGTATGTCAATGTACATGAATATTTTTTGTAAGGGCACAGCTCTATACAAATTCCGGCCATGTCATTTGGTATGTAGATAGGTTATACCCTGGATTAACATATAGGCTGCTTTTTGTCAACACACCACGCGGGCGAAGCCGCGGGCGGAAGCTAGTTAGTTATATACAAGAACCCAAATTCGATTCCTGTTCTCAACACTTTTGTCGGGGAAGTCAACAACCACGCACATTCATAATATTGAACTTGGCTCCCATTTTCAGATTATGATAGACACTGTGATGGCTAATAACGATAGTACTGCATACGGTGCATACCCCGTTGAATTTCTCAACTCTCTGGAGTTAACGTGCGTGCCATTAGCTGGAGCTTAAAGTTGGCGTTCCGGTTCTGATAATGCGAAACCTTGATGTCCCAGACTGTGCAACGGCACCAGGCTTCGTATCACAGAGCTGGGCAGTAAAATTATAAAAGCCACCATTATTACAGGAGCTACTAAAGGAGAGAGAGTTTTAATACCTCGCATAATATCCATTATTCCAAATGACTTTCCATTTCAATTTAAGAGGTTGCAAAATCCCTTTAAATTGGCATTTAGGTACAATGACGATCAACAAATCCCAGGGCCAAACCTTAAAATTGGCAGGCATTCATTTGTCACACTCACACAGTCAATTACGAGTATATGTTGGTTATTCACGTGTTTCAAGTGCCCACTTGCACGTGTTGACGGAAAATAATAAGTCATTTAACGTTGAAAACAGAACGGTATTAGAATAAATAAACAGATAACGTCCAACAAGGCGTTTCAATGTTCACTTTGAAATAAAAGTTGTATAGTTTCATAATGTTCCGGTTTTTAAGCCATTTCGTTTTTTTTTTTTTTTTTGGCATAAATCTATATATATTATATATACATATAATAAAACAGTAAAAAAACTGTGTCTGTACATTGAATATATTAAAAAAAAAAAATTGAGGGGGGTTTAGAATCAGTAATAGAGCACGAAATCAAAAAAAAAATTCTGTCTGTTTGTTTGTACACGCTAATCTTCTGAACTACTTGACAGATTTGAATGATTTTTGTTTTGTTGTATAGGTATAAAGTCTGAGCAACATATAGGCTATAATTTATCTTGGAAACTTGAACACCTAATGCAGAACCACAACAGACCAGCTAAACTATAAGAGATACAAAAATGGTACTTTAGCAAAAATTGTTTCACGTGATGAGCATTTTCTGCTAAGAGACTAAATTTGAAGATCTGGAACACCTGATGTGCAACTCCAAGAGCCCAGCTACACTATAACATATATAAGAATGACGTCTTAGCAAGAGTTGTTCAGCCTGATGAGTATTCTCTGTTGTCGTATAAAATTTGAAGATCTGGAACAGCTTATGTGGAACTCCAAGAGCCTAGCTACACTATAACATATATAGGAATGACGTCTTAGCAAGAGTTGCTCAGCCTGATGAACACTCTCTGTTGTCGTATAAAATTTGAAGATTTGAAACAGCTGATATGGAACTCCAAGAGCCCAGCTACTCTATAACCTATATAGGAATGACGTCATAGCAAGAGTTGTTCAGCCTGATGAGCACTCTCTGTTGACGTATAAAGATTGTAGATCTGGAACACCTGTTGTGGAACTCCAAGAGTTCACTGTATAATTATAAAATAACATAAGCTGGGAGTACCTCCACGCGGTTAAGGCGGTAACAGTTTAGGACTGATTTTCGATGAAAATTCTATAAATCATTGAAAATTTGACTCTACTGGCTAAACTCCCATTTATTTCCTTTTCCATTTATCTTCGTGACACGGTAGCCTACCCGGTAACGCAGGGGAGCAGTCACTTAAATTTTAATTGATCAGGTATCTTCAGAATAAAACTATAACCATGCCTAGAAAGAGGTTAAATCTTTCCCAACGTTCCAAAGGAGCTAAAAGATTGAGGATCATAAGATCCCAAGAATCTAACGAAGAGCGTCAGGATAGACTTGATGCTGTTCGAGAACATCAGGCTGCAACTCGCTCTGTAGAAACCTCTTCGGGTCGCGAAGCTCGCTTGCGTTCTCAGCGTATTTATGCATCTACATCCAGGTCTCTAGAGACCAGTGAAGAATATGATGCGCGACTCTCCGCTGATCGTGAACGTCATGCATTGTCTCGCGAGTCGGCGACGTTCACGGGTAGAGAATTGCGCTTGAGTTCTCAGCGTATCTACGCATCTGCTTCAAGGTCTCTAGAGACAAGTAAGGAACATGATGCGCGACTGTCCGCTGATCGTGAACGTCACGCATTGTCTCGCGAGTCGGAGACGTTCACAGATAGAGAATTGCTCTTGAGTTCTCAGCGTATCTACGCATCTGCTTCAAGGTCTCTAGAGACAAGTGAGGAACATGATGCGCGACTGTCCACTGATCGTGAACGTCATGCATTGTCTCGCGAGTCAGAGACGTTCACGGATAGAGAATTGCGCTTGAGTTCTCAGCGTATCTACGCATCTGCTTCAAGGTGTCTAGAGACAAGTGCGGAACATGATGCGCGACTGTCCGCTGATCGTGAACGTCACGCATTGTCTCGCGAGTCGGAGACGTTCACGGATAGAGAATTGCGTTTGAGTTCTCAGCGTATCTACGCATCTGCTGCTAGGTCTCTAGAGACAAGTGCAGAACGTGATGCGCGACTGTCTGCTGATCGTGAGCGACATGCATTGTCTCGCGAGTCGGAGATGTTCACGGATAGAGAATTGCGCTTGAGTTCTCAGCGTATCTACGCATCTGCTGCTAGGTCTCTAGAGACAAGTGCAGAACGTGATGCGCGACTGTCTGCTGATCGTGAGCGACATGCATTGTCTCGCGAGTCAGAAATGTTTACCGATACAGAATCACGCTTGAGTTCTCAGCGAATTCGCACATCTACTAATAGGTCTTTTGAAACGAGTGATGAACGTGATGCGCGACTAACTGCTGATCGAGATTATCATACATTGTCCCGAACGCGCACACAACAAAATATTCATAATCAGTTAGAAAGTGAGAGAGAAAGAATTGCTGGAGTACGGCATGAAGAGACAGAAGTTAATTCAGTGTACCCTTGGGATCTGCTGCGGGGTAACGGGAAGAAAAGTTTTTTGTTGTATAGTCTGGGCAACATAAAGGCTATAATTTATTTTGGAAAATTAACACCTGATGCAGAACCGCAACAGACCAGCTACAGTATAAGAGATATAAAAATGGTGCCATAGCTAAAAATATTCCACGTGAAGAGCATTTTCTGCTGTGAGAATAAATTTGAAGATCTGGAACACCTGCTGTGGAACTCCAAAGCCCATGGCAGCGCTATAACATATTAAGGAATGACGACTTAGCAAAAGTTATTTAGTCTGATGGGCATTTCCTGTTGACATACAAAAATGGGTCATTTCACGCAGGCTCAATTTTTTACTAATTTCGGTGGAATTTTTTATTTGTAGGTGTTCGGATGAAAAAATAAACTTATCTTATTCTAGAACACATTAATATTCTAGATATTTTAGTAGGAAACAAACAACTGTATTTGTTTTGAAAATATGACGGCCACCGAAATTGCCAACCCACCGAAATTGAAAATTGTACACCGAAATTGCAAATCTTACACCGAAATTGCAACATCACACCAAAATGGAATTTTTGTATTGTACCATAGTTATTAAATAAAGAACAGCCGTTGGCAACATTATGTAGCAGCTACACCTGCACAGGTGGATATATTAACAGGTGTAGAATACGTTTATTTGTCTGTATTCGATACTGCATCTTTTGACATGGATCATAGACCACATTTAGCAGATTTACTAAATTAACTTTAGTTCTGCTAAATGTGATAAAATTAAATGTTGAGGTTAATACTAAATAAAATGAAGTTATGATGAGATCTTTGTTTAATTAACACTTGAGCAAATAATTAGGGTTTTTCTATAAAAAATCTTCAACTCGTAAACAAACATAAAATAATAAAATCTCAAAAAACTAAAGTGAACAAAACAAAAATCAAAAAATATTAAAATCACTCAGTCACTTTCAATATAGGTCTTAATTTGTGCTGTCGTAAACAAACATAAAATAATAAACTCTCAAACAACTAAAGTGAGCCAAACAAAAATCAAAAACTATTCAAATCACTGTCAGAGTCATTTTCAATACAGTTCTTAATTTGTGCTGTAGACGATTCAGCTAATCTTGATTCCTTTTTCTTTTCAGTTTTGCCATCTTTCTTCCAATCAGTTTCAGGTATTGAATTTTCAAATCCCAAACACATTGCGCTGTCAACGTTTTCAAAAAACGACGTCGAGGGGATGATATCCAAATCAACATTTTCAATACTCAGTGAGTCATCTAATGTCGCCAATGATTTTGATGGAATGGTTGCTTTAGAAAGTTTCTTGATGGATGGCTTGACTAAGTCAAATCTCTCAGAAGCTTTAAAACGTTGCACGCTTAAAATCTGAACTTTAGACTCAGTGCTTCTTGTAGAATATCGTTGAAGGTAAAGTTGTGTTATAAAACAATCTTTTTGGTCTCGTGCTTGCGAGTTATCATTGCAGGCAAGATTATAGAAGCCTAAATGTCTTCCATGAGGACATATTGTTGCCTTAATCAAACAGTCAGGATGTGTACAAGACAATGATCGCAAAACTAATCTTCGTGGTTCTTCTTTCATCCAAACTATCTGGACTACCTATAAAGTACCCGGAAACGTTTTTAATTGGTCAGGAAGAAGCCAGTCTCTTTCGATTATTTTGTAATCTTCTACTACTTCTATTTTCACGCCTTTAACTGAAGGTGGGCGATGTCTTTTCCATGCTTAACCAGCTGCATGGTCAGCAGTTCTTTTTAGTACTCCGCCGACACCGTCTCGGGCTCCTTTACCATGGACGCATTCTGTGTAATGCCTTATTATCTCGTTTAATTGTGGACAGTACCTATATGAACTCAACTGAGATATAATGTACAGTATTTTCTTGTTTCGATATTGTGCGGAAGGTGAGTCTGATGCTATGTGGAGTGTGCGTACCATAGAAGCGTTTGTTTCTATTTCTCTTAATATCGGGACTAAATGAGCCTAAACTGCAGCAGCGTCGTGGCGTAAAGAACCACTGATTGTACAAAAAGCTTGTGTTTTATAAGTTTGACTGCCATGATAATAAATCATGACAGTATGTAGTGTGATCTGGTTCTTACTCCAATGCGCAGACTGTACCTCTTCTCTCCTTGAATAAGAATGAACGGGACTACTAGTGAATATTTTGTTTTTGGAACGTAGACAACGAGAAATGCTTGAATATGATGAGGACTAATGCTGCGAGAACGTTGAAAGTTGGAATTGAAGTTTCCATCAGGTCCTGGTTGTGGACTAAGCGAGCGAGAACGATTTAGAATGGAAGGACTTGTGGGAGATGACGCGCCTGACATGTCGTCACCCTGTGTTTCAGGAGGATCATTGGTATTTTCAGATGGTAAATTTTTTTCAGTTGTTAATTTTGTGTTTCTTTTTCGTCTTTCATAAAATGCTTTAAAGTTAGCTCTGTTTATTTTTTGCTTCAATCTTCGGGCACGTGGAGTCATTTCAGCCATCGATAAATTTTTCCTTCCGCTTCTTCGCCTAGTACTGGATCATCTTTTATTCTTTTCTTTCTTAGTCTTTCAGCCTGTTTTTTTTTTCTAAAGTCTCTTCTCTTGATTGTTTTTCCTTTCGCAATATAATTATAAGAATTTTAAAATTTCAACAATATTACATTCATTAGTTCCTTTTTTTAAAGCCGGTTAAAAATGTTTTTGTAAAATATGTACTACCTATTTACAATATTACCCTCCAAAGTTTGCCCAATTAATTGTGTTACCTCTCAGGTGTAATATCTTACCAAAGTCACATGAACCCACAGCCACTTTAGTATTGATGCAATATCGGTGGCAATAAACTTACCACCGAAACCACCGATATTGCACCACCGAAATTAGAAACATGAAGAAAAAATTAAATAAAAACAAAACTATTTATGCTTTAGTCATTTAAAATGTATGGTCGCTAAGGGTACGCAATAACACATGACATACTCGCGTACCGTACCGTAAAAAAATAATATTCATTCGTACAGTAACCCACCGAGATTGCATAATTTCGTACTCCCTCTTAGATTTAAAAAGTGCTTACGTATTGGCGCGAAACCTCGACAGGTTCGGACACGTTACTGCTGCGAGAACGCAAGAGCACGACTGGGCCTCCGTGTGCGTAAGGAGGTAGTTCGTTAGAATAGACTTGTTTACGTTATATATCGATTTCATCAAAACACACCGATATTGCACTTTTGGCGTGGACATTCCTTATCACAATGGTCCTGAGGTCTGCATGATAGCAGAAGTAAAGGAAGTAATAAATATGGTTGCTTTATGCATAGACCAACATAATAATTTTCAATTTAAGTACAAAATTTCCATCACAACGTATTTAAAGAGGTAAATGCGCTTAAAAGTCAATCACGGACATACCACCGTTATTGAGAAACAGGCCTATTTCATTTTTTTTTAAATTTACATTTCAGAAATTTTTATTTATACTAGTGCCTTCATATGAGCTAGTTTTCATATTACACGAAAAAATATAAAATGGTCTTATATAAACATTTTACACAGTGATTTCACGCGAAGAACCTCTAAAAACGCTGTCGGTAAAACTACCCAAATGAATGATCTGGAACGACTCCAATCGTCTCGCTCATCCCGTTGTTTTCCCGTCCCCGGGCCTTAGAATTCTACATCAGACGTTTCAAATTTTCGATTTTGACGACCCCGTTGTCGCTGGCATAAGCAACGGGATCCGCGTACGAAGTCGCGGGCAGAAGCTAGTATACAGGGTTATTTGTAAAACACCAGTAACCTCTTAAGAGGTCATTGTACTCATCATTATGAACAACTTTTACTATGGGTCCAAACCCGAAAACGCGAAAAAAAAAACAGCTGTTCCCTACATTTTGACGAGTTAATCGATCATAAATGTAGGGAACAGCTGATTTTTTTTTTACCTCTTAAGAGGTTACTGGTGTTTTACAAATAACCCTGTATAATAATAGTGCAACTATTCGTGCTTATTGCCACTGACAATATTTTATTTGATATAAAAAACGTGGGAATTATACTCGCGGAATGATGAAATATTACAACGGGAAATTTGGAAATGGAAAAGAGATTACTTATTAATAAATAAAAATTATAACAATTTAACAAAATACTCACTCCTCTCTCTCTCTCTCTATACTAAAAACTACCTCATAAAATAATCATGTACCTACATTAAAATAATTACAGCCATATCGTTTGTCGCCCAGAATTACAGCGCCCAATCTGGTGTCTGTTTTAGGTAAAACCTATATTACAGATCACCATGGTATGGTACAGTAGGCCACAGGTCAGCGAGAATACTATAACAATGAGCTATCCAGGCGTCGGCGTCGCGTCGCGTCGTCCGAAGTTTCAATAGAATAAGAGGCTAGCTTGTTTTGTTATTTATCAAAAACGTGCGGCGAACTGTACAAAGATAAACAAAAACAATACACAATATCAATCAATTGTTTTTATTAATATTAAGACCTACATTTTACGAGTATTTATAATAATTATTTCTAATTATGTGTCATTATTTCGAAACAGTGCAATCAATATTGTCCAAAATCATAGCCTTTTACTAATAACTTATACTATAACTAACTTTTACTAATGTGGCCCTTTTTGTGGCACGCGACACGAATACCCAAATACTAGCAGATGGTTGAAAGGGAACCATTCTGTTCGTCGAGTGAGAGCTCTGCTGCTCTTTATTCCCGCTCGGATAAGAGAAACGTCCATCATTCGTGTTTAAGGATAAATTAATTGTTTTCAGGTTCACAAATCTTAAATGTATGAATGGTCTTCCTGCGCACGCCCCATGCTTATGCAACACTCAGTTCTAAGCAAACAGTCTCTGCGAGTCGAGACCGCGCGACACCGCGGCGACGCGACGCCGCGACGCTCGCAGTCACCGTTCCCCCAATCACCGCGCTCAGAGATAGCTTGTTTATACCAGCTTTGTGTCGAACTTTCCATGCGGGTCAGCACATCTTTTCTTAGCTTGCGATTTAAATACAGCATTCATTTACACATTTCCGTATCTTCTTACACTTGGAACAACTTTTTGAGTATTACGCCTTCCATCGCCGTCTATCGTGCGGCCCTCCAACACTCGCTGCACAGCACAGCTAGGAGTGCGCGCGTGGCAGGTGCGCGTCGCGGAGCTGGCGCGCGAGCCACGCCACGCCGTCCGCCAGCCCGGCGCCCGACAGCGCGCACGACGCGCAGATGTGCCACGGCTTGTCCGTGATACGCTCAAGGCCCAACGCTGCAATATTATAACGAATACAAATAAGCAATGCGTTACAGAACTACTACTAGGTGACCACTGTATAAAAAAATAAATTGGAAGGAGGAAAGGAGTCGAGTCCATCAACTTCTGTTGCAGGTTACGTACCGGCGGCGACCTGCATGGGCGCGAGCGCATGCGGCGCGTCGCTCTTATTGGCGAACACCAGCAGCGGCACGCGCCGTCCGAACATGTCGGGGTGCGCCAGCAACAGCTCCAGCTCCTCGCGCGCCACCACTGACAACACACAGACCAAACACTTAGACAAAGTTAAACATTTATTTTCATAAGGCACTTTTGAACTTCAAACTTTAAAACAAAGGAAATATATAGAACTAGCTTATACCCGCGGCTTCGCCCGCGTGGATTCGATAATTGCCCCACGGGATCATACTACCGGGATAAAAAGTATCTTGTGTATTAATCCAGGTTATAAACTATCTGTGTGCTAAATTTCATCCAAATCCGTTTAGTAGTTTTTGTGTAAAAGAGTAACAAACATCCATCCATCCATCCTCACAAACTTTCGCATTACTTAATTATTTAATATTACTAAGATTTGTTGTTAAAGCGGCAACATAAATACACAATCTGTGAAAATTTCAACTGTCTGCCTATTACGGAACATGAGATACAATACAACCCGCTGACAGACAGACGGACGGACGGCTGGACGCACAGCGGAGGCTTAGTAATGGGTGCCTTTGGTACCCTTCGGAAACCCTAAAAAATAATAGATGATTTTTATCATTTTAATTTATGAATACCAATTTTGGATTCAATCGACCCAGATAGTAAAAACTTCACAGAAAATTCAACCCACCATTTTACCCTCTTATAGGTAATTTTGTAAACCCTTTCTTAGTGCATACCTACTCTTCACAAAGATTACACCCTCCAAATTTCATGTCTCTAGGACCAGCGGTTTGGGCTCTGCGTTGATATATATGTATAAATCGATTGTACACCTATTCTCAAAATTAGTTTCGAATGGAGAAGAACGCACAAGAAACTGAAAAGTTGATAAATTGTAACTTTATCTCTGTATTAAAATCGTGTCTATTACTTATTTTGTTGACAAGATGAAGATTATTTCTAGCATGCATTTATTTCATAAATTAATTGACAAGGCATTGTCGAAATATTAATCTTTAATAGTTCCCTTAGAGATTCGCGGCGACGTAAATTATTATTGGCTCTGACAACTCTCTTTTGCAAAATATAAATTGATTCAATGTCGGCAGCCCGGCCCCACAGTAAAATGCCGTACGACGTTATGCTGTAAAAGTAGCCAAAATATACCAAACGCGCTGTTTCTACACCTGTTAATTGTCTTATCTTTCTAAGAGCATAAGCGGCTGAATTTAACCGCCCCAAAAGAGATGGAATATGAGGACCCTATTGTAATTTGTTGTTTAAAGTGATTCCCAGGAAAACTGTTTGGATTTGTGCCATCCAAAATCATGCCCAGTAGCAGCATTTTCAAGTTAGACCAATGAGGAAGGGGAAGTGAACATAAACAAAAAGGTTACGTCCTATCGGCACCAAGTTCCACGTCACTGGCGAAGTGTTTGAATGCATTTCTCTCACACCGATATCGTGTCCACAAACAAACCGACTGACACCGGCGGTACAAACTCCACACATATTAGTCTATGCTCCACACGCACAGCCCGCAGCGTCCATCTCGGTCCGTAATTACATCGGCCGGCGCCAACCGGCGCACATTCCTAAGTCACAAACTTACTTAAACAGCAAGTTCTGAGTTGCGAGAAGTTTCCCATGTAATATGGTACGTCGGGCCGCTCGCCCAAATGGAATCAATATTCATAATGCTATCATTTGAGGTGGGTACACAGCTTTTTTTATTTTATTCCTCTAGTTTCAGGAATTAAAAAAAACTTATTTATGGAAATGTGGAAGCTTGCTTGCCATTTTATTAAGTAATGAAATGATTGAAACGAAAAGGACCATGGGGGATTTTGTATGAACCCCGTTCCCACCCTACAACAGTCATGGGATCCGTGTCAATTTGTTCATTGGGACCCAAAAAAGCCTAAAGTACCAGTATTAGTTGCAAAAACTATTGGGTTTATTTATAAAAAGAAAAATACTTTTCGCCAAAAATGTATTGTTTTTAAACAAAAAACATATTTTCCACAAACAAAAAAGCATATTAATGTCACGTAAAAAATACTTCTATATAAAACGATTATATATAAAAATACTTGATTCTCAAACTGACAGCATACCACACACTGACAATCATTGAGTAATAATAAAAAATAACAGGCAAAAGCATGTCAAACGATACACTACTAGCTTAGGTTAAGCTTTGATTTATACTGCGTGCCATACAAAACACGGCTAGTCCAAAGAGTCAAGCTTGACGTGCTCTTGACTGTACTAACAATTACATTTAGTCGTCTATGAAAATATTATCAAGCATCTGTGCTGGTGCATTAAAGTCAATATGACGCCCTAACCCCATATACCATACAATAGATATTATGTGGGCACAACTTCCCACAGTGCGATTGCCGGTAAGGCAAGAGCAGTACCAATAAGCAATAGCGTGTCTGCCATCCAAATCCCGGTCTATTAAAATATAACTATAATAAATACGTGATTGGACATGGCGCGACTGAATCCGTACTCTGACTAGCCAAACATTATTTAGCAGGATATTGCATCGCGGTAAATCGTTTAACTCGTTATCACGGTATAATTCCATATTATAAAGCCCATTGCGAAGGTGCTCAGCGCAGTAAGACTTGGCAAACTTAATATGATAGCTCCCTAGCGCGAAAAGAAACACTTCATCTTCAGATAAACGTGGGAAGTCTTCGAAGTTAGGAAGATTTGCTTGCATGGCTTCAAAAAGCACTCTCTGTCTATTAAGATTTTTCATATGCACATAATCATGCAAAAGATTGGGCATGTTAATTCTAGAATTAATTATATTTATGATCTCGGCAGCAAGTCTGTTATCAACAGCGACGCGATAATATGCGTTTATTATGGCCGCTGCGATTTTAAAGTCACAGAACATATGACTTAATGCACGGTTAAAATACGTACGTAACAACTTGAACCTATTTTTAAACTTGCCGTTGACCACCTCAACCACCCATCTGCAAATCGTAACCAATCGGGACTTATTTGCCTGGTCTGTGGTCAGCTGACTAGCGTTCCGGTCCTTTGTAGGTGGCATGTGGAATTCATAGCCACAAGACTGGATATCATCAATGCTATCTCTAAAGCCCCTATCTACTATAAAAACGTCGGAACTGTTTAAAAACCAATGCAATGGATTTTCTTCATTCATTAATGACTGCATAATGGTAGCGTCAGACGTTGTAGCCCGGAATGGACCGAGTACGTCTATTATGTAGCCGTCACTGCTCACAATTATGAAAGGTTTTAAAAGATTCCGAAACTTATGATGGCTGTAAGATTGGCGCTGAAATAAAAAATTGCAGCTTTTTTCAATATATACATACGTTCCATCTAATATCAAAATGGCTTTAGTGTTTTGCTCATCACCAAAAAACTCTTTAGGCATCAGTAAGTTTCGTTCTAGAACATTTTCTCTAGAAAGATGATCTAGACCAAGATGTCTATTAACGAAATCTTGTGTTAAACATTCTCTCGCTATTTTTAAATGGTCTTCAAAAGTTCGACGTGATGTCCCAAACAATGTTGCTAACCTTTCATTGCTTTCACCAGTTCTTAATTTCGTCATATATAGGCCCCAAGAACTCTCCGCGGATGCCTGTGTCTCTCTGATAAACTTGGCGTTTCCAATAGCATACTATTAAACTGCTCAATAGTTAGTCCAGACCAAAATGAAGCTCATGGGCATCCAATCCAGTCACGGAGTCAAATATTAATCTAGGAGAATTCATGCCTTGCATTCTCTGCCTTAGGACAGAACGTGGACACATAACATAACATCGAGTGATGACTGCGCCAATCTAAGAAATCGGATTTGACAGCTGTCAAATCCGATTTCTTAAAACAAAATACTTTTATTTGTGTGAGGGTAAGAGAAAAAACAATCGGTTGCTTAAAAAACCGTTACCTTATATGTAAACATTATTAAGATCGCCATATTCAAATCTTTTTATTGCACACTAAGTAAATGTGTTAGTAAAAGAGAAAAAATATATAAAAAACAATATGTTATAAAACCTAAACCCCACGTATTTGAAGGATGTCGCCATAGTAAAAAATGATCTATCCTACTAGATGCTTCAAATGAGACTTATTTCAAATCTGTTGGATGGTGGGGACGTTTCTTCCCATCATCCTATATAAATTGATTTTACTAGGTCGTGTATATTACGACTGAAATTCAACATAGGTCGTCTAAGTGATGAAGCCAGCGGTCGGAGTAACGCGAACACACTAGAGTACTGACCGAGCCGCAGGTGATCAGCCGAGTCCACGACGAAGATGAGGGCGTGCGCGCGCCGGTAGTGGCGCTCCCATAGCGCGCGATGCCGCGGCGCGCCTGACACGTCCCACGCGCTGAACGTCACGCCGCCACCTGCGCAGTGGGTTGTGTAAGAGCGGGCACACGCGTCAAGTCACGTGTGTGGCGGTACGCACTGGTGAAGTGCTCCTGCGTGTGCGCGACCGTAGGCACGGTGGGTAGAGGCGGGGCGCGCGTGTCAGCCGGGCGCAGCGCGGTGAGCAGTGTGCTCTTGCCGCTGTTGTCCAGCCCCAGCACCAGCACCGTGACCTCGGCGCGCCCGCGCCCAAGCCACACCGACAGCTTATCCAGCAGACCCATCGTCGACTGCAGCAGTTACATCAACACAACAACACCAATTAGTACGCCGATAAATAAATAAATAAGAAATAAATAAAAAAGTTGCACATTAAGATAATCCTCTAAATTAAACTTAGGGCTATCGGTCCTTTTATCTGCTGGCGACCTACCAAATGAGCAACTGAAAAGTTGAGTAATCAGAACTGGCCCATCATTTCTCTCTCTGACTATGTTATGGTTGGCGTCTAGTCTAATCTGAGACTGCCTATCTGCCTTTCACAATCCAGTAACTGGTAAAAACGATACCCTAAGAGTAAGATATGATATGATATGATAATTATTTTCCATCTTTTTGGACTTTATTCATCATTTTCTTTCTAATAATGATGTCTCGACTCGACGGACAGTTATTGTAACATCGATGTTAACTGCGTTGCTTTATTATGTATTCAAATCAATACATTATTGTCTATAGAATATTGTCACGCGTGCAATAGGTTATAGTTACTTACCCGGTTTCTGTTCTCAGGATCTCACATACCTAGGTGAAAATTATACTGTACGTTCTTAAGAAGCCCTTGAATTTCTACTCCTGGCACAACTGGCACTGGCACAGATAATACAACTAACTGCTGCACAGTTCAGGGATAACTCAATCACTATTGAGACAAGTGACGACTGTGCGGTATCGACGGCGGTTGTCATGGCAACGCCGTACACAACACCTCTCCGATTGGTACCGCTGTACTTAGGTACCTACTTTACTGTACTGCATATGTTTGCATTTTACGTCTTCAGTTAATGTAGAAATGATTATTGAAGATATACTCTGTTTACGCACACGGTGCCTAGGTACCTACTTGTTGTCTTTTTTTCAACATTTTTGTCGAAATTTCTCAAAAACCAGTGAAACTTTTCTTTCTATTAATGTGATGGACAGTTTTTTTTGCTGTAAAATGTCAAATAAAACTAAATATATCACGCAGATATGGAACGAGAGCAGAGGGCGTTGTCTGTTAGAGCAAATATGATTGCCCGCAGATATGCTCGGTATTCAAGCGAGGTAAAGGCTACGCTTAGGCACGTACGGGGTGGGGGGGGTCCGTTTAAGCTTGCTCTTTAGAGGGTTCCGTACATCGCTTTACTGGTACAGCTTAGGGGCACAATATACTGGAGGAACTTACAGCGCCATCCGCGTCCAGTATAATAACGCGTTCAGGGCGCCTCGGGTATGTTCGCAGAAGCGCACGCGCGCCAACTGCTTACACGCGACTAAGTTTGTTGAATTTTGTGTGAAACTTTATATTCTCTGGGTCGGTTGACTCGAAATTTGGTGTACACACTCTTTAATTAAAATTATGAGACAAGAGTATCTATTTTTTTCCAAAGTCATCCCCCAACAGAATCAAAAAGGTCTTCGAAACTCACGTAGACAGGCGCATGGCGCGCAGTGTTGCACAGGGCGTGCGGGGCGCGGGAGTATTTACCTAATACTAGAAACGGGATATTAACCATGTCCACTGTTTGTTTTGAGTTCCCGATATTTCGGCGCTGTTGCAAGCACCATGATCACGGATAAACTGAAGTTATTGCGGGTGAGTGTTTATGAGCAGACAAATCGGTCTACATCGGTCGAGAGCGTTTAATTCTGTTCTCACACGTAACATAACATCACACCTGTAATCCTCGAAGGGTTAGGCAGAGGTGTACCTAATCGTACACCCACATTTCGCCAGTAATGTTGAAGTCTCAATGTAATAGGGGGCGAACCTATTTCCACCAACCGTGCACAAATCCAGCCAGGAGAGAAGCGGCGGCCCCGACTTACGAACAGTAAGTTGTGGGTTCGAACCCAGGCAGGTCCATTGTATTGTATTGTATAACGGGCTGGTGTCCGCAACTCCACGTCCAATGCGCGTATTTTGCGTGCGGGTGGGAAATCTATTCGATCCACCTCAGCTCCCCGAGAAAAGCCAGCAACGCCTTGATGTCGCTGACAGTCTCGCGGAGAGTACCTGGGTTACCGAAGTACTTTGCCCTGTATGGTGCAACCTCTGGGCAGTGCAGAAGCACGTGGGCTGCTGTCTCATCTTCCTCCATGCAGGCTCGGCACAGGGGGCTGTCTGTGACTCCTATGGCAAAGAGGTGTTTGTTAAAAGAGCCGTGACCAGTGACGGCGGCTGTAACAGTGCGCAGCTGTGGTTTGGTCAGCCGAAGCGCTTTTTTCGTGAAGCGGCCGTCGATGGTAGGAAGTGCATCCTTGGCCTGCCTACACTCACCATGGTTTAGCCACAGTTTGTGGTGTTGTTCACTGGTTCGTTTCCTTACCAGTGTGCGTAGATACCCGAAGGGGAGTGGCACTATGGGTTCAGGTCCCACTGCTGCCATGCTCGATCCCCTTCTAGCGAGTTCATCCGCTGCATCGTTGCCTCGTGACTAGCTGTGTCCTTTTATCCATTGAATGGTTATATTATTGAGATTACCAACCTGGTTCAGACGTTGATGACACTCGTGTATTAACCCAGAGTTGACTGTGTGGTTGTTTAATGCTAGTAGTACAGCCATGCTGTCTGAAAGTATGCGAATTGAGTGGTCCACAACTTCCCTGGCCAAAATGGCCGATGCCGCCAGGGCAATGCCCATACATTCTGCCTGAAATACCGTGTTGTGGACCCCCAATGGTGCGGCTATGTGGATGTTGAGATCTTCCGAGAAGACTCCAGCCCCAGTGCCGGTACCTGTCTTAGATCCATCCGTGAAGATCCGTACTTCCGCGGGGCTTAGACCCTCGCAGCGGTGATCCTCATGGAGTTGGATTTTGTATTTTTTGTCGAATACGAATTGCTTGGGTATCCGATCGTTGATGGCTTTCGCTAGGGGGAACTCGTTATAAAAACCCTCCAGTATCGCGGTGTGTTGTGTGTACTTCTTACCCCAAAGTTGAAGTGTTTCGAGACGTACTGCCGCCATCGTCGCTTCCTGCTGTATAAACAGATCGAGCGGTGGGAGCCCCAACATGGCCTCCAGAGCCGCGGTCGGGGTAGTCCGCATGCAGCCTGTAGTCGCCACGCAGGCAAGTCTCTGCATGCGTTGCAGCTTGATGGAGGCTGTAGCTAGTTTAGTGCGGGGCCACCAGACCACTGCCCCGTAAGTAATCATGGGTCGGATCACCGCGCAGTATAACCAGAGTATTATTTTAGGGGATAGGCCCCACTTCTTACCTATCATCCTCCTGCATTGCCAAAAGGTTATGCAGGCCCTGTTTAGTTTGTTGTCTAAGTGATTGCTCCAGTTTAACTTACTGTCCAGGATGACTCCCAGGTATTTAACTTCGTCAGCTAACTGAAGATCTGTGTCGAATAGTTTGGGTAGGCGATAAGGGCCTAGTGCCCTTTTTTGGGTAAACATGACTAATTCAGTTTTCGTGGGGTTCACTGAAAGGTCGTATTCCCTACACCACCGTTCAACGATGCGTAGCGCCTGTTGAGTGAGATTGCAGATTGTCCCCGTCACTTTCCCCGAAATGAGGATGGCGAGGTCGTCCGCGTACACGATAGTGTAGTAGTGGTTAGCGTTGAGCTTAGTGATAAGATCATTTATCACCAGATTCCATAGGAGGGGTGATAGTACTCCTCCTTGGGGGCAGCCTCTGGCTATCATAGCCGTCTGCTGCTCTTCCGCAAGGCGAACCACTCGTTTGCTTAACATGTTGGTGATCCAGTCTATCAGCACCTGTTCCACTCCGTGCCGGGAGAGGGCGGTGCCAATGCTGGAGAAGTTTGTTTTATCGAAGGCCCCCTCGATGTCAATGAAGGTACCCAGGCAGGTACCCTTCTGATGTATGGCTTCTTCTATCCGGCAGGCAGGTCCATTACTTTGTATAATATATTTCTTCACCACTGCTCTCAAAACGGTGAAGGAAAACATCGTAAGGAGACCTGCATGTCCTAGAACCAAAAATTCGAAGATATGTGACATCTACCAACCCACACTGGGCCCGCGTGGTGGATTATAGCTCATTCCCTCTCTTAGAGAGGAGGCCGTGTATCCCAGCAGTGGGAACATTTAGGCTGATTATGCTGTGCACAAATCCAGATTCCGTGGCTGCTACTGAGAAATTCCTGATGGAATAACCCTATATTATAACAGTATTATTTATAGTATTTTTTTCAATTGCATACATTGTTTAATGTTAAATGAAAGAGCGGAGTCACCTAACACCAGCATCTCCTTGCTTAAAAGGTGATCTCCTAATCGTGTGCGTTATAACTTTATGTAATTAAAATAAAAATGATTTTTTTACACTGCTCTACCCGGGAATCGGTCCCAGGACCTCATGCTTAGTAGTCGCACTTGCGACCACTCGACCAACGAGGCGTTCTACGTGAACGAAATCGCGGGAAACAGATAGTTACAAATGAAAACGAAAATTTGTGAGGATGTATGGATGTTTGTTCCTCTTTCACGCAAAACGCGGTTGAACGGATTGGGTGAAATTTGGCACGCAGATATTTTATAACTTGAATTAACATATACGATACTTTTTACCCCGGTCGTAAGATCCCATGGGATAACACATGGGGCACTCTACGTGTCGTCACCGTAAAGACGATCGTCTTTTTGCGTCCGTAATATTACTGCCGCTGTATGACGGCACCGCTATTATAATAATGTAATAATTATTTTATTATCAGACAACTAAGGCCCATAAATAGAATACAATGTTATACATTATAAACTAATACATTTTAAAACCATAAGACTATGATTAATAGATTATACACGTTATGTTGACGGCGTCGTGTTTCGCTGAGTGGGGTCTCGTCACGACACCTTTCGGCCAAAAGACCTCTTTCAGACAGGTCTGCAGATAGTGGGTTGGAACTCGTACCACGAATGACTTAAAGTTGACGTTTCTACCCTCAGAGTCCAGTTGGTGTTCACTTTCAATTACTGCACGACTTCATCACTTAGTATATTTATTATTATATAAATAATATACTATACTATATTTATTTATATTTCTCGTTGGTTAATAATAAGCCACTCGGGTCGATCTATGTACAAGGTTAAGCCGGACTTAGCAAGGTCGGTCTGTGGATGGGTGACCACAAATTCTTTACTTACTGAGTTTCCTCCATGCCTCGGAAAGTACGAAAAGCCGTTGGACCGGCTGTCATTTGTAGTTCTTTGACAGTCGTTACAGGAAGTCAGTGGCCCGAAAGTCTGACAACCAGTCTTACCAAGGGGCACCGTATTATTCACCCAGTACTAACTGGGTTGAGTTCTGGGTCAGATAGGCAGTCGCTTCATGCAAAATACTAATATTCAGCGGCATCTGATTAGACTGGAAGCCGACCCCAATACAGTTGGGATAAGTCTAGCTAGGCAGATGACTATTTATCACATTTTATTATATAATTTTATTATATAATCGCTAATAGGTAGAAGTAATAAGAGAACAAATGATTAAATACTTATAAACATTAAAATTTTATAGTGAAATTAGAACAATTTTCGAAATTCAGTGTTCCATTGTTGTCGTCACGTTTTATTTAGTTTTTGTTCATAATTCGTGGCTGTTCCAAATTCAAAATGTTTTTATTCACTCAGTGAGTAAAAAAAAGTTTTTCATTACTCATACTCTGAAAGTAGGTCTGAAGTTGCCTGAGGAGCGGGATGAAAGTAATACTTTTCATCCCTAGGGAGAATCGCTTTCAACTGACAGCTGTCAAATTATTAAAAAAAACTAGTTCTATTTTCACATTTCTATTGAACCATGTTCCAACTGTCTATACAGCCACGATGCAAATTTAAATAAAATAAAGTATTGATTAAATAATATATATTTTTTAAATAACTTTATTTAAAATAAAATTTACTCATTTTTTCTTTAGCTAATTCATGTTTTTATTTTTACTTTCCTTGTATTCGTAATGAAAAGCACAGTGTTTACCTCGGGTTAAAGACTTATTTAGTCCCTCGAACTATTAGCGCCCTCACTTCGTTCGGGCGCCAAACCCCGTCTCGGGACTGAATAAGTTACTTTCACCCCTAGGGTAAAAATGTACTACTATTCACTGTTATCGATGAATAAAATGCCCTTTTTCGAGTGGCAATGATAAAAACGATATTAAAACTACATATCATATACGTAATACAAACATAACATAACATTTAATATCACATTGCTCATATATTAGGTACTTACATATGTACAAATTAATTATCCTAGGAAGCAGTTGAAGATAAGTTCTTCATTCGCTTGTGTTCAAAGTCAAAATCATTTATTTGTAGGAAATGTGGTACAATAGATGGTAAAAATAATAAGTAGTGCAATGACACATTTCGCCATAAAATTGGCATGCATGAATAAGATGTTAATAATCCAAAACACAATACATAAGTGAAACAAACATTAAATAAGGTAACTAAGTGTGTTTCTAAGTTTAATATACTCAACACAAGCAAAATATTACTGTTAAACACTAAACCAAACGACCAAACAAAGAGATTGTTAACATGATAATAAAATATTTTAAAATATACAAACACTTACATTATATTATTATAATTTAGCTAATTCTCTATAATGCATTCCGGTAATGGTAGGATTGACAATTCGATTTTTTAAGAAATTCAGCTATGGAATAAAAGCTATGTGAAATGAGCTATTTTTTCAGAACTATGCAGAATTTTCTGTACGGAAGATCAATCATAAAGTTTGGTAAAGAGTTAAAGATAAGTGGAGCCTTATATACACAATTACGTCTAAATAATTCAATCCTAGGTACAGGTATTGTTAATGGATACTGTGTAACTGTACGTTTATTAACATTGTTTTTAAGTTCAAAAAGTGAAGAGTTAGTTTTGACAAATTTTGCTATTTCAAATATATAAACACAAGGAACTGTGAGAAGGTTGTGTGATTTGTAAACTGGTCTGCAAGAATCAGTCCAGTCCATATTAAAGATTGAGCGTACGCATTTTTTCTGAGCTAATAAAACCCTAGTAATTTCAGAAGAGTTTCCACAGACCATTAATACAGTTTGTCTGGAGGTCTCATCTTTAACTTTTTTCAAGGCGAAAACAAATCTATTTATTTTAATACAGATTTCATCAATATGATCCTTCCAGGTGAGATGTTCATCAATTGTAATACCAAGAAATTTTGTTTTATGAATTTGTTCAACTGTTTGATCCGTAAGTGATATTTTAAGGTGTACATATTTAGTCTTCTGTGTTTTAAAATTTTATACTTTCGTTTTTTCTATGTTTATTTTTAAGTCGTTACTATCTAACCGTGTAATAATTCTATTCAAGGTGTTGTTTATATAGGGCACGCCACGATAGTGGCGGTAAGTCCCCTCTTTGAGGAGTGGCTAGGGAGGCGCCACGGCGCCCTCACCTTCCGCCTGACGCAGGTCCTCACCGGACACGGGTGCTTCGGGAGGTACCTGCACCGAATCGAACGGGAGGAAACGCCCTGGTGCTACAATTGTGAGGATCGACCGGAGGACACGGTGGAGCACACCGTCGAGGTCTGCTCCGCTTGGGAGGAGCACCGCCGTGTCCTCGTAGCGGCGATTGGCGGCGGCGACCTCTCGCGCCCGGCCCTGGTTCAAGCCATGGTCCGGGGCGAGAGGGAATGGGAAGCCGTCGCCTCCTTCTGCGAAGCAGTCATGCTAGCGAAGGAGGCGGCGGAACGTGAGAGGGAGAGAACCTCCTCACGTCCCAGCCGCCGCGGGAGAAGCACCGGGCGTCGGGGGCCACGCCGTGATGGCTCTCGGCCACCGTAGGCGCGGGCCTGTGGACGGCGAGTAATGGGCTAGCTCGCCGTCCGTCCGTCGTATGACGACGGGCAGGCCGTGTCGACGGCGCGTTCGTGTTCCACGCGCGCCTCAAAGAGTTGTCAGCAAACGGGAGGGGCCCGCAAGGGCCGGTGCCTGCCAGGGCTGCGGGACTGTTCGAAAGAGATACCGCGGCCCTGGAACATAAAGGGCCAATGAAGGAACATGGGTGTTTTTTAGTCAGTAAGAGTCTGACACTCCCTTCCGCTCCGCCCAGAGCGGGAGGAGTCATTTGATGATTTCTCACCCTCCAAAAAAAAAAAAAAAAAAAGGTGTTGTTTATATTACACTCATGCGATTCACCATTTTTACAGTCTAAGATAACTGTTGTGTCATCGGCAAACAATACACAATCTTGGTCTATCGTTTTGTGTACGATTTGAGAGATATGATTTGAACCACTCTAAGGCTGGGCCTGGGATACCCATTTTATTTAGTTTATCAATCAGAATTGAATGATTTACGAAATCAAAGGCTTTGCTTAGGTCTAAGAATAAAGCTGAAGTTGTAATTTTCGAATTTATGTTTTTAAAACTGATTTAACTAGGTTAAAAGCTGCAAGTGATGTCGATTTGTTTTTCCTAAAGCCGTATTGTTTTTTTTTAAGTATATTATATTTATCTAAAAAAGAGAGGGTTCTCTTGTACATAACTCTTTCGTACCTTTGACAGAATCGGAATCAGAGCAATGGGGCGGTAATTGTTTTTGTCTGTTTTAGAGCCTTTTTTATGCCATGGTTTTATTACAGAAACTTTAAGTTTATCCGGAAAGCAGCCTGTTCTAAAGATAAATTGATTATATATGAAAGAGGTTCTGCAATATAAGGAGATATTTGTTTTAGAAGGTCCGTAGATAGCCGACTAATTTTGTATTTTTAGCGTCTTAAATATGCTGAAGATTTCAGTGGGATCAGAAGGATTCAAAAATATACTGTTATCGTTACTTTTCATATTTGGGTAAGTCGTTTTAGGAGGATGTTGTTAGGTTAGGTTAGGTTAGGTGGTTTTTTTTGGGGGGTGAGAAATCATCAAATGACTCCTCCCGCTCTGGGCGGAGCGGAAGGGAGTGTCAGACTCTTACTGACTAAAAAACACCCATGTTCCTTCATTGGCCCTTTATGTTCCAGGGCCGCGGTATCTCTTTCGAACAGTCCCGCAGCCCTGGCAGGCACCGGCCCTTGCGGGCCCCTCCCGTTTGCTGACAACTCTTTGAGGCGCGCGTGGAACACGAACGCGCCGTCGACACGGCCTGCCCGTCGTCATACGACGGACGGACGGCGAGCTAGCCCATTACTCGCCGTCCACAGGCCCGCGCCTACGGTGGCCGAGAGCCATCACGGCGTGGCCCCCGACGCCCGGTGCTTCTCCCGCGGTGGCTGGGACGTGAGGAGGTTCTCTCCCTCTCACGTTCCGCCGCCTCCTTCGCTAGCATGACTGCTTCGCAGAAGGAGGCGACGGCTTCCCATTCCCTCTCGCCCCGGACCATGGCTTGAACCAGGGCCGGACGCGAGAGGTCGCCGCCGCCAATCGCCGCTACGAGGACACGGCGGTGCTCCGCCCAAGCAGAGCAGACCTCCACGGTGTGCTCCACCGTGTCCTCCGGTCGATCCTCGCAATTGTAGCATCCGGGCGTTTCCTCCCGCCCGATTCGGTACAGGTACCTCCCGAAACAACCATGTCCGGTGAGGACCTGCGTCAGGCGGAAGGTGAGGGCGCCGTGGCGCCTCTCAAGCCACTCCTCAAAGAATTTTATACTTTCGTTTTTTCTATGTTTATTTTTAAGTCGTTACTATCTAACCGTGTAATAATTCTATTCAAGGTGTTAAATATTACACTCATGCGATTCACCATTTTTACAGTCTAAGATAACTGTTGTGTCATCGGCAAACAATACACAATCTTGGTCTATCGTTTGTGGAAGATCATTTGTGTACGATTTGAGAGATATGATTTGAACCACTCTAAGGCTGGGCCTGGGATACACATTTTATTTAGTTCATCAATCAGAATTGAATGATTTACGAAATCAAAGGCTTTGCTTAGGTCTAAGAATAAAGCTGAAGTTGTAATTTTCGAATTTATGTTTTTAAAACTGATTTAACTAGGTTAAAAGCTGCAAGTGATGTCGATTTGTTTTTCCTAAAGCCGTATTGTTTTTTTTTAAGTATATTATATTTATCTAAGAAAGAGAGGGTTCTCTTGTACATAACTCTTTCAAAGACTTTTGACAGAATCGGAATCAGAGCAATGGGGCGGTAATTGTTTTTGTCTGTTTTAGAGCCTTTTTTATGCCATGGTTTTATTACAGAAACTTTAAGTTTATCCGGAAAGCAGCCTGTTCTAAAGATAAATTGATTATATATGAAAGAGGTTCTGCAATATAAGGAGATATTGTTTTAGAAGGTCCGTAGATAGCCGGCTAATTTTGTATTTTTAGCGTCTTAAATATGCTGAAGATTTCAGTGGGATCAGAAGGATTCAAAAATATACTGTTATCGTTACTTTTAATATTTGGGTAAGTCGTTTTAGGAGGATGTTGTTAGGTAGCGCTGCTTTCAACAACATCGACAAAGAAATTATTAAATTTATTTGCCATATCCAAGCCTGATGTTGCTGTAACATCGTCGTCAATAATACTATTAATATATTCTCGAGACCTTTCGTTACCTGTACAACGTTTAACAATATCCCATGAAGCTTTACCCTTATTTTTTGAATATATAATGTGCTTCAGATTACATAAAGATTGTAGATTGTTTTATCTCTTTGTATTACACCTTAAATTTAGTTTTATTATCACTTGTTTTGTTTATATAGTATTTGTATCTTAGTTTCCGTTTAGTAAGACTACTCATTTTAACTCCTTTTGTTATCTCTTTTAATGTGCCATATTTGAACTGTTTTTTTAACTCGTATGAGAGGGAAACCCATGGCGGTGGTATGGTCCACTGGGTCATACCACCGGTTCATATTGAGCCACTGACCCTGGTACGACGCGCGCATGCACATCAATAAACAGTGTCTTTCTAAAGAGACTTCACCACAAAGAGTTCTCGGTTCGGTTCGAGTCGGTTCTCGTACCTAGTGTAACCTATCACATTTTGGTGGCGATAGTCCGGAAACTACACGGATCGGTCCGCACAATATCGCAGACGGGCGCAGGCGGACAGATGACGTCGTAGATCTGCTCGGGCGTGCGGCCGCGCGTCTCGGGCAGCGCGCGCGCCGCGAACAGCGCCAGCGCCAGCGTGAGCGCCGCGGCCAGCGCCAGCGCCGCGCCCAGCCCGCCCGCGCGCGCCGCCAGCGGGAACAGCGCCACCTCCAGCGCGTTGCCGCCCCACGCCGCCGCGCTGATCAGCGTCACTGCGCACCCGCGGTACTGCAACACCGCACCCGAACAACTCAACGACAAGCATTTATATCAGCTAGACGCACACACAGAAAACATCACTCAAACTTACATTCAAAAGAAAAGGATAATAAGGATTGCAATTGCCCATTCTAAAGAAGAGAAATGAATCGGTCAGAATGGCCAAGTAAGTCCATCGACAGTATTTTAAATCAAACGTTGCTACAAAATCTTGTTACCATTGTAATGATTATTTAGAAAATCGATAAATATAAAGATGTGCATGTTAAAAGCGTCTATGGAAAAACGACAAAAACAATTAAAAACTCAAATAATTAAAATCAACCTTTGTAGCTAGGTGATGACCAGTCCCTACTGACGGCGTCCATTCACGAACAGCATGGGAGATGGATAAGCATCATCAAGCTTGCCACCATCAGTGACACACGCTGTAGCTGACGTACCTGGTAGTGGAACATGTCGGCCAGCATGGCGTAGGGCGCGGGCTGCAGGCCGGCCGAGTCCGCGAACACTGCGGCCGCCAGCGCCGCGCCGGCCCACGCGCCCCCCGCGTGCGCCCACACCGCGCCCGCGCCCCCCAGCAGGCACAGCCCCGTCGCCAGCGCGCACCACACCATCAGCCGCTGGGAAAAATTCAAATCTGTCGAGTGTTGATCTGAATTTTCAGAACTTCCGCTTCCGGGTGGGTTGAACTCTAATTTATTTTATTTTAATACCTTTCTGCCAACTTTCTCGACGAGGTACAAGGCTAGCGCAGACGCCACGAACTGCGCGGCCCCAAGCAGCACGGCGTGTCGCGCGGGCGAGCCGAGCGCGCCGTCTGCTCCCCCCGCACCCCCTGCGCCCCCCGCGCCCTCCCGCGCCAGCACGAACACGCGCTCGGCAAACTGTAGCAGCGCCAGTACGCCGCACGCCTCCTGCCCCACCACGGCCACCAGGCACAGCACGAACGCGCGCCGCCGACGCAAGTCACTCACTGCCGATACCAAAATATATAAATATAAATGCTAGCCTAAAGCACGACGCCTGTTATCACCTTTGTAAGTAGGTACCGTATAATTGGGGGAAATCCTATTGGTGGCACAGGGAACAAATCCAGACTCAAAACTGCTATTGAGAAAATCCTAATGGAAAACCCGAATAACAGTTAGCCCATCCTAAGTATAAGAGCCGAACGAAGTATGAACAGGGCCTCGTTCGCCTCGCTCGCCCGCCCGGTTGGCGATGTGGCCTGCGCTTAACGCATAAGCGCGGATTACGTGTAAATAATGCACCGAACTTCACTATTTAACTATTTGAATCAATAATGGAAGATGTCCTGGCAAAACTTGCAGCCAGTAATAAATCTACAATTATTTGTGATGATTTCAATATCAATATTTTAGAAGAAAATTCAAATAGCAGTCGGTTATTAAATCTTTTTAAGTCATTTGACTTGACCAACATTTTTATAGAACCTACTAGAGTCACTCCATCTTCTGCTACTTGTATAGATAATGTTTTCTGCGATTGTGATTACTTAAATAAAGCCATAGTAAATTGCCTGCCGTCTGACCACAGCGGTCAAAGTGTAACTTTTAGGTGTAACACACCATTGCAAAAAGTTCAGATTAAATTTAGACCTATAACTACTAGCAAATTAAATAGGTATAATATTTCCCTGCAGAACAAGTTAAGTGTTATGAGCCATCATATGGACGATATTAATATAAATCAATTGTATGATCATTTCTTTTCAATAGTTCACACTCAATTCAACAAAACTTTTGAAAAGAAGACAAAAAGTATTTGCCCTAAATTTATATTTAGTGATTGGGCAACTAAAAGTATCAGAAAAAGTAGGGAAAGACTATTTGAGCTTTATGACCTTAAATCTTATATAAACACTGAAACTTTTAACAAGTATGTTGCTAAGTATTCAAGCATTTTTAGAAATACATGCAAGGTTGCCAAAGCCCTGCACATTAGCAACAAGATCAAAACAGCAGAAAATAAAATAAAGACAGTTTGGAAAGTCATAAATAACGAGACTAACAGGAAGAAAATACGTAACACTAGCTACACATTAGATACAGCATGTGGTCCTAAAAGCTCTAATCAGGAAGTAGCTCAAGAATTTGTTAATTTCTTTACCGATATACCGTTAAAAACTACGGAGGCTCTTAGTTCCTCTCCTGAAGTCTCAATTGGTTTATTAAAGGCGAATGTGTCTGGCTGCCCGGCTGAATTTAAATTTAAACACATAAACCCTATGATAGTTATTAAAGCTTTCCGGCAAATAAAAGTCAAACTGACCGAAGATCTTTGGGGAATGTCTATCAAAGTTTGTTCATCCATAGTTGAGACTGTAGCACCATACTTAGCTTTAATTTTTAATTTGTGTGTAGACCAAGGAGTTTTCCCTGATTTAATGAAATACAGTAAAGTCATACCTCTTTTCAAATCCGGGGATGGTAAAGATACTAATAATTATAGACCTGTGTCCGTGTTGCCGGTTTTTAGCAAGGTGTTTGAAAAAGTAATGCTTAATCAAATGCTCAATCATTTTAACACCAACCGAATCTTACACGACCAACAGTATGGTTTCACTAAGGGACGTTGTACAACTGACGCCGGTGTAACCTTACTAAAGCACATATTTTCTGCGTGGGAAGCATCCCAAGACGCAATATTAATTTTTTGTGACCTCTCCAAAGCATTTGATTGCGTAAATCACGACACATTGCTTTTGAAACTTGAGCATTACGGACTAGGTAAACTTGCACTTAGTTTGGTTAAATCTTATTTGAGTGATAGACATCAACATGTTCAAATAAATGGTGTTAATTCACAGGGTTTAAAAGTAAAAATGGGGGTTCCGCAAGGGTCAATATTGGGTCCTTTCCTCTTTCTAGTATATATACATGATCTACCCTATTTATTGAAAAACCAACCTCAAAATTTGGTGTTATTTTCTGATGACACTTCCCTAATTTTCAAGATAAATAGACGGGCCCAAAATCTAGATGACGTAAATAATGCCCTACTTCAGGTCCATAATTGGTTCACAGCAAACAATTTAGTATTAAATGAAAAAAAAACGAAATGCATAAGATTTGCTTTACCAAATGTTAAAAGTAACGAGTGTGATGTAGTATTGAATAAAGAGAAACTTGAATTCGTAGATAAAACCGTTTTCCTGGGGTTTACGCTTGATTCAAGGCTACAATGGGGTTCTCATTTGACATCTCTTGCGGGGCGCTTAAGTTCAGCAGCATATGCTGTTAGAAAAATCCGTCAATTTACTGATGTGGATACCGCTAGACTGGTCTATTTTAGTTACTTTCATAGTATAATGTCTTATGGCATTCTGTTATGGGGACGGGCTGCAGACATTGAGTCTATATTTATTCTGCAAAAAAGAGCCATCAGAGCCATATATAATCTTCGTAGGCGCGATTCTCTAAGGGAACTGTTTAAGGAAGTCAACATCATGACGGTACATTGTCAATACATCTACGAAAACATAATGTACGTTAGAAAAAATCTACATCTTTTTAATAAAAGAGGTGACAGACACAATTACAGTACTAGAACTAGAGATCAATTAGTTCAGCCGGGCTTCAGACTCGCTAAAGTTGACTCATCTTTCATGGGGTACTGTTTGAGATGCTATAATAAAATCCCACAAAGTATTCTTGAACTGAATGAGACACAATTTAAAACATGCATTAAACGCACACTATGTAAGCAAGCATATTACAAGTTGGACGATTATATCTCTGATAAAAATGCTTGGCTCAATGCTAGTCCTGCTCCACATGGACAGGGGCGCATAAACGGATTAATGGATCGCATTAAATAGTATTGTTGGAGCTACTGAAGATTGTACAACTATCTTTGCATTGTATAAATTCAATTTCTTTTGGCATTATATAACCGCATAGCCCATATTATGTGAGTACTATGTACTAGAAAGCTATCATTCGCTGGAAACCTACGTCTTTTTTTTTTTTGACTGGAATGTGCCCTGGCGGTTAAGTGTATGTCATGCTCACTCAAATGTCTCGCTGATGGTGGCGCGTGTGTCGGATCATTTAGTTCCCTTCAAAATGGTTGAGTTGGATGGTGCTGATACATGCGTCATGTTCGTGAACGGGCGCTGTCAGTTGTGACTGGTCTCTTGGTTGCCACGGCTTATTTGAATTAATTACTTTATTTTTGAATTGTTCTTTTCTTTTTTTTTACTATGGACACTTTTAACGTGCACATCTTGCTACATCGCTCTCACATAATGTACCATCTCAACATGAATGATGTAACCAAGGTTTTGTAAAATATTCTGATTTAAAAGAGTGTCCATGGAGTTTCTTGCCCGTTCTTCTCCATAGAGATCTACGTTAGGGAATGGGCAACTACAGTACTTTCACAGTTTTTATGCCTTGTGACTGGGACTGTAGCTACATTTCATTGTTGTCTTTGTTTCAACAATTCAAAAGTGCCTGTAACTGGGCCTACTTGAAATAAATGCTTTGATTTTGATTTTGATTTTGAACTCAAAAGACCAGAGGATCTCTCGGTCTTGTGAGTCATATTTAGTTCTGATGGTAAAGTCTACAAGGAGCTCGTGCCTAAATAAGAACAGCCGCTTGGGTCGATCTTTAGGTTAAGCCGTGCTTATCTAGGTTGGTCCGTCGATAGGTGACCACCCATTTCCTCCGTGCCTCGGACAGTACGTTAGCCGTTAGTCCCGGCTGTCATACTTTGTAGATCTTTGACAGTCGTTACAGGTAGTCAGTGACCCGAAAGTCTGACAACCAGTCTTACCAAGGGATATTGTATTACCTAGCACTAACTGGGTTGTGAAGGTCAGATAAGCAGTCGCTCCATGTAAAATACTGGTATTCAGCTGCATTCGGTTAGACTGGAAGCCGACCCCAACAGAGTTGGGAAAAGGATGGTAGATGATGATGGTAAAGTCTACAAGTTACAACTCATGTATGGTACCGTTAACTATTCTATACTTTCTCTTCGTCGTCGTGTCGATGATTAATTTTTTGAAGTTAAATGACTTTTGACCAGAACTCTACCATCTCGACAGCGTTAGTTGTGACTTTGGACAGGCCCCTCAAGGTACAGGTGGAATTTGCAAAAGGAGCAGGACTACAAGAGCCCCTAAGTTGGAAGATACCCTCTTCCAACATGTCATGTCATACTTTGTAGATCTTTGACAGTCGTTACAGGTAGTCAGTGACCCGAAAGTCTGACAACCAGTCTTACCAAGGGGTATTGTATTACCTAGCACTAACTGGGTTGTGAAGGTCAGATAAGCAGTCGCTCCATGTAAAATACTGGTATTCAGCTGCATTCGGTTAGACTGGAAGCCGACCCCAACAGAGTTGGGAAAAGGATGGTAGATGATGATGGTAAAGTCTACAAGTTACAACTCATGTATGGTACCGTTAACTATTCTATACTTTCTCTTCGTCGTCGTGTCGATGATTAATTTTTTGAAGTTAAATGACTTTTGACCAGAACTCTACCATCTCGACAGCGTTAGTTGTGACTTTGGACAGGCCCCTCAAGGTACAGGTGGAATTTGCAAAAGGAGCAGGACTACAAGAGCACCTAAGTTGGAAGAGGGTATCATGGTGGAGCTCCTGTCATGCTATACTCACGCATGTCCCTCGCCAGTGCGAGCGGCGACTGCAGGTGCTGATCGGGCGGCGGCAGCGCGCGCAGCTCGGCGTCCAGCGCTGGGTCGTCGCGCGCCGCGCCGCGCAACCACGCCAGCGCCGCACGCGCCTCCTGCAGTACACGCGGTTCACCATTACCATGAGAACGAGCACGGTCTAAGCTCAGTTTCTACCTATGCGGATACGAACGAGCGGTGAGCAGACGTGCAAGAATTCTATTTCCATTGCAGGGGCACTTACGTCGGGCTTGCCTTGAGCGGCCAGGAAGGGCGGCGACTCCGGCACGAACAGGAATAGCGCGCAGTGCGCCGCTGACAGCGCCAGGCAGCTCCACAGCACCGTCCTGGAAAGTGCCACTCGCGTCACTCAGCTCGTCATCATAAGAACAGCTGAAACCTCTTTGATAAGGTAATTGAAATAAAACCACTTGATAAAAGATCGTGACCGTATCTGAACTGTTAATGCAGATATGTCTAACTTCACGCAATGATGTTTAGGCAGAGGTATCGTGTTGACTACACCTAGATTTTCGGGGCCACTGTTCCGTTAACATCTCATGTAGGTAATAAGGTCGAACCTACTGATCCTGAGCCTGTATATTTTCCTCTTTATGAAAATGACTAACGTATATTCTACTAACTGCGTGCCATAAAGTAGGTGCACGCAAAGATAAACACTCAATGTTACCTGTGCGGCACCTGCGCGTCGGCGGCGAGGTACATGAGCAGGAAGCCGAGGTTGTGCGCCAGCACCATCGCCGATACCGCCGCGCCCCGCACCCCCTCCTCGCACATCTGACAACAACATGCGTAACATCAGCCTTCTGTTCTGCTCGAAAGATAGCGCGAACAATCAGCACGTGAGGCTACCTCCCGGGCGAGCAGCGGCGCGAGGCACCAGGCGCCGGCGCCTCCCAGCCCGGCGCAAGCGCGCGCCGCCACCACCCACCAGCCGCCGCCGCACAGCTTCAGCGCCCAACACACCTGCGCACAGCCACATCACATATTACCTTCTCACACACCATCACTGAACTAAAGCAGTAATTTATTTATTTAAACTTCATGTACAATAGTGGTACATGGGCGGACTTAATGCCACAAGGCATTCTCTACCAGTCAACCTTAATGTAATGTAGTGCGAGTTACCACGAAGGCGGCGGAGGTGGCGAGGACGGCGCGCTTCCTGCCGCCGGCGAGCGCGCGCGCGCATAGCGGCACGCCCAGCAGCGACGCCACGAACGTGGTGGCGGCCGCGCCTACCGCGTGCGCCTCGTCCACTTCCTGGCCGGCCCCCGCACCCCCCTCGCCGCTCGCCAGCGACACCCAGCCTATAGCCAGGCCAAACGATATCGTCGGCACGTTGACTGCAACAAAATCAAGGGGCTGAAACTTTATCATTTAATCCTACTAATATTATAAATGTGAAAGTTTGTGAGAATGGATGTGTGGATGTGTGGATGTTTGTTACTCTTTCACGCATAAACGGCTGGACCGATTTGGTTGAAATTTGGTATGTAGATAGTTTATACCCTTTTTTTTTTTTTTTTTTTGGGGGGTGAGAAATCATCAAATGACTCCTCCCGCTCTGGGCGGAGCGGAAGGGAGTGTCAGACTCTTACTGACTAAAAAACACCCATGTTCCTTCATTGGCCCTTTATGTTCCAGGGCCGCGGTATCTCTTTCGAACAGTCCCGCAGCCCTGGCAGGCACCGGCCCTTGCGGGCCCCTCCCGTTTGCTGACATCTCTTTGAGGCGCGCGTGGAACACGAACGTGCCGTCGACACGGCCTGCCCGTCGTCATACGACGGACGGACGGCGAGCTAGCCCATTACTCGCCGTCCACAGGCCCGCGCCTACGGTGGCCGAGAGCCATCACGGCGTGGCCCCCGACGCCCGGTGCTTCTCCCGCGGCGGCTGGGACGTGAGGAGGTTCTCTCCCTCTCACGTTCCGCCGCCTCCTTCGCTAGCATGACTGCTTCGCAGAAGGAGGCGACGGCTTCCCATTCCCTCTCGCCCCGGACCATGGCTTGAACCAGGGCCGGGCGCGTGAGGTCGCCGCCGCCAATCGCCGCTACGAGGACACGGCGGTGCTCCTCCCAAGCGGAGCAGACCTCGACGGTGTGCTCCACCGTGTCCTCCGGTCGATCCTCGCAGTTGTAGCACCCGGGCGTTTCCTCCCGCCCGATTCGGTGCAGGTACCTCCCGAAGCACCCGTGTCCGGTGAGGACCTAGATAGTTTATACCCTGGATTAACATATAGGCTACTTTTTATCAACACACCGCGCGGCGAAGCCGCGGGCGGAAGCTAGTTTAAAACATACATACCGTCAAACGGGGTGAATAGGAACGCAGGGGTGAATCGAAACAAAACTTTGAAAGGGATTTTAACGTTGAATTGATATGATATGTTCCCAAAAAGTACTCTATTTTATTTACTTAGTTATACATAATTGTTTACTTGTTTAGAAACCTTGTTGGCAACATAACATATTAATTCAACGTTAAAATCCCTTTAAAAGTTTTGTTTCGATTCACCCCTGTGTTCCTAGTCACCCCGTTTTACCCGGTACCTACTCGTTATTGCTATATATGAAGAAAAGTGCTGAGTGCCAAAGATACGAAAAAGACTCACATAACCAGAGGATTAAGTGTAAGTCACGTAGAACCGTAGAACCGAATGCTGTAGTCCTCGGGCCTACAAGCCCACAGACTAGTGAAATACGGTCCTGAAAAAAACGGGCCACGTCGAGCAACAGAAAAGTTTACCCTGCAAAAGCTCGCTTAAAAAGTAGGTAATAAACTATTAATATTTAAATGTTAAAACTGAGTAGTAGTACGTGTGAGGCAGTTACAGCTCCTTCGACACGGTTAAAAATAAACAGTGACAAAAACTACAACGCGTTTAGTGATCAATGATTCGCGCCCAACAAGAGCGGCCAGCAACAAACGCCGGACGTGTGTTGGTCCTATTAAAACTTTCCACTCACTAACGAGCGGAAATTTTGTTTTGAATAATTGTCGATCAACTTTTTTCGTACTTCAATTTTTTCTTAAATTTTTTTATAATCATTTCAAGCCTTTTGATAAAATATCCCACTTAGTCTGCATCATTAATAATTGTGTTATTCACATTAACAGTCTTGTGGTCATTGGGTTTTACCAATGCCTTTGGCTACCAATAAACATGATAACGGAGGTGTATGTAAACAATTGTGCTAAATAACGCCTGACAGCAAACATGCAAAAAAATTAAACCGCCTTAAAAAAAAAACACCAAAAAGTGGAAAAAAACTCTAGCTTCAGAAGTCGGTTTTCTTTGTTTGATTTAGTTTTTTTGCCACCAAAAGCTTCAGTAATTCTCTTCTAAAGCTACAGTAATTTTTCACTTTATGTTGTTTTTTTTAAGTCGGTTTTACGTTTAGCAAAAAAGTTTTTTTTACATTTTTAGTTGTAATAGGATAACTAAAAATGTAAAAAAAACTTTTCTGCCTGCCAAATTTTTCCTGTGCATTAATTTTACATTTTTAACAATACGCCACCACGTTACGCCTCACAGTTCTCAAGCAAAACCGTTGGTACCGGCTGTCATTTTTAGATCTTTGCCATCCGTTACGACTAGTCAAAACCCCGATAGTCTGACAACAAATCTTACCAAAGGATATCGTATTACTTATTATGGAGCTCAGATATGCAGGTTAGGATATCAGGATAGATGGTGATCTCAACCCGTTACATATCGCCCACCAGGCGGAACTATCGCGACCTCTTCCGACTGTGATACTCGTAGCATCCAAAAGGTAGCACAATCGGTTGTGTGGTATACTGACCATTATAGGTACCAACAAAATGAATTATCAAGATCAGACATAAATGTAAGTTTAATAGACTCTGGAGTACCTTAAGGAAAACTACGCTATGGGCCGGTGACGTTCTGCTGATTAATGCAACGCTCGTGGTCTCTCCGTGCTAGCGAGCAGTATGTACGCTGCCTACACGCTGCTGTTATTGACAGACGAGTCTCGCTGGTTGACCAGAGGAAGGTAAGCAGCTTCGTATGTACAAGAACAAGTATAGTGAAGCAACGCGGCGAACATTGCACACAGACATTGGCACACTAATTGTGTACGGTGTACGCAACCTGCCGGTGCACTCTGTATGTGTGCAGGCGCTCGAGCTTGTCGGCTATTTGCTGAGTTTTGCAAAATTGTCATCTGTTTACCTTGCGATGTCCACAACAGTGGGATAACCTTCCGGTTGGTGTTGGTATTTGAAGCGCTTAATAAGTATGTATATGTATGTACCTACATCAGATACATGAAAACCGATGATGTCTTACGCGACCATAAAGTAAATATCTAATGACAAACTAAATGGACTGGGCAGGCTATATCTGCCGCAAAGCTGTGGCCCCGCATATTACAAAACTGGAGTCCTGAGACACCTAGACGGGCTCGCGGTTCTCGTTAATTGATGAGAAGAGGCGTAACATCGAGAAAAGTGGACGAAATGGGGGGAGGCCTTTGCCAGGAGTGGGAAAGTTCAGGCTAACAAAATAATAATAGCACTGGGATTTTTTAAAGATTGCAAATAACAGCGGCACAATAAGTGTTTTTCCTTTGGGTAATTCCAATTATTGTACCGAATGGTCCTGAGGAAAATGTGTGAAGTGTATGGCAAAGCTAAAGGAAAAGGACAACCCGCCCCTCGGGGAAATAGGCGTGAACATGTCATATTATGAACAACATAGTGCCGCGACATGGTACTTGTGACCATAAATGGTTGCCCACTATATTTCCTGCAGCAGAGGACCGTGATTCGCCCGCTCGTGTCACGTGGCAACTTACTGGCTCATTAACTTTATCACGCATGCACTACTTTTATGAAGCACATAAACCTTTCACGCGATACTGACTACCTACCTTTCCTTTTTTTTGGGGGGGGAAACAATATAAAGTGCCCACCTTGGCCGTCAGAGGAATATGCCTTACCTCAGTAAAACCATTCCGGGCTCAATAGAAGGAGAGCTCCGGGTCTGCTCAATAGGCCATCTGAACCCTTGTGCAACCTGGGTCGATACGACATCATCTAATGGCTCTAATGAGGCCTTTTTTTTTTAAACAGTCCCCTTTTTTATCAACTTTAAAATAAGATTGATAAAAAGGAGGCTTTACTTACTCAGTACGACCATAAGGATCTGGTGCACATAGGCGCGCACGCGACTCGCGCCCGCGCTCGCTGCCGCTGCCGCCTTCACCGTCATGTCACACACAAGTACTCCGCTATGATACCGTTTGTGATGAGAAGGAGTTGGTAATCATAGAGACCACGAAGGTAAATGCCCTAATGCGAAAGAATATGTCAGAATCGCGATTTGTGCGATACGGTGACATGCGTTTGCGCAGGCTAGATTTTCCAAACTCTAATAGAATAAGCGCGATCTCGCGGGTGCCGCGTGCGGTCGAGGGCAAGCGGACTGTGTGCGTTCAGAGGACGCGCGGGCTAATAAAGCACGTTGAGATGCCGGCGCGGCGCTGCCATGCCGACAGAAAGGTCGCAAGCGACATACCGTGGAGTCCGTGGAACAACTTAATCTTAAGAGTTCAAACTTACTTCTTTACGTACAGAAGACTTTACGAATGTTAAACTTACGTTACGAAATCCGAAGAGATGATGAAGAAATAAGGGAATTAGCAGTTCTACACAGCGAAAACGGGATAGGTCAGGACAAACACTTTAACTTTTATGATTATGAGGTCGACCTGTCTATAGGCACTAATGTACTCCAAATCTTGGCTCGCGACTGTGGGAGCCGGTCGCCTCAAACTAATTTGTGTGTGTCATACTCAAAACCCATCAAATGCTAATTGTTGTAGGTAGTTAGTTACTTAATATAGATAGGTTAGGTAGTATACTTTAATGAGCAGTTGTAGTTGTGCTCAACAATAGACTTGTACTGAATTACTGATGCCTACTGATAAGTAAGCCGACATGTACCGCATGGTGTGATCCTGTGGGTGGGGATTATTTAATGAATACTAACGAATGTAATAATTTAGTAATGACAAAGTCCAGCGCTGAACATGGCTCTGTGTGCTCACGACGACACAATGCGCGGAAGTTAACAAGCGCCGGCGCCGTGTTCTTCTCACGTATGTGTCGCACGCAGCCACCAGCGCCGGCAGCGGAGACCGCCGCTTCAGCAGCCTCCTCGCTCCTCATACGGACTCAGCGAATTTACTCAAATGCATTGTTCCTTTGATACAAAGAAACTACCTTTATTAATATTCACCTTCCGTACATAGGTAGACAGGTAGATATGTACCTACTCAAATATTCGTTACATTATGTTCATATAATTTTGTGCTGTCAATTCAATTCTTGAAGTCACCTTTGTCCGGAGTTAATAAGCATATCACACTTAGTGTGGATACTTTGTCACGTTTCATAGTGATTTCGTTAGTTCCAGTTAAAGGTGCCGCGCGCCGGGGCCTGCGGGCTCGCTGCACTAACATAACGCCTATTCCTTGGAATCAAACCCCTACTCAAATTATGATTGCAACATGCAACCACGCGACAAGCCACTATTACATTACTACTACCTGTGACTACTACTATGTAATAATTTAACAATATTAATGCATTCAGGCCTTCGATCAATATCGGATGTCATGGGCGGTACCCCGTTGCTGCAGCGCTATAGGTAAGTATGCCTCCCGCCACCCGCTACCCATCCACTTGGACTAATGTCAAGGTGACACGTCGTTGCAGAGGTTGGTGAGTGCGGACAGCTCTGTGGTGTTTATTACGAGTTACGCACCAATAACTACGATAGCTGGTACGATTGTCCGTAATTACATCATTACCCGTTCTAAATGCTGGTTCGTGGTAAGTACGTAGGTATGAGCGTATGATAGGTATCTACCTACTTCACTGTTAGTATCAGACAGTGCGATTCTTATCAACACCGAACATCACAGATCTAAGATTATGTATTTATTTATATAACACCAATTATAACATCATTACAGACTTGTCCAATATGATGCTATAGACACAAATAAAATTTACAAAGTAAAAAATAATAATACGAAAACATTATGAGGAAACAGGTAAACGCATATTCAGTGTACCATCAAATAGTAAGTTGCGCTGTGGTAATTTCACGAGATCATAGGAGTACGTGCCGCGCATGCGCGATCATTGTTTCCAGGTCGTCGCGAGCGCTCGGAATATTAACGCATACAGCGTGCTCAGCGGTCATCATGCTGACGATATGCAACTGTGACTGTACTAGAAGTGTCAACGAAACGACGCTACGAACGAGTCAGAAGCAAGTGCATGTAAAGACTGTTTACAGTTTGATTTCTACCAACAAGAGACCGCAAAGCTGCTATCTTAAGAGAGCTGTCATCATTATCTTAAATAAATACCACGATTCTGCTGTTAGTAGGCAGTTTGTCATCAGCCACGGTTGGGCGGGCCAAATCGTCGTTGAAAATTACTGTACATGCAAGCGGCTTGAACAAGGTAACTTGTTCAAGCCGCTTGCACTGTTGAACGTAGACTTCTCTTTATTGAGCTGTTTTGCTCTTGATTGCCGGCGGATATTGCATGATATGAAATACGGATATTTAGTTAGCCACATCTAGTAAAACTTCTATTTTACTTCTTCTGGCTTAGGGTTAGGGAAACACAATAATCAGTTTATATATTACTTTCAAAGACTTCAAAACATTGCACTATGCTGCCGCAAAGAGTGTAAAGTAAGACACGAGTGTTTCCCGACATGAGGAAGATTACCGGATCCCCCAGGTCCGGACTGCGGCCACATTCAGCACCAAGAATGCTGTACTGTATCCTAAATAAAACGTTTAGTCAGGGGAGTGTCGACTATATTGACGAGAGCTTCCAGCATTTCATCTGATGCCGTAGAAGATGGTGGGATGAGCTGGACACAACCAACGACCAGGGGCCGTATTAGCACTGTATCGAAAGTACTGGAAGTGATGGCGAGAGACGTTTGCCCAGCAGTGGGATCATGTAAGCTAACAGTAACAGCTGCCATATCCATTTCCGTTACGAGGATGTACTGCGGGAATTATACACTTCGGCCACTCTACAGGTTCGCATGCGTAGTGCATACTCTACCCAAACCCTAACCCATAAAGCGAGGAGTGAGACAAGGCCGTGAAATGGCCGTTTCATTTCACGGAAACTTTTCAGAGCAGTCTTTGAAAACAGTGAAAAGCTTAGATTGGGACTATTGCGGTGTTAATGTCAATGGGATCTACCTGTCCCATTTAAGATTTGCAGATAGGCTTGCCACCCATACTATATTATATGTATAGTATCGTACTATATTTCAGTAAATTATTGTACCAACTACATATACATAAATGTCGGGTTGTCAGGATTTATTTCGTTAGACTTGTACATCATGTGGGCAGAAGATGGGTTTCGTGCAATGAAAATACACTGGGTGCGATACACTGTTTCTATTAAACTAACAAATTACTTGACATTACAATTTAACACAATATCACTGGGCACAATTGATCGGGGTACAGTTCCAGGACGTCTCAACTCCGCTGCGATCGGAAACTCCACTGTCCTCGTCGCCACGAGCTGTCAACAACAGGGCTCTCTCTGTAGAAGTACGCTGTGGTGGGGGTAGACTTGTAACTAGGTCGCGTGATGTCACCACTGGGGTACTTGCGATTCATTTTAAGTCAGTACCAATGACCGGATCCGACACATACCTATAATTATGTTTACAGTATATGTGTGTGTGTTTGTATATGTTTTCGCAGGTATGCTGGAAAAGAGTTCTTTAGAAAGAAGCGTCACTTTTGTATCTATTTTTCTGTTCCTTATAATATTCTGGATTTCTAGTAGCGGTAGCGGAACGTCACTGTCACCTATCAGGAGCTTTACAGAAATCCGATTTGTTCGAAGCCGACACATCCATAGCAACGAAAACGTAACTCAGTAGGTACTATCGCTCGTGTTATGCGAAGGGTCAGTGCACAGTGACCTTTCCGTCCTTCTCTGTATTACGACAATTCTCTATGGTATGACCGAAAGACTTGCAGTAAGTGCATTTTGATCTAACACGCCTCTGAGTATCATCCCAACCTCAACACCCAACATCGGTTTGTTGACTATGCGTATCACAGACCTACGATATTCACAGGGTTATTGTTTACATTAGTCAAGGACTCAAGGTAGATGAACTTACCTCCACCAACGACTCCTCAACCAACCGGACTATGCTATCAGCTGATCTAAGTAGTCATAAAACTGTTTTGCAAAAGCTGAAAATGCAGAACGCAGCAAACTAGCGAACAAGCGAAGAACGAACGTAGCTTAAATAATGACAACAGCTGTCAGTGTCATTGTCATCGTGTTTTCAGGTGTTTTGCGTTCCATTTCATATTCTAATTCATAAATTATTCCTAATATTGTTTATGTACCTAGGATGTATCTGAAGTTATTATGCCCACCTTATTTATTCGATACAAAATTACTTCTTATTCGTTAAAAAGATTTTCAGAATAGTTGAAAAAGCAAACAATACTGGTTATTGAAATACCATCATATACATGGTATGCGTTACAATGTGGAATGGAACGTCTGCACGGAACTAAAATAATTTCTATCTAAATTGCAGCGAGCGATAGATTTTATATGATTGCATATTCGTGATCGTAACCCGAACATAAAATTGAGTGCTACAAATGTGACCTCGAGATTAAAAGCGTACTAAGTGAAGATAAAGATCGACGCGATTTGTTAATTAACAAAGAGCGTCTATATTTTGGTCACGACTACACGACGGGCGGAGTAGTCATTTGATCGGTTCAGTGTCGACTGTCGTGTTGTCAGTTCGCTGCGAGGTCGCTGACCGCATACAAAATGCTGTCGCGCTACGTAGTGTCGCAGGTGAAGCACAACTCATACTTCCTTGTGGGGCTGGCACTGGGGCTCTGGGTGTCGCTGGCGCTGGTACCGCTAGATGAGGCGCCGGTGGCCGCGTGTGAGGCCGCGCTGGGCGCCGCGCCGCCCGACGACTACGAGCCGCAGCGCGAGGAACGGCCGCTGGGCCCCGCCGGCCACGCCGCCGGCCGCAGCGTGCAGCGCCCGCGCTACTACAGCACCGAGCTCGGCATGCGAGGTACGTACCGGAGCACTGCACTGTCTCCTCGCTGGTGTCGACGATCCTGATATGCTCCCCAATGCTTGAAGTCAACCTATTGTTTCAGGATCCCTGCTAACCGGCGTGCTGAGTTCTGAAGAAGCTCTCAAGAGCCAAATAGCTGCACTAAATCACACCACAGCTCGTTTACAGCCTGCACTGAAGTTCTTCATCACAGCCAGTGCCATGAGCTCTGTGCCAGGACTGGCCAATGTTGTGGGCTTCACTGACACAAGAGAGATGCTGAAGCCATTCCATGCACTCAAGTATTTAGCTGATAACTATTTGGAGGAGTATGACTTCTTCTTCCTAGTGTCGGACACTGCATTTGTGAACGCCCGTCGCCTGACCGAGCTGGTGTCACAACTGAGTGTCAGCGAGGATGTGTACATGGGCACGGTGGCTGAAGATGACAGCCATTACTGCTCACTTGGTAAGTTGCTAACATTCACTTACTAATTAGTTTTCTTCACAAAGAACCATCTATTTAGTGTTTTACTCATAGTCAATAAAGATGCCACAGTTTTATTGGATGTTTAAAACTCAGTAACTGGCAGACGCTGTCATCATGCTCAATAATGTTTGTCACCAACATACTTTCATTATGAGATATAGACCATAATATACATATAAAGAACTGATCATTATTTATTATAAAATGTTGTATGATTCCTTACTACATACATTCTGTCAGTGCGCCTAGTACATAATTTATGAAATGAAAATGTAAAGGGGTGGGATCCTGGTGTCCTGAAACTCAGGCCACGAGTCTAGCTTAGGCACCAGTCTCCCACGATATATACTGAATTATGTATCATTATTTACATTTTTAAATATTTTTATTTACAAAAATTATAAAGTAAATATTTAAAATATAGAAAATAGTAGTCCTCCGGCATCGGGAATAGGGTCAGCTACCGGTCAGGGTCAGCTACTGGTCAGGGCTCTTGAGAGAGAAACCTCCTCGCGCAGTGTCCAGAAGAACTGCCTTCTGAATCAAGCTCTTTATCCAGCTGCCCAGCGAGAGCCTCCTTAGGCCGCGGCCTCGAATTTTGCGGGCAGCGGGGCGGCGGCGGCGGCGGCGCTCGTTGACTGGAGTGCACCGCTCGTTGCCCGCTCCCGCGCCGCTGTTTTCGAGAACCGGGCCATTTGATTTTACGCATAAGATCCTGCCGCTACCGCGCCGCCGCCGCCGCCGCCCCGCTGCCCGCAAAATTCGAGGCCGCGGCCTGAGATGTTGGTCGAGGCTATTGGTTATTAAGCCATTGATATTACCATCATCGAGAACTGGGTCGGGCGCATACTTAAAGTATGGCAGTTCTGATTCCACAAGGTTGTACTTCAAAGCAAGTTGCTGGTGGATAATTCTGGCAACTAGGTTGTGTATAGACACAAGTACTCTCTGTTAGCCAGACGAAAACACTCCGAAATAATGTGTCGGATCGATTCTCTCTGACGGTGGCATGCCCGACATTTATGTCAACTGTGCCATCCTTCATAATGTAGTTCTGGTAGAAATATTTTATTGTTAATGTTAACAATCTCTTTGTTTGATTTTTAGTGACAGCAAAATTTTGTTTTGTGTTGCATTTACATTGACGGCACGGTTAGCGCAGTGGTCAAGCGATTGACTGCTGCGCTGCATGTCGCGGGTTCGATTCCCGTACGGAACAAACATTTATATGACCTACAAGTAGTTGTTCCGGGTCTGGGTGTTTTTCTATCTATAATATGTATGTACACTTGGGAGCAAATAAATCGAGCCACTTCCTTTTTCACGCATTATGGTAATTATTTTTGGTATTAAGGAACGCATCGATTCGAAACATATATCGCCTAAAAGGGTATTTAATAACCTTTACAATGAGGGTAGTTAGTTGTCAAAATTTCATTTTTATTAAAGTTTAAAGGGTAGAATAAAATTATCGCATTTAATTTGCTTATGACATTTTTATTGTACTCTGTTAAGAAAAGATTAAATTTGAGGTTTTTGTTAATCATACCCATATTACTTGTTATTGTTGTCTTTATCTGTGTCTGTGTAATCAAAATAACCTGATAAAATGGATACTACACCGACGGAAGCTGCCCAAGTTGTAGCTTTACTTGAGGTTGGACACGGACAACGTGAAGTGGCACGCAGACTTCATTTGAGTCGTTCAAAGGTACAGCGGGTATACCGCAGGTATCTGGAGACTGGTGCTTTTGTTCGGCGACCTGGAACTGGCCGACCACGGGCAACAACAGAACGTGACGACCGCTTTATTGCAACCAATTCGTTGCGCGACCGTGGACTTAATGCTGTTCAGCTACAGCAAGCGTTACGTGACGTTCGAGGAGTCGCAATCAGTAGGTGGACAGTGAGACGAAGACTAAAAGAACGAAATTTAACATCACACAAACCAGCAACTGGCCCAAAATTGACTGTAGCTCATCGCCGATCTCGCTTGGAGTTTGCTCGAGAACACATTAATTGGACGTTAGAAGACTGGAGGTCAGTTTTGTTTTCTGACGAGTCAAGAATCTGTCTTTTTAGCAATGACGGGAGAAACCGAGTGTATAGACGTCCTGGTGAAAGATTTGCCCAATGTTGCATTCGAGAAACGGTGAGTTTTGGTGGTGGTTCTTGTATGGTGTGGGGAGGAATTTCTCTAGACGGAAAAACGGAACTTGTCTTCGTCGACCCCGCCAACGATCGCAGTGGTAGACGTGGATTAACAGCTGACCGATACATAACTGACATTCTTGAAAACCACGTAATGCCGTATGCTGGTTTTGTCGGAGAACTTGTTTATGCATGACAATGCGAGACCTCATACCGCGCAGATCGTTACGGAATACTTGTCTGCGATCGGGATTCAACAAATGGTATGGCCAGCACGAAGTCCCGATTTGAACCCGATCGAACACCTATGGGACGAGCTAAAACGGAGAGTCCGAGCCAGGGTTCCCGCTGTTTCATCCATTCCCGAGCTTAAAGTCGCTGTGCTTGAAGAGTGGGAGAACATACCACAATATGTCATCGTAACGCTGATCAGATCGATGACTAATAGGCTACAAGAATGTATCAGGGCCCGGGGGGGTAATACCAGTTATTAAGAATATTTTTTTTGCAATAATTTTGTTTTTTTATTGTTTTTATGGACTGTTTTAGCCCTACTAAATTTTCTATCAAAATTACCATTTTTCTTGCAGAGCCAATAATTTATCATTCAATAAGGTTATTATTCAATAATTTACCCTCATTGTAAAGGTTATTAACTAAACTTTTAGGCGATATATAGTTCGAATTGATACGTTCCATATTACCAAAAATATTTACCATTTTACGTGAAAAAAGGTAGTGGCTCGATTTATTTGCTCCCAAGTGTATTTACAAAAAAAAAAATGTATATATTATGTAGTTTATCAGCCATCTAGCTACCATAACACAAGCATTAGGTTGCTTAGCTTGGGACTAGATGGTGCTGTGTGAAATGTCCAGGGATATTTATTTATTTATTTTATTTAGTATATTAAACTTAGAAACACACTTAGTTCCCTAATTGAATGTTTGTTTCACTTAGGTATTGTGTTTTGAAATTAACATCTTATTCATTTAACTAGCTGTTGCCCGCAACCTTCGTTCGCGTGAAAATAACTATACAAATTAAAGTGTCTGTTTGTATCAAAATCACAGCTTTTTACTGTAAGCGTATGAAAGTAAATACGGCACTTATAACAAAAACACACTATTTTCAATTTTTGTGTCTGTCTGTTGGTTCCGGCTAATCTCTGGAATGGCTGGACCGTTTTTGACAGGTCCTTTACTGGCAGATAGCTGATGTTAATGTTTGTCTAAGGATTAGGCTACTTTTATTTTAGCAAAATAATTAGGGTTCCGTACAAAAATATAAAACCTTGAAATAGTTAACAAAATCCAATACAAAAAGGGAAGTAATATTTTTTATAAAAATTTCACGCGAACGAAGGTCGCGGGCAACAGCTAGTGTTATAAACAAAGATAACTTCACTTTTTGAATGGAATTTTGTTACCAATTTTAAGGGTTTTCATTTTTTTGCATGAAAACCTAATTATTATTTCTTTAAAATAAAAGTAGCCTGTGTTAGACCAGATAGACAAAAACTGAAGAAATGTGGTTTAGTTATAAGTAACAGCTTTTTACTGAATGCATACATACTTTCATATGCATTCAGTAAAAAGCTGTTATTTTGTTAACACAACTAAACACTACAATTTTATTTATTTTTGTAAATGTATAGATGTTTGGACGCCAATGTTATGGCGAAATGTGTCATTGCACTACATATTATTTTTGCCATCTTTTGTACCACATTTACTGAAAATATTAAATAATTTTGACTTTTACAATGTTAAATGTAGCTCTCATTTCCAATTAAAATTTTTTAAAGTATTCAGTGGTTGTACTTGTACATTCATGAATGTGTCCCATGTGTGCAGAGGGCGGCGTGCTGTTGTCCAACTCGGTGCTGCGCGCCGTGCACGCCGAGCTGGACTGGTGCGTGCGCAACTCGTACTCGCCGCACCACCACGAGAACATCGGGCGCTGCGTGCTGCACGCGGCGCACCGCGCGTGCGCGGCCAGCGCGCAGGGCGAGCACTACCGCGCCGTGCGCGCACCCTCCGCCGACAGCCCGCCCGCGCTCGCGCCCGAGCTGGCCGACGCCGTCACCGTGTACCCCGTCACCAAGGCCGAGTCGTTCTACACGCTGCACGCGTACGTGTCGCGCGTGCACCTGGAGCGCGACCGCGCCGAGGTGACGCGCCTGCGCGCGGCGCTGTGGCGCGGCGCGGCGCGGCACCCGCCGCACTACCGCAACGCCACGTGGCCCTCCGGCTTGCGCGCCGACCCCGGCCTGGCGCCGCCCACGCCCGACTCCAGGTACGCGCTGCCTGTCTGCTGACTGCTGCTCACTGACGCGGCGACGGTGACATGCACTGACGTGTCGTGTGTTGCAGGTTCGACCACCTGCGCTGGGTGTCATTCAACGCGACGCACGCTTTCTACCCCGACGACCACCACGAGGTGGCGCTGATCACCGGGGCAGACCGCGACGCGCTCGACGTGAGTACACTTTGCCACTACTAGTGAGAATCACTGCAGATAGTAGCTAATTCCTGGAGCAGTATTTCCAGGAAAGCTAATAAATAATTAACTAAATTACAATAAAAAAAAACTAGAGAGGTGTCAAGGGACACCCGGATGGAACAAAGTTCCTTTCGATGAAGTAGTGAAGGAATTATAAAAAAAAAATTGGCACAAAAAAAAAACCACCACCACCACCACCATCACCACCATCATCACCACCATCATCACCACCACCATCATCACCACCATCATCACCACCATCATCACCACCACCATCACCACCATCATCACCACCATCATCACCACCATCATCACCACCACCATCATCACCACCATCACCCATCACTACCATCACCACCACCACCAGGACCATCACCCATCCACAGACAGACCTCGGCAACCGTTGCTTAACTTGGATCACCCATCCACAGGCAGACCTGGGCAGTCGTTGCTTACACATCCACAGACCAAAGATGAAACAAAAATATCTGACTTGCTTTCTATAACATGCGCACGCCGCACGGCTTACAATAGCTTACTATAGCAAAAACACATTACCCTCCTTTGCGTCGCGCAGTCAGGTAAAAGTGTCGTACACACTTTTCGTCTGAATTTTTTCCGTCTAGCCTCCTTTCGCAACGCGCCATAAGGAACTACGTTCCAAAAATCTGTTGAAAATGATGAATTGTACGGTCGTGACGTAACGTGTACGGCGCAGCTGGTGCTGGAGGCGGTGCGCGCGTGGGCGCTGCGGCGCTGGGCGGGCGGCGTGGCGCTGCTGGAGGGCGCGTGGCGCTGGGAGCCGGCGCGCGCGCTGTCGTACCGCCTGCTGCTGCGCGCCGGGCCGCGCCTGCGCCTGCTGCAGGTGGTGCGGCCGCTGGGCGCGGCGCGGCTGGTGCCGGTGCGCTACGTCACCGAGAGCGCGCGCGTCACGCTGCTGCTGCCCGTGCCGGCCGCGCACTCGCGCCTGCCGGACGTGCGCGCCTTCCTCGCCAGATACGAGACCGTGTGCCTCAACCAGGACAAGAACACCGCGCTCATCGTGGTAAACGCCTTCACCTATTCCTAATATTCGTCGATGCAGTCTCCAGGGTATGTCGGTTCAAAACTAGTAATAATGTCGATCGCCAGGTGATAGTGGGCGGCGCCAACGACACGGCAGTGATGGACCCGATCCGCGCCGAAGCGGACGCTCTGCGGCGGCGACACTCGGGCGCGCAGCTGCACGTGCTGGACGCGCCCGGCGCCGGCGACGCGCGCGACGTGCCGGAGTACGACGCGCACCTGCGCGCCGGCAGCGTAGCGCTCACGGCCGCCATGCCGCACGTCTCGCGCGACGCGCTCATGCTGCTGCTGCCGCCGCACGCCGAATTCAACCAAGATTTTCTCAATAGAGTGAGTACTGCACGCGATCGGTCATACCAGCACTGGACACGTACACGTATTCAGATATGTACAATGGTAACCCGCGACGTCGACAGGTACGCATGAACAGCATCGCGGGCGAGCAGTGGTACCTGCCGCTGGCGTTCGCGCGGTTCTCGCTGTACGCGCACCCGCGCTTCCTGGCGCCGGGCGGCGGCAAGCCGCAGGTGAACACGGGCCGCTTCAACCCCGCGGCGCGCCTGGCGCTCGCCTTCTACCGCGCGGACTACGACGCGGCGGCCGCGGCGTGGCGCGGGCCGGGCGCGGCGCCGGCCGACGTGCTGGCGGCCGCGCGCCTGCGCGTGCTGCGCGCGCCCGAGCCCGCGCTGGTGCTGGCGCCGCGCGGCCGCCCGTGCCGCGCCGAGCCCGCGCGCGAGCCCTCGCGCGAGCCCTCGCAGTGCGCGCGCGAGCTGCGGCGCGAGCAGTTCGCGCGGCTGGACGCGGGCGCGCGGCACTCGCTGGCGCAGCTGCTGCTGGAGACGCAGGCGGAGCTCGACGAGTGACGCGGCTCGTCCCGCGGCTCGTAATATTATATACGTACATAGATCAACCACGCAACGAATATATTTTTGCAGTCGAGACAGAAGCGTATTATTTCATCTTCCACATATCGCATCGCTGTATCGCAACGTCACAATCGTCGTCATCTGTGCAATAGCCAAGTGTAATTAGCCAAACAAGCTAATTACACTCTGCTATTGCACTCAAGAGGTGGAACGAAGTTTATAGTGCTCGGGTTGTCGCGGGACTTTTTTGTTGAGTTCCTAGAGGTGTAGAGAAGAGAAAAAAATCTCGGCCATGCACTATATTATGTAGGTATCTACGGTTTTTAGGGTTCCGTAGCCAACTGTCTAAAACGGAACCCTTATAAATTCATCCTGTCGTCTGTCTGTCTGTCTGTCTGTCTGTCCGTCCGTATGTCAAAGCTAGAGAAAGCAATCTCGACTCGAGACCGCAAGTTTGAGATCTCGCAAAATAAGAAATTACAATCTCGAATAGATTTCGAAAAAATGTTGTTAAATTTGGATGACTAAAAAGCGACATGAGGTTAATTAAGATGAAATATTAATTGAAAGAAAAAAAACTTTTTTACCATTGCCACTCGAAAAAGGACATTTTATTCATAGATAACAGTGTATAAAACCCTCTTTTACCAACTGAGTGAATAAAAACATTTTGAATTTGGAACAAGCACGAATTATGAACAAAAAATAAAAAACTAGAACTTTTATTTTATCTTTTGTTTACGTTACGTCATGGCGTCTAAGCACTGTTTTGACAAAACGTTTAGTCCGCGCGAAGTTACTATTATTTTTAATTAAAAACTTTGTTTGAAGCATAGTTACTATTATGATGTATGTGTATGTATTAACTTGGATCACCCATCCACACACAGACCTTGGCAGTCGTTGCTTAACCTTGATCACCCATCCACAGACCAAAGACGAAACGAAAATATCTGGCTTGCTTTCTATAAGAGAGAGACAGACAGAGAAACATGCGCACGCCGCACGGCTTACAATAGCTTACTATAGCAAAAACACATTACCCTCCTTTGCGTCGCGCAGTCGGGTAAAAGTGTCGTTACAACGTTTCGTGATAATTTTTTCCGTCTAGCCTCCTTTCGCAACGCGCCATAAGGTACTACATGGGTACTACGTTCCAATAAAACATGCCGACAACAATTATAATAGAACACTGAATTTCGAAAATTGTTATTCCACTATCAATTTTTAATGTTTATATTTAATCCTTTTTTCTCTTATTATATTAGCGATTATATAATAAAATGTGATAAATAGTCATCTGCCTAGCTAGACTTATCCCAACTGTATTGGGGTCGGCTTCCAGTCTAATCGGATGCCGCTGAATATTAGTATTTTGCATGGAGCGACTGCCTATCTGACCCAGAACTCAACCCAGTTAGTACTGGGTGGATAATACGGTGCCCCTTGGTAAGACTGGTTGTCAGACTTTTGGGCCACTGACTTCCTGTAACGACTGTCAAAGAACTACAAATGACAGCCGGTCCAACGGCTTAATGTGCTTTCCGAGGCACGGAGGAAACTTGGTATGTAATCAAATGGGTGGTCACTCATTCATAGACCAACCTAGGCAAGCGCGGCTTATCCTTAAGATTGATCCGAGCGGGTGGTAATTATTTAGCCACAAGCTCCTCAATTACGACATTCAAAGTTTCTAAAAAATTTACTCTAAAGGGGATAAAAATAGGGGATGAAAAATTTGTGATTCGACGTCCGAAAAAAGGTTACGGCCCCGAAAATAAAAATATAGAAGAAACAGAGAATTACGGAGTCATCTTAATTAAAAGTTAAAAGCTTCTATATAATATAAAAAATTAAAGTACTTGCAATGTATGTATGTAATTTGTTCGGGTGGAATCTTAGAACTCAATTTTGAAGTAGATATCTTTAACCGATTGAGTTGAAATTTTGTATACACGTTTAGTTTGGATGATAGTGCACGATAAGGTACGTGACGTCATTCTAAATACAATATGGCGGACCATCCAAGATGGCGGAATAGTTATTTTTAATGCACTTCTACAATATGGGTATCAAATGAAAGGGCTCGTTGAGAGCAACTCGAAAAATAATGTGACAACATTCTAAATCCAATATGGCGGACCATCCAAGATGGCGGAATAGTTACTTTTAATGCACTTCTACAATATGGGTATCAAATGAAAGGGCTCGTTGAGAGCAACTCGAAAAATAATGTGACGTCATTCTAAATCCAATATGGCGGACCATCCAAGATGGCGGAATAGTTATTTTTAATGCACTTCTACAATATGGGTATCAAATGAAAGAGCTCATTGAGAGCAGGTCAAAAAATCCAATATGGCGGACCATCCAAGATAGCGGAATAGTTATTTTTAATACACTTCTACAATATGGGTATCAAATGAAAGGGCTCGTTGAGAGCAACTCGAAAAATAATGTGACATCATTCTAAATCCAATATGGCGGACCATCCAAAATGGCGGAATAGTTATTTTTAATGCACTTCTACAGTATGGGTATCAAATGAAAGGGCTCGTTGAGAGCAACTCGAAAAATAATGTGACGTCATTCTAAATCCAATATGGCGGACCATCCAAGATGGCGGATGTTCGATGCAATAATTGCAATCGACCACGTTTTGCTGACCTAGCGATACGATACGGCCGCACTAAGCGCGCCGCGAGCTCAGTGCATAACGGACAGCAACCGGGTGCATTCATATCCATCATTTTAGCGATAACTTAGCCTAAACGTTACTTTAATAAACCCTTTAAAGTGTTTGAGTGTTTAACTTAGTAGCGTAGCGAATCCCACCAGGTACCACTTAGTCGCGTCCCCTACATTTTGGTCCTTCGAGCCTCTAAAAAGGACTTCGCGGTCGGACTTTAGTTTTTCGGGACTGAAGGCTCGTGAAGTGAACTTAAACTGAACCAGTGACACTTTACTTAGCAGCGGTTCTTAGCTTAGCAGTGACTGTGGTGGTAACCTTAGCAGCGAGACGTTAGGAGTGACTTTAGTGGGAGTGTATTGAGTTGGAGTGCTCAATATATTCTCTCAGCGGTAGCAGCAAAAGCGGTGCTCGGGGAGTGCCCTTCCAGCAGCAGTGAGTTCACAGCTCACACTAGCGACATCAGCGGATCACTGGCGTGGGAAATAAACCTCGTCAGCTTAGCAGCGGCAAAGGATTTTTCCAAGTAAGATCGTTCAATTTTTCTTACACCAGCAGCGGGATGGAGAACCTTTATTTTAATCAGTCTGAGATTGCGGAGACCATTAGAAAACTCATCGTCAATTTTAAAAAGGATAGCGTAGAGCGTAAAACTTTAGATTACTGTAAACGTAAACTCGAGTTGCTTGAGAAGTACTGGGAGGACTTCCAAGTGAATCATGAAAAGACTCTTCCTTTTGAACAGACGAATCATAAATATTTTACGAACTCAGAATTTGAGAGTACGAAACAGCTTTATTTAACAGCGAAGGGGCTCATCAGTCAATGTAAAGAACAGTTGATGCAGCAAGCTCAGAAAGCACCGTATCTTCTTCAAACAGCACAGCTAAAGGCGCCCGGAACTTTAACGAGTCAGCCGGAACCGCCGGCAACAGAAACTTTGACCTTCGAGTCAAGAGGGTCCAACAGTAAGCTTGACGATATGCTCCATAAGCAGTCGGTCAATTTTAAAGCGTTTCTTAGAGCAGTCGACAATATTGATATCGAAACTATCGTTGACAAGTGGGAGTTCGAAGACGCCCTTCGAACCCTTCACAATCGGTGGACTACTATTGATAACCTTCATTGGGAAATCATTGGTGAATCGGGGGAAGATCTAGCAGAACACTATGAGTATTCCTTCAGCAAACACGAGCGTACCTTTAATAGCTTGAAAAAAGCTATTAACACCAAGATGTGGTCAACATCATATCGCGAGAAATCCACTCCTCAAATGGATATTCCTGTATTTACAGGCCATTACCAGCAATGGATGCCTTTTAAGGATCTATTTAGCGAAGCAATCCACAAGAACAATGCATTGTCAAACGCTCAAAAAATGCAATACTTGAAAGGCAAGTTAAAAGGTGAAGCGGAGCGTTTGATTCAGCACCTTCCAATCAGTGCCGATAACTATAACGTATGTTGGGAGATTCTAAATCATCGATTTGATAACAAAAGGATTATCTTTACAGCGCACGCCAATGTGTTCTTTAATCTTCCCAATATACAGCAGCAATCATTTTCAGCGTTTAAAAAATTGCATGACGTCACGTTAGAGAGTCTTCACGCCATCAAAAACCTAGGTGCAGATATTAGCACGTGGGACCCTCTAATTGTGCATATCTTATCGCAAAAGCTGGATAGTGAATCTTATTCCGAGTACATAGAGTCGTTAAAGAACCCTAGAGACCTACCTGTACTACAGGATTTTTTAGATTTTTTAGAAACTAAATTCACTAGTCTAGAAACATCTCGTCGACGACAAGACACCATGCAAAAATCGCAACAATCACAGCAGCAAGCGGGTTCCTCAAAATCATTTTCACACGGTTGGAAATTTAGCAATAATTATAAATCGAACGATAATAATTCGAAGAACTCAAAAGCAATGCACGTGCAAGAAATCAAATGTCCTCATTGTTTTGATCAGCATAAATTACACAATTGCGAAAGGTTTCTGCAAATGCCGAAGGCAATGAAACTTAAAACCGTTAAACAACTGAAATGTTGTATTAATTGCGTTTTTAACCACAATGGAAAAAAATGTCATTCCAAGAAACGATGCCTCACGTGTTCTGGCAGGCATCATACTTTATTACATGATTGTTTTGCTGAGGGCAACCAAAACAATACTAATGACGAAGATCTCAAGCAAGGAGAGAATTCAAAGCAAAGCAGCGGCAATGGTGTTCACGCATCTCAGCAAAATCCTACTCAGATTCTTTTAGCTACAGCGTTAATAAGGGTGACAGCAGCAGATAGCACGCAGCTTGTCCTGAGAGCTCTCATCGATCAAGGTTCACAGGTATCGTTGATTACGGAGAAGGCAGCTCAGCAGTCAGGTTTAAAACGAGAGCAATTTGATGGAGCAGTTTCCGGAATAGGAGAAAAGGAATCAAACTGTACGGGCAAGCTAAGCATTACATGCCAGTCTATGTATACCAGCTTTAAATTCCAAACGGATGTTTTGATTATGAAAAGTCTTATCAAGAACTTACCAAATCGATCGTTCGAAAAGCCTTCGTGGTCGTATTTGGAACATATTAATTTAGCGGATCCAGAGTTCAATACAAGTCGTCCAATTGACTTGTTACTCGGGGCAGACGCCTATGCTCTTATCATGCTAGATGGTTTGATAAGAGGTCCAGATTCGTCTTCGCCCTTAGCTCAGCAAACCCAACTAGGATGGGTATTATGCGGTGGCGTAAAGCCACAATTTCATTGTAACGTCATCATGAATAACAGAGCGGATATTCACAAATTTTGGCAAATTGAGGATATTCACGAGCAAAATGAAATGTCAGCGGAAGATCAGCAATGCGTCGAGTATTACCTATCAACGACAGAACGTCTTGAAAGCGGTCGTTATGAAGTTAGGTTGCCGATGAAGCAGCAAGCGAACGAAAAGCTAGGATCGTCAAAGGAAATAGCACTAGCGCAATTTAGGAATCTAGAGAAAAAGCTTAGCAAGCAAGAATCTTTAGCTCAACAATATAAGCAATTTTTAAGCGAATATGAAGAGTTGGGGCATATGAAATTAGCGACCCTTAGCAGCGATGGAATAGAGTGTTTTTTACCACACCATGGGGTACAGCGAGCGGAATCCTCCACTACGAAGTTACGTGTCGTATTTAATGCGTCCGCAAAAACTTCTTCGGGACTTAGTCTCAATGATGTCATGCATCGAGGACCTAACTTACAGCAAGATCTGCAGGCATTGTTGCTTAAGTGGAGACAATATCGATACGTATTCACTGCCGATATCGAAAAAATGTATCGGCAGATATTAGTAAGCGAATTGGATCAAAAACTCCAGAAAATTCTATGGAGAGCACAAACTGGACAACCTATTAGGGTATACCAGTTAACGACGGTTACATATGGCACGAAATCAGCTCCTTTTTTAGCCATGATGACCCTTCGAAAATTAGCAGCGGACGAGAAGCATAACTTTCCTACAGCAGCAAGAATAATACTAGATGACTTCTATATGGATGATCTAGTATCGGGGGCTCATACTATCGATGAAGGGAAAAGCAGCATAGCAGAACTTAATTCGTGTCTAAGCAGCGGCAAATTTCTGCTGAGAAAGTGGTCAGCAAATGAGAAAAAGCTATTGGAAGATTTAAATTCATCGCAGCAAAATAATCAAGCACCATCGTTCATTTTCAAAACTGAAAACACAGCTAAAACTCTGGGCTTGAGATGGGATCCAAAAACAGATGAATTCACTTTCCAATATACTTCAACAGCGGATACTACGAAGCTTACAAAAAGATTGCTTCTGTCGGAAATATCCAGGTTATTTGATCCTCTAGGTTGGCTAGCACCTCTAACTACAAAATTCAAATTGTTGTTTCAAAAGGTTTGGCTAGATGAAATTCAATGGAGCGATGAAGTTTCAGCCGAGATCAAAGATGAGTGGGTCAAATTAACTAAAGATATGGGATGCATTAGCAGATTCAAAATTCCACGATGGTTGCAAAGCAAACGAGATGACCATATCCAGTTGCACGGATTTTGTGATGCGTCTCTAAAAGCGTACGCATGTGTCGTATATGCTAGAATCGTATCAAATAATGAAGTATCGGTAGTACTAGTCGCAGCTAAAACAAGATTAGTACCAAACAGCAAGACCGTTTCGCTTCCTAGATTGGAATTATGTGCAGCGGAGCTATTAACCAGACTATTAACCAAAGTAGTCACTAGCATGAGTAGCTTGGATTACAAAATCTATGCTTGGAGCGACTCTAAGATCGTCCTTAGCTGGATACAAGGCTATCCGGAACGTTGGAAGCCGTTCGTAGCGAATAGGGTGAAGAAAATTATTAGCGTGGCATCACCTGACATATGGCATTACGTATCAACTAAGGAAAATCCAGCCGATTCAGAGAGCAGAGGACTATCCATTACACAATTGATAGAGCAGACGTTGTGGTGGCGAGGCCCAGTTTGGCTATCGACACCCGATTTTAAGCCAAAGCGACAGCAAGCAGAGTATGCGACGGAAGAAGAGGTCCGGAAGCTAGTTATAACCGTCCAAAATAGTAATCCGGAAGACAGCGTAATTGAAGATTTACTAAATCGTCACAGCTCATTCGTAAAAATAAATCGCATCATAGCGTGGTTATTACGTGCACTTGCACGGACAAGTAAACAAATGCCGCCATATCTCACATTCCAAGAGCTAAGAAAAGCAAAATTTACTATAATTAAATGCATACAGCGCAGTGAATTTGCATCGGATATCAAGAGTTTAATGCATAGCAAACTTAATTCCAATAGCAAATTATTAAATCTACAGCCATTTTTAGATGAAAATGGCATATTAAGAGTCGGAGGACGTCTTAAAAACGCCAACATTAGCTCTGATATGACACATCCAATAATAATCCCATATAACGGGAGATTAACGGAACTTCTTATCCAGCAAGCACATAAACACACCTTCCATGGTGGAGCTCGACTCACCTTGTCTTTACTGAGACAGCAGTATTGGATAATTCAAGGAAATAGAGCTACCAAAAAACAGCTTCGTAAATGTGTGACCTGCAAAAAACAAGAACCCAGAAAGCTACACCAAATAATGGGAGACTTGCCTGAATGTCGATCTAATCCAGCGCCTCCATTTTATCATACTGGAATAGATTATACGGGTTTCATTCGAGTAAAAGCAAATAAAGGGAAAGGCATTAAAACAACCAAGGGGTACATCGCCTTGTTTATTTGCATGGTTACAAAAGCGGTCCATATAGAGCTGGTCTCCGACTTAAGCAGTTCGTCATTCTTAGCAGCGTTACGTCGCATGGCGGCACGACGAGGGACTCCAAAGCACATCTATTCGGACAATGGTACGAACTTCGTAGGTGCCAACAAGATCCTTCAGGAGGAACAGCAACAGTTTGAGCGAATTTTTAGCGGCGTATTTTACAGAGAAATAGCGGAGATGAGCATAGAATGGCATTGGAACTGCCCTTCTTGGCCAAGCGCTGGAGGAATCTGGGAGCGATCTATTCGGAGCCTAAAACAACATCTGAAAAGAGTAATAGGAGAGCAAACTCTTACATTCGAAGAATACAGCACGATCTTGGCTCAAATAGAAGCGAGCCTTAACTCAAGACCGCTGTGCCCAATATCCGAGGATATTGATGACATCGATTTTCTTACGCCAGCGCATTTCTTAACTACTCGAGCCGGTCTTACTGTCATAGACACGGCACAAGATGCAAGGACAAGATGGTATTTAGTGAATAAAACGTTCCAAGATATATGGAAGCGGTGGAAAGCGGAGTATCTTAGCCAGTTATCGATACGCAGCAAGTGGTTAAAAGCACAGAAGAATATAGAGATAGGAGATATGGTAACCATTCACGATGATAACTTACCTCCGGGAAGATGGCCTGTTGGTCGGGTGGTAGAGGTCCATCCAGGAAAAGATGGAGCTGTCCGGGTGGTGACGTTAAAAACAAAAAACGGTTTCATAAAGCGGCCCATTATCAAGCTGTCCATCTTACCTATATCAGAAAACGAAGCAAAAAAGCAGCATCAGCAAAGCAATGAAGCAAAAGCGGAAGAGAAAGCGAGCAAGCAGTCTAGCAGTGGTCCTAAAATGTATAGGATAGTGTTATCATTGCTATTTTTTATGAGCTTAATAATGTCCACTGAAGCATCTTACAAACTAACAGCATTCGACAGCAATCAAACATTGTATTTTGACCCTTTAGGAAAAATGCATCTCATTCGTGATCAGTGGAAAATCGTAACTTATTATAATATGTCTCCTTACTGGCAAGGAGACAAAGCGGTCACACAATTTTCGCAATATCTCGAGCAAACATGCGAAAAAATTCAAAAGCAGAGCCATTGTAAAATTATCATCCTACAAATACAACACGAGTACGATGAACTACAATACTATAATCAGCTGTTGCTCAATCAGCACTTCGGAGCACGTTCGCGAACTCGACGCGGGCTTATCAACGCTGTCGGCTCCATAGCCAATTCATTGTTCGGAGTACTGGATCAGGAATTCGCAGAAAAATACAAACGTGACATTGAACTTGTGCACAGGAATATAAACCACCTAAGTCAGCTGTACAGGAATCAGACATCGGTCATAGAAGCGGAGTATAATATCTTAAAGAGAACAGAAGAGACTATTGAAAAGCAGCATAAGATAATTAATAAACATTTGAATAATTTAGACAGCATCACCAACACATTGCAGCAGGAGATCGATGTAATGTCTATTCAGCAAGATTTCTCTTTAGCAGCGTTAGCGACCATAAATATGATTCAGAATTTAAAGCGGATTCAGGACACTTTTCTTGACACTATGACTGAGATCTATCATGGTCAGATCAATCTGCATCTCTTGACTCCACAACAACTGCGTGGGGAGTTACAGGTTGTATCTAGTCAAATATCGAAAGAGCTAGCATTACCCATAGATGACATTCAGTTCAACCTGTATGAGATCTACAAATTGTTACAAGTTAAAGCAAGGATCACGGACGAATATTTCATATTTGAAATTAACTTACCTTTAATTAGCAGAGATACGTTCCAGCTATACAATTTGATACCAGTTCCGGTTCAAATTAATAAAAGTATGATCAGCATCAAGCCAGCGTCTGAATACGTAGCGATCAACTTGAGAAGAGATTCATACTTAACAGCCAGCGCCAGCGATCTTCAAAGTTGTGAATATCAAGCGGAAACCTACCTTTGTCGTCTTCGAGAGCCAGTCCAGAGTTTAGGTCCCGATGAACAATTCTGCGAAAAAGAGAAGCCATCTACTTGCAGGATCATCAAATCTAGCTGTGAAAACAAATGGGTTCCATTACATGACTTTTCTACCTATTTGTATTTCTGTTGTGACTCATACTCTTTGAGAGTCATCTGCGGCGACGACCTACAAGCGAGCGAAGTCAGCAAGGCTGGACTTATTCAACTAACTAAGCAATGCATTGTGAAGGGACAAGATATAACACTTTATTCTCATCAGCAATTAGAGAATACGCTTAATCTTAAACCAAATATACTCGAGATAAAATTAACTCCCATAAATCGTATCATCAGTAATCTTACGCTACCTATCCAAGACTATAAGGTCGACGAAGATACCTCATCGATACACGTTTCTTTAAAGAATCTCGGTGAACAAATTGATTCGATGAAAAAATCAGCCGACCAGACAGAAGTTTTAACGACACATGACATACATCAGTATGCGTTGTCGTATGGCCTATTAGCAGCAGCTATCGCAGTGGTCCTGTGGTTCCTGAGGAGGAGGTGTCAGCGAACCGGTGGTCTGCCCATCCAAGGGCGGATCGAGAGCGTACCAGCAAGTGTAAGTGTGTGTATAAACCAATCTGAGCAAGAGCAAGGCTCTAGTGTAAGTGCGCGAAATCAATCCCTGTCCGCGCAGGGACCAAGTGTTAGTGATAGTGCGCGCGTATCTAACTTTTCTAAACGGTGGTCTAGTTTACGTTCAAAGAGGCGAGACATGTCGACGTCTCCCTTAGCTAAAAGACAATCAGTATTCTCGATTAATGACTCAACCGTTTGAGCACCTATGTCTAGCTATAAGATCATGATTGTTCTATCACCTTGTCAATCATTTCTCATCTATATTGTCTAACTCATTAGCGTTTTAAGCTCACACTCACGTAATTCTTTATTTTTGTATAAGCTTATCTCATTATTTCATCTCTTCCCGTCGGGAGCATGTTCGATGCAATAATTGCAATCGACCACGTTTTGCTGACCTAGCGATACGATACGGCCGCACTAAGCGCGCCGCGAGCTCAGTGCATAACGGACAGCAACCGGGTGCATTCATATCCATCATTTTAGCGATAACTTAGCCTAAACGTTACTTTAATAAACCCTTTAAAGTGTTTGAGTGTTTAACTTAGTAGCGTAGCGAATCCCACCAGGTACCACTTAGTCGCGTCCCCTACAGCGGAATAGTTACTTTTAATGCACTTCTACAATATGGGTATCAAATGAAAGGGCTCGTTGAGAGCAACTCGTAAAATAATGTGACGTCATTCTAAATCCAATATGGCGGATCATCCAAAATGGCGGAATAGTTATTTTTAATGCACTTCTACAATATGGGTATCAAATGAAAGGGCTCATTGAGAGCAACTCGAAAAATCCAATATGGCGGACCATCCAAGATGGCGGAATAGTTATTTTTAACGCACTTCTACAATATGGGTATCAAATGAAAGGGCTCGTTGAGAGCAACTCGAAAAATAATGTGACGTCATTCTAAATCCAATTTGGCGGACCATACAAGATGGCGGAATAGTTACTTTTAATGCACTTCTACAATATGGGTATCAAATGAAAGGGCTCGTTGAGAGCAACTCGAAAAATCCAACATGGCGGACCATCCAAGATGGCGGAATAGTTATTTTTAACGCACTTCTACAATATGGGTATCAAATGAAAGGGCTCATTGAGAGCAACTCGAAAAATCCAATATGGCGGACCATCCAAGATGGCGGAATAGTTATTTTTAACGCACTTCTACAATATGGGTATCAAATGAAAGGGCTCGTTGAGAGCAACTCGAAAAATAATGTGACGTCATTCTAAATCCAATTTGGCGGACCATACAAGATGGCGTAATAGTTATTTTTAATGCACTTCTACAATATGGGTATCAAATGAAAGGGCTTGCCGAAAATATTTAGAAAAAAATAATGTGACATCACTTTAAATCCAATATAGCGCACTATTAAAGTTTTTTGTGCTTTCCTATAATGAAAGGGTTCGCTGAGAATAAAAATGCAAGTTTGAAAATATTTTAAAACCTGCAACATCGATTGATTAACTTTGATTTGTGTAATTTGGCGGGATGGGCGTCATCAGCATTGGTCTGCAACCTGTCTAGGAGAAGGGCAACTCCAAAATCGAACCCGGAACTGTGTTTCGTCAGGCACAAACAATGAGCGTCTTAGATTGTTCATAACAGGTAATGCTGGAACTGGAAAGACCATTCTATTTAACTTATTGAAAAACCAAGTAAATCGGAGTTATGGCAAGCAAGTTGTTAAAGTTTGTGCGTTTACAGGGGTGGCAGCACGTTTAGTGGGCGGATCCACATTACATTCTACACTAAAACTGAAACAGAAGGATGGTAGAATAGCGCAAATGCCTATTCTCACTGGTATTTGCTTGCGCTTGATGCGGCAACAATGGCAACATATTGAATTTTTATTTATTGATGAAAACTCTATGGTTCCGTATGAAATGCTGTGTATGATGGATTCCCGACTGAAACAACTCAAAAACAACGAATTATTATTTGGCGGCATAAATATTTGTGTATTTGGTGACCTATCACCAAATACACAAATATACAAAAAACAAATACACAAATATTTATACCATCGCAAATTCACCAATAGGTGTACAGTTACCACCTGTGCGAGGAAATCAAATTTTTGATCAACCTTCTAGATTTGTCCCAGCAACGCACCTATAAGGCGTTGCTACTCCTTAATTGAGTTGACTGAAAATATGAGGCAACAAGATAGCACAACTTTCAAAGACCTTCTGAATGCATTACGAATTTTATTGGTGAACTCCAATCAAAGCATTTTGCTATTTTAATGAATCGGCTAAACAAAGAACCTTTTGGTGAATTTGCGATTGATAAAACCCTGCGAATTTATCCCACTAATCAACAAATATATCATCACAACAAAACTATAAAGGTATAACTATTTATCAAAATCATAGCACAGTATAGTCTAGTAGATTGTACTCGAAAAACAGACAACTTAGATCTAAATAATTTATACCATCCGATATAAACAAGACAGGAGGGCTACCTAAGGAGCTAGAAATATTGTAACGCAACATCACCTTGGCCCAATGTAGATGTCTCCAAAGGTCTGGTGAATGGTGCCATTGGACATATTACAGAAATTATATGGCCATGCTTTCGAAGAGCACAAATGTATGACACTGATATACCATCCGTCCGTATTGACTTCGGTAAAGACGGTGTTCACGTAATTCAGCCTAAGTCTGTGCAATTTCCAGCAAAATATAGTCACGGATCCGCGGAACGAAGAATGCTGCCAATTGTATTATGTTGGGCTTGTACAGTACAGTACACAAAATGCAAGGTAGTACTGTCGACTACGCCGTTATTTACTTAGCCTCGAAACTCTTTGCTGCTGGTCAACCATACGTGGCATTAACTAGGGTAAAATTATTAGCAGGTCTCCTTATTGAAGAGCTGGATTGTTCGAAATTAACCGGCAAACGACTTTGCAACAATGATGCGTTGAATGAGATGAACAGACTACGAAACCCACCCAGCGATAACTAAAAAGTAAAAAATAAATTAAAAGAAAAAAAAAACTTTTTAGAAAAAGCTTTTATTTAAACTTCGCTCTATAAAGAAGAAATTTTCCTTTTAAATTTTAACTATGAACTTACAACCTCATTATACACAACTTATATGATCATAAAAGCTTGTCGCGATGATCAATGTTTAATTAATTGAAATTTTATTAATTTAAGCTTAGCAGGTTTTACATAAATCAATAAGTACGTACTAGTTTATTTACACAAGAAAATCGACATCGAAGAAAGTCTGCTTGTTTGTGTAAAATCTTCTCCAACAGCCTGGCTATAATATTAGCAAGTGCAATGGGATGGGACGATAATTACTAGCGCTGGAGATGTTCCTTCTTCGGTTTCTGCAAATGGGAATAACTATGTCAGTAAGGGCCTTCGGCACATAAATCTAGATTGATGGCCGAAAAAAGAATCGACAGTTCATGATACATCCCTAGGCCTCCGTAGCGTATTTGTTCAATTGTCAAGCCATCTAACCCTGGCGATGTACCGCCGGCTGTTTGTCTCACGGCATCCTCTATGTCATGTACAGATGTTGTTGCACATGTTTCGTCATGAGTGACCTTTGTTTTAAAATTATGTTGCTTCGCGGGTGCAGGTTGGCAGAATAGATAGTTAAAACTTTTGGCTATTTACTTATCGTCAGTTAAGCTGCGATGTGTGATGGATATTGCGTCGACGGCTTTGATAATCTTGCAGAACACACATATCACATATCTAACGCGATCTTGTCCATAAGTATCAGATCCTGACGCGTTGTCAATAATTAAGAGCGCGTTTAAATGCAGTACGACATTCTCGACAAGGCTGACTGCTATATTACTAACAAAAAAAAAATTATGTGGTACCTACACTGTCTTTAGCGGCAGTGCGCCCATGTCGTTACTGCTGGGTGGAGCCCTATTTCTGGTGTTAATCTAAAATTATAAATAATAGAGATAGAGTTCCGGGAATCGGAACTTTTTTATTGTAATTTTCCAAATTGAGTTATTAAATTAGGTAACGAAAAACTAAATGCCATTTTTTTTCATTTGTTAATAACAATTACAATTTTTAAGGGGTGAATACATACTTTCGATAAACATTTATCTACAACAATTTTTTTTTCTAGATGTCATTCCAAATCGAATGAGCTCATATTTTTAGGAGCTTTAGCAAGAATTAACACGTTTTTGAACTTGATAACTTAATAGGATCTCACGATATCTAATGATATACCTTAATAGGACTATTTCTGACAACAGGATTCAGAGTAACCTAACACGAAGTGGAGGCGGGGTCTTAGTTCGCTCACTCTCAAGACCCCGCCATCCCCTTCGAACCTAACCTGTCTGGAGTCGCAGTGCCCCAAGTCCAGGCAGGAAAGCGCGATGTTGCCGCCAACCTTACGAACATTTTCCGCTCTTCGCACTTATTTTTATTTCAGGTGGTATTTATCATTTAGGTTAGATGAGGTTATAAAAGTATTTCCTTATATTTACTTATTCATTACAGAATTTTGGCTGAAAATGAGTAAAAAAATACCCGACTGAAAAAATTGTAAAGCAAAAAACAAGCACATTTTAAATTAAACAAAAGTTGGAAACAGGCGGAGCCCATTTGAATATAAAACCACGGACTGACCTAGGCAATCACAGCTTAACGTTGAAGATCGACCCGTGCGGCTGTTATTATTTAGCCACTTCAACCTTGCAATAACGTCATTAAGTACGTCTCTATGTCTCTTAAGTAGGATATTAAGCATTTCATTGAACCTATCCTAGATCGGCCGAATAAAGCAACAAGATGGCTGCAATCGCGGGGTGTTTGGTTATGAGTATTTATAAACGTGTATTTGTCGATAGAAATGAGTATTTAATAACACTACTCTGTCAAAAAGTAGGTACCGAGAAATGATCAATAATACACAAAATGTTAGTTATTCATCCATAGTTATTTTATCAGTGCATAGGCCGTATCCTAAATAAACATTAGTTTATTTTTTCAAAGCGGTTCACTGTCCACTCTTAAACCTCTTTTTACAACTGCAAAGTTCAGGTTATCCATCATAGGCCGTGGGCCGTGTCACTTGAGTGAGGCCGTGAACAGCTATAAGACAGAACCCTCAGGGTAAGAGTCCTACTCGCATTTCTAGAAGTTTTCTTAAAAATACAATTTTATAGTTTTTGGGGTTGCTACTAAACCAAGCTTATCTACGCGTCAAAAAATAATGACGATTAAAAGTATTGGTCGGAGAAGGCAAAAGATAAAGAAAATTGGAAAGCCATGGGGAGGTTTTCCCAGCAGTGGGAGAGAACTGTCTGATAAAAAAAAAGTATTTGTAAATAGTGAATACCTAATAACCAATCCATCTAACCATAACCCAATTTTGTAGACTAAATATAATTTATCTTGGTGGGAACCAAACAAACACTATGGCCTACCAAGATCCTTGGCGTTCTATATTCAACCAACCAATAGAATAAAAATCACAATAAATTATCTAGTAACTATAAATACAATATAAATTGGAACAGCGAGTGCATTCCTAATTTAAATTTTGACATGGAAACAAAATCGGCGCGAATTTAGCCATAGATTAATCTGTCCTGTTTATTGTTGGGTCGGTTTTAATTCCTACAATGCACGAAAATCTATTAAGATTACCATTATAAAAGCTTTAAAAAATATTATAACATTTTTTATTGTATTTAACGCATAAAACAAAATTATTTTAATTTCTATCTATCGATTTCTTAAATTCTTACATTTAATTACTCGATTTAATCGAAATTTACAAAACAAGAATCGATTGAAATAATCGCTTTCACACATCCCAAAAATTAAAAAAAAAACAAATGGTCGTCAATTTCGAATACAAATTGAGTAGTGGTAATGAATATTACGTGTTATTGGTCCTGAATTAGTAAATTACGCTAAGATCTGGGCATTTTCATGTTGTTTATAATATTTGAAATTATATTTGTCACATTTGTTATCGAATCTTTATGCGTTTGTGTGATATAATGTGAAAAATAAAAATGTAAACACGCACTATTGGCGCGAAACTTCGACTTTAGATACCAACATTCATCATTACCACTGCTTATTTAAATTGAACTATGGATGAATTCGTCACATAATTAAATGACGAGTTAATTATTATCAATAAAGTGGAATTTGGATGTCCGAAAACCACAATTTTTATGATTTTTAGCCTCGGCCAGCACTGCTGTCAAAATGGCGATGACCGTATTTACGCACTTGGATTTTGTAAGGTGAAATTAAGAAACTTGCGCGCTAAATACAAAAGTTTTAATGGCGTTGACATATGAGCTTTTTATCCAACTCTCTTAATTAACGCACACTCATAGTATTTGATTATCAGAATATTAAATATTTACATAAATAATGAGGATGACGTATGACTTAAATGCTAGCCCCTTTCGGGGCCGATACCGAGCCAGCGGAGGTTTGTATGTCAAGCCCCCGAAGGGGCCCGTACCGAACTATATGGTTAAACGCTTTTTCCGGAATTGAGTTCAGTTCTCGCAGTGAAGACTTATAAAGGGGATATTGGGAATATTAACATACAAAAATATTGATCCCGAACATTTTTGATTTTGACACACGAATGCTACCTGACAAGCGGGCTCTCGGGCTCTAGTGTCATAAGTTCATAACACTAGACAAAACGATTTGTTACTAAGTAGTAACAAGTATTGGATTAAGATTTTCTTCGTCTTGTTCCGTCTATCGCTCGTAAATATTTGAACGCTTTGTACCACTCATATGCACATGTTTCTGATAAAGTCGATTCACCGTAAGCCTTCTGTAACACTTTCAGGGACTCCGAACACGAACTTCCATTGGCGATGCAAAATTGAAGACACTCTTTGTTCGATGTTTTTCCATTATGAAATTCGCAATACACACTAGATATTTTCTAACTAAAAACAGCACTGTATCTAAATAACAGATGCAACTCAAACTCCGCGCCAAAATGGAAAACAGTTGTGCCAATCTAACAAACAAAAAAATTAATTTGGAATCATAAACAAATCATCCATCTTTTCCCGATACTTTTTTGACTGAATGTATGTTCTTAAGGTGAATGCTCCAACCAGCTCGCGAAATTCAAAATTTCTTGCGTTTTTTGCAATTTGCAGGCTAGTGCTAGGTTGTATGTTGATTAAAATATTATTCGCGGCTGTAAGACGTATGTAGTTAGCTTAGTAGCCTAGTACGTTAGCAATGGCCTGCAAATTGCAAAAAACGCAAGAAATTTTGAATTTCGCGGGCTGGTTGGAGCATTCACCTTAAAGTATCGGTAACCGTTAACCAAACACACTGTAGGTATTTGTAGATTATATAGCAAGTGAACAAAAAGGAAATTTAATTAGAGGGACTAAGTTGGATCCCGAGCGCAGCGAAGGATTCTAGAGTAGAATCCCGAGCGTAGCAAAGGATTCACGAGTTGTGTAGGTACTCTACTTTTTACCATTGACCGCGAGAAAATAAATAGAAGTATTATATAGTATTTATATTTCTCGTGAGTTAATAATAACACCCCTCGGGTCGATCTTCAAGCTGTTGCCCGCGACCTTCGTTCGCTTGAAATATAAAATCATGTTACTTTTTCTACTTACTTGTACTACCTTTTTGAATCGGATTTTATTAACAATTTCAAGGGTTTTAGTTTTTTTGCACGGAACCCTAATTATTTTTGTAAAATAGAAGTAGCCTAAGTTAGACCTTATAACATCAGCTACCTGCCAGTAAGTCCCGTCAAAATCGGTTCAGCCGTTTCGGAGATTAACCGGAACAAACACACAAAATTTAAAACAATGTGTTTTTGTTATAAGGGCCGTATATATTTGCGTATGCATTCAGTGAAAAGCTGATATTTTGATATTACAAACAGACACTTCAATTTTATTTATTTGTATTGATTAGAACAATAAATCCGCCCCTAAGGCTACCCACTGACCCAATTTTCGAAATTCAGTGTTCTATTGTTGTCGTCACGTTTTATTTAATTTTTGTTCATAATTCTTGATTGTTCCAAATAAATAAATAAAATTCTTTTGAGTGGCAATGGTAAAAACGAACTTTTCCCTTTGTTCATACGATTTGTCACTTCGAATTCCTTATATATTTTTGTAATCACCTTCGAAAATCCCTCATTTTGATAACCCACGTATTGGAAGGAAAAAATTTCGAACTCCACGACATGGCACCCCAAATCCGCCATTTTTTTGTTTTAATTTTAGTGTAAGTATAGTAGCCAGTGACACTCGTGCTACCAAGACGAATCTAACGATGTATAATTTAATCCAAATCCGTTTAGAAGTTAACAGGGAACAAAGAAACCACACAAAACCCTCCTTTTGAGCTTCGACGCAGTCGGGTAAAAAAATAGCTGTCCCTTACATTTGGGGCGAGTAGGTATTGAATTTTTATTGGATGGGAGCTGGGACAGATAAAGAAGATGTGACGTTACTGTGAATGTCCGAAACATTTTGACTATTCATGCATGACTTAGACTGCTTCATCTTTGGTTGCCAGGATGCCATGAACATAACCAAACAACGAGCGTAGGGCACCCCGAGTCTTCCTCGTCCAAAAACGATTACTAGTTCTTATTAACAAACACTTATACTGCGATAGCGTTTATGTTACGTTGTTTGTCGTAGTTAAATATTCGATATTTGGTCGTTTTAGATTGTTTAATGTTTTGCTAGACACTAACATTATTTTGCCGACAGATAGCACGGCGAACATTGAAAGGCAGCGAGTGAGGAGATACGATTTATTAACATAAACTTAGAGCGCGCCGGCGCCGGCAGCCGGGCCTGCGCGCTTCACAGATACACTTCATGTAGTTATCATCTTACAAAGAAACTAATACCTAACAATACACAAACCACATCCTACAGAGGATACACATTATCTTACAAAATAGGAATGTAACAATAATACGAGCACGGGAAAGCACGCGAACAAGAAAAACAATGCGCGTGTGAACTGACGGACCGAGGTACTACGCTAATATATATCGTAGCGTTTAGTACTAGTCGTGAAACTATTGTACAACTAATCTGGGAATTTGTAAACAAATGCATTCAAAATTACAGCCCATAAAGTGTGGTCCCTCAGTCCTCACAGACCATCAGCCAGATCTCGGAAAGTATCTGGAAATATAAGATATTGTGACTACAGACATTTAGTAAAGAATTTGTAAAGATAGTTACTGAAAAACAGACCACGCAGCATCAAAGATAAAAAATATATAACGACTAAACTGTGGTACCTCAGTCCACACCAGAAAGATAAATATTTTAGTGAATATTATCGAATCAAATAAATAAAATCTTTCTTTTTCTACATAAAGTTTTAGTAAGAGACTTAAAACATTTTGTAAAAAAGAAATGGAATAAAAATATCGATGCAATTTGAAGATAGCGATTATTAAAACTGGTCCCTCAATCCTCACCTCCACTAACATATGTGTATATACTAGCTGCTAGACGAGAGGAATATCAGCAAGTCTATACTCCATCGGTTTAGGTAGTTAACTAAAGGTAAACAATCTTGATATGTCTTTTTATGTAAAATAAATCGTATAAAAGACATACAAAGATTATTTAAATGAAGTTAATTACCTAACATCTATTTAAGTAAATACCTAATTGTAAACATTTTTAGATACAATTTTTAGTCATTTTTTTAGATAAAAGACATGCTAAGATTGTTTACATTTAGTTAACTACCTAAACCGATGGAGTATAGTCTGCTTAACTTTTAGTAAAAGCTTCTACTAAATAGTAGGTATCTAAAATTGTGTAATTCTTACCTCTGAGCCGAGATAATGTTATTTTTTTAATCCTATGAAAATAGACAGAGTAGTGTGACCACACAATGACACAAAATGTAACAGTACTATTATACTTCATTAATTATGTCATTAGAGGAAACGAAAATAAGGTTAAAAAACCGGCCAAGTGCGAGTCGGACTCGCGCACGAAGGGTTCCGTACCATTATCTATAAAAACGGCAAAAAAAATCATATCTGTTGTATGGGAGCCCCCCTTAATATTTTTTTTTTTTAATTTTTAGTATTTGTTGTTATAGCGGCAATAGTAATACATCATTTGTGAAAATTTCAGCTTTCTAGCTATCACGGTTTATGAGATACAGCCTGGAGACAGACAGACAGACAGCGAAGTCTTAGTAATAGGGTCCCGTTTTACCCTTTGGGTACGGAACCCTAAAAACGCGTTGAGGAATGCACGACAGTCGTGTCTTCAATTTAATTCAATAAATTTAATTCAATTCAATTTCTTTATGTAGAAAAAGAAAGATTTTATTTATTTGATTCGATAATATTCACTAAAATATTTATCTTTCTGGTGTGGACTGAGGGACCACAGTTTAGTCGTTATATATTTTTTATCTTTGATGCTGCGTGGTCTGTTTTTCAGTAACTATCTTTACAAATTCTTTACTAAATGTCTGTAGTCACAATATCTTATATTTCCAGATACTTTCAGAGATCTGGCTGATGGTCTGTGAGGACTGAGCATATATGACATTTGTTTACAAATTCCCAGATTTGTTCTACAATTGTTTTACGACTACTACTAAATGCTACGATATTTATTTGCGAAATACCAGTTTGGTCCCTCAGTTTACACGCACATGAAAAACACGATCCCGCCCTATATCTCTGTGATAATATAATAATTTAGACTACTCGTGAGTGAGGGCCGATATATACAGACAGGGCTAACTTTATCATTTATATGTTCAAATGCGAAGTAAAGGCATCGATACATGCGCAGTCGCCGCGCAGGGCCGCGCGGCTCCCGCACGCGTTTAATTTTGAGGTAGCGGTTCAGTTTCGCGGCAGCACACAGTTAGCTAAACGTTGCGAACACCGTCGAACAGTTCTCCAACCATCGCAACCGGCGTCCGGCGTCACTCGCTGTCCGCGGCGCCGTTCTCCGGCTCCGGCTGCGGCTCCGGCTCCGGCGCCGACTCCGGCGCCGGCTCCGGCGGGCCCAGCGGGGTGCGCGGCGCGGCCGGCGCCAGCAGCGTGGTCCACTCGCCGTCCGGCTCGTACAGGCACTCCACGCACGACAGGAATTCCTTGCCGTCGAAGCCGCCCACCGCGTACAGCGCGTCCTGCAGCACGGCCAGCGCCAGCGCCGCCCGCGGCCGGCGCAGCTCGGGCCCCGCGCGCCAGCCGTCCTGCGGCGCCCGCAGCCACTCCGTGCGCCGCAGCGACGCCGCGCCGTCCGAGCCGCCCGCCGCCACCAGCCGCCCGCGCCAGCCCGCCGCGCCCACCGAGCGCCGCGCCGTGGGCAGCGCCGGGCCCGCCGCCCAGCGCGCCTCGCCCAGCCGCAGGCGCTCCGTGCTGGCCAGGCAGTGCCACGCGTCGCAGCCGCCCAGCGCCCACAGCGCGCCCTCCCAGTACACGCTCGCACACTGCGAGCGGCCGGCGTTGAGCGGCGGCGCCTCGCTCCAGGCGTCGGCGTCGGGGTCGTAGCGCAGCACGCGCTTGAGGTTCACGCCGCCCGCCCAGCCGCCCACCACGTACAGCTCGCGCCGCGCCTCCACGCCGGCCGCGCCCGCGTGCGACAGCGCCAGCGGCAGGCGCGCGCGCGACACCCAGCGCGCCCCCGCCCCGCCCGCCCCGCCCGCGCCCTCCAGCGCCGCCACCGAGTCCAGCTCCGCGTGCCCGTCCGAGCCGCCCAGCGCGAACAGCGCGCCGCCCAGCACCGCGGCCGGGAAGCGCGCGCGCGCACAGCGCATGTCCGGCAGCGCGGACCACTCGTTGAGCGTCGGGTCGTAGGCCTCCGCCGCGCGCAGCACGCGCGCCCGGTCGTACCCGCCGCACACCAGCAGGCGCCCGCCCAGCACGGCCGCCCCGTGCGCCGCGCGGCCCAGCGCCAGGCGCGCGCGCCGCCCGTCGGCCTCGCCCTCGTCGCGCGCGCCGCCCAGCACTCCGCCGCGCGCCACGCCCGCGCCGCCCGCGCCCACGTCGCGCCACGCCACGCGCGCCGCCGCCAGGCGCCCGCGCAGCGCCAGCAGCGCCCGCGTGGTGCGCGCGCCCGGCACGCGCGTGGCCGCCAGCACGGCGCAGTCCGCGCGTGCCGTGCGCGCGCCCAGCTGCAGCGCGGGCGGCGCGGCCCCGGCCGGCGGCGACACGTCGGCGGCGCGGCGCGAGGCGCGGCCCCGCTCCGCCGCCTCGCGCCGGTACTCCTGCAGCTCGGGCGCGTCGCCGCGCGCGGCCGGCAGCTCGCCGCAGTCGCGCAGCGCGCCGCGCGTGTCTACGTACAGCAGGTGCGTGCGCGAGCACAGCTCGTCCAGCTGCGCACAGAGTGTCGGTGTAAATCTGAGTACCCGCTCGCGTTCGGTGCGCGTGCGCCGGCGGTACAGGTACTCACATCGGCGTCGACGGCCTGCTGGTCGCGCAGCCAAATGAGCGCGGCGTCGGCCACCGCGAAGGCTGTCTCCTCGCCGCCCTCGGCGCTGGTCTCGCGCAACATTTCAATGCGAATGAGAGGCAAGGTCGCCAACGCGCCGCTCTTGCACACTTCGTCGAACTGAAACGGTAGCCAGACATCGTTCATAGTCACCCAGCGGGGCGTCGGTATCTGAGCGTACATTACTCACGTTCTGCGCGATGTAGGCGTCGAGCTGCGCCAGCTGGTCGGCGCCCAGGTCGGGCAGCGCGCGCAGCTCCAGGCAGTCGTGCGGCGCCAGGCGGCGCAGCAGCGCGGCGGCCAGGTGCGCGCGCACGGGCTCCACGCGCAGGCGCCAGGCGGCGCGGTACAGGCGGCGCGCGGCGCCCGCGTCGCGCACGCGCAGGCGCCCGGAGTAGGCGTAGTCCAGCAGCGCGCCCAGCGCGTCCGGCTCCACGCCGTGCACGCGCAGCGCGGCCACGGGCGCGGCGCTGGCGGCCGGCGCGCCCAGCGCGTGCAGCAGGTAGGGCGACGCGGCCGCCAGCACGGCGCGGTGCGCGGGCAGCTCGGCGCCGCCCGCCAGCAGCAGCGCGTCGTAGTGCTGGCGCGACTTGCGCAGCGCGTTGAGCGCGTGCAGCACGCGCGCCGGCGCCGCGTCGTCGCGCACGGACAGCTCGCTCTCCAGCGCCGACGTCTCCTCCTCCGAGCTGTCCTCGCCGCCCGCGCCTGCGCCGCCTGTCCCCGCACACACAAGCATGTCTTACAGCTGTCTCACATCTATCATAATACCTAAACCACATTACATAAATTACAGGATAACTCAATGAAAACCAATCAAGATTTGTAGGTACATATGTGTCAACTCGTACTGACACAACAGGTAAACATTGTATTGTACATGCAGGTGATATTTTTGTATTTGTTTTGTTTAGTGATTGCTCATAGTTTGTGATGATAATTATTTTTGAGCTAGTTGTTCTTGCTGTACATTAAGTATACAGTAAGTTGCAGTATGTTCATAAATCAAACATAAACACACCTGTTTAATTAAACATGTGGGTTTATAGACCATGTTTTATCATATAATTAAAAATTATATCAATTTTGTTATCTCCAGTATCAAACAAAATAAAGACATTATCTACTTATATCATTACAAGGGAACATTTTCATAACAATGTGACCGAATAATATTAATATACCAATGATAAGCTATGAGTTATTATTATGACTCCAATGGAATGAATGTTGTACCTAGCTTTACTACCAAAGAGTGTACATACTTATTGAATTGTCATCACGTGTGTACGGCTAGTTCTGTAGGTATGGCTGTGACCAATGTGTGTATGTGTGCGTGAGAGAGACATCCCATGATTAGCAACAATAAGTTCCAATAGAGCAATGTGTCATCATCAATTGGTTCAATTGCTTCCGCGTACACACTGCCTTGTGCCAGTAGAGCCCCATCACACACACATGAGCATGTGTATGAGTACATCATGACTAGTAGCTACACTACACCCATCTGCTCTTACAACACAATGACTATTATTCTGTAACTTTCCTGGTGATAACATGCAATAATAAATTCATACATCAACTATTCAAGCCAAACCATCATTTCAAACAGAATCCATCTTGCTATGGGATGACATTCCACAACATGTTGCCAGCCTCCCTGTGGCCTTCAGGCAGAGGTCAATGGCATGAGCAGCTGATCAGTTCAGTGCAGCTGACTCATAGCTTTTGAGTTAAAGGTTGCAAGTACAAACACTAACAATCATGGCCCAAGCCATCTACTGAGTGGAAATGTAATGACGATGTCGTATTCGAAATCGACATTAATTCAAGTGAAGCGACGCGGCTCAAGGTCAAGTTGCATATCTTAATGATCGGCGCGCGTCCGACGCGCGGGTGGCCACGCTGCTGCGCACTGTTGCTACGAGTCGCGGTGGTCGTACTGTGCAAGTGTGAACTGTGCGGTGCACTGTGTCGTGTACTGTGAGGTGCTCACCGTCGCCGTTGCTGTAGTCGTCGTGCGGCTTCATGTCGCCGCGGCGTCCGCTCCGCTGTGCTTGGGGCGCGCTCTGCTCCTGCGTGACACACAAGCCCGTCAGCGCCGCGGACCTTCGCTGCTAACCGGATTACACCGGCGAGCACGTGGCCCGAGCGGCGGACAGCGAAGGCCGCGGCGCAGTTAGCACAGGTCACATGGCGCGACGTAAACAAACCCACCTGATGCGTCGCGCTGCTCGCTCGCTGCGCGCTGGCACGGTCACTCTGAGACGCCGCCGTTAGATCGCTGGCATGCCGTGCCCGGCTCGGGGACGCTATCCGGTTGTGCTGCCACGCGAGTAACACTAACGACACACGCTGTTCCGCCACCGCCCGCACACTGTTTTTATTTTGTAATTGTTTGACACACAAACGTCATCTTTTGACAGCTGCTCACAACGGTGCGCGTGCGTCAAATTCATGTCAAATTTGACACGAATTTGACGCACCGGTGTTTTGCCATGTGGAGCTGAGCTACTAGTGCATTCTGGCGACCATAGACAATAATTATTGATTATTCTTTTGTCCAAAGTCCAAACTCAAGGTTTGCCAACGTGCTATGGAGCGTAGTATCTTAGGTGTAAAATTAACAGATCGTGTTCGAAACACCACACTGCGCTCCAAAACGCAAATCGTTGACGTGGCTCAAAAGGCTGCCCAACTTAAATGGGACTGGGCAGGACATGTCTGTCGCATGCCGAATGAGCTGTGGGCCCGTAAAGCTCAGGATTGGTGCCCTGAAACAGTGACACGAGGTCGCGGTAGACCACGAAGGAGATGGCGGGACGAACTGGATGTCTTCCTTGAGAATTGGAAAGTACTAGCACAGAATCGAGACCGTTGGAAGCAATGGAGGGAGGCCTTTGCCCAGCAGTGGGACAGTATGGGCTAGCTATAATAATAATAATAATATTATTTTGTCCTTCGGTAGCATTTAAGCAGAGTGCCAACCTTTTTATTACTTTAATCATTTCACTACACCATTTATTACAGCGCCATGTTTGTTGGTGCACAAAATACCCCTTCTCTCCAATTTTTTACCCCCGACCAAAACAAAGGGGCAGTCTGTGGCAGCATAGCTCTTGAATTTATGATTCGTTTTTTTCGCACGAAAGGTGTTTTAATCGAGAGTGTTCCATGTTTCAAGATAATCTGGTCAGACGTTTGACCTCTTCTCAAGTTGATGAATAGATATCAACAACTTCCACTTGATCCATTCGAAATTTGAAATCCTGTCACTTGCCAATGATATTGTAAAAGTATGATAATCTTGACCTGATGCGATAATGATGTGACGCGCAGGCATCACAAGGATTATGCAGAATAAATACCCAACCCGCCAAAGAACTTATCAACGGTGTACGGCATCTACAGTGTGATTGGGCTTATCCATACGATATGTTTTGACGAGCACATGCTGATACAAGCTGGGCGGTTAGGGCAATAATTTACAGGTTACTCTAAATGTAAACATTACGGTCTACCTGTAAAAGTAATATAAGTATAAAAAGCATGAAATAAAAATTAAATTTAAAAAACCCCCGACAAAAACCATGTTTATTTTCCTTTTACGTTTAGTGTATTAGATTACTTTTGTTAATATAATAATGTTAGATTATTTTTTCAGTAGAATATGTTAATTCAAGCGTTGACTGCCGGAAGCCGACGCCAACGTAGTTGGTAAAAGGCTACGCAGATTTTGATGATGATGACCCGACACTCACGACGTCTTAGCTGGCCCAGAACTAGCCCTCTAGTAGTAGTAGAAAGAGTAGAATATAATTATACCAAACGGATAAGTATTCCTTTAGGGGCTGTCTCCACGGGCGAGAGAATCGCGACGATATTATCGTCGTTGCCACGTATTTCTATACACTCTGAGGCCGTCTCCACGAGCGAGAGAATCGCGGCGATATTATCCCATACAAATACGTAATATCGCCGCGATTCTCGTGCCCGTGGAGACTGGAGACGGCCCCTAAGTGTATATTATCTATGAAGTATTCTCACTCACAATTCTACTCTTTGGTGTCAATATTACCCCTCATTAATAATTAATTTATTATTAGTCATGGACGTATAAATAGTACATTGTTACCTTAGGGGTGAAAGTAACTTATTTAGTCCCGAGACGGAGTTGTAAGTTAATTAATGAATCCATGACTTTAAAATCCTATCAAACTATTGACTGACTGTATTTATGTATTACACAATACACTGCTTTCTGTGCTGATACCCAAACTCGGTGCGCAATAATAATTTATAACGCACTGATCCGGTTTCGAAGGACCATGTAAAAAATTCACACAACGATCTTCAACAAAACTATATGTACGCAGCTTACAACGACTTAAATTACTTTTCATTCACCCAATACAAAATCTCAAAAAAACAGCAACGTCGTGAGCAAATTTTGTCGGGTCTACTTATAGTTTCGCTTGTAACGAAACCATACCGCGATCTATTTCGACGACAACGCCATCTAGTTAGATCATCGGTACTAAATATCAAAAATTCTTAGAAACGCTAAATAAAACATGTGAAACGGTTTGACAAACTCAAACTCAAACTCAAAGCATTTATTTCAATTAGACCATTACAGGCACTTTTGAAAGTCAAAAACAAAAAAGCTAAGCTACAGTCACATTCACAAGGCATAATAACTTGCGAAAGTACTGTAGTTGCACATTCCAAATCGTAGATCTCTATGGAGAAGAATGGGCAAGAAACTCCATGGACACTCTTTTTAATCAAAATATTGTTACAAAATCTTGGTTACATCATTCATGTTGAGATTATACATATATGTGAGAACGATGTACAAAGACGTGCACATTAAGAGCGTCCAGAGTAAAAGATTAAACTAACAATTTAAAAATAAAGTAATTAAAATACACTAACTATAACTCAACGTTCTAATTTTACCATAAACTTTAAATAAAAATAGTTCGAGGGACTAAATAAGTCTTTAACCCGAGGTGAACACTGTGCTTTTCATTACGAATACAAGGAAAGTAAAAATAAAAACATGAATTAGCAAAAGAAAAAACAAGTAAATTTTATTTTAAATAAATCAACAACTTTGTTGATTTGGTGAGATAATTTTATTTAAAGTTTATGGTAAAATTAGAACGTTGAGTTATAGTTAGTGTCAAACCGTTTCACATGTTTTATTTAGCGTTTCTAAGAATTTTTGATATTTAGTACCGATGATCTAACTAGATGGCGTTGTCGTCGAAATACATCGCGGTATGGTTTCGTTACAAGCGAAACTATAAGTAGACCCGACAAAATTTGCTCACGACGCCGACGACTAAAACTCGAAAAAACAAATGAAGATCGGATTGCCGCTTTCCCGTTTCCCGCCTATTTTGTTTTTTTTCTATGGCCGGCCAGCTATTCAGCCATTTTTCATTTTCATTCACATATATTATTTTAAAGAAATTGTTGAAACTAAATTATAATAAAGTTATTTAAAAAATAAATATTATTTAATCAATACTTTATTTTATTTAAATTTACGTCGTGGCTGTATAGAAAGTTGGAACATGGTTCAATAAAAATGTGAAAATAGAAAGAGTTTTTTTTTAATAATTTGACAGCTGTCAGTTGAAAGCGATTCTCCCTAGGGATGAAAGTATTACTTTCATTCCGCTCCTCAGGCAACTTCAGACCTACTTTCAGAGTATGAGTAATGAAAAAAGAATTTACAGTACCATCCTTTTCTCGAAGCGATTCATGACATTTTCGACACCCCTGTAACTTGTAGCCACCACCGGTCACAGCACATTACCACGTTTTTTGACGCTCTGATAAGAAACATTGAAGCGAGCAGTTCTGATAAGAACTTTGGTATAACGTTTCTGACGTTCTGATAAGAAACATCGAAGCAAGCAGTTCTGAAAAGAACTATTTCAACGTTTTGACGATTCCGTAAAGAAATAGGAGTGTCGGGAGCTGTGAGGCCACTCTTCTAGCTTCGGTTCGACGTGTCTTCGATCTTCATCACTGCATCTTCAGTCTTCACTCGGCGGAGGCCTGCCCGACACTAACGCGCGCGCGACATGGCACATATATTTATGCTTTCGTCGCGAGCAGCGAAATGGCGGGAAAAGTCGCCCGCCGCGCCGCCGCGCCGTGCCGCGCCGTGAGCACACTAGCGCCTCTCGTGGAAAAAACACGACAACAGTGCTGTGACGCGATTGGTCAAAAATCCTTGGATTCTTATTGGATTTTTATTTTGTAAATAGTGTTTCAAATTTAATGTACATATGTTTTAATTGGCTATTGTTAATTTGTAAATTAGTATAAAAGACGACCCTTTTTGTAAATAAATATACATTCAATATTCGTTCTTAAACGGAGTTTATCTTCAACATACCTTCTGATCTACAAGCAAGGACCCCAAACCATCGACTCCAAAAACTTAATTGTGGATAAAGCTAGAAGCGTGAATTTTCAGTGACCAAGAGGGCATAATATAACTAGGTATATTCCTAAATTACATTCAATTTAAACCTGTAGTTTATGAACTCTTGCAAGTCAAAGTTCCTTAATTTTGTCACAATGACTTACTCACCGATCATCATAATTCTAAGGTACTTGTAGCAGACACACAAGCTTGAAGTTTTGTACACAAATCCATTGTAAATTACCTTCCTTCTGATCATAGCGGTCAAACCGTTGTTTTCGAGTCCTACGTGCCATTACAAGTCACCAGAAATCAGATAAAATCTAGACAAATAACACTCAGTAATTTAAACAAAAATAATACTCGTATCTTAATTAGTAATTTAGGCATTCCGGGCCATATTATTGAAAATGTAAATCAATTTTATGAGGAATTCTTTTCGGTAGTTTACACAGAGTTCAATAATACATTAACAATGAAATCTAAACCTATTTGCCCAAAAATTAAGTTCAGTGACTGTGCAACTAAGGGTAACTATTCGGAAAAGTAGGGAGCGATTGTTCGAGCAAAAAAATACACAAACAAAAACACAGCACAGCACAGTGCACAGTACAGCTCGAACAAAAAAATTTGAGTACGTTGCAATATATTTAATATATTGCAACGTACTCAAATTTTTTTAAAAACACTTATGGTAGATAAAGCCTTTTTCATTAGCAACAAGATTAAATCCGCCGATAATAAAATAAAGACGGTTTGGAAAATTATCAATAGTGAAACTCATAGAAATAAATAGAGAGGTGTCAAGGGACACCCGGATGGAACGAAGTTCCTTTCGATTAATTAGTGAAGGAATTGTAAACCACCACCACCACCACCACCATCATCATCATCATCATCATCATCATCATCATCGTCATCATCATCATCATCATCACCGCCATCATCATCATCATCATCATCGCCATCATCGTCATCATCATCATCGTCATCATCGCCATCATCATCATCGTCATCATCGCCATCATCATCATCATCATCATCGCCATCATCGTCATCATCATCATCATCATCATCGCCATCATCATCATCATCATCATCGCCATCATCATCATCATCGTCATCATCGCCATCATCATCATCGTCATCATCGCCATCATCATCATCATCATCGTCATCATCATCATCATCATCACCACCACAGACAGACCTCGGCAACCGTTGCTTAACTTGGATCACCCATCCACAGGCAGACCTGGGCAGTCGTTACTTAACCTTGCTCACCCATCCACAGACCAAAGACGAAACGAAAATATCTGGCTTGCTTTCTATAACATGCGCACGCCGCACGGCTTACAATAGCTTACTATAGCAAAAACACATTACCCTCCTTTGCGTCGCGCAGTCGGGTAAAAGTGTCGTACACAGTGTTTTCGTCTGAATTTTTTCCGTCTAGCCTCCTTTCGCAACGCGCCATAAGGACCTACGTTCCAAAAATATAATATCTAAATAGTTATAATGATATCACACTAGAGACTTCACGTGATCTTCTGAGCTCTAAAGACAAAGTTGCTCAATAATTTCTAATTTCTTCACTAGTATCCCACTAAAAACTACCGAACCCTTAAATTCCTCACCCTTGCGTTGTGTAGTGTGTAAGCAACCTTATTGGATTGTAACCAGCCTTATATCATATATGTACTTAGATGTAATCTTATTAATCGTTTAATCATTATAATAAAGTCAGTATAGACTCGGCTCCCGGTGTTTCAATATCTCCTCAAGATCCCGCCTTACATGGCGATCCTGCCAAAGCGCAATGGCAGTGGCTTGATTTGTTTTAAAATACTTACTTATTAAAAAACTTAGTAAAAAAAAAAAAAATGTTACTATGTAATAATTTGTGTGGCGCGAAATAAAAACCACCACCATCACCAATAACAATCAGTTATCACCAGAGAAGATGGGCACCAATAACTCTAAGGAGGAGGTGATCCTTGCCCAGAATGCCGTGCGGGCAATAACCAGGCTTCAATAGAAGAAATAAGGACGCATATACCGCCTTACAGTTGTAAGGACTTATTAAGAGCGAACGTTACAGCATGTCCGGTTGAGTTTCAATTTTATTTATTTGTTTGTGGACCAAGGAGTCTTCCCGGACCTTATGAAATACTGTGAGGTAATACCACTTTTCAAATCCGGGGACAGCAAAGAGACCAATAACTATACACCCGTATCCGTGTTACCGGTTTTCAGCAGCAGGTTTGAAAAGGTAATGCTTAATCAAATGCTCAACCACTTTCACACCAATAAAATCTTAGATGAGAAACCGTATAGTTTCACCAAAGGACGTTGTACGACTGACACAGAGTACATTGTATATATACTGAAAACGACTGACGTTGGTGTCACCTTATTGAAACACATAATTTACGGCATGGGAAGAGGCACAAGATGCCTTATGCATCTTCTATGACCTCTAAAAAGCATTTTTTTGTGCCAACTTTTTTTTTTACAATTCCTTCACTACTTAATCGACAGGAACTTCGTTCCATCCGGTTGTCCCTTGACACCTCTCTAGTTTTCCTTAAACTATTTGATAGTCAACATTTTTTAACTGTTCACGATTAAATTATTATTATGCATTAATAAAAAAGCTGTTATTTTGAATTACAAACAGACACTCCAATTTTATTTATTTGTATAGATGTATCATAGATTGTAAACATTACATTTCATATTAATAGGCTTATCCCCAATAAAATGGAACTTACATACCCAACTGTCGAAATGTGGGTGTGCTGTAAACATCTGCGTACCCCCTCAGAGCATATAGGCGTGATGTTATGTTGTGTAAACTGTAAACAATTAAACATCCAAGTGATTTGACAGATATACAGTCTATTATTGAAGAGTTCCGTTCCATATCTCGGAAGTCCATGATCAGATCATGACAATATTTCTATGAGACCAACTTGGGAGTATTAAATGCATGTGTGTATAATGTGTGATTTTCTTTGTTTGTCACGTCTTCACTACGGAATTCCATGAACTGTGGTACACGGATAGACCAGTGGAGCGAAATTGCGCGGAAAACTTAGTCCTTGCTTAAGCTGGTGCTGCTTTGCTGCAAGACTGACTACTGTATCATATTAAGGATACAGGTGAAATTATTTTACGATAAGATAAAAAAAAACGACTCTCACTCCTGTAATTTACTATGGGTGCCGTTAAAGAATCTATTATTCTTGTCTTAAAATGCAATAGAAAGTGAAAATCGCCAGATGTATATTTTAGAAGCTATGAGAGTGACGAGGCCGAACTGTGAGAGATGGTGTCGTCGCGGCCGCCGCGCGCCGCTCCGTGACGTTAGGGTGCAACAGCAAGCGATCGAGATGAGTGGGATGAGTGTGGCCCTGTGGCAGGCTGGCAGCGCGCGGGACGTCGGCGCGGATCGATCGCGGGCGGAGCGAGCTGGCCGGGCGGCGCGCGGCGGCGCGGCCGGCAGTGCGCCGCGCGACCCCGCCCGCACTCCACGCGCTATGAGCGCGCTCCGGCCGCGCGCCCGCCGCGCGCCGCTGCTGTTCGCGCTCGCTGCTGCACTGTTGCCGCACGCCGACCGAGTCGCGTGAGTACTACTAGCCCCTAGCCTGCGCTGCATCTCTCCGCATCTCTGACATGTGTCGTTTTCCTCCTGTGGCAGCGGCGGCGGCGGCGGCGGGAGCATGTTCGGGGACGTCAATATATCCTCTATTTTGGACTCCTTCAGCATAAGTTATGACAAGAGAGTGAGGCCAAACTATGGAGGTTAGTGGCAATCGTTATCTTTACTTCCGTTGCGAACACCGCATTGTCCCAAGTCCTCTTCGCTTCGCTGGATCGTCCTGATCCTATTCCCGACGCTAACGTTGACCGTGGCGCGCAGTACAGCAATACAGACAGGAATATCGATCAAGAATCAAACTTGGTACTTAATCGTAATATTGTAACTTAATTTTTGTTAGCCATCATTTATGAATGAAGAATTACGAAAAATATGTAATGGCCGGTCATGAGCCGTCATAAATTCATAATGCACAAATAATTATATTGCTGCCTGCGTCAATACGGCGAAAATATTTTTACTTTATTGATCTAACTATAATACAAACGATTCTCTTTACTTGAGCTATCAATATCTGGATACGCAGCTACCTGCACAAGGTAGCTCGTTATCCAGGCACCACGGTAATGTGGGCGGGCGATATGCCAGCTTTTCTTACTTTGAGTTTGATGGACTTCTGGGATACATCAAGCTTAGCAATAATAAATGTGAAGTAGCCGTAGCTTTATGACTAATATAAATAATTTATATTGTAATTTATGCATAACATACAGGGCAAGGATAGAAAACCCTGTTTGAACGAATACATTAACCACAACGCGTTTTGGCTCTTAATCTCATTGGCAACCCGAAATTCGTGCAGTGGTTCTGGCCTTACTGGCCACAACGCGTTTTGGCTATAACGGTACTTCAAATTTTACCTTAACGCGTTGTGGTAATCGCGGTGTGTAGTTAGTTAAATTAGTTGATGCAGACAAAATGACTGACGAAATATAAAGACAATGCAGTGCGATGGAACATGAAGATTACCATGTTGACTAGATTATATTAATGAATTATTGTGAGCTCATCAGCTCACATTGAACTAACTGCGTTTAAGGCGAAAGCGAAATACTAACATGACTAATAAAAATCAGTAAGTCAACAATAGTCAACATGAAGGAATCACAAAATGGTACGCACGGAGGCACCTACCAACACCTTATTTACAATCGGTTGTGAGTAGCAGAACCCATTACGGCATACCTAGCTCTGCTCGTAAATTCTTCTGCATAAAGATGATTTGTTTAGCATTCTGGTTGCATCAACTAAAATTTTGGACCAGCGCGCATTTTGATGACGTGCAGTTACCTTCTCACGAGCTGTTCGACCAGTCTGATTGACATTTTGTTTTGCCTCAACGCTTTATGGCCATACTTGCAGGTGCCACGAGCCACGACATTAAGTTCGAGTCATTGTGGATGAGCTTCAAGAACCAGACGCGTTCGGGTTGTTTCATTTTGTTCAATGGGTGTTTAAGTGTAAGCCAATGGCTCTAGTGCACTTGTTATTGTGCAGGACCAGCCGAAGTATGGCGTGCGGTGCACCGCTGGTTTCATTTAAAGTGCCACTGTGCAGGAAACCACTGGCACCTATCGATTAGCGTAGCTTGCTTCCAGATGATGGATGCGATACGTTGTCGTGTTATGAATGTGATGTCGTTTCCAGGACCACCAGTGGAAGTGGGGGTTACCATGTACGTGCTGTCCATCAGCTCTCTGTCGGAAGTGCAAATGGTACCTAGCTAGCAGTACTATTCTAAGTAGTAAGAGGTCACGTGGGCATGTGGGCATGGGGCACGTGGCACGTGGCACCGCACCGCATGGACGCGCCGAGCGCCGCCGCCGGCCAGGCCGCGCCGCGCCGCCGGATCGAACTAGTACTACATGTGGGCTTGCTTGCAGGTCCGCCGGTGGAGGTGGGCGTCACCATGTATGTGCTCTCTATCAGCTCCGTGTCGGAAGTGCTCATGGTACTCGCCCCAGTACTCGCACCTCTCGCGCCGCACCCTCAGCAGCCCCAGACGCGAGGCTGCGAGCATGTCGCGTTAATGGATCTGTTCGCTTTCGTGTTGTTTCCTAGTGATCTTGTCGATGACTGGTAACGCTCGTGTTGACTGTGGCATTACTGTTGTGAACTGATACAGACGCACCGAGCGCCGGCCCCGGCTGCCCCCTCCACGCGACTCCACCGCGCTGCTTCCAGCGAGCGTACAGTTGGCCGCGCTTCGGTGGTAGCTAGACCGGACTATATCACCAGCTCAACGTCAACAACAAAAATAATCATGTCATACACGTCATACAAAGCTAAATTAAATAAGTAACGCTGGGTAATCTCACGACCCCACACCATCGCTCATTCACGTCATTGTAATCACATGGAGTTGAGAAGTCCGCGACTCTTGGTGAGCAGTCGCGAGTCGCGGGTGGCGCGCGGTCCGCTTTCGACTTACGGAATAGTTTATTTTTGCCTTTCCGCGATCAATAGAAGGTGTGCACTCCGACGCTCTCTTTTCATCTTAAGTACTTCACCTAACTCTTAGATACATCTGTCCGCGATCGTTTGCGTTGCCATTATAATAGTAAAACGCAGCTGGAAGTACGATTAAATGTGTTCATGTTCCCCGTTCAGTAATGAGTAACTAGAGTTTACGGTGGAGGTTGCCGAGGTGGCGGCCGCCCGGCCGCGCGCGCTACTGTACTACTAGGTGTCTACAGTTTGAGCATTAGCACCGATGATTACTACAATTATAAACTTGTACTAGTTATCCCCTCTTTCTCTGTCTTAACTTATCTAATCGTAGTACGTAATTTGTGTAACATAAGCGACATGTGTGGACATGGAACCGCTAAGGACAGCAGCGCGGCGCCGCGGCTGCGAGACGCAGCGCGCGCGGCGCCGTGGTCACGCGCACGGCGCTCCACGCGCCCACGAGACGACGCGCGCACGCTAACAGCACCTTTATGTTCACCACACCACACCACACCACACCACACCACACTCTACACTACCGACTACGCCCTTGTATTAATTACATTACATGTAGTCATTCTGAGGCGCTAGGCCGTGTGTAGCTCAGCGCGTAGGAGAGAGGCGCGTGTTGGCGCCGCGTGCTGCCTACTTTAATGACTCTTCCGTGAGTTTCGTGACTTGCCCGCTTGAAACTTAACTAGTTCAGCGCTATTATATAGGTACATATTATACTTATAGGCTCACTAAATTATCATAAATTCGTTCACATTTTTATGAACAGGAATTTGTGTGGAAAAATCACGCTCTAATTAAATTCGGGGTTTACAAGGTAAAATCGACTCCTCCTATTGTTGAAGTCGGTTAAAATGTAGCCTATGTTACCCGGGCCGGGCCATAACAACGAATCGATTGATAACTTGTGATTTTTTTTTGACCCAGTTTTTTTTGTCACCGACTTTTGAAGCTTAAGTTATGTTTTTGTTTTTGAAACCGGTTTTAGTTTTCTGCAAAAAAGTTTATTTTTTATTTTTCATTTTTAACCAACTTCAAAAAGGAGGAGGTTCTATGTTCGGCTGTATGTATTTTTTTAGGGTTCCGTTATTCCGTAGTCAACAAACAAGAAACCCTTATAGTTTCGCCATGTCCGTCTGTCCGCAGCTTAGCTCAAAGACTCTCAGTACTAGAAAACTGTTATTTGGCATGACATACAGATTAGTTACGCTGAAAAAGTAGTAACATAAAATCTCGAAAAACTCTCAGTACTAGAAAACTGTTATTTGGCATGACATACAGATTAGTTACGCCGAAAAAGTAGTAACATAAAATCTCGAAAAGTATTTTTTTATTAGGGCATCTCCAGTTACCTACACGTAAAGTGGGGATTTTTTTTTCTCGCGTACCATATAGTGTGGAATGTCGTTGGTGCGTGGTGAATGCGAGTTTGGTCAAATAATTTTTCAAGTGTAACGAGGGAGGTGGCGGAACGTGAGAGAGAGAGAAGTGAGCAATGGGCAAGCTCGCCGTCCGTCCGTCTTATGACGCCGTGTCGACGCGCGACGGCGCGTTCGTGTTCCACGCGCACCTCAAAGAGATGTCAGCAAACCGGAGGGGCCCGCAAGGGCCGATGCCTGCCAGGGCTGCGGGACTGTTCGAAAGAGATACCGCGGCCCTGGAACACAAAGGGCCAAAGAAGGAATATGGATGGGTTTTATTCAGTAAAAGTCTGACACTCCCTTCCGCTCGGCCCAGAGCGGGAGGGGTCATTTGACGATTACCCTTCCAAAAAAAAAAAATAAGTGTCCCCTCCCTCTACCAGCTAAACGGTTGTGTTTGGGTGTGTGAAAAAATTCACGGTGATAGTAGGTATATAATAATTGTACGAGCACGCTCGACAACTTTATGCTGACGCCCGCGATCACATGTACTTACGTTTGAACCTTATTTCATGCACATTACTTTATTTAAGTTAGTTCAATAAAGCTGCTTGGTGAACACACATGTCGGGGTTTTCTTCCACATTACCTACACATAAGAATTCTCGGCACACATTGCACCTCAGCGGTAGGACTCCACATATTTTTGGTCCTTCGAGGCTACAAGTGAAGTGTGACAAAAGGTGTCTTCATCAATAGCGAATCGGCTTGGCTGGCTTCCTACAAGCGGGTCTCACCAGTCAAGTTGAGAAGGCGCACATATTGGTGAGGGGCATCTGCTCACGCGGAACTAACAGAACCAGTGGACACACAAGTCCACAACATACTCTTCTATCAGTGACAGTGATTACAACAGACGACTAGTTTCTTCAACACATCTACTACAATGGAAGGGCTACTACAACGTCAACAAATCATTGCTGAAACTGTACAGAAGATTTCTACAAACATTAAGAAAGATTCTGCAATTCGGAAAACTGCCGAGTATACAAGAAAACGGCTAGAGACACTTGAAGAATTGTGGGGTGAGTTCGACAACAATCACATAAAACTAACAGTGCTTTGTGATAACAAACACGATTACATTCAGTCTGGGGCTTACCTGTCCGTGAAAGAGCTCTACGCAGCTACATGTGCTCTGCTGATAGACATAACACAGACCGAAGCCATGGCTAAACAAGGTACAAGTAGTCAAGGTGACGAACACCACAATGTCAGCACGGAAGAGAAAGGTATGTTGTCCAAAACTGATGAGCTGATTAATCAACAGCGAACAAACTTTCGAGCCTTGTCAAGAGTCGCACGAGGTATTGACATTAACACTATCTCTGAAAAATGGGAACTACAAGACAAACTGCAGATATTACAGGCGCGCTGGAAAACTATTGACGATATACATTGGCAAATAGATAATCTACTCATCGGCACGGAAGTAGATTATGAACAGGAGTATGCGGAGCATGAAAATACTTACGAAGCCATCAAGAGGCAACTAAACCAAAAACTTAGCCATACATCTCACGAACAACAAACTATGCCGAAATTGGAGATTCCGGTATTTAATGGCAACTATGCTCAATGGCCAACTTTCATGGACCTCTATTCTGAAGCCATCCACAACAATCCCTTGCTGAGTAAAACTCAAAAAATGCAGCACCTCAAGGGCAAACTGAAAGGTGAAGCGGAGCGTCTAGTGCAGCATCTCAACGTCTCAGCAGAAAATTACGACACATGCTGGGATATACTCACCCGAAGGTACAACAACGTACAGCTGCTGTTTACAAAGCAAATTCAAATTTTCTTAAGCCAGCCAACTGCGCACAAACATTCTGCTCAAGAACTAAAAAACCTCCACGACACGACCTTGGAAACGATTCACGCCATACGCAATCTCGGAGTCGATACCACTACGTGGGATCCGTTTTTAGTGCACATACTTACAGAAAAAATGGATGCAGAAACCTACAGTTCGTACATGGAGTGCCGAAGAGCACCACGTAATCTGCCTTTGTTCGACGAGCTTATGGCTTTTTTGGAGAGCAAATTCACAGCTCTCGAGCCAGTCAACAGCAAATATAACAAGACTAGTTCCACGAAGCATGAGGCAAAGAACATGGACAACAGTGAAGACAAGGAATTTTCTTCCAAACGTCTACCTAAGAAGTACAACAACAGAGCAAAGACTTATCATGCTCGATCTGAAAGAAAATGTCCATTATGCAAGTCAGACCACATATTGATAACTTGTAAAACATTCCAAAGTATGGCGCCAGAAGATAAAATGAATACAATTGCGCAATTGAAAGTCTGTGAGAATTGTATGTACTGCCACAACGACAAACAATGCAATTCCGCGAAAACATGTAAAGTGTGCAATAACAAGCATCATACGACGTTACATGACGCTTTACAACAAAGGGCTCAACATGCAATTCCTGCTAATAACATGACACCTAAAAGCGTTCCGCAACATAAATCACATCACGTCGGTGGGAACGTGAACGAAGTTCTACTTGCCACAGTTGAACTGTATGTTATGGCTGAAAATGGAATGCCTACAAAACTTAGGGCTCTACTTGACCAAGGTTCTCAAATCAACTTGATTACGGAATCAGCTGCTCAGCGATTGGGACTTCACAGGCGAAAACAAGATGCAATCGTCTCAGGAGTTGGCATCACGAACAACAAAAGCCATGGAACCGTAGTACTTACTTGCGAGTCCATATATCAAAACTACAACTTCACCATTGAGGCGCTGGTCATGACAAGAATGCTGAATAATTTACCCAATTACACGTTTGAGCGCCAACAGTGGCCACATTTAGAAAACATCAGCCTCGCGGATCCTAACTACAACATTTCCAGGCCAGTTGACATTTTACTGGACGCTGAAGTTTACGCTCAAATAATCATGGGTGGGATTCTGCGAGGACCAATACATGCACCAATAGCTCAACAGACTAAAGTAGGATGGGTTCTATTGGGCAACACCACAACATTTCAATGCCATGCAGTGCTTAACAACCTAGAAGACATTTCGCGTTTCTGGGAAATGGAAGAAATAACTGAACAGAGTACAACGCTGACATCAGACGAACAATATTGCGAAACATTATACGCAACTACAACTATCAGGAAGTCTGACGGCAGATATGAGGTCAAAATACCCATGAAACAGGCATTCGAGAGACACTTAGGTTCTTCAAAATCACAAGCATTGGCACAATTCCGACAAATGGAAAAACGACTAGCCAGAGACCAGTCTATTGCTGAAGGTTACAAGGCATTCATGGCTGAATACATACGTCTCAATCACATGAAACAAAGTTTAAGACCACTGGAACCGAGTTGCTATCTACCACATCATGGTGTCATGAAATTGGACTCCACTACTACAAAACTCCGAGTTGTGTTTAATGCCTCAAACAAAACAACTTCGGGCCACAGTCTTAATGAGCTAATGGAGTGTGGGCCAAACCTTCAACAGGACTTACAGGCATTAATCCTACGATGGAGGGGGTTCCAATTTGTTTATTCCGCCGACATTGAAAAGTTCTACAGACAAGTCGGAATACAGGAACAAGACCAGCATCTACAGAAGATTCTGTGGAGAGATTCCAAGGAAGACAAGATCCAAGAGTACCAGCTGTGCACCGTAACATACGGTACTAAGTCTGCACCCTTTTTAGCGATGCGCACAATAAAACAACTTATTAACGACGATGGTGCTCCATACCCGCTTGCTGCTGAAACATTGGACTGTCAGCTATACGTCGACGATCTCCTCGGTGGAAGCAATGATATCCAACAAGCCAAAACCACACAACAGCAATTAATCGACCTACTCAAACAAGGCGGTTTCAACTTGCGCAAGTGGGCGAGCAACGACGGACGCATATTAGAAGATCTCAAACCCGATCAGATTAGTCAAAACATGATAGACTTCAAGCACGCTGAAACAAACAAGACATTGGGAGTTAGATGGAATCCCTCTACAGATCAATTTACATTTCATCATCCAGTGGACACAACAAACACATGCGCTATCGTTACAAAAAGATCGCTGCTATCTCAAATGTCGAAGCTATATGATCCACTAGGCTGGCTTTCACCTGCTACAATAAAGGCCAAACTTATTTTCCAACAACTGTGGACTACAAACCTCAACTGGGACGATCCCGTACCACAACATGTACAGAAACAATGGGAAGAGTTCAGGAACGACCTCAAATATATAGGTCAGATCGCTATTCCTCGATGGATGGGGGCTACACACACCCCAGTTGAATTACATGGGTTCTGCGATGCATCAGAAAAGGCATACTCATGTGTGATTTATTGCCGAAGTATCAAAGACAATGGCCAATACATGACTCGAGTAGTAGCAGCGAAAACGAAGCTCGCACCGGTTAGAAAATTGATGACACTGCCCAGACTCGAACTTTGCGGCGCACACTTATTATCCAGACTAGCAAAAAAGGTGATAGAGTCATTAAACAAACAGACAGTAACAATACAAGCTTGGACTGATTCAATGGTCGTTCTGGGATGGCTACAGGGCGACGTGTCCCGCTGGAAGACATTCGTAGCGAACAGGGTTACGAAAATTTCAAACATTTTGCCGCCATCGTGTTGGAGACATATTAAATCCGAGGAAAACCCGGCGGATTGCGCTAGTCGTGGCTTACTTCCGTCACAACTAGTTAAACACGAACTTTGGTGGGAAGGACCTACGTGGCTGATACAAAACAACATCCCAGATCATTCGACAGAATTCGAAACTCCTACATTAGAACACAAGTACAAGAAACAAGTCTGTGCATCCCAAACATCAACAACGATTATCGAAGAGCTTCTATGCAAACATAACACTATTACACGTGTCGTCAGAATTATAAGTTGGATTTTACGAGTCAAGGCCAACAAACACAATGCGCGATCGCCTTACTTAACTACAGTTGAACTTGAGAACACATTGAATGTTGTTATCAGAGCAGTGCAAGATAAACACTTTGGCGAAGATATTGCACATTTACAGAAACATGGCAAGGTGCATTCAAAGAGTTGTCTACTTAATTTAAACCCATTATTAGACAAACAAGGTCTCTTGAGAGTCGGGGGACGTTTAACAGAATCAGCCTTGAAGATCTCACAAAAACATCCAATTATATTACCACACAAGGCTCGGCTCACAGAACTTTTGATCGACAAGTCACATATTTCGACACTGCACGGGGGAGCAAGACTTACCCTGACACATTTGCGAAACAAATACTGGATACTCAGAGGTGTGAGGACAGTAAAAGGACACATTCTCAAGTGTATCAAATGTCATCGTTTCAAGACAACTACTAACAAACAGCTGATGGGAAACTTAACAAAGCCCCGGGTCACTCCATCGCGTCCATTTACGCACACAGGCGTAGATTTTACGGGACAAGTAGAAGTCAAGGCCAACAAGGGCAGAGGGATTAAGACGTCCAAGGCCTACATTTCAATATTCGTCTGCCTTGCAACAAAGGCCATTCATTTAGAATTGGTCTCAGACTTGAGTACTGCAGCCTTTCTCGGCGCTTTCAAACGTTTCTGTGCCCGGAGAGGAACACCAAAGTGCATGTACTCGGACAACGGCACAAACTTTGTAGGCGCTGCCAAAACACTCGTACAGGAACACAAAGAGGCGTTAATGCACTACATCAACGAAGAACTCTTGAGTGAGCTAGGGAACCTTGGAGTTGAGTGGCAGTTCAACGCTCCAGTTTGGCCGTCAGCAGGAGGACTATGGCAGGCCGCAGTCAAAAGCATGAAGCACCACCTGAAACGCGTCATTGGCGAACAGAAGCTGACATTTGAGGAGTTTTACACACTGATAGCCCAGATTGAAGCGTGTCTCAACTCTAGGCCGTTGGTTCCTCTAACAGACGACATTGACGATCTGGATTGCCTAACGCCTGCACATTTCTTAGTGGGAGGGCCAATACTGTCAAGCCCACTCTCACCAGCCGAGGACATCAGAAACATTAAAACTAGATGGCAGCTACTGGAAAAAATGCACAAAGATTTCTGGAAGAGATGGTCATCTGAATACCTTCAAACACTTCAAACGCGCAGCAAGTGGCATTATGCAACAAAGAATCTTGAGATCAACGACATCGTATTGATAAAAGAGGATCACTTGCCGCCTTCTAAGTGGCTCTTAGGAAGGGTTATGGAGACACATCCTGGTAAGGATGGACACGTACGAGTGGTGACCTTGAAAACAAAAAACGGCACTCTGAAACGCCCTATCATCAAATTATCACGACTACCGGTCGAAAAGAGTGATACAGGGTGCGTAGAGAGTGAAGGTGACACAACGCCTATCGAACAACAGAAAACTGAGAGACCGAAGCGGAAGAAACCTGCTCAAAGATCCCTAAACAGTTACGTTTGCATATTTTTCACGTTTGCCTTATGCATAACTACATCACTGCAACAGACTACAGTGAACGTCACCACATTATCGTCAGCAAAATTAGTCTATTTCGATAAAATTGCTGAGATGCAAATACGACAAGACGACTGGAAAATGGTTGTGTATTACAATATGACAACATACTGGCGAAGTTTACAAAACGTGGCAGACTACGTCACACATTTGAACAGTCTGACTAAGGAAGAGTCAGCCTTGATATCCATCGCCTCTCAACTAGAACACGAAATCAAAGAAATACAGCACTATAACGATGTCTTGCGATCGGAACATGGAACGCGCCAGAAAAGGGGTCTGATAAATGGAATTGGCTATGCAGCAAATTATCTATTTGGAGTCCTTGACGAAGACTTTGCCAAAAAATACGATAGTGATATCAACCTCATACAGACAAACGAAAACCATTTACTCAACCTCTACAAGGAACAAACATCGATTGTGGAAGGCGAGTACAATATTTTAAAGAGAAACGAGGATATCATGAACAAGCAATTTACGCTAATAAACAAACGGTTCCAAGAAACAAACGAGCGCATACACGTGGACCGTAGCAATGCACTCAATGTGATGTCATCTGCCTTAGCTGCCAACTTAATAATCTCCAACATAAGGAGAGTTCAACAATTACTGCTCGACTTAGTGACTGATGTAAAGGGCGGACGCGTCGATGCACATTTACTGAAGCCAGATCAGTTACAAGAACAATTAAACATAATATCCGGACAGTTACCAAGTGACCTGTCGCTACCCTGCACAAACAGCCATCAGTGCATTCGACAGATGTATAAATTGTCCCGAGTACACGTCAAGCTAACGACAGACTTCTTCCTTTTTGAAGTTAAGCTGCCTTTGGTGAACAATGAACAGTACGAGCTAAGCCGAGTCATACCTATACCTTCGATACAAGGACAAACCGAGAAGCATATCATGCCTACATCTGAATATTTGGCAATAAACCTCAAGAAGGATGTGTTGATGCCTCTAACATACGACGACCTAAGCACATGTATACAACTGAGAAAACACCAATTACTATGTGCACTGAGTTTACCGGTTTATGACATAAAGCAAGCCACAACGATGTGTGAGGCACAAATTATAGTAAACAATAAGAACTTATCAGCGTGCCACACGACTGTATCAAGTTGCAGTGATAAGTGGATACAGTTACACAATGATGGCGCGTGGCTCTACACCTGTTGTAAACAATGCTTGACTCGCATTTTCTGTCCATCTGGCACATTATCGAAACAATTAAGTGCTACTGGTATTATCTCACTTGATCCTGGATGCATGCTGAAAGGAGATAACATTATAATTCGCTCACATAACAACTTCCACAGTGAGATAAGCGTGACTGAAGATGAGCTTTACTTGAGAGAATCGACTATAAATCACTTCATAGCAGACAACAACTATACTTTTGAAGCTGAGCATCATGAAGTTATGATGAAGACTTTGAAAGCCAGGATTGAACAGGTGAAGATGCATCAGGATACTCTAAACGAGGTGGCAACTTCCCACGACACACATCGCTATATCTTGTATAGCTTTCTTTTTTTTTTTTTTTTGCTTTTTTTTTTTTTTCTTGTTTTTTTTGCATCGTTGTTGTTGGGGCTTGTCTATGCATCAGTCTCAAACTAAGGAAACGCTATGGTGCAGGCCTTCGAGTTACCTACAGAGCTGATAACCCGGACCAGGAGCAAGCCATCAGCGAACCGCAACCACGGATGAGCCAGGACACCAGCTGCGCGCTCAAGGTCGACAGAGCTACCTCGCCAGCAAGCTGTTAGATTTAGATAATTATAAGCTTCGAACTTAGTATCCTATATTTACATTGTTTAATTTACTATTTACTTTTACGTTTCTTTTACTGTTTACATTATTTTTACATTTTGTTTATTTTTTGTGATTTGGGAGCATGTACGAGCACGCTCGACAACTTTATGCTGACGCCCGCGATCACATGTACTTACGTTTGAACCTTATTTCATGCACATTACTTTATTTAAGTTAGTTCAATAAAGCTGCTTGGTGAACACACATGTCGGGGTTTTCTTCCACATTACCTACACATAAGAATTCTCGGCACACATTGCACCTCAGCGGTAGGACTCCACAATAATATAATGAAGTTAAAAGGAAAACTATCACAGCTAAGTAGGCTTTACAAGTTTATAAAATGTTCTTGGATAATATATTTTCCTAAACATAATGTATGGGAGCACAGGTTTTTCAACTGCAAATGTAAGTTTGTTTTTATTATTATAATAAAAATCATTGTTCGGACTTCGGAGGCAAATCGATCCGTAGGAAGTGTCTGCATATTTTGATAGGCAACTACGGAACCCTACATTGTGCGTGGCACGACACGCACTTGGCCGGTTCTTTTTACGTATGTTCACCGATTTCTCGGTCATTTCATCATTTTTGGATCGATTTTAAAAATTGTTTTTAGGTTTGAAAGAGTATACTCCCAAGTTGGTCCCTAGAAATATTGTCATGATAAATGATAATGGACTTCGGAGATATGGAACGGAACTCTTCAGTAATAGACAGGAAATCTTTCGTGATTGCTGCAATCGCTTGGATGATTATTGTTTAGTTGTTTACACAACACAGTAACATAACACATTTCGACAGTTAAGTATGTTTATTTCCATTCTATTGGGGTGTTAATAGATGTCATGGTAATAGGCTTCTATTACCATGACATCTATTTACAATGAAAAACAAATGCATAGCAAATATTTAATGATATTTTAACTGTGATATATTTTTTGATATTTTTCTAAAGTTATTTTTGACTTGTTCACCGCTTTTTACCGAGAAATCGGTATAAATACATAACAAAAGTACATACCTACAGCCGAACATAGAATCTCCTCCTTTTTGAAGTCGGTTAAAAATCACAGAGGTGAGTTTAAGCGCTACGGAGGAACATACGTAAATACAAACATACATAGACTGCTAAAATCACGCGTCGCTCCGCCAGTTGCTGCACGAAGTCTGCAGCCCGGCGGAATGCGTGTACTTATATGCATCCGTGTGCACACACTGACGTCTGACGTCTGACGTCTAACAACACTCTGCGTGCACTTTTCACTCTTAGTAAACAACTGAAGCTTGTCGCTCTGTTTTGTGTATTCGATGTTGTACAGTGTTTCAATCTTAGTATAATAGTCTATGTACCAGTCAAATATGTTGCACCGAACTCGTTCCACTGTGTGTTACTGCAGCACGCCGCCCATATTATAACGTGCGATGTCTCTCCCTCAGGACTTCACGTTGGATTTTTACTTCAGACAGTTTTGGACGGACCCGCGGCTCGCGTACAAGAAGCGTGCCGGCGTGGAGACGCTGTCCGTGGGCTCCGAGTTCATCCGCAACATTTGGGTGCCCGACACGTTCTTCGTGAACGAGAAGCAGTCGTACTTCCACACAGCCACCACCAGTAATGAGTTCATCCGCATCCACCACTCGGGCTCCATCACGCGCAGCATACGGTGAGTGCGCGGGTAGGCGCGGGCCCGCCCGCTCCCCGCAACGCATTGCCCGCTCACGTCTGTTGCAGGCTCACCATCACGGCTTCCTGCCCCATGAACCTGCAGTACTTCCCCATGGACCGTCAGCTGTGCCACATCGAGATCGAGAGCTGTAAGTGTCCCCTCGTTCCGTTCAGCGCCCGACTTACTTCAGCGCGTCCGAACGTATTTACTACTGCCGTCCTTACGCTGCACGTTGGCAAGTTGTTTGAGTACCATCCGATGTGCCTTGACGCACAAGTACTACTACAACTTTGTGCAAGTATTTGTGTTCTATTAATACCAGTTTTGTTTGTAACTCTTCGTGTAGGGTGAGACGACGGCGACCACATTAATCGGAATAATGTATTCAAAAACTTTTACATGCGAATTATAAAATTTTGACAGATTTAAACACTCGTCAGAAGCTACCGTCTCACAGATGATAGAAAAATAGTAACGTACTTATACGATGTACACCGATGTTCGTGTGTGTGTATTGTGATCACGGAGCAACCCTCGACCGGCCGTGTGCCGCACACGACGCCGCGCACGGCACCCCGGCTTGCGTCGTGTCGCGCACCGCACGGCGCGCGCCCTCCGCCTACAGCACCCGCGCGGGCAGGTCCACGCGCTCGGCGCGACGGGGCACGGCGCCAGCACTCCGCCCGCACCCCTGCCGCACGCACGCCTCACCCCGCTGCCACTGCATGCGCTTGCCCTTCGGCTGCTGCTCTCACTCACCGCCTCACCGCCTCACCGCCCGCACCCATCACATACACGTAGTCGCGCACATTAGTTACGACGTATTTTTCTATCATCGGCCGGGTCGACTCGAGCGGCGCGCATCGTCGCCGCGTCGCCCGGCTCGTCTCGGCGCCAGTGGGCCGCGCGCTCGGCGCGTCGCTTCGAGGCGCGAGTGATAGCGTTTTGTGTTTGGCATGTCCCCGGAGTCGGATACACGATGACCGACATACTGTACGTTTGGAAAGACGGCGCGTCGAGTGTCGGCATGAGCAGCGAAGTGCAGCTGCCGCAGTTCCGAGTGCTCGGCCACCGGCAGCGCGCCACCGTCATCACGCTCAGCACAGGTAACCGCTCGCAGTAGTCTCGCGCCCCGCCCCGCCGCGCCCGCGCCTCCCCCCGCGCCGCGCGACACGACCGCCGCGCCCGCGCGCGCTCCGTCCGACACGCGACCGCGTCGAGCGAGCCCGCGCCTTACCCCTCTTTGCGCCGCAGTCGGCTACACCATGAGGGACATCCGGTACAAATGGAACGAGGGGCCCAACTCGGTGGGCGTCTCTAACGAAGTGTCGCTCCCGCAGTTCAAGGTGTTGGGCCATCGTCAACGCGCCATGGAGATATCTCTCACAACAGGTGCGAACTACTTCCTTACGTTTGATAAAGTAACGCATGACTGCGTGTAATACTGTGCTCTTTCAGTAGACTTAGTTTAGTTGAACGTTTAACACTCTCACTGCCTCATGTGCTAATCGAGCCCTGTACTCTACCATCGACGACCTCAGGAAACTACTCCCGCCTGGCGTGCGAGATCCAGTTCGTGCGCTCGATGGGCTACTACCTCATCCAGATCTACATCCCGTCCGGCCTCATCGTGATCATCTCGTGGGTGTCGTTCTGGCTCAACCGCAACGCCACGCCGGCGCGCGTGCAGCTCGGTGTCACCACCGTGCTCACCATGACCACGCTCATGTCTTCCACTAACGCGGCGCTGCCCAAGATCTCCTACGTCAAGTCCATCGACGTGTACCTCGGCACCTGCTTCGTGATGGTGTTCACCAGTCTGCTCGGTGAGTGTCGGCGCGCGTGCGACCGCCCGCGACCCGTCCGCCGGCTCGCTCTCTAACGGAGTGTGTATCGTTTCAGAGTACGCGACGGTGGGGTACATGTCCAAGAGAATTCAGATGAGGAAACAGCGCTTCGTCGCGATACAAAAGATAATGTCGGAGAAGAAGATGCCGGCGGAGATGGCGCCGCCCGCGCCGTGGGACGCGCACTCGCTGAGCAAGGGCGGCAGCCTGGGCCGCGGCGCGCCCCCGCCGCCGCGCCACTCGCTGGGCAGCGCGGGCGCGCCGCCGCCCCCGCCGCGCCACCACCACCCCTCCATGGACCGCTGCGGCCGCCACCTGCAGGAGGTGCGCTACAAGGTGCGCGACCCCAAGGCGCACTCCAAGGGCGGCACGCTGGAGAGCTCCATCGAGGACGTGCCCGCGCCGCCGCTGCACGCGCTGCAGCCCACCAAGGTACTGCCGCTCGCGCCGCGCGCCGCCCGACCGGCTACTGTCCGACGTGTCCTGTACGAGTGTTGTGCTTGCAGGACTACGGCAAGTTCCTGGGCATGACGCCGTCGGACATCGACAAGTACTCACGCATCGTGTTCCCGGTGTGCTTCGTGTGCTTTAACCTGATGTACTGGATCGTGTACCTGCACGTGTCCGACGTGGTGGCCGACGACCTGGTGCTGCTGGAGGAGAGCAAGTGAACGCGCCGCGCCCCCCGCACCGCGCCCGCACCCCGCACCGCTACACACTCGTGTACATAACTCATGTAATATAATATCGATTAGCAAAACGCTAGTGTCACGACCCCTCGTAGACTTAACTGACGGTCTGATCGTACTTTAGATATAGATAGGAACTCGAACGACTTGTACAGAAATTGTAAATACGACATTATTATAATTGTGCCGGTGCCGGTGCTCCTCGCCCCCCCCCCCGTCTTCCTCCGCGTCTTACACTGCTACACATCATGTACTGCTGCTGTGTAGTACACGCTCAATGTTAATACTTAATTCAAATAAAATAGTACGCAAGACTTACGACATTTACCTAGATCAGGGTTCCGCAAAGTGTGTGCCGCGGCACACTGGTGTAGTGGTGTACCGTGGACATTAGTTTAGTTGGTGTTCCTCGGACAAATAAGGTTGGTTATCTCTTAAAGTTAAAATAGACAGATGGAAGAAAAATACCTACCTAAAGAACTGCAAAACTTTTGTGATGTTGATTGTTATTCTGTAAAAATTGTTTTTTCGTTTATGGTGTACCTCCAAAATTTTCCGATTTCTTAAATATCTTTCTAGTGCCTTGAACACGAAACACTGATCTAGATTAGGTATATGAGCCAGGCGATGCACATATATCCATATTGCTGTTCACACTTTGTATTACTTGAAAATGAGAACTGAGGCTTCCGAAGAAGTTCGGAACCTAGTTATGAGATATTAAGTGTGCTATTGAATTTATTCTAAAACCAATGGTAGTTTTTAGGGTTCCTCTGCCAAATGGCAAATAAGGAACCGTTATTCATTCGTCCTGTCCGTCTGTCTGTCCGTCCGTATGTCACAGCCATTTTACTCCGAGACTACACAGTTGAAGTACAAGTCAAGATAGCCAAGTATTTCTCAATATTGTAGTACATTCATTGTAGATATTACTGCCCCTGAATGAATTTTCTTAGCATTTTTTTTATTTGTTAGGTAGACAAAAAAATATTGTTACTAAGTATATTGTTTTGCTCAGAACCCGTTGTGCGCGAGGAATCTCTGCCTCGCTCTCAACTAACTACTAGCGGTTGCGCGAGGCCTTTGTCCGCGTCCAATTATTATACAAAATATTACTTCTTTATTAACAATTTCAAGGGTTTTAATTTTTTGCACGGAATCTTAATTCTTTTTCCAAAACAAAAAATAGCCTAGCCTAGTTACCTACTCCTTATAACATCACCTATCTGCCAGAGTCCCGTCAAAATGGCTCCTGCCGTTTGGGACTTTAGCCGGAACAAACAGACAGACAGACGGAAGATGTTATTTGTTATAAGTACCATACTCGTATAAGCTTTCATCATAATTATGCATTCAGTAAAAAGCTGTTATTTTGAAATTACAAACAGACACTTCAATTTTTCTTATTTGTATAGATTTGTCGTACGAGTATGTCAAATACTGCAAGCATTTGGAGCTGAAGACATGCCAGTTTCTGTATATGTCACGCAATAAACTGACAAAGATATTAAATGGTTCGTAAAAGCCCAGGTCATCGAAGCCGTTTCAGGTTGTCGTCAAGACGCCAACTCGAGTTTGTCAAATGTTTTTTTTGTTATTTAAAGTCCCTAGTAACTATAAAGTTGTTATCAATAGTTTTCTGTGCGCAGCGCTGTAGCTTCAAAGTGTATTATTATGTCATGTGCCCCAACTTGATAATGCAATGAATAAGAAAGCGTCGCCGGCGCCGGCACCGCTCAACACTGTAACGTACTCAGAGCAAGAGGAACCTAATATTAAGTTGGTAACGTCATAGATTTTATTAACTAGAACGAAACTGTTAAGTATTGTAAAGTTACAGATATTATTTATAGGTAAGCACGGTAAGGCACACGAGACTATTTTGCATTCACATGCAATACGTTCGTCTTGTAATAAAGACTAACATTACGATCACATTGTTTTATTTTAATCCAAAACTGCATTTTCTGTGATATAATAAGTAGTGGTACTGTGGAGTCCTACCGCTGAGGTGCAATGTGTGCCGAGAATTCTTATGTGTAGGTAATGTGGAAGAAAACCCCGACATGTGTGTTCACCAGGCAGCTCTGAAATAAGGTTCAAACGTAAGTACATGTGATCGCGGGCGTCAGCATAAAGTTGTCGAGCGTGCTCGCAAATCACAAAAAATAAGCAAAATGTAAAAATAATGTAAACACAGTAAAAAAACGTAAAAGTAAACAGTAAATAAAACAATGCAAATAAAGGATATTAAGTTCGAAGCTTATAATTATCTAAATCTAACAGCTTGCTGGCGAGGTTGCTCTGTTGACCTTGAGCGCGCAGGCAGCTGGTGTCCTGGTTCATCCGTGGTTGCGGTTCGCTGATGGCTTGTTCCTGGACCGGGTTATCAGCTCTGTAGGTAACTCGAAGAACTGCACCATCGCGTTTCCCTAGTTTTGTTTCGATAATGTGCCAGATGGACAGAAAATGCGAGCCAAGCATTGTTTACAACAAGTGCAGAGCCACGCGCCATCATTGTGTAACTGTATCCACTTATCACTGCAACTTGATACAGTCGTGTGGCACACTGATAAGTTCTTATTGTTTACTATTATTTGTGCCTCACACATCGTTGTGGCTTGCTTTATGTCATAAACTGGTAAACTCAGTGCACATAGTAGGTTGTATACATGTGCTTAGGTCGTCGTATGTTAGAGGCATCAACACGTCCTTCTTGAGGTTTATTGCCAAATATTCAGATGTATGCATGATAAGCTTCTCTGTTTGTCCTTGTATCGAAGGTATAGGTATGACTCGGCTTGGCTCGTAGGTACTGTTCGTTATTCACCAAAGGCAGCTTAACTTAAAAAAGGAAGAAGTCTGTCGTTAGCTTGACGTGTACCTACTCGGGACAATTTAAGATCTGTCGAATGCACTGATGGCTGTTTGTGCGGGGTAGCGACAGGTCACTTGGTAACTGTCCAGATATTATGTTAAATTGTTCTTGTAGGTAACTGATCTGGCTTCAGTAAATGTGCATCGACGCGTCCGCCCTTTACACCAGTCACTAAGTCGAGCAGTAATTGTTGAACTCTCCTTATGTTGGAGATTATTAAGTTGGCAGCTAAGTCAGATGACATCACATTGAGTGCATTGCTACGTTCCACGTGTATCTATGCGCTCGTTTATTTCTTCATTTCTTGGAACTGTTTGTTTATTAGCGTAAATTGCTTGTTCATGATATCCTTGTTTCTCTTCAAAATATTGTACTCGCCTTCCACAATCGATGTTTGTTCCTTGTAGGTAGAGGTTGAGTAAATGGTTTTCGTTTGGCTGTATGAGTGTTAAATACTTGCTTGAGTATTTAGGGGAGGTTGACCTGAAGGTACACTAGCGGGATCATGTAATAAAACCACTGCGTAGGGGAGATGGGGGAATTGGGAGTCACTTAAGAAAAACTCGGTATTGTAATCACTAATGATCAGTCTTATAATTTGTTCACATTTACTTATCTTTAAAAACTAATCAGGTATCGAGTTATATAAGTCTTTTTTGGCTATCATTGCCATATACGTAATTATAATTAAAAAACCGAAAAGTAGTTTTGACTCCAATTACCCACATGTAAGGGAAATGAAAATCAGTCCACGGGGGAATACGAGTCAAAATTATAAAACGAATAAAGTAAAAAAAAAATCCACTCTTTTGACCAAAAAAATAAGAATTAACAAAATTAAAAGTTAGAAATGATAACCCAATGGAATCATAACAAAGAATAGTAAATAAACCGAGTTAAATGCAAAAATCACAGCGATAGCGACTTGGATCATCACATCCTGTACATGCATCATGGGCCCATCCAGCACAAAGACGGCAACGGTGCCAGATTTCTCTCGGTTTCCCTCTTCGAGGCATATCTTGCACACAGACTTATCACCCTCTTTCTGGGAGTTTTGCGGGATTTCAATATTTTCTAAGTCACTATCACCACTCTCATCATAAGGAACCTGTTCATCAGCCGATTCTTCAGATGAACTAGACTTAAATAAGTTATTTTTTACTTCTTTTATCTTCTTGGTAACTTTCCCTCTTGTATGCTTTTCTTTTTCCTTTCGTTTCTTAGAAAAAACCAAAAGCCGTTTTCAGAGATCTGGATCCAAGGATTTCTCTTAAGAAATCCTTGGATCCAGACCTCTGAAAACGGTTTTCTCAATAAAAAGGTTTATCCAGTCTCTGCCAGCCATTCTAGTATCTGTGTTAAAATTATAATAGCTTCAAATTTTCAGCACATTGAAATGTTATTTTTCTTAGTTGATTTGTCGTCAAAACATGAAACATATTACTTATTTTTAAAATACGCTCTGTAAGTATATTTTCTTGCTCTTCATTAAAAACAGCATGCCTTCCAAGTTTTGGAGGTTTGAATATATTTTTCTTTATCCTTCTTTGTAATGTCCTGAAAGCAATACCAGTTTCCTTGGCAACTTTGCGATTGAAACGCCTTGTCTAATGCGTAAAGCAGCTGCCTGCAGGTCACCTGCAGTCCAACTCACTTTAGAGGTCTTTTTTGTCCAGTTCCTTGGCATCTGAAATAAACAAAAAAGTTTTATCTTAATGAAAGATGAAGCGGGGAATGGGGGTCAATTGACTCTCATTACCCCAATGGCGGTTTGTTTGCTAGATTTGAATTATTATACAAAAAACATCTGAAAATCTAATAACTTGCATTAATAAATATAAGTTTAGTTCTAGTACTACGCTTTGAGATTATTTTATACGCATAATTAACAAATATAGATACTCACGTTTTCGATCGAAATTCCGGAAATTTTACAACGGCCCTTCCCCTGTGACACGTGTGTCGCTCCTGGTGATGCGAGCGTGACTGGCGAGCCCGGCGTATGGGCAATGCGGGAGGGGTGCTGAGCTAAACCACGTGCGACATAGCCGTATTCTGTAAAGCTTAAGGTTCAATTCATTTTGAATTGACCCTCATTGCCCACTGACTCCCATTCCCCCCGGCTCCCCTACCGATCTGACCTGATAGCTCATTTATTAAAAAAAAACTAATTGCTTATATACTATTCGAGGTAACGAAACCATAGCGACTTCTAATTCGACGTCAACGCCATCTATCGAGCACGCCGGAAGCTTTATAAATAATTAAGTCGTAAACATACCGCCCACCAAGGACGTTACTGACGGAATGTCCTTCTAATATGAACTAAAGTGGCACATTGCTAAAGCAAGTTGAACTAAACATTTGTACTACATGAGAAAATAATTGAAACTAAAATACTACAAGCTATGGTTCTTATACATAACTATAAACTCAATTCGTAATGGCTAACAATAATGTTACAATAACTTAAAGCTAAACATAAATTATTCTAGGTTGTAAAAAAGGTGTACTGTAAACAGTGTAAAAAAAAAAACTTAAAATACAATATTTGATTCACACAGTTGATCTAAAGTTAACAAGCGTAGAAATGGTTGTATAAATTGATTCTTACAAGATAAAAGTGTAAAATAGTTGTAAAAAAATCATAGTAAAATAAAACATGTAAACAGTAAATACAATCCAACTTTCTTATTCGACTACGGGTAAAATACATATTTTGGATGTTGGCCTTTTAATTGTTGATGATTTGGTGCGTAACGTGACGACACGGGTGAGGTTATCATCCCCAGGATGTTTTTGTAGTATCCTACCCATCAACCAACGACTTGGCGGCAAGTCGTCTTCTTTGACTAGTACAATGTCTCCAATTTTTGGCTCAGCAACTTGGGAAGACCATTTGTAACGTCTCGTCAAATTAACGAGATATTCGTGAGACCAACGTCTCCAAAACGACTGAAGCATTCGTTGAATGAATTGCCAGCGTGATAAATAATTAATGTTGGAATGTTCGTACTTGTGGTCTGGTACATTGACTAAGGGCTCTCCAATAAGAAAATGTCCAGGTGTCAAGGGTAACGGTTCACCAGGATCATCAACCTTAATTGTGCACATAGGTCGCGAGTTCAAGCACGCTTCTACCTGACTGAGGAGTGTCGTCAGTTCTTCGAATGTGAGAGTCGCTTCACCGATTACTCGTTTCAAATGGAACTTTGTGGACTTCACTCCGGCCTCCCAAAGTCCGCCAAAGTTGGGACTGTGAGGAGGAATGAAGTGCCACTCCGTACCATTAGCTTCGAGGTGTTCGGCTAGTGACGACTGGATAGCTGTCAACTGCTGCAATTCTCTGGAGGCACCTACAAACGTGGTGCCATTGTCACTCCACAGTTTGGCACAATGACCTCGCCTTGAGACAAAACGTCTAAATGCCGCTAAAAAGGTTTGAGTGCTCATGTCACTCACTGCTTCTAAATGCAGAGCACGAGTGACCATGCATACAAACAGGCATATATAGCCTTTGTATGAACGGTGGCCACGACCTTTGGTTGTCCTCACATTAATTGGACCAGCATAATCAACCCCGCTATGCAAAAATGGTCGAGCTGGGGTGCACCGAACAGCTGGTAGTGAACCCATGAATTGGTTTTTAGTATTGGCTCTATGCCTGGCACATGTCACACACTTGATGACATGATGTTTAACCACATTTCTGACCCCAATAATCCAGTAGGCTGTCCTCAAATAATTTATCATAAGCTGAGGACCCCCGTGAAGGGTTTTTTGGTGTGCGTCAGCAATGATTAGCCGAGTTAGATGACAGGAGTGAGGCAGAACTATCGGATGCTTCATTTGTTCGCTTAGCTCTGATTTCTCCAATCTACCTCTAACTCTCATAATGTCCTTTTCGTCGAGGTAGGGGCAGAGTGACCTTAATGGACTTGTTTTTGATTGTAGATAGCCTTTCTCTTTCAGTTCCTTATATTCTGTTGTAAATAGGTCTTCCTGTGTTTTCCTAATATAACATTCGAGTGCAGCGTCTAATTCTGTTTTTTGTAAATATCCTTTCCTGTATATTTTGTTCTTGTTTAAAAATCTTCGGCAGTAAGCAATGATCCTAATCAATCTTCGTAACTGGGAAAATTGATCAAAGAAGGAACAGTTTGGAATGATCGCTACATGTGCCTTTGCTGACTCTTCTAAATCTGTACTGCAACAATTATTTGGCCTATTGTAAATTACGTTTTGTAATTTAAGAAACGATGGTCCAGAAAACCATAAATCGTTTACTAGTAGTGAACTAGGAAGTGTCCCTCTAGAGGCGCAGTCTGCTGGATTATCTTTAGTGGGGACGTGAAACCATTGCGACGCTTTCATTGAAGTCAATATTTCAGACGTTCTATTGGCCACAAACGTCTTCCATTTACTTGGGTGGCTATTTATCCAGGCCAACACCACAGTGGAATCTGTCCACGCTTTGACCTTGTCTTGAGAGATACTCAAAACTTCAGATGTTTGAAACAGTATCTGTGACAGCAAGACTGCTCCACAAAGCTCTAACCGCGGAATACTTATCTGCTTTACTGGTGCAACCCTGGTCTTAGCAACTAGCAACGACACTTGAACATTGCCATCTGCATCTACAATCCGCAAGTAAATCACAGCTGAGTAAGCTGTTTTGGAGGCGTCACTAAAACCGTGAAGTTCCAGATAGTCGTTCGACTTGGTGCCAAGCCAACGAGGAATCCGAACCTTGGTGAGTAGTAACAATTCCTCACGATATGATTTCCATTCGTTTATTAAGTCGTTGGTTAGCTCCTCATCCCAACCAACACCTGCAAGCCACAATTTCTGAATAAATACTTTCGCTAACACTACACTAGGGGCTAACCAGCCTAATGGATCAAAAAGTCGTGCTATCACAGAAATAATGGATCTTTTAGTTACAGGTGCGGTCGACGGCGGCGGGAGATTCACCGTGTACTGGAATGTGTCTGCGTTGCGGTTCCAGGTAAGTCCTAGAATTTTGATGGTATTATCTAATTTTATTTCTACTTCCTTTTCTTTGTGTTCTGATTTGTTGTAATCTATTGCTTGTTTTACGTCCTGTATGATTTTGTTCTTATTGGTGTTGTCCTGGTTCATGTTGTCCTTTTCCATGTTGTCCTTTGTCCTAATTTGATCTATTTGTCCTTTTAATGTATTCCTTTCCATTTCCTGTATCCTGTCTACTATTTTTTGGTTGTTACTGTTCCACTTTTGGAGCGTGAATCCACCCTTTCCTAATAACGCTGTCATTTGCTTGTAGATTTCCAGGCCTGCGTCTACGTTATTACAACCGGTCATCAAGTCGTCCATATAGAAGCAGTTCAGAACCATATCGGCAGCAAGATTGTAATTATTACCTTCATCATAGGCGACTTGATGTAGGGTTCTAACGGCTTGGTATGGTGCTGATGCCGTACCAAAGGTAACCGTCACCAGCTCGTAGTCCTTGATTTCGGTTTCAGGACTGTCTCGCCATAATATGCGCTGAAACATTGCGTCTTCTTCCGAAATCCTGACCTGGCGGTACATTTTAACGATGTCCGCAACCAGTGCTATGGGATGAAGTCTCCATCTTAACACTGTGTGTCGTAAATCCGATTGCAATGTAGGTCCCACCATCAACTTGTCATTGAGTGAGACTCCATTGTTGTTCTTCTCGGACGCGTTGAAAACAACACGTACCTTCGAGGTAAGTTTGTCTTCCCGGATTACAGCATGGTGAGGTAAGTATACCGCCACTTCCTTGTTCTTATCATTCTTGTCTATCTGCCTCATGTGTCCTAGTTGTAAGTATTCTTCAATTACCTGCTTGTACTTTTCCTTTAGATCTGTATTTCTTTCTAGCCTTTTTTCTAAAGACTTGAATCTCTTTTCAGCAATAGCACGAGAGTTTCCACCTTTACAAGAAGGATTTTCATCGCGGAAAGGTAGTCTCACTACGTACCTTCCACTGCTATCCCTTACTGTAGTCTTAGTATAAAACTCTTCACACTTCTTTTCTTCAGGTGTTAGTATTTTCTTTGAATTATTTTGTTCTTCGATTTCCCAAAATTTTCTTAATATTTCGTCTTCATTAACTTGTGCATGCAACACATTAACTTTGGGTGAACTTTTAGATGTGTCCTTACTAACTGCACCGGACAGAACCCAGCCTAAGGCAGTGCTCTGAGCAATCAGACTGCCTGACGGACTCTTAACTATGCCTGCCTTAATGATGCAACTGTAAGCATCAGCGCCCAGTAAAACATCTATTTTATTGGGAGTATTGAACTTTGGATCAGCAAGCTGCAGCGTGTTGATGCCTAACCAATCTAAGGTAGTGTCGACTCTACTCTCAGGTAAGTACGATGTAATTTTACTTAGTACGTAAGCGTTAACTTTAAGATTAAAATTTGAATCAACTCGCGATTGGATATTAAAATGTACCATGTATGTTGCCATGGTTGAACTATTACCAAGGCCAGAAATAGTTCCTTGAATAGGGATTTTTTTCAGGTTGAGTAGCTGAACTACGGCTTCTGTCACAAAACATGCCTGCGAACCCTGATCGAGTAAGGCTCGGACAGTCTGAAATTCACCAGAGCGTGACTCGGCTTTTATTAGCGCTGTGGCTAATAAAACCTGTCTGGGCTTGGGAATATTACCTGTCGATAGGCACGAAACAATCGGACCAGTATTAAGTGAATCAACACTGTCGATAGCCGATGATGTCGAAGGTTGATCTCTTTTGTCCGACTCCTGACCTAAATGCAATAGCGAATGATGGCGCTTTTGACAAAACTTACATGTGGTTGGTTTTCTACATTCAGAAACAATGTGATTGCTGCCTAAACAGTTGAAGCACATTTTATGTTTTGCTACAAAATCACGTCTAACTTCAACTGTCTGCTTTGAGAATTTCTTGCAGAAACAAAGTTTATGTTCTTCAGCGCAGAACTCACATTTTATTGAGGTACTCGTAGCCAACATTGCTTTTGGAGTATGAGCAACTGAACCTTTATTATTGTTGTGGCCCTGATGAACTGATGCCCTTTTAGGCTCTATACACTCTAACGCACGAAACCGATTTTCCATAAAAGTTTTAAATTGGTTGAAAGCTGGTAAGTCATTGTTGGAGTCATCGTTGCTAGTACTAAGCTCCCATTGTTTACGCGTTTCGTTGTCCAATTTAAAGGTAACAATGTCTATGATAATTACATCCCATGTACTCACGTTTATCTCCAAATTACTCAACGCATTAAGACAATCGCACGTGGTATCAAGCAACTCCTTCAAAGCTGTAGCTGATTCCACCTGCATACGTTTTTGACCGAACAACCTCCTAAGAATACACTTTGATAGATATTTTTTATTGCTATAACGCTTCTGTAACTGAGTCCAACACTGAATATAATTGGCATCGGTTATAGGAGTATGACGTATTAATTGCTCTGCTTCACCAGAAAGGTGAGCTTTTAAATAATGGAGCTTTTGCACATTATCTAAAGTATCATTTTTGTGTACTAATGATGTAAAAAGATCATGAAAAGTTGTCCATTCGTCATATTTTCCTGAGAAGGTAGGAATGGATATTTTGGGCAACTTAACACAAGAACTACTAGATTTACTTGTACTCGCTGAAGTACTATCTGTTCGATGTACAGAATCCTTAGCTGGTCGAATTTTATTAAGAGCTGTTTTCATTAAACTTTTATAAATAACATAAGTGTCCTCTGTCGCATCATAGATATCAACCACTTTTTGTACTATATCTTCTGCTTTAAAACGTTCGTATAATTTAGTGTTATATTCTTTAAACAATGCCCAATCCCTTTCTAATAATTCTTGCCTTGTTTCAATGTATTCTAGCGTTAATCTATCTTTACTACATTTCTTAAAATTCGTCAATCCCCTTGTGATAACATTCTGTTGATCTTTTAAAACGTTAATTAATGCTTCCATTTTTATAATTGATTTATGAACCTAAATTAATAAATAAAATGCGTTTAATTTTAACTTGATCAAATTTTATAAACAAAACAAATGTATAAGTTGATAAATCAATGTAAGTAAACAAATTATTTTTTTACTCAAAAGTAATAAGATATGCAAAATTTCTGAGTGTTGCAAAATTAAGCAGTAAACAGACAACTTATCAAACAAAAATAATACAAGTCTCAAAACTACTTAAAATTTTACAAGTGTTCCAACACAAAATCTGGTGGAAATCTAGTGGAAATCGGGTATAGGTTCCCCGTTCCCCCGTTTTCTATAACATATTCTAAGTCCTAATATTCTAACATGCACACAAATTGGTAATTTACTAACTAAAGTTTTCTAAGTTTAAAATATTGTTAAATTTTACAAGTCCAAGATTACGAAGTTATTTTCTAAGTCGAAACTTCTGCACTATTTCTTCTGGTTTTACTTAGTTGGAATAGAGTTCAAAATTGTTTGACTCGAACTGTTTGTCCAATTCGTGGACAAGATAAATAAAATTAAAAATTGTACTCACAAAACTGCACTTCACACAAACACTGTTTTCAACCTGCAAGTGGCGCCCTCTGGTGGCCGCTATCTGAACTGCGCGTGACGTCACCTGTGACGTCGCGTGATGGCTGCGCCTGCGTCACCTTGCCGTCGTCCAGTGAAGTGTTGATCTGAGAGTGGCGCCCTCTGTGGCCACTCCTTGAACTAGTCCGCTAATGCTGACTCAGCTCACCGCCAATGCTGGGTGAAGCTGTCGCCGCTAGTGCGGAGGACCGTGTACCTTGCTGCAGCGATCCACTGCAAGTACACGGGACGGAGAAGCGGGCCAACTGTGGCTCCACTTGTCTCAAAAACTGTCCAAATGATCCGGGTCGTAGGACCAATGTTAAATACTTGCTTGAGTATTTAGGGGAGGTTGACCTGAAGGTACACTAGCGGGATCATGTAATAAAACCACTGCGTACCGATCTGACCTGATAGCTCATTTATTAAAAAAAAACTAATTGCTTATATACTATTCGAGGTAACGAAACCATAGCGACTTCTAATTCGACGTCAACGCCATCTATCGAGCACGCCGGAAGCTTTATAAATAATTAAGTCGTAAACAATGAGGTTGATATCACTATCGTATTTTTTGGTAAAGTCTTCGTCAAGGACTCCAAATAGATAATTTGCTGCATAGCCAATTCCATTTATCAGACCCCTTTTCTGGCGCGTTCCATGTTCCGATCGCAAAACATCGTTAAAATGCTGCATTTCTTTGATTTCTTATTCTAGTTGAGAGGCGATGGATATCAAGGCTGACTCTTCCTTAGTCAGACTGTTCAAATGTGTGACTTAGTCTGCCATGTTTTGTAAACTTCGCCAGTATGTTGTCATATTGTAATACACAACTATTTTCCAGTCGTCTTGTCGTATTTCATCTCAGCAATTTTGTCGAAGTAGACTAATTTTGCTGACGATAATGTGGCGACGTTCACTGTAGTCTGTTGCAGTGATGTAGCTATGCATAAGGCAAACGTGAAAAATATGCAAACGTAACTGTTAGGGATCTTTTAGCAGGTTTCTTCCGCTTCGGTCTCAGTTTTCTGTTGTTCGATAGGCGTAATTGTGTCACCTTGACTCTCTACGCACCCTGTATCACTCTTTTCGACAGGGAGTCGTGATAATTTGATGATAGGGTGTTTCAGAGTGCGATTTTTTGTTTTCAGGGTCACCACTCGTACGTGTCCATCCTTACCAGCATGTGTCTCCATAACCCTTCCTAAGAGCACTTAGAAGGCGGCAAGTGATCATCTTTTATCAATACGATGTCGTTGATCTCGAGATTCTTTGTTGTATAATGCCACTTGCTGCGCGTTTGAAGTGTTTGAAGGTATTCAGATGACCATCTCTTCCAGAAATCTTTGGGCATTTTTTCCAGTAGCTGCCATCTAGTTTTAATGTTTCTGATGTCCTCGCCCGGTGAAAGTGGGCTTGACAGTATTGGCCCTCCCACCAAGAAATGTGCAGGCGTTAGGCAGTCCAGATCGTCAATGTCGTCTGTTAGAGGAACCTACGGCCTAGAGTTGAGACACGCTTCAATCTTGGCTATCAGTGTGTAATACTCCTCAAATGTCAGCTTCTGTTCGCCAATGACGCGTTTCAGGTCGTGCTTCATGCTTTTGACTGCGGCCTCCCATAGTCCTCCTGCTGACGGCCAAACTGGAGCGTTGAACTGCCACTCAACTCCAAGGTTCAAACGTAAGTACATTGTGATCGCGGGCGTCAGCATAAAGTTGTCGAGCGTGCTCGTACAGGTACTTTGTGGATATGGCCACATCATTGAGCAAACACAAGAAGGGCATCTAGTTTCTAGTACCTACGTAGTGCCCGCATGCCCTAGCACTAGGAGGTAGGTACCTAGTCACCTACCTACTGTTTCTTCCTGCATCCAAGCCTGAATCTTTTTCTTGGAATTAAAATGAAATACTTTAACATAAGTAAATACCTACCTGTACCTACTGCCAATTTAATAAAACTGGACTTAATGTGGTGCTAACGACCTCTAGTGTGACCCCTTTCAAGGCTGATAAACACATTACCCTCTTAAATCGGGTAAATAAAAAACTTTTATGCAATAAATAAAACCCACTTCAAAAAACTGAAAAATAACTAGCTTAGAAAAGTTTATTTTTATTTTTACATTTTTAGTTGTAATACCCTATACAAATATTTGCTATGCATTTATTTTACATTTTTATACATAGGTACATTTCATGGTAAAAGGCTCATCCTCAATAAAATGGAACTTAACTGTCGAAATTATGTGGATGTACTGTTCACTTCTGCGTAACCCCTCAGAGCATACAGGCGTGATGTTATGTTATGACATTGTGTAAACCATAAACATCCAAGCGATTGCAGCAATCACGACAGATTTGCTGTCTATTATTTAAGAGTGCCGTTCTATATCTCCATTATCGAATCATGACAATATTTCTATACATAGAAGCAACTTAGAATTTAGAAAATCAGTCCACAGTTAATATTTTACTAAAGAATTATCCTCCAACTCCTTGCCGTTAAGGAGTTCTTCCTTCCATCATCAGCTGATCAACATGAGGTGATATCTCCCAGATGCGTATACTTGAATAGCTTTAGAAAAAACATGAAACACGTAATACGTGCTTATAAAATTTGAGGGTGGCCCCTGATTTCCCTGGGATTCCATCATCAGATCCTGACATGGTGTCAATGGGACCACCTCGGGAGTACCTATACTCTTTCGATTATTAAAATAATTTTGAAAATCGGTTTACAACAATAATTAACTGGGATGTCAGAGAAAATACATTAAAAAAAAAATACATACAATCGAACATAGAACCTCATCCTTTTTGGAAGTAGGTTAAAAAAGGACGCCCTACGGACATAGGAAATTAGAGGTCAATTAGCTTAATGAAAGGACCTACTTACAAACTCTTCGCATCTGTTATCCTAAGTAGAATATCACCCGAAATCGGTGATTCTCCACCGATGGAGCAGGCTGGTTTCCGTTTTGATTTCATTACAACAGACCACCTCACCTAAACATTGGAAAAATTAATAATGGAGTAGTACCTAGTATATGTATAATTTAGCAAAAGCCTATATTGCATTCAGCATTCATTGAGTACAGCGAGTGTCTGAGCAAGAAGCGAAATCATAGCGAGATCAATTAAATAATATGGTTCGATAATTAGTACCGTATCGCTCGATAGATAGCAGCACCGGAAAAATTAAAAGTCGCTATGGTTTCGTTACATGCATTTAGTTGGGTCCGGTGGATTATTTTATTTTAAGAGCAGCGCACCTATCGGAGTTACATGTTACTAATACTTGGATAATATACGGGTAGTGACGTAATTCAGTTGGTGTTATTTCGAAATCCCTCTCCAAGTCGACCCTCGGATATACAGCGAGGCTCAGGCTTGTGTCAACAGGCACAGCTGAATCTGGGAAGCATAGTCATTAATATCCTACAAACTACGATAATAAAGTGCTGCTGATCATAACACTGAAATAATACCCTGTAGATATTGATTTACATACAATTGAGCAAATTATTCGACGTTGACTAAGTATTGGCATCATTGCATCTGAAGCGCCAGCAGAAGACGACAGCGAAGAAACTGACATCAACGAAGGCAATTTCATATTGGTGGCTGGTGACGTTCCTGCAGTGGGCACTAGCAGTGATTTATTTATTTATTTTATTTGGCACTTCAACAACGGGTACACTATTACATTTAAGTAGTAAAACATTTCAAATTTACGTCTAAGTGCCCCATTACTTAAAGAAGAGCACTACATGCATTATATTAAGCGCCTAAATAGTTAATATATCCGATGATGAAAGCGACGAAGAAATCATGCAGCTTAAAAATGAACTACAATAAAAAAACTTTTTTGCAAAAAATAAAACCGACTCCAAAAACACAAAAAAGTCAAAAATAATTTTAGCTTGAGAAGTCGGTGACTTTTGTTTGTTTGATTCAGTTTTTTGTCACCGACTTCTGAAGCTAAAATTATTTTTGACTTTTTTGTGTTTTTGGAGTCGGTTTTATTTTTTGCAAAAAAGTTTTTTTATTTTTTTATTTTTTAGTTGCAATATTCGATACAAATATTTTTCATCATCAGACCTGTAATGGCACTTGTAACCCAGATGGGTGCAAAGTTTTAATCAATATACATGAATTAAGTCCAAACGCAAGGTAGCTACTGTAAACAGTTGAGGAGTTCCCTTAACTGTCCTTCGTCTTCATCATCAGACCCCTTATGACAGTCACAACCCATCTAGGTGTTAATTTCTCATCAATACAAATTAATCAAACCCAAACACAAGGTGACTGCTGTAAACCGTTGAGGAGTTCCCTCGACTGTCTTTCGGTTCCATCATCAGAGCGACTCCAGACCTTCTTTAAATTGTAGTGCTTTAAAATACTTAATCAAAAAATTTACAAACGCACTAGTCGCCACTACAATTTTTGAAAGCTCCCCTCAATTTCTCTTGGATGCCATCATCAGATCCCGGTTTCCTTATCATGGGACCACCCTTGAAGTATCTCCATTCCAACAAAAAAATAATTTTCAAATTCGGTTCATAAACGACGAAGTTATCCGCGAACACACATAAAAAATAAAATATATATATACGGTCGAATTGAGAAACCTCCTCCTTTTTTGAAGTCGGTTTAAAAAGTTAATATATATATAACTAAGCGCAGCTCACGAAGAAATTAATAACTTATCATTAGAAAACATGAAGTTAAAACAAGAAATTAAGAATTTAGAGATAATGAAACAAGTTTAAAGTAAATCAACACCAGAGCTAACCGTTACCCCAAAGAAAAAAGCAAAAAACGTACTGGCAAAATCATGTGCAAATGTTCCTCCTACTCCTGCAGAAATTGACCTTCACAGTCACCAGCAACCAAGGAAAAGCTCAATGTACATTAAAGAAAAACAAAAAAGTTGGGGCCCCTTGGGAAGATTTGATTGGTAAAATTTGAATGGGCCCCGACTGTGAGTCGTTCTGTTTTGCATTAGAAATTATGATTGGCTGATTGATACTGGGCTTGTTTCTTTCTTTTTAGTTTTTATTTAAGTTAATTTTTTCACGTATTTTTTTAAATTAGTTTTTACGCAGTCGGGTTTTTTGTTTTTTTTTTTTTAATTATTTTATTTTATACTTTTTAGTTATAGTCCAGTCAAAATAGACTAAATTATGATTCCAGTTTGCATTAATTCCCAACAAGCCGGATTTTTGTGCAGGCCTTGGATGCGTCGTACTCATTAGGTACAAATGACGTATTAAAAGTCCCCATCGATCCCGCTTGTGCGTTGTCAGGCCTCCGTCACTCCATGTACTTGCGCGCTATAAGTGCCTACCGCCAATCGGAGCGGTCTCGGTCCGCCGGCGGATCAAATTCAGTGCGGTTTTCGCAAGCGAAGCGCGCGCACGCCGTTCAATTTTAATAGTGCTGTTCGTTCGTACGCGTATTACGATGCCGTGTGGTGCCTTATGTGCTGTAGATGGGTGTAAATCAAGCAAAAGATGGGATAAACACCTAACATTTTTCCATTTACCTGTCAATGATTTCCATTTACCTGTCAATTTTTTTAAGTTGGTTAAATATTTTATAAATGATAAAATTTTTAACTGCCACATAAAAGTCAGAACATATTCACAGTTCTCAATAACATAGATAAAAAGTTATGTTAATTTAATTTTATCGAAGAGGCAGCCCTGCGATTACTATGGAATCGCGGGGTGCGAAGCAATCACTGCTGTACGCTTGAGCATTTAGGCGCATTTTAGCATGCAGTGGTTGTTGACGCGAGGGAGTAGGCAATTATCGTAATAGGTATTGGAAATTTTCTACTGAGTGAAGTATCTGGACTAATCTGTGGCGTTGTTTTTTATTCGAGGTCAAAGGTCACAAATTTGCTTTTTTTGCGTATATCTCTGAAACAATGAGAGCTACCGAAAAATGGTTCAAACAAAGTTTGTAGATAGTAAAATTGTCTACAAAAATTATGGCTGTTTTAAACATAGAAAATACGAATATGCACTCATACGTGGCCAGTATGCATCATCGGGTTAACCATTTGAACAAAAAATATTAGAACATAGTTTTATTTACCCGAATCGATTGACGTAAGAATTATCAAAATCGGCCTCTAGAACGCCACATAGAAACAAACATATATACATAGACTGATAAACACATCACCCTCCTACACACACACCTCGACTATCTCACAAATTTGTGAGACAGTCGAGGTAGTGCCGGACTCGAACAGGCTAAAAACCACTCCTGCCTTTCCAGTGCCCTCTGACATGATCAGAGCCGTTGTGAGCATGTCTACTGAATTGCTACTGTCGTATATCGGGGGCACGGCAGTGCCCCCGCCAAGTCGAGCGCGAAGCAAACTGCCGTACCATCCTTTACTGGAACCATTTCGCCGCATTTTCAGGCCCCTATTTGAGAACCTCTGGATAAGACCAGAACGCAGAAATTTTCGTCATTCAGTAAGCTATAATTACATACTTAAAATCCAAAATTTCAAGTCTGTAGGTCATTTAGTTCCGAAGTTAGGCAAAAGCAAAGTTTTGCATTTATGAAACTCACTCACTCACTCACTCATGATCATCAAAATAGAACTAGTACTTCCCATAAACTCAGAGAGCTGAAAGGACATGGCCAATTTCTGTATGGGCGTTTGCATAGTTATCAAATTTAGTGTACAACGATAATTTTTGGTGTTTCATATTCGTGAATATTGCCATATTAAATTGCAAAAAATAAAAAGCTCAAAGAACTCGTAAGAAATACCAATGAAAACAGTTTTGTTTAAATCAAAATGTTTCAGGTAAGAAAGAGCATTTGTCGTTCATTTCACATACATATCTACAAGTAGTATGCGTGGTGTAGAACGTCTATTATTCTATTTATCTTTCTCTATGGTCCATAATGGCTAAAGTTGACAAATGAGACTTTGAATTCAACTTGCACTACTTATTATATTGTAATCAATACTGACAAGTGCAGAGAGGTTAAAAACTACGCAACAATTCACTTCTCTATTTTTCTTAATATAAGATATTGACTATGTAAGTGTATATGGAATGTACTTTTTTGTCCATGTCCTTTGGTACAGAGTTTGGGTTTAATGGCCACATAAAGGGAAAACTATAAAAACTAGGATAATCGAAGATCTGGAGTACCTGGTGACACTGATTAGAAAACACTAGAGCCCAACGAAACTATAAATAAATAGATCGACATTACCGCCTTTTCAAAAAATATTCAACTTGGTGGGCCCCTTCATTTGATGTCAAAAATGGATTGAATTTATAAGTTTATCAATTGGAAATTACTTTGTGTTGTTATTAATAAAAACTTCGGCCTACCGCTACTAGATGGCGCTGTGCATTTTCGTCTCATTTCTGGTTTTCATTTCTGTTTTTTTTTTTTTGGTGGCCTCCTTTTGCGTGGACGTAATCTCGCAAAAGGAGGCAGCGGAGCGGGCGCGGGAGGACGATCCTCTCGCTGCGGCGCTCCGCAGACGAAGACGGGGGAGAAGGCGTCGTGCCCTCCCTCCTAATGGTGACGGGCGGGCGGCAGGCACGGGGGTGCCTTCGCCCGCATTGCACCCGTCACCTTCGTCGGTCATTCCCGACCCCCCACACCCGTGAGGGTGTGAGGGGTCTGTGCCTTTCAATCGTCGGCGGAGGACTGGAAGTAAAGGCTGTGCCGGTTTCCCAGTCCCCCGCCACTGTGACGAAGCGGGAATGCGCTGGGTCGTTTTAGTGGGTATACCGGGTCCGCCCGGGGAGTCCCACATACCCCTCCTGTCCCCCGACGGGAGGGTATGCGTAATGCATTTTTTCCCAGCGTCAACAAAAAAAAAAAAAAAAAAAAAAAGGTTAGGTTGGGGTTCCCGCGGTGGGCGCTCACCCGCCTGGACCGGGAGGCAGCCAAGGAGGCCGCCTTCCTCCAGGACTGGCTGTCGCCTCCCCCTGTCGAGGAGGTCCCGGACGTTGACGCCGCAGCGGTCCGGCTACGGAGGTCCTTGACCGAGGTATGCAATTCCAGCATGCCTCGGTCTCGCCGTCCGCCTCCCCGTCGTGCCGTTTATTGGTGGACGGAGGAGCTGGCGGGGCTCCGGGCCACCTGCGTGGCGGCCAGAAGGGCCTACGCGCGAAGCCGACGGCGCAGGACTCGGCGAGGGCCGAGATGCTGGAGGGTCTCGACAGGGACCCCTATGGGAGACCATATAAGGCGGCGCGGAATCAGCTCCGCCCCTATGGTCCCCCACTGTCGGAGACCCTCGAGCCGGCATTGCTGGATGGGGTGGTCCGGTCCCTGTTTCCGCGCAGGACCGACTTCGCCCCACCAGTAATGGATCCCCCGCAAGGGGCGGCTCCACCGGAGGCGGAGGTCCCCCCGGTGACGGCGGCGGAATTCTACGCGGGGGTACTCAGCCTCCGCGCAAAGAAGACCGCCCCCGGTCCGGACGGCGTCCCTGCACGGGTGGTGGCGATCGCCGCCACCCAAATGGAGGACAGGTTTCGGGACCTCTTCAGCGCGTGTTTTACGGCTGGGAGGTTCCCGAAACTCTGGAAGGAGGGGCAATTGTGCCTCCTCCGGAAGGAGGGACGCCCGGTGGACTCCCCCTCGGCATACCGGCCCATCGTTTTGCTCGATGAGGTCGGTAAATTGTTCGAGGGGATTGTCGCCGGGAGGCTGGATAGCCATTTGCGGGGGATCGGCCCGGATCTGTCGGACGCCCAGTACGGTTTCCGTCGTGGGCGTTCGACGATCGACGCGCTGGCCCTTCTGAAGGGCCAGGTGAAGGAGGCGGTGGAGGCGGGGGACGGGGTGCTGGCGGTGTCATTCGACATTGCCAACGCCTTCAACTCCGTCCCCCACTCGACGATATTGGAGGCGCTCCGGTATCACGGAGTGCCCCAATATCTGCGGAGCCTCCTGGCCGACTACTTGGAGGACCGCGAGGTCCTCCTCGTGGATAAGTCGGCCACCGTGAGGCGGTACGGCGCAGAGTCCGGTGTTCCACAGGGATCGGTCCTGGGGCCCCCCTTGTGGAACATCGGATTCGACTGGCTCCTGCGGGGAGTCCTCCTCCCGGGCACGAGTGTCATCTGCTACGCGGATGACACTCTGCTCACTGCACGGGGGAGGAACTTTGCCGACGCGGCCATTCTGGCCTCGGCTGGCGGATCCTTGGTGGCAGAAAGGATCCGCCGCCTGGGATTGAGGGTGGCGCTGCACAAAACGGAGGCCGTGTTCTTTCGCGGTCCCCGGCAGCGCTGCCCTGCCGACGCCCACATCGTCGTGGAGGGCGTCCGCATAGAGGTCCAGCCTCAGATGAAATATCTGGGGCTGGTGCTGGACGACAGGTGGCGCTTCGGCCCGCATTTCAGCGGGCTGTCGACGCGCCTGTTGAAGGCCGCGGACGCCCTCTCATGGCTCCTCCCAAACCTGGGGGGGCCCAAGGCAAAATGCCGGCGCCTCTATGCCGGCATTTTGCGGAGCATGGCCCTTTACGGGGCCCCCATCTGGGCGGACTCCCTCCACAGGAGGGAGAATGCTACCGCCATCCGCAGGCCCCAGCGGGCCATTGCACAGCGGGTGGCGAGGGCTTACCGCTCGGTGGGCTTCTCGGCGGCGTGCGCTCTGGCCGGCACCCCGCCTTGGGAGTTGGAGGCATGGGTGCTCGCCAGAGTGTACGAGTGGACGGCGCGCCGAAAGGCACTCGGGGAGCGCCCCATGGGCGAAGAGCGGGAGGCGGTGCGGCGAGAGGCGAGGGACGCCATCGTCCTCCATTGGTCGGAGGACCTCGCTAGCGCCGCCTTTGGCCGCCGGACGTTGGACGCGCTCGGTCCGGTCCTGCGGGGCTGGCTCGAGCGGTCCCACGGTTTCCTCTCCTTCCGTCTGGTGCAGGTGTTATCCGGGCATGGTTGCTTCGGATCGTACCTGCACCGGATCGGGAGGGAGGAAACCCCGGCGTGCCACGACTGCGGCGCGGCGGAGGACACGGCGCAGCACACCCTCGAGGTGTGCCCGGCGTGGTCCGAGCTGCGCCGCGGTCTGACCGCGGTGGTCGGACCAGACCTCTCGCTTCCCGGCGTGGTCGACGCCATGCTGGGGAGCGAGGAGGCCTGGTCAGCGGTAGCCTCCTTTTGCGAGGACGTAATCTCGCAAAAGGAGGAGGCGGAGCGGGCGCGGGAGGACGATCCTCTCGCTGCGCCGCTCCGCAGACGAAGAAGGGGGAGAAGGCGTCGTGCCCTCCCTCCTCATGGTGACGGGCGGGCGACAGGCGCGGGGGTGCCTTCGCCCGCATTGCACCCGTCACCTTCGTCGGTCATTCCCGACCCCCCGCACCCGTGAGGGTGTGAGGGGTCTGCCTTTCAATCGTCGGCGGAGGACTGGAAGTAAAGGCTGTGCCGGTTTCCCAGTCCCCCGCCACTGTGACGAAGCGGGAATGCGCTGGGTCGTTTTAGTGGGTATGCATTACGCATACCCTCCCGTCCCCCGACGGGAGGGTATGCGTAATGCATTTTTTCCCAGCGTCAAAAAAAAAAAAAAAAAAAAAAAAAAAAGGTTGGGGTGCTAGGTCAGAAAACCTCCTAGGGGGCCACGTCTGGAGGGAACAGCAGCTGCTGTGGACGGTGCACCCTGGGCGCGGCAGTATCAGTCCCCGATGAATGGGAAGAGATTCTTATTCCTCGGGGAACGTTACTGTCGTGGCCAATATTCTGACACGGTGGGGCGACTCCACGCGGCCCTCTGGGACGCAGAGGGCGCAGTGGAGGAGCCAGGGCGGGCTCGGTGTGCCGCCGGGCGTTGGGCGCGCTCGGTCCGGTCTTGTGGAGGGCTGGGCCGGGCGCGTCCGGCTTCCGGCGGCGCACCGAGCCCGCCCGTGGGTGGACCGGGCCCTCGCTTCCCGGCGTGTTCGACGCCGTGCTGGGGGGCGGGGAGGCCTGGTCAGCGGTAGCCTCCTTTTGCGAGTTCGCTCGCAAAGGGAGGAGGCGGAGCGCGCGCGGGGGGGGCGACCCTCTCGTTGCGCCGCTCCGCAGCGGAGGAGCCGGGGCGGGCTCGGTGTGCCGCCGGGCGTTGGGTGCGCTCGGTCCGGTCTTACGGGGCCGGTCCGGGCGCGTCCGGCTTCCGGTGGCGCACCGAGCCCGCCGGTGATCGGACCGGGCCCTCGCTTCCCGGCGCGGTCGACGCCGTGCTGGGGGGCGGGGAGGCCTCGTCAGCGGTAGCCTCCTTTTGCGAGTTCGCTCGCAAAGGGAGGAGGCGGAGCGCGCGCGGGGGGGGCGACCCTCTCGCTGCGCCGCTCCGCAGCGGAAGGGGGAGAAGGCTTCGTGCCCTCCCTCCTCATGGTGACGGTCCCAGTCCCCCGCCACTATGACGAAGCGGGAATGCGCTGGGTCGTTTTAGTGGATATACCGGGTTTGGTTCGCCCGGGGAGTCCCACATACCCCTCCTGTCCCCCGATGGGAGGGTATGCGTAATTGCATTTTTTCCCAGCGCCAACAAAAAAAAAAAAAAAAACAAAAAAAGGTTAGGTTAGGTTAGGTTAGGTTGTGGAGGGCGTCCGTATAGGGGTCCAGCCTCAGATGAAATATCTGGGGCTGGTGCTGGACGACAGGTGGCGCTTCGGCCCGCACTTCAGCGGGCTGTCGACGCGCCTGTTGAAGGCCGCGGGCGCCCTCTCGTGGCTCCTCCCGAACCTGGGGGGGCCCAAGGCGAAATGCCGGCGCCTCTATGCCGGCATTTTGCGGAGCATGGCCCTATATGGGGCCCCCATTTGGGCGGACTCCCTCCACAGGAGGGAGAATGCCACCGCCATCCGCAGGCCCCAGCGGGCCATTGCACAGCGGGTGGCGAGGGCTTACCGCTCGGTGGGCTTCTCGGCGGCGTGCGCTCTGGCGGGCACCCCTCCATGGGAACTGGAGGCTTGGGTGCTCGCCAGAGTGTACGAATGGACGGCGCGCCGAAAGGCGCTCGGGGAGCGCCCCATGGGCGAAGAGCGGGAGGCGGTGCGGCGAGAGGCGAGGGACGCCATCGTCCTCCATTGGTCGGAGGACCTCGCCAGCGCCGCCTTTGGCCGCCGGACGTTGGACGCGCTCGGTCCGGTCCTGCGGGGCTGGCTCGAGCGGTCCCACGGTTTCCTCTCTTTCCGTCTGGTGCAGGTGTTGTCCGGGCATGGTTGCTTCGGATCGTACCTGCACCGGATCGGGAGGGAGGAAACCCCAACGTGCCACGACTGCGGCGCGGCGGAGGACACGGCGCAGCACACCCTCGAGGTGTGCTCGGCGTGGTCCGAGCTGCGCCGCGGTCTGACCGCGGTGGTCGGACCGGACCTCTCGCTTCCTGGCGTGGTGGACGCCATGCTGGGGAGCGAGGAGGCCTGGTCAGCGGTGGCCTCCTTTTGCGAGGACGTAGGAGGACGTAGGAGGCAGCGGAGCGCGCGCGGGAGGACGATCCTCTCGCTGCGGCGCTCCGCAGACGAAGACGGGGGAGAAGGCGTCGTGCCCTCCCTCGTAATGGTGACGGGCGGGCGGCAGGCACGGGGGTGCCTTCGCCCGCATTGCACCCGTCACCTTCGTCGGTCATTCCCGACCCCCCACACCCGTGAGGGTGTGAGGGGTCTGTGCCTTTCAATCGTCGGCGGAGGACTGGAAGTAAAGGCTTGTTGTTGTTGGGGTGGGGGACCACCCCACAGTGCTTGCGTCCTCGTCGCGTCCCCCGGAAACAGCCCAGTTCTGACCACCGTAACGGAGTGGCAGACTGGGTTGGCCAAAGTGCACTGTGCTTCGCAGCGAATTTTATCTTGTGTGTGCATCGACTGCGATTATGCCGGCTACCCCCTTGCGGGACGCCTGCGGGCGATTTTTAAAATCAAAAGGCCCTTCTCAGGGCCAACCCAAAGGCCCTTCTCAGGGCCAACCCAAAGGCCCTTCTCAGGGCCAACCAAAAGGCCCTTCTCAGGGCCACCCCGACGCTCCGGCGTCAGAAGCTAGCCGCGCGCCGTCTGCGGCTAGCTACTTCGGAGGGGCCGAGTCGTCAGACAGCGACTCGGTTGCTGGAGTGTCGGACGCGAGTGGCTCGCGGTCGCGGAAGCGGGTTGAAGTGGATAAATGTATTTAGTATTAAGCTACATTGTAACCTAGGCAGTCGGTAATAAACGCTCACCATAACCAGACGTGTTTCCTTACACCTCCATACTTCATGGCGACCCTGCCATACGCGTTCCGGGAACTGAGCTTGCAAGCTATCGGATAGCGGGCGTAAAGTGCAAACAAGGCGGATTCCTGTGTGCCTCGGTGCACGAAGTTATAATGTTTAACCATGTGAATAATAGAGCCACGACTGTGATTGACTATAGCCGTATTGTACAAAACGCTAAAAGTAAGAAAAATGGGGAAAAGTTACTCCAAAACTGAGGAAAAGGAAATCGTCATTGCCCAAAGTGCTTCGGGAGGCAATAATAGCGCGAGTGTTTCTGAAGAAGAGTACCATATCAAGTTAAATAACATCCTAATAACTACATTCCTGGTGCTGATGGCTATTGTGATACTTGCAGTAATTTACCAGAAAGTGATAAAAAGGTATAAGAAATGGATAGACCAGCAAGTAGACTCTGCATTTGTGAGAAGGATGCGGCATCGTTTATCTGGAAGGAGAGACCAAGCTCATGGTGAAGAAGTTTGAGAGCAGTAAAAGCATTCGAGGGAAGATTAGTGAGTGAATAAGTGTAGAAAAGTGAGTTAAGAAAATAAAAGAAAGTGCGTCTGTGCGAAAGTGTTTTCACGCGTAAGAATATTGACAATTTTAGTTTTAAAAGTGTATTATTATTATAGTTCAGTCGTTTTAAGTCCTAAAAATAGATTGTGAATCGTAGTACCGCAGTAAGTAGAATTCCGACTCAGCATTTTACTATCGGCGCATTGTATGATAGTGCCTCGAGTTAGATTAAATAAAATTGTTTTAAATGAAATAAGATACGGTGCTACAACTATTTTTTTTATTATAATGTTTTCTTACTAATATTATGGCCGACGATTTAATAGTATATTATGAAGATTTATTAGAGATACGAAAATATCTTATAAAAAAAGGCCAGAGTAGATATAAGGGTTCTGTATCGTCAGATAAGTTACAAGAGGCCGAGATATTATTAAATAACAGTAAGACATTATTTTGTACTTTAAGTAAGACAACAAAGGTACCAGAACTTGAGTTAATTAATACCACGTACAAAAAAATTTGTGCTTTGTTTTCAGAAATTTCAACGTTGTGTACTTTGCCTAGCGTAGAAATAAAATTAGGCACGATGGAATTTGATATGAAAACTGCTTGTATGTTAATACCTATTTTAGATGATAAGGAAAATACAACGAAACGATTGATTGATGCGGTAGAAATGTATGCGGATATGCTTGATGACGTAGGTCAAAAGTTATTAATTAAGTTTATACTAAAGGGAAGATTATCTGAAAATGCCAAGTTGCGAGTAGCAGACACTTACTCGACAATTAGTGACATGATTAAAGATTTTAGGATTAAACTCTTAATTAAAAAATCATTTACATCAATTCAAAATCAGATTCAATCTTTGAACCAAGGTTATAGGACTATTGAGGAATACGGATCGGAACTAGAAAGATTATTAACAGATTTGAATATTTCTCAGGCTGAGGGTGACGCTGCCAAATGCGAGATCCTGAAGCCAATTAATGAAAAAATGGCCTTGAAAAAGTTTACAGATGGTCTTAAGAGTGAAAAGTTGGGCACAATCATCGCCGCTCGCAACTATACATTGCTGAAGGACGCAATCCAGGCAGCCAAGGACGAGTCCCCGCCATCTTCGTCTTCTTCTAGACCTGCTGAGGTAATGGAGATGACTTCAACCTATCGAGGTAGGCAAAATTATCGTTTTCCAAAGTATAGAGGACAAAATAGAGGACGCGGTCGTTCAAATTTTCACACTAATAACAGGGGTAGTTTTCAAAATAATTTTAATAATTATGATAATCCTTCAAATAGATATCAAGGCTACTCCAGACCTTTTAGGTACGCTCCCCGCGGAAGAGGTCAGTATAACAAACAAGGTTATTACTCTAACAGGCGTGGTGGACAAGGATTTTGCAAAGTAGCGGTCCCAGCACAAAGTGACAATACTCAAGCACGTAATACAAATAGTTTGGAACAGAAGCCTGATAAGACAGGAAATCAGTTTTTTCGTGATTAATAATTTTGTTTATAATACTAGTAGTGGTAGATTTAAATTTATCAATTACTATACTCACGGTAAAAAGCTCATACTATTATTAGATACCGGCGCATCTATTTCAATTATAAAGGAAGAAGCACTTCCGATGAAAACAAAATTGTTTCGCGATACTATAGTGGTCAATGGAATCGGAGGTAAGATTTACTCCGCTGGTTATGTACTTCTCGATTTAAATGTTTCGGAAACTGAAATGTTTCAAAATAAGTTTCATGTTTTTAAAAGATTACCTATCATCGTTGATGGAATATTAGGATTAGACTTCATGAGTAGGTATAATGCAAATATAGATTTAAATAAAAATTTATTAACATTACAGACAGGAGAAAAGTATTGTAGTTTACCAATTTATGACAAACCGGATTACAGTAATTCACTGCTGATCCCACCTCGTAGTGAAACCATTCATTACATTTATTTACACACAGAAGTGGAAGGTGATTGTTTTGTTAGCGCTAGGGAATTAGAAAAAGATGTTTTCCTAGCAGGTACTATAGTTAGGCCTAAGAATAAAAGAGTCCCTATAAAAATATTAAATACTCGAGATGAAGAAGTAAGTTTAAAAAATTTAGAATTAAACGTAGAGCCTTTAGAAGACTACCATACTTTTGAATTTAGCAAACATGAAAGTAGTTTAAAAAGAGCCCATACATTATTAACTTTATTAGAGTTACAACATTTAAACAAAGAAGAAAAGGATTCTATTGAGAAGATTTGTACTAAATATTCGGATACTTTCTTTTTACCCGGCGATAAGTTAGAAACTACAAATATTTGCGAACAATCCATAACAATGAAGAGAAACATTAATCCAATTTATACCAAACCATATAGATTACCACAAGCCTTAAAACCGGAAGTAAATAAGCAAATAGATAATATGCTTAAAGATGATATTATAGAAGAATCATCTAGTGAGTGGTCTAGTCCGATACTGCTAGTCCCAAAAAAATCAGAGGGTTCTCAGAAGTGGCGTTTAGTAATAGATTTCAGGAAAATAAATGAAAATATTGTGAATGACAAATTTCCCTTGCCGAACATTACTGATATCTTAGATTCATTGTCTGGCTCAATATATTTTACTCATTTAGACCTTCAACAAGGATATTACCAAGTGAAACTGGCACCTGAAAGCCGAAAATATACTGCATTTTCGACTAGTACAGGACATTACCAATTAAAACGATTACCGATGGGTCTTAAGACTTCATGTAGCGCTTTCAGTAGAGTCATGTCAATTGCGATGTCAGGATTAGCTTTTGAAAAGTGTTTTATTTATTTAGATGACTTAATCGTTTTTGGAAGATCTTTAACTATTCATAACCAAAATCTCATTGCTGTTTTTGAAAGACTGAGGAAGGTAAATTTAAAGTTGAATCCCGCAAAGTGTCAATTCTTAAAGAAAGAAATTTTATACCTGGGTCATTTAGTTTCTGCTGACGGTGTTTCACCTGACCCTGACAAAACTAAGGTTTTAGAAAATTTTCCTATACCTAAAAATGTGGATGAAGTGAGACGGTTTGTTGCTTTCTGCAACTACTACAGAAAATTTGTGCCGTCCTTTGCAACAATCACTATGCCTTTAAATCGTTTGCTAAAGAAAGATGAACCTTTTGTTTGGAGCTCAGAGTGTCAAAATGCATTTAATTTTCTAAAAACCTCATTAACGACACCTCCTATACTACAGTATCCAGATTTTTCTGAAACCAATGAATTTATATTACAAACTGATGCATCTGATTTGGCTGTAGGAGCTGTATTGTGTAATAAGGACATGAAACCTGTTGCTTATGCAAGTAGACCTTTAAATAAGGCAGAGAAAAATTATCCAGTTATACAGAAAGAATTAACAGCAATAGTGTGGGCAGTAAAGTACTTCAGACCATACTTATTTGGCAGGACTTTTACTATTATGACAGACCACAAACTTTTAGTTTATTTATTTAGTATGAAAGATCCTTCTAGTAGGTTAATAAAATTTCGTTTAATACTTGAAGAATATGATTTTAAGATAGTGTATGTGAAAGGTAAAGATAATGTTATCGCAGATGCATTATCTAGGGTGTGCATAACATCAAGTGAATTGAAGGATATGAAAGAGCAAATTTTAGCCGTAACAACTAGGGCACAAAAGAGAAGGTTAGAAGAGACTAGTAAGAAACAACAAACTGTACCTAGTAAAACCACCGACAACTGGCCTGATCAACCAAGAGTTGTGGAATTACTAAAACAGCCGTGTGTTTCTATTGAAATTAAGTTAGTAGAAGAAAAAACTATAAGGAAGTTTAAAAAAGAAAATATGATAAAGGAACAAGAGGATTGCTTTGTTTATATACCAAGCAAAATGTTATTGTGTATTAACCTTGACTATAGATTGCATTTCTCGCGAGCCGAATTTGCGACTAAGTTAAAGGAGTTTTGTAAAAGAATAGAAGTAAAAGAACTATGCATAGTGAAAGATGAAAGCAATAATGAATTTATAAAAGGTTTATGTAGTGAAATTAAATCCTTAAAAGAATGGTCCGGACCCCGAATATGTATTTTGAGAGGTATTAAAAGAATATATGACGAGAAGGAAAAAGAATTTATTTTGAATAACTATCATTTATTACCCACCAGTGGCCATGCAGGCATGAATAGAATGGCAAATAACATTAAAAGAAAATATTACTGGCCAGGGTTAGACACGGATATTCGAAAATTTATAAGTAAATGTGAGATGTGTCAGAAAATGAAACAAAGTAAATACACGAGACAACCCATGACTATAACTACTACAGCATTAGCAGCTTTTGATAAAGTTTTTCTCGATTTAGTTGGACCTTTGGACAGAGACGAATCAGGAAATGGTTATATTTTGACCCTACAATGCGAACTAACAAAATACATAGAGGCTTATCCTTTACCCAATAAGGAAACGGTAACTTTAGCCAAAGCATTTGTTAATAATTTTATTTTACGATTCGGCATCCCTAAATCTATAGCTACGGATAGGGGAACAGAATTTATTTCTCAAGTTATGGAACAGGTATGTAGGCTATTAGAAATAGAAAAGTTAACATCTACTGCATACCACCATCAATCAATCGGTTCGCTAGAGATAGCCCATAAGCATTTAGGAGCATTTTTAAGAACTTATTGTAATAATGTGTATCATTCATGGTCAGATTGGTTACCTTTTTGGTGTTTTAGTTTTAACACTAGTGTAAATACGCAAACAAAATATACACCTCATGAACTTGTGTTTGGAAAACAATGTCGTTTGCCAAACAATTTAGAACATGATGTAGAACCACTTTATAATAGTGATGATTATTGTTTAGATTTAAAATATAAATTGCAAGTAGCTTTAAGAGACGCAAGAAACAATTTGGTAGCTTGTAAGGAAAAAAGAAAAGACAAATATGATATATCATGTAATCCAGTAACGTATAACAAAAATGATCTTATTTTAGTAAAGAATGAATGTGCTCGTAAATTAGACTGTGTTTTCGATGGACCTTTTGAAGTGTTGGAAGATTTAGGCGTTAATGTAAAGATAATTAGAAAGGGTAAAATAGACGTAATACATAAAGATAGGACAAAAAAATTTAGTAAGTAAGTTTTAAGAAAAGGTATACCATTGCTTTGCTTTGCTTTGCTTTGTTTGATTTTTTTTTTCACTTTCACCCCCGGAGGTGAAGTGGATAAATGTATTTAGTATTAAGCTACATTGTAACCTAGGCAGTCGGTAATAAACGCTCACCATAACCAGACGTGTTTCCTTACACCTCCATACTTCAGGGTCTTCCAGAGTCGTGGGTCCGAGAGTTCCTCGGCTTCGGGGTCCAAGCCGTTGTCGAAGGCAAAAAAGCCGACGACGACGGCCGCGGATACCCACGTCGTTGGGCTCGCGGACGCCCAGCGCCAGGTTGACCTGGCCCGCAAGGTGCAGCTCCAGCAAGAGCTGGAGGAGCGGGTTGCCGCCAAAGAGAAGCGTGCGTGCGTCGCCCGGGCCAAGTCCGGGTACGGTGCGTCCCGGGTTCTGTACGCGAACCACTCTTTGGCGGAACTGGAAAGGATGGCGGAGGAGGACGAGGAGGAGATCGTTGAGGTCGCCTCTAAGTCCTCCAACCTTAAGGGCACCTTCCAGAAGGCCCTCAAATGTCGGGCCGCGAGCATGCGCGGTGTCGTCGCTGAATTGATTCAGCGGACGGCCACCGACGAGACGCGGCAACTGCAGGCGAGGGTGGATCGCCTGCAGTCGGAGGTCAGCCAGCTTCATCTGAAGCTGGCTGAAGCCACGGCCCGGCCACAACGGGCCGAAGCGAGCCCTGTGGCAGAGGGCGCTGCCTCGGCCCGGCCACAACAGGACAAGGCGAGCCCTGTGGCAGAGGGCGCTGCCTCGACCCGGCCGCAACAGGCCAAGGCGAGACCTGCAGCAGAGGGCCCCTCCTCCAACCTTGAGGATATCATCCGCAAGGTAGTAATGGAGGAGAGGGCCTTCACGAGAGCCTGCTTTGCAGGGATAGAGGACCGGCTCCTGCCGGAGAAGCGCCTCCGACCGCCGCTTGCGGCGGATAAGAGGCGGTCTGAGCCGGGGCCGTCCTCTACGCAGGCAGATGAGAGACGATCTGAGCCGGGGCCGTCCTCAACCCAGGCGGAAGATGCCCTTCTGCCTTCGACCACTCCGTCCAACGAGTGGACGAAAGTGGGCCGGAGGGGGAAGGGCAAAGGGAAGGGCAAGAGGTCGGTAGCGGCCGTCCCTGCCGTCCCTGCCGTCTCCGCCACCCCCGCTCCCAGCCGGTCGCAGACGACCGGCAAGGGAAAGGGCAAGGGGAAAGAAAAGGGGAGAGGAAGAAGGGGGCAGTTGGTCCCCCCGAAAACCGCGGCCGTCGTGGTGACGCTCACCGCGGAGGCTGCGGGGCGAGGGGAGACCTACGCCTCCATTTTGGTGCGGGCGCGCGGCAATGCCGATCCCACTCAGCTGGGGATCGGCAGTGTGTCGTGCCGACGGACGCAGGCCGGGGCTCGAATTTTCGAGTTCCCAGGGGCCGAGGGCAGCGCCCGCGCTGACCTCTTTGCAGCCAAGCTGCAGGAGGTCATCGCGGACTCTGCCAAGGTGGCCCGACCGGTCAAGACGGCGGCCATCGAGGTGACGGAGCTGGATGACTCCGTCACCAAGGAGGAGGTGGTGGCGGCGGTCGCAGCGGTAGGGGGCTGTGGCGCCGCGGCGGTCCAAGGCCGGGATATAAGGCCCGGCCGCGGCGGAATGGGCACGATCCGCCTCGAATGCCCAATCGCAGCTGCCAAAGCCGTCCTTGCGAAAGGACGGCTTCAAGTCGGCTTCAGCGCGGGTGCAGTCAGGGCACTCGAGGCTGGTCCTCTGCGGTGTTTCCGGTGCTTCGGCATCGGACACACCCGGCCCCTGTGTCCGTCCAAAGTGGACAGGACGGACACATGCTACCGCTGCGGCAAGGAGGGCCACAAAGCCGCCTCCTGCCAGGCCGCCACGCCGCACTGCGCGGTGTGTGCCGCCAGTGGCCGCCGGGCAGGCCACGTCATGAAGGGGGGGAAGTGCAATCCCCCCCCTAAGCGTGGCAAAGCGCAGGTGACGACCGGGCCTGCGCCTGCTGCTGCCGCTAACACCGCCGTTCCTGCGGCGGCTGCGGAGGAGGGTGCGATGTCCGACTGATGGCCAGAGTCGAGCATCGCATCCTTCAGGCGAACGCCAACCACTGCAGGACAGCCCAGGATCTGCTAATGCAGACCATGGCTGAGTGGTTGGTGGACTTGGCGGTGGTCGCCGAACCCTACTCGGTCCCTGGCCGTTGGCTGGGCGACCGGGACGGCTTAGTGGCGTTGGTGGCGCGGTCTTCCCCGGACTCCCCTCCCCTCTCGCTCTTAGATTCTTATTCCTCGGGGAACGTTACTGTCGTGGCCAATATTCTGACACGGGAGGGGGTCCTATTTGGACTGCGCTGTTCCGCGTGACCCTTTGAAAAGCAGAGGGCACAGCGGAGGAGCAAGGGCGGGCTCGGTGTGCACTCACCCTGCCTCCGAGCAGACAGAGAAGGAATCCATCCTTCACTGTCTCCGCCGATCTCGTAATCCCATCGTCGACGTCTCGCGGCTTCGATGGGGACCGAGGGTCTTGGCTTAACCGCCCGGACCGCGAGGTAGAAAACCTCTATAAAAAGTTACCCCGAATCCCAAGCGGCGGCGCACCGCGAAGGGATGTATGGCTGACGGGAGATCTCATGGATCAATCAGTCGTTAGTGCGACCCTCGTTCATTCCTCGAAGTTCTCGGGGAGTGAATGAAGAAAAAAGGGCTGGGATGTATCGTCGTGTACCGTGCGTGATCATGGCATTCATCGCCCTCTGGTACGCGTCTGCCCATCAGACGTGACTGTGAGGGTGATGGGACAGCCATAGGGTATAAAAAGGGGGGGTGGGGAATGATGAAGTAGGAGGATAGGGACCACACCCTTCAAAGGAAAAATAAAAAATGAAAAAGACGATTAGCAATAAAGTACCCCAGGGCGGTACCAGCTGCTCAGTAGCTGGAGAATCCGCCACGATCCCTTCGGGGTCGTCATGCCCACCGTATTCTGGGGAGGGCAGCAATCGTTTACCACTTGCCGATGGCAACAAGAGCCGAGGAGGCTCCTCGAGATCGAGGTCTTTTGAAGACCTCATCTCCTTTAATTTTAGAAGGGACGCAGTGTCGGACTCTGGCGCTGCGTCACTGAGAAGCTTATGTTCCCCAGTGGAACCACGTGTGGTTCTAGAGAGGGTGAATGTGTTGTCGCAGGTTGGCGACGCACCGCAAGCAGTTGCGGCCGCTCCCTCCAAGTTTTGGGGGAAGCGGCCGCGTGCCTGTGAGTCGGAAGCGGGTTCGGCGGGTTTGTCGTCTAGCGAGGAGGACCTGCCGGCCCCCAAGGTGCCGACGGCCAGGAGGGGCGGACGACGCGGGATACCTTCCAGACCGAGCTCTCCGGCATCATCCCGCGACTCCGTGGGCCGCTTTCTGAAGCGGCCCGATACGCCGTTAGCTAGCGGAGCAAGCGAATCCGACGGGGCAATGCAGGTGGAGCAGGCTGAAACCTCCACGGCATTGGTGAGCACCAAAGCGGAGCTCAATGCCGCGAGGCGGGAGGGCCGGAAGGCTATAGCGACCGATGAGGTCGCTGAAATGGCCCGCCAAGCAAGGGAGAGGAGGTTGCAGACCGCCGCCGTTGCCCCTGAAGGCCTGACGGCAGAGGCGCTCAGCCGACAAGTGTTGGACGGCGTTGACGTTGTCCTGAAGGTGGCTACGAAATCGGGCAACCTGAAGGGCACGTTCACGCGGGCTCTGAAGGAGGCGGCAGACGGCATCAGGGAGGCGGTTGAAGTCCTCCTTGACCGAACAACCTCGGAGGAGACGGTAAAACTCCAAGAGGAAAATAACCGTCTCCACACGAGGCTGGAGGAGCTTCAACGAGAGGTGAGCGCCCTGAGGGCGGACTTCAGCCGGCAGCCGGTTGTTGCCTCAGACAGTCGTGCTCTGCCACAGGACGGGTCTTTGGGGGTAGACCAGTTCAACCGGCTGTTGAGCATAATGACCGCCCGCCTGGACAGCTTAGAGCCCAGGCTCAACCCCCCTATTAGCCTTCGCCCGCTGCTGGCGGCAGACAGGCGGAGGAAGGAGGCGGAGTCCGCTCCAGCAACGGCTGGGCCAACGTGGGCACAGGTGGCTAAAGCGCCACTTGCGCCAAAAAAGCTCACGCAGGCGGCCAAAACGCCTTCGCAGGCAGCCAAAAAACCCGCGCAGCTGGCCAAGGGGTCCTCGCAGGCAGCCAAGAGGCCCTCGCAGGCAGCCAAAAGGCCCTCACAGGCAGCCAAGAGGTCCTCGCAGGAAGCCGGGAAGCCCTCGCAGGTGGCCACAAGGGCCAAAGAAGGGGACACAAGTTCAAACACGCAAGGGCATGACCCGGCTCCCAACGAGGGTTGGAAGACGGCCGAAGGGCCGCAAGAAGAGGCGGAAGAGGGGCCGCAAGGCCAAGAACGCACCGGGCTCAAGGGGGCAGGCCCCAAGAATCCGCATCCCTCGCTCCGAGGCTGTAGTGGTCACGCTGCAGCCCGAAGCCAAAGAGCGGGGGGTGACGTACCAGAAGGTACTAGCGGAGGCGAGGGGCAAGCTGGCCTTCGCCGATTTCGGCACCCCAGACGGCTTCCGTTTCAGGACGGCAGCCACGGGGGCCAAAATGTTCGAGTTGGCGGGGGCCAGCAGTGCCGAGAGGGCGGACTCTCTAGCTGCAAAGCTGAGGGACGTCCTCAACCCCGAGGAGGCCCGGGTGTCCAGGCCCATTAAAACGGCTGAGGTGCGGGTCGATGGGCTGGACGACTCCGTGACCCCAGAGGAGGTGGTGGCGGCCATAGCCCGGAGCGGCGGATGCCCGCCAGAAAATGTGCGGGCAGGCGACATCCGCGTCAATGCTGGCGGGCTTGGCACCATCTGGGTGCGGTGTCCGGTGGCTGCGGCGAAGCAGGTCACCGACGCGGGACGTCTCCTAGTGGGCTGGGTGTCAGCGAGGGTTAAACTCCTGACACCCAGGGCCTTGCAGTGCTATCGGTGCCTGGAGAAAGGCCACGTCCGGGCACTGTGCACTGCCGAAATAGACCGCAGCGATTTGTGCTATCGCTGCGGTCAGCCTGGGCATAAGGCGTCCCAGTGCTCCGCGGAACCAAACTGCAGCCTCTGTACAGCTGCAGGAAAGTCCGCGGGGCACAGCATAGGTGGCAACGCTTGCGGCGCGCCCAGAAAGCGCAGCAAGCGGTGGACGAGACCCGCGGGGGCCGCACCCCCTAGCACCTCTTTGGCCGACTCCTGGCCTGTGGTTGGAAACGCCGAGGAAATGGAGTGCCAGTGATGGCCCTCCGTTTCCTCCAGGCGAATATCAACCACTGCACCAGAGCTCAGGATCTCTTGGTCCTGAGCATGGCGGAGTGGTTGATAAATGTGGCGGTGGTCGCTGAGCCGTATTTCGTCCCCCCCCGGGATAACTGGGCGGGGGATCTGGACGGCCTGGTGGCCATCATCGGCGCGACTCTTGTCGACGTATCCCGGGGTCACGGTTGGGTTGCCGCCCTTGTGAACGGGATCGTCACGATCGGGGCATACTTTTCGCCCAACAGGAGTCTCGCCGACTTCGAGAGTTTCCTCGTCGAGTTGGGAGCCGTCGTCGGCCGGTCTCACCCTCGGCCCGTTTTGCTTCTCGGTGATCTGAACGCCAAATCCGCGGCGTGGGGATCCCCGGTCACAGACCCGAGAGGCGACGTGCTAGAGGAGTGGGCCGTTACGACGGGCCTGGCCGTCTTGAATCGGGGATCGGCCTACACGTGTGTGCGGCAGCGGGGTGGGTCCATAGTGGACGTCTCGTTCGCCAGTCCCGCTGTCGCGCACCGCGTTCACGATTGGCACGTGGAAGAGGAGGTGGAGACGCTATCGGATCACCGATACATACGCTTCGACGTCTCCACCCAGACCGCTGGAGGTCGTAGCCAATCGGCCCCCGAAGAGACGGCCCGCGTTGGGCGTTGAAACGCCTCGACAAGGAAGCTCTCGAGGAAGCCACCATCGTCCAAGCCTGGATCCGGGAGTCGGCTACCGTCGGTCCCGTCGACGTCGAACAGGAGGCGCAGTGGTTTAACGACGCGATGACGCAAATCTGCGACGCGTCCATGCCACGCGTCTCCTCTCTGTCCGCAAGGCGCCGCGTGTACTGGTGGTGCGTCGAGGTCGAGCGGTTGCGCGTCGAGTGCGCAGCCGCCAGACGCCCGTACACGCGGTGTCGGAGAAGACGTCGGCGGGATCCCGACGAAGAAGCCGCGCTGTATGAGGTGTACAGCGCGGCGAAGGAGGCTCTGTGGCTGGCCATCGGCGAGTCGAAGAAGCGCTCCAGAGAGGAGCTGCTGGCGACCCTAGACGGGGATCCGTGGGTGCGCCCGTACCGCACGGTCCGAGGGAAACTTCGGCCGTGGGCGCCCCCGCTAACGGAAGGTCTCGAGCCGCAGTTTCTGGAGCGAGTGGTCTCTGCTCTCTTCCCTGACAGGGCCGAGCACGAGCCACCGCCGATGGCTCTGCCCACAGCTGCAGAGCCGGAAGAAGAGGAAAGCGAAACCGTCCCAGAGGTGACACAGGCGGAGATGAGCGCGGTCGTGATGCGGCTCCGGGCAAAAAACACTGCTCCGGGGCCCGACGGAGTGCCTGGCCGCGCTCTAGTACTCGCCCTGAAGGAGCTGGAGCCCCCACTGAGGGGACTCTTCTCGGCGTGCCTTGAGCAGGGTCAGTTCCCTACGAGGTGGAAGGCTGGTCGACTGGTCCTGCTCAAGAAGGCGGGGCGCCCGGCGGATTCGTCGTCCGCTTATCGGCCCATAGTGCTGCTGGACGAGGCGGGCAAGTTGCTCGAGCGAGTAATCGCAGATCGCCTCGTCAGCCACTTGTGTACAGAGGGGCCGAACCTGGACGACAGCCAGTTTGGCTTCCGGCGTGGGCGCTCTACCATCGACGCAATCATGAGAGTAAGAGTCCTGGCGGAGGAAGCGGTGTCGCGGGGTGGGGTGGTGCTGGCGGTGTCCTTGGACATCTCCAACGCGTTCAACACCCTGCCCTGGAGTTGCATCAGGGAGGCCCTGCGATATCATCGGGTGCCTCCCTACCTCCGCAACATTGTGGGGGCTTATCTGTCCGGAAGGTGTGTCACCTACATGGGACGCGACGGCGCGGGCCGTCGCGAGATGTCGTGCGGTGTTCCGCAGGGGTCGGTTCTGGGCCCACCCCTGTGGAACATCGGATACGACTGGGTTTTGCGGTGCGAGCTCCCGCCGGGAGTGAACCTGACGTGTTATGCGGACGACACGCTGGTCACGGCTCGGGGGAGTTCGTACAGGGAAGCAGCGTTGCTGGCTACGGCTGCGGTCTCGCAGGTGGTGAGCCGCATACGACGCCTGGGCCTGGAGGTGGCCCTCAACAAGTCGGAGGCCATTGCCTTTCATGGCCCCCGACGGGCACCGCCGTTGGGATCACACATTGTGGTCGGGGGGGTCCGGATCGCTGTCGAGTCAACCATGAAATACCTGGGATTGGTGCTCGACAGCCGTTGGGACTTCGGCCCCCACTTTCAGCGGCTGGTGCCCAAGTTGATGGGCGCGGCGGGCTCGCTGTCAACGCTGCTTCCCAATCTGGGGGGCCCGAGCACCGACTGCAGGCGGTTATACGTAGGGATCGTGCGATCGATGGCCCTCTACGGGGCCCCGATATGGGCGACGGACCTGACGGCCCGCACTATCGCCGTTCTGCGCAGACCGCAGAGAGCGATGGCCGTCAGGGTCGTACGGGGATATCGCACGATCTCCTACGAGGCGGCTTGCGTACTGGCCGGATCCCCACCGTGGGACCTGGAGGCGAAGACCCTCGCGACGCTGTACCAGTGGCGCGAGGGGGCCAAGCGTCGGGGCGAGAGGCTGGTAGAGCGACAGATAACGCAGTACCGGTCTCAGCTCCGACAGGTCATGGTGGCGGAATGGCGGGGGAGGTTAGAGCTCCCTACCGCCGGCCTCGACACAATCGAGGCGATCCGGCCAGTACTCGACGACTGGCTCGGGAGGAAGCACGGCTCCCTGACGTTTCGGGCGACGCAGGTGCTCTCGGGGCACGGCTGCTTCGGGAAGTACTTGTGTCGCCTGAGCAGGGAGCCGGACGCCCGGTGCCATCACTGCGTCCACTGTCCGGAGGACACGGCGCGGCATACGCTGGCCGAGTGCGCCGCGTGGGATGAGCCGCGCCGTGCCCTCGTCGCAGAGGTAGGAGGAGACCTGTCGCTGCCGACCGTCGTTCGCTCTATGGTTGGCAGTGCAGAGTCCTGGGACGCAGTGATTTCCTTCTGCGAAGCCGTCATGTCGCAGAAGGAAGCTGCGGAGAGGGATAGGGAGATGACTAGCTCCCGCCCATCCCGCAGCAGACGCACCGGGCGTCGGCAGAGGGCGGATAACGCCCTCTTCCGGCCCCCCTAAATAGGTCCAGGGGCGACGGATTCGGGGACATCCGTCGCCCCCCATCGCAATGGACCCGAGACGGCGGCGCGTAGTGTTCCACGCGCGCCTCTCTTAGACGTAATGGGGGGAGTTTCACACCTCACTCCCCCCCGAGACGAGGCCCGCAGGTCGAGCGGGCCGGCACTAGTCCGGGGCAGCGGAAGTCGCATCAGATCCCGTTGCCCCCCGACGCAAGTGTGCGAGGGAACACCGGTGTGGTTTTAGTCAGTAGGAGTCTGACAGACCCCTTCGCCCTCCCCAGGGCGGAGGACATCCATTGAGGATTTCCACATCGAGAACAAAAAAAAAAAAAAAAAATGTTAGGTTGGGGTAACCCAAAGGCCCTTCTCAGGGCCACCCAAAAGGCCCTTCTCAGGGCCACCCCGACGCTTCAGCGTCTGAAGTTAGCCGCGCGCCGTCTGCGGCTAGCTATTTTGGAGGGGCCGAGTCGTCTGACAGCGACTCGGTCGTTGGAGGGTCGAACGCGAGTGGCTCGCGGTCGCGGAAGCGGGTCTTCCAAAGTTGCGGGTCCGAGAGTTCCTCGGCTTCGGGGTCCACGGCCGCGGATACCCACGTCGTTGGGCTCGCGGACGCCCAACGCCAGGTAGACATGGCCCGGAAAGTGCAGCTCCAGCAAGAGCTGGAGGAGCGGGTTGCCGCCAAGGAGAAGCGTGCGTGCGTCGCCCGTGCCAAGTCCGGGTACGGTGCGTCCCGGGTGTTGTACGCGAACCACTCCTTGGCGGAGCTGGAGAGGATGGCGGAGGAGGACGAGGAGGAGATCGTTGAGGTCGCCTCTAAGTCCTCCAACCTAAAGGGCACTTTTCAGAAGGCCCTGAAATGTCGGGCCGCGAGCATGCGCGGTGTCGTCGCTGAGCTGGTCCAGCGGACGGCCTCCGACGAGACGCGGCAGCTGCAGGCGAGGGTGGATCGCCTGCAGTCGGAGGTCAGCCAGCTTCATCTGAAGCTGGCTGAAGCCACGGCCCGGCCACAACAGGCCGGGGCGAGCCCTGTGGCAGAGGGTGCTGCCTCGGCCCGGCCACAACAAGCCAAGGCGAGCCCTGTGGCAGAGGGCGCTGCCTCGGCCCGGCCACAACAGGCCAAGGTGAGGCCTGCAGCAGAAGGCCCCTCCTCCAACCTTGAGGATATCATCCGCAAGGTAGTAATGGAGGAGAGGGCCTTCACGAGAGCCTGCTTTGCAGGAATCGAGGACCGGCTCCTGCCGGAGACGCGCCTCCGACCGCCGCTTGCGGCGGATAAGAGGCGGTCTGAGCCGGGGCCGTCCTCAAGCCAGGCAGGTGAGAGGCGGTCTGAGCCGGGGCCGTCCTCAACCCAGGCGGAGGATGCCCTTCTCCCGTCGACCACTCCGTCCAACGAGTGGACGAAAGTGGGCCGGAAGGGGAAGGGCAAAGGGAAGGGCAAGAGGTCGGCAGCGGCCCTCCCTGCCGTCCCTGCCGTCCCCGCTGGCCCCGCTCCCAGCCGGTTGCAGCCGACCGGCGGGGGAAGGGGTAAGGAGAGCGGCAAAGGGAAGGGCGGGGGAAGGGGGCAGTTGGTCCCCCCGAAAACCGCAGCCGTCGTGGTGACGCTCACCGCGGAGGCTGCGGGGCGAGGGGAGACCTACGCCTCCATTTTGGTGCGAGCGCGCGGCAATGCCGATCCCACACAGCTGGGGATCGGCAGTGTGTCGTGCCGGCGGACGCAGGCCGGGGCTCGAATTTTTGAGTTCCCGGGGGCCGAGGGCGGCGCCCGCGCTGACCTCTTTGCAGCCAAGCTGCAGGAGGTCATCGCGGACTCTGCCAAGGTGGCCCGGCCGGTCAAGTTGGCGGCCATAGAGGTGACGGAGCTGGACGACTCCGTCACCAAGGAGGAGGTGGTGGCGGCGGTCGCAGCGGTAGGGGGCTGTGGCGCGGCGGCGGTCCAAGGCCGGGACATAAGGCCCGGCCGCGGCGGAATGGGCACAATCCGCCTCGAGTGCCCAATCGCAGCTGCCAAAGCCGTCCTTGCGAAAGGACGGCTTCAAGTCGGGTTCAGCTCGGGCGCAGTCCGGGCACTCGAGGACCGGCCTCTGCGGTGTTTCCGGTGCTTCGGCATCGGACACACCCGGCCCCTGTGTCCGTTCAAAGTGGACCGGTCGGACACTTGTTACCGCTGCGGCAAGGAGGGCCACAAAGTCGCCTCCTGCCAGGCCGCCACGCCGCACTGCGCGGTGTGTGCCGCCAGTGGCCGCCGGGCAGGCCACGTGATGAAGGGGGGGAAGTGCAATCCCCCTCCTAAGCGTGGCAAAGCGCAGGCGCCGACCGGGCCTGCGCCTGCCGCTGACTGATGGCCAGAGTCGAACATCGCATCCTTCAGGCGAACGCCAACCACTGCAGGACAGCCCAGGATCTGCTGATGCAGACCATGGCTGAGTGGTTGGTGGACTTGGCGGTGGTCGCCGAACCCTACTCGGTCCCTGGCCGTTGGCTGGGCGACCGGGACGGCTTAGTGGCGTTGGTGGCGCGGTCTTCCACGGACTCCCCTCCCCTCTCGCTCTTAGAGAGGGGACCGGGATACGTGGCCGCCGCGTGGGGAGAGATAGCGATGGTGGGGGTGTATTTCTCCCCAAACCGCCCTCTCTCGGACTTTGAGGATTTCCTCGAGATCCTCACTGCTGTCGTAGGGAGGGCGGCGCCACGCCAGGTCGTGGTGCTCGGCGACCTAAACGCCAAGTCGGTGGCCTGGGGCAACCCGGCCGTCGGGTGCAACGTCCGGGGACGCGCCGTCGAGTTTTGGGCGGCCTCGTGCGGTGTGTCCCTCCTCAACAGGGGGGCGGTCCACACGTGTGTGCGGCAACAGGGCGGGTCAGTGGTGGACGTGTCGTTTGCCACCCCCGCGCTAGCCGCCCGCGTCGTGAACTGGCGGGTGGAGCTGGTGGAGACCTTGTCGGACCACCGTTATGTGCGGTTCGACATCTCCACACAGCGGGGAGGGGGGACGGCCCGCGCTGGGCAATCTCCCTTCCCGCGGTGGGCACTCACCCGCCTGGACCGGGAGGCAGCCAAGGAGGCCGCCTTCCTCCAGGACTGGCTGTCGCCTCCCCCTGTCGAGGAGGTCCCGGACGTTGACGCCGCAGCGGTCCGGCTACGGCGGTCTTTGACCGAGGTGTGCAACTCCAGCATGCCTCGGTCTCGCCGTCCGCCTCCCCATCGTGCCGTGTACTGGTGGACGGAGGAGCTGGCGGGGCTCCGGGCCACCTGCGTGGCGGCCAGAAGGGCCTACGCGCGTAGCCGACGGCGCAGCGCCCAGAACCGAGTCCGGGCAGAGGAGGACCGCCTGTACGCCTCTTACCGAGAGGCTACGGCGGCCCTCAAGTCTGCAATGGGCGCTGCGCAGGACTCGGCGAGGGCCGAGATGCTGGAGGGTCTCGACAGGGACCCCTATGGGAGACCATATAAGGCGGCGCGGAATCAGCTCCGCCCCTATGGTCCCCCACTGTCGGAGACCCTCGAGCCGGCATTGCTGGATGGGGTGGTCCGGTCTCTGTTTCCGCGCAGGACCGACTTCGCCCCACCAGTAATGGATCCCCCGCAAGGGGCGGCTCCACCGGAGGCGGAGGTCCCCCTGGTGACGGCGGCGGAATTCTACGCGGGGGTACTCAGCCTCCGCGCAAAGAAGACCGCCCCCGGCCCGGACGGCGTCCCTGCACGGGTGGTGGCGATCGCCGCCACCCAAATGGAGGACAGGTTTCGGGACCTCTTCAGCGCGTGTTTTACGGCTGGGAGGTTCCCGAAACTCTGGAAGGAGGGGCAGTTGTGCCTCCTCCGGAAGGAGGGACGCCCGGTGGACTCCCCCTCGGCATACCGGCCCATCGTTCTGCTCGATGAGGTCGGTAAATTGTTCGAGGGGATTGTCGCCTCCCGGCTGGATAGCCATTTGCGGGGGATAGGCCCGGATCTGTCGGACGCCCAGTTCGGTTTCCGTCGTGGGCGTTCGACGATCGACGCGCTGGCCCTTCTCAAGGGCCAGGTGAAGGAGGCGGTGGAGGCGGGGGACGGAGTGCTGGCGGTGTCGTTCGACATTGCCAACGCCTTCAACTCCGTCCCCCACTCGACGATATTGGAGGCGCTCCGTTATCACGGGGTGCCCCAATATCTGCGGAGTCTCCTGGCCGACTACTTGGAGGACCGCGAGGTCCTCCTCGTGGACAAGTCGGCCACAGTGAGGCGGTACGGCGCAGAGTCTGGTGTTCCACAGGGGTCGGTCCTGGGCCCCCCCTTGTGGAACATCGGATTCGAGTCTGGTGCAGGTGTTATCCGGGCATGGTTGTTTCGGATCGTACCTGCACCGGATCGGGAGGGAGGAAACCCCGGCATGCCACGACTGCGGCGCAGTCCTCGGGGCACACCCTCGAGGTGTGACCGCGGTGGTCGGACCGGACCTCTCGCTTCCCGGCGTGGTCGACGCCATGCTGGGGAGCGAGGAGGCCTGGTCAGCGGTAGCCTCCTTTTGCAAGGAGGTCATCTCGCAAAAGGAGGAGGCGGAGCGGGCGTGGGAGGACGATCCTCTCGCTGCGCCGCTCCGCAGACGAAGAAGGGGGAGAAGGCGTCGTGCCCTCCCTCCTCATGGTGACGGGCGGGCGACAGGCACGGGGGTGCCTTCGCCCGCATTGCACCCGTCACCTTCGTCGGTCATTCCCGACCCCCCGCACCCGTGAGGGTGTCAGGGGTCTGCCTTTCAATCGTCGGCGGAGGACTGGAAGTAAAGGCTTTGCCGGTTTCCCAGTCCCCCGCCACTATGACGAAGCGGGAATGCGCTGGGTCGTTTTAGTGGGTATACCGGGTCCGCCCGGGGAGTCCCACATACCCCTCCTGTCCCCCGACGGGAGGGTATGCGTAATGCATTTTTTCCCAGCGTCAACAAAAAAAAAAAAAAAAAAAAGGTTAGGTTAGGTTGGGGTGGGGTGCTAGGTCAGAAAACCTCCTAGGGGGCCCAGTGGCTGCCGGTCCTTCTCGATACGTCGGGAGGGAACAGCAGCTGCTGTGGACGGTGCACCCTGGGCGCGGCAGTATCCGTCCCCGATGAATGGGAAGAGATTCTTATTCCTCGGGGAACGTTACTGTCGTGGCCAATATTCTGACACGGTGGGGCGACTCCACGCGGCCTTCTGGGACGCAGAGGGCGCAGTGGAGGAGCCAGGGCGGGCTCGGTGTGCCGCCGGGCGTTGGGCGCGCTCGGTCCGGTCTTGTGGAGGGCTGGGCCGGGCGCGTCCGGCTTCCGGCGGCGCACCGAGCCCGCCGGTGGGTGGACCGGGCCCTCGCTTCCCGGCGTTGTCGACGCCGTGCTGGGGGGCGGGGAGGCCTGGTCAGCGGTAGCCTCCTTTTGCGAGTTCGCTCGCAAAGGGAGGAGGCGGAGCGCGCGCGGGGGGGGCGACCCTCTCGTTGCGCCGCTCCGCAGCGGAGGACCCCCCACAGAGCATACGTCTCTCAGGGCCAACCCAAAGGCCCTTCTCAGGGCCAACCCAAAGGCCTTTCTCAGGGCCAACTCAAAGGCCCTTCTCAGGGCCATCCAAAAGGCCCTTCTCAGGGCCACTCCGACGCTTCGGCGTCAGAGGCCAGCCGCGCGCCGTCTGCGGCTAGCTTCTCTGGAGGGGCGGACGAGTCGTCCGATAACGACTCATGTGTGTCGGCTCCTCGGCCTCGGGGCCGTCGAAGGCTAAAGAGCCAACGACGGCCGCGTCGACCCATGTTGTTGGGCTGGCGGACGCCCAACGCCAGTTGGACCTGGCTCGGCGGGTGCAGCTCCAGCGAGAGCTGGAGGAGCGGGTTGCCGCTAAGGAGGAGCGGGCGCACATCACGCCTCCGACCGCCGCTTGCGGCGGATAAGAGGCGGTCCGAGCCGGGGCCGTCCTCAGCCCAGGCGGAGGAGAGGCGGCCTGAGCCGGGGCCGTCCTCCTCCCAGGAGGAAGACGCCCTTCTTCCCTCAACCACCCCGTCCAACGAGTGGACGGAGGTGCGTAAGGGGAAGGGAAAAGGGAAGGGCAAGAGGTCGGCAGCGGCCGTCCATGCCGTCCCTGCCGTCCCCGCCACCTCCGCTCCCAGCCAGTCGCAGACGACTGGCAAGGGACAGGGCAAGGGGAAAGGGAATGGGAGAGGAAGAAGGGGGCAGTTGGTCCCCCCTAGAACCGCAGCCGTCGTGGTGACGCTCACCGCGGAGGCTGCGGGGCGAGGGGAGACCTACGCCTCCATATTGGTGCGGGCGCGTGGCAATGCCGATCCCACCCAATTGGGGATCGGCAGTGTATCGTGCCGGCGGACGCAGGCCGGGGCTCGAATATTCGAGTTCCCAGGGGCCGAGGGCAGCGCCCGCGCTGACCTCTTTGCAGCCAAGCTGCAGGAGGTCATCGCGGACTCTGCCAAGGTGGCCCGGCCGGTCAAGACGGCGGCCATCGAGGTGACGGAGCTGGATGACTCCGTCACCAAGGAGGAGGTGGTGGCGGCGGTCGCAGCGGTGGGGGGCTGTGCCGCAGCGGCGGTCCAAGGCCGGGACATAAGGCCCGGCCGCGGCGGAATGGGCACTATCCGCCTCGAGTGCCCAATCGCAGCTGCCAAAGCCGTCCTTGCGAAAGGACGGCTTCAAGTCGGGTTCAGCTCGGGCGCAGTCCGGGCACTCGAGGACCAGCCGCTGCGGTGTTTCCGGTGCTTCGGCATCGGACACACCCGGCCCCTGTGTCCGTCCAAAGTGGACCGGTCGGACACTTGCTACCGCTGCGGCAAGGAGGGCCACAAAGCCGCCTCCTGCCAGGCCGCCACACCGCACTGCGCGGTGTGTGCCGCCAGTGGCCGCCGGGCAGGCCACGTCATGAAGGGGGGGAAGTGCAATCCCCCCCGTAAGTGTGGCAAAGTGCAGGCGCCGACCGGGCCTGCGCCTGCTGCTGCTGTTGCCGCAAATACCGCCGTTCCTGCGGCGGCTGCGGAGGAGGGTGCGATGTCCGACTGATGGGAGTCGAGCATCGCATCCTTCAGGCGAACGCCAACCACTGCAGGACAGCCCAGGATCTGCTGATGCAGACCATGGCTGAGTGGTTGGTGGACTTGGCGGTGGTCGCCGAACCCTACTCGGTCCCTGGCCGTTGGCTGGGCGACCGGGACGGCTTGGTGGCGTTGGTGGCGCGGTCTTCCACGGACTCCCCTCCCCTCTCGCTCTTAGAGAGGGGACCGGGATACGTGGCCGCCGCGTGGGGAGAGATAGCGATGGTGGGGGTGTATTTCTCCCCAAACCGCCCTCTCTCGGACTTTGAGGATTTCCTCGAGATCCTCACTGCTGTCGTAGGGAGGGCGGCACCACGCCAGGTCGTGGTGCTCGGCGACCTAAACGCCAAGTCGGTGGCCTGGGGCAACCCGGCCGTCGGGTGTAACGTCCGGGGACGCGCCGTCGAGTTTTGGGCGGCCTCGTGCGGTGTGTCCCTCCTCAACAGTAAAGTCATACCTCTTTTCAAATCCGGGGATAGTAAAGATACTAATAATTATAGACCTGTATCCGTGTTGCCAGTTTTTAGCAAGGTGTTTGAAAAAGTAATGCTTAATCAAATGCTCAATCATTTTAACACCAACAGAATCTTACACGACCAACAGTTTGGTTTCACTAAGGGACGTTGTACAACTGACGCCGGTGTAACCTTATTAAAGCACATATTTTCTGCGTGGGAAGCATCCCAAGACGCAATAGGAATATTTTGTGACCTCTCCAAAGCATTTGATTGCGTAAATCACGACACATTGCTTTTGAAACTTGAGCATTACGGACTAGGTAAACTTGCACTTAGTTTGGTAAAATCTTATTTAAGTGATAGACAACAATATGTTCAAATAAATGGTGTTAATTCACAGGGTTTAAAAGTGAAAATGGGGGTTCCGCAAGGCTCAATATTGGGTCCTTTCCTCTTTCTAGTATATATAAACGATCTACCCTATTTATTGAAAAACCAACCTCAAAATATGGTGTTATTTGCTGATGACACTTCTCTAATTTTTAAGATAAATAGACGGGCCCAAAATCTAGATGACGTAAATAATGCCCTACTTCAGGTCCATAATTGGTTCACAGCAAACAATTTAGTATTAAATGAAAAAAAAACGAAATGCATAAGATTTGCTTTACCAAATGTTAAAAGTAACGAGTGTGATATAGTATTGAATAAAGAGAAACTTGAATTCGTAGATAAAACCGTTTTCCTGGGGCTTACGCTTGATTCAAGGCTACAATGGGGTTCTCATTTGAAATCTCTTGCGGGGCGCCTAAGTTCAGCAGCATATGCTGTTAGAAAAATCCGTCAATTTTCTGATGTAGATACCGCTAGACTGGTCTATTTTAGTTACTTTCATAGTTTAATGTCTTATGGCATTCTGTTATGGGGACGGGCTGCAGACATTGAGTCTATATTTATTCTGCAAAAAAGAGCCATCAGAGCCATATATAATCTTCGTAGGCGCGATTCTCTAAGGGAACTGTTTAAGGAAATCAAAATCATGACGGTACATTGTCAATACATCTACGAAAACATAATGTACGTTAGAAAAAATCTACATCTTTTTAATAAAAGAGGTGACAGACACAATTACAGTACGAGAACTAGAGACCAATTAGTTCAGCCGGGCTTCAGACTCGCTAAAGTAGACTCATCTTTCATGGGGTACTGTTTAAGATGCTATAATAAAATTCCACAAAGTATTCTTGAACTGAATGAGACGAAATTTAAATCATGCATTAAACGCACACTATGTAAGCAAGCATATTACAAGTTGGACGATTATATCTCTGATAAAAATGCTTGGCTCAATGCCGGTCCTGCTCCACATGGACAGGGGCGCATAAACTGATTAATGGATAGCATTAATAAATAGTGTTGGGGCTTCAGTGTTCTCAATGAAACTCCCGTATCGAGGTATGGTGATTTATTTTGGTTTAAACTGAATTTTTACAATATTAATACGGAGCGTGAGGTTGCCGCGACGGTGAAAAGATTTGAAGACAAAAGTAGTAAAATGTAGGTGGCAGAATAAAAAATCACAATAATTATTTGCGGTACGGCGCGCCTAGTGCGTTTTGGATAGCAAAGTGCGACACACACACTGTGCGTCTCAATATTTAACGCAGGCGTAAACATCCTCCCCCCGTTGAAACTCCCGCAGTTTCAACCCTTCAGTAGGTCCTCTTCGGTTGGTAACGGGCAAAGGCGAACCAGAGGGCGCCGTATAATTCCTCTATTGGTATTGATGTCGGCCACACGGGAGACTCCATCTTGTCCTGGGAAGAGTCTTGCAATGCGTCCAAGTCTCCAACACAGGGGTGGAACGCCATCTTCTTGCAAGAGGACCATGTCTCCGATTTTGACTGCAGTTGCGTTGGTCTTCCATTTACTGCGCAGTTGCAGCTCGGCAATGTATTCGCGTTGCCAGCGTTGCCAAAAATGTTGATATATTTTCTGCAGCCTGGCATAGCGCTGCAAGTTGGTTGAGTGGCAATCTTCCAAAGCTGGTTCAGGCAGAGCGGTGAGCGCCCGACCAATGAGAAAATGCCCAGGAGTAAGGCAATGGAAATCATCAGGAGAGGCAGATAAGGGACAGAGAGGTCTACTATTTAATACAGCTTCTACCTGAGTGAAAAGAGTTTGAAGTTCTTCATAAGTCAAGTGGGAATTACCCATTACTCGTCTAACATGAAATTTTGCGGAACGGATACCGGCCTCAAAGATACCGCCAAAATGAGGAGCGTAAGCTGGTGAAAAGTGAAACTGAATGCCTTCCGAACATGCAAAATCAGATATGTCGTTTTGGTGAACCTTAAAAAAGTTATTAAGTTCTTTAGCTCCTGCGACAAAGTTGCGTCCATTATCGCAGAATACTTCCGCTGGCCTGCCTCTTCGTGACACAAACCTTCGGAATGTCATGACAAAAGCGTCCTTTGTTAGATCGCTTCCGGCCTCGAGGTGAGAGATTTTAAAACGAAGGCATATAAAAAAACAAAGGTAGCACTTAACCAACGAAGCACCACGTCCCTTTCTGTTTATAATCAGGAATGGGCCAGCGAAGTCAATTCCCACTGATCGAAATGGAAAGTTTGGCGTGACACGTTGTGAGGGCAATTGTCCCATTATTGGCGCAATAGTCTTGCCCTGCAAGCGTCTGCACCTGGGGCAGTTACGGAAAACGCGCCTAGCTAAATTTCTGCCGTTAATCGGCCAAACGTATTCCCTAACAACGGCCAGCAATAATTGTGGTCCAGCATGTAATCCGCGTTTATGTTCGTACTCGAAAATCAATTTGGTAAAATGATGCGAAGCATGCAGAAGAACAGGGTGTTTTTTATTATAATTGTAATCAGATGAGCCTAGTCGGCCACCAACTCGTAAGATCTTGTCGTCACTTAAAAATGGAGACAATGATAAAATATTTGATTTAGAACTTAAAGCCTTATTGCTACATAGCAAATTATATTCACAGAAAAATGATTCCTGCTGTGCGAGACGACACAAATGATGAAATGAATTATTTAATTCGTCAACAGTCAGATTGCCGACCATTTTATCTTTGTTCGTTTTTAAATTATTGATAAATCTTAGCACGTAAGCGAAAATTCGTTTTATTTTAGTTAAGCTAGAAAAATCTTTAAAATTAATTATGGGTTCATTTTGAGAAACAACATGAGTGGCAGTACTATTAGATTTAGTTTCTGGTAAATCATTATTATTTATTTTATTAGATTTTAAGACAGGCCAATTACATTCAGGCTCAATGAGGAATGAAGGACCTGACCACCACAGCTTGGTGCTGCCCAGCTTATTTGGACTGACGCCTCTAGATATGAGGTCAGCAGGATTAACAGATGTGGGCACATATCGCCACGAGGAGGCATCGGTCAGCTCACAGATCTCCGCAATCCTGTTAGCTACAAATGTTTTCAAATTTATAAAACTGGTGTGGAGCCAGGCTAGCACTACTGACGAATCGCACCAGTGTACCTGGTGCTGAACTTCATATCTCAGTGACTCCCTGACAACCTTGCATAACCTTGCTGCCAGTAGGGCTGCGCATAATTCTAGACGCGGGATAGTTGCACCTTTAATCAGAGCTACTTTGGACTTGGAACAAAGTAACTTTACTGTGATCTCGTTCGCAGCATTGACTGAACGTAAATAAATACAAGCACCGTATGCATTTTGGGATGAATCACTGAATGAATGTAATTCTACAGAAACGGGTTCATCACAGAGCACACGACGCGGAACTTCTAAAGACAGAAGGGAAGGTAAAGACTGTTCAAAATCGTTCCAATCTCTCTGAACTTCAGTTGGCACCGGAGAGTCCCAAGTCAAATTATGCAGCCATAGTTGTTGTAATAACATTTTCATATTTATTACACACGGACTTATCAGTCCCAAAGGGTCAAATATTTTAAAAAGAGACGATAGAAAAGATCTTTTAGTTAAATTATTATTAGAGGAAAATGGTTTGATAGGGAAATGTAAATGATCGGTTGATGGGTTCCATCCCATGCCTAGGGTACTAGTTGACTCACTCACTAGAAGATTATCATTAGTTTGAGTATTTGAATCGAACAGTGATGGTAAATTAGTTTTAAATTTACGAAGATTAAAGCATCCTTTCTTTAATTCTTTAGTTACAGATTTGTGAATGTAACGTAAGGTATCCTCGCTTTCAGAACCGGTAATGAGATCGTCCACAAAGAAATCATGTTGAATTATATCTTTAACCATAGGATCAGAAGATTCTTCACCAATCTGCCATAGACACCGAGTGCTCAGATAGCTGGAACTTGCCATTCCGTAAGTCACAGTACCTAGCTGAAGCGTTTTGATGGGCAAAGACTCATCCTCTCTCCATAAAATGAGTTGAAGGTTGCGGTCTTCCTCATGCACACGGACTTGACGATACATTTTCTCGACGTCACCCGAGAGAAGATACTTATGTTGTCGAGCTCTTATCAATATGAAGAATAGTGAGTCTTGCATATTAGGCCCAACCATGAGGATGTCATTTACAGACTGACCCGATGAAGTAGGAGCTGAGCCGTCGAATACGACTCTAATTTTCGTGGACTCACTACTGTCTTTGAAGACAGCGTGATGGCAGAGGAAGTAAGAGGATGAAGGTATGGGTATAGCGGATTCTGAAAGGTGCCCTAAGTCTGCGTACTCACGCATAAATTCTACGTATTGCGATTTCACATGTGGTTGTTTGCGAAATCGCCTTTCTAAATTTAACAAGCGTTTTTTAGCTAGTGAATAAGATTCACCTAGACAATCAGGTGTATCCTTTAAAGGTAGACTGACTGAGAACCTACCGGTTTCTAAACGGAAAGTGTGCGATACGAAATGTTTTTCGCACGCCTTCTCACTATGACTCATAATTGTCTGAGTTTGGGGAACATTTTCTAAGTCCCAGAATTTTGTTAATTCTTGATGTATTTTGTCAACAGATGACAAATAAGAAACGACTGAATGATTTGAATCTATATCAATTTCCTTTAACTTATTGTTTTTGGGTAAATTAAAATACATAGGACCTGTTATCAACCAACCGAAATGAGAACTTCTCAATACAGGTGAATTAAGACCGAGAGAGAGTTGATCGCGGCCAATAATGTCCCAGAAAATATCGGCACCGATGACAACATCAACAGGTGCTGGTTGGTGGAAGTGAGGATCCGCTAAAAAGTAATCACTCGAAATGTTAAGTTGTTTTACGTCAACGGGTATTCGAGGTATGTTACCGGTTAACACTGGCAATACCAGAAAAGAAGAGGTGATAGTGAAATGCTTCATCAAAGATTTCAACTGAACTACACAAGTTTCTGTAGCTTGAGTAGTAGTTTTATTGCCTATGCCTATTATATTGACATGCAAAGTGGTAGTCGGTTCTAAAAGCAGTTTTGTTTTAAGAGATTGAGTAATAAATGATGACTGACTACCGCAATCCAAAAGAGCACGAACCTTCTGTGTTTGATTGGTTGTAGGATTAACTACCTCAATATAAGCAGTAGACAGAAGAACTTGATGATTATTTTGATTAGAAAAATTAACGAGAGTACCGTCAGTGATGTCGGGTGTAATGGTGACAACACTAGAAATATTTTTGTTACTAGACTGTTTATGCAAGAGTCTATTGTGTCTTGTATTGCACATGCGACACGGATGCATGCGACAATTGCGTGCAGAGTGGCCAGACCTTAAGCAGTTATGACAAAGCTTCAATCTGCTTACTTCAGTGATGCGGTCATCCACACTCTTAGCCAAAAAGGTGGGGCAATCATAAAGACGATGATTACCATTACAAACGACGCATGATATATCAGAAATATTATTGTCTTCACTATTACAAATGTAAGACTGATGAGGTTTTATTTTATTATTAGAATCTATAGGCCTTGACATTGTCTGAGTCTTGGGTTTAGTGTATGAATAGCTGCTATTTATTGACTCAAGTACATCAGCTCGATCAATAAGAAACTTGAAAAAATGTTGCAAATTAGGTATATTGGTATCCAACGTGCCCTTGTACTCTTCCCACTTGACCTTGGTGCAGTTATCAAACTTGGGGATCATTATATGAATGAGTAAAATATCCCAGTCACGTGAACCTACACCGAGACTAGTTAAAGCGCGTATATTTTTATTAATATGATCCACAAAGAATCGTAGTGATTTATCAGACTCGCTTGTGATAGATTTTATGTTTAATAATGAATTTATATGATGAGTTACTAATTGTCGGGTATTGTCATATCTGTCACATAATAATTTCCAGGCGCACGCATAATTTTTGCTGGATACCTCCAAGTTAGCAATAATGCGCGCTGCATCGCCAGTCAAGTACGAAATAAGATAATGGAATTTATGAATGGGAGCGATGCGGTCGTTATTATGTACTATAGATAAGAATGTGTCACGAAATTCAAGCCAGCGAAAGCAAGACCCGTCGAACTTAACTATTTGAATTTGAGGTAATTTAAAACCTACAATATCATGATGATCATGATTACACGGACCTGTAGTTATTTGACTTGAATTTAAATCCTTGTTATTACCTTCATCATGACGGTTCGAGTTATATTGTTGTGTAATACTTTGAGCAATTGCAATGTTGGATATAAATAGTTGTTCGATGGTATCACGCTCATCAATCTCATTAGATAAATTAGCAGAGTGTAAAACTTCTATCTGATTTTGCAAGTCATCAAAACGGCTATAGATAGATTCAAATTTGTTTAGTTTTAATGTTAACTCAGCTAACTCAATCTGAGTAAGCGCTTCTTTAGAGATAATATTTGATAAAAAGTTTTTAAATTTAGTTATTTGACCTTTTATGGAACTACGTTTCACTAAAAGATCCTGTAATTCACGAGGATCGCTTGTGCTAGTTTCACCTCCATAATCTTTACCCATTGTGAACTCAAACTAAAAAACAAAACAAAACTTATAAAAACCGAGTTTAATAAACAAGTTATTTCTTAGTAGGTTTGATTATGGAAATATATGGACACAAACTAGTTGATGACAATGTAAAGAAAAAAAACTAAAAACTTAGCTCACGCTCCTCGCCTAACGTCACCTGAAGCCGGTCCTGTGCAGCAGTGGGGCTCCCGTTGTCACACGGTGACACGGCAGGCGGCCCGAAGTTATGTTACACGGAGAGATCGACCTGGAATATTCGGCGATTGAGGTGAAATATATGCCTATAGTAACAGCTATAAGCCTGTGAGGAAACACGAATAAAAGAACTATGATAATATCATAGGAGGATAGCCTATATAATATTTCTATCGATAGTTTTATCGTTTACTAATAGATAAATGTGAATTAACTTTAATTAACTGTGTATGGTGTATTCATGTAATATTTTAAGACACTACAATGACTACAGACACCAATGCAGTCGTAGAAGCTATTTCAAATAGGTATTGGATAGATTTATTAAGGATAAGGGTATAAAAGGTAAGGTAACAGGTAGGTAATAGGGAATTCACAAGGAAAAATGGGCACTTAGCTGCATTGGCCGAGGCTGCGGTACGATGCTGAATGCTGATCGCTGACCGGCGGTGGCTGCAATGGCTGGTGCTCCTCCAGGGAACCCAGGTATGTATTCTTGATTTGGTTGAAAGGTGGCTGCGGCGCAATGGTTACACCGGCAGCGCGTGGTCGCTTGCTCACAAACTTGTTTTCCGTCAAAATTGCAGGTTTTGTCCACGGTCGCCAGATGTTGGGGCTTCAGTGTTCTCAATGAAACTCCCGTATCGAGGTATGGTGATTTATTTTGGTTTAAACTGAATTTTTACAATATTAATACGGAGCGTGAGGTTGCCGCGACGGTGAAAAGATTTGAAGACAAAAGTAGTAAAATGTAGGTGGCAGAATAAAAAATCACAATAATTATTTGCGGTACGGCGCGCCTAGTGCGTTTTGGATAGCAAAGTGCGACACACACACTGTGCGTCTCAATATTTAACGCAGGCGTAAACAAATAGTATTGTTGGAGCTGCTGAAGATTGTACAACTATCTTTGCATTGTATAGATTCAATTTCTTTTGGTATTATGTAACCGCATAGCCCATATTATGTGAGTACTATGTAATAGAAAGCTATCCTTCGTTGGAAACCTACGTCATTTTTTTTTTTTGACTTGAATTTGCCCTGGCGGTTAAGTGTATGTCATGCTCACTCAAATGTCTCGCTGATGGTGGCGCGTGTGTCGGATCAGTTAGTTCCCTTCAAAATGGTTGAGTTGAATGGTGCTGATACATGCGTCATGTTCGTGAACGGGCGCTGTCAGTTGTGACTGGTCATCTCTTGGTTGCCACGGCTTATTTGAATTAATTATTTTATTTTTTGAATTGTTCTTTTCCTTGTTTTTACTATGGACACTTTTAACGTGCACATCTTGCTACATCGCTCTCACATAATGTACCATCTAAACATGAATGATGTAACCAAGGTTTTGTAAAAATATTCTGATTTAAAAGAGTGTCCATGGAGTTTCTTGCCCGTTCTTCTCCATAGAGATCTACGTTAGGGAATGGGCAACTACAGTACTTTCACAGTTTTTATGCCTTGTGACTGGGACTGTAGCTAAATTTCATTGTTGTCTTTGTTTCGACAGTTCAAAAGTGCCTGTAACGGGCCTACTTGAAATAAATGCTTTGATTTTGATTTTGATTTTGATTTTGATTTTGAACAGGGGGGCGGTCCACACGTGTGTGCGGCAACAGGGCGGGTCGGTGGTGGACGTGTCGTTTGCCACCCCCGCGCTAGCCGCCCGCGTCGTGAACTGGCGGGTGGAGCTGGTGGAGACCTTGTCGGACCACCGTTACGTGCGGTTCGACATCTCTCGCCATGGGAGTTGGAGGCGTGGGTGCTCGCCAGAGTGTACGAGTGGACGGCGCACCGGAAGGCGCTCGGGGAGCGCCCCGTCGCCGAAGAGCGGGAGGCCGTGCGGCAGGAAGCGAGGGACGCCATCGTCCTCCATTGGACGGAGGACCTCGCCAACGCCGCCTTTGGCCGCCGGACGTTGGACGCGCTCGGTCCGGTCCTGCGGGGCTGGCTCGAGCGGTCCCACGGTTTCCTCTCTTTCCGTCTGGTGCAGGTGTTATCCGGGCATGGTTGCTTCGGATCGTACCTGCACCGGATCGGGAGGGAGGAAACCCCGGCGTGCCACGACTGCGGCGCGGCGGAGGACACGGCGCAGCACACCCTCGAGGTGTGCCCGGCGTGGTCCGAGCTGCGCCGCGGTCTGACCGCGGTGGTCGGACCGGACCTCTCGCTTCCTGGCGTGGTGGACGCCATGCTGGGGAGCGAGGAGGCCTGGTCAGCGGTGGCCTCCTTTTGCGAGGACGTAATCTCGCAAAGTAAGTAAGTAAACAAAATGCTAGTAGAACTTGCGACAGAAAGTGCGGAAGTGGGACTGACACTGAATCCGGAAAAAACTAGAGTAATGACAAACGGAAGCAAGTACACTATTAAACTAGGGAACACCGAAATAGACTATACCGACGAGTACATCTATCTAGGACAGCTTATAACCCAAAAAGAACCTATGCAAAACGAAATGGCGAGAAGAATTACGAATGGATGGAAGAGATACTGGAGCCTGAGAGAGGCTATGAAGGATAAAAAACTCCATATAAACCTAAAAAGTAAACTGTTTAACACCTGCATTCTACCTGTTTTGACGTACGGATGCCAATCATGGGCGCTAAATCATGAAATACTAAACAAAATCTCAACTTGTCAGTACGCAATGGAACGGAGTATGCTAAACATCAGAAAGTCTGACAGATTGAAAAACTCTGTCATCAGATATAAAACAAAAACTACAGATGTAATAAATAAAATCAAGAGACTAAAATGGAGATGGGCTGGCCACGTGATAAGAGGATGCAACAAATGGAGCCAAAGAGTGACCCACTGGTATCCTAGAGACGGCAAGAGGAAGAAAGGAAGACCGCAAAAAAGATGGGTCGATGACATTAGACAGGTGGCCGGAGTCACGTGGAACAGAGTGGCGCAGGAAAGGAAAGAATGGAAAAGGTTGGAGGAGGCCTTTGCCGATTGGCAAACAGATCTAGGAAAGATTACTAAGCAACAGATATTAGGTTAAATAGTTTAAGAGTTCAGTGTTATTATATTATAAGTTTAATTGCATTGTAATCACTTAAGAGATCTGAATAAAAGGCTATATTATTATTATTCCCTTTATTTATTTTCTTACATATCAATTACATTTTTAAATATTTTAATATAAAACAATATAACAAAAACATTTAAAAATATAAAAAATAGTAGCCCACCGGTATCGGGAACAGAGTCCAAGCTACCGGCAGTCAGGGCTCCAGAGAGAGGAACCTCCTAACAATACGAGCCGTGTCCAGGAGTACCGCTTTCTGAATCAAGCCCTTGATCCAGCTGCCTAACGAGAGCCTCCTGAGATGTTGGTCGAGGCTCTTGGCAATTAAGCCATGGGCTGACACGACTATCGGCACAATGATCGCTGAGTCCACATCCCACATGTCGACAACCTCGCGAGCCAAGTCAAGATACTTGATTTGCTTATCTCTCTCGGCTTTCACGAGGTTCTCGTCATGCGGGACCGTAATGTCAACAATCATTGCGCGCCGCTCTGATCGATCCACCACCACTATATCAGGTTTATTGGCTACAATAGTCCTGTCAGTGATGATGGATTGATCCCAGTACAGTGTGATATTGCCATTTTCGAGAACTGGGTCGGGCACATACCTATAGTACGGAACTTCCGATTCCACAAGGTTGTATTTTAGAGCAAGTTGCTGATGGATAATCCTGGCTACAAGGTTGTGTCTATGCAAGTACTCTCCGTTAGCCAGACGAGAACACCCGGAGATAATGGTGACGGGCGGGCGGCAGGCACGGGGGTGCCTTCGCCCGCACTGCACCCGTCACCCTCGTCGGTCATTCCCGACCCCCCACACCCGTGAGGGTGTGAGGGGTCTGTGCCTTTCAATCGTCGGCGGAGGACTGGAAGTAAAGGCTGTGCCGGTTTCCCAGTCCCCCGCCACTGTGACGAAGCGGGAATGCGCTGGGTCGTTTTAGTGGGTATACCGGGTTTGGTTCGCCCGGGGAGTCCCACATACCCCTCCCGTCCCCCGGCGGGTGGGTATGCGTAATGCATTTTTTCCCAGCGTTAACAAAAAAAAAAAAAAAAAAAAAAAAAAAAAAAAAAAAAAAAAAAAAAAAAAAAAAAGGTTAGGTTGGGGTGCTAGGTCAGAAAACCTCCTCGTGGGCCCAGTGGCTGCCGGTCCTTCTCGATACGTCTAGAGGGAACAGCAGCTGCTGTGGACGGTGCACCCTGGGCGCGGCAGTATCCGTCCCCGATGAATGGGAAGAGATTCTTATTCCTCGGGGAACGCAGTGGAGGAGCCAGGGCGGGCTCGGTGTGCCGCCGGGCGTTGGGTGCGCTCGGTCCGGTCTTGTGGAGGGCTGGCTCGGGCGCGCCCGGCGTCCGGCGGCGCACTGGGCCCGCCGGTGGTAGGACCGGACCTCTCGCTTCCCGGCGTGGTTGAGCGCCATGCTGGGGTTCGGGGAGGTCTGGTCAGCGGTCGCCTCCTTTTGCGAGTTCGCTCGCAAAGGGAGGAGGCGGAGCGCGCGCGGGGGCGGCGACCCTCTCGTTGCGCCGCTCCGCAGCGGAGGAGCCGGGGCGGGCTCGGTGTGCCGCCGGGCGTTGGGCGCGCTCGGTCCGGTCTTGCGGGGCCGGTCCGGGCGCGTCCGGCTTCCGGTGGCGCACCGAGTCCGCCGGTGGTCGGACCGGGCCCTCGCTTCCCGGTGTGGTCGACGCCGTGCTGGGGGGCGGGGAGGCACTGGTCAGCGGTAGCCTCCTTTTGCGAGTTCGCTCGCAAAGGGAGGAGGCGGAGCGCGCGCGGGGGGGGCGACCCTCTCGCTGCGCCGCTCCGCAGCGGAAGGGGGAGAAGGCTTCGTGCCCTCCCTCCTCATGGTGACGGCGGGCGGCAGGCACGGGGGTGCCTTCGCCCGCATTGCACCCGTCACCTTAGCGGGTCATTCCGGCCCCCCACACCCGCGAGGGTGTGAGGGGTCGCCTTGCGGGGCAATCGTCGGCGGAGGACTGGTCGTTAAGGCTATGCCGGTTTCCCAGTCCCCCGCCACTATGACGAAGCGGGAATGCGCTGGGTCGTTTTAGTGGGTATACCGGGTTTGGTTCGCCCGGGGAGTCCCACATACCCCTCCTGTCCCCCGATGGGAGGGTATGCGTAATTGCATTTTTTCCCAGCGTCAACAAAAAAAAAAAAAAAAAAAAAAAAAAAGGTTAGGTTGGGGTGCTAGGTCAGAAAACCTCCTAGGGGGCCCAGCGGCTGCCGGTCCTTCTCGATACGTCGGGAGGGAACAGCAGCTGCTGTGGACGGTGCACCCTGGGCGCGGCAGTATCTGTCCCCGATGAATGGGAAGAGATTCTTATTCCTCGGGGAACGTTACTGTCGTGGCCAATATTCTGACACGGTGGGGCGATTCCACGCGGCCCTCTGGGTCGCAGAGGGCGCAGTGGAGGAGCCAGGGCGGGCTCGGTGTGCCCGCCGGTGGTAGGACCGGACCTCTCGCTTCCCGGCGTGGTTGAGCGCCATGCTGGGGTTCGCGGAGGTCTGGTCAGCGGTCGCCTCCTTTTGCGAGTTCGCTCGCAAAGGGAGGAGGCGGAGCGCGCGCGGGGGGGGCGACCCTCTCGTTGCGCCGCTCCGCAGCGGAGGAGCCGGGGCGGGCTCGGTGTGCCGCCGGGCGTTGGGCGCGCTCGGTCCGGTCTTGCGGGGCCGGTCCGGGCGCGTCCGGCTTCCGGTGGCGCACCGAGCCCGCCGGTGGTCGGACCGGGCCCTCGCTTCCCGGTGTGGTCGACGCCGTGCTGGGGGGCGGGGAGGCACTGGTCAGCGGTAGCCTCCTTTTGCGAGTTCGCTCGCAAAGGGAGGAGGCGGAGCGCGCGCGGGGGGGGGCGACCCTCTCGCTGCGCCGCTCCGCAGCGGAAGGGGGAGAAGGCTTCGTGCCCTCCCTCCTCATAGTGACGGCGGGCGGCAGGCACGGGGGTGCCTTCGCCCGCATTGCACCCGTCACCTTAGCGGGTCATTCCGGCCCCCCACACCCGCGAGGGTGTGAGGGGTCGCCTTGCGGGGCAATCGTCGGCGGAGGACTGGTCGTTAAGGCTATGCCGGTTTCCCAGTCCCCCGCCACTATGACGAAGCGGGAATGCGCTGGGTCGTTTTAGTGGGTATACCGGGTTTGGTTCGCCCGGGGAGTCCCACATACCCCTCCTGTCCCCCGATGGGAGGGTATGCGTAATTGCATTTTTTCCCAGCGTCAACAAAAAAAAAAAAAAAAAAAAAAAGGTTAGGTTGGGGTTCCCGCGGTGGGCGCTCACCCGCCTGGACCGGGAGGCAGCCAAGGAGGCCGCCTTCCTCCAGGACTGGCTGTCGCCTCCCCCTGTCGAGGAGGTCCCGGACGTTGACGCCGCAGCGGTCCGGCTACGGAGGTCCTTGACCGAGGTATGCAATTCCAGCATGCCTCGGTCTCGCCGTCCGCCTCCCCGTCGTGCCGTTTATTGGTGGACGGAGGAGCTGGCGGGGCTCCGGGCCACCTGCGTGGCGGCCAGAAGGGCCTACGCGCGAAGCCGACGGCGCAGCGCCCAGAACCGAGTCCGGGCAGAGGAGGACCGCCTGTACGCCTCTTACCGAGTCAAGTCTGCAATGGGCGCTGCGCAGGACTCGGCGAGGGCCGAGATGCTGGAGGGTCTCGACAGGGACCCCTATGGGAGACCATATAAGGCGGCGCGGAATCAGCTCCGCCCCTATGGTCCCCCACTGTCGGAGACCCTCGAGCCGGCATTGCTGGATGGGGTGGTCCGGTCCCTGTTTCCGCGCAGGACCGACTTCGCCCCACCAGTAATGGATCCCCCGCAAGGGGCGGCTCCACCGGAGGCGGAGGTCCCCCCGGTGACGGCGGCGGAATTCTACGCGGGGGTACTCAGCCTCCGCGCAAAGAAGACCGCCCCCGGCCCGGACGGCGTCCCTGCACATATGCGATATTGGAGGCGATCCGGTATCACGGAGTGCCCCAATATCTGCGGAGCCTCCTGGCCGACTACTTGGAGGACCGCGAGGTCCTCCTCGTGGACAAATCGGCCACCGTGAGGCGGTACGGCGCAGAGTCTGGTGTTCCACAGGGGTCGGTCCTGGGGCCCCCCTTGTGGAACATCGGATTCGACTGGCTCCTGCGGGGAGTCCTCCTCCCGGGCACGAGTGTAATCTGCTACGCGGATGACACTCTGCTCACTGCCCAGGGGAGGAACTTTGCCGACGCGGCCATTCTGGCCTCGGCTGGCGGATCCTTGGTGGCAGAAAGGATCCGCCGCCTGGGATTGAGGGTGGCGCTGCACAAAACGGAGGCCGTGTTCTTTCGCGGTCCCCGGCAGCGCTGCCCTGCCGACGCCCACATCGTCGTGGAGGGCGTCCGTATAGGGGTCCAGCCCCAGATGAAATATCTGGGGCTGGTGCTGGACGACAGGTGGCGCTTCGGCCCGCATTTCAGCGGGCTGTCGACGCGCCTGTTGAAGGCCGCGGACGCCCTCTCGTGGCTCCTCCCGAACTTGGGGGGGCCCAAGGCGAAATGCCGGCGCCTCTATGCTGACATTTTGCGGAGCATGGCCCTATATGGGGCCCCCATTTGGGCGGACTCCCTCCACAGGAGGGAGAATGCCACCGCCATCCGCAGGCCCCAGCGGGCCATTGCACAGCGGGTGGCGAGGGCCTACCGCTCGGTGGGCTTCTCGGCGGCGTGCGCTCTGGCGGGCACCCCGCCATGGGAGTTGGAGGCTTGGGTGCTCGCCAGAGTGTACGAGTGGACGGCGCACCGGAAGGCGCTCGGGGAGCGCCCCGTCGCCGAGGAGCGGGAGGCCGTGCGGCGGGAGGCGAGGGATGCCATCGTCCTCCATTGGACGGAGGACCTCGCCAACGCCGCCTTTGGCCGCTGGACGTTGGACGCGCTCGGTCCGGCCCTGCGGGGCTGGCTCGAGCGGTCCCACGGTTTCCTTTCTTTCCGTCTGGTGCAGGTGTTATCCGGGCATGGTTGTTTCGGATCGTACCTGCACCGGATCGGGAGGGAGGAAACCCCGGCGTGCCACGACTGCGGCGCGGCGGAGGACACGGCGCAGCACACCCTCGAGGTGTGCCCGGCGTGGTCCGAGCTGCGCCGCGGTCTGACCGCGGTGGTCGGACCGGACCTCTCGCTTCCCGGCGTGGTCGACGCCATGCTGGGGAGCGAGGAGGGCTGGTCAGCGGTAGCCTCCTTTTGCGAGGAAGTCATCTCGCAAAAGGAGGAGGCGGAGCGGGCGCGGGAGGACGATCCTCTCGCTGCGCCGCTCCGCAGACGAAGAAGGGGGAGAAGACGTCGTGCCCTCCCTCCTCATGGTGACGGGCGGGCGACAGGCGCGGGGGTGCCTTCGCCCGCATTGCACCCGTCACCTTCGTCGGTCATTCCCGACCCCCCACACCCGTGAGGGTGTGAGGGGTCTGCCTTTCAATCGTCGGCGGAGGACTGGAAGTAAAGGCTTTGCCGGTTTCCCAGTCCCCCGCCACTGTGACGAAGCGGGAATGCGCTGGGTCGTTTTAGTGGGTATACCGGGTCCGCCCGGGGAGTCCCACATACCCCTCCCGTCCCCCGACGGAAGGGTATGCGTAATGCATTTTTTCCCAGCGTCAACAAAAAAAAAAAAAAAAAAAAAAGGTTAGGTTGGGGTGCTAGGTCAGAAAACCTCCTAGGGGGCCCAGTGGCTGCCGGTCCTTCTCGATACGTCGGGAGGGAACAGCAGCTGCTGTGGACGGTGCTCCCTGGGCGCGGCAGTATCTGTCCCCGATGAATGGGAAGAGATTCTTATTCCTCGGGGAACGTTACTGTCGTGGCCAATATTCTGACACGGTGGGGCGATTCCACGCGGCCCTCTGGGTCGCAGAGGGCGCAGTGGAGGAGCCAGGGCGGGCTCGGTGTGCCCGCCGGTGGTAGGACCGGACCTCTCGCTTCCCGGCGTGGTTGAGCGCCATCTCGCAAAAGGAGGAGGTGGAGCGGGCGCGGGAGGACGATCCTCTCGCTGCGCCGCTCCGCAGACGAAGAAGGGGGAGAAGGCGTCGTGCCCTCCCTCCTCATGGTGACGGGCGGGCGACAGGCGCGGGGGTGCCTTCGCCCGCATTGCACCCGTCACCTTCGTCGGTCATTCCCGACCCCCCGCACCCGTGAGGGTGTGAGGGGTCTGCCTTTCAATCGTCGGCGGAGGACTGGAAGTAAAGGCTTTGCCGGTTTCCCAGTCCCCCGCCACTGTGACGAAGCGGGAATGCGCTGGGTCGTTTTAGTGGGTATACCGGGTCCGCCCGGGGAGTCCCACATACCCCTCCCGTCCCCCGACGGGAGGGTATGCGTAATGCATTTTTTCCCAGCGTCAACAAAAAAAAAAAAAAAAAAAAAGGTTAGGTTGGGGTGCTAGGTCAGAAAACCTCCTAGGGGGCCCAGTGGCTGCCGGTCCTTCTCGATACGTCGGGAGGGAACAGCAGCTGCTGTGGACGGTGCTCCCTGGGCGCGGCAGTATCTGTCCCCGATGAATGGGAACAGATTTGACTGTTACTGTTAGACCACATGTGACTGTTAGACCTAAGCGCATAGGTCCACTAAGGACACTGCTACGAATTCTAACAGACCACGCTCCCTAAGCACAATTCACATGTCTTTCTCAATCCTAAGACAGAGTTCTGAGGAGTCATGCTGCCATTGAGGAAGGCACGTTTTAGTAGTTATTCCTACACGCGTATTCATGTTAAACACCCTTACGGCAATCTACACCTTGACTATGATACAACATAACTTGCACAAGCGCACCGTAGACTCAGTCTGTAGCAGAACATATTACGATAGTTATTGGTGGCGCTGAAGTGGGAACTGACGTCACTTCACATTTCTTTAATCTAACCCCATGTCGTGGTAGCGTGTCTCGCTAAATTGTGTCGATTCAGTAATAGGCCAACCAGTGGCTGGATTTGATTTCAACGAGACAAACAGCCGGGTTTGACTTTTCAGTCCCTAGCGTTCCTTAGAACGGAGCTATCAATTTGATGTTTCAGTGTGAAATACTTCAGGGAGCCTACCCCCACTACCGAAATGCCCGCCAGCAATCTCCACGTAATGTTTCTGAGCTAGACCTTTATAGGAAGCAATAATCACCATCGGAGCTTGGTTACTTTGTACAACAAGTACAAGTCGGCATTATAAATTACTGTTAAATATCATTTGTTTTAATCAAACTGTGATTATGGTGTTGCCTTCACCGACTGAACAATATAGATTGTTCTACTTAAAATGAATATAGCGGTTCGGCCTTCCATTTGTGGTGCGTCAGAATATAAGTCAACAGTTGTCTATATACATTAGTCATTCGTATTAGTCGATATTGTACATGTCGTTATGAAAGGCCAACCCTAGAACCAAACGCAGACGGTGAATAGTTGCCAAGGTACGGATTAGGAGTTGGACACAAAACACATGATATAATTATATACATCGTGGCTCCGCATCTGCAGCAGCTGCTGTTCCCTCCAGACGTATCGAGAAGGACCGGCAGCCACTGGGCCCCCTAGGAGGTTTTCTGACCTAGCACCCCAACCTAACCTAACCTTTTTTTTTTTTTTTTTTTTTGTTGACGCTGGGAAAAAATGCATTACGCATACCCTCCCGTCGGGGGACGGGAGGGGTATGTGGGACTCCCCGGGCGGACCCGGTATACCCACTAAAACGACCCAGCGCATTCCCGCTTCGTCATAGTGGCGGGGGACTGAGAAACCGGCAAAGCCTTTACTTCCAGTCCTCCGCCGACGATTTAAAGGCAGACCCCTCACACCCTCACGGGTGCGGGGGGTCGGGAATGACCGACGAAGGTGACGGGTGCAATGCGGGCGAAGGCACCCCCGCGCCTGTCGCCCGCCCGTCACCATGAGGAGGGAGGGCACGACGCCTTCTCCCCCTTCTTCGTCTGCGGAGCGGCGCAGCGAGAGGATCGTCCTCCCGCGCCCGCTCCACCTCCTCCTTTTGCGAGATGGCGCTCAACCACGCCGGGAAGCGAGAGGTCCGGTCCTACCACCGGCGGGCACACCGAGCCCGCCCTGGCTCCTCCACTGCGCCCTCTGCGACCCAGAGGGCCGCGTGGAATCGCCCCACCGTGTCAGAATATTGGCCACGACAGTAACGTTCCCCGAGGAATAAGAATCTCTTCCCATTCATCGGGGACAGATACTGCCGCGCCCAGGGAGCACCGTCCACAGCAGCTGCTGTTCCCTCCCGACGTATCGAGAAGGACCGGCAGCCACTGGGCCCCCTAGGAGGTTTTCTGACCTAGCACCCCAACCTAACCTTTTTTTTTTTTTTTTTTTTTTGTTGACGCTGGGAAAAAATGCATTACGCATACCCTCCCGTCGGGGGACGGGAGGGGTATGTGGGACTCCCCGGGCGGACCCGGTATACCCACTAAAACGACCCAGCGCATTCCCGCTTCGTCACAGTGGCGGGGGACTGGGAAACCGGCAAAGCCTTTACTTCCAGTCCTCCGCCGACGATTGAAAGGCAGACCCCTCACACCCTCACGGGTGTGGGGGGTCGGGAATGACCGACGAAGGTGACGGGTGCAATGCGGGCGAAGGCACCCCCGCGCCTGTCGCCCGCCCGTCACCATGAGGAGGGAGGGCACGACGTCTTCTCCCCCTTCTTCGTCTGCGGAGCGGCGCAGCGAGAGGATCGTCCTCCCGCGCCCGCTCCGCCTCCTCCTTTTGCGAGATGACTTCCTCGCAAAAGGAGGCTACCGCTGACCAGCCCTCCTCGCTCCCCAGCATGGCGTCGACCACGCCGGGAAGCGAGAGGTCCGGTCCGACCACCGCGGTCAGACCGCGGCGCAGCTCGGACCACGCCGGGCACACCTTGAGGGTGTGCTGCGCCGTGTCCTCCGCCGCGCCGCAGTCGTGGCACGCCGGGGTTTCCTCCCTCCCGATCCGGTGCAGGTACGATCCGAAACAACCATGCCCGGATAACACCTGCACCAGACGGAAAGAGAGGAAACCGTGGGACCACTCGAGCCAGCCCCGCAGGGCCGGACCGAGCGCGTCCAACGTCCAGCGGCCAAAGGCGGCGTTGGCGAGGTCCTCCGTCCAATGGAGGACGATGGCATCCCTCGCCTCCCGCCGCACGGCCTCCCGCTCCTCGGCGACGGGGCGCTCCCCGAGCGCCTTCCGGTGCGCCGTCCACTCGTACACTCTTTGGCGAGCACCCAAGCCTCCAACTCCCATGGCGGGGTGCCCGCCAGAGCGCACGCCGCCGAGAAGCCCACCGAGCGGTAGGCCCTCGCCACCCGCTGTGCAATGGCCCGCTGGGGCTGCGGATGGCGGTGGCATTCTCCCTCCTGTGGAGGGAGTCCGCCCAAATGGGGGCCCCATATAGGGCCATGCTCCGCAAAATGTCAGCATAGAGGCGCCGGCATTTCGCCTTGGGCCCCCCCAAGTTCGGGAGGAGCCACGAGAGGGCGTCCGCGGCCTTCAACAGGCGCGTCGACAGCCCGCTGAAATGCGGGCCGAAGCGCCACCTGTCGTCCAGCACCAGCCCCAGATATTTCATCTGGGCTGGACCCCTATACGGACGCCCTCCACGACGATGTGGGCGTCGGCAGGGCAGCGCTGCCGGGGACCGCGAAAGAACACGGCTCCGTTTTGTGCAGCGCCACCCTCAATCCCAGGCGGCGGATCCTTTCTGCCACCAAGCGCCTCCAATATCGCATATGTGCAGGGACGCCGTCCGGGCCGGGGGCGGTCTTCTTTGCGCGGAGGCTGAGTACCCCCGCCGTAGAATTCCGCCGCCGTCACCGGGGGGGACCTCCGCCTCCGGTGGAGCCGCCCCTTGCGGGGGATCCATTTAGGTTAGGTTAGGTTAGGTTAGGTTAGGTTAGGTTGGGGGGGGGGGGTGGGGTGCTAGCTAGGTCAGAAAACCTCCTCGTGGGCCCAGTGGCTGCCGTCCTTCTCGATACGTCTGGAGGGAACAGCAGCTGCTGAGGACGGTGCACCCTGGGCGCGGCAGTATCCGTCCCCGATGAATGGAAGAGATTCTTATTCCTCGGGGAACGTTACTGTCGTGGCCGATATTCTGACACGGTGGGGCGACTCCACGCGGCCCTCTGGGACGCAGAGGGCGCAGTGGAGGAGCCAGGGCGGGCTCGGTGTGCCGCCGGGCGTTGGGCGCGCTCGAGTCCGGTCTTGCGGAGGGCTGGGCCGGGCGCATCCGGCTTCCGGCGGCGCACCGAACCCGCCGGTGGGTGGACCGGGCCCATCGCTTCCCGGCGGTGGTCAACGCCGTGCTGGGGGGGCGGGCAGGCCTGGTCAGCGGTCGCCTCCTTTTGCGAGTTCGTCTCGCAAAGGGAGGAGGCGGAGCGCGCGCGGGGGGGGGGCGACCCTCTCGTTGCGCCGCTCCGCAGCGGAGGAGCCAGGGTGGGCTCGGTGTGCCGCCGGGCGTTGGGCGCGCTCGGTCCGGTCTTGCGGGGCCGGGCCGGGCGCGTCCGGCTTCCGGTGGCGCACCGAGCCCGCCGGTGGTTGGACCGGGCCCTCGCTTCCCGGCGTGGTCGGCACCGTGCTGGGGGGCGGGGAGGCCTGGTCGGCGGTCGCCTCCTTTTGCGAGTTCGCTCGCAAAGGGAGGAGGCGGAGCGCGCGCGGGGGGGGCGACCCTCTCGCTGCGCCGCTCCGCAGCGGAGGGGGGAGAGGGCGTTGTGCCCTCCCTCCTCATGGTGACGGCGGGCGGCAGGCACGGGGGTGCCTTCGCCCGCATTGCACACGTCACCTTTGCGGTCATTCCGGCCCCCCACACCCGCGAGGGTGTGAGGGGTCGCCTTGCGGGGCAATCGTCGGCGGAGGACTGGTCGTTAAGGCTATGCCGGTTTCCCAGTCCCCCGCCACTCTGACGAAGCGGGAATGCGCTGGGTCGTTTAGTGGGTATACCGGGTTTGGTTCGGCCCGGGGAGTCCCACATACCCCTCCCGTCCCCCGGCGGGTGGGTATGCGTAATGCATTTTTTCCCAGCGTTAACAAAAAAAAAAAAAAAAAAAAAAAAAAAAAAAAAAAAAAAAAAAAAAAAAAAAAAGGTTAGGTTGGGGTGCTAGGTCAGAAAACCTCCTCGTGGGCCCAGTGGCTGCCGGTCCTTCTCGATACGTCTGGAAGGAACAGCAGCAGCTGCTGAGGACGGTGCACCCTGGGCGCGGCAGTATCCGTCCCCGATGAAATGGGAAGTGATTCTTATTCCTCGGGGAACGTTACTGTCGTGGCCGATATTCTGACACGGTGGGGCGACTCCGCGCGACCCTCTGAGACGCAGAGGGCGCAGTGGAGGAGCCAGGGCGGGCTCGGTGTGCCGCCGGGCGTTGGGCGCGCTCGGTCCGGTCTTGTGGAGGGCTGGCTCGGGCGCGCCCGGCGTCCGGCGCGCACTGGGCCCGCCGGTGGTAGGACCGGACCTCTCGCTTCCCGGCGTGGTTGAGCGCCATGCTGGGGTTCGGGGAGGTCTGGTCAGCGGTCGCCTCCTTTTGCGAGTTCGCTCGCAAAGGGAGGAGGCGGAGCGCGCGCGGGGGGGGCGACCCTCTCGTTGCGCCGCTCCGCAGCGGAGGAGCCGGGGCGGGCTCGGTGTGCCGCCGGGCGTTGGGCGCGCTCGGTCCGGTCTTGCGGGGCCGGTCCGGGCGCGTCCGGCTTCCGGTGGCGCACCGAGCCCGCCGGTGGTCGGACCGGGCCCTCGCTTCCCGGTGTGGTCGACGCCGTGCTGGGGGGCGGGGAGGCACTGGTCAGCGGTAGCCTCCTTTTGCGAGTTCGCTCGCAAAGGGAGGAGGCGGAGCGCGCGCGGGGGGGGCGACCCTCTCGCTGCGCCGCTCCGCAGCGGAAGGGGGAGAAGGCTTCGTGCCCTCCCTCCTCATGGTGACGGCGGGCGGCAGGCACGGGGGTGCCTTCGCCCGCATTGCACCCGTCACCTTAGCGGGTCATTCCGGCCCCCCACACCCGCGAGGGTGTGAGGGGTCGCCTTGCGGGGCAATCGTCGGCGGAGGACTGGTCGTTAAGGCTATGCCGGTTTCCCAGTCCCCCGCCACTATGACGAAGCGGGAATGCGCTGGGTCGTTTTAGTGGGTATACCGGGTTTGGTTCGCCCGGGGAGTCCCACATACCCCTTCCGTCCCCCGACGGGAGGGTATGCGTAATGCATTTTTTCCCAGCGTCAACAAAAAAAAAAAAAAAAAAAAAAAAAAAAAAAAAAAAAAAAAAAAAAAGGTTAGGTTAGGTTGGGGGACCCCCCACAGAGCATACGTCCACGTCGTGTCCCCTGGAAACAGCCCAGTTCTGACCACCGTAACGGAGTGGCAGACTGGGACTGGCCAAAGTGCTCTGTGATCTCGAAGCGAATTGATTGTGATTTTAACTGCCTTGATTGCGATTTTAACTGCCTTTTTTCGTTTCGAAATGCCTGTGACGCCCTCGCGGGACGCCTGCGGGCGATTTTTAAAAACAAAAGGCCCTTCTCAGGGCCAACCCAAAGGCCCTTCTCAGGGCCAACCCAAAGGCCCTTCTCAGGGCCAACCCAAAGGCCCTTTTCAGGGCCATCCAAAAGGTCCTTCTCAGGGCCACTCCGACGCTTCGGCGTCAGAGGCCAGCCGCGCGCCGTCTGTGGCTAGCTTCTCTGGAGGGGCGGACGAGTCGTCCGATAACGACTCATGTGTGTCGGACGCCGTCGACCCTCGGTCGCGGAAGCGGTCGCAGCTGCGGAAGCGGCCACGATCGCAGAACGGTGGGTCCGAGGGCTCCTCGGCCTCGGGGCCGTCGAAGGCTAAAGAGCCAACGACGGCCGCGTCGACCCATGTTGTTGGGCTGGCGGACGCCCAACGCCAGTTGGACCTGGCTCGGCGGGTGCAGCTCCAGCAAGAGCTGGAGGAGCGGGTTGCCGCTAAGGAGGAGCGGGCGCACATCGCCCGGGCCAAGTCCGGGTACGGTGCGTCCCGCATCCTGTACGCGGACTATTCTCTGGCCGAGCTGGAGAGAATGGCGGAGGAGGACAAGGAGGAGATAGTGGAGGTCGCCTCCAAGTCCTCCAACATTAAGGGGACCTTGCAGAAGGCCCTTAAGTGCAGGGCCGCGAGCATGCGCGGTGTCGTCGCGGAGCTGGTCCAGCGTAAGACCACCGACGAGACGCGGCAACTGCAGGCGAAGATTGATCGCCTGCAGTCGGAGGTCAGCCAGCTTCATCTGAAGCTGGCTGAAGCCACGGCCCGGCCACAACAGGCCGGGGCGAGCCCTGTGGCAGAGGGCGCTGCTTCGGCCCGGCCACAACAGGCCAAGGCGAGGCCTGCAGCAGAGGGCCCCTCCTCCAACCTTGAGGATATCATCCGCAAGGTAATAATGGAGGAGAGGGCCTTCACCCGAGCCTGCTTCGCAGGGATTGAGGACCGGCTCCTGCCGGAGAAGCGCCTCCGACCGCCGCTTGCGGCGGATAAGAGGCGGTCCGAGCCGGGGCCGTCCTCAGCCCAGGCGGAGGAGAGGCGGCCTGAGCCGGGGCCGTCCTCCTCCCAGGAGGAAGACGCCCTTCTTCCCTCAACCACCCCGTCCAACGAGTGGACGGAGGTGCGTAAGGGGAAGGGAAAAGGGAAGGGCAAGAGGTCGGCAGCGGCCGTCCATGCCGTCCCTGCCGTCCCCGCCACCTGCGCTCCCAGCCAGTCGCAGACGACTGGCAAGGGACAGGGCAAGGGGAAAGGGAATGGGAGAGAAAGAAGGGGGCAGTTGGTCCCCCCTAGAACCGCAGCCGTCGTGGTGACGCTCACCGCGGAGGCTGCGGGGCGAGGGGAGACCTACGCCTCCATATTGGTGCGGGCGCGTGGCAATGCCGATCCCACCCAATTGGGGATCGGCAGTGTATCGTGCCGGCGGACGCAGGCCGGGGCTCGAATATTCGAGTTCCCGGGGGCCGAGGGCAGCGCCCGCGCTGACCTCTTTGCAGCCAAGCTGCAGGAGGTCATCGCGGACTCTGCCAAGGTGGCCCGGCCGGTCAAGACGGCGGCCATCGAGGTGACGGAGCTGGATGACTCCGTCACCAAGGAGGAGGTGGTGGCGGCGGTCGCAGCGGTGGGGGGCTGTGCCGCAGCGGCGGTCCAAGGCCGGGACATAAGGCCCGGCCGCGGCGGAATGGGCACTATCCGCCTCGAGTGCCCAATCGCAGCTGCCAAAGCCGTCCTTGCGAAAGGGCGGCTTCAAGTGGGCTTTAGCTCGGGTGCAGTTAGGGCACTCGAGGACCGGCCTCTGCGGTGTTTCCGGTGCTTCGGCATCGGTCACACCCGGCCCCTGTGTCCGTCCAAGGTTGACAGGACGGACACGTGCTACCGGTGCGGCAAGGAGGGCCACAAAGCCGCCTCCTGCCAGGCCGCCACGCCGCACTGCGCGGTGTGTGCCGCCAGTGGCCGCCGGGCAGGCCACGTCATGAAGGGGGGGAAGTGCAATCCCCCCCCTAAGCGTGGCAAAGCGCAGGCGCCGACCGGGCCTGCGCCTGCTGCTGCCGCTAACACCGCCGTTCCTGCGGCGGCTGCGGAGGAGGGTGCGATGTCCGACTGATGGCCAGAGTCGAGCATCGCATCCTTCAGGCGAACGCCAACCACTGCAGGACAGCCCAGGATCTGCTAATGCAGACCATGGCTGAGTGGTTGGTGGACTTGGCGGTGGTCGCCGAACCCTACTCGGTCCCTGGCCGTTGGCTGGGCGACCGGGACGGCTTAGTGGCGTTGGTGGCGCGGTCTTCCACGGACTCCCCTCCCCTCTCGCTCTTAGAGAGGGGACCGGGATACGTGGCCGCCGCGTGGGGAGAGATAGCGATGGTGGGGGTGTATTTCTCCCCAAACCGCCCTCTCTCGGACTTTGAGGATTTCCTCGAGATCCTCACTGCTGTCGTAGGGAGGGCGGCGCCACGCCAGGTCGTGGTGCTCGGCGACCTAAACGCCAAGTCGGTGGCCTGGGGCAACCCGGCCGCAGGCTGCAACGTCCGGGGACGCGCCGTCGAGTTTTGGGCGGCCTCGTGCGGTGTGTCCCTCCTCAACAGGGGGGCGGTCCACACGTGTGTGCGGCAACAGGGCGGGTCGGTGGTGGACGTGTCGTTTGCCACCCCCGCGCTAGCCGCCCGCGTCGTGAACTGGCGGGTGGAGCTGGTGGAGACCTTGTCGGACCACCGTTATGTGCGGTTCGACATCTCCACACAGCGGGGAGGGGGGACGGCCCGCGCTGGGCAATCTCCCTTCCCGCGGTGGGCACTCACCCGCCTGGACCGGGAGGCAGCCAAGGAGGCCGCCTTCCTCCAGGACTGGCTGTCGCCTCCCCCTGTCGAGGAGGTCCCGGACGTTGACGCCGCAGCGGTCCGGCTACGGCGGTCTTTGACCGAGGTGTGCAACTCCAGCATGCCTCGGTCTCGCCGTCCGCCTCCCCGTCGTGCCGTTTATTGGTGGACGGAGGAGCTGGCGGGGCTCCGGGCCACCTGCGTGGCGGCCAGAAGGGCCTACGCGCGTAGCCGACGGCGCAGCGCCCAGAACCGAGTCCGGGCAGAGGAGGACCGCCTGTACGCCTCTTACCGAGAGGCTACGGCGGCCCTCAAGTCTGCAATGGGCGCTGCGCAGGACTCGGCGAGGGCCGAGATGCTGGAGGGTCTCGACAGGGACCCCTATGGGAGACCATATAAGGCGGCGCGGAATCAGCTCCGCCCCTATGGTCCCCCACTGTCGGAGACCCTCGAGCCGGCATTGTTGGATGGGGTGGTCCGGTCCCTGTTTCCGCGCAGGACCGACTTCGCCCCTCCAACAATGGATCCCCCGCAAGGGGCGACTCCACCGGAGGCGGAGGTACCCCCGGTCACGGCGGCGGAATTCTACGCGGGGGTTTTGAGCCTCCGCGCGAAGAAAACCGCCCCCGGTCCGGACGGCGTCCCTGCACGGGTGGTGGCGATCGCCGCCACCCAAATGGAGGACAGGTTTCGGGACCTCTTCAGCGCGTGTTTTACGGCTGGGAGGTTCCCGAAACTCTGGAAGGAGGGGCAGTTGTGCCTCCTCCGGAAGGAGGGACGCCCGGTGGACTCCCCCTCGGCATACCGGCCCATCGTTCTGCTCGATGAGGTCGGTAAATTGTTCGAGGGGATTGTCGCCTCCCGGCTGGATAGCCACTTGCGGGGGATAGGCCCGGATCTGTCGGACGCCCAATACGGTTTCCGCCGTGGGCGTTCGACGATCGACGCGCTGGCCCTTCTCAAGGGCCAGGTGAAGGAGGCGGTGGAGGCGGGGGACGGGGTGCTGGCGGTGTCGTTCGACATTGCCAACGCCTTCAACTCCGTCCCCCACTCGACGATATTGGAGGCGCTCCGGTATCACGGAGTGCCCCAATATCTGCGGAGCCTCCTGGCCGACTACTTGGAGGACCGCGAGGTCCTCCTCGTGGACAAATCGGCAACCGTGAGGCGGTACGGCGCAGAGTCTGGTGTTCCACAGGGGTCGGTCCTGGGGCCCCCCTTGTGGAACATCGGATTCGACTGGCTCCTGCGGGGAGTCCTCCTCCCGGGCACGAGTGTAATCTGCTACGCGGATGACACTCTGCTCACTGCCCGGGGGAGGAACTTTGCGGACGCGGCCATTCTGGCCTCGGCTGGCGGATCCTTGGTGGCAGAAAGGATCCGCCGCCTGGGATTGAGGGTGGCGCTGCATAAAACGGAGGCCGTGTTCTTTCGCGGTCCCCGGCAGCGCTGCCCTGCCGACGCCCACATCGTCGTGGAGGGCGTCCGCATAGAGGTCCAGCCTCAGATGAAATATCTGGGGCTGGTGCTGGACGACAGGTGGCACTTCGGCCCGCATTTCAGCGGGCTGTCGACGCGCCTGTTGAAGGCCGCGGACGCCCTCTCATGGCTCCTCCCAAACCTGGGGGGGCCCAAGGCAAAATGCCGGCGCCTCTATGCCGGCATTTTGCGGAGCATGGCCCTTTACGGGGCCCCCATCTGGGCGGACTCCCTCCACAGGAGGGAGAATGCTACCGCCATCCGCAGGCCCCAGCGGGCCATTGCACAGCGGGTGGCGAGGGCCTACCGCTCGGTGGGCTTCTCGGCGGCGTGCGCTCTGGCGGGCACCCCGCCATGGGAGTTGGAGGCTTGGGTGCTCGCCAGAGTGTACGAGTGGACGGCGCACCGGAAGGCGCTCGGGGAGCGCCCCGTCGCCGAGGAGCGGGAGGCCGTGCGGCAGGAGGCGAGGGACGCCATCGTCCTCCATTGGACGGACGACCTCGCCAACGCTGCCTTTGGCCGCCGGACGTTGGACGCGCTCGGTCCGGCCCTGCGGGGCTGGCTCGAGCGGTCCCACGGTTTCCTCTCTTTCCGTCTGGTGCAGGTGTTATCCGGGCATGGTTGTTTCGGATCGTACCTGCACCGGATCGGGAGGGAGGAAACCCCGGCGTGCCACGACTGCGGCGCGGCGGAGGACACGGCGCAGCACACCCTCGAGGTGTGCCCGGCGTGGTCCGAGCTGCGCCGCGGTCTGACCGCGGTGGTCGGACCGGACCTCTCGCTTCTCGGCGTGGTCGACGCCATGCTGGGGAGCGAGGAGGCCTGGTCAGCGGTAGCCTCCTTTTGCGAGGAGGTCATCTCGCAAAAGGAGGAGGCGGAGCGGGCGCGGGAGGACGATCCTCTCGCTGCGCCGCTCCGCAGACGAAGAAGGGGGAGAAGGCGTCGTGCCCTCCCTCCTCATGGTGACGGGCGGGCGACAGGCACGGGGGTGCCTTCGCCCGCATTGCACCCGTCACCTTCGTTGGTCATTCCCGACCCCCCGCACCCGTGAGGGTGTGAGGGGTCTGCCTTTCAATCGTCGGCGGAGGACTGGAAGTAAAGGCTTTGCCGGTTTCCCAGTCCCCCGCCACTATGACGAAGCGGGAATGCGCTGGGTCGTTTTAGTGGGTATACCGGGTCCGCCCGGGGAGTCCCACATACCCCTCCTGTCCCCCGACGGGAGGGTATGCGTAATGCATTTTTTCCCAGCGTCAACAAAAAAAAAAAAAAAAAAAAAAAAAAAAAGGTTAGGTTAGGTTTTTTCCTAGGGGGCCCAGTGGCTGCCGGTCCTTCTCGATACGTCTGGAGGGAACAGCAGCTGCTGTGGACGGTGCACCCTGGGCGCGGCAGTATCCGTCCCCGATGAATGGGAAGAGATTCTTATTCCTCGGGGAATGTTACTGTCGTGGCCAATATTCTGACACGGTGGGGCGACTCCACGCGGCCCTCTGGGACGCAGAGGGCGCAGTGGAGGAGCCAGGGCGGGCTCGGTGTGCCGCCGGGCGTTGGGCGCGCTCGGTCCGGTCTTGTGGAGTGCTGGCTCGGGCGCGTCCGGCGTCCGGCGGCGCACCGGGCCCGCCGGTGGTAGGACCGGACCTCTCGCTTCCCGACGTGGTTGAGCGCCACGCTGGGGCTCGGGGAGGCCTGGTCAGCGGTCGCCTCCTTTTGCGAGGTCAACTCGCAAAGGGAGGAGGCGGGGCGCGCGCGGGGGGGCGATCCCCTCGCTGCGCCGCTCCGCAGCGGAAGGGGGAGAGGGCGTTGTGCCCTCCCTCCTCACGGTGACGGCGGGCGGCAGGCACGGGGGTGCCTTCGCCCGCATTGCACTCGTCACCTTTGCGGTCATTCCGGCCCCCCACACTCGTAAGGGTGTGAGGGGTTGTCTTGCGGGGCAATCGTCGGCGGAGGACTGGACGTAAAGGCTTTGCCGGTTTCCCAGTCCCCCGCCACTATGACGAAGCGGGAATGCGCTGGGTCGTTTTAGTGGGTATACCGGGTCCGCCCGGGGTGTCCCACATACCCCTCCTGTCCCCCGACGGGAGGGTATGCGTAATGCATTTTTTCCCAGCGTCAACAAAAAAAAAAAAAAAAAAAAGGTTAGGTTAGGTTAGGTTTTTTTTTTTTTTTTTTTTTTTTTTTTTTTTGTTTTGGCAGGAGTGGGAAATCCCCACGGACACCTCCACTATCTCACAGGATGTGAGACAGTGGAGGTAGTGTCGGACTCGAACCGACTAAAACCCACTCCTGCCTTGCCAAGTGTCCCTCTAACATGATCAGAGTCCTTAACATCTGTCATTTTGGCTTGTCTACGCTGCTAGTTGGCCGGAGAGACCACATGATGAGCGATTTGGAGTTACGTGTTAAGTTTACCTTCTATTTAAACACCGCAAAATTTACTTTATTTTTGATTTATTAATATGCTACATTTTACTATAATTATTATATTTTGTTAATATATCTAAAAACTGTTTTACCAATATCGTTTCCCTAATGTTCTCAAAATTATAACTATATTAATTTATTTAATTTTACTTATTGTTTAATTTTGTATCCATTAATAAATCCTTATATTTATGCCCTTACTATATTTACTGTGTATCTTGACTATTTATGTTTTATTATCTTTTTTATTTGTATGATATCTAACCTATATATTCAATATATAATTAAGTATCATTTATTCCTAAAAAAACCTGTTATTTTTAACTATTGTTGTACCTTTTCTACATTTATTACAAAATAAATTAGTACCCATCGACGTATTTCTAGACGCAACATAACTTGACGCAACCACCAGAGCTGGCACCCGTTCCAACATAACTTGAGCCAGTTTCTTATGAAGCAGACTCAAGTTAACTTTTCGCAAATTTCCAACGCCGGTGGTCCCCTCAACGTGCCTGTTTTGCGTTTGGGCCGAATTTCCCTTGTTTCTGTGCCCGGAAGTGGTCGCATCGCCTTTAGCAATATGCTATCGAAGCTCTTGCGAATGCGTCCCACTTCCGTCGCACTGGGCATTCATTGCTGAATGCGTTGTGCTCGGTGGCCCCTAGTTTTGCCTTGGTGCAGTTCACACAAGCCGCTGCTTTGCCGATCTGTCTCTCTGGGCAGTCTGCCTTAAGGTGTGAGCCACCGCAGTGGCTACACAGATCGGCAGGCTCCGTGCACAGGCGTTTCCCGTGCCCGTATGCCAAGCAGCGACTGCACTGCACCAGGGGCGTTTGGTCTTCCACGCGAACTCTTTGGAGGTCAATACGGAGTTTTCCCTCCTGAATTGACCTCCTCCAGACCACAGGGGACACACCAAGCACAACGTGATTAGCATGTGGGTTGCGGGTTTTGCGTCGGTACTTAACAACAATCCTCTGTGCCTCGTCGTCGAGCCCGTGAAATATCTCCCGGTTCTGATTCTTAAGGGCTCTCACCACCTCCTCGTCACTGTGCATGACTAATACGTCCCTAAGAATCAGAAGCGGGTCCCGATTTTTCACGTCCTCGACGACGAGGTTCTCTCCGGCCGCTTGCAGTCTGGTTTTGATTTTCTGCCTCTCCTCCTTCGTTGCGCACCCCATGATGACCCTTTGGTCCTTGGCCTTTCTGACCCTTTCTACACGCACCCAGCCCTCCTTCGCGTCCACCGCCTTCCTAACTCTTTCGAGTATTTCGTCCCCCGTATCCATTTCCTGTGTCGAGGAGACAACCACGGAGTGCAGCGTCGTTCGCTCCAGGGCCTTTGCCCCGGTGTGGCTTTTGCTGATGGCCGCTACACTCGCGTAGGTTGCCTCCCCCGCACGCTCCCCGCTGGCCAGACTGTCTCGGAGTTTGTCGAGTCTCTCGGAGTTTCCTCTTAACTCCGAGATGTGCTCCTTCAAAGTACTTAAGAGCTCAGTCTGGCCAGCAAGGACCTCGACGAAAATGGGTTGGGGACTACGGTCAGCAGTGGGCGCGATGTCCGGTACGGCGATGGGTGCGGCAGGGACCTTGTCACGCTCCGACTCCTTGACTAACTCAAAAAGCCTGTTTATGGCCTCAAGTACCGCCGTCTTTATGTCGGTCCTGAGGTTGCGAGAGTTGCCCAAGTTCAGCTTAGCCTTATTCAGGCAAGCTCTCGCCTCCGCAGTCCGACTGGGGTACTTGGCCTCAGGCTTCTTGAGCTGTCTGGAGTCATCCGTGGTGGCTCGGCACGTCCCCGGAGCGGCAGGGCCCCCCTGAGAGGCGGGAGGAGTGTCATCTCCAAAGGAGATTCTCCTCCTCGCAACAGCAGAAGAAGGCCCCGCCTTCTCCGCCGATCGTGGCGAGTCACCAGAGACTTGCGTCCTCACGGTGCTAGATGGGGTGCGAAACATTGAGACTTTTTGAGCAGACATCATCAGGTCAGACTCCTGTAAAGAGGGAATCTGACAATAACGACTACTCAGGAGGAGAGGGTAATTGGAGGGACACTGGTACCTCTGTGTCCCTGTATAGGGGGGAACACAGTAAGTAACGGAGTACCTAATCAATTAAAATATAAATATTGTTAAAAAAGTCAATTTAAATATTAATACAATACTGTCAAATAATTAAAAACTAAAAACTGTCAAAGTAAAAATACAATTAAAAAGAAGTATATAAAATTAAAATTTTTCAACTTGGTCATGCTCCGTATATAATAAATTTATATAGTAAATATATGTACAATAAAATTAATTATAATAATTGTCAATAAAAACACACAAAATTAAGTAAAAAGCCTTGTAGACTCAGTCAAACTCAGTTTAAAAATCGAGTTTTCCCTACTAAACCCTTGAACAGCCCTAATAAAAGCAAAAGGAGATAAATTACAAATAAATAATTTTTGCCGAAAATCCCACGTCTACCCTCCTATAGACCAGAGGGCGGGTGGGTGGGCAAAATTTTATTTGAGCTAGGCGGGCGAGCGATATCTCAAAAGAAGCGGCTCGTCGCGGGCTAGCTAATTACAAAATAAAACAGGGTGGGTGCCGAATAAAATTTTTGAGTTTTGGTCAAAAAACCAGTTTTTGAACCAAAAAATTTAGGGTTTCAACCTCCAACCTGGGCGCCGGCGCACGGAACGCGGACCAGAACACAGGGATGAAGGGTGAGTACTATTGCAACTATAATCTAACGTAATTTTGACTAGAAATTTGGAAAAACACTAAATTTTGATGATTTTATCTAAAAAATTCGAAAAATTTCTAAGGGTTGTAGGGAAATTTTTTATTCGCGCGTTTCGGGGGGTGCAATATCGTCAGTACGTAGGCGGACGCCTAGTTAGGTCCAAATATGCTGAAAACAGCTTCAAAATCGCACGTCCAGAACCGAAAATATAAACGGTTAGGTTAGGTTAGGTTAGGTTAGGTTAGGTTAGGTTTTACGTCTGGAGGGAACAGCAGCTGCTGTGGACGGTGCACCCTGGGCGCGGCAGTATCCGTCCCCGATGAATGGGAAGAGATTCTTATTCCTCGGGGAACGTTACTGTCGTGGCCAATATTCTGACACGGTGGGGCGACTCCACGCGGCCCTCTGGGACGCAGAGGGCGCAGTGGAGGAGCCAGGGCGGGCTCGGTGTGCCGCCGGGCGTTGGGCGCGCTCGGTCTGGTCTTGTGGAGGGCTGGGCCGGGCGCGTCCGGCTTCCGGCGGCGCACCGAGCCCGCCGGTGGGTGGACCGGGCCCTCGCTTCCCGGCGTGGTCGACGCCGTGCTGGGGGGCGGGGAGGCCTGGTCAGCGGTAGCCTCCTTTTGCGAGTTCGCTCGCAAAGGGAGGAGGCGGAGCGCGCGCGGGGGGGGCGACCCTCTCGTTGCGCCGCTCCGCAGCGGAGGAGCCGGGGCGGGCTCGGTGTGCCGCCGGGCGTTGGGCGCGCTCGGTCCGGTCTTACGGGGCCGGTCCGGGCGCGTCCGGCTTCCGGGGGCGCACCGAGCCCGCCGGTGGTCAGACCGGGCCCTCGCTTCCCGGCGTGGTCGACGCCGTGCTGGGGGGCGGGGAGGCCTGGTCAGCGGTAGCCTCCTTTTGCGAGTTCGCTCGCAAAGGGAGGAGGCGGAGCGCGCGCGGGGGGGGCGACCCTCTCGCTGCGCCGCTCCGCAGCGGAAGGGGGAGAAGGCTTCGTGCCCTCCCTCCTCATGGTGACGGCGGGCGGCAGGCACGGGGGTGCCTTCGCCCGCATTGCACCCGTCACCTTAGCGGGTCATTCCGGCCCCCCACACCCGCGAGGGTGTGAGGGGTCGCCTTGCGGGGCAATCGTCGGCGGAGGACTGGTCGTTAAGGCTATGCCGGTTTCCCAGTCCCCCGCCACTATGACGAAGCGGGAATGCGCTGGGTCGTTTTAGTGGGTATACCGGGTTTGGTTCGCCCGGGGAGTCCCACATACCCCTCCTGTCCCCCGATGGGAGGGTATGCGTAATTGCATTTTTTCCCAGCGTCAACAAAAAAAAAAAAAAAAAAAAAAAAAAAAAAAAAAAAAAAAAAAAAAAAAAAGGTTAGGTTAGGTTTCACCAAGGAGGAGGTGGTGGCGGCGGTCGCAGCGGTAGGGGGCTGTGGCGCAGCGGCGGTCCAAGGCCGGGACATAAGGCCCGGCCGCGGCGGAATGGGCACGATCCGCCTCGAGTGCCCAATCGCAGCTGCCAAAGCCGTCCTTGCAAAAGGACGGCTTCAAGTCGGGTTAAGCTCGGGCGCGGTCCGGGCACTCGAGGACCAGCCTCTGCGGTGTTTCCGGTGCTTCGGCATCGGCCACACCCGACCCCTGTGTCCGTCCAAAGTCGACCGGTCGGACACGTGCTACCGGTGCGGCAAGGAGGGCCACAAAGCCGCCTCCTGCCAGGCCGCCACACCGCACTGCGCGGTGTGTGCCGCCAGTGGCCGCCGGGCAGGCCACGTGATGAAGGGGGGGAAGTGCAATCCCCCCCCTAAGCGTGGCAAAGCGCAGGTGCCGATCGGGCCTGCGCCTGCTGCTGCCGCTAATACCGCCGTTCCTGCGGCGGCTGCGGAGGAGGGTGCGATGTCCGACTGATGGCCAGAGTCGAGCATCGCATCCTTCAGGCGAACGCCAACCACTGCAGGACAGCCCAGGATCTGCTGATGCAGACCATGGCTGAGTGGTTGGTGGACTTGGCGGTGGTCGCCGAACCCTACTCGGTCCCTGGCCGTTGGCTGGGCGACCGGGACGGCTTGGTGGCGTTGGTGGCGCGGTCTTCCACGGACTCCCCTCCCCTCTCGCTCTTAGAGAGGGGACCGGGATACGTGGCCGCCGCGTGGGGAGAGATAGCGATGGTGGGGGTGTATTTCTCCCCAAACCGCCCTCTCTCGGACTTTGAGGATTTCTTAGAGATCCTCACTGCTGTCGTAGGGAGGGCGTCACCACGCCAGGTCGTGGTGCTCGGCGACCTAAACGCCAAGTCGGTGGCCTGGGGCAACCCGGCCGTCGGGTGCAACGTCCGGGGACGCGCCGTCGAGTTTTGGGCGGCCTCGTGCGGTGTGTCCCTCCTCAACAGGGGGGCGGTCCACACGTGTGTGCGGCAACAGGGCGGGTCGGTGGTGGACGTGTCGTTTGCCACCCCCGCGCTAGCCGCCCGCGTCGTGAACTGGCGGGTGGAGCTGGTGGAGACCTTGTCGGACCACCGTTATGTGCGGTTCGACATCTCCACACAGCGGGGAGGGGGGACGGCCCGCGCTGGGCAATCTCCCTTCCCGCGGTGGGCACTCACCCGCCTGGACCGGGAGGCAGCCAAGGAGGCCGCCTTCCTCCAGGACTGGCTGTCGCCTCCCCCTGTCGAGGAGGTCCCGGACGTTGACGCCGCAGCGGTCCGGCTACGGCGGTCTTTGACCGAGGTGTGCAACTCCAGCATGCCTCGGTCTCGCCGTCCGCCTCCCCGTCGTGCCGTGTACTGGTGGACGGAGGAGCTGGCGGGGCTCCGGGCCACCTGCGTGGCGGCCAGAAGGGCCTACGCGCGTAGCCGACGGCGCAGCGCCCAGAACCGAGTCCGGGCAGAGGAGGACCGCCTGTACGCCTCTTACCGAGAGGCTACGGCGGCCCTCAAGTCTGCAATGGGCGCTGCACAGGACTCGGCGAGGGCCGAGATGCTGGAGGGTCTCGACAGGGACCCCTATGGGAGGCCATATAAGGCGGCGCGAAATCAGCTCCGCCCCTATGGTCCCCCACTGTCGGAGACCCTCGAGCCGGCATTGCTGGATGGGGTGGTCCGGTCCCTGTTTCCGCGCAGGACCGACTTCGCCCCACCAGTAATGGATCCCCCGCAAGGGGCGGCTCCACCGGAGGTGGAGGTGCCCCCGGTCACGGCGGCGGAATTCTACGCGGGGGTATTGAGCCTCCGCGCGAAGAAGACCGCCCCCGGTCCGGACGGCGTCCCTGCACGGGTGGTGGCGATTGCTGCCTCCCAAATGGAGGACAGGTTTCGGGACCTCTTCAGCGCGTGTTTTACGGCTGGGAGGTTCCCGAAACTCTGGAAGGAGGGGCAATTGTGCCTCCTCCGGAAGGAGGGACGCCCGGTGGACTCCCCCTCGGCATACCGGCCCATCGTTTTGCTCGATGAGGTCGGTAAATTGTTCGAGGGGATTGTCGCCGGGAGGCTGGATAGCCATTTGCGGGGGATCGGCCCGGATCTGTCGGACGCCCAGTACGGTTTCCGTCGTGGGCGTTCGACGATCGACGCGCTGGCCCTTCTGAAGGGCCAGGTGAAGGAGGCGGTGGAGGCGGGGGACGGGGTGCTGGCGGTGTCATTCGACATTGCCAACGCCTTCAACTCCGTCCCCCACTCGACGATATTGGAGGCGCTCCGGTATCACGGAGTGCCCCAATATCTGCGGAGCCTCCTGGCCGACTACTTGGAGGACCGCGAGGTCCTCCTCGTGGACAAGTCGGCCACCGTGAGGCGGTACGGCGCAGAGTCCGGTGTTCCACAGGGGTCGGTTTTGGGGCCCCCCTTGTGGAACATCGGATTCGACTGGCTCCTGCGGGGAGTCCTCCTCCCGGGCACGAGTGTCATCTGCTACGCGGATGACACTCTGCTCACTGCACGGGGGAGGAACTTTGCCGACGCGGCCATTCTGGCCTCGGCTGGCGGATCCTTGGTGGCAGAAAGGATCCGCCGCCTGGGATTGAGGGTGGCGCTGCACAAAACGGAGGCCGTGTTCTTTCGCGGTCCCCGGCAGCGCTGCCCTGCCGACGCCCACATCGTCGTGGAGGGCGTCCGCATAGAGGTCCAGCCTCAGATGAAATATCTGGGGCTGGTGCTGGACGACAGGTGGCGCTTCGGCCCGCATTTCAGCGGGCTGTCGACGCGCCTGTTGAAGGCCGCGGACGCCCTCTCATGGCTCCTCCCAAACCTGGGGGGGCCCAAGGCAAAATGCCGGCGCCTCTATGCCGGCATTTTGCGGAGCATGGCCCTTTACGGGGCCCCCATCTGGGCGGACTCCCTCCACAGGAGGGAGAATGCTACCGCCATCCGCAGGCCCCAGCGGGCCATTGCACAGCGGGTGGCGAGGGCTTACCGCTCGGTGGGCTTCTCGGCGGCGTGCGCTCTGGCGGGCACCCCGCCTTGGGAGTTGGAGGCATGGGTGCTCGCCAGAGTGTACGAGTGGACGGCGCGCCGAAGGGCGCTCGGGGAGTGCCCCATGGGCGAAGAGCGGGAGGCGGTGCGGCGAGAGGCGAGGGACGCCATCGTCCTCCATTGGTCGGAGGACCTCGCCAGCGCCGCCTTTGGCCGGCGGACGTTGGACGCGCTCGGTCCGGTCCTGAGGGGCTGGCTCGAGCGGTCCCACGGTTTCCTCTCTTTCCGTCTGGTGCAGGTGTTATCCGGGCATGGTTGCTTCGGATCGTACCTGCACCGGATCGGGAGGGAGGAAACCCCGGCGTGCCACGACTGCGGCGCGGCGGAGGACACGGCGCAGCACACCCTCGAGGTGTGCCCGGCGTGGTCCGAGCTGCGCCGCGGTCTGACCGCGGTGGTCGGACCGGACCTCTCGCTTCCTGGCGTGGTGGACGCCATGCTGGGGAGCGAGGAGGCCTGGTCAGCGGTGGCCTCCTTTTGCGAGGACGTAATCTCGCAAAAGGAGGCAGCGGAGCGCGCGCGGGAGGACGATCCTCTCGCTGCGGCGCTCCGCAGACGAAGACGAGGGAGAAGGCGTCGTGCCCTCCCTCCAAATGGTGACGGGCGGGCGGCAGGCACGGGGGTGCCTTCGCCCGCATTGCACCCGTCACCTTCGTCGGTCATTCCCGACCCCCCACACCCGTGAGGGTGTGAGGGGTCTGTGCCTTTCAATCGTCGGCGGAGGACTGGAAGTAAAGGCTGTGCCGGTTTCCCAGTCCCCCGCCACTGTGACGAAGCGGGAATGCGCTGGGTCGTTTTAGTGGGTATACCGGGTTCGCCCGGGGAGTCCCACATACCCCTCCTGTCCCCCGACGGGAGGGTATGCGTAATGCATTTTTTTCCCAGCGTCAACAAAAAAAAAAAAAAAAAAAAAAAAAAAAAAAAAAAAAAAGGTTAGGTTAGGTTGTCGGCGGAGGACTGGAAGTAAAGGCTTTGCCGGTTTCCCAGTCCCCCGCCACTATGACGAAGCGGGAATGCGCTGGGTCGTTTTAGTGGGTATACCGGGTCCGCCCGGGGAGTCCCACATACCCCTCCTGTCCCCCGACGGGAGGGTATGCGTAATGCATTTTTTCCCAGCGTCAACAAAAAAAAAAAAAAAAAAAGGTTAGGTTAGGTTGGGGTGCTAGGTCAGAAAACCTCCTCGTGGGCCCAGTGGCTGCCGGTCCTTCTCGATACGTCTGGAGGGAACAGCAGCTGCTGAGGACGGTGCACCCTGGGCGCGGCAGTATCCGTCCCCGATGAATGGGAAGAGATTCTTATTCCTCGGGGAACGTTACTGTCGTGGCCGATATTCTGACACGGTGGGGCGACTCCACGCGGCCCTCTGGGACGCAGAGGGCGCAGTGGAGGAGCCAGGGCGGGCTCGGTGTGCCGCCGGGCGTTGGGCGCGCTCGGTCCGGTCTTGTGGAGGGCTGGGCCGGGCGCGTCCGGCTTCCGGCGGCGCACCGAGCCCGCCGGTGGGTGGACCGGGCCCTCGCTTCCCGGCGTGGTCGACGCCGTGCTGGGGGGCGGGGAGGCCTGGTCAGCGGTAGCCTCCTTTTGCGAGTTCGCTCGCAAAGGGAGGAGGCGGAGCGCGCGCGGGGGGGGCGACCCTCTCGTTGCGCCGCTCCGCAGCGGAGGAGCCGGGGCGGGCTCGGTGTGCCGCCGGGCGTTGGGCGCGCTCGGTCCGGTCTTACGGGGCCGGTCCGGGCGCGTCCGGCTTCCGGTGGCGCACCGAGCCCGCCGGTGGTCGGACCGGGCCCTCGCTTCCCGGCGTGGTCGACGCCGTGCTGGGGGGCGGGGAAGCCTGGTCAGCGGTAGCCTCCTTTTGCGAGTTCGCTCGCAAAGGGAGGAGGCGGAGCGCGCGGGGGGGGCGACCCTCTCGCTGCGCCGCTCCGCAGCGGAAGGGGGAGAAGGCTTCGTGCCCTCCCTCCTCATGGTGACGGCGGGCGGCAGGCACGGGGGTGCCTTCGCCCGCATTGCACCCGTCACCTTAGCGGGTCATTCCGGCCCCCCACACCCGCGAGGGTGTGAGGGGTCGCCTTGCGGGGCAATCGTCGGCGGAGGACTGGTCGTTAAGGCTATGCCGGTTTCCCAGTCCCCCGCCACTATGACGAAGCGGGAATGCGCTGGGTCGTTTTAGTGGGTATACCGGGTTTGGTTCGCCCGGGGAGTCCCACATACCCCTCCTGGCCCCCGATGGGAGGGTATGCGTAATTGCATTTTTTCCCAGCGTCAACAAAAAAAAAAAAAAAAAAAAAAAGGTTAGGTTAGGTTGGGGTGGGGGACCCCCCACAGAGCATACGTCCACGTCGTGTCCCCTGGAAACAGCCCAGTTCTGACCACCGTAACGGAGTGGCAGACTGGGTCTGGCTAAAGTGCTCTGTGATCTCGAAGCGAATTTTAACTCATTTTAACTGCCTTGTCTCGTCTTCTATGCCGAATACACCCTCGCGGGACGCCTGCGGGCGGTTTTTAAAAACAAAAGGCCCTTCTCAGGGCCAACCCAAAGGCCCTTCTCAGGGCCAACCCAAAGGCCCTTCTCAGGGCCAACCCAAAGGCCCTTTTCAGGGCCAACCCAAAGGCCCTTTTCAGGGCCACCCAAAAGGCCCTTCTCAGGGCCAATCCGACGCTTCGGCGTCAGAGGTCAGCCGCGCGCCGTCTGCGGCTAGCTTCTCCGGAGGGGCGGACGAGTCGTCCGATAACGACTCACGAGTGTCGGACGCCGTCGACCCTAAGTCGCGGAAGCGGTCGCAGCTGCGGAAGCGGCCACGATCGCGGAATGGTGGGTCCGAGGGCTCCTCGGCCTCGGGGCCGTCGAAGGCAAAAGAGCCAACGACGGCCGCGTCTACCCATGTCGTTGGGCTGGCGGACGCCCAACGCCAGTTGGACCTAGCTCGGCGAGCGCAGCTCCAGCTAGAACTGGAGGAGCGGGTTGCCGCCAAGGAGGAACGGGCGCATCTCGCCCGGGCCAAGTCCGGGTACGGTGCGTCCCGCATCCTGTACGCGGACTATTCCTTGGCGGAGCTTGAGAGAATGGCGGAGGAGGACAAGGAGGAGATAGTGGAGGTCGCCTCTAAGTCCTCCAACCTGAAGGGAACCTTGCAGAAGGCCCTCAAGTGCAGGGCCTCGAGCATGCTAGGTGTCGTCGCAGAGCTGATACAGCGCAAGACCACCGACGAGACGCGGCAACTGCAGGCGAAGATTGATCGCCTGCAGTCGGAGGTCAGCCAGCTTCATCTGAAGCTGGCTGAAGCCACGGCCCGGCCACAACAGGTCAAGGCGGGCCCTGTGGCAGAGGGCGCTGCCTCGGCCTGGCCACAACAGGCCAGGGCGAGCCCTGTGGCAGAGGGCGCTGCCTCGGCCCGGATACAACAGGCCAAGGCGAGGCCTGCAGCAGAGGGCCCCTCCTCCAACCTTGAGGATATTATCCGCAAGGTAGTAATGGAGGAGAGGGCCTTCACAAGAGCCTGCTTAGCGGGAATTGAGGACCGGCTCCTGCCGGAGAAACGCCTCCGACCGCCGCTTGCGGCGGATAAGAGGCGGTCTGAGCCGGGGCCGTCCTCAAGCCAGGCAGATGAGAGGCAGTCTGAGCCGGGGCCGTCCTCAGCCCAGGCGGAAGATGCCCTTCTCCCGTCGACCACCCCGTCCAACGAGTGGACGGAGGTGCGTAGGGGGAAGGGCAAAGGGAAGGGCAAGAGGACGGCAGCGGCCGTCTCTGCCGTCCCTGCCGTCCCCGCCACCCCCGCTCCCAGCCAGTCGCAGCCGACTGGCAAGGGAAGGGGTAAGGGGAACGGCAAAGGGAAGGGCGGGGGAAGGGGGCAGTTGGTCCCCCCTAAAACCGCAGCCGTCGTGGTGACGCTCACCGCGGAGGCTGCGGGGCGAGGGGAGACTTACGCCTCCATTTTGGTGCGGGCGCGTGCCAATGCCGATCCTGCCCAACTGGGCATCGGCAGTGTGTCGTGCCGGCGGACGCAGGCCGGGGCTCGAATATTCGAGTTCCCGGGGGCCGAGGGCAGCGCCCGTGCTGACCTCTTTGCAGCCAAGCTGCAGGAGGTCATCGCGGACTCTGCCAAGGTGGCCCGGCCGGTCAAGTCGGCGGCCATCGAGGTGACGGAGTTGGATGACTCCGTCACCAAGGAGGAGGTGGTGGCGGCGGTCGCAGCAGTAGGGGGCTGTGGCGCAGCGGCGGTCCAAGGCCGGGATATAAGGCCCGGCCGCGGCGGAATGGGCACGATCCGCCTTGAGTGCCCGGTCGCAGCTGCCAAAGCCGTCCTTGAGAAAGGACGGCTTCAAGTCGGGTTTAGCTCGGGCGCTGTCCGGGCGCTCGCGGACCAGCCTCTGCGGTGTTTCCGGTGCTTCGGCATCGGACACACCCGGCCCCTGTGTCCGTCCAAAGTGGACAGGACGGACACATGCTACCGCTGCGGCAAGGAGGGCCACAAAGCCGCCTCCTGCCAGGCCGCCACGCCGCACTGCGCGGTGTGTGCCGCCAGTGGCCGCCGGGCAGGCCACGTCATGAAGGGGGGGAAGTGCAATCCCCCCCCTAAGCGTGGCAAAGCGCAGGCGCCGACCGGGCCTGCGCCTGCTGCTGCCGCTAACACCGCCGTTCCTGCGGCGGCTGCGGAGGAGGGTGCGATGTCCGACTGATGGCCAGAGTCGAGCATCGCATCCTTCAGGCGAACGCCAACCACTGCAGGACAGCCCAGGATCTGCTAATGCAGACCATGGCTGAGTGGTTGGTGGACTTGGCGGTGGTCGCCGAACCCTACTCGGTCCCTGGCCGTTGGCTGGGCGACCGGGACGGCTTAGTGGCGTTGGTGGCGCGGTCTTCCACGGACTCCCCTCCCCTCTCGCTCTTAGAGAGGGGACCGGGATACGTGGCCGCCGCGTGGGGAGAGATAGCGATGGTGGGGGTGTATTTCTCCCCAAACCGCCCTCTCTCGGACTTTGAGGATTTCCTCGAGATCCTCACTGCTGTCGTAGGGAGGGCGGCGCCACGCCAGGTCGTGGTGCTCGGCGACCTAAACGCCAAGTCGGTGTCCTGGGGCAACCCGGCCGCAGGCTGCAACGTCCGGGGACGCGCCGTCGAGTTTTGGGCGGCCTCGTGCGGTGTGTCCCTCCTCAACAGGGGGGCGGTCCACACGTGTGTGCGGCAACAGGGCGGGTCGGTGGTGGACGTGTCGTTTGCCACCCCCGCGCTAGCCGCCCGCGTCGTGAACTGGCGGGTGGAGCTGGTGGAGACCTTGTCGGACCACCGTTATGTGCGGTTCGACATCTCCACACAGCGGGGAGGGGGGACGGCCCGCGCTGGGCAATCTCCCTTCCCGCGGTGGGCACTCACCCGCCTGGACCGGGAGGCAGCCAAGGAGGCCGCCTTCCTCCAGGACTGGCTGTCGCCTCCCCCTGTCGAGGAGGTCCCGGACGTTGACGCCGCAGCGGTCCGGCTACGGCGGTCTTTGACCGAGGTGTGCAACTCCAGCATGCCTCGGTCTCGCCGTCCGCCTCCCCGTCGTGCCGTGTACTGGTGGACGGAGGAGCTGGCGGGGCTCCGGGCCACCTGCGTGGCGGCCAGAAGGGCCTACGCGCGTAGCCGACGGCGCAGCGCCCAGAACCGAGTCCGGGCAGAGGAGGACCGCCTGTACGCCTCTTACCGAGAGGCTACGGCGGCCCTCAAGTCTGCAATGGGCGCTGCGCAGGACTCGGCGAGGGCCGAGATGCTGGAGGGTCTCGACAGGGACCCCTATGGGAGACCATATAAGGCGGCGCGGAATCAGCTCCGCCCCTATGGTCCCCCACTGTCGGAGACCCTCGAGCCGGCATTGTTGGATGGGGTGGTCCGGTCCCTGTTTCCACGCAGGACCGACTTCGCCCCTCCAACAATGGATCCCCCGCAAGGGGCGACTCCACCGGAGGTGGAGGTGCCCCCGGTCACGGCGGCGGAATTCTACGCGGGGGTATTGAGCCTCCGCGCGAAGAAGACCGCCCCCGGTCCGGACGGCGTCCCTGCACGGGTGGTGGCGATTGCCGCCTCCCAAATGGAGGACAGGTTTCGGGACCTCTTCAGCGCGTGTTTTACGGCTGGGAGGTTCCCGAAACTCTGGAAGGAGGGGCAATTGTGCCTCCTCCGGAAGGAGGGACGCCCGGTGGACTCCCCCTCGGCATACCGGCCCATCGTTTTGCTCGATGAGGTCGGTAAATTGTTCGAGGGGATTGTCGCCGGGAGGCTGGATAGCCATTTGCGGGGGATCGGCCCGGATCTGTCGGACGCCCAGTACGGTTTCCGTCGTGGGCGTTCGACGATCGACGCGCTGGCCCTTCTGAAGGGCCAGGTGAAGGAGGCGGTGGAGGCGGGGGACGGGGTGCTGGCGGTGTCATTCGACATTGCCAACGCCTTCAACTCCGTCCCCCACTCGACGATATTGGAGGCGCTCCGGTATCACGGAGTGCCCCAATATCTGCGGAGCCTCCTGGCCGACTACTTGGAGGACCGCGAGGTCCTCCTCGTGGACAAATCGGCCACCGTGAGGCGGTACGGCGCAGAGTCTGGTGTTCCACAGGGGTCGGTCCTGGGGCCCCCCTTGTGGAACATCGGATTCGACTGGCTCCTGCGGGGAGTCCTCCTCCCGGGCACGAGTGTCATCTGCTACGCGGATGACACTCTGCTCACTGCACGGGGGAGGAACTTTGCCGACGCGGCCATTCTGGCCTCGGCTGGCGGATCCTTGGTGGCAGAGAGGATCCGCCGCCTGGGATTGAGGGTAGCGCTGCACAAAACGGAGGCCGTGTTCTTTCGCGGTCCCCGGCAGCGCTGCCCTGCCGACGCCCACATCGTCGTGGAGGGCGTCCGTATAGAGGTCCAGCCTCAGATGAAATATCTGGGGCTGGTGCTGGACGACAGGTGGCGCTTCGGCCCGCATTTCAGCGGGCTGTCGACGCGCCTGTTGAAGGCCGCGGACGCCCTCTCGTGGCTCCTCCCAAACCTGGGGGGGCCCAAGGCGAAATGCCGGCGCCTCTATGCCGGCATTTTGAGGAGCATGGCCCTATATGGGGCCCCCATATGGGCGGACTCCCTCCAAAAGAGGGAGAATGCTACCGCCATCCGCAGGCCCCAGCGGGCCATTGCACAGCGGGTGGCGAGAGCCTACCGCTCGGTGGGCTTCTCGGCGGCGTGCGCTCTGGCGGGCACCCCTCCTTGGGAGCTCGAGGCGTGGGTGCTCGCCAGAGTGTACGAGTGGACGGCGCACCGGAAGGCGCTCGGGGAGCGCCCCGTCGCCGAGGAGCGGGAGGCGGTGCGGCGGGAGGCGAGGGATGCCATCGTCCTGCATTGGACGGAGGACCTCGCCACCGCCGCCTTTGGCCGCCGGACGTTGGACGCGCTCGGTCCGGTCCTGCGGGGCTGGCTCGAGCGGTCCCACGGTTTCCTCTCTTTCCGTCTGGTGCAGGTGTTATCCGGGCATGGTTGTTTCGGATCGTACCTGCACCGGATCGGGAGGGAGGAAACCCCGGCGTGCCACGACTGCGGCGCGGCGGAGGACACGGCGCAGCACACCCTCGAGGTGTGCCCGGCGTGGTCCGAGCTGCGCCGCGGTCTGACCGCGGTGGTCGGACCAGACCTCTCGCTTCCCGGCGTGGTCGACGCCATGCTGGGGAGTGAGGAGGCCTGGTCAGCGGTAGCCTCCTTTTGCGAGGACGTAATCTCGCAAAAGGAGGAGGCGGAGCGGGCGCGGGAGGACGATCCTCTCGCTGCGCCGCTCCGCAGACGAAGAAGGGGGAGAAGGCGTCGTGCCCTCCCTCCTCATGGTGACGGGCGGGCGACAGGCGCGGGGGTGCCTTCGCCCGCATTGCACCCGTCACCTTCGTCGGTCATTCCCGACCCCCCACACCCGTGAGGGTGTGAGGGGTCTGTGCCTTTCAATCGTCGGCGGAGGACTGGAAGTAAAGGCTGTGCCGGTTTCCCAGTCCCCCGCCACTGTGACGAAGCGGGAATGCGCTGGGTCGTTTTAGTGGGTATACCGGGTCCGCCCGGGGAGTCCCACATACCCCTCCTGTCCCCCGACGGGAGGGTATGCGTAATGCATTTTTTCCCAGCGTCAACAAAAAAAAAAAAAAAAAAAAAAAAAAAAAAAAAAAAAAAAAAAAAAAAAGGTTAGGTTGGGGTGCTAGGTCAGAAAACCTCCTAGGGGGCCCATTGGCTGCCGGTCCTTCTCGATACGTCTGGAGGGAACAGCAGCTGCTTGGGACGGTGCACCCTGGGCGCGGCAGTATCCGTCCCCGATGAATGGGAAGAGATTCTTATTCCTCGGGGAATGTTACTGTCGCGGCCGATATTCTGACACGGGAGGGGGTCCTATTTGGACTGCGCTGTTCCGCGTGACCCTCTGAAAAGCAGAGGGCACAGCGGAGGAGCAAGGGCGGGCTCGGTGTGCACTCACCCTGCCTCCGAGCAGACAGAGAAGGATTTTATCCTTCACTGTCTCCGCCGATCTCGTAATCCCATCGTCGACGTCTCGCGGCTTCGATAGGGACCGAGGGTCTTGGCTTAACCGCCCGGACCGCGAGGTAGAAAACCTCTATAAAAAGTTACCCCGAATCCCAAGCGGCGGCGCACCGCGAAGGGATGTATGGCTGACGGGAGATCTTATGGATCAATCAGTCGTTAGTGCGACCCTCGTTCATTCCTCGAAGTTCTCGGGGAGTGAATGAAGAAAAAAGGGGCTGGGATGTATCGTCGTGTACCGTGCGATGGCTCACGGAGTGGGCTCATCGGACGGTACGTGATCATGGCATTCATCGCCCTCTGGTACGCGTCTGCCCATCAGACGTGACTGTGAGGGTGATGGAACAGCCATAGGGTATAAAAAGGGGGGGGGGAATGATGAAGTAGGAGGATAGGGACCACACCCTTCAAAGGAAAACAAAAAAAAAAAAAAAAATAATGAAAAAGACGAATTGCAATAAAGTACCCCAGGGCGGTACCAGCTGCTCAGCAGCTGGAGAATCCGCCACGACCCCTTCCGGGTCGTCATGCCCACCGTATTCTGGGGAGGGCAGCAACCGTCTTCCACTTGCCGATGGCAACAAGAGCCGAGGAGGCTCCTCGAGATCGAGGTCTTTTGAAGACCTCATCTCCTTTAGTTTTAACACACCCGTCCGAGTACCGGGTGAGAGCCGCGCGTTGGACGCAGTGTCGGACTCTGGCGCTGCGTCACTGAGGAGCCTCTGTTCCCCAGTGGAACCACGCGTGGTTCTGGAGAGGGTAAATGTGTTGTCGGAGGTCAACGACACACCGCAAGCAGTTGCGGCCGCTCCCTCCAAGTTTTGGGGGAAGCGACCACGTGCCTGTGAGTCGGAAGCGGGTTCGGCGGGTTTGTCCTCTAGCGAGGAGAACCTGCCAGCCCCCAAGGTGCCGACAGCCAGGAGGGGTCGAGGACGCGGGTCAAAGTCCGGAACCAACGTTCAGGCATCCTCACGTGACTCCCGGAGCCGCTTTCTAAAGCTCTCCGATGCGCAGGCGGCCAGCGGAGTTAGCGACTCCGACGGGGCAGTACAAATGGAGCATGGTGATGCCGAGGCCTCCATTGCATTGGTGAGCTCCAAGGCGGAGCTCCATGCCGCGAGGAGAGAGGGCCGGAAGGCCATCGCGACCGACGAGGTCGCTGAGTTGGCGCGTCGTGCAAGGGAGAGGCGGTCCCAGACCGCCGCAGCTCCTGAGGGATTGACGGCAGAGGCCCTTAGCCGCCAGGTCTTGGACGGCGTGGACGTCATCCTGAAGGTAGCCACGAAATCGGGCAACCTAAAGGGGACGTTCACGCGGGCCCTGAAAGAGGCGGCGGACGGGATCAAGGAGGCGGTGGACGTCCTCCTTGATCGGACGACCTCGGAGGAGACGGTTAAGCTCCGAGAGGAAAATTATCGTCTCCAATCGAGGATGGCGGAGCTCGAGCGGGAGGTCAGCGCCATGAGGGCGGACTTCAGCCGGCAGCAGGGTGCGACGACTAAAGACAGTCGTGCTCTGCCACAGGACGGGTCTTTGGGGGAAGACCAATTTGACCGTCTGTTGAGGATTATGACCGCCCGCCTGGACAGCATAGAGCCAAGGCTTAACCCCCCTATTAGCCTTCGTCCGCCGCTGGCAGCAGATAAGCGGAGGAAGGAGGCGGAGCCCCCTCCAGCAACGGCTGGGCCAACGTGGGCACAGGTGGCTAAAGCGCCACCTGCGCCAAAGAAACACACGCAGGCAGCCAAAAAGCCCTCGCAGGTGGCCAAGAAACCTTCGCAGGTGGCCAAGGGTCCTTCGCAGGTAGCCAAGAGGACCTCAGAGGTGACCAAAAAGCCCTCGCAGGTTGCCACAAGGCCCAGAGAAGGGGCCACAAATCCTGAAATACAGGAGCATGACCCGGCTCCCAACGAGGGTCTTTGGAAGACGGCCGAAGGCCGCAAGAAGAGGCGGAAGAGGGGCCGCAAGGCCAAGAATGCACCGGGCTCAAGGGGGCAGGCCCCAAGGATCCGCATCCCCCGCTCCGAGGCTGTAGTGGTCACGCTGCAGCCCGAAGCCAAAGAGCGGGGGGTGACGTACCAGAAGGTACTGGCGGAGGCGAGGGGCAAGCTGGTCTTCGCCGATTTCGGCACTCCAGACGGCTTCCGTTTCAGGACGGCAGCCACGGGGGCCAAAATGTTTGAGTTGGCGGGGGCCAGCAGTGCCGAGAGGGCGGATTCTCTAGCTGCAAAGCTGAGGGACGTCCTCAACCCCGAGGAGGCCCGGGTGTCCAGGCCTATTAAGACGGCTGAGGTGCGGGTCGATGGGCTGGACGACTCCGTGACCCCAGAGGAGGTGGTGGCGGCCATAGCCCGGAGCGGCGGATGCCCGCCAGAAAATGTGCGGGCGGGCGACATCCGCGTCAATGCTGGCGGGCTTGGCACCATCTGGGTGCGGTGTCCGGTGGCTGCGGCGAAGCAGGTCGCTGACGCGGGACGTTTGCTGGTGGGCTGGGTGTCAGCGAGGGTTAAACTCCTGACACCCCGGGCCTTACAGTGTTATCGGTGCCTGGAGAAAGGCCACGTCCGGGCACTGTGCACTGCCGAAACAGACCGCAGCGATTTGTGCTATCGCTGCGGTCAGCCTGGGCATAAGGCGTCCCAGTGCTCCGCGGAACCAAACTGCAGCCTCTGTACAGCTGCAGGAAAGTCCGCGGGGCACAGCATAGGTGGCAACGCTTGCGGCGCGCCCAGAAAGCGCAGCAAGCGGTGGACAAGACCTGCGGGGGCCGCACCCCCTAGCACCTCTTTGGCCGACTCCCGGCCTGTGGTTGGAAACGCCGGGGAAATGGAGTGCCAGTGATGGCCCTCCGTTTCCTCCAGGCGAATATCAACCACTGCACCAGAGCTCAGGATCTCTTGGTCCTGAGCATGGCGGAGTGGTTGATAAATGTGGCGGTGGTCGCTGAGCCGTATTTCGTCCCCCCCCGGGATAACTGGGCGGGGGATCTGGACGGCCTGGTGGCCATCATCGGCGCGACTCTTGTCGACGTATCCCGGGGTCACGGTTGGGTAGCCGCCCTTGTGAACGGGATCGTCACGATCGGGGCATACTTTTCGCCCAACAGGAGTCTCGCCGACTTCGAGAGTTTCCTCGTCGAGTTAGGAGCCGTCGTCGGCCGGTCTCATCCTCGGCCCGTTTTGCTTCTCGGTGATCTGAACGCCAAATCCGCGGCGTGGGGATCCCCGGTCACAGACCCGAGAGGCGACGTGCTAGAGGAGTGGGCCGTTACGACGGGCCTGGCCGTCTTGAATCGGGGATCGGCCTACACGTGTGTGCGGCAGCGGGGTGGGTCCATAGTGGACGTCTCGTTCGCCAGTCCCGCTGTCGCGCACCGCGTTCACGATTGGCACGTGGAAGAGGAGGTGGAGACGCTATCGGATCACCGATACATACGCTTCGACGTCTCCACCCAGACCGCTGGAGGTCGTAGCCAATCGGCCCCCCGAAGAGACGGCCCGCGTTGGGCGTTGAAACGCCTCGACAAGGAAGCTCTCGAGGAAGCCACCATCGTCCAAGCCTGGATCCGGGAGTCGGCTACCGTCGGTCCCGTCGACGTCGAACAGGAGGCGCAGTGGTTTAACGACGCGATGACGCAAATCTGCGACGCGTCCATGCCACGCGTCTCCTCTCTGTCCGCAAGGCGCCGCGTGTACTGGTGGTGCGTTGAGGTCGAGCGGTTGCGCGTCGAGTGCGCAGCCGCCAGACGCCCGTACACGCGGTATCGGAGGAGACGTCTGCGGGATCCCGACGAAGAAGCCGCGCTGTATGAGGTGTACAGCGCGGCGAAGGAGGCTCTGTGGCTGGCCATCGGCGAGTTGATGAAGCGCTCCAGAGAGGAGCTGCTGGCGACCCTAGACGGGGATCCGTGGGGGCGCCCGTACCGCACGGTCCGAGGGAAACTTCGGCCGTGGGCGCCCCCGCTAACGGAAGGTCTCGAGCCGCAGTTTCTGGAGCGAGTGGTCTCGGCTCTCTTCCCTGATAGGGCCGAGCACGAGCCACCGCCGATGGCTCTGCCCACAGCTGCAGAGCCGGAAGAAGAGGAGAGCGAAACCGTCCCAGAGGTGACACAGGCGGAGATGAGCGCGGTCGTGATGCGGCTCCGGGCAAAAAACACTGCTCCGGGGCCCGACGGAGTGCCTGGCCGCGCTCTAGTACTCGCCCTGAAGGAGCTGGAGCCCCCACTGAGAGGACTCTTCTCGGCGTGCCTTGAGCAGGGTCAGTTCCCTACGAGGTGGAAGGCTGGCCGACTGGTCCTGCTCAAGAAGGCGGGGCGCCCGGCGGATTCGTCGTCCGCTTATCGGCCCATAGTGCTGCTGGACGAGGCGGGCAAGTTGCTCGAGCGAGTAATCGCAGATCGCCTCGTCAGCCACTTGTGTACAGAGGGGCCGAACTTGGACGACAGCCAGTTTGGTTTCCGGCGTGGGCGCTCTACCATCGACGCAATCATGAGAGTAAGAGTCCTGGCGGAGGAAGCGGTGTCCCGGGGTGGGGTGGTGCTGGCGGTGTCCTTGGACATCTCCAACGCGTTCAACACCCTGCCCTGGAGTTGCATCAGGGAGGCCCTGCGATACCATCGGGTGCCTCCCTACCTCCGCAACATTGTGGGGGCTTATCTGTCCGGAAGGTGTGTCACCTACATGGGACGCGACGGCGCGGGCCGTCGCGAGATGTCGTGCGGTGTTCCGCAGGGGTCGGTTCTGGGCCCACCCCTGTGGAACATCGGATACGACTGGGTTTTGCGGTGCGAGCTCCCGCCGGGAGTGAACCTGACGTGTTATGCGGACGACACGCTGGTCACGGCTCGGGGGAGCTCGTACAGGGAAGCAGCGTTGCTGGCTACGGCTGCGGTCTCGCAGGTGGTGAGCCGCATACGACGCCTGGGCCTGGAGGTGGCCCTCAACAAGTCGGAGGCCATTGCCTTTCATGGCCCCCGACGGGCACCGCCGCTGGGATCACACATTGTGGTCGGGGGGGTCCGGATCGCTGTCGAGTCAACCATGAAATACCTGGGATTGGTGCTCGACAGCCGTTGGGACTTCGGCCCCCACTTTCAGCGGCTGGTGCCCAAGTTGATGGGCGCGGCGGGCGCGCTGTCAACGCTGCTTCCCAATCTGGGGGGCCCGAGCACCGCCTGTAGGCGGTTGTACGTAGGGATCGTGCGATCGATGGCCCTCTATGGGGCCCCGATATGGGCGACGGACCTGACGGCCCGCACTATCGCCGTTCTGCGCAGACCGCAGAGAGCGATGGCCGTCAGGGTCGTACGGGGATATCGCACGATCTCCTACGAGGCGGCTTGCGTACTGGCCGGATCCCCACCGTGGGACCTGGAGGCGAAGACCCTCGCGACGCTGTACCAGTGGCGCGAGGGGGCCAATCGTCGGGGCGAGAGACTGGTGGAGCGACAGATAACGCAGTACCGGTCTCAGCTCCGGCAGGTCATGGTGGCGGAATGGCGGGGGAGGCTAGAGCTCCCTACCGCCGGCCTCGACACAATTGAGGCGATCCGGCCAGTACTCGACGACTGGCTCGGGAGGAAGCACGGCTCCCTGACGTTTCGGGCGACGCAGGTGCTCTCGGGGCACGGCTGCTTCGGGAAGTACTTGTGTCGCCTGAGCAGGGAGCCGGACGCCCGGTGCCATCACTGCGTCCACTGTCCGGAGGACACGGCGCGGCATACGCTGGCCGAGTGCGCCGCGTGGGATGAGCCGCGCCGTGCCCTCGTCGCAGAGGTAGGAGGAGACCTGTCGCTGCCGACCGTCGTTCGCTCTATGGTTAGCAGTGCAGAGTCCTGGGACGCAGTGATTTCCTTCTGCGAAGCCGTCATGTCGCAGAAGGAAGCTGCGGAGAGGGAGAGGGAGATGACTAGCTCCCGCCCATCCCGCAGCAGACGCACCGGGCGTCGGCAGAGGGCGGATAACGCCCTCTTCCGGCCCCCCTAAATAGGTCCAGGGGCGACGGATTTGGGGACATCCGTCGCCCCCCATCGCAATGGACCCGAGACGGCGGCGCGTAGTGTTCCACGCGCGCCTCTCTTAGACGTAACGGGGGGAGTTTCACACCTCACTCCCCCCCGAGACGAGGCCCGCAGGTCGAGCGGGCCGGCACTAGTCCGGGGCAGCGGAAGTCGCATCAGATGCCGTTGCCCCCCGACGCAAGTGTGCGAGGGAACACCGGTGTGGTTTTAGTCAGTAGGAGTCTGACAGACCCCTTCGCCCTCCCCAGGGCGGAGGACATCCATTGAGGATTTCCACATCGAGAACAAAAAAAAAAAAAAAAAAAGGTTAGGTTAGGTTAGGTTGGGGTGGGGTGCTAGGTCAGAAAACCTCCTCGTGGGCCCAGTGGCTGCCGGTCCTTCTCGATACGTCTGGAGGGAACAGCAGCTGCTGAGGACGGTGCACCCTGGGCGCGGCAGTATCCGTCCCCGATGAATGGGAAGAGATTCTTATTCCTCGGGGAACGTTACTGTCGTGGCCGATATTCTGACACGGTGGGGCGACTCCACGCGGCCCTCTGGGACGCAGAGGGCGCAGTGGAGGAGCCAGGGCGGGCTCGGTGTGCCGCCGGGCGTTGGGCGCGCTCGGTCCGGTCTTGCGGAGGGCTGGGCCGGGCGCGTCCGGCTTCCGGCGGCGCACCGAACCCGCCGGTGGGTGGACCGGGCCCTCGCTTCCCGGCGTGGTCAACGCCGTGCTGGGGGGCGGGCAGGCCTGGTCAGCGGTCGCCTCCTTTTGCGAGTTCGTCTCGCAAAGGGAGGAGGCGGAGCGCGCGCGGGGGGGGCGGCCCTCTCGTTGCGCCGCTCCGCAGCGGAGGAGCCAGGGTGGGCTCGGTGTGCCGCCGGGCGTTGGGCGCGCTCGGTCCGGTCTTGCGGGGCCGGGCCGGGCGCGTCCGGCTTCCGGTGGCGCACCGAGCCCGCCGGTGGTTGGACCGGGCCCTCGCTTCCCGGCGTGGTCGGCACCGTGCTGGGGGGCGGGGAGGCCTGGTCGGCGGTCGCCTCCTTTTGCGAGTTCGCTCGCAAAGGGAGGAGGCGGAGCGCGCGCGGGGGGGGGCGACCCGCTCGCTGCGCCGCTCCGCAGCGGAGGGGGGAGAGGGCGTTGTGCCCTCCCTCCTCATGGTGACGGCGGGCGGCAGGCACGGGGGTGCCTTCGCCCGCATTGCACACGTCACCTTTGCGGTCATTCCGGCCCCCCACACCCGCGGGGGTGTGAGGGGTCGCCTTGCGGGGCGATCGTCGGCGGAGGACTGGTCGTTAAGGCTATGCCGGTTTCCCAGTCCCCCGCCACTCTGACGAAGCGGGAATGCGCTGGGTCGTTTTAGTGGGTATACCGGGTCCGCCCGAGGAGTCCCACATACCCCTCCTGTCCCCCGACGGGAGGGTATGCGTAATGCATTTTTTCCCAGCGTCAAAAAAAAAAAAAAAAAAAAAAAAAAAAAAAAAAAAAAAGGTTAGGTTGGGGTGGGGTGCTAGGTCAGAAAACCTCCTAGGGGGCCCAGTGGCTGCCGGTCCTTCTCGATACGTCGGGAGGGAACAGCAGCTGCTGTGGACGGTGCACCCTGGGCGCGGCAGTATCTGTCCCCGATGAATGGGAAGAGATTCTTATTCCTCGGGGAACGTTACTGTCGTGGCCGATATTCTGACACGGTGGGGCGACTCCGCGCGACCCTCTGAGACGCAGAGGGCGCAGTGGAGGAGCCAGGGCGGGCTCGGTGTGCCGCCGGGCGTTGGGCGCGCTCGGTCCGGTCTTGTGGAGGGCTGGATCGGGCGCGTCCGGCTTCCGGCGGCGCACCTAGCCGGCCGGTGGTCGGACCGGACCTCTTGCTCCCCGGCGTGGTGGCGGCCATGCTGGGGGGCGGGGAGGCCTGGTCAGCGGTAGCCTCCTTTTGCGAGTTCGCTCGCAAAGGGAGGAGGCGGAGCGCGCGCGGGGGGGGGCGACCCGCTCGCTGCGCCGCTCCGCAGCGGAGGGGGGAGAGGGCGTTGTGCCCTCCCTCCTCATGGTGACGGCGGGCGGCAGGCACGGGGGTGCCTTCGCCCGCATTGCACACGTCACCTTTGCGGTCATTCCGGCCCCCCACACCCGCGGGGGTGTGAGGGGTCGCCTTGCGGGGCGATCGTCGGCGGAGGACTGGTCGTTAAGGCTATGCCGGTTTCCCAGTCCCCCGCCACTCTGACGAAGCGGGAATGCGCTGGGTCGTTTTAGTGGGTATACCGGGTTTGGTTCGCCCGGGGAGTCCCACATACCCCTCCTGTCCCCCGATGGGAGGGTATGCGTAATTGCATTTTTTCCCAGCGTTAACAAAAAAAAAAAAAAAAAAAAAAAAAAAAAAAAAAGGTTAGGTTGGGGTGCTAGGTCAGAGGGGTGCTAGGTCAGAAAACCTCCTAGGGGGCCCAGTGGCTGCCGGTCCTTCTCGATACGTCTGGAGGGAACAGCAGCTGCTGTGGACGGTGCACCCTGGGCGCGGCAGTATCCGTCCCCGATGAATGGGAAGAGATTCTTATTCCTCGGGGAACGTTACTGTCGTGGCCAATATTCTGACACGGTGGGGCGACTCCGCGCGGCCCTCTGGGACGCAGAGGGCGCAGTGGAGGAGCCAGGGCGGGCTCGGTGTGCCGCCGGGCGTTGGACGCGTCCGGCGTCCGGCGGCGCACCGAGCCCGCCGGTGGTTGGACCGGACCTCTCGCTTCCCGGCGTGGTCGATGCCATGCTGGGGAGCGGGGAGGCCTGGTCAGCGGTCGCCTCCTTTTGCGAGTTCGCTCGCAAAGGGAGGAGGCGGAGCGCGCGCGGGGGGGCGATCCTCTCGTTGCGCCGCTCCGCAGCGGAGGAGCCGGGGCGGGCTCGGTGTGCCGCCGGGTGTTGGGCGCGCGGTCTGGTCTTACGGGGCCGGGCCGGGCGCGTCCGGCTTCCGGTGGCGCACCGAGCCCGCCGGTGGTCGGACCGGGCCCTCGCTTCCCGGCGTGGTCGATGCCATGCGGGGGGGCGGGGAGGCCTGGTCAGCGGTAGCCTCCTTTTGCGAGTTCGCTCGCAAAGGGAGGAGGCGGAGCGCGCGCGGGGGGGCGACCCTCTCGCTGCGCCGCTCCGCAGCGGAAGGGGGAGAAGGCTTCGTGCCCTCCCTCCTCATGGTGACGGCGGGCGGCAGGCACGGGGGAGCCTTCGCCCTCATTGCACTCGTCACCTTTGCGGTCATTCCGGCCCCCCACACCCGTGAGGGTTTGAGGGGTTGTCTTGCGGGGCAATCGTCGGCGGAGGACTGGACGTAAAGGCTTTGCCGGTTTCCCAGTCCCCCGCCACTATGACGAAGCGGGAATGCGCTGGGTCGTTTTAGTGGGTATACCGGGTCCGCCCGGGGAGTCCCACATACCCCTCCTGTCCCCCGATGGGAGGGTATGCGTAATGCATTTTTTCCCAGCGTCAACAAAAAAAAAAAAAAAAAAAAAAAAAAAAAAGGTTAGGTTAGGTTAGGTTGGGGGACCCCCCACAGAGCATACGTCCACGTCGTGTCCCCTGGTAACAGCCCAGTTCTGACCACCGTAACGGAGTGGCAGACTGGGACTGGCTAAAGTGCTCTGTGCATCGCAGCGAATTTTATCTATATATGCCTTTTATTGACTGCGATATGCCTGCAACACCCTCGCGGGACGCCTGCGGGCGCTTTTTAAAATCAAAAGGCCCTTCTCAGGGCCAACCCAAAGGCCCTTCTCAGGGCCAACCCAAAGGCCCTTCTCAGGGCCAACCCAAAGGCCCTTCTCAGGGCCAACCCAAAGGCCCTTCTCAGGGCCACCCAAAAGGCCCTTCTCAGGGCCACCCCGACGCTTCGGCGTCTGAAGTTAGCCGCGCGCCGTCTGCGGCTAGCTATTTTGGAGGGGCCGAGTCGTCTGACAGCGACTCGGTCGTTCGAGGGTCGAACGCGAGTGGCTCGCGGTCGCGGAAGCGGGTCTTCCAAAGTTGCGGGTCCGAGAGCTCCTCGGCTTCGGGGTCCAAGCCGTTGTCGAAGGCTGGAAAGCCGACGACAACGGCCGCGGATACCCACGTCGTTGGGCTCGCGGACGCCCAGCGCCAGGTAGACCTGGCCCGGAAAGTACAGCTCCAGCAAGAGCTGGAGGAGCGGGTTGCCGCCAAGGAGAAGCGTGCGTGCGTCGCCCGTGCCAAGACCGGGTACGGTGCGTCCCGGGTGATGTACGCGAACCACTCTTTGGCGGAGCTGGAGAGGATGGCGGAGGAGGACGAGGAGGAGATCGTTGAGGTCGCCTCTAAGTCCTCCAACCTGAAGGGCACTTTTCAGAAGGCCCTGAAGTGTCGGGCCGCGAGCATGCGCGGGGTCGTCGCTGAACTGATTCAGCGGACGGCCACCGACGAGACGCGGCAACTGCAGGCGAGGGTGGATCGCCTGCAGTCGGAGGTCAGCCAGCTTCATCTGAAGCTGGCTGAAGCCACGGCCCGGCCACAACAGGTCGAGGCGAGCCCTGTGGCAGAGGGCGCTGCCTCAGCCCGGCCACAACAGGCCAGGGCGAGCTCTGTGGCAGAGGGCGCTGCCTCGGCCCGGCCACAACAGGCCAAGGCGAGGCCTGCAGCAGAGGGCCCCTCCTCCAACCTTGAGGATATTATCCGCAAGGTGGTAATGGAGGAGAGGGCCTTCACAAGAGCCTGCTTAGCGGGAATTGAGGACCGGCTCCTGCCGGAGAAACGCCTCCGACCGCCGCTTGCGGCGGATAAGAGGCGGTCTGAGCCGGGGCCGTCCTCAAGCCAGGCAGATGAGAGGCGGACTGAGCCGGGGCCGTCCTCAGCCCAGGCGGAGGATGCCCTTCTCCCGTCGACCACCCCGTCCAACGAGTGGACGGAGGTGCGTAGGGGGAAGGGCAAAGGGAAGGGCAAGAGGACGGCAGCGGCCGTCTCTGCTGTCCCTGCCGTCCCCGCCACCCCCGCTCCCAGCCAGTCGCAGCCGACTGGCAAGGGAAGGGGTAAGGGGAACGGCAAAGGGAAGGGCGGGGGAAGGGGGCAGTTGGTCCCCCCTAGAACCGCAGCCGTCGTGGTGACGCTCACCGCGGAGGCTGCGGGGCGAGGGGAGACTTACGCCTCCATTTTGGTGCGGGCGCGTGCCAATGCCGATCCTGCCCAACTGGGCATCGGCAGTGTGTCGTGCCGGCGGACGCAGGCCGGGGCTCGAATATTCGAGTTCCCGGGGGCCGAGGGCAGCGCCCGTGCTGACCTCTTTGCAGCCAAGCTGCAGGAGGTCATCGCGGACTCTGCCAAGGTGGCCCGGCCGGTCAAGTCGGCGGCCATCGAGGTGACGGAGTTGGATGACTCCGTCACCAAGGAGGAGGTGGTGGCGGCGGTCGCAGCAGTAGGGGGCTGTGGCGCAGCGGCAGTCCAAGGCCGGGATATAAGGCCCGGCCGCGGCGGAATGGGCACGATCCGCCTTGAGTGCCCGGTCGCAGCTGCCAAAGCCGTCCTTGAGAAAGGACGGCTTCAAGTCGGGTTTAGCTCGGGCGCAGTCCGGGCGCTCGAGGACCAGCCTCTGCGATGTTTCCGGTGCTTCGGCATCGGACACACCCGGCCCCTGTGTCCGTCCAAAGTGGACAGGACGGACACATGCTACCGCTGCGGCAAGGAGGGCCACAAAGCCGCCTCCTGCCAGGCCGCCACGCCGCACTGCGCGGTGTGTGCCGCCAGTGGCCGCCGGGCAGGCCACGTCATGAAGGGGGGGAAGTGCAATCCCCCCCCTAAGCGTGGCAAAGCGCAGGCGCCGACCGGGCCTGCGCCTGCTGCTGCCGCTAACACCGCCGTTCCTGCGGCGGCTGCGGAGGAGGGTGCGATGTCCGACTGATGGCCAGAGTCGAGCATCGCATCCTTCAGGCGAACGCCAACCACTGCAGGACAGCCCAGGATCTGCTAATGCAGACCATGGCTGAGTGGTTGGTGGACTTGGCGGTGGTCGCCGAACCCTACTCGGTCCCTGGCCGTTGGCTGGGCGACCGGGATGGCTTAGTGGCGTTGGTGGCGCGGTCTTCCACGGACTCCCCTCCCCTCTCGCTCTTAGAGAGGGGACCGGGATACGTGGCCGCCGCGTGGGGAGAGATAGCGATGGTGGGGGTGTATTTCTCCCCAAACCGCCCTCTCTCGGACTTTGAGGATTTCCTCGAGATCCTCACTGCTGTCGTAGGGAGGGCGGCGCCACGCCAGGTCGTGGTGCTCGGCGACCTAAACGCCAAGTCGGTGGCCTGGGGCAACCCGGCCGCAGGCTGCAACGTCCGGGGACGCGCCGTCGAGTTTTGGGCGGCCTCGTGCGGTGTGTCCCTCCTCAACAGGGGGGCGGTCCACACGTGTGTGCGGCAACAGGGCGGGTCGGTGGTGGACGTGTCGTTTGCCACCCCCGCGCTAGCCGCCCGCGTCGTGAACTGGCGGGTGGAGCTGGTGGAGACCTTGTCGGACCACCGTTATGTGCGGTTCGACATCTCCACACAGCGGGGAGGGGGGACGGCCCGCGCTGGGCAATCTCCCTTCCCGCGGTGGGCACTCACCCGCCTGGACCGGGAGGCAGCCAAGGAGGCCGCCTTCCTCCAGGACTGGCTGTCGCCTCCCCCTGTCGAGGAGGTCCCGGACGTTGACGCCGCAGCGGTCCGGCTACGGCGGTCTTTGACCGAGGTGTGCAACTCCAGCATGCCTCGGTCTCGCCGTCCGCCTCCCCGTCGTGCCGTTTATTGGTGGACGGAGGAGCTGGCGGGGCTCCGGGCCACCTGCGTGGCGGCCAGAAGGGCCTACGCGCGTAGCCGACGGCGCAGCGCCCAGAACCGAGTCCGGGCAGAGGAGGACCGCCTGTACGCCTCTTACCGAGAGGCTACGGCGGCCCTCAAGTCTGCAATGGGCGCTGCGCAGGACTCGGCGAGGGCCGAGATGCTGGAGGGTCTCGACAGGGACCCCTATGGGCGACCATATAAGGCGGCGCGAAACCAGCTCCGCCCCTATGGTCCCCCACTGTCGGAGACTCTCGAGCCGGCATTGTTGGATGGGGTGGTCCGGTCCCTGTTTCCACGCAGGACCGACTTCGCCCCTCCAACAATGGATCCCCCGCAAGGGGCGACTCCACCGGAGGTGGAGGTGCCCCCGGTCACGGCGGCGGAATTCTACGCGGGGGTATTGAGCCTCCGCGCGAAGAAGACCGCCCCCGGTCCGGACGGCGTCCCTGCACGGGTGGTGGCGATTGCCGCCTCCCAAATGGAGGACAGGTTTCGGGACCTCTTCAGCGCGTGTTTTACGGCTGGGAGGTTCCCGAAACTCTGGAAGGAGGGGCAGTTGTGCCTCCTCCGGAAGGAGGGACGCCCGGTGGACTCCCCCTCGGCATACCGGCCCATCGTTTTGCTCGATGAGGTCGGTAAATTGTTCGAGGGGATTGTCGCCGGGAGGCTGGATAGCCATTTGCGGGGGATCGGCCCGGATCTGTCGGACGCCCAGTTCGGTTTCCGTCGTGGGCGTTCGACGATCGACGCGCTGGCCCTTCTCAAGGGCCAGGTGAAGGAGGCGGTGGAGGCGGGGGACGGGGTGCTGGCGGTGTCGTTCGACATTGCCAACGCCTTCAACTCCGTCCCCCACTCGACGATATTGGAGGCGCTCCGGTACCACGGAGTGCCCCAATATCTGCGGAGCCTCCTGGCCGACTACTTGGAGGACCGCGAGGTCCTCCTCGTGGACAAATCGGCCACCGTGAGGCGGTACGGCGCAGAGTCTGGTGTTCCACAGGGGTCGGTCCTGGGGCCCCCCTTGTGGAACATCGGATTCGACTGGCTCCTGCGGGGAGTCCTCCTCCCGGGCACGAGTGTCATCTGCTACGCGGATGACACTCTGCTCACTGCACGGGGGAGGAACTTTGCCGACGCGGCCATTCTGGCCTCGGCTGGCGGATCCTTGGTGGCAGAGAGGATCCGCCGCCTGGGATTGAGGGTGGCGCTGCACAAAACGGAGGCCGTGTTCTTTCGCGGTCCCCGGCAGCGCTGCCCTGCCGACGCCCACATCGTCGTGGAGGGCGTCCGCATAGAGGTCCAGCCTCAGATGAAATATCTGGGGCTGGTGCTGGACGACAGGTGGCGCTTCGGCCCGCATTTCAGCGGGCTGTCGACGCGCCTGTTGAAGGCCGCGGACGCCCTCTCGTGGCTCCTCCCGAATCTGGGGGGGCCCAAGGCGAAATGCCGGCGCCTCTATGCCGGCATTTTGCGGAGCATGGCCCTATATGGGGCCCCCATTTGGGCGGACTCCCTCCACAGGAGGGAGAATGCCACCGCCATCCGCAGGCCCCAGCGGGCCATTGCACAGCGGGTGGCGAGGGCTTACCGCTCGGTGGGCTTTTCGGCGGCGTGCGCTCTGGCCGGCACCCCGCCTTGGGAGTTGGAGGCATGGGTGCTCGCCAGAGTGTACGAGTGGACGGCGCGCCGAAAGGCGCTCGGGGAGCGCCCCATGGGCGAAGAGCGGGAGGCGGTGCGGCGAGAGGCGAGGGACGCCATCGTCCTCCATTGGTCGGAGGACCTCGCCAGCGCCGCCTTTGGCCGCCGGACGTTGGACGCGCTCGGTCCGGTCCTGCGGGGCTGGCTCGAGCGGTCCCACGGTTTCCTCTCTTTCCGTCTGGTGCAGGTGTTATCCGGGCATGGTTGCTTCGGATCGTACCTGCACCGGATCGGGAGGGAGGAAACCCCGGCGTGCCACGACTGCGGCGCGGCGGAGGACACGGCGCAGCACACCCTCGAGGTGTGCCCGGCGTGGTCCGAGCTGCGCCGCGGTCTGACCGCGTTGGTCGGACCGGACCTCTCGCTTCCTGGCGTGGTGGACGCCATGCTGGGGAGCGAGGAGGCCTGGTCAGCGGTGGCCTCCTTTTGCGAGGACGTAATCTCGCAAAAGGAGGCAGCGGAGCGCGCGCGGGAGGACGATCCTCTCGCTGCGGCGCTCCGCAGACGAAGACGGGGGAGAAGGCGTCGTGCCCTCCCTCCTAATGGTGACGGGCGGGCGGCAGGCACGGGGGTGCCTTCGCCCGCATTGCACCCGTCACCTTCGTCGGTCATTCCCGACCCCCCACACCCGTGAGGGTGTGAGAGGTCTGTGCCTTTCAATCGTCGGCGGAGGACTGGAAGTAAAGGCTGTGCCGGTTTCCCAGTCCCCCGCCACTGTGACGAAGCGGGAATGCGCTGGGTCGTTTTAGTGGGTATACCGGGTCCGCCCGGGGAGTCCCACATACCCCTCCTGTCCCCCGACGGGAGGGTATGCGTAATGCATTTTTTCCCAGCGTCAACAAAAAAAAAAAAAAAAAAAAAAAAAAAAAAAAAAAAAAAAAAAAAGGTTAGGTTAGGTTAGGTTAGGTTGGGGTGCTAGGTCAGAAAACCTCCTAGGGGGCCCAGTGGCTGCCGGTCCTTCTCGATACGTCTGGAGGGAACAGCAGCTGCTGTGGACGGTGCACCCTGGGCGCGGCAGTATCCGTCCCCGATGAATGGGAAGAGATTCTTATTCCTCGGGGAATGTTACTGTCGTGGCCGATATTCTGACACGGGAGGGGGTCCTATTTGGACTGCGCTGTTCCGCGTGACCCTCTGAAAAGCAGAGGGCACAGCGGAGGAGCAAGGGCGGGCTCGGTGTGCACTCACCCTGCCTCCGAGCAGACAGAGAAGGATTTCATCCTTCACTGTCTCCGCCGATCTCGTAATCCCATCGTTGACGTCTCGCGGCTTCGATAGGGACCGAGGGTCTTGGCTTAACCGCCCGGACCGCGAGGTAGAAAACCTCTATAAAAAGTTACCCCGAATCCCAAGCGGCGGCGCACCGCGAAGGGATGTATGGCTGACGGGAGATCTCATGGATCAATCAGTCGTTAGTGCGACCCTCGTTCATTCCTCGAAGTTCTCGGGGAGTGAATGAAGAAAAAAGGGCTGGGATGTATCGTCGTGTACCGTGCGATGGCTCACGGAGTGGGCTCATCGGACGGTACGTGATCATGGCATTCATCGCCCTCTGGTACGCGTCTGCCCATCAGACGTGACTGTGAGGGTGATGGGACAGCCATAGGGTATAAAAGGGGGGGGGGGGATGATGAAGTAGGAGGACAGGGACCACACCCTTCAAAGGAAAAATAAAAAAATGAAAAAGACGATTAGCAATAAAGTACCCCAGGGCGGTACCAGCTGCTCAGCAGCTGGAGAATCCGCCACGATCCCTTCGGGGTCGTCATGCCCACCGTATTCTGGGGAGGGCAGCAATCGTTTACCACTTGCTGATGGCAACAAGAGCCGAGGAGGCTCCTCGAGATCGAGGTCTTTTGAAGACCTCATCTCCTTTAATTTTAGAAGGGACGCAGTGTCGGACTCTGGCGCTGCGTCACTGAGAAGCTTATGTTCCCCAGTGGAACCACGTGTGGTTCTAGAGAGGGTGAGTGTGTTGTCGGAGGTAGACAACACACCGCAAGCAGTTACGGCCTCTCCCTCCAAGTTTTGGGGGAAACGGCCGCGTGCCTGTGAGTCGGAAGCGGGTTCGGCGGGTTTGTCGTCCAGCGAGGAGGACCTGCCGGCCCCCAAGGTGCCGACAGCCAGGAGGGGCGGACGACGCGGGATACCTTCCGGACTGAGCTCTCCGGCAGCGTCCCGCGACTCCCTGAGCCGCTTTCTGAAGCGGCCCGATATGCCGGTAGCCAGTGGAGCAAGCGACTCCGACGGGGCGATGCAGGTGGAGCAGGCCGAAACCGCCACCGCATTGGTGAGCACCAAGGCAGAGCTCAATGCCGCGAGGCGGGAGGGCCGGAAGGCTATCGCGACCGACGAGGTCGCTGAAATGGCCCGGCAAGCAAGGGAGAGGAGGTTGCAGACTGCCGTTGCCCTTGAAGGCCTGACGGCAGAGGCGCTCAGCCGACAAGTGTTGGACGGCGTGGACGTTGTCCTGAAGGTTGCTACGAAATCGGGCAACCTGAAGGGCACGTTCACGCGGGCTCTGAAGGAGGCGGCAGACGGCATCAGGGAGGCGGTTGAAGTCCTCCTTGACCGAACAACCTCGGAGGAGACGGTAAAACTCCAAGAGGAAAATAACCGTCTCCACACGAGGCTGGAGGAGCTTCAACGGGAGGTGAGCGCCCTGAGGGCGGACTTCAGCCGGCAGCAGGGTGCGACGACTACAGATAGTCGTGCCCTGCCACAGAACGGGTCTTTGGGGGAAGACCAATTTGACCGGCTGTTGAGAATTATGACCGCCCGCCTGGACAGCATAGAGCCAAGGCTTAACCCCCCTATTAGCCTCCGTCCGCCGCTGGCAGCAGATAAGCGGAGGAAGGAGGCGGAGCCCGCTCCAGCAACGGCTGGGCCAACGTGGGCACAGGTGGCTAAAGCGTCACCTGCGTCAAAAAAGAGCACGCAGGCGGCCAAAAAGCCCTCGCAGGTGGCAAAGAAACCTTCGCAGGCGGCCAAGGGTCCTTCGCAGGTAGCCAAGAGGACCTCTGAGGTGGCCAAAAGGCCCTCGCAGGTTGCCACAAGGCCCAGAGAAGGGGCCATAAATCCTGAAATACAGGAGCATGACCCGGCTCCCAACGAGGGTTGGAAGACGGCCGAAGGCCGCAAGAAGAGGCGGAAGAGGGGCCGCAAGGCCAAGAACGCACCGGGCTCAAGGGGGCAGGCCCCAAGAATCCGCATCCCTCGCTCCGAGGCTGTAGTGGTCACGCTGCAGCCCGAAGCCAAAGAGCGGGGGGTGACTTACCAGAAGGTACTGGCGGAGGCGAGGGGCAAACTGGCCTTCGCCGATTTCGGCACCCCAGACGGCTTCCGTTTCAGGACGGCAGCCACGGGGGCCAAAATGTTTGAGTTGGCGGGGGCCAGCAGTGCCGAGAGGGCGGACTCTCTAGCTGCAAAGCTGAGGGACGTCCTCAACCCCGAGGAGGCCCGGGTGTCCAGGCCCATTAAAACGGCTGAGGTGCGGGTCGATGGGCTGGACGACTCCGTGACCCCAGAGGAGGTGGTGGCGGCCATAGCCCGGAGCGGCGGATGCCCGCCAGAAAATGTGCGGGCGGGCGACATCCGCGTCAATGCTGGCGGGCTTGGCACCATCTGGGTGCGGTGTCCGGTGGCTGCGGCGAAGAAGGTCGCCGATGCGGGACGTCTGCTGGTGGGCTGGGTGTCAGCGAGGGTTAAACTCCTGACACCCAGGGCCTTGCAGTGCTATCGGTGCCTGGAGAAAGGCCACGTCCGGGCACTGTGCACTGCCGAAACAGACCGCAGCGATTTGTGCTATCGCTGCGGTCAGCCCGGGCATAAGGCGTCCCAGTGCTCCGCGGAACCAAACTGCAGCCTCTGTACAGCTGCAGGAAAGTCCGCGGGGCACAGCATAGGTGGCAACGCTTGCGGCGCGCCCAGAAAGCGCAGCAAGCGGTGGACGAGACCTGCGGGGGCCGCACCCCCTAGCACCTCTTTGGCCGACTCCCGGCCTGTGGTCGGAAACGCCGAGGAAATGGAGTGCCAGTGATGGCTCTCCGTTTCCTCCAGGCGAATATTAACCACTGCACCAGAGCTCAGGATCTCTTGGTCCTGAGCATGGCGGAGTGGTTGATAAATGTGGCGGTGGTCGCTGAGCCGTATTTCGTCCCCCCCCGGGATAACTGGGCGGGGGATCTGGACGGCCTGGTGGCCATCATCGGCGCGACTCTTGTCGACGTATCCCGGGGTCACGGTTGGGTTGCTGCCCTTGTGAACGGGATCGTCACGATCGGGGCATACTTTTCGCCCAACAGGAGTCTCGCCGACTTCGAGAGTTTCCTTGTCGAGTTGGGAGCCGTCGTCGGCCGGTCTCACCCTCGGCCCGTTTTGCTTCTCGGTGATCTGAACGCCAAATCCGCGGCGTGGGGATCCCCGGTCACAGACCCGAGAGGCGACGTGCTAGAGGAGTGGGCCGTTACGACGGGCCTGGCCGTCTTGAATCGGGGATCGGCCTACACGTGTGTGCGGCAGCGGGGTGGGTCCATAGTGGACGTCTCGTTCGCCAGTCCCGCTGTCGCGCACCGCGTTCACGATTGGCACGTGGAAGAGGAGGTGGAGACGCTATCGGATCACCGATACATACGCTTCGACGTCTCCACCCAGACCGCTGGAGGTCGTAGCCAATCGGCCCCCCGAAGAGACGGCCCGCGTTGGGCGTTGAAACGCCTCGACAAGGAAGCTCTCGAGGAAGCCACCATCGTCCAAGCCTGGATCCGGGAGTCGGCTACCGTCGGTCCCGTCGACGTCGAACAGGAGGCGCAGTGGTTTAACGACGCGATGACGCAAATCTGCGACGCGTCCATGCCACGCGTCTCCTCTCTGTCCGCAAGGCGCCGCGTGTACTGGTGGTGCGTTGAGGTCGAGCGGTTGCGCGTCGAGTGCGCAGCCGCCAGACGCCCGTACACGCGGTATCGGAGGAGACGTCTGCGGGATCCCGACGAAGAAGCCGCGCTGTATGAGGTGTACAGCGCGGCGAAGGAGGCTCTGTGGCTGGCCATCGGCGAGTCGAAGAAGCGCTCCAGAGAGGAGCTGCTGGCGACGCTAGACGGGGATCCGTGGGGGCGCCCGTACCGCACGGTCCGAGGGAAACTTCGGCCGTGGGCGCCCCCGCTAACGGAAGGTCTCGAGCCGCAGTTTCTGGAGCGAGTGGTCTCGGCTCTCTTCCCTGATAGGGCCGAGCACGAGCCACCGCCGATGGCTCCGCCCACAGCTGCAGAGCCGGAAGAAGAAGAGGAGAGCGAAACCGTCCCAGAGGTGACACAGGCGGAGATGAGCGCGGTCGTGATGCGGCTCCGGGCAAAAAACACTGCTCCGGGGCCCGACGGAGTGCCTGGCCGCGCTCTAGTACTCGCCCTGAAGGAGCTGGAGCCCCCACTGAGGGGACTCTTCTCGGCGTGCCTTGAGCAGGGTCAGTTCCCTACGAGGTGGAAGGCTGGTCGACTGGTCCTGCTCAAGAAGGCGGGGCGCCCGGCGGATTCGTCGTCCGCTTATCGGCCCATAGTGCTGCTGGACGAGGCGGGCAAGTTGCTCGAGCGAGTAATCGCAGATCGCCTCGTCAGCCACTTGTGTTCAGAGGGGCCGAACCTGGACGACAGCCAGTTTGGCTTCCGGCGTGGGCGCTCTACCATCGACGCCATAATGAGAGTTAGAGTCCTGGCGGAGGAAGCGGTGTCCCGGGGTGGGGTGGTGCTGGCGGTGTCCTTGGACATCTCCAACGCGTTTAACACCCTGCCCTGGAGTTGCATCCGGGAGGCCCTGCGATACCATCGGGTGCCTCCCTACCTCCGCAACATTGTGGGGGCTTATCTGTCCGGAAGGTGTGTCACCTACATGGGACGCGACGGCGCGGGCCGTCGCGAGATGTCGTGCGGTGTTCCGCAGGGGTCGGTTCTGGGCCCACCCCTGTGGAACATCGGATACGACTGGGTTTTGCGGTGCGAGCTCCCGCCGGGAGTGAACCTGACGTGTTATGCGGACGACACGCTGGTCACGGCTCGGGGGAGCTCGTACAGGGAAGCAGCGTTGCTGGCTACGGCTGCGGTCTCGCAGGTGGTGAGCCGCATACGACGCCTGGGCCTGGAGGTGGCCCTCAACAAGTCGGAGGCCATTGCCTTTCATGGCCCCCGACGGGCACCGCCGTTGGGATCACACATTGTGGTCGGGGGGGTCCGGATCGCTGTCGAGTCAACCATGAAATACCTGGGATTGGTGCTCGACAGCCGTTGGGACTTCGGCCCCCACTTTCAGCGGCTGGTGCCCAAGTTGATGGGCGCGGCGGGCGCGCTGTCAACGCTGCTTCCCAATCTGGGGGGCCCGAGCACCGCCTGTAGGCGGTTGTACGTAGGGATCGTGCGATCAATGGCCCTTTATGGGGCCCCGATATGGGCGACGGACCTGACGGCCCGCACTATCGCCGTTCTGCGAAGACCGCAGAGAGCGATGGCCGTCAGGGTCGTACGGGGATATCGCACGATCTCCTACGAGGCGGCTTGCGTACTGGCCGGATCCCCACCGTGGGACCTGGAGGCGAAGACCCTCGCGACGCTGTACCAGTGGCGCGAGGGGGCCAATCGTCGGGGCGAGAGACTGGTGGAGCGACAGATAACGCAGTACCGGTCTCAGCTCCGACAGGTCATGGTGGCGGAATGGCGGGGGAGGTTAGAGCTCCCTACCGCCGGCCTCGACACAATCGAGGCGATCCGGCCAGTACTCGACGACTGGCTCGGGAGGAAGCACGGCTCCCTGACGTTTCGGGCGACGCAGGTGCTCTCGGGGCACGGCTGTTTCGGGAAGTACTTGTGTCGCCTGAGCAGGGAGCCGGACGCCCGGTGCCATCACTGCGTCCACTGTCCGGAGGACACGGCGCGGCATACGCTGGCCGAGTGCGCCGCGTGGGATGAGCAGCGCCGTGCTCTCGTCGCAGAGGTAGGAGGAGACCTGTCGCTGCCGACCGTCGTTCGCTCTATGGTTGGCAGCGCAGAGTCCTGGGACGCAGTGATTTCCTTCTGCGAAGCCGTCATGTCGCAGAAGGAAGCTGCGGAGAGGGAGAGGGAGATGACTAGCTCCCGCCCATCCCGCAGCAGACGCACCGGGCGTCGGCAGAGGGCGGATAACGCCCTCTTCCGGCCCCCCTAAATTGGTCCAGGGGCGACGGATTTGGGGACATCCGTCGCCCCCCATCGCAATGGACCCGAGACGGCGGCGCGTAGTGTTCCACGCGCGCCTCTCTTAGACGTAACGGGGGGAGTCTCACACCTCACTCCCCCCCGAGACGAGGCCCGCAGGTCGAGCGGGCCGGCACCAGTCCGGGGCAGCGGAAGTCGCATCAGATCCCGTTGCCCCCCGACGCAAGTGTGCGAGGGAACACCGGTGTGGTTTTAGTCAGTAGGAGTCTGACAGACCCCTCCGCTCTCCCCAGGGCGGAGGACATCCATCGAGGATTTCCACATCGAGAACAAAAAAAAAAAAAAAAAAAAAAGGTTAGGTTAGGTTAGGTTAGGTTGGGGGACCCCCCACAGAGCATACGTCCACGTCGTGTCCCCTGGAAACAGCCCAGTTCTGACCACCGTAACGGAGTGGCAGACTGGGACTGGCCAAAGTGCTCTGTGATCTCGAAGCGAATTGATTGCCATTTTAACTGCCTTGATTGCGATTTTAACTGCCTTGTTTCGTTTCGAAATGCCTGCGACGCCCTCGCGGGACGCCTGCGGGCGATTTTTAAAAACAAAAGGCCCTTCTCAGGGCCAACCCAAAGGCCCTTCTCAGGGCCAACCCAAAGGCCCTTCTCAGGGCCAACCCAAAGGCCCTTTTCAGGGCCATCCAAAAGGCCCTTCTCAGGGCCACTCCGACGCTTCGGCGTCAGAGGCCAGCCGCGCGCCGTCTGCGGCTAGCTTCTCTGGAGGGGCGGACGAGTCGTCCGATAACGACTCATGTGTGTCGGACGCCGTCGACCCTCGGTCGCGGAAGCGGTCGCAGCTGCGGAAGCGGCCACGATCGCAGAACGGTGGGTCCGAGGGCTCCTCGGCCTCGGGGCCGTCGAAGGCTAAAGAGCCAACGACGGCCGCGTCGACCCATGTTGTTGGGCTGGCGGACGCCCAACGCCAGTTGGACCTGGCTCGGCGGGTGCAGCTCCAGCAAGAGCTGGAGGAGCGGGTTGCCGCTAAGGAGGAGCGGGCGCACATCGCCCGGGCCAAGTCCGGGTACGGTGCGTCCCGCATCCTGTACGCGGACTATTCTCTGGCCGAGCTGGAGAGAATGGCGGAGGAGGACAAGGAGGAGATAGTGGAGGTCGCCTCCAAGTCCTCCAACATTAAGGGGACCTTGCAGAAGGCCCTTAAGTGCAGGGCCGCGAGCATGCGCGGTGTCGTCGCGGAGCTGGTCCAGCGTAAGACCACCGACGAGACGCGGCAACTGCAGGCGAAGATTGATCGCCTGCAGTCGGAGGTCAGCCAGCTTCATCTGAAGCTGGCTGAAGCCACGGCCCGGCCACAACAGGCCGGGGCGAGCCCTGTGGCAGAGGGCGCTGCCTCGGCCCGGCCACAACAGGCCAAGGCGAGGCCTGCAGCAGAGGGCCCCTCCTCCAACCTTGAGGATATCATCCGCAAGGTAATAATGGAGGAGAGGGCCTTCACCCGAGCCTGCTTCGCAGGGATTGAGGACCGGCTCCTGCCGGAGAAGCGCCTCCGACCACCGCTTGCGGCGGATAAGAGGCGGTCCGAGCCGGGGCCGTCCTCAGCCCAGGCGGAGGAGAGGCGGCCTGAGCCGGGGCCGTCCTCCTCCCAGGAGGAAGACGCCCTTCTTCCCTCGACCACTCCGTCCAACGAGTGGACGGAGGTGCGTAAGGGGAAGGGAAAAGGGAAGGGCAAGAGGTCGGCAGCGGCCGTCCATGCCGTCCCTGCCGTCCCCGCCACCTCCGCTCCCATCCAGTCACAGACGACTGGCAAGGGACAGGGCAAGGGGAAAGGGAATGGGAGAGGAAGAAGGGGGCAGTTGGTCCCCCCTAGAACCGCGGCCGTCGTGGTGACGCTCACCGCGGAGGCTGCGGGGCGAGGGGAGACCTACGCCTCCATTTTGGTGCGGGCGCGTAGCAATGCCGATCCCACCCAATTGGGGATCGGCAGTGTATCGTGCCGGCGGACGCAGGCCGGGGCTCGAATCTTCGAGTTCCCGGGGGCCGAGGGCAGCGCCCGCGCTGACCTCTTTGCAGCCAAGCTGCAGGAGGTTATCGCGGACTCTGCCAAGGTGGCCCGGCCGGTCAAGACGGCGGCCATCGAGGTGACGGAGCTGGATGACTCCGTCACCAAGGAGGAGGTGGTGGCGGCGGTCGCAGCGGTGGGGGGCTGTGCCGCAGCGGCGGTCCAAGGCCGGGACATAAGGCCCGGCCGCGGCGGAATGGGCACTATCCGCCTCGAGTGCCCAATCGCAGCTGCCAAAGCCGTCCTTGCGAAAGGACGGCTTCAAGTCGGGTTCAGCTCGGGCGCAGTCCGGGCACTCGAGGACCAGCCGCTGCGGTGTTTCCGGTGCTTCGGCATCGGACACACCCGGCCCCTGTGTCCGTCCAAAGTGGACCGGTCGGACACTTGCTACCGCTGCGGCAAGGAGGGCCACAAAGCCGCCTCCTGCCAGGCCGCCACACCGCACTGCGCGGTGTGTGCCGCCAGTGGCCGCCGGGCAGGCCACGTCATGAAGGGGGGGAAGTGCAATCCCCCCCGTAAGCGTGGCAAAGCGCAGGCGCCGACCGGGCCTGCGCCTGTTGCTGCTGTTGCCGCAAATACCGCCGTTCCTGCGGCGGCTGCGGAGGAGGGTGCGATGTCCGACTGATGGGAGTCGAGCATCGCATCCTTCAGGCGAACGCCAACCACTGCAGGACAGCCCAGGATCTGCTGATGCAGACCATGGCTGAGTGGTTGGTGGACTTGGCGGTGGTCGCCGAACCCTACTCGGTCCCTGGCCGTTGGCTGGGCGACCGGGACGGCTTGGTGGCGTTGGTGGCGCGGTCTTCCACGGACTCCCCTCCCCTCTCGCTCTTAGAGAGGGGACCGGGATACGTGGCCGCCGCGTGGGGAGAGATAGCGATGGTGGGGGTGTATTTCTCCCCAAACCGCCCTCTCTCGGACTTTGAGGATTTCTTAGAGATCCTCACTGCTGTCGTAGGGAGGGCGGCACCACGCCAGGTCGTGGTGCTCGGCGACCTAAACGCCAAGTCGGTGGCCTGGGGCAACCCGGCCGTCGGGTGCAACGTCCGGGGACGCGCCGTCGAGTTTTGGGCGGCCTCGTGCGGTGTGTCCCTCCTCAACAGGGGGGCGGTCCACACGTGTGTGCGGCAACAGGGCGGGTCGGTGGTGGACGTGTCGTTTGCCACCCCCGCGCTAGCCGCCCGCGTCGTGAACTGGCGGGTGGAGCTGGTGGAGACCTTGTCGGACCACCGTTATGTGCGGTTCGACATCTCCACACAGCGGGGAGGGGGGACGGCCCGCGCTGGGCAATCTCCCTTCCCGCGGTGGGCGCTCACCCGCCTGGACCGGGAGGCAGCCAAGGAGGCCGCCTTCCTCCAGGACTGGCTGTCGCCTCCCCCTGTCGAGGAGGTCCCGGACGTTGACGCCGCAGCGGTCCGGCTACGGAGGTCCTTGACCGAGGTGTGCAACTCCAGCATGCCTCGGTCTCGCCGTCCGCCTCCCCGTCGTGCCGTTTATTGGTGGACGGAGGAGCTGGCGGGGCTCCGGGCCACCTGCGTGGCGGCCAGAAGGGCCTACGCGCGTAGCCGACGGCGCAGCGCCCAAAACCGAGTCCGGGCAGAGGAGGACCGCCTGTACGCCTCTTACCGAGAGGCTACGGCGGCCCTCAAGTCTGCAATGGGCGCTGCGCAGGACTCGGCGAGGGCCGAGATGCTGGAGGGTCTCGACAGGGACCCCTATGGGAGACCATATAAGGCGGCGCGGAATCAGCTCCGCCCCTATGGTCCCCCACTGTCGGAGACCCTCGAGCCGGCATTGCTGGATGGGGTGGTCCGGTCCCTGTTTCCGCGCAGGACCGACTTCGCCCCACCAGTAATGGATCCCCCGCAAGGGGCGGCTCCACCGGAGGCGGAGGTCCCCCCGGTGACGGCGGCGGAATTCTACGCGGGGGTACTCAGCCTCCGCGCAAAGAAGACCGCCCCCGGCCCGGACGGCGTCCCTGCACGGGTGGTGGCGATCGCCGCCACCCAAATGGAGGACAGGTTTCGGGACCTCTTCAGCGCGTGTTTTACGGCTGGGAGGTTCCCGAAACTCTGGAAGGAGGGGCAATTGTGCCTCCTCCGGAAGGAGGGACGCCCGGTGGACTCCCCCTCGGCATACCGGCCCATCGTTTTGCTCGATGAGGTCGGTAAATTGTTCGAGGGGATTGTCGCCTCCCGGCTGGATAGCCACTTGCGGGGGATAGGCCCGGATCTGTCGGACGCCCAATACGGTTTCCGCCGTGGGCGTTCGACGATCGACGCGCTGGCCCTTCTCAAGGGCCAGGTGAAGGAGGCGGTGGAGGCGGGGGACGGGGTGCTGGCGGTGTCGTTCGACATTGCCAACGCCTTCAACTCCGTCCCCCACTCGACGATATTGGAGGCGCTCCGGTATCACGGAGTGCCCCAATATCTGCGGAGCCTCCTGGCCGACTACTTGGAGGACCGCGAGGTCCTCCTCGTGGACAAATCGGCAACCGTGAGGCGGTACGGCGCAGAGTCTGGTGTTCCACAGGGGTCGGTCCTGGGGCCCCCCTTGTGGAACATCGGATTCGACTGGCTCCTGCGGGGAGTCCTCCTCCCGGGCACGAGTGTAATCTGCTACGCGGATGACACTCTGCTCACTGCCCGGGGGAGGAACTTTGCCGACGCGGCCATTCTGGCCTCGGCTGGCGGATCCTTGGTGGCAGAAAGGATCCGCCACCTGGGATTGAGGGTGGCGCTGCATAAAACGGAGGCCGTGTTCTTTCGCGGTCCCCGGCAGCGCTGCCCTGCCGACGCCCACATCGTCGTGGAGGGCGTCCGCTTATAGGTCCAGCCTCAGATGAAATATCTGGGGCTGGTGCTGGACGACAGGTGGCGCTTCGGCCCGCATTTCAGCGGGCTGTCGACGCGCCTGTTGAAGGCCGCGGACGCCCTCTCATGGCTCCTCCCAAACCTGGGGGGGCCGGGCGCCTCCCCGAGCGCCTTCCGGTGCGCCGTCCACTCGTACACTCTGGCGAGCACCCAAGCCTCCAACTCCCATGGCGGGGTGCCCGCCAGAGCGCACGCCGCCGAGAAGCCCACCGAGCGGTAAGCCCTCGCCACCCGCTGTGCAATGGCCCGCTGGGGCCTGCGGATGGCGGTAGCATTCTCCCTCCTGTGGAGGGAGTCCGCCCAGATGGGGGCCCCGTAAAGGGCCATGCTCCGCAAAATGCCGGCATAGAGGCGCCGGCATTTCGCCTTGGGCCCCCCCAGGTTTGGGAGGAGCCATGAGAGGGCGTCCGCGGCCTTCAACAGGCGCGTCGACAGCCCGCTGAAATGCGGGCCGAAGCGCCACCTGTCGTCCAGCACCAGCCCCAGATATTTCATCTGAGGCTGGACCTCTATGCGGACGCCCTCCACGACGATGTGGGCGTCGGCAGGGCAGCGCTGCCGGGGACCGCGAAAGAACACGGCCTCCGTTTTGTGCAGCGCCACCCTCAATCCCAGGCGGCGGATCCTTTCTGCCACCAAGGACCCGCCAGCCGAGGCCAGAATGGCCGCGTCCGCAAAGTTCCTCCCCCGGGCAGTGAGCAGAGTGTCATCCGCGTAGCAGATGACACTCGTGCCCGGGAGGAGGACTCCCCGCAGGAGCCAGTCGAATCCGATGTTCCACAAGGGGGGCCCCAGGACCGACCCCTGTGGAACACCAGACTCTGCGCCGTACCGCCTCACTGTGGCCGACTTGTCCACGAGGAGGACCTCGCGGTCCTCCAAGTAGTCGGCCAGGAGACTCCGCAGATATTGGGGCACCCCGTGATAACGGAGCGCCTCCAATATCGTCGAGTGGGGGACGGAGTTGAAGGCGTTGGCAATGTCGAACGACACCGCCAGCACTCCGTCCCCCGCCTCCACTGCCTCCTTCACCTGGCCCTTGAGAAGGGCCAGCGCGTCGATCGTCGAACGCCCACGACGGAAACCGAACTGGGCGTCCGACAGATCCGGGCCTATCCCCCGCAAATGGCTATCCAGCCGGGAGGCGACAATCCCCTCGAACAATTTACCGACCTCATCGAGCAGAACGATGGGCCGGTATGCCGAGGGGGAGTCCACCGGGCGTCCCTCCTTCCGGAGGAGGCACAATTGCCCCTCCTTCCAGAGTTTCGGGAACCTCCCAGCCGTAAAACACGCGCTGAAGAGGTCCCGAAACCTGTCCTCCATTTGGGAGGCGGCAATCGCCACCACCCGTGCAGGGACGCCGTCCGGACCGGGGGCGGTCTTCTTCGCGCGGAGGCTCAATACCCCCGCGTAGAATTCCGCCGCCGTGACCGGGGGCACCTCCGCCTCCGGTGGAGTCGCCCCTTGCGGGGGATCCATTGTTGGAGGGGCGAAGTCGGTCCTGCGTGGAAACAGGGACCGGACCACCCCATCCAACAATGCCGGCTCGAGGGTCTCCGACAGTGGGGGACCATAGGGGCAGAGCTGATTCCGCGCCGCCTTATATGGCCTCCCATAGGGGTCCCTGTCGAGACCTTCCAGCATCTCGGCCCTCGCCGAGTCCTGCGCAGCGCCCATTGCAGACTTGAGGGCCGCCGTAGCCTCTCGGTAAGAGGCGTACAGGCGGTCCTCCTCTGCCCGGACTCGGTTCTGGGCGCTGCGCCGTCGGCTACGCGCGTAGGCCCTTCTGGCCGCCACGCAGGTGGCCCGGAGCCCCGCCAGCTCCTCCGTCCACCAGTACACGGCACGACGGGGAGGCGGACGGCGAGACCGAGGCATGCTGGAGTTGCACACCTCGGTCAAAGACCGCCGTAGCCGGACCGCTGCGGCGTCAACGTCCGGGACCTCCTCGACAGGGGGAGGCGACAGCCAGTCCTGGAGGAAGGCGGCCTCCTTGGCTGCCTCCCGGTCCAGGCGGGTGAGTGCCCACCGCGGGAAGGGAGATTGCCCAGCGCGGGCCGTCCCCCCTCCCCGCTGTGTGGAGATGTCGAACCGCACATAACGGTGACCATGAGGAGGGAGGGCACGACGCCTTCTCCCCCTTCTTCGTCTGCGGAGCGGCGCAGCGAGAGGATCGTCCTCCCGCGCCCGCTCCGCCTCCTCCTTTTGCGAGATGACTTCGGCGGCAGGAGGCGAGGGACGCCATCGTCCTCCATTGGACGGACGACCTCGCCAACGCTGCCTTTGGCCGCCGGACGTTGGACGCGCTCGGTCCGGCCCTGCGGGGCTGGCTCGAGCGGTCCCACGGTTTCCTCTCTTTCCGTCTGGTGCAGGTGTTATCCGGGCATGGTTGTTTCGGATCGTACCTGCACCGGATCGGGAGGGAGGAAACCCCGGCGTGCCACGACTGCGGCGCGGCGGAGGACACGGCGCAGCACACCCTTGAGGTGTGCCCGGCGTGGTCCGAGCTGCGCCGCGGTCTGACCGCGGTGGTCGGACCGGACCTCTCGCTTCCCGGCGTGGTCGACGCCATGCTGGGGAGTGAGGAGGCCTGGTCAGCGGTCGCCTCCTTTTGCGAGGACGTAATCTCGCAAAAGGAGGAGGCGGAGCGGGCGCGGGAGGACGATCCTCTCGCTGCGCCGCTCCGCAGACGAAGAAGGGGGAGAAGGCGTCGTGCCCTCCCTCCTAATGGTGACGGGCGGGCGGCAGGCACGGGGGTGCCTTCGCCCGCATTGCACCCGTCACCTTCGTCGGTCATTCCCGACCCCCCACACCCGTGAGGGTGTGAGGGGTCTGCCTTTCAATCGTCGGCGGAGGACTGGAAGTAAAGGCTTTGCCGGTTTCCCAGTCCCCCGCCACTATGACGAAGCGGGAATGCGCTGGGTCGTTTTAGTGGGTATACCGGGTCCGCCCGGGGAGTCCCACATACCCCTTCCGTCCCCCGACGGGAGGGTATGCGTAATGCATTTTTTCCCAGCGTCAACAAAAAAAAAAAAAAAAAAAAAAAGGTTAGGTTCCCCTCGGCATACCGGCCCATCGTTTTGCTCGATGAGGTCGGTAAATTGTTCGAGGGGATTGTCGCCGGGAGGCTGGATAGCCATTTGCGGGGGATCGGCCCGGATCTGTCGGACGCCCAGTACGGTTTCCGTCGTGGGCGTTCGACGATCGACGCGCTGGCCCTTCTGAAGGGCCAGGTGAAGGAGGCGGTGGAGGCGGGGGACGGGGTGCTGGCGGTGTCGTTCGACATTGCCAACGCCTTCAACTCCGTCCCCCACTCGACGATATTGGAGGCGCTCCGGTATCACGGAGTGCCCCAATATCTGCGGAGTCTCCTGGCCGACTACTTGGAGGACCGCGAGGTCCTCCTCGTGGACAAGTCGGCCACGGTGAGGCGGTACGGTGCAGAGTCCGGTGTTCCACAGGGGTCGGTCCTGGGGCCCCCCTTGTGGAACATCGGATTCGACTGGCTCCTGCGGGGAGTCCTCCTCCCGGGCACGAGTGTAATCTGCTACGCGGATGACACTCTGCTCACTGCCCGGGGGAGGAACTTTGCGGACGCGGCCATTCTGGCCTCGGCTGGTGGATCCTTGGTGGCAGAGAGGATCCGCCGCCTGGGATTGAGGGTGGCGCTGCACAAAACGGAGGCCGTGTTCTTTCGCGGTCCCCGGCAGCGCTGCCCTGCCGACGCCCACATCGTCGTGGAGGGCGTCCGCATAGAGGTCCAGCCTCAGATGAAATATCTGGGGCTGGTGCTGGACGACAGGTGGCGCTTCGGCCCGCATTTCAGCGGGCTGTCGACGCGCCTGTTGAAGGCCGCGGACGCCCTCTCGTGGCTCCTCCCGAATCTGGGGGGGCCCAAGGCGAAATGCCGGCGCCTCTATGCCGGCATTTTGCGGAGCATGGCCCTATATGGGGCCCCCATTTGGGCGGACTCCCTCCACAGGAGGGAGAATGCCACCGCCATCCGCAGGCCCCAGCGGGCTATTGCACAGCGGGTGGCGAGGGCCTACCGCTCGGTGGGCTTCTCGGCGGCGTGCGCTCTGGCGGGCACCCCGCCATGGGAGTTGGAGGCTTGGGTGCTCGCCAGAGTCTACGAGTGGACGGCGCACCGGAAGGCGCTCGGGGAGCGCCCCGTCGCCGAGGAGCGGGAGGCCGTGCGGCAGGAGGCGAGGGACGCCATCGTCCTGCATTGGACGGAGGACCTCGCCAACGCCGCCTTTGGCCGCCGGACGTTGGACGCGCTCGGTCCGGTCCTGCGGGGCTGGCTCGAGCGGTCCCACGGTTTCCTCTCCTTCCGTCTGGTGCAGGTGTTATCCGGGCATGGTTGCTTCGGATCGTACCTGCACCGGATCGGGAGGGAGGAAACCCCGGCGTGCCACGACTGCGGCGCGGCGGAGGACACGGCGCAGCACACCCTCGAGGTGTGCCCGGCGTGGTCCGAGCTGCGCCGCGGTCTGACCGCGGTGGTCGGACCGGACCTCTCGCTTCCCGGCGTGGTCGACGCCATGCTGGGGAGCGAGGAGGCCTGGTCAGCGGTAGCCTCCTTTTGCGAGGACGTAATCTCGCAAAAGGAGGAGGCGGAGCGGGCGCGGGAGGACGATCCTCTCGCTGCGGCGCTCCGCAGACGAAGAAGGGGGAGAAGGCGTCGTGCCCTCCCTCCTCATGGTGACGGGCGGGCGACAGGCGCGGGGGTGCCTTCGCCCGCATTGCACCCGTCACCTTCGTCGGTCATTCCCGACCCCCCGCACCCGTGAGGGTGTGAGGGGTCTGCCTTTCAATCGTCGGCGGAGGACTGGAAGTAAAGGCTTTGCCGGTTTCCCAGTCCCCCGCCAGTCTGACGAAGCGGGAATGCGCTGGGTCGTTTTAGTGGGTATACCGGGTCCGCCCGGGGAGTCCCACATACCCCTCCTGTCCCCCGACGGGAGGGTATGCGTAATGCATTTTTTCCCAGCGTCAACAAAAAAAAAAAAAAAAAAAAAAAAAAAAAAAAAAAAAAAAAAAAGGCCCTGAAGTGTCGGGCCGCGAGCATGCGCGGGGTCGTCGCTGAACTGATTCAGCGGACGGCCACCGACGAGACGCGGCAACTGCAGGCGAGGGTGGATCGCCTGCAGTCGGAGGTCAGCCAGCTTCACCTGAAGCTGGCTGAAGCCACGGCCCGGCCACAACAGGCTGGGGCGAGCCCTGTGGCAGAGGGCGCTGCCTCGGCCCGGCCACAACAGGCCAAGGCGCGGCCTGCAGCAGAGGGCCCCTCCTCCAACCTTGAGGATATCATCCGCAAGGTAGTAATGGAGGAGAGGGCCTTAACGAGAGCCTGCTTTGCAGGAATAGAGGACCGGCTACTGCCGGAGACGCGCCTCCGACCGCCGCTTGCGGCGGATAAGAGGCGGTCTGAGCCAGGGCCGTCCTCAAGCCAGGCAGGTGAGAGGCGGTCTGAGCCGGGGCCGTCTTCAACCCAGGCGGAAGATGCCCTTCTCCCGTCGACCACTCCGTCCAACGAGTGGACGGAGGTGCGTAAGGGGAAGGGCAAAGGGAAGGGCAAGAGGTCGGCAGTGGCCGTCCCAGCTGTCCCTGCCGTCCCCGCTACCCCCGCTCCCAGCCAGTCGCAGCCGACTGGCAAGGGAAGGGGTAAAGGGAACGGCAAAGGGAAGGGCGGGGGAAGGGGGCAGTTGGTCCCCCCGAAAACCGCGGCCGTCGTGGTGACGCTCACCGCGGAGGCTGCGGGGCGAGGGGAGACCTACGCCTCCATTTTGGTGCGGGCGCGCGGCAATGCCGATCCCACCCAGCTAGGGATCGGCAGTGTGTCGTGCCGGCGGACGCAGGCCGGGGCTCGGATCTTCGAGTTCCCGGGGGCCGAGGGCAGCGCCCGCGCTGACCTCTTTGCAGCCAAGCTGCAGGAGGTCATCGCGGACTCTGCCAAGGTGGCCCGGCCGGTCAAGTCGGCGGCCATCGAGGTGACGGAGTTGGATGACTCCGTCACCAAGGAGGAGGTGGTGGCGGCGGTCGCAGCAGTAGGGGGCTGTGGCGCAGCGGCGGTCCAAGGCCGGGATATAAGGCCCGGCCGCGGCGGAATGGGCACGATCCGCCTTGAGTGCCCGGTCGCAGCTGCCAAAGCCGTCCTTGAGAAAGGACGGCTTCAAGTCGGGTTTAGCTCGGGCGCAGTCCGGGCGCTCGCGGACCAGCCTCTGCGGTGTTTCCGGTGCTTCGGCATCGGACACACCCGGCCCCTGTGTCCGTCCAAAGTGGACAGGACGGACACATGCTACCGCTGCGGCAAGGAGGGCCACAAAGCCGCCTCCTGCCAGGCCGCCACGCCGCACTGCGCGGTGTGTGCCGCCAGTGGCCGCCGGGCAGGCCACGTCATGAAGGGGGGGAAGTGCAATCCCCCCCCTAAGCGTGGCAAAGCGCAGGCACCGACCGGGCCTGCGCCTGCTGCTGCCGCTAACACCGCCGTTCCTGCGGCGGCTGCGGAGGAGGGTGCGATGTCCGACTGATGGCCAGAGTCGAGCATCGCATCCTTCAGGCGAACGCCAACCACTGCAGGACAGCCCAGGATCTGCTAATGCAGACCATGGCTGAGTGGTTGGTGGACTTGGCGGTGGTCGCCGAACCCTACTCGGTCCCTGGCCGTTGGCTGGGCGACCGGGACGGCTTAGTGGCGTTGGTGGCGCGGTCTTCCACGGACTCCCCTCCCCTCTCGCTCTTAGAGAGGGGACCGGGATACGTGGCCGCCGCGTGGGGAGAGATAGCGATGGTGGGGGTGTATTTCTCCCCAAACCGCCCTCTCTCGGACTTTGAGGATTTCCTCGAGATCCTCACTGCTGTCGTAGGGAGGGCGGCACCACGCCAGGTCGTGGTGCTCGGCGACCTAAACGCCAAGTCGGTGGCCTGGGGCAACCCGGCCGTCGGGTGCAACGTCCGGGGACGCGCCGTCGAGTTTTGGGCGGCCTCGTGCGGTGTGTCCCTCCTCAACAGGGGGGCGGTCCACACGTGTGTGCGGCAACAGGGCGGGTCGGTGGTGGACGTGTCGTTTGCCACCCCCGCGCTAGCCGCCCGCGTCGTGAACTGGCGGGTGGAGCTGGTGGAGACCTTGTCGGACCACCGTTATGTGCGGTTCGACATCTCCACACAGCGGGGAGGGGGGACGGCCCGCGCTGGGCAATCTCCCTTCCCGCGGTGGGCGCTCACCCGCCTGGACCGGGAGGCAGCCAAGGAGGCCGCCTTCCTCCAGGACTGGCTGTCGCCTCCCCCTGGCGAGGAGGTCCCGGACGTTGACGCCGCAGCGGTCCGGCTACGGAGGTCCTTGACCGAGGTGTGCAACTCCAGCATGCCTCGGTCTCGCCGTCCGCCTCCCCGTCGTGCCGTTTATTGGTGGACGGAGGAGCTGGCGGGGCTCCGGGCCACCTGCGTGGCGGCCAGAAGGGCCTACGCGCGTAGCCGACGGCGCAGCGCCCAAAACCGAGTCCGGGCAGAGGAGGACCGCCTGTACGCCTCTTACCGAGAGGCTACGGCGGCCCTCAAGTCTGCCATGGGCGCTGCGCAGGACTCGGCGAGGGCCGAGATGCTGGAGGGTCTCGACAGGGACCCCTATGGGAGACCATATAAGGCGGCGCGGAATCAGCTCCGCCCCTATGGTCCCCCACTGTCGGAGACCCTCGAGCCGGCATTGTTGGATGGGGTGGTCCGGTCCCTGTTTCCACGCAGGACCGACTTCGCCCCTCCAACAATGGATCCCCCGCAAGGGGCGACTCCACCGGAGGTGGAGGTGCCGGTCACGGCGGCGGAATTCTACGCGGGGGTATTGAGCCTCCGCGCGAAGAAGACCGCCCCCGGTCCGGACGGCGTCCCTGCACGGGTGGTGGCGATTGCCGCCTCCCAAATGGAGGACAGGTTTCGGGACCTCTTCAGCGCGTGTTTTACGGCTGGGAGGTTCCCGAAACTCTGGAAGGAGGGGCAATTGTGCCTCCTCCGGAAGGAGGGACGCCCGGTGGACTCCCCCTCGGCATACCGGCCCATCGTTTTGCTCGATGAGGTCGGTAAATTGTTCGAGGGGATTGTCGCCGGGAGGCTGGATAGCCATTTGCGGGGGATCGGCCCGGATCTGTCGGACGCCCAGTACGGTTTCCGTCGTGGGCGTTCGACGATCGACGCGCTGGCCCTTCTCAAGGGCCAGGTGAAGGAGGCGGTGGAGGCGGGGGACGGGGTGCTGGCGGTGTCATTCGACATTGCCAACGCCTTCAACTCCGTCCCCCACTCGACGATATTGGAGGCGCTCCGTTATCACGGGGTGCCCCAATATCTGCGGAGTCTCCTGGCCGACTACTTGGAGGACCGCGAGGTCCTCCTAGTGGACAAGTCGGCCACAGTGAGGCGGTACGGCGCAGAGTCTGGTGTTCCACAGGGGTCGGTCCTGGGGCCCCCCTTGTGGAACATCGGATTCGACTGGCTCCTGCGGGGAGTCCTCCTCCCGGGCACGAGTGTAATCTGCTACGCGGATGACACTCTGCTCACTGCCCGGGGGAGGAACTTTGCGGACGCGGCCATTCTGGCCTCGGCTGGCGGATCCTTGGTGGCAGAAAGGATCCGCCGCCTGGGATTGAGGGTGGCGCTGCACAAAACGGAGGCCGTGTTCTTTCGCGGTCCCCGGCAGCGCTGCCCTGCCGACGCCCACATCGTCGTGGAGGGCGTCCGTATAGGGGTCCAGCCCCAGATGAAATATCTGGGGCTGGTGCTGGACGACAGGTGGCGCTTCGGCCCGCATTTCAGCGGGCTGTCGACGCGCCTGTTGAAGGCCGCGGACGCCCTCTCGTGGCTCCTCCCGAACCTGGGGGGACCCAAGGCGAAATGTCGGCGCCTCTATGCCGGCATTTTGCGGAGCATGGCCCTATATGGGGCCCCCATCTGGGCGGACTCCCTCCACAGGAGGGAGAATGCCACCGCCATCCGCAGGCCCCAGCGGGCCATTGCACAGCGGGTGGCGAGGGCCTACCGCTCGGTGGGCTTCTCGGCGGCGTGCGCTCTGGCGGGCACCCCGCCATGGGAGTTGGAGGCTTGGGTGCTCGCCAGAGTGTACGAGTGGACGGCGCACAGGAAGGCGCTCGGGGAGCGCCCCGTCGCCGAGGAGCGGGAGGCCGTGCGGCAGGAGGCGAGGGACGCCATCGTCCTCCATTGGTCGGTGGACCTCGCCAACGCCGCCTTTGGCCGCCGGACGTTGGACGCGCTCGGTCCGGCCCTGCGGGGCTGGCTCGAGCGGTCCCACGGTTTCCTCTCTTTCCGTCTGGTGCAGGTGTTATCCGGGCATGGTTGTTTCGGATCGTACCTGCACCGGATCGGGAGGGAGGAAACCCCGGCATGCCATGACTGCGGCGCGGCGGAGGACACGGCGCAGCACACCCTCGAGGTGTGCCCGGCGTGGTCCGAGCTGCGCCGCGGTCTGACCGCGGTGGTCGGACCGGACCTCTCGCTTCCCGGCGTGGTCGACGCCATGCTGGGGAGCGAGGAGGCCTGGTCAGCGGTAGCCTCCTTTTGCGAGGAGGTCATCTCGCAAAAGGAGGAGGCGGAGCGGGCGCGGGAGGACGATCCTCTCGCTGCGCCGCTCCGCAGACGAAGAAGGGGGAGAAGGCGTCGTGCCCTCCCTCCTCATGGTGACGGGCGGGCGACAGGCACGGGGGTGCCTTCGCCCGCATTGCACCCGTCACCTTCGTCGGTCATTCCCGACCCCCCGCACCCGTGAGGGTGTGAGGGGTCTGCCTTTCAATCGTCGGCGGAGGACTGGAAGTAAAGGCTTTGCCGGTTTCCCAGTCCCCCGCCACTATGACGAAGCGGGAATGCGCTGGGTCGTTTTAGTGGGTATACCGGGTCCGCCCGGGGAGTCCCACATACCCCTCCTGTCCCCCGACGGGAGGGTATGCGTAATGCATTTTTTCCCAGCGTCAAAAAAAAAAAAGGTTAGGTTAGGTTAGGTTAGGTTGGGGGACCCCCCACAGAGCATACGTCCACGTCGTGTCCCCTGGAAACAGCCCAGTTCTGACCACCGTAACGGAGTGGCAGACTGGGTCTGGCTAAAGTGCTCTGTGCATCGCAGCGAATTTTAATCTTGTATGCCTTGTGTCGAATGCGATATGCCGAATACACCCTCGCGGGACGCCTGCGGGCGCTTTTTAAAAACAAAAGGCCCTTCTCAGGGCCAACCCAAAGGCCCTTCTCAGGGCCAACCCAAAGGCCCTTCTCAGGGCCAACCCAAGGGCCCTTCTCAGGGCCAACCCAAAGGCCCTTCTCAGGGCCACCCAAAAGGCCCTTCTCAGGGCCACCCCGACGCTTCGGCGTCTGAAGTTAGCCGCGCGCCGTCTGCGGCTAGCTATTTTGGAGGGGCCGAGTCGTCTGACAGCGACTCGGTTGTTGGAGTGTCGGACGCGAGTGGCGCTAGGTCGCGGAAGCGCGTTAGGGGGTCCGGGAGTTCCTCGGCTTCGGGGTCCAAACCGTTGTCGAAGGCTAATAAGCCGACGACGACGGCTGCGGACACCCATGTCGTTGGGCTCGCGGACGCCCAACGCCAGTTGGACCTGGCTCGGCGGGCGCACCTCCAGCAAGAGCTGGAGGAGCGGGTTGCCGCGAAGGAGCAACGGGCGCACATTGCCCGGGCCAAGTCCGGGTACGGTGCGTCCCGCATCCTATACGCGGACTACTCCCTAGCCGAGCTGGAGAGAATGGCGGAGGAGGACAAGGAGGAGATATTGGAGGTCGCCTCTAAGTCCTCCAACATTAAGGGGACCTTGCAGAAGGCCCTCAAGTGCCGGGCCGCGAGCATGCGCGGGGTCGTCGCTGAGCTGGTCCAGCGGACGGCCTCCGACGAGACGCGGCAGCTGCAGGCGAGGGTGGATCGCCTGCAGTCGGAGGTCAGCCAGCTTCATCTGAAGCTGGCTGAAGCCACGGCCCGGCCACAACAGGTCGAGGCGAGCCCTGTGGCAGAGGGTGCTGCCTCGGCCCGGCCACAACAGGCCAGGGCGAGCCCTGTGGCAGAGGGCGCTGCCTCGGCCCGGCCCCAACAGGCCAAGGCGAGGCCTGCAGCAGAGGGCCCCTCCTCCAACCTTGAGGATATCATCCGCAAGGTAGTAATGGAGGAGAGGGCCTTCACAAGAGCCTGCTTCGCAGGGATTGAGGGCCGGCTCCTGCCGGAGAAGCGCCTCCGACCGCCGCTTGCGGCGGATAAGAGGCGGTCTGAGCCGGGGCCGTCCTCAACCCAGGCGAATGAGAGGCGGTCTGAGCCGGGGCCGTCCTCCTCCCAAGCGGAAGATGCCCTTCTTCCCTCAACCACCCCGTCCAACGAGTGGACGGAGGTGCGTAAGGGGAAGGGCAAAGGGAAGGGCAAGAGGTCGGCAGCGGCCGTCCCAGCTATCCCTGCCGTCCCCGCTACCCCCGCTCCCAGCCAGTCACAGCCGACCGGCAAGGGAAGAGGTAAGGGGAACGGCAAAGGGAAGGGCGGGGGAAGGGGGCAGTTGGTCCCCCCGAAAACCGCGGCCGTCGTGGTGACGCTCACCGCGGAGGCTGCGGGGCGAGGGGAGACCTACGCCTCCATTTTGGTGCGGGCGCGCGGCAATGCCGATCCCACCCAGCTGGGGATCGGCAGTGTGTCGTGCCGGCGGACGCAGGCCGGGGCTCGAATCTTCGAGTTCCCGGGGGCCGAGGGCAGCGCCCGCGCTGACCTCTTTGCAGCCAAGCTGCAGGAGGTCATCGCGGACTCTGCCAAGGTGGCCCGGCCGGTCAAGACGGCGGCCATCGAGGTGACGGAGCTGGATGACTCCGTCACCAAGGAGGAGGTGGTGGCGGCGGTCGCAGCGGTAGGGGGCTGTGGCGCCGCGGCGGTCCAAGGCCGGGATATAAGGCCCGGCCGCGGCGGAATGGGCATGATCCGCCTCGAATGTCCAATCGCAGCTGCCAAAGCCGTCCTTGCGAAAGGACGGCTTCAAGTCGGCTTCAGCGCGGGTACAGTCAGGGCACTCGAGGCTGGTCCTCTGCGGTGTTTCCGGTGCTTCGGCATCGGACACACCCGGCCCCTGTGTCCGTCCAAAGTCGACCGGTCGGACGCGTGCTACCGCTGCGGCAAGGAGGGCCACAAAGCCGCCTCCTGCCAGGCCGCCACGCCGCACTGCGCGGTGTGTGCCGCCAGTGGCCGCCGGGCAGGCCACGTCATGAAGGGGGGGAAGTGCAATCCCCCCCCTAAGCGTGGCAAAGCGCAGGCGCCGACCGGGCCTGCACCTGCTGCTGCCGCTAACGCCGCCGTTCCTGCGGCGGCTGCGGAGGAGGGTGCGATGTCCGACTGATGGCCAGGGTCGAACATCGCATCCTTCAGGCGAACGCCAACCACTGCAGGACAGCCCAGGATCTGCTGATGCAGACCATGGCTGAGTGGTTGGTGGACTTGGCGGTGGTCGCCGAACCCTACTCGGTCCCTGGCCGTTGGCTGGGCGACCGGGACGGCTTGGTGGCGTTGGTGGCGCGGTCTTCCACGGACTCCCCTCCCCTCTCGCTCTTAGAGAGGGGACCGGGATACGTGGCCGCCGCGTGGGGAGAGATAGCGATGGTGGGGGTGTATTTCTCCCCAAACCGCCCTCTCTCGGACTTTGAGGATTTCCTCGAGATCCTCACTGCTGTCGTAGGGAGGGCGGCGCCACGCCAGGTCGTGGTGCTCGGCGACCTAAACGCCAAGTCGGTGGCCTGGGGCAACCCGGCCGCAGGCTGCAACGTCCGGGGTCGTGCCGTCGAGTTTTGGGCGGCCTCGAGCGGTGTGTCCCTCCTCAACAGGGGGGCGGTCCACACGTGTGTGCGGCAACAGGGCGGGTCGGTGGTGGACGTGTCGTTTGCCACCCCCGCGCTAGCCGCCCGCGTCGTGAACTGGCGGGTGGAGCTGGTGGAGACCTTGTCGGACCACCGTTATGTGCGGTTCGACATCTCCACACAGCGGGGAGGGGGGACGGCCCGCGCTGGGCAATCTCCCTTCCCGCGGTGGGCACTCACCCGCCTGGACCGGGAGGCAGCCAAGGAGGCCGCCTTCCTCCAGGACTGGCTGTCGCCTCCCCCTGTCGAGGAGGTCCCGGACGTTGACGCCGCAGCGGTCCGGCTACGGAGGTCCTTGACCGAGGTATGCAATTCCAGCATGCCTCGGTCTCGCCGTCCGCCTCCCCGTCGTGCCGTTTATTGGTGGACGGAGGAGCTGGCGGGGCTCCGGGCCACCTGCGTGGCGGCCAGAAGGGCCTACGCGCGAAGCCGACGGCGCAGCGCCCAGAACCGAGTCCGGGCAGAGGAGGACCGCCTGTACGCCTCTTACCGAGAGGCTACGGCGGCCCTCAAGTCTGCAATGGGCGCTGCGCAGGACTCGGCGAGGGCCGAGATGCTGGAGGGTCTCGACAGGGACCCCTATGGGAGACCATATAAGGCGGCGCGGAATCAGCTCCGCCCCTATGGTCCCCCACTGTCGGAGACCCTCGAGCCGGCATTGCTGGATGGGGTGGTCCGGTCCCTGTTTCCGCGCAGGACCGACTTCGCCCCACCAGTAATGGATCCCCCGCAAGGGGCGGCTCCACCGGAGGCGGAGGTCCCCCCGGTGACGGTGGCGGAATTCTACGCGGGGGTGTTGAGCCTCCGCGCGAAGAAGACCGCCCCCGGTCCGGACGGCGTCCCTGCACGGGTGGTGGCGATCGCTGCCACCCAAATGGAGGACAGGTTTCGGGACCTCTTCAGCGCGTGTTTTACGGCTGGGAGGTTCCCGAAACTCTGGAAGGAGGGGCAGTTGTGCCTCCTCCGGAAGGAGGGACGCCCGGTGGACTCCCCCTCGGCATACCGGCCCATCGTTCTGCTCGATGAGGTCGGTAAATTGTTCGAGGGGATTGTCGCCGGGAGGGTGGATAGCCACTTGCGGGGGATAGGCCCGGATCTGTCGGACGCCCAATACGGTTTCCGTCGTGGGCGTTCGACGATCGACGCGCTGGCCCTTCTCAAGGGCCAGGTGAAGGAGGCGGTGGAGGCGGGGGACGGGGTGCTGGCGGTGTCGTTCGACATTGCCAACGCCTTCAACTCCGTCCCCCACTCGACGATATTGGAGGCGCTCCGGTATCACGGAGTGCCCCAATATCTGCGGAGTCTCCTGGCCGACTACTTGGAGGACCGCGAGGTCCTCCTCGTGGACAAGTCGGCCACAGTGAGGCGGTACGGCGCAGAGTGTGGTGTTCCACAGGGGTCGGTCCTGGGGCCCCCCTTGTGGAACATCGGATTCGACTGGCTCCTGCGGGGAGTCCTCCTCCCGGGCACGAGTGTCATCTGCTACGCGGATGACACTCTGCTCACTGCACGGGGGAGGAACTTTGCCGACGCGGCCATTCTGGCCTCGGCTGGCGGATCCTTGGTGGCAGAAAGGATCCGCCGCCTGGGATTGAGGGTGGCGCTGCACAAAACGGAGGCCGTGTTCTTTCGCGGTCCCCGGCAGCGCTGCCCTGCCGACGCCCACATCGTCGTGGAGGGCGTCCGCATAGAGGTCCAGCCTCAGATGAAATATCTGGGGCTGGTGCTGGACGACAGGTGGCGCTTCGGCCCGCATTTCAGCGGGCTGTCGACGCGCCTGTTGAAGGCCGCGGACGCCCTCTCGTGGCTCCTCCCAAACCTGGGGGGGCCCAAGGCAAAATGCCGGCGCCTCTATGCCGGCATTTTGCGGAGCATGGCCCTTTACGGGGCCCCCATCTGGGCGGACTCTCTCCACAGGAGGGAGAATGCTACTGCCATCCGCAGGCCCCAGCGGGCCATTGCACAGCGGGTAGCGAGGGCTTACCGCTCGGTGGGCTTCTCGGCGGCGTGCGCTCTGGCGGGCACCCCGCCATGGGAGTTGGAGGCGTGGGTGCTCGCCAGAGTGTACGAGTGGACGGCGCACCGGAAGGCGCTCGGGGAGCGCCCCGTCGCCGAGGAGCGGGAGGCCGTGCGGCAGGAGGCGAGGGATGCCATCGTCCACCATTGGACGGAGGACCTCGCCAGCGCCGCCTTTGGCCGCCGGACGTTGGACGCGCTCGGTCCGGTCCTGCGGGGCTGGCTCGAGCGGTCCCACGGTTTCCTCTCTTTCCGTCTGGTGCAGGTGTTATCCGGGCATGGTTGTTTCGGATCGTACCTGCACCGGATCGGGAGGGAGGAAACCCCGGCGTGCTACGACTGCGGCGCGGCGGAGGACACGGCGCAGCACACCCTCGAGGTGTGCCCGGCGTGGTCCGAGCTGCGCCGCGGTCTGACCGCGGTGGTCGGACCAGACCTCTCGCTTCCCGGCGTGGTCGACGCCATGCTGGGGAGCGAGGAGGCCTGGTCAGCGGTAGCCTCCTTTTGCGAGGACGTAATCTCGCAAAAGGAGGAGGCGGAGCGGGCGCGGGAGGACGATCCTCTCGCTGCGCCGCTCCGCAGACGAAGAAGGGGGAGAAGGCGTCGTGCCCTCCCTCCTCATGGTGACGGGCGGGCGACAGGCGCGGGGGTGCCTTCGCCCGCATTGCACCCGTCACCTTCGTCGGTCATTCCCGACCCCCCGCACCCGTGAGGGTGTGAGGGGTCTGCCTTTCAATCGTCGGCGGAGGACTGGAAGTAAAGGCTTTGCCGGTTTCCCAGTCCCCCGCCACTCTGACGAAGCGGGAATGCGCTGGGTCGTTTTAGTGGGTATACCGGGTCCGCCCGGGGAGTCCCACATACCCCTCCTGTCCCCCGATGGGAGGGTATGCGTAATGCATTTTTTCCCAGCGTCAAAAAAAAAAAAAAAAAAAAAAAAAAAAAAAAAAAAAAAAAAACAAAAAAAAAAAACAAAAAAAAAAAAAAAAGGTTAGGTTAGGTTAGGTTAGGTTAGGTTAGGTTAGGTTGGGGTGGGGTGCTAGGTCAGAAAACCTCCTAGGGGGCCCAGTGGCTGCCGGTCCTTCTCGATACGTCTGGAGGGAACAGCAGCTGCTGTGGACGGTGCACCCTGGGCGCGGCAGTATCCGTCCCCGATGAATGGGAAGAGATTCTTATTCCTCGGGGAACGTTACTGTCGTGGCCAATATTCTGACACGGTGGGGCGACTCCGCGCGACCCTCTGAGACGCAGAGGGCGCAGTGGAGGAGCCAGGGCGGGCTCGGTGTGCCGCCGGGCGTTGGACGCGTCCGGCGTCCGGCGGCGCACCAAGCCCGCCGGTGGTCGGACCGGGCCCTCGCTTCCCGGCGTGGTCGATGCCATGCTGGGGGGCGGGGAGGCTTGGTCAGCGGTCGCCTCCTTTTGCGAGTTCGCTCGCAAAGGGAGGAGGCGGAGCGCGCGCGGGGGGGCGATCCTCTCGTTGCGACGCTCCGCAGCGGAGGAGCCGGGGCGGGCTCGGTGTGCCGCCGGGCGTTGGGCGCGCTCGGTCCAGTCTTGTGGAGGGCTGGCTCGGGCGCGCCAGGTGTCCGGCGGCGCACTGGGCACGCCGGTGGCCGGTGGTAGGACCGGACCTCTCGCTTCACGGCGTGGTTGAGCGCCACGCTGGGGGGCGGGTCGGCCTGGTCAGCGGTCGCCTCCTTTTGTGAGTTCGTCTCGCAAAGGGAGGAGGCGGGGCGCGCGCGGGGGGGCGATCCCCTCGCTGCGCCGCTCCGCAGCGGAAGGGGGAGAGGGCGTTGTGCCCTCCCTCCTCACGGTGACGGCGGGCGGCAGGCACGGGGGTGCCTTCGCCCGCATTGCACTCGTCACCTTTGCGGTCATTCCGGCCCCCCACACTCGTAAGGGTGTGAGGGGTTGTCTTGCGGGGCAATCGTCGGCGGAGGACTGGACGTAAAGGCTTTGCCGGTTTCCCAGTCCCCCGCCACTGTGACGAAGCGGGAATGCGCTGGGTCGTTTTAGTGGGTATACCGGGTCCGCCCGGGGAGTCCCACATACCCCTCCTGTCCCCCGACGGGAGGGTATGCGTAATGCATTTTTTCCCAGCGTTAACAAAAAAAAAAAAAAAAAAAAAAAAAAAAAAAAAAAAAAAAGGTTAGGTTGGGGTGCTAGGTCAGAAAACCTCCTACTAGGGGGCCCAGTGGCTGCCGGTCCTTCTCGATACGTCTGGAGGGAACAGCAGCTGCTGTGGACGGTGCACCCTGGGCGCGGCAGTATCCGTCCCCGATGAATGGGAAGAGATTCTTATTCCTCGGGGAATGTTACTGTCGTGGCCAATATTCTGACACGGTGGGGCGACTCCACGCGGCCCTCTGGGTCGCAGAGGGCGCAGTGGAGGAGCCAGGGCGGGCTCGGTGTGCCGCCGGGCGTTGGGCGCGCTCGGTCCGGTCTTGTGGAGGGCTGGCTCGGGCGCGCCCGGCGTCCGGCGGTGCACTGGGCCCGCCGGTGGTAGGACCGGACCTCTCGCTTCCCGGCGTGGTTGAGCGCCATGCTGGGGTTCGGGGAGGTCTGGTCAGCGGTCGCCTCCTTTTGCGAGTTCGCTCGCAAAGGGAGGAGGCGGAGCGCGCGCGGGGGGGGCGACCCTCTCGTTGCGCCGCTCCGCAGCGGAGGAGCCGGGGCGGGCTCGGTGTGCCGCCGGGCGTTGGGCGCGCTCGGTCCGGTCTTGCGGGGCCGGTCCGGGCGCGTCCGGCTTCCGGTGGCGCACCGAGCCCGCCGGTGGTCGGACCGGGCCCTCGCTTCCCGGTGTGGTCGACGCCGTGCTGGGGGGCGGGGAGGCACTGGTCAGCGGTAGCCTCCTTTTGCGAGTTCGCTCGCAAAGGGAGGAGGCGGAGCGCGCGCGGGGGGGGCGACCCTCTCGCTGCGCCGCTCCGCAGTGGAAGGGGGAGAAGGCTTCGTGCCCTCCCTCCTCATGGTGACGGCGGGCGGCAGGCACGGGGGTGCCTTCGCCCGCATTGCACCCGTCACCTTAGCGGGTCATTCCGGCCCCCCACACCCGCGAGGGTGTGAGGGGTCGCCTTGCGGGGCAATCGTCGGCGGAGGACTGGTCGTTAAGGCTATGCCGGTTTCCCAGTCCCCCGCCACTATGACGAAGCGGGAATGCGCTGGGTCGTTTTAGTGGGTATACCGGGTTTGGTTCGCCCGGGGAGTCCCACATACCCCTCCTGTCCCCCGATGGGAGGGTATGCGTAATTGCATTTTTTCCCAGTGTCAACAAAAAAAAAAAAAAAAAAAAAAAAAAAAAAAAAAAAAAAAAAAGGTTAGGTTAGGTTAGGTTAGGTTTTTTTTTTTTTTTTTTTTTTTTTGTTTTGGCAGGAGTGGGAAATCCCCACGGACACCTCCACTATCTCACAGGTTGTGAGACAGTGGAGGTAGTGTCGGACTCGAACCGACTAAAACCCACTCCTGCCCCGCCAGTGTCCCTCTGACATGATCAGAGACCTTTTTTATGTGTTTTTTTGGCTTGAATAGCGACTGCTTGTTAAGGAGGCCGAAGAGACCACACTATAATTTTGTTTAAGACTTATAATTTTTACTTCTATAAATATACACACTATAATTTACTATCTTCCCTTTTACTTTATTAATGTTGCTGTTTAATAAGACTGACTATTGGCTATATAATTTTGATTTTAATTTAATAATTCTTCTTTAACATTTTTTAATATATTTACTATCATACTAATATAAAAAATATATATATATTCCTAGATTATATTACCAATTTACCCATACTTTGATATCGTTAACCCCTATACTCTGCCCTTGAAGTCTTCTGCACCTGCTCTCCCCGATTTTTAATTTTGTTTGTGATACCTGCTAAATATACTTAATATATAAGTCAATATCACAAGTTTTGTTTCCAAATTTCCAAAAAACAGCAGTAAAAACAACTGCAGAATCCTCCACCAGGTTTGACACAACTTGACGTTCCCACTAGAGTTGGCTCACGGTCCAGCATGATTTCAGCCGCTTTCTCATGAAAGTGCCCGCAATTACAACTTTTCATCAAGCCAACCCTAGTGGCCCGCTTAATGCTTCTGCAATCTGGTTGTGTCAAACCTGTCCTCTCTATGTACGTGGAAGTGGGCGCACCGACAACTTTAGCAATATGCTATGGTAGCTCGCGCGAATGCGTCCCACTTCCTACGTACCGGGCATTCTTTGCTGAAAGCATTGTGCGAGTGTTCCCCGAGCTTGGCTCTGGTGCAGTTGACGCACACCGCTGCCTCGCCACTGACTGGGCAGTCCACCCTAAGGTGTGGACCGCCGCAGTGGCTGCATAGGTCAACCGGCTCCGCGCAAAGACGCTTGCCGTGACCGTATGCTAGGCAGCGGGTGCACTGCACCAGAGGCGTCTGGTCTTCAACGCGCACCCTCTGGAGGTCAATGCGGAGCTTGCCTCCTTCGAGTGCGCGTTTCCAGATTGCAGGGGAAACACTCAGCACAATGCTGTTCACATGTGGGTTTCTGGATTTTTTCCGGAATTTAATTGCAACTTTTTGTTCCTCGTCGCCGAGGCCGTCAAATAACTCCCGGTTCTGATTCTTCAGGGCTCGCAGCACGTCCTCGTCACTGTGGATCAGCAGTACGTCCCTGAGAATCAGAAGCGGGTCTCGGTTTTTGACTTCCTCGACGACGAGGTTCTCTCCGGCCGCCTCCAATCGCGCCTTAAGCTTGCGCCTCTCCTCCTTCGTTTCGCACCCCATTATAACCTTCTGGTCCTTGGCCTTCCGGACCCTCTCTACACGCACCCATCCCTCCTTCGCGTCCACTGCCTTCCTAACTCTTTCGAGTATTTCGGCCCCCGTATCCATCTCCTGTGTCGAGGAGACAACCACGGAGTGTAGCGTCGTTCGCTCCGGGGCCTGTGCCCCGGTGTGGCGTTTACTGGCGGCCGCTACACTGGCGTAGGTTGTCTCCCCCGCACTTTCCTTGCTAGCCAGACTGTCTCGGAGTTTCTCGAGTTTCTCGGAGTTGTCTTTCAACTCCGAGATGTGCTCCTTCAGGGTGTTCAGGAGCTCAGTCTGGCCAGCAAAGACCTCGCTGGTGATGGGTTGGGGACCGCAGCAGTTAGCAGTGGACGCGGGTTCCGGTACGGCAACGGGTGCGGCAGAGGCCTTGTCTCGCTCCGACTCCTTGACCAACTCAAAAAGCCTGTTTATGGCTTCGAGCACCGCAGTCTTGATCTCCGCCTTAAGGTTGCGAGAGTTGCCTAAATTGAGCTTTGCCCTATTTAGGCAAGCTCTCGCTTCCGCAGTGCGACTGCGGTGCCCAGCCTCAGGCTTCTTGAGCGGTCTTGAAGCGTCGACAGGAGCTCGACACGTCCCCGGAGTAGCGGGACCCACCCGGGACGCGAGGGGTGAATCGTCACTAAATACAATTTTCCGCCTCGCGTCCGGGGACGAAGGCACCACCTTCTCCGACGATCGTGGCGAACTCCCGGAGCCTCCAGTTGGCAGTCGGGCGGACGGGGTGCGATGCATGTTAAGTTTCGAGCGGCAAGTACCACAAAAACGGACCCCTGTAAAGAGGGGGGCCAGGTCAGTAGTATCCGCTCGGGAGGAGAGACGATAAAATGGACACTGGATTCTTCTGTGTCCCTGTAAAGGGGGGACACAGTAAGTAAAGACAAAAAATCAATTAAAATATATAAGTTACATAAAATCAATTAAAATATAGAAGAATAATATCAAATACTTATAAATATATTATTGTCAAATAAAATTATAAATTAAAAATGTAAAAGATTAAAAAATTTGTAAAATTTTTGGTCAGAATTGTTTAAAACCGAGCTTTCCCCACAGACCAGCTAAAAAGAGATAAAATAAAATAAATTAACTTTTTTTTTTTTTTTTTTTGCCAAAAAACCCCTACCGCCTTCCTATAGACCAGAGGGCGGGTGGTGGGCAAAATTTTATTTGAGCTAGGCGGGCGAGCGATATCTCAAAAGACGCGGCTCGTCGCGGGCTAGCTAATTACGAAATAAAACGGGGTGGGTGCCGAATAAAATTTTTGAGTTTTGGTCAAAAAACCAGTTTTTGAACCAAAAAAATTAGGGTTTCAACCTCCAACCTGGGCGCCGGCTCACGGAACGCGGACCAGAACACAGGGATGAAGGGTGAGTACTATTGAAACTATAATCTAACGTTATTTTGAAAGAAAATTTGGAAAAAACACTAAATTTTGATGATCGTAACTGAAAAATTCGAAAAATTTCAAGGGTTGTAGGGAAATTTTTTATAGGGTCGTGCCGGTGGGTGCAATATCGTCAGTACGTAGGCGGACGCCTAGTTAGGTCTAAAAATGCTGAAAACAGCTTCAAAATCGCACGTCCAGAACCGAAAATATGAACGGTTAGGTTAGGTTAGGTTAGGTTAGGTTAGGTTAGGTTAGGAAAGGGAAGGGCGGGGGAAGGGGGCAGTTGGTCCCCCCTAAAACCGCAGCCGTCGTGGTGACGCTCACCGCGGAGGCTGCGGGGCGAGGGGAGACCTACGCCTCCATTTTGGTGCGGGCGCGTGCCAATGCCGATCCTGCCCAACTTGGGATCGGCAGTGTGTCGTGCCGGCGGACGCAGGCCGGGGCTCGGATCTTCGAGTTCCCGGGGGCCGAGGGCGGCGCCCGCGCTGACCTCTTTGCAGCTAAGCTGCAGGAGGTCATCGCGGACTCTGCCCGGGTGGCCCGGCCGGTCAAGTCGGCGGCCATCGAGGTGACGGAGTTGGATGACTCCGTCACCAAGGAGGAGGTGGTGGCGGCGGTCGCAGCGGTAGGGGGCTGTGGCGCAGCGGCGGTCCAAGGCCGGGACATAAGGCCCGGCCGCGGCGGAATGGGCACGATCCGCCTCGAGTGCCCAATCGCAGCTGCCAAAGCCGTCCTTGCGAAAGGGCGGCTTCAAGTGGGCTTTAGCTCGGGTGCAGTTAGGGCACTCGAGGACCGGCCTCTGCGGTGTTTCCGGTGCTTCGGCATCGGTCACACCCGGCCCCTGTGTCCGTCCAAGGTTGACAGGACGGACACGTGCTACCGGTGCGGCAAGGAGGGCCACAAAGCCGCCTCCTGCCAGGCTGCCACACCGCACTGCGCGGTGTGTGCCGCCAGTGGCCGCCGGGCAGGCCACGTGATGAAGGGGGGGAAGTGCAATCCCCCCCCTAAGCGTGGCAAAGCGCAGGTGCCGATCGGGCCTGCGCCTGCTGCTGCCGCTAATACCGCCGTTCCTGCGGCGGCTGCGGAGGAGGGTGCGATGTCCGACTAATGGCCAGGGTCGAACATCGCATCCTTCAGGCGAACGCCAACCACTGCAGGACAGCCCAGGATCTGCTGATGCAGACCATGGCTGAGTGGTTGGTGGACTTGGCGGTGGTCGCCGAACCCTACTCGGTCCCTGGCCGTTGGCTGGGCGACCGGGACGGCTTGGTGGCGTTGGTGGCGCGGTCTTCCACGGACTCCCCTCCCCTCTCGCTCTTAGAGAGGGGACCGGGATACGTGGCCGCCGCGTGGGGAGAGATAGCGATGGTGGGGGTGTATTTCTCCCCAAACCGCCCTCTCTCGGACTTTGAGGATTTCCTCGAGATCCTCACTGCTGTCGTAGGGAGGGCGGCGCCACGCCAGGTCGTGGTGCTCGGCGACCTAAACGCCAAGTCGGTGGCCTGGGGCAACCCGGCCGTCGGGTGCAACGTCCGGGGACGCGCCGTCGAGTTTTGGGCGGCCTCGTGCGGTGTGTCCCTCCTCAACAGGGGGGCGGTCCACACGTGTGTGCGGCAACAGGGCGGGTCGGTGGTGGACGTGTCGTTTGCCACCCCCGCGCTGGCCGCCCGCGTCGTGAACTGGCGGGTGGAGCTGGTGGAGACCTTGTCGGACCACCGTTATGTGCGGTTCGACATCTCCACACAGCGGGGAGGGGGGACGGCCCGCGCTGGGCAATCTCCCTTCCCGCGGTGGGCGCTCACCCGCCTGGACCGGGAGGCAGCCAAGGAGGCCGCCTTCCTCCAGGACTGGCTGTCGCCTCCCCCTGTCGAGGAGGTCCCGGACGTTGACGCCGCAGCGGTCCGGCTACGGAGGTCCTTGACCGAGGTGTGCAATTCCAGCATGCCTCGGTCTCGCCGTCCGCCTCCCCGTCGTGCCGTTTATTGGTGGACGGAGGAGCTGGCGGGGCTCCGGGCCACCTGCGTGGCGGCCAGAAGGGCCTACGCGCGTAGCCGACGGCGCAGCGCCCAGAACCGAGTCCGGGCAGAGGAGGACCGCCTGTACGCCTCTTACCGAGAGGCTACGGCGGCCCTCAAGTCTGCAATGGGCGCTGCGCAGGACTCGGCGAGGGCCGAGATGCTGGAGGGTCTCGACAGGGACCCCTATGGGAGACCATATAAGGCGGCGCGGAATCAGCTCCGCCCCTATGGTCCCCCACTGTCGGAGACCCTCGAGCCGGCATTGTTGGATGGGGTGGTCCGGTCCCTGTTTCCACGCAGGACCGACTTCGCCCCTCCAACAATGGATCCCCCGCAAGGGGCGACTCCACCGGAGGTGGAGGTGCCCCCGGTCACGGCGGCGGAATTCTACGCGGGGGTATTGAGCCTCCGCGCGAAGAAGACCGCCCCCGGTCCGGACGGCGTCCCTGCACGGGTGGTGGCGATTGCCGCCTCCCAAATGGAGGACAGGTTTCGGGACCTCTTCAGCGCGTGTTTTACGGCTGGGAGGTTCCCGAAACTCTGGAGGGAGGGGCAATTGTGCCTCCTCCGGAAGGAGGGACGCCCGGTGGACTCCCCCTCGGCATACCGGCCCATCGTTCTGCTCGATGAGGTCGGTAAATTGTTCGAGGGGATTGTCGCCTCCCGGCTGGATAGCCACTTGCGGGGGATAGGCCCGGATCTGTCGGACGCCCAATACGGTTTCCGTCGTGGGCGTTCGACGATCGACGCGCTGGCCCTTCTCAAGGGCCAGGTGAAGGAGGCGGTGGAGGCGGGGGACGGAGTGCTGGCGGTGTCGTTCGACATTGCCAACGCCTTCAACTCCGTCCCCCACTCGACGATATTGGAGGCGCTCCGGTATCACGGAGTGCCCCAATATCTGCGGAGTCTCCTGGCCGACTACTTGGAGGACCGCGAGGTCCTCCTCGTGGACAAGTCGGCCACGGTGAGGCGGTACGCCGCAGAGTCCGGTGTTCCACAGGGGTCGGTCCTGGGGCCCCCCTTGTGGAACATCGGATTCGACTGGCTCCTGCGGGGAGTCCTCCTCCAGGGCACGAGTGTCATCTGCTACGCGGATGACACTCTGCTCACTGCACGGGGGAGGAACTTTGCCGATGCGGCCATTCTGGCCTCGGCTGGCGGATCCTTGGTGGCAGAGAGGATCCGCCGCCTGGGATTGAGGGTGGCGCTGCACAAAACGGAGGCCGTGTTCTTTCGCGGTCCCCGGCAGCGCTGCCCTGCCGACGCCCACATCGTCGTGGAGGGCGTCCGCATAGAGGTCCAGCCTCAGATGAAATATCTGGGGCTGGTGCTGGACGACAGGTGGCGCTTCGGCCCGCATTTCAGCGGGCTGTCGACGCGCCTGTTGAAGGCCGCGGACGCCCTCTCGTGGCTCCTCCCGAACCTGGGGGGGCCCAAGGCGAAATGCCGGCGCCTCTATGCCGGCATTTTGCGGAGCATGGCCCTATATGGGGCCCCCATTTGGGCGGACTCCCTCCACAGGAGGGAGAATGCCACCGCCATCCGCAGGCCCCAACGGGCCATTGCACAGCGGGTGGCGAGGGCTTACCGCTCGGTGGGCTTCTCGGCGGCGTGCGCTCTGGCGGGCACCCCTCCATGGGAACTGGAGGCTTGGGTGCTCGCCAGAGTGTACGAGTGGACGGCGCACCGGAAGGCGCTCGGGGAGCGCCCCGTCGCCGAGGAGCGGGAGGCCGTGCGGCAGGAGGCGAGGGACGCCATCGTTCTCCATTGGACGGAGGACCTCGCCAACGCCGCCTTTGGCCGCCAGACGTTGGACGCGCTCGGTCCGGTCCTGCGGGGCTGGCTCGAGCGGTGCCACGGTTTCCTCTCCTTCCGTCTGGTGCAGGTGTTATCCGGGCATGGTTGCTTCGGATCGTACCTGCACCGGATCGGGAGGGAGGAAACCCCGGCGTGCCACGACTGCGGCGCGGCGGAGGACACGGCGCAGCACACCCTCGAGGTGTGCCCGGCGTGGTCCGAGCTGCGCCGCGGTCTGACCGCGGTGGTCGGACCGGACCTCTCGCTTCCCGGCGTGGTCGACGCCATGCTGGGCAGCGAGGAGGCCTGGTCAGCGGTAGCCTCCTTTTGCGAGGAGGTCATCTCGCAAAAGGAGGAGGCGGAGCGGGCGCGGGAGGACGATCCTCTCGCTGCGCCGCTCCGCAGACGAAGAAGGGGGAGAAGGCGTCGTGCCCTCCCTCCTCATGGTGACGGGCGGGCGACAGGCGCGGGGGTGCCTTCGCCCGCATTGCACCCGTCACCTTCGTCGGTCATTCCCGACCCCCCGCACCCGTGAGGGTGTGAGGGGTCTGCCTTTCAATCGTCGGCGGAGGACTGGAAGTAAAGGCTTTGCCGGTTTCCCAGTCCCCCGCCACTCTGACGAAGCGGGAATGCGCTGGGTCGTTTTAGTGGGTATACCGGGTCCGCCCGGGGAGTCCCACATACCCCTCCTGTCCCCCGACGGGAGGGTATGCGTAATGCATTTTTTCCCAGCGTCAACAAAAAAAAAAAAAAAAAAAAAGGTTAGGTTAGGTTGGGGGACCCCCCACAGAGCATACGTCCACGTCGTGTCCCCTGGAAACAGCCCAGTTCTGACCACCGTAACGGAGTGGCAGACTGGGACTGGCCAAAGTGCTCTGTGATCTCGAAGCGAATTGATTGCCATTTTAACTGCCTTGATTGCGATTTTAACTGCCTTGTTTCGTTTCGAAATGCCTGCGACGCCCTCGCGGGACGCCTGCGGGCGATTTTTAAAAACAAAAGGCCCTTCTCAGGGCCAACCCAAAGGCCCTTCTCAGGGCCAACCCAAAGGCCCTTCTCAGGGCCAACCCAAAGGCCCTTCTCAGGGCCAACCCAAAGGCCCTTTTCAGGGCCATCCAAAAGGCCCTTCTCAGGGCCACTCCGACGCTTCGGCGTCAGAGGCCAGCCGCGCGCCGTCTGCGGCTAGCTTCTCTGGAGGGGCGGACGAGTCGTCCGATAACGACTCATGTGTGTCGGACGCCGTCGACCCTCGGTCGCGGAAGCGGTCGCAGCTGCGGAAGCGGCCACGATCGCAGAACGGTGGGTCCGAGGGCTCCTCGGCCTCGGGGCCGTCGAAGGCTAAAGAGCCAACGACGGCCGCGTCGACCCATGTTGTTGGGCTGGCGGACGCCCAACGCCAGTTGGACCTGGCTCGGCGGGTGCAGCTCCAGCAAGAGCTGGAGGAGCGGGTTGCCGCTAAGGAGGAGCGGGCGCACATCGCCCGGGCCAAGTCCGGGTACGGTGCGTCCCGCATCCTGTACGCGGACTATTCTCTGGCCGAGCTGGAGAGAATGGCGGAGGAGGACAAGGAGGAGATAGTGGAGGTCGCCTCCAAGTCCTCCAACATTAAGGGGACCTTGCAGAAGGCCCTTAAGTGCAGGGCCGCGAGCATGCGCGGTGTCGTCGCGGAGCTGGTCCAGCGTAAGACCACCGACGAGACGCGGCAACTGCAGGCGAAGATTGATCGCCTGCAGTCGGAGGTCAGCCAGCTTCATCTGAAGCTGGCTGAAGCCACGGCCCGGCCACAACAGGCCGGGGCGAGCCCTGTGGCAGAGGGCGCTGCCTCGGCCCGGCCACAACAGGCCAAGGCGAGGCCTGCAGCAGAGGGCCCCTCCTCCAACCTTGAGGATATCATCCGCAAGGTAATAATGGAGGAGAGGGCCTTCACCCGAGCCTGCTTCGCAGGGATTGAGGACCGGCTCCTGCCGGAGAAGCGCCTCCGACCACCGCTTGCGGCGGATAAGAGGCGGTCCGAGCCGGGGCCGTCCTCAGCCCAGGCGGAGGAGAGGCGGCCTGAGCCGGGGCCGTCCTCCTCCCAGGAGGAAGACGCCCTTCTTCCCTCGACCACCCCGTCCAACGAGTGGACGGAGGTGCGTAAGGGGAAGGGAAAAGGGAAGGGCAAGAGGTCGGCAGCGGCCGTCCATGCCGTCCCTGCCGTCCCCGCCACCTCCGCTCCCATCCAGTCACAGACGACTGGCAAGGGACAGGGCAAGGGGAAAGGGAATGGGAGAGGAAGAAGGGGGCAGTTGGTCCCCCCTAGAACCGCGGCCGTCGTGGTGACGCTCACCGCGGAGGCTGCGGGGCGAGGGGAGACCTACGCCTCCATTTTGGTGCGGGCGCGTAGCAATGCCGATCCCACCCAATTGGGGATCGGCAGTGTATCGTGCCGGCGGACGCAGGCCGGGGCTCGAATCTTCGAGTTCCCGGGGGCCGAGGGCAGCGCCCGCGCTGACCTCTTTGCAGCCAAGCTGCAGGAGGTCATCGCGGACTCTGCCAAGGTGGCCCGGCCGGTCAAGACGGCGGCCATCGAGGTGACGGAGTTGGATGACTCCGTCACCAAGGAGGAGGTGGTGGCAGCGGTCGCAGCGGTAGGGGGCTGTGGCGCAGCGGCGGTCCAAGGCCGGGACATAAGGCCCGGCCGCGGCGGAATGGGCACAATCCGCCTCGAGTGCCCAATCGCAGCTGCCAAAGCCGTCCTTGAAAAAGGACGGCTTCAAGTCGGGTTCAGCTCGGGCGCAGTCCGGGCACTCGAGGACCAGCCGCTGCGATGTTTCCGGTGCTTCGGCATCGGCCACACCCGGCCCCTGTGTCCGTCCAAAGTCGACCGGTCAGACACGTGCTACCGGTGCGGCAAGGAGGGCCACAAAGCCGCCTCCTGCCAGGCCGCCACACCGCACTGCGCGGTGTGTGCCGCCAGTGGCCGCCGGGCAGGCCACGTGATGAAGGGGGGGAAGTGCAATCCCCCCCCTAAGCGTGGCAAAGCACAGGTGCCGACCGGGCCTGCGCCTGCTGCTGCCGCTAATACCGCCGTTCCTGCGGCGGCTGCGGAGGAGGGTGCGATGTCCGACTGATGGGAGTCGAGCATCGCATCCTTCAGGCGAACGCCAACCACTGCAGGACAGCCCAGGATCTGCTGATGCAGACCATGGCTGAGTGGTTGGTGGACTTGGCGGTGGTCGCCGAACCCTACTCGGTCCCTGGCCGTTGGCTGGGCGACCGGGACGGCTTAGTGGCGTTGGTGGCGCGGTCTTCCACGGACTCCCCTCCCCTCTCGCTCTTAGAGAGGGGACCGGGATACGTGGCCGCCGCGTGGGGAGAGATAGCGATGGTGGGGGTGTATTTCTCCCCAAACCGCCCTCTCTCGGACTTTGAGGATTTCCTCGAGATCCTCACTGCTGTCGTAGGGAGGGCGGCGCCACGCCAGGTCGTGGTGCTCGGCGACCTAAACGCCAAGTCGGTGGCCTGGGGCAACCCGGCCGCAGGCTGCAACGTCCGGGGACGCGCCGTCGAGTTTTGGGCGGCCTCGTGCGGTGTGTCCCTCCTCAACAGGGGGGCGGTCCACACGTGTGTGCGGCAACAGGGCGGGTCGGTGGTGGACGTGTCGTTTGCCACCCCCGCGCTAGCCGCCCGCGTCGTGAACTGGCGGGTGGAGCTGGTGGAGACCTTGTCGGACCACCGTTATGTGCGGTTCGACATCTCCACACAGCGGGGAGGGGGGACGGCCCGCGCTGGGCAATCTCCCTTCCCGCGGTGGGCGCTCACCCGCCTGGACCGGGAGGCAGCCAAGGAGGCCGCCTTCCTCCAGGACTGGCTGTCGCCTCCCCCTGTCGAGGAGGTCCCGGACGTTGACGCCGCAGCGGTCCGGCTACGGCGGTCTTTGACCGAGGTGTGCAACTCCAGCATGCCTCGGTCTCGCCGTCCGCCTCCCCGTCGTGCCGTGTACTGGTGGACGGAGGAGCTGGCGGGGCTCCGGGCCACCTGCGTGGCGGCCAGAAGGGCCTACGCGCGTAGCCGACGGCGCAGCGCCCAGAACCGAGTCCGGGCAGAGGAGGACCGCCTGTACGCCTCTTACCGAGAGGCTACGGCGGCCCTCAAGTCTGCAATGGGCGCTGCGCAGGACTCGGCGAGGGCCGAGATGCTGGAGGGTCTCGACAGGGACCCCTATGGGAGGCCATATAAGGCGGCGCGGAATCAGCTCCGCCCCTATGGTCCCCCACTGTCGGAGACCCTCGAGCCGGCATTGTTGGATGGGGTGGTCCGGTCCCTGTTTCCACGCAGGACCGACTTCGCCCCTCCAACAATGGATCCCCCGCAAGGGGCGACTCCACCGGAGGTGGAGGTGCCCCCGGTCACGGCGGCGGAATTCTACGCGGGGGTATTGAGCCTCCGCGCGAAGAAGACCGCCCCCGGTCCGGACGGCGTCCCTGCACGGGTGGTGGCGATTGCCGCCTCCCAAATGGAGGACAGGTTTCGGGACCTCTTCAGCGCGTGTTTTACGGCTGGGAGGTTCCCGAAACTCTGGAAGGAGGGGCAATTGTGCCTCCTCCGGAAGGAGGGACGCCCGGTGGACTCCCCCTCGGCATACCGGCCCATCGTTTTGCTCGATGAGGTCGGTAAATTGTTCGAGGGGATTGTCGCCGGGAGGCTGGATAGCCATTTGCGGGGGATCGGCCCGGATCTGTCGGACGCCCAGTACGGTTTCCGTCGTGGGCGTTCGACGATCGACGCGCTGGCCCTTCTGAAGGGCCAGGTGAAGGAGGCGGTGGAGGCGGGGGACGGGGTGCTGGCGGTGTCATTCGACATTGCCAACGCCTTCAACTCCGTCCCCCACTCGACGATATTGGAGGCGCTCCGGTATCACGGAGTGCCCCAATATCTGCGGAGCCTCCTGGCCGACTACTTGGAGGACCGCGAGGTCCTCCTCGTGGACAAGTCGGCCACCGTGAGGCGGTACGGCGCAGAGTCCGGTGTTCCACAGGGGTCGGTTTTGGGGCCCCCCTTGTGGAACATCGGATTCGACTGGCTCCTGCGGGGAGTCCTCCTCCCGGGCACGAGTGTCATCTGCTACGCGGATGACACTCTGCTCACTGCACGGGGGAGGAACTTTGCCGACGCGGCCATTCTGGCCTCGGCTGGCGGATCCTTGGTGGCAGAGAGGATCCGCCGCCTGGGATTGAGGGTGGCGCTGCACAAAACGGAGGCCGTGTTCTTTCGCGGTCCCCGGCAGCGCTGCCCTGCCGACGCCCACATCGTCGTGGAGGGTGTCCGCATAGAGGTCCAGCCTCAGATGAAATATCTGGGGCTGGTGCTGGACGACAGGTGGCGCTTCGGCCCGCATTTCAGCGGGCTGTCGACGCGCCTGTTGAAGGCCGCGGACGCCCTCTCGTGGCTCCTCCCGAATCTGGGGGGGCCCAAGGCGAAATGCCGGCGCCTCTATGCCGGCATTTTGCGGAGCATGGCCCTATATGGGGCCCCCATTTGGGCGGACTCCCTCCACAGGAGGGAGAATGCCACCGCCATCCGCAGGCCCCAGCGGGCCATTGCACAGCGGGTGGCGAGGGCCTACCGCTCGGTGGGCTTCTCGGCGGCGTGCGCTCTGGCGGGCACCCCGCCATGGGAGTTGGAGGCTTGGGTGCTCGCCAGAGTGTACGAGTGGACGGCGCACCGGAAGGCGCTCGGGGAGCGCCCCGTCGCCGAGGAGCGGGAGGCCGTGCGGCAGGAGGCGAGGGACGCCATCGTCCTCCATTGGACGGACGACCTCGCCAACGCTGCCTTTGGCCGCCGGACGTTGGACGCGCTCGGTCCGGCCCTGCGGGGCTGGCTCGAGCGGTCCCACGGTTTCCTCTCTTTCCGTCTGGTGCAGGTGTTATCCGGCCATGGTTGTTTCGGATCGTACCTGCACCGGATCGGGAGGGAGGAAACCCCGGCGTGCCACGACTGCGGCGCAGCGGAGGACACGGCGCAGCACACCCTCGAGGTGTGCCCGGCGTGGTCCGAGCTGCGCCGCGGTCTGACCGCGGTGGTCGGACCGGACCTCTCGCTTCCCGGCGTGGTCGACGCCATGCTGGGGAGCGAGGAGGCCTGGTCAGCGGTAGCCTCCTTTTGCGAGGAAGTCATCTCGCAAAAGGAGGAGGCGGAGCGGGCGCGGGAGGACGATCCTCTCGCTGCGCCGCTCCGCAGACGAAGAAGGGGGAGAAGGCGTCGTGCCCTCCCTCCTCATGGTGACGGGCGGGCGACAGGCGCGGGGGTGCCTTCGCCCGCATTGCACCCGTCACCTTCGTCGGTCATTCCCGACCCCCCGCACCCGTGAGGGTGTGAGGGGTCTGCCTTTCAATCGTCGGCGGAGGACTGGAAGTAAAGGCTATGCCGGTTTCCCAGTCCCCCGCCACTCTGACGAAGCGGGAATGCGCTGGGTCGTTTTAGTGGGTATACCGGGTCCGCCCGGGGAGTCCCACATACCCCTCCTGTCCCCCGACGGGAGGGTATGCGTAATGCATTTTTTCCCAGCGTCAACAAAAAAAAAAAAAAAAAAAAAAAAAAAAAAAAAAAAAAAAAAAAAAGGTTAGGTTAGGTTGGGGTGCTAGGTCAGAAAACCTCCTAGGGGGCCCAGTGGCTGCCGGTCCTTCTCGATACGTCTGGAGGGAACAGCAGCTGCTGTGGACGGTGCACCCTGGGCGCGGCAGTATCTGTCCCCGATGAATGGGAAGAGATTCTTATTCCTCGGGGAACGTTACTGTCGTGGCCGATATTCTGACACGGTGGGGCGACTCCACGCGGCCCTCTGGGACGCAGAGGGCGCAGTGGAGGAGCCAGGGCGGGCTCGGTGTGCCGCCGGGCGTTGGGCGCGCTCGGTCCGGTCTTGTGGAGGGCTGGATCGGGCGCGTCCGGCTTCCGGCGGCGCACCGAGCCCGCCGGTGGGTGGACCGGGCCCTCGCTTACCGGCGTGGTCGATGCCATGCTGGGGGGCGGGGAGGCCTGGTCAGCGGTCGCCTCCTTTTGCGAGTTCGCTCGCAAAGGGGGGAGGCGGAGCGCGCGCGGGGGGGCGATCCTCTCGTTGCGCCGCTCCGCAGCGGAGGAGCCGGGGCGGGCTCGGTGTGCCGCCGGGCGTTGGACGCGTCCGGCGTCCGGCGGCGCACCGAGCCCGCCGGTGGTCGGACCGGACCTCTCGCTTCCCGGCGTGGTCGATGCCATGCTGGGGGGCGGGGAGGCCCGGTCAGCGGTCGCCTCCTTTTGCGAGTTCGCTCGCAAAGGGAGGAGGCGGAGCGCGCGCGGTGGGGGCGACCCTCTCGCTGCGCCGCTCCGCAGCGGAAGGGGGAGAAGGCGTTGTGCCCTCCCTCCTCATGGTGACGGCGGGCGGCAGGCAAGGGGGTGCCTTCGCCCGCATTGCACTCGTCACCTTTGCGGGTCATTCCGGCCCCCCACACCCGCGAGGGTGTGAGGGGTCGCCTTGCGGGGCAATCGTCGGCGGAGGACTGGTCGTTAAGGCTATGCCGGTTTCCCAGTCCCCCGCCACTATGACGAAGCGGGAATGCGCTGGGTCGTTTTAGTGGGTATACCGGGTCTGGTTCGCCCGGGGAGTCCCACATACCCCTTCCGTCCCCCGACGGGAGGGTATGCGTAATGCATTTTTTCCCAGCGTCAACAAAAAAAAAAAAAAAAAAAAAAAAAGGTTAGGTTAGGTTGGGGGACCCCCCACAGAGCATACGTCCACGTCGTGTCCCCTGGAAACAGCCCAGTTCTGACCACCGTAACGGAGTGGCAGACTGGGTCTGGCTAAAGTGCTCTGTGATCTCAAAGCGAATTTTTAACTGCCTTGTCTCGTCTTTTTATGCCGTCCACACCCTCGCGGGACGCCTGCGGGCGCTTTTTAAAATCCAAAGGCCCTTCTCAGGGCCAACCCAAAGGCCCTTCTCAGGGCCAACCCAAGGGCCCTTCTCAGGGCCAACCCAAAGGCCCTTCTCAGGGCCAACCCAAAGGCCCTTCTCAGGGCCACCCAAAAGGCCCTTCTCAGGGCCACCCCGACGCTTCGGCGTCTGAAGTTAGCCGCGCGCCGTCTGCGGCTAGCTATTTTGGAGGGGCCGAGTCGTCTGACAGCGACTCGGTTGTTGGAGTGTCGGACGCGAGTGGCGCTAGGTCGCGGAAGCGCGTTAGGGGGTCCGGGAGTTCTTCGGCTTCGGGGTCCAAACCGTTGTCGAAGGCTAATAAGCCGACGACGACGGCTGCGGACACCCATGTCGTTGGGCTCGCGGACGCCCAACGCCAGTTGGATCTGGCTCGGCGGGCGCACCTCCAGCAAGAGCTGGAGGAGCGGGTTGCCGCGAAGGAGCAACGGGCGCACATTGCCCGGGCCAAGTCCGGGTACGGTGCGTCCCGCATCCTATACGCGGACTACTCCCTAGCCGAGCTGGAGAGAATGGCGGAGGAGGACAAGGAGGAGATAGTGCAGGTCGCCTCTAAGTCCTCCAACATTAAGGGGACCTTGCAGAAGGCCCTCAAGTGCCGGGCCGCGAGCATGCGCGGGGTCGTCGCTGAGCTGGTCCAGCGGACGGCCTCCGACGAGACGCGGCAGCTGCAGGCGAGGGTGGATCGCCTGCAGTCGGAGGTCAGCCAGCTTCATCTGAAGCTGGCTGAAGCCACGGCCCGGCCACTACAGGTCGAGGCGAGCCCTGTGGCAGAGGGCGCTGCCTCGGCCCAGCCACAACAGGCCAGGGCGAGCCCTGTGGCAGAGAGCGCTGCCTCGGCCCGGCCCCAACAGGCCAAGGCGAGGCCTGCAGCAGAGGGCCCCTCCTCCAACCTTGAGGATATCATCCGCAAGGTAGTAATGGAGGAGAGGGCCTTCACAAGAGCCTGTTTCGCAGGGATTGAGGACCGGCTCCTGCCGGAGAAGCGCCTCCGACCGCCGCTTGCGGCGGATAAGAGGCGGTCTGAGCCGGGGCCGTCCTCAACCCAGGCGGATGAGAGACGGTCTGAGCCGGGGCCGTCCTCAACCCAGGGCGAAGATGCCCTTCTCCCTTCGACCACTACGTCCAACGAGTGGACGAAAGTGGGCCGGAAGGGGAAGGGCAAAGGGAAGGGCAAGAGGTTGGCAGCGGCCGTCCCTGCCATCCCTGCCGTCCCCACCACCCCCGCTCCTAACCAGTCGCAGCCGACCGGCAAGGGAAAGGGTAAGGGGATCGGCAAAGCGAAGGGCGGGGGAAGTGGGCAGTTGGTCCCCCCGAAAACCGCGGCCGTCGTGGTGACGCTCACCGCGGAGGCTGCGGGGCGAGGGGAGACGTATGCGTCCGTCTTGGTGCGGGCGCGTGCCAATGCCGATCCTGCCCAACTTGGGATCGGCAGTGTGTCTTGCCGGCGGACCCAAGCCGGGGCTCGAATATTCGAGTTCCCGGGGGCCGAGGGCAGCGCCCGCGCTGACCTCTTTGCAGCCAAGCTGCAGGAGGTCATCGCGGACTCTGCCCGGGTGGCCCGGCCGGTCAAGTCGGCGACCATAGAGGTGACGGAGTTAGATGACTCCGTCACCAAGGAGGAGGTGGTGGCGGCGGTCGCAGCGGTGGGGGGCTGTGGCGCAGCGGCGGTCCAAGGCCGGGACATAAGGCCCGGCCGCGGCGGAATGGGCACGATCCGCCTCGAATGCCCAATCGCAGCTGCCAAAGCCGTCCTTGCGAAAGGACGGCTTCAAGTCGGCTTTAGTTCGGGTGCAGTCAGGGCACTCGAGGCTGGTCCTCTGCGGTGTTTCCGGTGCTTCGGCATCGGACACACCCGGCCCCTGTGTCCGTCCAAAGTCGACCGGTCGGACGCGTGCTACCGCTGCGGCAAGGAGGGCCACAAAGCCGCCTCCTGCCAGGCCGCCACACCGCACTGCGCGGTGTGTGCCGCCAGTGGCCGCCGGGCAGGCCACGTCATGAAGGGGGGGAAGTGCAATCCCCCCCCTAAGCGTGGCAAAGCGCAGGCGCCGACCGGGCCTGCACCTGCTGCTGCCGCTAACGCCGCCGTTCCTGCGGCGGCTGCGGAGGAGAGTGCGATGTCCGACTGATGGCCAGGGTCGAACATCGCATCCTTCAGGCGAACGCCAACCACTGCAGGACAGCCCAGGATCTGCTGATGCAGACCATGGCTGAGTGGTTGGTGGACTTGGCGGTGGTCGCCGAACCCTACTCGGTCCCTGGCCGTTGGCTGGGTGACCGGGACGGCTTGGTGGCGTTGGTGGCGCGGTCTTCCACGGACTCCCCTCCCCTCTCGCTCTTAGAGAGGGGACCGGGATACGTGGCCACCGCGTGGGGAGAGATAGCGATGGTGGGGGTGTATTTCTCCCCAAACCGCCCTCTCTCGGACTTTGAGGATTTCTTAGAGATCCTCACTGCTGTCGTAGGGAGGGCGGCACCACGCCAGGTCGTGGTGATCGGCGACCTAAACGCCAAGTCGGTGGCCTGGGGCAACCCGGCCGTCGGGTGCAACGTCCGGGGACGCGCCGTCGAGTTTTGGGCGGCCTCGTGCGGTGTGTCCCTCCTCAACAGGGGGGCGGTCCACACGTGTGTGCGGCAACAGGGCGGGTCGGTGGTGGACGTGTCGTTTGCCACCCCCGCGCTAGCCGCCCGCGTCGTGAACTGGCGGGTGGAGCTGGTGGAGACCTTGTCGGACCACCGTTATGTGCGGTTCGACATCTCCACACAGCGGGGAGGGGGGACGGCCCGCGCTGGGCAATCTCCCTTCCCGCGGTGGGCACTCACCCGCCTGGACCGGGAGGCAGCCAAGGAGGCCGCCTTCCTCCAGGACTGGCTGTCGCCTCCCCCTGTCGAGGAGGTCCCGGACGTTGACGCCGCAGCGGTCCGACTACGGCGGTCTTTGACCGAGGTGTGCAACTCCAGCATGCCTCGGTCTCGCCGTCCGCCTCCCCGTCGTGCCGTGTACTGGTGGACGGAGGAGCTGGCGGGGCTCCGGGCCACCTGCGTGGCGGCCAGAAGGGCCTACGCGCGTAGCCGACGGCGCAGCGCCCAGAACCGAGTCCGGGCAGAGGAGGACCGCCTGTACGCCTCTTACCGAGAGGCTACGGCGGCCCTCAAGTCTGCAATGGGCGCTGCGCAGGACTCGGCGAGGGCCGAGATGCTGGAGGGTCTCGACAGGGACCCCTATGGCAGACCATATAAGGCGGCGCGGAATCAGCTCCGCCCCTATGGTCCCCCACTGTCGGAGACCCTCGAGCCGGCATTGTTGGATGGGGTGGTCCGGTCCCTGTTTCCACGCAGGACCGACTTCGCCCCTCCAACAATGGATCCCCCGCAAGCCCGGCGGCGGAATTCTACGCGGGGGTATTGAGCCTCCGCGCGAAGAAGACCGCCCCCGGTCCGGACGGCGTCCCTGCACGGGTGGTGGCGATCGCCGCCTCCCAAATGGAGGACAGGTTTCGGGACCTCTTCAGCGCGTGTTTTACGGCTGGGAGGTTCCCGAAACTCTGGAAGGAGGGGCAATTGTGCCTCCTCCGGAAGGAGGGACGCCCGGTGGACTCCCCCTCGGCATACCGGCCCATCGTTTTGCTCGATGAGGTCGGTAAATTGTTCGAGGGGATTGTCGCCGGGAGGCTGGATAGCCATTTGCGGGGGATCGGCCCGGATCTGTCGGACGCCCAGTACGGTTTCCGTCGTGGGCGTTCGACGATCGACGCGCTGGCCCTTCTCAAGGGCCAGGTGAAGGAGGCAGTGGAGGCGGGGGACGGGGTGCTGGCGGTGTCATTCGACATTGCCAACGCCTTCAACTCCGTCCCCCACTCGACGATATTGGAGGCGCTCCGTTATCACGGGGTGCCCCAATATCTGCGGAGTCTCCTGGCCGACTACTTGGAGGACCGCGAGGTCCTCCTCGTGGACAAGTCGGCCACAGTGAGGCGGTACGGCGCAGAGTCTGGTGTTCCACAGGGGTCGGTCCTGGGGCCCCCCTTGTGGAACATCGGATTCGACTGGCTCCTGCGGGGAGTCCTCCTCCCGGGCACGAGTGTAATCTGCTACGCGGATGACACTCTGCTCACTGCCCGGGGGAGGAACTTTGCGGACGCGGCCATTCTGGCCTCGGCTGGCGGGTCCTTGGTGGCAGAAAGGATCCGCCGCCTGGGATTGAGGGTGGCGCTGCACAAAACGGAGGCCGTGTTCTTTCGCGGTCCCCGGCAGCGCTGCCCTGCCGACGCCCACATCGTCGTGGAGGGCGTCCGTATAGGGGTCCAGCCCCAGATGAAATATCTGGGGCTGGTGCTGGACGACAGGTGGCGCTTCGGCCCGCATGGCCGAAGCGCCACCTGGCCGCGGGCGCCCTCTCGTGGCTCCTCCCGAACCTGGGGGGACCCAAGGCGAAATGTCGGCGCCTCTATGCCGGCATTTTGCGGAGCATGGCCCTATATGGGGCCCCCATTTGGGCGGACTCCCTCCACAGGAGGGAGAATGCCACCGCCATCCGCAGGCCCCAGCGGGCCATTGCACAGCGGGTGGCGAGGGCCTACCGCTCGGTGGGCTTCTCGGCGGCGTGCGCTCTGGCGGGCACCCCGCCATGGGAGTTGGAGGCTTGGGTGCTCGCCAGAGTGTACGAGTGGACGGCGCACCGGAGGGCGCTCGGGGAGCGCCCCGTCGCCGAGGAGCGGGAGGCCGTGCGGCAGGAGGCGAGGGACGCCATCGTCCTGCATTGGACGGACGACCTCGCCAACGCCGCCTTTGGCCGCCGGACGTTGGACGCGCTCGGTCCGGTCCTGCGGGGCTGGCTCGAGCGGTCCCACGGTTTCCTCTCCTTCCGTCTGGTGCAGGTGTTATCCGGGCATGGTTGCTTCGGATCGTACCTGCACCGGATCGGGAGGGAGGAAACCCCGGCGTGCCACGACTGCGGCGCGGCGGAGGACACGGCGCAGCACACCCTCGAGGTGTGCCCGGCGTGGTCCGAGCTGCGCCGCGGTCTGACCGCGGTGGTCGGACCGGACCTCTCGCTTCCCGGCGTGGTCGACGCCATGCTGGGGAGCGAGGAGGCCTGGTCAGCGGTAGCCTCCTTTTGCGAGGACGTAATCTCGCAAAAGGAGGAGGCGGAGCGGGCGCGGGAGGACGATCCTCTCGCTGCGCCGCTCCGCAGACGAAGAAGGGGGAGAAGGCGTCGTGCCCTCCCTCCTCATGGTGACGGGCGGGCGGCAGGCACGGGGGTGCCTTCGCCCGCATTGCACCCGTCACCTTCGTCGGTCATTCCCGACCCCCCACACCCGTGAGGGTGTGAGGGGTCTGTGCCTTTCAATCGTCGGCGGAGGACTGGAAGTAAAGGCTGTGCCGGTTTCCCAGTCCCCCGCCACTGTGACGAAGCGGGAATGCGCTGGGTCGTTTTAGTGGGTATACCGGGTCCGCCCGGGGAGTCCCACATACCCCTCCCGTCCCCCGACGGGAGGGTATGCGTAATGCATTTTTTCCCAGCGTCAACAAAAAAAAAAAAAAAAAAGGTTAGGTTAGGTTAGGTTAGGTTGGGGTGCTAGGTCAGAAAACCTCCTAGGGGGCCCAGTGGCTGCCGGTCCTTCTCGATACGTCTGGAGGGAACAGCAGCTGCTGTGGACGGTGCACCCTGGGCGCGGCAGTATCAGTCCCCGATGAATGGGAAGAGATTCTTATTCCTCGGGGAACGTTACTGTCGTGGCCAATATTCTGACACGGTGGGGCGACTCCACGCGGCCCTCTGGGACGCAGAGGGCGCAGTGGAGGAGCCAGGGCGGGCACGGTGTGCCGCCGGGCGTTGGGCGCGCTCGGTCCGGTCTTGTGGAGGGCTGGCTCGGGCGCGCCCGGCGTCCGGCGGCGCACTGGGCCCGCCGGTGGTAGGACCGGACCTCTCGCTTCCCGGCGTGGTTGAGCGCCATGCTGGGGTTCGGGGAGGTCTGGTCAGCGGTCGCCTCCTTTTGCGAGTTCGCTCGCAAAGGGAGGAGGCGGAGCGCGCGCGGGGGGGGCGACCCTCTCGTTGCGCCGCTCCGCAGCGGAGGAGCCGGGGCGGGCTCGGTGTGCCGCCGGGCGTTGGGCGCGCTCGGTCCGGTCTTGCGGGGCCGGTCCGGGCGCGTCCGGCTTCCGGTGGCGCACCGAGCCCGCCGGTGGTCGGACCGGGCCCTCGCTTCCCGGTGTGGTCGACGCCGTGCTGGGGGGCGGGGAGGCACTGGTCAGCGGTAGCCTCCTTTTGCGAGTTCGCTCGCAAAGGGAGGAGGCGGAGCGCGCGCGGGGGGGGCGACCCTCTCGCTGCGCCGCTCCGCAGCGGAAGGGGGAGAAGGCTTCGTGCCCTCCCTCCTCATGGTGACGGCGGGCGGCAGGCACGGGGGTGCCTTTGCCCGCATTGCACCCGTCACCTTAGCGGGTCATTCCGGCCCCCCACACCCGCGAGGGTGTGTGGGGTCGCCTTGCGGGGCAATCGTCGGCGGAGGACTGGTCGTTAAGGCTATGCCGGTTTCCCAGTCCCCCGCCACTATGACGAAGCGGGAATGCGCTGGGTCGTTTTAGTGGGTATACCGGGTTTGGTTCGCCCGGGGAGTCCCACATACCCCTCCTGTCCCCCGATGGGAGGGTATGCGTAATTGCATTTTTTCCCAGCGTCAACAAAAAAAAAAAAAAAAAAAAAAAAAAAAAAAGGTTAGGTTAGGTTAGGGAAGGGCAAGAGGACGGCAGCGGCCGTCTCTGCTGTCCCTGCCGTCCCCGCCACCCCCGCTCCCAGCCAGTCGCAGCCGACTGGCAAGGGAAGGGGTAAGGGGAACGGCAAAGGGAAGGGCGGGGGAAGGGGGCAGTTGGTCCCCCCTAGAACCGCAGCCGTCGTGGTGACGCTCACCGCGGAGGCTGCGGGGCGAGGGGAGACTTACGCCTCCATTTTGGTGCGGGCGCGTGCCAATGCCGATCCTGCCCAACTGGGCATCGGCAGTGTGTCGTGCCGGCGGACGCAGGCCGGGGCTCGAATATTCGAGTTCCCGGGGGCCGAGGGCAGCGCCCGTGCTGACCTCTTTGCAGCCAAGCTGCAGGAGGTCATCGCGGACTCTGCCAAGGTGGCCCGGCCGGTCAAGTCGGCGGCCATCGAGGTGACGGAGTTGGATGACTCCGTCACCAAGGAGGAGGTGGTGGCGGCGGTCGCAGCAGTAGGGGGCTGTGGCGCAGCGGCAGTCCAAGGCCGGGATATAAGGCCCGGCCGCGGCGGAATGGGCACGATCCGCCTTGAGTGCCCGGTCGCAGCTGCCAAAGCCGTCCTTGAGAAAGGACGGCTTCAAGTCGGGTTTAGCTCGGGCGCAGTCCGGGCGCTCGAGGACCAGCCTCTGCGATGTTTCCGGTGCTTCGGCATCGGACACACCCGGCCCCTGTGTCCGTCCAAAGTGGACAGGACGGACACATGCTACCGCTGCGGCAAGGAGGGCCACAAAGCCGCCTCCTGCCAGGCCGCCACGCCGCACTGCGCGGTGTGTGCCGCCAGTGGCCGCCGGGCAGGCCACGTCATGAAGGGGGGGAAGTGCAATCCCCCCCCTAAGCGTGGCAAAGCGCAGGCGCCGACCGGGCCTGCGCCTGCTGCTGCCGCTAACACCGCCGTTCCTGCGGCGGCTGCGGAGGAGGGTGCGATGTCCGACTGATGGCCAGAGTCGAGCATCGCATCCTTCAGGCGAACGCCAACCACTGCAGGACAGCCCAGGATCTGCTAATGCAGACCATGGCTGAGTGGTTGGTGGACTTGGCGGTGGTCGCCGAACCCTACTCGGTCCCTGGCCGTTGGCTGGGCGACCGGGATGGCTTAGTGGCGTTGGTGGCGCGGTCTTCCACGGACTCCCCTCCCCTCTCGCTCTTAGAGAGGGGACCGGGATACGTGGCCGCCGCGTGGGGAGAGATAGCGATGGTGGGGGTGTATTTCTCCCCAAACCGCCCTCTCTCGGACTTTGAGGATTTCCTCGAGATCCTCACTGCTGTCGTAGGGAGGGCGGCGCCACGCCAGGTCGTGGTGCTCGGCGACCTAAACGCCAAGTCGGTGGCCTGGGGCAACCCGGCCGCAGGCTGCAACGTCCGGGGACGCGCCGTCGAGTTTTGGGCGGCCTCGTGCGGTGTGTCCCTCCTCAACAGGGGGGCGGTCCACACGTGTGTGCGGCAACAGGGCGGGTCGGTGGTGGACGTGTCGTTTGCCACCCCCGCGCTAGCCGCCCGCGTCGTGAACTGGCGGGTGGAGCTGGTGGAGACCTTGTCGGACCACCGTTATGTGCGGTTCGACATCTCCACACAGCGGGGAGGGGGGACGGCCCGCGCTGGGCAATCTCCCTTCCCGCGGTGGGCACTCACCCGCCTGGACCGGGAGGCAGCCAAGGAGGCCGCCTTCCTCCAGGACTGGCTGTCGCCTCCCCCTGTCGAGGAGGTCCCGGACGTTGACGCCGCAGCGGTCCGGCTACGGCGGTCTTTGACCGAGGTGTGCAACTCCAGCATGCCTCGGTCTCGCCGTCCGCCTCCCCGTCGTGCCGTTTATTGGTGGACGGAGGAGCTGGCGGGGCTCCGGGCCACCTGCGTGGCGGCCAGAAGGGCCTACGCGCGTAGCCGACGGCGCAGCGCCCAGAACCGAGTCCGGGCAGAGGAGGACCGCCTGTACGCCTCTTACCGAGAGGCTACGGCGGCCCTCAAGTCTGCAATGGGCGCTGCGCAGGACTCGGCGAGGGCCGAGATGCTGGAGGGTCTCGACAGGGACCCCTATGGGCGACCATATAAGGCGGCGCGAAACCAGCTCCGCCCCTATGGTCCCCCACTGTCGGAGACCCTCGAGCCGGCATTGTTGGATGGGGTGGTCCGGTCCCTGTTTCCACGCAGGACCGACTTCGCCCCTCCAACAATGGATCCCCCGCAAGGGGCGACTCCACCGGAGGTGGAGGTGCCCCCGGTCACGGCGGCGGAATTCTACGCGGGGGTATTGAGCCTCCGCGCGAAGAAGACCGCCCCCGGTCCGGACGGCGTCCCTGCACGGGTGGTGGCGATTGCCGCCTCCCAAATGGAGGACAGGTTTCGGGACCTCTTCAGCGCGTGTTTTACGGCTGGGAGGTTCCCGAAACTCTGGAAGGAGGGGCAGTTGTGCCTCCTCCGGAAGGAGGGACGCCCGGTGGACTCCCCCTCGGCATACCGGCCCATCGTTTTGCTCGATGAGGTCGGTAAATTGTTCGAGGGGATTGTCGCCGGGAGGCTGGATAGCCATTTGCGGGGGATCGGCCCGGATCTGTCGGACGCCCAGTTCGGTTTCCGTCGTGGGCGTTCGACGATCGACGCGCTGGCCCTTCTCAAGGGCCAGGTGAAGGAGGCGGTGGAGGCGGGGGACGGGGTGCTGGCGGTGTCGTTCGACATTGCCAACGCCTTCAACTCCGTCCCCCACTCGACGATATTGGAGGCGCTCCGGTACCACGGAGTGCCCCAATATCTGCGGAGCCTCCTGGCCGACTACTTGGAGGACCGCGAGGTCCTCCTCGTGGACAAATCGGCCACCGTGAGGCGGTACGGCGCAGAGTCTGGTGTTCCACAGGGGTCGGTCCTGGGGCCCCCCTTGTGGAACATCGGATTCGACTGGCTCCTGCGGGGAGTCCTCCTCCCGGGCACGAGTGTCATCTGCTACGCGGATGACACTCTGCTCACTGCACGGGGGAGGAACTTTGCCGACGCGGCCATTCTGGCCTCGGCTGGCGGATCCTTGGTGGCAGAGAGGATCCGCCGCCTGGGATTGAGGGTGGCGCTGCACAAAACGGAGGCCGTGTTCTTTCGCGGTCCCCGGCAGCGCTGCCCTGCCGACGCCCACATCGTCGTGGAGGGCGTCCGCATAGAGGTCCAGCCTCAGATGAAATATCTGGGGCTGGTGCTGGACGACAGGTGGCGCTTCGGCCCGCATTTCAGCGGGCTGTCGACGCGCCTGTTGAAGGCCGCGGACGCCCTCTCGTGGCTCCTCCCGAATCTGGGGGGGCCCAAGGCGAAATGCCGGCGCCTCTATGCCGGCATTTTGCGGAGCATGGCCCTATATGGGGCCCCCATTTGGGCGGACTCCCTCCACAGGAGGGAGAATGCCACCGCCATCCGCAGGCCCCAGCGGGCCATTGCACAGCGGGTGGCGAGGGCTTACCGCTCGGTGGGCTTTTCGGCGGCGTGCGCTCTGGCCGGCACCCCGCCTTGGGAGTTGGAGGCATGGGTGCTCGCCAGAGTGTACGAGTGGACGGCGCGCCGAAAGGCGCTCGGGGAGCGCCCCATGGGCGAAGAGCGGGAGGCGGTGCGGCGAGAGGCGAGGGACGCCATCGTCCTCCATTGGTCGGAGGACCTCGCCAGCGCCGCCTTTGGCCGCCGGACGTTGGACGCGCTCGGTCCGGTCCTGCGGGGCTGGCTCGAGCGGTCCCACGGTTTCCTCTCTTTCCGTCTGGTGCAGGTGTTATCCGGGCATGGTTGCTTCGGATCGTACCTGCACCGGATCGGGAGGGAGGAAACCCCGGCGTGCCACGACTGCGGCGCGGCGGAGGACACGGCGCAGCACACCCTCGAGGTGTGCCCGGCGTGGTCCGAGCTGCGCCGCGGTCTGACCGCGTTGGTCGGACCGGACCTCTCGCTTCCTGGCGTGGTGGACGCCATGCTGGGGAGCGAGGAGGCCTGGTCAGCGGTGGCCTCCTTTTGCGAGGACGTAATCTCGCAAAAGGAGGCAGCGGAGCGCGCGCGGGAGGACGATCCTCTCGCTGCGGCGCTCCGCAGACGAAGACGGGGGAGAAGGCGTCGTGCCCTCCCTCCTAATGGTGACGGGCGGGCGGCAGGCACGGGGGTGCCTTCGCCCGCATTGCACCCGTCACCTTCGTCGGTCATTCCCGACCCCCCACACCCGTGAGGGTGTGAGAGGTCTGTGCCTTTCAATCGTCGGCGGAGGACTGGAAGTAAAGGCTGTGCCGGTTTCCCAGTCCCCCGCCACTGTGACGAAGCGGGAATGCGCTGGGTCGTTTTAGTGGGTATACCGGGTCCGCCCGGGGAGTCCCACATACCCCTCCTGTCCCCCGACGGGAGGGTATGCGTAATGCATTTTTTCCCAGCGTCAACAAAAAAAAAAAAAAAAAAGGTTAGGTTAGGTTAGGTTAGGTTAGGTTAGGTTTTTTTTTTTTTTTTTTTTTTTTTTTTTTTTTTTTTTTTGTTTTGGCAGGAGTGGGAAATCCCCACGGACACCTCCACTATCTCACAGGGTGTGAGACAGTGGAGGTAGTGTCGGACTCGAACCGACTAAAACCCACTCCTGCCCCGCCAGTGTCCCTTTGACATTATCAGAGCCCTTTTTTATCATGTTTTTGACTTGCTCAGCGACTTATTTGTAGGAGGCCGAAGAGACCTTACAAAGAATTTCGTTTCAACTTTTTAATTTTAATAACTATTTCACCATTTCGTTTTTGATTTTTCTTTTACTTTCAAAACTAATATCCTATTTTCATTATATCTAAATTTTAAAAACGAATAAATAAAATAAAATTGTATTAGAGTTATATTTAAGTTACATTTACTATTTTCTCTTGTTAATATTTCGTTTTAACCCTGTTGTTTTGCCCTTATAAATTGTCTTCAATTTTGCTTACAATGATACTTGCATTATATATTTACTATATGAGTCAAAATCATTTTGTCTAGCAAAACTGTAATATACTACAGAAACTTCCACCAGTTTGACACAACTTGACGATTCCACTAGAGTTGGCTTACGGTCCAGTGTAAATTGAGCCACTTTCCAAGGAAAGTGACTCCCATTCCCATCCTCCATTAAGCCAACCCTAGCGGTTCGCTTAATGCGGCTGCAATCTGGTTGTGCCAAACTGGTCATCTCCGTGTACACAGAAGTGGGCGCATCGACCACTTTAGCAATATGCTATGGTCGCTCGCGCGAATGCGTCCCACTTCTTGTGTACCGGGCATTCCTTACTGAACGCATTGTGCGAGTGTTCCCCGAGCTTGGCTCTGGTGCAGTTAACGCACACCGCTGCCTCACCACTGACTGGGCAGTCCAACCTAAGGTGTGGACCGCCGCAGTGGCTGCATAGGTCAGCGGGCTCCGTGCAGAGACGCTTGCCATGACCGTATGCTAGGCAGCGGGTGCACTGCACCAGAGGCGTCTGGTCTTCAACGCGCACCCTCTGGAGGTCAATGCGGAGCTTGCCTCCTTCGAGTGCGCGCTTCCAGATAGCTGGGGAAACACTCAACACAATGCTGTTCACGTGAGGGTTACGTGACTTTTTTCGAAATTTTAGCGAAACTCTTTGTTCCTCGTCGCCGAGGCCGTCAAATAACTCCCGGTTCTGATTCCTCAGGGCTCGCAGCACGTCCTCGTCACTGTGGACCAGCAATACGTCCCTGAGAATCAGAAGCGGGTCTCGGTTTTTGACTTCCTCGACGACGAGGTTCTCTCCGGCCGCCTCCAATCGCGCCTTAAGTTTGCGCCTCTCCTCCTTCGTTTCGCACCCCATTATAACCTTTTGGTCTTTTGCCTTCCGGACCTTCTCCACGCGCACCCAGCCCTCCTTCGCGTCCACCGCTTTCCGCACTCTTTCGAGGATTTCCGCCCCCGTATCCATCTCCTGTGTTGAGGAGACAACCACGGAGTGCAGCGTCGTACGCTCCGGGGCCTGTGCCCCGGTGTGGCGCTTACTGACGGCCGCTACACTCGCGTAGGTTCTCTCCCCCACACTCTCCCTGCTAGCCAGACTGTCTCGGAGTCTGTCGAGCTTCTCGGAGTTGTCTCTTAACTCCGAGATGTGCTCCTTCAGACTTTTAAGGAGCTCAGTCTGGCCAGCAAGAACCTCGACGGACACGGGTTCGGAACTACGGTCAGCAGTGGGCGCGGGTTCTGGTACGGCGATGGGTGCGGCAGAGGCCTTGTCTCGCTCCGACTCCTTCACCAACTCAAAAAGCCTGTCAATGGACTCGAGAACCGCAGCCTTTATCTCCGCCTTGAGGTTGCGAGAGTTGCCTAAATTGAGCTTTGCCCTATTTAGGCAAGCTCTCGCCTCCACAATGCGACTGCGGTGCCCAGCCTCAGGCTTCTTGAGCGGTCTCGAAGCGTCGACAGGAGCTCGACACGTCCCCGGGGTAGCGGGACCCACCCGGGACGCGAGGGGTGAATCGTCACCAAATACAATTCTCCGCCTCGCGTCAGGGGACGAAGGCACCGCCTTCTCCGACGATCGCGGCGAGCTCCCGGAGCCTCCAGTCGGCAGTCGGGCGGCCGGGGTGCGATGCATTTTTAAAATCGAGCGGCAGATACTACAAAACGGACCCCTGTAAAGAGGGGGGCCAGGTATATAATATCCGCTCGGGAGGAGAGACTAGTTGGACACTGGATTCTTCTGTGTCCCTGTAAAGGGGGGACACAGTAGCAAAATAACTAAAAATCAATTAAAATAATATAATTATTGTAAAAATCAATTAAAATAAAAAAGATTTATGTCAGCTACCTATAAAATAACTTAATGTCTAATTAAAATTACCAAATAAAATTATGTAAATAACTAAAATTTGTAAAATTTTTGGTCAGAATCGTTTAAAACCGAGCTTTCCCCACCACCAAGCCAAAAAGAGATAAAATTAAATAAATTAATTTTTTTGCCAAAAAACCACCTTCCACCTTCCTATAGACCAGAGGGCGGGTGGGTGGGCAAAATTTTATTTGAGCTAGACGGGCGAGCGAGGTCTCAAAAGAAGCGGCTCGTCGCGGGCTAGCTAATTACGAAATAAAACAGGGTGGGTGCCGAATAAAATTTTTGAGTTTTGGTCAAAAAACCAGTTTTTGAACCAAAAAATTTGGGGTTTCAACCTCCAACCTGGGCGCCGGCGCACGGAACGCGGACCAGAACACAGGGATGAAGGGTGAGTACTATTGCAACTATAATTTGAAAGAAAATTTTGAAAAACACTAAATTTTGATGAGTTTTTGTAAAAAATTCGAAAAATTTCTAGGGGTGGTTAGGGAAGTTTTTTATAGGGGTTGTTCGGTGAGTGCAATATCGTCAGGACGTCGGCGGACGCCTAGTTTAGTCTAAAAATGCTGAAAACAGCTTCAAAATCGCACGTCTAGAACCGAATATATTCACGGGTTAGGTTAGGTTAGGTTAGGTTAGGTTAGGTTGGGGGGGGGGGGGTGGGGTGCTAGGTCAGAAAACCTCCTAGGGGGCCCAGTGGCTGCCGGTCCTTCTCGATACGTCTGGAGGGAACAGCAGCTGCTGTGGACGGTGCACCCTGGGCGCGGCAGTATCCGTCCCCGATGAATGGGAAGAGATTCTTATTCCTCGGGGAACGTTACTGTCGTGGCCAATATTCTGACACGGTGGGGCGACTCCACGCGGCCCTCTGAGTCGCAGAGGGCGCAGTGGAGGAGCCAGGGCGGGCTCGGTGTGCCACCGGGCGTTGGGCGCGCTCGGTCCGGTCTTGCGGGGCTGGCTCGGGCGGTCCCGCGGTCTCCTCTCTTTCCGTCTGGTGCGGGTGTTGTCTGGAAACTCCCACGCGGCCGTCCCGGACCGCACCCGTGCTTGATGGGGGGGGGGGGGCTTCCCCTCTCCCGGTCTGGCACGCGTGCGGGCCGGGACGGCCGTGTCTGGATGGCGCCTGCGCCGGGTTTGGGGGGGGGGGGGCCGTGGCGCCGCTCGGGCTGGCCCTGCGGGGCCGGGCCGGGCGCGTCCGGCTTTCGGCGGCGCACCAAGCCCGCCGGTGGTCGGACCGGACTTCTCGCTACCCGGCGTGGTGGCGGCCATGCTGGGGGGCGGGGAGGCCTGGTCAGCGGTTGCCTCCTTTTGCGAGTTCGTCTCGCAAAGGGAGGAGGCGGAGCGCGCGCGGGGGGGTGATCCCCTCGCTGCGCCGCTCCGCAGCGGAGGGGGGAGAGGGCGTCGTGCCCTCCCTCCTCATGGTGACGGCGGGCGGCAGGCACGGGGGTGCCTTCGCCCGCATTGCACTCGTCACCTTTGCGGTCATTCCGGCCCCCCACACCCGTGAGGGTGTGAGGGGTTGTCTTGCGGGGCAATCGTCGGCGGAGGACTGGACGTAAAGGCTTTGCCGGTTTCCCAGTCCCCCGCCACTATGACGAAGCGGGAATGCGCTGGGTCGTTTTAGTGGGTATACCGGGTCTGGCTAGCCCGGGGAGTCCCACATACCCCTTCCGTCCCCCGACGGGAGGGTATGCGTAATGCATTCTTTCCCAGCGTCAACAAAAAAAAAAAAAAAAAAAAAAAGCTTAGGTTGGGGTGCTAGGTCAGAAAACCTCCTAGGGGGCCCAGTGGCTGCCGGTCCTTCTCGATACGTCGGGAGGGAACAGCAGCTGCTGTGGACGGTGCACCCTGGGCGCGGCAGTATCCGTCCCCGATGAATGGGAAGAGATTCTTATTCCTCGGGGAACGTTACTGTCGTGGCCGATATTCTGACACGGTGGGGCGACTCCGCGCGGCCCTCTGGGACGCAGAGGGCGCAGTGGAGGAGCCAGGGCGGGCTCGGTGTGCCGCCGGGCGTTGGGCGCGCTTGGTCCGGTCTTGTGGAGGGCTGGGCCGGGCGCGTCCGGCTTCCGGCGGCGCACCGAACCCGCCAGTGGGTGGACCGGGCCCTCGCTTCCCGGCGTGGTCGACGCCGTGCTGGGGGGCGGGGAGGCCTGGTCAGCGGTAGCCTCCTTTTGCGAGTTCGCTCGCAAAGGGAGGAGGCGGAGCGCGCGCGGGGGGGGCGACCCTCTCGTTGCGCCGCTCCGCAGCGGAGGAGCCGGGGCGGGCTCGGTGTGCCGCCGGGCGTTGGGCGCGCTCGGTCCGGTCTTGCGGGGCCGGTCCGGGCGCGTCCGGCTTCCGGTGGCGCACCGAGCCCGCCGGTGGTCGGACCGGGCCCTCGCTTCCCGGTGTGGTCGACGCCGTGCTGGGGGGCGGGGAGGCACTGGTCAGCGGTAGCCTCCTTTTGCGAGTTCACTCGCAAAGGGAGGAGGCGGAGCGCGCGCGGGGGGGGCGACCCTCTCGCTGCGCCGCTCCGCAGCGGAAGGGGGAGAAGGCTTCGTGCCCTCCCTCCTCATGGTGACGGCGGGCGACAGGCACGGGGGTGCCTTCGCCCGCATTGCACACGTCACCTTTGCGGTCATTCCGGCCCCCCACACCCGCGAGGGTGTGAGGGGTCGCCTTGCGGGGCAATCGTCGGCGGAGGACTGGTCGTTAAGGCTATGCCGGTTTCCCAGTCCCCCGCCACTCTGACGAAGCGGGAATGCGCTGGGTCGTTTTAGTGGGTATACCGGGTTTGGTTCGCCCGGGGAGTCCCACATACCCCTCCTGTCCCCCGATGGGAGGGTATGCGTAATGCATTTTTTCCCAGCGTCAACAAAAAAAAAAAAAAAAAGGTTAGGTTAGGTTAGGTTAGGTTGCCCCCGGTCCGGACGGCGTCCCTGCACGGGTGGTGGCGATCGCCGCCACCCAAATGGAGGACAGGTTTCGGGACCTCTTCAGCGCGTGTTTTACGGCTGGGAGGTTCCCGAAACTCTGGAAGGAGGGGCAATTGTGCCTCCTCCGGAAGGAGGGACGCCCGGTGGACTCCCCCTCGGCATACCGGCCCATCGTTTTGCTCGATGAGGTCGGTAAATTGTTCGAGGGGATTGTCGCCGGGAGGCTTGATAGCCATTTGCGGGGGATCGGCCCGGATCTGTCGGACGCCCAGTACGGTTTCCGTCGTGGGCGTTCGACGATCGACGCGCTGGCCCTTCTGAAGGGCCAGGTCAAGGAGGCGGTGGAGGCGGGGGACGGGGTGCTGGCGGTGTCATTCGACATTGCCAACGCCTTCAACTCCGTCCCCCACTCGACGATATTGGAGGCGCTCCGTTATCACGGGGTGCCCCAATATCTGCGGAGTCTCCTGGCCGACTACTTGGAGGACCGCGAGGTCCCCCTCGTGGACAAGTCGGCCACAGTGAGGCGGTACGATGCAGAGTCTGGTGTTCCACAGGGGTCGGTCCTGGGGCCCCCCTTGTGGAACATCGGATTCGACTGGCTCCTGCGGGGAGTCCTCCTCCCGGGCACGAGTGTAATCTGCTACGCGGATGACACTCTGCTCACTGCCCGGGGGAGGAACTTTGCGGACGCGGCCATTCTGGCCTCGGCTGGCGGGTCCTTGGTGGCAGAAAGGATCCGCCGCCTGGGATTGAGGGTGGCGCTGCACAAAACGGAGGCCGTGTTCTTTCGCGGTCCCCGGCAGCGCTGCCCTGCCGACGCCCACATCGTCGTGGAGGGCGTCCGTATAGGGGTCCAGCCCCAGATGAAATATCTGGGGCTGGTGCTGGACGACAGGTGGCGCTTCGGCCCGCATTTCAGCGGGCTGTCGACGCGCCTGTTGAAGGCCGCGGACGCCCTCTCGTGGCTCCTCCCGAACCTGGGGGGGCCCAAGGCGAAATGCCGGCGCCTCTATGCCGGCATTTTGCGGAGCATGGCCCTATATGGGGCCCCCATTTGGGCGGACTCCCTCCACAGGAGGGAGAATGCCACCGCCATCCGCAGGCCCCAGCGGGCCATTGCACAGCGGGTGGCGAGGGCCTACCGCTCGGTGGGCTTCTCGGCGGCGTGCGCTCTGGCGGGCACCCCGCCATGGGAGTTGGAGGCTTGGGTGCTCGCCAGAGTGTACGAGTGGACGGCGCACAGGAAGGCGCTCGGGGAGCGCCCCGTCGCCGAGGAGCGGGAGGCCGTGCGGCAGGAGGCGAGGGACGCCATCGTCCTCCATTGGTCGGAGGACCTCGCCAACGCCGCCTTTGGCCGCCGGACGTTGGACGCGCTCGGTCCGGCCCTGCGGGGCTGGCTCGAGCGGTCCCACGGTTTCCTCTCTTTCCGTCTGGTGCAGGTGTTATCCGGGCATGGTTGTTTCGGATCGTACCTGCACCGGATCGGGAGGGAGGAAACCCCGGCATGCCACGACTGCGGCGCAGCGGAGGACACGGCGCAGCACACCCTCGAGGTGTGCCCGGCGTGGTCCGAGCTGCGCCGCGGTCTGACCGCGGTGGTCGGACCGGACCTCTCGCTTCCCGGCGTGGTCGACGCCATGCTGGGGAGCGAGGAGGCCTGGTCAGCGGTGGCCTCCTTTTGCGAGGACGTAATCTCGCAAAAGGAGGCAGCGGAGCGCGCGCGGGAGGACGATCCTCTCGCTGCGGCGCTCCGCAGACGAAGACGGGGGAGAAGGCGTCGTGCCCTCCCTCCTAATGGTGACGGGCGGGCGGCAGGCACGGGGGTGCCTTCGCCCGCATTGCACCCGTCACCTTCGTCGGTCATTCCCGACCCCCCACACCCGTGAGGGTGTGAGGGGTCTGTGCCTTTCAATCGTCGGCGGAGGACTGGAAGTAAAGGCTGTGCCGGTTTCCCAGTCCCCCGCCACTGTGACGAAGCGGGAATGCGCTGGGTCGTTTTAGTGGGTATACCGGGTCCGCCCGGGGAGTCCCACATACCCCTCCTGTCCCCCGACGGGAGGGTATGCGTAATGCATTTTTTCCCAGCGTCAACAAAAAAAAAAAAAAAAAAAAAAAAACAAAAAAAAAAAAAAAAAAAAAAAAAAGGTTAGGTTAGGTTAGGTTAGGACGATATTGGAGGCGCTCCGGTATCACGGAGTGCCCCAATATCTGCGGAGCCTCCTGGCCGACTACTTGGAGGACCGCGAGGTCCTCCTCGTGGATAAGTCGGCCACCGTGAGGCGGTACGGCGCAGAGTCCGGTGTTCCACAGGGATCGGTCCTGGGGCCCCCCTTGTGGAACATCGGATTCGACTGGCTCCTGCGGGGAGTCCTCCTCCCGGGCACGAGTGTAATCTGCTACGCGGATGACACTCTGCTCACTGCCCGGGGGAGGAACTTTGCGGACGCGGCCATTCTGGCCTCGGCTGGCGGGTCCTTGGTGGCAGAAAGGATCCGCCGCCTGGGATTGAGGGTGGCGCTGCACAAAACGGAGGCCGTGTTCTTTCGCGGTCCCCGGCAGCGCTGCCCTGCCGACGCCCACATCGTGGTGGAGGGCGTCCGCATAGAGGTCCAGCCTCAGATGAAATATCTGGGGCTGGTGCTGGACGACAGGTGGCGCTTCGGCCCGCATTTCAGCGGGCTGTCGACGCGCCTGTTGAAGGCCGCGGACGCCCTCTCGTGGCTCCTCCCGAACCTGGGGGGACCCAAGGCGAAATGTCGGCGCCTCTATGCCGGCATTTTGCGGAGCATGGCCCTATATGGGGCCCCCATTCGGGCGGACTCCCTCCACAGGAGGGAGAATGCCACCGCCATCCGCAGGCCCCAGCGGGCCATTGCACAGCGGGTGGCGAGGGCCTACCGCTCGGTGGGCTTCTCGGCGGCGTGCGCTCTGGCGGGCACCCCGCCATGGGAGTTGGAGGCTTGGGTGCTCGCCAGAGTGTACGAGTGGTCGGCGCACAGGAAGGCGCTCGGGGAGCGCCCCGTCGCCGAGGAGCGGGAGGCCGTGCGGCAGGAGGCGAGGGACGCCATCGTCCTCCATTGGTCGGAGGACCTCGCCAACGCCGCCTTTGGCCGCCGGACGTTGGACGCGCTCGGTCCGGCCCTGCGGGGCTGGCTCGAGCGGTCCCACGGTTTCCTCTCTTTCCGTCTGGTGCAGGTGTTATCCGGGCATGGTTGCTTCGGATCGTACCTGCACCGGATCGGGAGGGAGGAAACCCCGGCGTGCCACGACTGCGGCGCAGCGGAGGACACGGCGCAGCACACCCTCGAGGTGTGCCCGGCGTGGTCCGAGCTGCGCCGCGGTCTGACCGCGGTGGTCGGACCGGACCTCTCGCTTCCCGGCGTGGTCGACGCCATGCTGGGGAGCGAGGAGGCCTGGTCAGCGGTAGCCTCCTTTTGCGAGGAGGTCATCTCGCAAAAGGAGGAGGCGGAGCGGGCGCGGGAGGACGATCCTCTCGCTGCGCCGCTCCGCAGACGAAGAAGGGGGAGAAGGCGTCGTGCCCTCCCTCCTCATGGTGACGGGCGGGCGACAGGCACGGGGGTGCCTTCGCCCGCATTGCACCCGTCACCTTCGTCGGTCATTCCCGACCCCCCGCACCCGTGAGGGTGTGAGGGGTCTGCCTTTCAATCGTCGGCGGAGGACTGGAAGTAAAGGCTTTGCCGGTTTCCCAGTCCCCCGCCACTCTGACGAAGCGGGAATGCGCTGGGTCGTTTTAGTGGGTATACCGGGTCCGCCCGGGGAGTCCCACATACCCCTTCCGTCCCCCGACGGGAGGGTATGCGTAATGCATTTTTTCCCAGCGTCAACAAAAAAAAAAAAAAAAAAAAAAAAAAAGGTTAGGTTAGGAGGGGCAGTTGTGCCTCCTCCGGAAGGAGGGACGCCCGGTGGACTCCCCCTCGGCATACCGGCCCATCGTTCTGCTCGATGAGGTCGGTAAATTGTTCGAGGGGATTGTCGCCGGGAGGCTGGATAGCCACTTGCGGGGGATAGGCCCGGATCTGTCGGACGCCCAATACGGTTTCCGTCGTGGGCGTTCGACGATCGACGCGCTGGCCCTTCTCAAGGGCCAGGTGAAGGAGGCGGTGGAGGCGGGGGACGGGGTGCTGGCGGTGTCGTTCGACATTGCCAACGCCTTCAACTCCGTCCCCCACTCGACGATATTGGAGGCGCTCCGGTATCACGGAGTGCCCCAATATCTGCGGAGTCTCCTGGCCGACTACTTGGAGGACCGCGAGGTCCTCCTCGTGGACAAGTCGGCCACAGTGAGGCGGTACGGCGCAGAGTGTGGTGTTCCACAGGGGTCGGTCCTGGGGCCCCCCTTGTGGAACATCGGATTCGACTGGCTCCTGCGGGGAGTCCTCCTCCCGGGCACGAGTGTCATCTGCTACGCGGATGACACTCTGCTCACTGCACGGGGGAGGAACTTTGCCGACGCGGCCATTCTGGCCTCGGCTGGCGGATCCTTGGTGGCAGAAAGGATCCGCCGCCTGGGATTGAGGGTGGCGCTGCACAAAACGGAGGCCGTGTTCTTTCGCGGTCCCCGGCAGCGCTGCCCTGCCGACGCCCACATCGTCGTGGAGGGCGTCCGCATAGAGGTCCAGCCTCAGATGAAATATCTGGGGCTGGTGCTGGACGACAGGTGGCGCTTCGGCCCGCATTTCAGCGGGCTGTCGACGCGCCTGTTGAAGGCCGCGGACGCCCTCTCGTGGCTCCTCCCAAACCTGGGGGGGCCCAAGGCAAAATGCCGGCGCCTCTATGCCGGCATTTTGCGGAGCATGGCCCTTTACGGGGCCCCCATCTGGGCGGACTCTCTCCACAGGAGGGAGAATGCTACTGCCATCCGCAGGCCCCAGCGGGCCATTGCACAGCGGGTAGCGAGGGCTTACCGCTCGGTGGGCTTCTCGGCGGCGTGCGCTCTGGCGGGCACCCCGCCATGGGAGTTGGAGGCGTGGGTGCTCGCCAGAGTGTACGAGTGGACGGCGCACCGGAAGGCGCTCGGGGAGCGCCCCGTCGCCGAGGAGCGGGAGGCCGTGCGGCAGGAGGCGAGGGATGCCATCGTCCACCATTGGACGGAGGACCTCGCCAGCGCCGCCTTTGGCCGCCGGACGTTGGACGCGCTCGGTCCGGTCCTGCGGGGCTGGCTCGAGCGGTCCCACGGTTTCCTCTCTTTCCGTCTGGTGCAGGTGTTATCCGGGCATGGTTGTTTCGGATCGTACCTGCACCGGATCGGGAGGGAGGAAACCCCGGCGTGCTACGACTGCGGCGCGGCGGAGGACACGGCGCAGCACACCCTCGAGGTGTGCCCGGCGTGGTCCGAGCTGCGCCGCGGTCTGACCGCGGTGGTCGGACCAGACCTCTCGCTTCCCGGCGTGGTCGACGCCATGCTGGGGAGCGAGGAGGCCTGGTCAGCGGTAGCCTCCTTTTGCGAGGACGTAATCTCGCAAAAGGAGGAGGCGGAGCGGGCGCGGGAGGACGATCCTCTCGCTGCGCCGCTCCGCAGACGAAGAAGGGGGAGAAGGCGTCGTGCCCTCCCTCCTCATGGTGACGGGCGGGCGACAGGCGCGGGGGTGCCTTCGCCCGCATTGCACCCGTCACCTTCGTCGGTCATTCCCGACCCCCCGCACCCGTGAGGGTGTGAGGGGTCTGCCTTTCAATCGTCGGCGGAGGACTGGAAGTAAAGGCTTTGCCGGTTTCCCAGTCCCCCGCCACTCTGACGAAGCGGGAATGCGCTGGGTCGTTTTAGTGGGTATACCGGGTCCGCCCGGGGAGTCCCACATACCCCTCCTGTCCCCCGATGGGAGGGTATGCGTAATGCATTTTTTCCCAGCGTCAAAAAAAAAAAAAAAAAAAAAAAAAAGGTTAGGTTAGGTTAGGTTAGGTTAGGTTAGGTTCCGGCGTGGTTGAGCGCCACGCTGGGGGGTGGGGAGGCCTGGTCAGCGGTTGCCTCCTTTTGCGAGTTCACTCGCAAAGGGAGGAGGCGGAGCGCGCGCGGGGGGTGATCCCCTCGCTGCGCCGCTCCGCAGCGGAAGGGGGAGAAGGCGTCATGCCCTCCCTCCTTATGGTGACGGCGGGCGGCAGGCACGGGGGTGCCTTCGCCCGCATTGCACTCGTCACCTTTGCGGTCATTCCGGCCCCCCACACCCGTGAGGGTGTGAGGGGTTGTCTTGCGGGGCAATCGTCGGCGGAGGACTGGACGTAAAGGCTTTGCCGGTTTCCCAGTCCCCCGCCACTATGACGAAGCGGGAATGCGCTGGGTCGTTTTAGTGGGTATACCGGGTCTGGTTCGCCCGGGGAGTCCCACATACCCCTTCCGTCCCCCGACGGGAGGGTATGCGTAATGCATTTTTCCCAGCGTCAACAAAAAAAAAAAAAAAAAAAAAAAAAAAAGGTTAGGTTAGGTTTCGGCGGCGTGCGCTCTGGCGGGCACCCCGCCATGGGAGTTGGAGGCGTGGGTGCTCGCCAGAGTGTACGAGTGGACGGCGCGCCGAAAGGCGCTCGGGGAGCGCCCCATGGGCGAGGAGCGGGAGGCGGTGCGGCGAGAGGCGAGGGACGCCATCGTCCTCCATTGGACGGACGACCTTGCCAACGCTGCCTTTGGCCGCCGGACGTTGGACGCGCTCGGTCCGGCCCTGCGGGGCTGGCTCGAGCGGTCCCATGGTTTCCTCTCTTTCCGTCTGGTGCAGGTGTTATCCGGACATGGTTGTTTCGGATCGTACCTGCACCGGATCGGGAGGGAGGAAACCCCGGCGTGCCACGACTGCGGCGCGGCGGAGGACACGGCGCAGCACACCCTCGAGGTGTGCCCGGCGTGGTCCGAGCTGCGCCGCGGTCTGACCGCGGTGGTCGGACCGGACCTCTCGCTTCCCGGCGTGGTCGACGCCATGCTGGGGAGCGAAGAGGCCTGGTCAGCGGTAGCCTCCTTTTGCGAGGAAGTCATCTCGCAAAAGGAGGAGGCGGAGCGGGCGCGGGAGGACGATCCTCTCGCTGCGGCGCTCCGCAGACGAAGAAGGGGGAGAAGGCGTCGTGCCCTCCCTCCTCATGGTGACGGGCGGGCGACAGGCGCGGGGGTGCCTTCGCCCGCATTGCACCCGTCACCTTCGTCGGTCATTCCCGACCCCCCACACCCGTGAGGGTGTGAGGGGTCTGTGCCTTTCAATCGTCGGCGGAGGACTGGAAGTAAAGGCTGTGCCGGTTTCCCAGTCCCCCGCCACTGTGACGAAGCGGGAATGCGCTGGGTCGTTTTAGTGGGTATACCGGGTCCGCCCGGGGAGTCCCACATACCCCTCCTGTCCCCCGACGGGAGGGTATGCGTAATGCATTTTTTCCCAGCGTCAACAAAAAAAAAAAAAAAAAAAAAAAAGGTTAGGTTAGGTTAGGTTAGGTTGGGGGACCCCCCACAGAGCATACGTCCACGTCGTGTCCCCTGGTAACAGCCCAGTTCTGACCACCGTAACGGAGTGGCAGACTGGGACTGGCTAAAGTGCTCTGTGTATCGCAGCGAATTTTATCTATATATGCCTTTTATTGACTGCGATATGCCTGCAACACCCTCGCGGGACGCCTGCGGGCGCTTTTTAAAATCAAAAGGCCCTTCTCAGGGCCAACCCAAAGGCCCTTCTCAGGGCCAACCCAAAGGCCCTTCTCAGGGCCAACCCAAAGGCCCTTCTCAGGGCCAACCCAAAGGCCCTTCTCAGGGCCACCCAAAAGGCCCTTCTCAGGGCCACCCCGACGCTTCGGCGTCTGAAGTTAGCCGCGCGCCGTCTGCGGCTAGCTATTTTGGAGGGGCCGAGTCGTCTGACAGCGACTCGGTCGTTCGAGGGTCGAACGCGAGTGGCTCGCGGTCGCGGAAGCGGGTCTTCCAAAGTTGCGGGTCCGAGAGCTCCTCGGCTTCGGGGTCCAAGCCGTTGTCGAAGGCTGGAAAGCCGACGACGACGGCCGCGGATACCCACGTCGTTGGGCTCGCGGACGCCCAGCGCCAGGTAGACCTGGCCCGGAAAGTGCAGCTCCAGCAAGAGCTGGAGGAGCGGGTTGCCGCCAAGGAGAAGCGTGCGTGCGTCGCCCGTGCCAAGACCGGGTACGGTGCGTCCCGGGTGATGTACGCGAACCACTCTTTGGCGGAGCTGGAGAGGATGGCGGAGGAGGACGAGGAGGAGATCGTTGAGGTCGCCTCTAAGTCCTCCAACCTGAAGGGCACTTTTCAGAAGGCCCTGAAGTGTCGGGCCGCGAGCATGCGCGGGGTCGTCGCTGAACTGATTCAGCGGACGGCCACCGACGAGACGCGGCAACTGCAGGCGAGGGTGGATCGCCTGCAGTCGGAGGTCAGCCAGCTTCATCTGAAGCTGGCTGAAGCCACGGCCCGGCCACAACAGGTCGAGGCGAGCCCTGTGGCAGAGGGCGCTGCCTCAACCCGGCCACAACAGGCCAGGGCGAGCCCTGTGGCAGAGGGCGCTGCCTCGGCCCGGCCACAACAGGCCAAGGCGAGGCCTGCAGCAGAGGGCCCCTCCTCCAACCTTGAGGATATTATCCGCAAGGTAGTAATGGAGGAGAGGGCCTTCACAAGAGCCTGCTTAGCGGGAATTGAGGACCGGCTCCTGCCGGAGAAACGCCTCCGACCGCCGCTTGCGGCGGATAAGAGGCGGTCTGAGCCGGGGCCGTCCTTAAGCCAGGCAGATGAGAGGCGGTCTGAGCCGGGGCCGTCCTCAGCCCAGGCGGAAGATGCCCTTCTCCCGTCGACCACCCCGTCCAACGAGTGGACGGAGGTGCGTAGGGGGAAGGGCAAAGGGAAGGGCAAGAGGACGGCAGCGGCCGTCTCTGCTGTCCCTGCCGTCCCCGCCACCCCCGCTCCCAGCCAGTCGCAGCCGACTGGCAAGGGAAGGGGTAAGGGGAACGGCAAAGGGAAGGGCGGGGGAAGGGGGCAGTTGGTCCCCCCTAAAACCGCAGCCGTCGTGGTGACGCTCACCGCGGAGGCTGCGGGGCGAGGGGAGACTTACGCCTCCATTTTGGTGCGGGCGCGTGCCAATGCCGATCCTGCCCAACTGGGCATCGGCAGTGTGTCGTGCCGGCGGACGCAGGCCGGGGCTCGAATATTCGAGTTCCCGGGGGCCGAGGGCAGCGCCCGTGCTGACCTCTTTGCAGCCAAGCTGCAGGAGGTCATCGCGGACTCTGCCAAGGTGGCCCGGCCGGTCAAGTCGGCGGCCATCGAGGTGACGGAGTTGGATGACTCCGTCACCAAGGAGGAGGTGGTGGCGGCGGTCGCAGCAGTAGGGGGCTGTGGCGCAGCGGCGGTCCAAGGCCGGGATATAAGGCCCGGCCGCGGCGGAATGGGCACGATCCGCCTTGAGTGCCCGGTCGCAGCTGCCAAAGCCGTCCTTGAGAAAGGACGGCTTCAAGTCGGGTTTAGCTCGGGCGCAGTCCGGGCGCTCGAGGACCAGCCTCTGCGATGTTTCCGGTGCTTCGGCATCGGACACACCCGGCCCCTGTGTCCGTCCAAAGTGGACAGGACGGACACATGCTACCGCTGCGGCAAGGAGGGCCACAAAGCCGCCTCCTGCCAGGCCGCCACGCCGCACTGCGCGGTGTGTGCCGCCAGTGGCCGCCGGGCAGGCCACGTCATGAAGGGGGGGAAGTGCAATCCCCCCCCTAAGCGTGGCAAAGCGCAGGCGCCGACCGGGCCTGCGCCTGCTGCTGCCGCTAACACCGCCGTTCCTGCGGCGGCTGCGGAGGAGGGTGCGATGTCCGACTGATGGCCAGAGTCGAGCATCGCATCCTTCAGGCGAACGCCAACCACTGCAGGACAGCCCAGGATCTGCTAATGCAGACCATGGCTGAGTGGTTGGTGGACTTGGCGGTGGTCGCCGAACCCTACTCGGTCCCTGGCCGTTGGCTGGGCGACCGGGATGGCTTAGTGGCGTTGGTGGCGCGGTCTTCCACGGACTCCCCTCCCCTCTCGCTCTTAGAGAGGGGACCGGGATACGTGGCCGCCGCGTGGGGAGAGATAGCGATGGTGGGGGTGTATTTCTCCCCAAACCGCCCTCTCTCGGACTTTGAGGATTTCCTCGAGATCCTCACTGCTGTCGTAGGGAGGGCGGCGCCACGCCAGGTCGTGGTGCTCGGCGACCTAAACGCCAAGTCGGTGGCCTGGGGCAACCCGGCCGCAGGCTGCAACGTCCGGGGACGCGCCGTCGAGTTTTGGGCGGCCTCGTGCGGTGTGTCCCTCCTCAACAGGGGGGCGGTCCACACGTGTGTGCGGCAACAGGGCGGGTCGGTGGTGGACGTGTCGTTTGCCACCCCCGCGCTAGCCGCCCGCGTCGTGAACTGGCGGGTGGAGCTGGTGGAGACCTTGTCGGACCACCGTTATGTGCGGTTCGACATCTCCACACAGCGGGGAGGGGGGACGGCCCGCGCTGGGCAATCTCCCTTCCCGCGGTGGGCACTCACCCGCCTGGACCGGGAGGCAGCCAAGGAGGCCGCCTTCCTCCAGGACTGGCTGTCGCCTCCCCCTGTCGAGGAGGTCCCGGACGTTGACGCCGCAGCGGTCCGGCTACGGCGGTCTTTGACCGAGGTGTGCAACTCCAGCATGCCTCGGTCTCGCCGTCCGCCTCCCCGTCGTGCCGTTTATTGGTGGACGGAGGAGCTGGCGGGGCTCCGGGCCACCTGCGTGGCGGCCAGAAGGGCCTACGCGCGTAGCCGACGGCGCAGCGCCCAGAACCGAGTCCGGGCAGAGGAGGACCGCCTGTACGCCTCTTACCGAGAGGCTACGGCGGCCCTCAAGTCTGCAATGGGCGCTGCGCAGGACTCGGCGAGGGCCGAGATGCTGGAGGGTCTCGACAGGGACCCCTATGGTCGACCATATAAGGCGGCGCGAAACCAGCTCCGCCCCTATGGTCCCCCACTGTCGGAGACCCTCGAGCCGGCATTGTTGGATGGGGTGGTCCGGTCCCTGTTTCCACGCAGGACCGACTTCGCCCCTCCAACAATGGATCCCCCGCAAGGGGCGACTCCACCGGAGGTGGAGGTGCCCCCGGTCACGGCGGCGGAATTCTACGCGGGGGTATTGAGCCTCCGCGCGAAGAAGACCGCCCCCGGTCCGGACGGCGTCCCTGCACGGGTGGTGGCGATTGCCGCCTCCCAAATGGAGGACAGGTTTCGGGACCTCTTCAGCGCGTGTTTTACGGCTGGGAGGTTCCCGAAACTCTGGAAGGAGGGGCAATTGTGCCTCCTCCGGAAGGAGGGACGCCCGGTGGACTCCCCCTCGGCATACCGGCCCATCGTTTTGCTCGATGAGGTCGGTAAATTGTTCGAGGGGATTGTCGCCGGGAGGCTGGATAGCCATTTGCGGGGGATCGGCCCGGATCTGTCGGACGCCCAGTACGGTTTCCGTCGTGGGCGTTCGACGATCGACGCGCTGGCCCTTCTCAAGGGCCAGGTGAAGGAGGCGGTGGAGGCGGGGGACGGGGTGCTGGCGGTGTCATTCGACATTGCCAACGCCTTCAACTCCGTCCCCCACTCGACGATATTGGAGGCGCTCCGGTATCACGGAGTGCCCCAATATCTGCGGAGCCTCCTGGCCGACTACTTGGAGGACCGCGAGGTCCTCCTCGTGGACAAATCGGCCACTGTGAGGCGGTACGGCGCAGAGTCCGGTGTTCCACAGGGGTCGGTCCTGGGGCCCCCCTTGTGGAACATCGGATTCGACTGGCTCCTGCGGGGAGTCCTCCTCCCGGGCACGAGTGTCATCTGCTACGCGGATGACACTCTGCTCACTGCCCGGGGGAGGAACTTTGCGGATGCGGCCATTCTGGCCTCGGCTGGCGGATCCTTGGTGGCAGAGAGGATCCGCCGCCTGGGATTGAGGGTGGCGCTGCACAAAACGGAGGCCGTGTTCTTTCGCGGTCCCCGGCAGCGCTGCCCTGCCGACGCCCACATCGTCGTGGAGGGCGTCCGCATAGAGGTCCAGCCTCAGATGAAATATCTGGGGCTGGTGCTGGACGACAGGTGGCGTTTCGGCCCGCACTTCAGCGGGCTGTCGACGCGCCTGTTGAAGGCCGCGGGCGCCCTCTCGTGGCTCCTCCCGAACCTGGGGGGGCCCAAGGCGAAATGCCGGCGCCTCTATGCCGGCATTTTGCGGAGCATGGCCCTTTACGGGGCTCCCATCTGGGCGGACTCCCTCCATAGGAGGGAGAATGCTACCGCCATCCGCAGGCCCCAGCGGGCCATTGCACAGCGGGTGGCGAGGGCTTACCGCTCAGTGGGCTTTTCGGCGGCGTGCGCTCTGGCCGGCACCCCGCCTTGGGAGTTGGAGGCATGGGTGCTCGCCAGAGTGTACGAGTGGACGGCGCGCCGAAAGGCGCTCGGGGAGCGCCCCATGGGCGAAGAGCGGGAGGCGGCGCGGCGAGAGGCGAGGGACGCCATCGTCCTCCATTGGTCGGAGGACCTCGCCAGCGCCGCCTTTGGCCGCCGGACGTTGGACGCGCTCGGTCCGGTCCTGCGGGGCTGGCTCGAGCGGTCCCACGGTTTCCTCTCTTTCCGTCTGGTGCAGGTGTTATCCGGGCATGGTTGCTTCGGATCGTACCTGCACCGGATCGGGAGGGAGGAAACCCCGGCGTGCCACGACTGCGGCGCGGCGGAGGACACGGCGCAGCACACCCTCGAGGTGTGCCCGGCGTGGTCCGAGCTGCGCCGCGGTCTGACCGCGGTGGTCGGACCGGACCTCTCGCTTCCTGGCGTGGTGGACGCCATGCTGGGGAGCGAGGAGGCCTGGTCAGCGGTGGCCTCCTTTTGCGAGGACGTAATCTCGCAAAAGGAGGCAGCGGAGCGCGCGCGGGAGGACGATCCTCTCGCTGCGGCGCTCCGCAGACGAAGACGGGGGAGAAGGCGTCGTGCCCTCCCTCCTAATGGTGACGGGCGGGCGGCAGGCACGGGGGTGCCTTCGCCCGCATTGCACCCGTCACCTTCGTCGGTCATTCCCGACCCCCCACACCCGTGAGGGTGTGAGGGGTCTGTGCCTTTCAATCGTCGGCGGAGGACTGGAAGTAAAGGCTGTGCCGGTTTCCCAGTCCCCCGCCACTGTGACGAAGCGGGAATGCGCTGGGTCGTTTTAGTGGGTATACCGGGTCCGCCCGGGGAGTCCCACATACCCCTCCTGTCCCCCGACGGGAGGGTATGCGTAATGCATTTTTTCCCAGCGTCAACAAAAAAAAAAAAAAAAAAAAAAAAAAAAAAAGGTTAGGTTAGGTTAGGTTGGGGGACCCCCCACAGAGCATACGTCCACGTCGTGTCCCCTGGAAACAGCCCAGTTCTGACCACCGTAACGGAGTGGCAGACTGGGTCTGGCTAAAGTGCTCTGTGCATCGCTGCGAATTTTAATCTTATATGCCTTTTATCGACTGCGAAATGCCTGCAACACCCTCGCGGGACGCCTGCGGGCGCTTTTTAAAATCCAAAGGCCCTTCTCAGGGCCAACCCAAAGGCCCTTCTCAGGGCCAACCCAAGGGCCCTTCTCAGGGCCAACCCAAAGGCCCTTCTCAGGGCCACCCCGACGCTTCGGCGTCTGAAGTTAGCCGCGCGCCGTCTGCGGCTAGCTATTTTGGAGGGGCCGAGTCGTCTGACAGCGACTCGGTTGTTGGAGTGTCGGACGCGAGTGGCGCTAGGTCGCGGAAGCGCGTTAGGGGGTCCGGGAGTTCCTCGGCTTCGGGGTCCAAACCGTTGTCGAAGGCTAATAAGCCGACGACGACGGCTGCGGACACCCATGTCGTTGGGCTCGCGGACGCCCAACGCCAGTTGGATCTGGCTCGGCGGGCGCACCTCCAGCAAGAGCTGGAGGAGCGGGTTGCCGCGAAGGAGCAACGGGCGCACATTGCCCGGGCCAAGTCCGGGTACGGTGCGTCCCGCATCCTATACGCGGACTACTCCCTAGCCGAGCTGGAGAGAATGGCGGAGGAGGACAAGGAGGAGATATTGGAGGTCGCCTCTAAGTCCTCCAACATTAAGGGGACCTTGCAGAAGGCCCTCAAGTGCCGGGCCGCGAGCATGCGCGGGGTCGTCGCTGAGCTGGTCCAGCGGACGGCCTCCGACGAGACGCGGCAGCTGCAGGCGAGGCTGGATCGCCTGCAGTCGGAGGTCAGCCAGCTTCATCTGAAGCTGGCTGAAGCCACGGCCCGGCCACAACAGGTCGAGGCGAGCCCTGTGGCAGAGGGCGCTGCCTCGGCCCGGCCACAACAGGCCAGGGCGAGCCCTGTGGCAGAGGGCGCTGCCTCGGCCCGGCCCCAACAGGCCAAGGCGAGGCCTGCAGCAGAGGGCCCCTCCTCCAACCTTGAGGATATCATCCGCAAGGTAGTAATGGAGGAGAGGGCCTTCACAAGAGCCTGTTTCGCAGGGATTGAGGACCGGCTCCTGCCGGAGAAGCGCCTCCGACCGCCGCTTGCGGCGGATAAGAGGCGGTCTGAGCCGGGGCCGTCCTCAACCCAGGCGGATGAGAGACGGTCTGAGCCGGGGCCGTCCTCAACCCAGGGCGAAGATGCCCTTCTCCCTTCGACCACTCCGTCCAACGAGTGGACGAAAGTGGGCCGGAAGGGGAAGGGCAAAGGGAAGGGCAAGAGGTTGGCAGCGGCCGTCCCTGCCATCCCTGCCGTCCCCACCACCCCCGCTCCTAACCAGTCGCAGCCGACCGGCAAGGGAAAGGGTAAGGGGATCGGCAAAGCGAAGGGCGGGGGAAGTGGGCAGTTGGTCCCCCCGAAAACCGCGGCCGTCGTGGTGACGCTCACCGCGGAGGCTGCGGGGCGAGGGGAGACGTATGCGTCCGTCTTGGTGCGGGCGCGTGCCAATGCCGATCCTGCCCAACTTGGGATCGGCAGTGTGTCTTGCCGGCGGACCCAAGCCGGGGCTCGAATATTCGAGTTCCCGGGGGCCGAGGGCAGCGCCCGCGCTGACCTCTTTGCAGCCAAGCTGCAGGAGGTCATCGCGGACTCTGCCCGGGTGGCCCGGCCGGTCAAGTCGGCGACCATAGAGGTGACGGAGTTAGATGACTCCGTCACCAAGGAGGAGGTGGTGGCGGCGGTCGCAGCGGTGGGGGGCTGTGGCGCAGCGGCGGTCCAAGGCCGGGACATAAGGCCCGGCCGCGGCGGAATGGGCACGATCCGCCTCGAATGCCCAATCGCAGCTGCCAAAGCCGTCCTTGCGAAAGGACGGCTTCAAGTCGGCTTTAGTTCGGGTGCAGTCAGGGCACTCGAGGCTGGTCCTCTGCGGTGTTTCCGGTGCTTCGGCATCGGACACACCCGGCCCCTGTGTCCGTCCAAAGTCGACCGGTCGGACGCGTGCTACCGCTGCGGCAAGGAGGGCCACAAAGCCGCCTCCTGCCAGGCCGCCACACCGCACTGCGCGGTGTGTGCCGCCAGTGGCCGCCGGGCAGGCCACGTCATGAAGGGGGGGAAGTGCAATCCCCCCCCTAAGCGTGGCAAAGCGCAGGCGCCGACCGGGCCTGCACCTGCTGCTGCCGCTAACGCCGCCGTTCCTGCGGCGGCTGCGGAGGAGAGTGCGATGTCCGACTGATGGCCAGGGTCGAACATCGCATCCTTCAGGCGAACGCCAACCACTGCAGGACAGCCCAGGATCTGCTGATGCAGACCATGGCTGAGTGGTTGGTGGACTTGGTGGTGGTCGCCGAACCCTACTCGGTCCCTGGCCGTTGGCTGGGCGACCGGGACGGCTTAGTGGCGTTGGTGGCGCGGTCTTCCACGGACTCCCCTCCCCTCTCGCTCTTAGAGAGGGGACCGGGATACGTGGCCGCCGCGTGGGGAGGGATAGCGATGGTGGGGGTGTATTTCTCCCCAAACCGCCCTCTCTCGGACTTTGAGGATTTCCTCGAGATCCTCACTGCTGTCGTAGGGAGGGCGGCGCCACGCCAGGTCGTGGTGCTCGGCGACCTAAACGCCAAGTCGGTGGCCTGGGGCAACCCGGCCGCAGGCTGCAACGTCCGGGGACGCGCCGTCGAGTTTTGGGCGGCCTCGTGCGGTGTGTCCCTCCTCAACAGGGGGGCGGTCCACACGTGTGTGCGGCAACAGGGCGGGTCGGTGGTGGACGTGTCGTTTGCCACCCCCGCACTGGCCGCCCGCGTCGTGAACTGGCGGGTGGAGCTGGTGGAGACCTTGTCGGACCACCGTTACGTGCGGTTCGACATCTCCACACAGCGGGGCGGGGGGACGGCCCGCGCTGGGCAATCTCCCTTCCCGCGGTGGGCACTCACCCGCCTGGACCGGGAGGCAGCCAAGGAGGCCGCCTTCCTCCAGGACTGGCTGTCGCCTCCCCCTGTCGAGGAGGTCCCGGACGTTGACGCCGCAGCGGTCCGGCTACGGGGGTCCTTGACCGAGGTGTGCAACTCCAGCATGCCTCGGTCTCGCCGCCCGCCTCCCCGTCGTGCCGTGTACTGGTGGACGGAGGAGCTGGCGGGGCTCCGGGCCACCTGCGTGGCGGCCAGAAGGGCCTACGCGCGAAGCCGACGGCGCAGCGCCCAGAACCGAGTCCGGGCAGAGGAGGACCGCCTTTACGCCTCTTACCGAGAGGCTACGGTGGCCCTCAAGTCTGCAATGGGCGCTGCGCAGGACTCGGCGAGGGCCGAGATGCTGGAGGGTCTCGACAGGGACCCCTATGGGAGACCATATAAGGCGGCGCGAAACCAGCTCCGCCCCTATGGTCCCCCACTGTCGGAGACCCTCGAGCCGGCATTGTTGGATGGGGTGGTCCGGTCCCTGTTTCCACGCAGGACCGACTTCGCCCCTCCAACAATGGATCCCCCGCAAGGGGCGACTCCACCGGAGGTGGAGGTGCCCCCGGTCACGGCGGCGGAATTCTACGCGGGGGTATTGAGCCTCCGCGCGAAGAAGACCGCCCCCGGTCCGGACGGCGTCCCTGCACGGGTGGTGGCGATTGCCGCCTCCCAAATGGAGGACAGGTTTCGGGACCTCTTCAGCGCGTGTTTTACGGCTGGGAGGTTCCCGAAACTCTGGAAGGAGGGGCAATTGTGCCTCCTCCGGAAGGAGGGACGCCCGGTGGACTCCCCCTCGGCATACCGGCCCATCGTTTTGCTCGATGAGGTCGGTAAATTGTTCGAGGGGATTGTCGCCGGGAGGCTGGATAGCCATTTGCGGGGGATCGGCCCGGATCTGTCGGACGCCCAGTACGGTTTCCGTCGTGGGCGTTCGACGATCGACGCGCTGGCCCTTCTGAAGGGCCAGGTGAAGGAGGCGGTGGAGGCGGGGGACGGGGTGCTGGCGGTGTCATTCGACATTGCCAACGCCTTCAACTCCGTCCCCCACTCGACGATATTGGAGGCGCTCCGGTATCACGGAGTGCCCCAATATCTGCGGAGCCTCCTGGCCGACTACTTGGAGGACCGCGAGGTCCTCCTCGTGGACAAGTCGGCCACCGTGAGGCGGTACGGCGCAGAGTCCGGGGTTCCACAGGGGTCGGTTTTGGGGCCCCCCTTGTGGAACATCGGATTCGACTGGCTCCTGCGGGGAGTCCTCCTCCCGGGCACGAGTGTCATCTGCTACGCGGATGACACTCTGCTCACTGCACGGGGGAGGAACTTTGCGGACGCGGCCATTCTGGCCTCGGCTGGCGGATCCTTGGTGGCAGAAAGGATCCGCCGCCTGGGATTGAGGGTGGCGCTGCACAAAACGGAGGCCGTGTTCTTTCGCGGTCCCCGGCAGCGCTGCCCTGCCGACGCCCACATCGTCGTGGAGGGCGTCCGCATAGAGGTCCAGCCTCAGATGAAATATCTGGGGCTGGTGCTGGACGACAGGTGGCGCTTCGGCCCGCATTTCAGCGGGCTGTCGACGCGCCTGTTGAAGGCCGCGGACGCCCTCTCATGGCTCCTCCCAAACCTGGGGGGGCCCAAGGCGAAATGCCGGCGCCTCTATGCCGGCATTTTGCGGAGCATGGCCCTTTACGGGGCTCCCATCTGGGCGGACTCCCTCCATAGGAGGGAGAATGCTACCGCCATCCGCAGGCCCCAGCGGGCCATTGCACAGCGGGTGGCGAGGGCTTACCGCTCAGTGGGCTTTTCGGCGGCGTGCGCTCTGGCCGGCACCCCGCCTTGGGAGTTGGAGGCATGGGTGCTCGCCAGAGTGTACGAGTGGACGGCGCGCCGAAAGGCGCTCGGGGAGCGCCCCATGGGCGAAGAGCGGGAGGCGGTGCGGCGAGAGGCGAGGGACGCCATCGTCCTCCATTGGTCGGAGGACCTCGCCAGCGCCGCCTTTGGCCGCCGGACGTTGGACGCGCTCGGTCCGGTCCTGCGGGGCTGGCTCGAGCGGTCCCACGGTTTCCTCTCTTTCCGTCTGGTGCAGGTGTTATCCGGGCACGGTTGCTTCGGATCGTACCTGCACCGGATCGGGAGGGAGGAAACCCCGGCTTGCCACGACTGCGGCGCGGCGGAGGACACGGCGCAGCACACCCTCGAGGTGTGCCCGGCGTGGTCCGAGCTGCGCCGCGGTCTGACCGTGGTGGTCGGACCGGACCTCTCGCTTCCTGGCGTGGTGGACGCCATGCTGGGGAGCGAGGAGGCCTGGTCAGCGGTAGCCTCCTTTTGCGAGGACGTAATCTCGCAAAAGGAGGAGGCGGAGCGGGCGCGGGAGGACGATCCTCTCGCTGCGCCGCTCCGCAGACGAAGAAGGGGGAGAAGGCGTCGTGCCCTCCCTCATGGTGACGGGCGGGCGACAGGCGCGGGGGTGCCTTCGCCCGCATTGCACCCGTCACCTTCGTCGGTCATTCCCGACCCCCCGCACCCGTGAGGGTGTGAGGGGTCTGCCTTTCAATCGTCGGCGGAGGACTGGAAGTAAAGGCTTTGCCGGTTTCCCAGTCCCCCGCCACTGTGACGAAGCGGGAATGCGCTGGGTCGTTTTAGTGGGTATACCGGGTCTGCCCGGGGAGTCCCACATACCCCTCCTGTCCCCCGACGGGAGGGTATGCGTAATGCATTTTTTCCCAGCGTCAACAAAAAAAAAAAAAAAAAAAAAAAAAAGGTTAGGTTAGGTTGGGGTGGGGTGCTAGGTCAGAAAACCTCCTAGGGGGCCCAGTGGCTGCCGGTCCTTCTCGATACGTCTGGAAGGAACAGCAGCTGCTGTGGACGGTGCACCCTGGGCGCGGCAGTATCCGTCCCCGATGAATGGGAAGAGATTCTTATTCCTCGGGGAATGTTACTGTCGTGGCCGATATTCTGACACGGTGGGGTGACTCCACGCGGCCCTCTGGGTCGCAGAGGGCGCAGTGGAGGAGCCAGGGCGGGCTCGGTGTGCCGCCGGGCGTTGGGCGCGCTCGGTCCGGTCTTGGGAGGGCTGGCTCGGGCGCGTCCGGCGTCCGGCGGCGCACTGGGCCCGCCGGTGGTCGGACCGGACCTCTCGCTTCCCGGCGTGGTCGGCGCCATGCTGGGGGGCGGGGAGGCCTGGTCAGCGGTCGCCTCCTTTTGCGAGGTCAACTCGCAAAGGGAGGAGGCGGAGCGCGCGCGGGGGGCGACCCTCCTGCTGCGCTGCTCCGCAGCGGAGAGGGGAGAGGGCGTTGTGCCCTCCCTCCTCATGGTGACGGCGGGCGGCAGGCACGGGGGTGCCTTCGCCTGCATTGCACTCGTCACCTTTGCGGTTCATTCACCGACCCTCCCACACCCGTGAGGGTGTGAGGGGTTGTCTTGCGGGGCAATCGTCGGCGGAGGACTGGAAGTAAAGGCTTTGCCGGTTTCCCAGTCCCCCGCCACTATGACGAAGCGGGAATGCGCTGGGTCGTTTTAGTGGGTATACCGGGTCCGCCCGGGGAGTCCCACATACCCCTCCTGTCCCCCGACGGGAGGGTATGCGTAATGCATTTTTTCCCAGCGTCAACAAAAAAAAAAAAAAAAAAAAAAAAAAAAAAAAAAAAAAAGGTTAGGTTGGGGTGCTAGGTCAGAAAACCTCCTAGGGGGCCCAGTGGCTGCCGGTCCTTCTCGATACGTCTGGAGGGAACAGCAGCTGCTGTGGACGGTGCACCCTGGGCGCGGCAGTATCCGTCCCCGATGAATGGGAAGAGATTCTTATTCCTCGGGGAACGTTACTGTCGTGGCCAATATTCTGACACGGTGGGGCGACTCCACGCGGCCCTCTGGGACGCAGAGGGCGCAGTGGAGGAGCCAGGGCGGGCTCGGTGTGCCGCCGGGCGTTGGACGCGTCCGGCGTCCGGCGGCGCACCAAGCCCGCCGGTGGTCGGACCGGGCCCTCGCTTCCCGGCGTGGTCGATGCCATGCTGGGGGGCGGGGAGGCCTGGTCAGCGGTCGCCTCCTTTTGCGAGTTCGCTCGCAAAGGGAGGAGGCGGAGCGCGCGCGGGGGGGCGATCCTCTCGTTGCGACGCTCCGCAGCGGAGGAGCCGGGGCGGGCTCGGTGTGCCGCCGGGCGTTGGGCGCGCTCGGTCCAGTCTTGTGGAGGGCTGGCTCGGGCGCGCCCGGTGTCCGGCGGCGCACTGGGCACGCCGGTGGCCGGTGGTAGGACCGGACCTCTCGCTTCCCGGCGTGGTTGAGCGCCACGCTGGGGGGCGGGGAGGCCTGGTCAGCGGTTGCCTCCTTTTGCGAGTTCTCTCGCAAAGGGAGGAGGCGGAGCGCGCGCGGGGGGTTGATCCCCTCGCTGCGCCGCGGGCGGCAGGCACGGGGGTGCCTTCGCCTGCATTGCACTCGTCACCTTTGCGGTCATTCCGGCCCCCCACACCCGTGAGGGTGTGAGGGGTTGTCTTGCGGGGCAATCGTCGGCGGAGGACTGGACGTAAAGGCTTTGCCGGTTTCCCAGTCCCCCGCCACTATGACGAAGCGGGAATGCGCTGGGTCGTTTTAGTGGGTATACCGGGTGTGGTTCGCCCGGGGAGTCCCACATACCCCTTCCGTCCCCCGACGGGAGGGTATGCGTAATGCATTTTTTCCCAGCGTCAACAAAAAAAAAAAAAAAACAAAAAAAAAAAAAAAAAAAAGGTTAGGTTAGGTTAGGTTAGGTTGGGGTGCTAGGTCAGAAAACCTCCTCGTGGGCCCAGTGGCTGCCGGTCCTTCTCGATACGTCTGGAGGGAACAGCAGCTGCTGAGGACGGTGCACCCTGGGCGCGGCAGTATCCGTCCCCGATGAATGGGAAGACATTCTTATTCCTCGGGGAACGTTACTGTCGTGGCCGATATTCTGACACGGTGGGGCGACTCCGCGCGACCCTCTGAGACGCAGAGGGCGCAGTGGAGGAGCCAGGGCGGGCTCGGTGTGCCGCCGGGCGTTGGACGCGTCCGGCGTCCGGCGGCGCACCGAGCCCGCCGGTGGTTGGACCGGACCTCTCGCTTCCCGGCGTGGTCGATGCCATGCTGGGGAGCGGGGAGGCCTGGTCAGCGGTCGCCTCCTTTTGCGAGTTCGCTCGCAAAGGGAGGAGGCGGAGCGCGCGCGGGGGGGCGATCCTCTCGTTGCGCCGCTCCGCAGCGGAGGAGCCGGGGCGGGCTCGGTGTGCCGCCGGGCGTTGGGCGCGCTCGGTCCGGTCTTACGGGGCCGGGCCGGGCGCGTCCGGCTTCCGGTGGCGCACCGAGCCCGCCGGTGGTCGGACCGGGCCCTCGCTTCCCGGCGTGGTCGATGCCATGCTGGGGGGTGGGGAGGCCTGGTCAGCGGTAGCCTCCTTTTGCGAGTTCGCTCGCAAAGGGAGGAGGCGGAGCGCGCGCGGGGGGAGCGACCCTCTCGCTGCGCCGCTCCGCAGCGGAAGGGGGAGAAGGCTTCGTGCCCTCCCTCCTCATGGTGACGGCGGGCGGCAGGCACGGGGGTGCCTTCGCCCGCATTGCACCCGTCACCTTAGCGGGTCATTCCGGCCCCCCACACCCGCGAGGGTGTGAGGGGTCGCCTTGCGGGGCAATCGTCGACGGAGGACTGGTCGTTAAGGCTATGCCGGTTTCCCAGTCCCCCGCCACTATGACGAAGCGGGAATGCGCTGGGTCGTTTTAGTGGGTATACCGGGTTTGGTTCGCCCGGGGAGTCCCACATACCCCTCCTGTCCCCCGATGGGAGGGTATGCGTAATTGCATTTTTTCCCAGCGTCAACAAAAAAAAAAAAAAAAAGGTTAGGTTAGGTTAGGTTAGGTTAGGTTAGGTTAGGTTTTTTTTTTTTTTTTTTTTTTTTTTTTTTTTTTTGTTTTGGCAGGAGTGGGAAATCCCCACGGACACCTCCACTATCTCACAGGGTGTGAGACAGTGGAGGTAGTGTCGGACTCGAACCGACTAAAACCACACTCCTGCCCCGCTAGTGTCCCTCTGACATGATCAGAGACCTTGTATGCGGATTTTAAGCTTATTTAGCGACTGATATTCAAGAGGCCGAAGAGACCACTTTCTATATTTTTTATTTTAATATTTCTATGTTTACATATAAACTATAATTTACAATGATAAATATAATAACTAATAAATATAAATAAATTCTTTGCTCTTTCTAATATAACATTTACTTTTTCTTACATATTGACTAATACTAATATCACTAATAAATACTTTTTACTAACTTGGGTTTCTATATTTAAACATGTTTTGTCGTTACCCTCACGTATAATCCCCTATAGATTTTCTGTGCTGTATTTTGACTTTTAATTTTGTTTTCGATGATGTTTGCTTAATATACTTAATATATCAGTCAAAATCATGTTTTAGAGGCCGAATTCACAGAATTTCACTTCTGTTTTTGTCAAATGACTGCAGAAATTTTCACCAGGTTCGACACAACTTGACGATTCCACTAGAGTTGGCTTACGGTCCAGCACAATTTTAGCCACTTTCTCACGAAAGTGACTCCAATTATCATTCTCCATTAAGCCAACCCTAGTGGTTCGCTCAATGCGTCTGCTATCTGGTTGTGTCGAAGTGGTCGTTTCTGTGTGCTTAGAAGTGGGCGCATCAACCACCTTAGCAATAAGCTATAGTTGCTCTCGCTAATGCGTCCCACTTCTTTCGCACGGGGCAATCGTTGCTGAATGCGTTGTGCCGGTGCTCCCCCAGCTTGGCTCTGGTGCAGTTTACGCACACCGCTGCTTCGCCGATCTGTTTGTCCGGGCAGTCCACCCGAAGGTGTGGACCGCCGCAGTGACTACACAGATCGGCTGGCTCCGTGCACAGGCGTTTGCCGTGCCCGTATGCCAAGCAGCGGGTACACTGCACCAGAGGCGTCTGGTCTTCGACGCGCACTCTCTGGAGGTCAATGCGGAGCTTGCCTCCTTCGAGTGCGCGCCCCCAGATTGCTGGGGTGACACTCAGCACAACGCTATTCAGGAGCGGGTTTCGCGACTTTTTCCTAAATTTCACAGACATTTTGAGTTCCTCCTCGCCGAGGCCGTGAAAAATCTCCCGATTCTGGTTCTTTAGGGCTCTCAACACTTCCTCATCGCTGTGTACTAACAGCACGTCCCTAAGAACCAGAAGCGGGTCCCGATTCTTCACCGCCTCGACGACGAGGTTCTCTCCGGCCGCTTCGAGTCGCTTTTTCAGCTTCTCCCTCTCCTCTTTTGTCGCGCACCCCATTATGACCTTCTGGTCCTTTGCCTTCCTGACCCTCTCCACGCGCACCCAGCCCTCCTTCGCGTCCACCGCCTTCCTGACTCTTTCGAGTATTTCGGCCCCCGTATCCATCTCCTGCGTCGAGGAGACAACCACGGAGTGTAGCGTCGTTCGCTCCGGGGCCTGAGCCCCGGTGTGGCACTTTCTGACGGCCGCTACACTGGCGTAGGTTGTCTCCCCCGCGCTTTCCTTGCTAGCCAGACTGACTCGGAGTTTCTCGAGTTTCTCGGAGTTTTCTCGTATCTCCGAGATGTGCTCCTTGAGGGTGTTAAGGAGCTCAGTCTGGCCAGCAAGGACCTCACTGGTGATGGGTTGGGGACCGCAGCAGTTAGCAGTGGACGCGGGTTCCGGTACGGCAACGGGTGCGGCAGAGGCCTTGTCTCGCTCCGACTCCTTGACCAGCTCATAAAGCCTGTTTATGGCTTCGAGCACCGCAGTCTTTATTTCGGCCTTGAGGTTGCGAGAGTTGCCTAAATTAAGCTTTGCTTTATTTAGGCAAGCTCTCGCCTCCGCAATGCGACTGGGGTGCCCAGCCTCAGGCTTCATGAGCGGTCCTGGAGCGCTAACAGGGGCTCGGCGCGTCGGCGGAGTAGCAGGACCCTCCCGGGACGCGAGGGGTGTATCGTTTCCAAAAACAATTTTCCTCCTCGCGTCAGGGGACGAGGGGCCCACCTTCTCCGCCGATCGCGGCGAGCTCCTGGAGCTCTGGGTCTTTGAGGTCATGGCCGGGGTGCAGAACATATCAGTTAGAGAGCAGATAGTGCAAGAACGGACCCCTGTAAAGAGGAGGTCAGGACTACAGTATCTGCTCGAGGAGAGGGTTCTGGACACTAGCACTTGTGTTGCCCTGTAAAGGGGGGAACACAAGAAGTAATAACTATAATAAAATCAATTAAAACACAAATACAATAACGTCATATAATTATTAAACGACACAGACGACTATCACTATAAAATAACAAATTAAAAGATTAAAAATTAAAATTTAGTTGAAATAGAGAGGATTCTCCTGTGTCCCTGTAAAGGGGGGAACACAGTTAAAAATTTACTAAATAAGTCGGTTAAAATGTGTATACAGTATTAATATTAAATAATAATAAACGTCGCGGTCATAAAATTAATCTATGAGCCTTTGCAGACTCTGTCAAATTCAATAAAAATGCGAGATTTCCCTATAAACCCTACCACAGGCCTAATAAAAGCAAAAGGAGTTAAATAAAATAAATTAAATTTCTTGCCAAAAAACCCCTGCCGCCTTCCTATAGACCAGAGGGCGGGTGGGTGGGCAAAATTTTATTTGAGCTAGGCGGGCGAGCGATATCTCAAAAGACGCGGCTCGTCGCGGGCTAGCTAATTATGAAATAAAACAGGGTGGGTGCCGAACAAAAATATTGAGTTTTGGTCAAAAAACCAGTTTTTGAACCAAAAAATTTAGGGTTTCAACCTCCAACCCGGGCACCGGCGCACGGAACGCGGACCAGAACACAGGGATGAAGGGTGAGTACTATTGCAACTATAATTTGGAAAAAAATTTGGAAAAACACTAAATTCTGATGAGTTTTTGTAAAAAATTCGAAAAATTTCTAGGGGTGGTTAGGGAAGTTTTTTTTATAAGGGTAGTTCGGTGAGTGCAATATCGTCAGGACGTCGGCGGACGCCTAGTTTTGTCTAAAAATGCTGAAAACAGCTTCAAAATCGCACTTCTAGAACCGAATATATTCACGGTTAGGTTAGGTTAGGTTAGGTTAGGTTAGGTTAGGTTAGGTTAGGTTAGGTTAGGTTAGGTTAGGTTAGGTTAGGTTAGGTTAGGTTAGGTTAGGTTAGGTTAGGTTAGGTTAGGTTAGGTTTTTTTTTTTTTTTTTTTTTTTTTTTTTTTTTTTTTTTTTTTTTTGGCAGGAGTGGGAAATCCCCACGGACACCTCCACTATCTCACAGGGTGTGAGACAGTGGAGGTAGTGTCGGACTCGAACCGACTAAAACCCACTCCTGCCCTGCTCGTGTCCCCCTGACGTAGTCAGAGACCTTTTTTAACTTTTAATATTTTTATATACTTAAGTTTATATAATTTAATATTTAATTTTGAAAAATTTTACTGAGTTATTTTAATGAATTTACGTTTTTATTTTACTAGTTATTGTTTATTTATTTATTTACTACGTTATACTGTGCTTATACCTAAATATCTTTTCTTGTGAGAAATGTCCATATTTGGAAAAGCACAGTATATTATATTTCTTTATTCCTATTAATGACTACGTTTGCGACTTTAATGCAATACTCCAAGAAAACATTCCTATATTTGTTTTCCGACATAAAGTTTTGGATGCTGTTTCTTGTTATTTTACACTCCAATTTTTGCTCGGCATTGAAGCGCTCCTTTTCATGTACTGGGCATTCCATCAGGATGTGTGCGACCGACTCCACCTGATCCGGCTCGCAGATGCACCATGGGTTCTCCTTACACCTGAAGCGATGCAGGTATTCGGAGAACCCACCGTGGCCTGTTAAGATCTGCGTGACTACCCCGACTGGTTTTAGTTTTAGCACGGTCCTGTGGGCGTCGATCGCATCTGGGAAAAACATTTTGGTAACAGAGGCTGTTTCGCCATTCTGGTACCTCCGATTCCATTCGTCAAGCGACCCCACACGGATCTGCCGCTTGACGAATGAAACCGGGCAGCGGTCATAGTCCGGCCTCTTCCTGGACCGGAGAGCAGCCTCCTTCGCGAGGTGGTCCGCGCGCTCGTTGCCCTCTAGCCCCGCGTGTGCCTTTATCCAGAACAAAGACACATCTTTGTTCTGGGATAAAGCCGCGGCCACGTTCGCTCTCGCCTCCACGGCCAGCGCGTGGAGGGAACCTTGGTTTGTGACTGTTTGTAGTGCGGCCTTTGAGTCACTATAGATACCGAAGGTTCCCTCTTTGCGCTTGAGGATTTCGCGCGTGGCAATGCATATGGCCAGGAGTTCCGCCTGGTAGACCGTGCAGTACGACGGCAAGCTAAGTTTGACGGACTTGGGTTAGGTTAGGTTAGGTTAGGTTAGGTTAGGTTAGGTTAGGTTAGGTTAGGTTAGGTTAGGTTAGGTTAGGTTAGGTTAGGTTAGGTTAGGTTAGGTTAGGTTAGGTTAGGTTAGGTTAGGTTAGGTTAGGTTAGGTTAGGTTAGGTTAGGTTAGGTTAGGTTAGGTTAGGTTAGGTTAGGTTAGGTTAGGTTAGGTTAGGTTAGGTTAGGTTAGGTTAGGTTAGGTTAGGTTAGGTTAGGTTAGGTTAGGTTAGGTTAGGTTAGGTTAGGTTAGGTTAGGTTAGGTTAGGTTAGGTTAGGTTAGGTTAGGTTAGGTTAGGTTAGGTTAGGTTAGGTTAGGTTAGGTTAGGTTAGGTTAGGTTAGGTTAGGTTAGGTTAGGTTAGGTTAGGTTAGGTTAGGTTAGGTTAGGTTAGGTTAGGTTAGGTTAGGTTAGGTTAGGTTAGGTTAGGTTAGGTTAGGTTAGGTTAGGTTAGGTTAGGTTAGGTTAGGTTAGGTTAGGTTAGGTTAGGTTAGGTTAGGTTAGGTTAGGTTAGGTTAGGTTAGGTTAGGTTAGGTTAGGTTAGGTTAGGTTAGGTTAGGTTAGGTTAGGTTAGGTTAGGTTAGGTTAGGTTAGGTTAGGTTAGGTTAGGTTAGGTTAGGTTAGGTTAGGTTAGGTTAGGTTAGGTTAGGTTAGGTTAGGTTAGGTTAGGTTAGGTTAGGTTAGGTTAGGTTAGGTTAGGTTAGGTTAGGTTAGGTTAGGTTAGGTTAGGTTAGGTTAGGTTGAGCGGGAGGCGGCGCGGCGAGAGGCGAGGGACGCCATCGTCCTCCATTGGTCGGAGGACCTCGCCAGCGCCGCCTTTGGCCGCCGGACGTTGGACGCGCTCGGTCCGGTCCTGCGGGGCTGGCTCGAGCGGTCCCACGGTTTCCTCTCTTTCCGTCTGGTGCAGGTGTTATCCGGGCATGGTTGCTTCGGATCGTACCTGCACCGGATCGGGAGGGAGGAAACCCCGGCGTGCCACGACTGCGGCGCGGCGGAGGACACGGCGCAGCACACCCTCGAGGTGTGCCCGGCGTGGTCCGAGCTGCGCCGCGGTCTGACCGCGGTGGTCGGACCAGACCTCTCGCTTCCCGGCGTGGTTGACGCCATGCTGGGGAGCGAGGAGGCCTGGTCAGCGGTAGCCTCCTTTTGCGAGGAGGTCATCTCGCAAAAGGAGGAGGCGGAGCGGGCGCGGGAGGACGATCCTCTCGCTGCGCCGCTCCGCAGACGAAGAAGGGGGAGAAGGCGTCGTGCCCTCCCTCCTCATGGTGACGGGCGGGCGACAGGCGCGGGGGTGCCTTCGCCCGCATTGCACCCGTCACCTTCGTCGGTCATTCCCGACCCCCCACACCCGTGAGGGTGTGAGGGGTCTGCCTTTCAATCGTCGGCGGAGGACTGGAAGTAAAGGCTTTGCCGGTTTCCCAGTCCCCCGCCACTATGACGTAGCGGGAATGCGCTGGGTCGTTTTAGTGGGTATACCGGGTCCGCCCGGGGAGTCCCACATACCTCTCCTGTCCCCCGACGGGAGGGTATGCGTAACGCATTTTTTCCCAGCGTCAAAAAAAAAAAAAAAAAAAAAAAAAAAAAAAAAAAAAAAAAAAAAAAAAAAAAAGGTTAGGTTAGGTTAGGTTAGGTTAGGTTAGGTTAGGTTAGGTTAGGTTAGGTTAGGTTAGGTTAGGTTAGGTTAGGTTAGGTTAGGTTAGGTTAGGTTAGGTTAGGTTAGGTTAGGTTAGGTTAGGTTAGGTTAGGTTAGGTTAGGTTAGGTTAGGTTAGGTTAGGTTAGGTTAGGTTAGGTTAGGTTAGGTTAGGTTAGGTTAGGTTAGGTTAGGTTAGGTTAGGTTAGGTTAGGTTAGGTTAGGTTAGGTTAGGTTAGGTTAGGTTAGGTTAGGTTAGGTTAGGTTAGGTTAGGTTAGGTTAGGTTAGGTTAGGTTAGGTTAGGTTTTTTTTTTTTTTTTTTTTTTTTTTTTTTTTTTTTTTTTTTTTACTTCTACCTCCAACATAATCGGAGCCTGTGCTAGGCTATTCTACTCATTCATTCCAGTTCTCTCTTTTATTCCTCTCGCACTTGCATTCTTCATACTTTATCTTTCTATTATTCATTCGTCTTTCTGTCTTTGCGAGGGTAGGACGCCCTCCTACGTGGTTACTATTCTATTCTCTACTCTAGGATTGTATTTTATTTCGGGAAAACACAGCGACTCATGTTTTTTTATTAATCGTAAACATCAACTCTTAAACTAACTTATACATATTATTACTTAATATTAATGAGTGTGGTTTCCTACAATCACACAGCATATTTTACATTATTTTTATTTCTAGTATTATTAATTCTAGGGACTTCTTATATCTATATCTTATTACTATTACACTTTGGGAAACAATTTATGCAAACATCTTATAATCTATATCTTATTATTAATACACTTTGGGAAAACAATTTATACAGACATCTTATATCTATATCTTACTACTAATACATTTTGGGAAAAACAATTTATACAGACATCTTAAATCTTATGCACTTTGGGAAAACAGTTTATACAGACATCTTATATCTATATCTTACTACTAATACATTTTGGGAAAAACAATTTATACAGACATCTTAAATCTATTCTTATTGCTAATACACTTTTGGGGTGACAATTCATACAGCCCTCTTACATCTATTTAGTACTTAAGCATGTTATTTACAATTTCTTTTCGTTAATTATAATATGGGCAACTTAACTATTTCTTATTTGTTTATTTCTTGGCGTTTACCTTCTTCTGTTTCAATGCTTGACATTAATATTTTATATAATATTATGTAAACATCTTTTCTTATACACTTTTATTTCTCGCTATTACCTTTACACATATTTTCACGCAGTATTCTAAAAGCAACTCTCTGTTTTTTCCAGCCATTATTTGCCACATATTTTCGGCGTCGAGTTTGGTGTCGAGTGCGTGCTCGGCCTCAAGCCTCTCCCTGTCAAACACGGGACAGTTGAATAATATATGTGGCACCGTCTCAGCAATATCAGGATCGCAGATGCACGATGGGCTCCCCTTACACTTGAAACGATTCAAGTATTCAGAGAACCCACCGTGCCCCGTCATAACTTGGGTTAATACACTGTTGATCTTGCATTTCCTGATTATCCTGTACGCCGCCACCGCGTCCGGGAAAAACAGCTTCGTCACTGAAGCAGTTTCTCCGGAGCTGTATCTGTGGCTCCATACGTCAAGAGTTGCCGTACGAATGCATCTCTTGACGTACGAAACCGGGCACAGATCGTAGTCCGGCTTCCGTTTGGAATTTTCAGCGGCGCTTTTGGCAAGTTCATCGGCTCTCTCATTACCATCCAAACCTGCATGAGCTTTGATCCAAAACAAAGTTACCGCCTTGTTTTGGAGTGACAGGGACCTAAGATTGGCTCTTGCCTCCACTGCCAGAGGGTGGTGTCGGTTATAATTTTGGATGGTTTGGAGAGCCGCCATAGAGTCGCTGAAAATTCCAAACGATTGCGCACTGTGCTTGAGCATTACCCTAGTCGCGACGCATATTGCCAGAAGCTCAGCCTGGTAAACCGTGGAGTAGTGTGGGAGAGCAAGCTTGAGAGCTTTGGTCTCGGCGTCACCGCTCCACATGGACAGTGCCGCTCCGACCTTACCCCCAATCTTGCTCCCGTCCGTGAAGATGCGAACTTCAAGTTCGCTCTGGAGATCAAGTTGCTCTTGGTTTACCAGGCTTACGAGCTTCAGCTCAGCGCGCTCCGCAGGGTGCGGGGCCTCCATTGCCGAGGCAGACTGCTCGACCCTCCTGTCGCCAAGTGCTGGCTGGGGCACCCCCCTCTTGGCCTCGTATAGTGATGCCGCTTCGCGGACACGGAGGTCGAGAGGCAGTATCCCAGCCAGCACCAGCGCGGAGTTTAAGGAGACCGTGCGGTAACCCTTGCACAGCTTTTGCGCTATGCCACGCTGGACTGCTCCCAACTGCTTCATGACGCCCAGCTTCCCGACAGCCGGGGCCCATACGCTGGCGGCGTACAGGACTATTGGTTCAACGGTGGCCACATATATTATTCTTATGACCTCAGGGTGAACTCCCCAGCTGGTCTTTGCAGCCCTGGTCAGCTGCTTGTGGATTCCTATTGCCCTTCTGCAGACATTTGCAACGTGTGCGTTGAACGTCAGCTGTTTGTCGATGGTGACACCCAGGATTTTGATCTCGTTGGACATGGCAATGTCGATCCCGCCCATGTTCAGGCGTGGGGTGTCGTATTTTAATTTACGCGTGATAACCATTGCGTTGGTTTTGTGCGGAGCAAACTTCAGTTTATTCTGTACTCCCCACGCCTGGACATGTTCGAGAGCGGCATTGGCACGTCCCTCGATCTCCAGCGCTGTGTCACC